>CM031468.1:24236466-25649799 GCA_018397935.1 Propsilocerus akamusi | reverse complement strand
GTCTGCACCATGCATTGCGTCTGTTGGGAAGCGATTTTAAGTTTTTCCTGCTTCATACATGGCTCACAACAACTATGAAAGCATTCGAGTAACAAAGGATAGTCGTTTACTGTTAGCGTTTGCTTGCACCAACAGCATTTCTTCGAAATCTTTATCTCTTTATCGGCCGCTTGCTGTCCGTCAATCTAGAAATAAAAATAAAGATAAGTATTATGTGAAGATTATAGAGAGGATTAAAGTTCACAGCTTAAAACATAAGGCGATTAAATGCTTCTTAAGAAATATTAGGAATTTAATTCACCGTGACAGCAAATGTCACGGACTGCAGTCAGGCAGCGTAGTGAATATGCATCAACATAATTTTTCCATCGAGAATACTTTTTTTTCCACTTTCATAGCACGCTCAAATGAATAAGTATCTCGAGAATAACTCTGTTGCCAAAGCGTTATATCAGACACGAAAAGCAAGCGCAAAGCGGAATTGTTATATACAAAATGTGCCCCTCGTATAGAAACAACTGCTGTGGATATTATTTATCTTTATTTTAAGGTCTTTGAAACGGAGAAGCCATAAAACCAGCAGCAATTGAAAAAACATGTATATGTATATGAGAGCTTTCGATTTACCAACACAATTTAAAAAGAGCCGCTGTCAGATTTGTCATTACCGTCAGAATGGAGTAATTACCATCATAAAATGGATCTTTTCTGTATGCGATTAATAAGGCAAGGAGGTTTCGACGATGAAACTTTTTTTTTTTTTTCTTCTTTCTGCATGTTTTTCTTTGCAATGTAAAATGAGATTTTTTGAAAGTTTCTTTCGCGTTTGCATTTTTTTTTTTCGGAATGAAAAACGTGATCAAGCTGCAGAGAAAAAAGCAACTACACAACATGATCTTTCTGATGATCTCTGTTGTGTAAAGCACGTCTGAGACAGAGACAGACAAAAGAAATCATTAAACAGCGCTCTGCGGGGTATATATTATTATTGTATGTATTTCATTTTACGGAATTTTCGTAGCTTTCAAAAATATACATTAATTATGGTAAAGACTTTCTATGGAATACCCTTAATACACATCTGCCGGCAAAAAAAAGATAAGTAGGGTGCCGCCGGAAGTGGCCATCAACCTTTTGCGCAGAGTAAAAAAAAATTAAAATATAGAATATTTATGAGGCTTTCAGTTTCGGCAAAAGCTCGCGTCTAGATTAATTCATTCATTAGGTTCATTAAAAAAGCTCCCTCTAATTTCAGGGGTTATTGAATAGCTAGCTGTTCAAAATACCCATCAAAACAGCGAAATGTAATTTAATGAATTACGCTTGGAGTAACACACACAAAATTGAATTACGACCAGCTAATTACCTAAAATATTTGGCCCAACTTGAGCACGAAATAAAAAAGAAATTTTGTTGAATATGAAGAAAAAGGCTGAAGGAATTACTGACTATTGGTAGCACCAGGTGCAAGTTAATCAGATCAGAGAGAAGAAAAAGTTTCGCTACATCAATTTAAAAAGTTCTAGATTCAGAACGTAATTATTTACAATTTCTGAGAAGGGTCAAATAAAAAAAAGACAGCAGGATGCCAATTTTGTATCTGCAGGCTGCAATTTTTAATTTTATCTATAAGCCGCATGTGGTCTTAAAATAACGGAAGCCTATGACATGTCGCCAGCAGAATATTTGCGACGTCATATCGAGGCTAAGGGTAGACGCTTAAGTGAGGCCTGAGAGTGCAGTGAAGCACAATAAGATCAGCGCCCACATAAGTCTACTAGCATGCATACAAATAAACACTCAAAATGTATGCAACACACATCATCGCCATACTATTCGTCTTTCACAGATATGGCCGACATAAAACTACACCATTTATTTAGTGAAAATAAATGCGTGGGGAGAGTAAAAAGCACTTAATTATGGAAATACCATCCAGAATGAGGATTTTATAATAAATATTTTGTCAGAATCGGATGATGAGGCAACCACTAAATTTTAATTAATTTTATGGGCATTCATAACTAAGACAAATATACTTATTACATTATTTCAAAATGAGAAACTATAAGAGAATTGGATGACAAATTAATTTATAAGCTTAGAATTTAATCTAAGAGTTAAAAGTCGAAATGAATGATATGGGTCAGCATTTATTTACTATCGGTATTTATCAGTATTTATTTACTACATTATGAAAACTTTCGCATATCCGGCTATATAAACATGCAAACACAGATGTAAACGCAAATAATCAAAAGACTCACTTTATTCTCAACACTATCTGGTGCTTGGTTGCTACCATTCGTTGAGCTGGTTCCTTCGTCTGATGGATTTGTTGAGGACTCAATTTCTTGTTTGATGTTCATACTAGGGAAGAAACTCACGGTGGCATCCATTTCCTGCCTTGAGGTTTAGCCCCTTTTAGCCTTGTTAATTGATTATTATATTCACTCCGAGATTGAGGAAAAATTACAAATATTTTAAATGATTTTTAAAACGTTATTTCAAGTTTTTGTCAGTGCATTTTTAGTTCAACATATGCGTTTCCACTTTCCGGTTCCAAATAACATAGATTCACTTATATTAATTAGCGATTTACCGAACTAATTAATCTTATTTGATAGTTTTCTTTTTTCCGTACGTTCAGAAAATAGCTTACTTCGTTTCATTTGAGTGGTTTTTCGGTTCGAAATAGTTTATTTAAAATAGGAAATGATCGTTATACGATTCATTACTATCTATGTAGCCAAACTTTCAAAAATAGCTGCAAAAAGATCCCTAATTAGATAAATGATGCAAAGCGTTGCAAGTTAATTGGAAAAATTGAGTTACTTAATCATTTTTAGACAATCACAAACAATTATGAATATCACGATATTCAAAGTTCTACATGAATTATGAATATGATTTTATATTTTGGACGTGTCCAGTTGTTTTCAAGTATGTAATTTTATTTCCAATTTAAATATATCGTTCACAACTGATAATGAAAACAGGATTATTATTTTGTAATAAAAAAATTCCTTTGAAAATTAAGCACCGATTATTTAAGTTCATTTTAATTTAATTGCCCGACTTCAAATAAGTAAGCGCCCAACAATTTTGTTCCTTCGATATAGTTACGAACATCCACTTTCTCGTTTTGCGAGTGAGCTCCATCATCACCACAGCCGACTGGCAATAGCAAAACATTCTTCTCAGTGACTTCTTGAAGTGTCAGAGTAACCGGAATAGATCCTCCCTCACGAGTCATGTCGGGATCAACCTTGTAGACATGCTTGGTTGCTTTTGCAGCAGCTTGATAATGAGGATGATTGGGATTTTCAGTCCAAGGTTTTCCGCCGTGCGCCATGTAAACCTTCATCTTATTTGGTGATCCCCATTCAGCCCATTTCTGATTCAAATAATCTACAACGTATTTTTCGATTTGGCTCGGTTCTTGGTCGGGCACGGCACGAATGGAGAATTTCCCGATAACTTTACGTGGTATGACAGTCTTTTGGCCAGGCTCATAGAAAGCACCTTCAATACCATGAAGTGACAATGATGGATATCTCCAGCGATGCATCAGCAGTTGATTCTTATCTTCATTATGAAGTAACTTCGTAGTACCAACATCAGAGCGATAGTTATCAACATCAAATGTAATTTTGTCGTAGATTTCATTTTCGTTTGGCAACAAAGGAGCGACATCCTTATACATATTCGGTACAAGAATTTTGCCTGTACGGTCAACCAGCTGACCCATTAAGTAGATAAGATCAGTCATAGCTTCATGGACAGTTCCACCAAAAACCCCTGAATGAAGATCTTTTGAGCTACCCTCTACTTCCAATCCGAAATAACAGATGCCGCGCAAACCATATGTAATGCAAGGTTGTTTATTACCAAGCCAGTAATTATCCGAAATGCAAACATAATCGACTCCCTTGAAGAATGTTTCCTTGCGAGCAATCAAAAGGTCATCCAGTCCCTCACTGCCACTCTCTTCCATTCCTTCGAATACAAATTTCAGATTTACAGGAACTTCCAATCCTAGCTTTTGATAGCCTTCGATTGCATGAATCCAGCAAAGGACCGGGCCTTTATCATCTGTTGATCCTCGGCCGAATAATTTGCCATCCTTTTCAGTCAGAACAAAAGGCTCAGTATCCCACCCATCTTCGACAAGTGCTGGTTGAACATCTAAATGGCCGTAAATCACAACAGTTTTCTTAGCTGGGTCCTAGAAGATAGATAGTAAAGACAATCCATCATTATTGAACATTTCAATGGAGAACAAGCTTGTTAATTTAAAAATTATATACAACAAGCCAGATATGGTTATCAAAAGTGCGGTTAGTCTCTAATCGCACTTCAGTTAACATGTTACTCCAATTCACAACGCATTCTTTTGATAAGATAAAGCGCTCGAATTGTAAAAACTCATAGTGGCTTTTTTCAGCTGTTTTAAGTGTGAGTATCAAAGATCAAATTACATTGCCAAGAACGCCCAGAATCACATTTGGGAGTTTGAGACTACGTCCATCGGGGAGCTCTTGGTTTCCAATTTCAACTTGTTCAGTCGTAACTCCGATTGCTTGCAATCGTTTTTCACACCAATCCATCATTTTTTGGCATTCGGGACGTGCGTCTGGCCATGCTGAGACGGATTTGATAGCAACAGCTTCTTTCAGGGCTTCAATGTATTTCACTTTGTTGCTATCAACATGCCTGGGAAAGAGAAATTTCACAATGGAAGGAATTTGCATTATCATCATATTCATATTTAGCGTTTTTTCAGCAAAATTACTCACGCAAACAGTTTTTGTAATGGCACTGGCAAGTCTCCCATGATTTTGTGACTTATTTCAATGAACTCTTCGCAAGAACTAAATTATTCTAAGCAGAAAACGAAATAAATAAAATTCCAATTCCGATAAAGGCCGCAAAGAGAAAACAATTTGTCAATTTGTCTCGCAATTTATGGTTGAATTAGTGAGCAAAGCATACTGTGATTGTATTTGTCAAGACAATTGAGCGCGAAATTTAAATTAAAATGAACACGTTGTGCATAATAAATATAATCAACATTTTTTTTTTCATTCATTGTTTTATTTAATTAAACATAGAAAAATATAAATATTGCATGTTATCTTCAAATTAGACGGCGTTTTTTGTTTTTTTCTTTTTCTTTTGAAACTTACACATCGTAATGCCGTACTCTAATAACATTTTTTTTTTCTGTTAAGACAAATTTGTTAATTCAATTTATAAAATTTAAATCTATTTTTTGACAGTTTTCTGAACACTTGCTATAATTTCTTGGCGCTTATAAATTGGAGCACGCTTCTCGTGTCCTGTCGCTGTCGATTCTTCAGTGGATTTTTTTTTGTTTGACGTATTTTTTAGCGATATATTGATGTTCGTTGTGACACTTGGACTCGGTGGTTGAATTTTCGCCTGTAAACTTTGCACATTATGGGTGGTTTGAAGTGCTGGTAAGTTCATTGTAGCCCCGGATATTCGTGATTTCTTGTTTTGATCGCTCAGTATTCGTTCAAAGTCGGCAGTTTTGCTTCTTAAGACATTGCTACCTATGGAAGAAATGCTAGGTGTGTAATCTGATTCTCTCACAGCCTTCACTAATGCAGATGATGCTGGCGCAACTGATGGGATTTGTCCAGTTGATGATGACATCCTAAGTGGTTTCTTTGTGCTGGATATTTTTGTTTCCGTTTGTGATTTTTTCGATGGTGTTTTTGTGGATGGACCAGATGATTGTGCTGATGCTGCGTGTTCTTTATTGATAGTTTTGCTTGAATGTTTTATGTCGTCTCGCTGTGGAGTGTTAATTGTTTGAACCTCATCTAAGCGTTTAGTGGTTACGGTTACGGAGGTTACGGATTGGCGTTGAGGGAAAATTGTTGATTGGACATTTTTGCGTGACACTGGAATTGAAAGATTGTGATAAAGGTTTGTATTTGTATTTAGCAGGAGTGGAGGGTATTAGTTTAAAGAAAATTTACTTACTTTCATCTGATAGTTCGAAACTATTGCTGTTGTCTTCAATAAAAGGAATATCATTAATGTTATCACCAATGTTATGAACAGGTTTCTCGTGTAAATAGAACTGGATGTTTTGACCATGTATACTGCTTGTGGATGATATGCCAGTGACTTGTGATGCATTTTGCATTTGCACAGGAATCTTTAAACTTGCCGTAACTACACCAGCTGAATGAGATGATGAGAGTGGTGAAGACATTCGTCTATTTGCCATTTCAAAAACATCTGATGCATTTGAATCAATTGATGAACTGCGAGTTTTGTTTGGATCGTTTGACGAAATGGTGTGAATGTAATAATCGCGATCGGCGCCAACAGAAATTCCTGATGAATGTTGGTAGCTTTCGTGCGTAGACGATGATGATGATAAATCTCCTGATTCGGTTCGATCACTTTGTCGTCTTGGTCTCATAGGCTTTTCTGGATCTTGATATTTCATTCTTGCTCGCATTTCTCGTTCTTTGATTCTAAAAATGATATTGTTAAGTAATAATGCATATTTATCAAGAATTTATAATCTTATTCGAGATTACCTTCTTGCTGAATGACTTCCACCTTTACCAGCGTTTTCATGAAGAATATCTTCACGTGAATACACAACGCGTTTTGGCATTTCTATTGTTGAAATCGTAGTGGTGGCAGTTGAAGAAGAAGAAGGGGAGAACACTTTTTCATCATCAGAGAATGTTGTGTGCGGTTGTATGTTGTATGGTGGGCTTAAAGGTGGAATTGAACTTCCGCTATCAATATCCTCTCTGAAAATTGTAATAAATTAAATTTACTTATTTATTTAATTATATTTTTCAGTCTTACTCTTGACGAACGTATAAACGATCCAGCAAATAATCGAGTTGCAATGGATAGTTGTCCATCATTGTGGTATACATTTCGTTCATATCCTCCGATGGTAAAATAAAAAGGTCGTCAAAGTGATCAATCATAATTCTTATGATATTGATAACATCAGCACGTTCTGCAACTTCTTGCTCTTCAAACTGATCAGATTTTATGCAATGCAAAATATTTGGCGCCATAATTGTGGCCAAATTTGTGCTGTCCATTTTATTGCCATTAGAGAGTATTTGACCATCGAATGTTTTTGAATCATTTGAAGCTCTTGCAACTTTTGCCAAGAATTTTAGCAACACATAAAGTGTATCTCGATGAGCAACCGGAAGTAAATGAATCATATGGGACAATCCCTCAAGTTGCAATCTTCGATTTCTGATGGCTAACAATTATAAGATAAAAAATCATTGCAAAATTTATGACAAAATATTTTATAAGTGCAATTTACATTGAGTCTGTAAGAATCCTTTGTACAAATGCCGGCACAATAAAGGCTCTGGTAAATCTCTAAGAAATTCTTTGAGCAATGTAGCAATATCATGAGGACAAATATCAGGATCAATAGATGTTACAATGCCTTTATCAAAATCTTCTCTCAACTAAAATTAAATCGTAATAAATAATTTCTGCTACTTATGACATGTTGCGTCCTACCATACCTGTCGTACACGCTTTTTTGATGTACTGACTCTAAATATTCCAACAGTATTTAAGCCATTTTCTTCTAAATATTTTGTACATGCTACAACTATTGACGGCACTTGCTGAATTTGACTTTGAACACCAGGTATATTTAGTGATAGAAGATCATCATCATAGCGGCTGCTTCGGCGATCAATGTTTGTATGGAACATTGGCAGAAATGTGTTATGCAAATATTCCGCATCGGCTTTTGCAGGTAACGATTCGCATGATCCCGATCGATCGCGTTGCTGATGATCGAGTAAGGAACTTAATGAGCCTCTGGAACTTCTCGATTCTTTTTTGTTCTTATTGTGGTCATTATCAATGCATTGTTCTATTGGTAAACTGAATACTAAACCACCTAAAATTAAAAAAACGTAAACGGAGACTATTTAAGAACAATTTTTATTTTAAATTTCAAATTTATTTGTTATTCACCTTTATTTTGATAATCATCTTTGCCTTTGTTTGAATCAAATATTCCAGTTGTAACAGCTTTACGCTTTAAAAGTAAGACTCTTCTTTTGTGTGGTTTCTGAGGTGTTTGTGTCGATGAACCTGCGGTATCAATTATCATTAAATATCCACTAAATTTCTTTTTTTCAGTTTATTTACCATGTGGTGCAACTTCAATTCCCAGTTGTTGAATTTTTTCAGTTGCTTGTTGAGCCAAAACCACTCGCTCGACTTCTGTTAGACTTGGTAAGAAAACGTCTCGAAGTTGAACACGCTTTCCGCTATTTGTAACCCAGACACCATTACCCTGGAATTTTCAGTTGAGAATTGAAATGTTTTTAGCATTTTCGAGTGAGTGGGTGCAAAGAAGAAAACATTTTTATTGTTTCAAAGTCGGTAAAAGTATATACATCTACATATATATGCAACGTTAAGTAACTATAAAAATGGCATATAAACAATGAGCACACCAGCAGTCGAGATTTGAGAAGTATTAAACGCTAAATGACGTCATGTAAATTTTCTTTCCTTTTTTTTTAACTTTAAAAATATTTCACAAGAAGAATTTTCACGATTCTATTATTGTTTTTATGTTTGTTTTTTTTTTTTTTTTTTTTTTTCGGCGAGTCGACGGCATGTGTGTGCTCAGTTGTTTTTGTTGTTCTATTCAATGTTAATTGCCTTTCTATATAAAAAGCGTCTATATAAATTACAAAAGTGTGCGTATTTTCTTTTTTAATGAACACAACGAGTTGAAATATTAATATCAAAATGATTTAAAAAAAAAAATTTAATTTTTTGAATATCACTCACCTGAGGTGTCCATTGAGGTTTGACATTGGATGATGCAGGAACTAGCGGCTGATTTGTTTGATTGCGTGTTTGGCTTTTCGATCGTGATCGAAATATTTTCTTTGACAAATGTCCAACATTTGATGATGATTTCGATTTCTGCATCGCACCACTATTTGATGCGATGATCGTTGATGTCGATGACGTTGAAGGGGTGGGAGAATGCGATTGAGTATTAGTGTTATGATAAAATAAGTTTGACAAGAATTGTGTGCTGCTATGTATAATGCCTGTCGATGGGGAAGGTGGGGATGAGGGTAAAGAGGGTGGTGGTGAAACAGAAGGCGGTAATTTTGGTTCGGGCGCTGTGAAAACTGGTGAAAATATTGGCGATGTATAACATCGATGCAATTCTTCGGGGTTTGCAAATAATACTTCCAACCAATTTCTGTCCGTTTGACAACCTTTCATCAAACCGTCGTCGTCACCTGGCTTTGTAATTTCACCTTTCGCTTTAATATTTCGAAGATTTCTGTCATAATTGACTCTTTTAAAACGATTTGCAGCATCATTATCTTTGGGTTTCTTTCGTGCCATCATTAAATAGCGCTTAATTGTGTCGCTGACAGATTGCGACACATCTTTGTTATCAATACTAAGCTTTCTTACACCACGATTTCCATCGGCTTGAGAATCCTCATCCTCTTGCCTTTCAATTTCCATTTGTTTTTTATATTCAGTGAACAATGTACTTAGAGCACTCAATGGTATGCCATCTGTTTGTATTTCACCACTACGGAACGTTTTCTCCGGTTTCTTACTTATACTGGAAACATTTTTTAATATTCCTGGTGGTGATGTTGAGCTAATTGGAGAGCTTGAATCTGGTGATTGCTTTGATAACGTAGAAACTGTAGTCGTTGAGGTGGTTTTTGTTATTGTTTTTAATGTCGTTGAGACAGTACGATTTGAAGATCTTAAGGACGGATATTGTTGTTGCTGTTGATATAATTGCTGTTGCTGCTGATTAGCAAACAGTTGTTTCTGTTGACTATAAATTTGGTGGGGTTTGGTTAAATGTGATGGAGAATAAAATGTTCTTGATGACAATTGTGATGAAGACGATAATGACGGAGATGCAAATGCAGAGGTAGTTGTTTGAGGTGTCATATTAAATTCAACGGAGGGTTTATGTCGATCTCTTCTCGAATCATTTGATCCGATCTCTCCAGTTCCACGTAATTGACTTCGGCACGTGCTCGCTTTTGTATCAATATAATCTACAAAATTGTGAAATGTTGATGAAATGGTACTTGTGAGAGAAGACATTGATGAAGAATAAGATATATTAAGCGATCTTGTCGATTCGGTTCGTGGAATTGTCCTTGAATACTTTTGTTGGGTTTTTATATCATTGAGAATTTTCCTTAATAAAATTTTATCCTTTAATAAATCGGTGGAAATTGCGTCGCTTTCCAAATATGGCGAATAATTTTTCTTACGATATTGCTTTAAAGAATCGAGCAATAACGATGAGTGGATTGATTCATTGCCAGGAACTGGATGCCAGATGCTATGCTCTTGAACAAATGACTTTGAAACATCTAAACTTTCGCCTCCAAATATTTCTCCAGTTGATTTTTGTCGTACATATTTTGATGCGCCACTTGTTGAAGGTTCATTTTTTCTATTAAAGCTGCTGGGCGCAGTAAAATTATTACTGCTGCTACTACTAACATTATTTATTTTTTTAGATATTCGCAACGTCGAAGATGGAGATACTGCAATTTTCTGTTCACTCTCACTCTCATCAATGTCAGAATTTATGCTTAAATATTTTTCTAGCATTTTGATAATGAGATCATCGGTACCTTTGCTGCGTGGTCGGTCATCTTCACCTTCATCGGCGGAGCTCCCCGTCACCGGACTGCCCACGGTAACTGGCCTTTTCGTGGCCTTGTTCTTATTTTTTCGCCGAAAACTTCCCGAGGCACCTGGGTACGATAATTTACGTTTCCATATCAAAAACTTTTTTTCATTTTGGCATAACTTTTGAAAATGCTCTTCAAGTTTTTCAACATTATCGGACTTGTTTTGAACACCATCGGGGATCAGCTTACGGCCAGCATCGGCCATATAGCGCCATGTTTTTCTGGTTAATAACCACCGTGTCTTTTTCTCTCCCGCCATCGATGATGGACGTCGCTCCAAAGATCTCTCTTTCACTAACGGTTTACGTCCCATTATGCCACCACCTTTATAATCACGTTTTATATGACTCAAATATTCTTTATCACTGATTTGACTAGAAACAGTTGCAACTTGTTCCACTAAATTTCTACTTGTTGATGGATACGATTGCGTTCTTACATATTTTATTTCACTGCCATTAGATGGTGGTCTGAAGAAAATTGCGGGAGGACTTGTTTGGGGTTGGTTATTTGATTTTTTCATATCGTTGCATATTCACATTAGTTCGATTGTTTTTGAGTGATTTTTTTTTATGCGTTACAAATGCAATTTTTTTTTTGCCAATCTGTGATAATTGTACATACTAAAAGGCATGTTCGTGCAGATAGACAGAGAGAAAGTGTTGAAGAAAAACATAAAGACAAAAATTTTGAACCGTTTTGCGATTTGATTAACGATTCCCGCGGTTCAAGCTTTCCGCACCACCATTAATTCCAACTAATTTTTCACATTTTTTTTTTGCTTCTGTAATTTCTTGTTTTTTTTTTTTTATTCCTACGAGATCCTCTCAATTTCACGTCAAATGAAATAATGAAAATGTGGATAGCGAAAATTCAAAGATATTTGAAGACCTGAGAGACTCTCGTGGGTTTCCCTTCAAACTATAAATACAACAATAATATTTAATATTATTATTTTTTTTTTCCTTTTGATTTTTCTTTTTAAGTAAAGTATTTTTGTAAAAGCAATGAGAAAATACGCTTTAACCGCTTACAAATATATTTTATAATGAGTTTATTAAGCGGAAAAATATTTTTTTTTTTTACTTTACTTTACAAATACAACATTCAAAAATCCGATGTGTTGATGTTGTTGATATTTTGGCTCACCGACAAACATCACGGGAACAAACAAACACTCAAAATTCCTTAACGGCAACAAGGACTGTAATTACTGATAATCTTGACGCTTGTCGTTCTCAGTCGCCTCAAAAATCAGCCAGCTCAAAATTCAAAGAGCGAAAAATATGATAAAAACAAATAGAAATTCTCGCGCTTTAAACTGACAATATAAATTATCACGTGTTTTCTTAAATTATTTATTATTATTTTTGTTTTTTTTTTTTTTTCTTGTTTGCCATTGAGCGCGAAATGCTAAAATTTGGCTGTTTTTTAAGTTCCTTGAAGATATTTCTCTTGTTTCTCACACACGTCTGCAAAAAAAAACTGAATCTGAGGCGTCGACGATCCCGTAAGAGTTGGAAAAATTTTTATTTGCGAAAAAAACGGAAAAAGTTTTTATTTATTTTTTGTTTTTCCTTTTTCTTGTCTGCGACCATGAAACGCAAAATTTATTGTCATATTTTCTTTTCACCACAATTTCTTTCAACTGTGTCTTTTACCGCCTATCTCACATGATCGTGGCCAATTAGCATTTGTCATGAACAACATTTTAACTACCGATACTCCGCAGGAGCTCTATCTATTAAAATATTCTTATACAATTTCTATGCATAGTAATCGTCAATTTAATTGCACTTTGCGGAATTTTTGTTTTTTTCTCGATCGTTGCTGCACCAACACAACACACTTTCTCGGTTACCGTGTAAATTGTGAAAAATATTACAAAAATTTCGACTCACAATAATCTTCCTTATATTTTTTCACCACGAAAAATTAAATTTTATTTTTAGTTTTCTTAAGTTTATAAATAATTTTTGAGCCAAACAATATTACGTACACGGCGTGTATACTCGCGCTCTCGCATTAACTCTTAGAGAGAGAGAGAGAAAGAATATCGGAATCGGTGTATTATGTTTATTAGCAAAAGTATCATACAGAAAGAAAAAAAAAATTTCTTTCACGAAGAAACCTCTTTTTTTAATATTTCTTTCCTGATTGTTTGAAACAACCCAAAAAAAAAAAAGAATCGATTGTATGAATCTATTTAGTAGTGGTTTATGTGTAATTCGGGTTTTGTTCAGTGAATGCGAAATGAGAAAAAAATTGGGAATTTTCAAGATGATTCTCTAATAATGCCCACCGCCGAGTGAAGAAAAAAAAAATATCATCGGCATAGAAAAAAAAGGAAAATTTTAAGCAACTAATTTTCAAAAAGAATTTCTTCGTTTTTTTCGGCTTTCGACTCGAAAATTTATGAGAACAATTTTGAAAGTTGAAGAATTTGTAATGATCACGATTGAATTAAATTGAGATGATTTTTATCACTTCTTGAGTTTATTTATTTTAGAGATCAGATCAACATCATATTTTATCAACTTTAATCCATGTCTATTTGCGTCACTCGAATGCTTCACTTTTTCGGGACTAAAATTTTCGTGTATGGATCATTCCAGAAAATTGATATGCACTCCACATTAATTTCGATCTACGATCATTGATCTTTTGATTTTCGCAAATTAGTTTCCATTATTTAGTTTAAATAAAACAATTTCTCTCACTCGTAGACGAAGTAATGATTTTATTCATCCACCCGCTTGATCACTATAGAACGGATAAAATTTTAATGAAAATCGTACAGATTTTTCTCTTAATATTTATCGGCTTTACATTTTTTTTTTTTTTTTCTTCATTCGTCCCGAAAAGAAATGTATCGCGCGCGGGATGAGCAGCGCTCTTTAGGCGCAATATAATAATTCACACTTCAGAAAAACTTCAAACTAATTTTAAAACGAAAATTATTTCTCTCTTTTGTTATTTTTTTTTTCATACAAATCGAATACGATTATTGTTTCGTTCTTATTAAAAAAGTAACGAAAATTGTCTTTAATAAGAAAAAAAGAAATACCTCATGTCACCACAAAAGAGTCAAGTCAATTGTGTTATGGGGTAGAAAACGCGCGGAAAAAATTCTAACAAAATTAAATTAAAACCCAAACGAATTAGGCGAGGTTCACTATTACCTATAGCTACATATCCTATAGTTGAATGTGGTGGCACTCACGCAAAATAAGAAAAAAAAAAACAAGTGAAATTTTTTAAATTTTACGTGAATCGTGCGCCACCTAAAAATACCATACATCAGATCACCTGTTTATTAAAAATATGAAAATTCTTTTCGTGATATTTCTTGACTCGTTTTTTTTTTTCTTTCTTTTTAAAAATAGGTGTTTTGAGGTGCGTTTGCTTAATGAAACAAGTCATTTGATGTTTTTGTCAGTTTCGACTTGCTGTTTAAACTTGAAACGATTTTTCATTTTTTTTTTGATTCAGTAACTTTTTCTAAAAAATTTTCTTTCTTTTTTTGAACTTTTCGCTTCGCTTGCATTCAAATAAGCATTTATTTCTTCCTTCCAACTCGATTACTATCTGTCTGTCTGCTCGCTTTTACTGCTAATGCTTGTACACATTTTGATTTTTCATTGACAGTATAAATCATATTTCTCTTTTCTTTTTTTTTTTTTTTTGGTGGCGGTGATTAAAAAAAAGTGTCTTTTGAATTCGATTCGTTTCAAATTAAATTTTATATCACCCAAATTTTTTCACCGAGTGAACTTGAAACTGATCACCGACCGAACGAGCTAAATTTTACGACGGCTAGAACTTGAATGGCACGTTTTCGTCAATCAAGACGGCAGGCGAATTTTTTTCCTTTCTTACTGGCCTTATGCTTCTACGCGTATCATTTTCCACTTAGATATTAATAAATGCGAACACTCTGAAGCACACTGAATGGAAAAACTCTTCACGGAAAAAAATCTTCGATAATTTTAATTTTTCTCAATAAAATCTATAATTAGATTTCAAGAACATGCACGAACATATATATCCAAATGTATTTGCGCGAGATGGACACAAAACTCGGCTCTTGTGAGAGTGTTTAAACAAGCATCATTACAATCAAAGAGAAAAAAGATCGCACAAAATTGTATTGTACGAGCAACTACAACTACATTCATTCGAAAGAAAACAATCGAATTTCGTTGAGACGCGTAAAAATTTTTTGAAAAATATCGCGAGCAACAGGAGTTTGTTGTATTTGAGGGTGCAAAGATCGTAAAATATTATAATACACACTCTCTCATCATGTTTTTCCCCGTGCGGGAATCTGCACAGTTCTTTCTGTTGCCGCACCGTGGTACTCGTCCCGTCGTCCAAAAAAAAAAAAATATGTAAAATAAAATCTGATCGAAGAGAAATTTAAATTTTGTGTTTCACGAACATTGAACTTGTCAACAAAACACGAGAGTCTGTTTGTCATTCCATAGCAATAACTTCTTATTTCTGGCATTCGACGATAATATTTCAAAAATCATGTTGTTATCACAGATTATAAACATTAATGATTATGTTGCACATTTTGATGGAAAGAAGGTGTCGATTACTTGATGCGTTGTTGGAATATTTATATAGCAGATAAAGAATAAACCAAAACCACCTGTCAACTTCACATTAACCACCTTAGGGGGAAAAAGAACATTTTGTAATTGAGGTCGGAAAACTCTTGTGCCTTTTTTTTACTCAAAAACGTCGAACACCGAGCGTAACATGATTGCGCAAAAATTTCATTTTGAAAGTCGTTGATGACGTCAATTGACTAAGTAGAATCGTGAGTGAAGGAGAGGGACGATGTTATGGGAGAGGAGGGGAAGGGCAGGCGCTTTCACGTCACAGAATTTCTTCACATTATAAAACGAGTGAATGTTTATTTTAACGAGCGAGCACGAGTATATTCGTCGATCGCTGTTGATCATTTTTCACTCAATTTATGCATTATACATTTTCCAGCATTCGAAAATTTGTTTTGTAATATTTGTGAAGTTTCACTGTACAAAAAGCAATTCATTGTGGAAATTCACATTCGTGATTAAGTTATACTTACACAGTAAATTCAGTGGTGAGCAAAGATGGAGAAGTTATGATAAATTTGTGACACACAAATGGGATTTTCCCTGAAAATATAAAACTTTTGCTTCTTTCTCACAGATGGAACAAATTTATTGGCGATTGTCGTGTTTTTCTCTGCAACCGCGAAATTTACGAGCGACGCGAACTTTCCAAGAAAATAAAGAAAATCTCGAAAATTGTGAAAGTTTTTCATAGAACATTTCTCAGAAAATTTTCTTTTTCTTAAACACCATCTCGCTGCGTGTCTATTTAAAATTTTTGTGTTAATTAAAGTTGATAAATCACTCTGCAAATCGATTTATGAGCTGCTAAAACTTTCATTTTCATATTACACGAAAATTTTTTCACTGCACGAGAAATTTTTTAATTTCAATAGTTTTTGTGGAAATTTTTTTTCCCTTCCCGCCGCACTTTGTTGTCGCTCTGACTGATCAGAGCACATTTAAAATTAAAATAAAAATTGCCAGCAGGCAGCACACAGAAATTTACATGATATTCACAACCCAGCCCCGAGTCGTCATACTCGGGCACATTTGAGAGTAATGCTATTAATTTTTATTGAAAAGTTTTCATTCTTCGTATGATTTTACACCATCACTTTTGAATAATCTCAACAATGTTCGTCGATTTAATTCATTTTTTTTTGCCTGTGTTCGCTTTTTTTGCTTATTTTATTTTGATTTTTAATGCTTAAATATCCGACAGTTAAACACAATTTTTGGGAGCAAAATACTCGAACCGATTCGACATTCGATATAGACAAATTAAGAAAATAATTTTCACATGTGATTCGACTATTCGTCGTCAGTTCATTTTCGTTCTTGTGCTTTTTGAGGGATGATGTTTTTTTTTGTGTATTTATCGATGTGATATCACAAGGTTTTATTGCGCGCCTCTCCTGTACTCACGGTGACTTGCTGTTGTGTGTTTTCTTTATATTTGCTCTAATAACAAATCTTTATTTTAGATCGTGAAAAACGTTTTATAATTTTTTTCTTTCTTCTTTTTCTTCTCTTTTACTAGTCACAATTTTTTTTTCAGAATCTCTTTTAAATCGAGCGAAACGCGAATGATGTGAGAAGTGATAATTTCACTTTATGACTTTTCTTTCACTCAAATTCTTTTTCTTTCTTTTTGCAAAGAAATTTTTTATTTTATTTTCTGCTCTATCGAAAATTTGTTAATTGAATGCAAATTAACAAGCAATCAAATTGTAATCACACTTCACGCGTTTTTTGTATATGTTGATGTACCGCAATGTCTACCAATTCACCAGTCGATGTCGCGACACCGCAACAACAAACAACACATAAAAACACAAATCTCGGGGGAAAAACTATGAATAAGTTTGTCACCGATCGAATGGAAAACAAGCAAACACGGCGTGCACACTCAGCAATTTTCACTAAACTGACCACACAAATGAAGAAAATTTATTTAAAAAAAAAATAATATTCGTCGATGGAAAATGTTTATTAATTTTTTTTTTTCGCAACACACCGAACAGCGGCGATTCCCTTCGCCATGTGAGATGAAAAGTTTTATAAGAAATGAAACTTCATTTTTAGTTATTTCAAGCGAAGCAAAGTCGCGATTGACGTCACGCGTGAACTAGAAAAAAAAAATAAATATTCTATCTCGCCTCGAAAGATGAAAGATGAAACACTTTTGTTGCTTGTTTAAACGCACCGATGTCGACAGAAAAAAAACAAATCTATGTTGAATATGACATCATGAGATCTACAAACAGTGCGCAATCCGAAGCGACGAGTGTAATTGCGATTTTTTTTTGTTCTTGTGCTTTAAATTTTCTTTCATTTTTCAATGTGAAAACCGTTTATTTTAGTTTCCTTTTGACTTCGAGACTGAAATAGAAAATCGTAAAGTTTTTTTTTTTCTCCTCTTTCTACATTTTCAATGTGCTAAAGATAGATGTGCACAAATATCGTGAGAATCTGCGATCGTGGTTGTGAGTTGCGGTTTTCCAATATTTATTTTTTCTTTTTGGGAAAGAGAGGAAAATGATTTTCCACGAATGTGCTTTTTTATGAAAAAATTTCCAGTGGAAATTGACGATTGTCGTTAAAAAGCTCGTCGTCGCGATCAATGATTTCTGCCTAATGATGGGCTGATTTACAAATTTTGTAACACAATTATTTGAGAAATTCCCACCAATAAAATATGTTTGAATCAGGCATTTTAGTTTTTAATCGCGCATTATCTCTTTTAATATATTGCATGCTATTGGTTGAAGATTTCACATTTTTTGCTATTGGTTGAAAATTTTCATTCGCAAGCAGCCGAAAATGAAAAATGTAGGAAAAAAAGAATATTTACAAATGTATTGAACGAATGAACAAAACACACACATCATAAAAATGATGAATGAATAAAATGAATTAAGTTGTTTAATGCAAGCATTTTTATATTTGCTAAACAGAATTTTAATGTTTTTTTGAAACAAGAGTCGATGATTGGGGTTGTTCTATAGAAAATGTCACATTTATAACTAAAGAATTTACAATAACCAATATACTTATTAAACATAAAATTTCGAAACAATCCTTGTAGGAATAAATAAATTTTAAACAGCCATCATACGATAACGAAATGTACAGTTCAGTAACTCAAAAACAATATTTTAAAATTGTCGGCTACCGATAATAAAAATGCAATGACCTTAACGAGGTTGATGAATTTGGAGCCTTATTGATATTTTTTTTTGTTGTGTAATAAATATGCACATGGATGTAATTAACACATTTGCCGATTTAGTTTTTTGCGCAAATACATTTGCATCGCACTAAAGAACCTCCCACAAAATTGCATTTGAATATTTACATCAATTTCGTGTATGATTTGAAATTATTAAGACGTGTATAGTTAAACTCTTGCAAATGTCATTTAACAATTGAAAGTGACATCGAGAAGATGGTTATTGAAATAGTTGAAGTAGCATCACATGAACACGCTGCAGAAGTTATCGGTAGAGGGAAGCGAAAATTGGCGCAATTGAATCGTGGAACCAGTGTTGAGATACAACATCCATTGCGGTATGGATCACCAGTTTTTGTTTTGAATGGCCCTGAAAGTGAAGTGAAAACTGTTCGAAATCGAATTTTGGATGAAGCAAAAAATTTTGAGGATATTCGTCAGAAAAAAAGAATAATTGTTGTTGAACGTGGCGATATTGTTGACAATGCTCTTTTAACGCATGAGAATTCAATTGCATTTATATTAGGTACAAATGGAAATCGCATTTTGCGTCTTGAAAATATAGCACAAGTTCATGTTATCACACCAAATAGGGGGAAAATTCCAAATTTTATAATAAGTGGGCAAATGTTGAATGTCATGATTTTTAAAATTTGGCTCAAGATGTTGTTACTTTGTCATTTGGATGTTTGTCTGTTAACTCATACCGAGTTTTGGCTGGTTTTAGATCTTTTGAAAAATGCATTTAGACATCCCGGAAAGACGATATTTGGACGAATATTTAATCATAACGAAACTTTCACAATGACAACATTTGCCAAGAAGCTTTGGTGTTGCAAATCTCTTCCAGATAAAAAAATAAAACTGGAACAGAATACAGAAAAATGTCGAATTTGCAAAAAATTTTGGTTTAGATTTGCATATGCATTAGGTAATTGTGATCACTTGATATGCTGTGAAAATTGTATAATTGAAGCATTCAAAAATCCTGAATTGCGCTGTGAAATTTGTCACACAAAAATTGAAACATTCGAGATGATTGATCGGTCTTTCATGATTTGGAAATAAATTAAAAATTTCTTGATTTTTCTTTTAACGATGTTTCAATATGTATGTTAATCTTTCTTAGAGACCAAATAAAAATGACGCAATAAAAATTGATTTATGAGCATTTGACTTCATGCGTTTTTATTTATTTTCTTATCGATGCAAAATTTCGAGCCAGTCAATGCTCCCGATTTAGTTACAAAGTTCACACTTTGATGCGAATTTTTACGGTCATCAACTAAGTAGACGAAGTGTGAAGACTGACTACAGAAATGATCCTGTGTAATACAGTCTTGAACTTACTAAGTAGACGAAATCGGTTTAAAAACAGAGAAACAGCTTTCTTTTAGTTTTAACGGTCGGTTGATTCAAATTATTGCAAGACAGACACGAAACCGACACGAAACGAATTTGCTGAAGTTTGTGTTTTTTGTTTTGCAGTCTTCTTCTGTGGTAGAGTCTGTGAGAAGTATTCTGTTGGTAATTATGGCATACACTTCGTCCATTCAGCTGTGCAAGTTAACACGTCTGAGTCTTAACGATGCAATCTTTCGTTCCATCTACACAACATCCTTAAAGGTATGTGAAAAACGCTATTGCGTAACAGAAAATAGCTTTCAAATTTAATATCCAGAAAAAATTTCAAACTGAAAAGTGCACTTTATAGAATCAGCGTAATAATGGGTAAAAGAAATAATGACATTAGCCGGTCGGCATATTTTCTTAATAATACATACATGCCAAAAAAGAGAGAAACAGTTTCTCTCGCATGTACTTATCATTAAAACTGGTTTCTCGGGTTTTACATTTATATTGTTGAATCCTGAGCGAATGTGTGAGAGTTAACTTAAATAAGCAAACGCGTAGTTAAAAGCTCCATTCGTAAAATATCTCTCATACGATAAGGAATTATGGTGCGGAGGGGCTGAATTTCTTCTATTAATTATCACATTATTTTTGTGATTTAACATTCATTTGTCTTTCAGGCTTCATCCGGATTTAGAACAGAATCTGACACCTTTGGCGAACTGAAAGTGCCCATTGAAAAATATTATGGTGCACAAACGGTTCGTTCTACAATGAATTTTCCAATCGGAGGACCAACGGAACGAATGCCTGTAAGTTTTTATAATTTATTTTTGTTTTGTTTTTATGTTTAACTTTCTTAATTTTCAGCAACCAGTCATTACCGCAATGGGTATCCTTAAGAAGGCTGCAGCACTGGTCAACAAGGAATATGGATTGGATGCGAAAGTTGCTGATGCCATTTCTCAAGCGGCAGATGATGTTATTTCTGGAAAACTGTACGACGATCATTTCCCATTGGCCATCTGGCAAACTGGATCAGGAACCCAGAGCAATATGAATGTTAATGAAGTCATTAGCAATCGGGCTATTGAACTAATGGGAGGCACTTTGGGCTCAAAAACACCTGTTCATCCGAATGATCACGTTAATAAGTCTCAAAGCTCAAATGATACTTTCCCAACTGCTATTCACATCTCCGTTGCGCGTGAGCTCAATGCCAATTTGAAGCCAGCAATTCAAGGGCTTCGCGATGCTTTGAAAGCAAAATCTGATGAATTCAAGGATATTATAAAAATTGGAAGGACACACACTCAGGATGCTGTTCCATTGACATTGGGCCAAGAATTCAGCGGATATGTTCAGCAGATGAACTTCGCTCTAGATCGCATTGAGTCAGTGTTGCCACGTGTCTATATGTTAGCACTTGGTGGCACCGCTGTCGGAACTGGTCTGAATACTCGTATTGGCTTTGCTGAAAAGTGTGCTGCTAAAATCTCTGACTTGACTGGCTTGCCATTTATTACGGCACCAAACAAATTTGAGGCATTAGCAGCCCGTGATAGCATGGTTGAAGTATCTGGATGTCTCAACACCATCGCTTGCAGCTTGTTCAAGATCGCCAATGATATTCGCTTCTTGGCATCGGGTCCACGATGCGGTCTGGGCGAACTGAGCCTGCCAGAAAATGAACCAGGATCATCAATCATGCCTGGCAAAGTAAATCCCACTCAGTGTGAAGCATTAACAATGGTATGTGCTCAAGTCATGGGCAATAATGTTGCTGTCACTGTTGGTGGGGCTAGTGGACATTTTGAATTGAACGTCTTTAAACCACTTGTCGTATCGAATGTTTTACGATCCATTCGTTTAATGTCCGATTGCTCTCGAGCATTTACATCGAATTGCGTAGTTGGTATTGTTGCTAATCGTGAGAACATAAATAAGATTATGAACGAATCGCTCATGCTTGTAACCGCATTGAATCCACATATTGGCTACGATAAGGCAGCCAAAATTGCCAAAACTGCTCACAAGGAAGGAACTACATTGAAAGAATCTGCTTTGAAATTGGGATATTTGACGGAAGAACAATTTACGGAATGGGTCCGACCAGAACAAATGTTGGGACCCAAATAAAATGTATACATATAAATAAATTATATTGCATGTAGCCCTGGACTTCTCTTGGAAAAATAAAAAAAACTGTCATTTTATCAAAATTTAAAAATTCATAGTTGCTTGCCCTCTAGAAAAAATTCATCAAAAAAATCCATCGAGAGATATTTTGTAAAAAATAAAAATAGAAAAAACAAAGGAAAAGTTGAGAAAGTTGGTGAATATTAGAAATAAAACATTTAATTACAGTCATGTCCTACGCTTATCTATTTAAATACATCATTATTGGCGACACAGGTAAGTGAAATGCGTTTAATTTACAGTATTGCATTGTTGCTTCCGTATTATATCGATTTTCTGATGATTTTCCATTTTCCACACTTGCCAAAAAAAAAAAAAAAAACTTTTTATTTATTTTCCGTCTTTGAAAGGTGCGCCCTGTATAAAGAAACATAATTTCTTCCGAGTTCCATTAGTTGATCACCTATTCCGTCTTTGGAAAATAATATGACCATGAAATATTTGTTTTAATAGAAAAATATGTTTGTGCTAATCCAACTGATGATGACGATGTCACAATATTGCTTCCATACTGCGAAACACCTTTTAAGCGTCTCTTCAATATGCTTGTCTAAATAACCACGAAAAAGTTTATTGCAAAATGTAATTGCATGCATGGGCAAATAGCTCCACATCATGGATTCGTGATCAAAATGAAAAGCAAACAAAGAAACCTAATAGAACCGTCGTCATTAGCTGCTTAATGACTGGTCTTTGCGAGGGTGGGAGATACCAAATTGCATAATTTTTTTTGACAGCTTTTTGCTAACCATACAAAATTTTCATCAGGTGTCGAAAGCAATTGGTTATGGGTATTTTTTTTCAATGATGACAGTAAATATAAGCAGACCCTTTTATGCGATAAATCATTATAATATTATTTGTGGCATAAAGACGTAATTTCCAGAATAACAAATATGCGAAATGAGTCATATCCATTTTAATTTTTCTTCTGATTTTATAACTAAATAATCATCTGACGTCACTAAGTTTGATAGTGATGTATTTTGAATCAGCTGATTGCATTGCACTTCAATGTGAAATTAAATTAATTGTGTCATTGTCGAATTAGATTTGTCAGTAAAAAAGATATGCCATATTTGTTGTGGGACATTTGTCTCTATGAAAGTTTATTTTATGATTTTCGGCAGATCAAATATGGCTTCTCATTGATAAGAACTGATAAGGATTCTTTAATATATTATTTGCAGGCGTCGGAAAATCATGCTTACTTCTGCAGTTCACCGATAAAAGGTTCCAACCGGTACATGATCTCACAATTGGTGTTGAGTTTGGCGCTCGAATGATAACAATCGATGGAAAACAAATTAAACTTCAGATTTGGGACGTGAGTAGCATTTAAATAAGATTGTGAAAAATACTTTATTTTAATAAACCTATCTGTTGTAGACTGCTGGCCAGGAAGCTTTCAGGTATGTTGAAATTTCGCCGCTTTTTTGTTTAGTAAAATACATCTGCCGGTAGATTATTGGTTCAGTGACAGAATACTCTAACCAGGGATCAGAGTTCGAACCACCACTGAATAAAAGAAGTATTGGAATATGCCTTGCTGAGTTTAATTTCAAGTTGATAAAAATTCAATTTTGATGATTCATCGACGAGGCAATATGAAAACTTCGTCCCATTAATTAATCTCAAAGTGTAATTAAATTGTCCATTTACATATTTGTTTCATGGATGGGGCATACTTTTTTTTCATGATAAATATTTATTTGCACGGTGTGAGCAGTATAAATTGTAATTCAAATAACTTCTATCAATCAACAGATCAATTACGCGTTCCTATTATCGAGGTGCTGCAGGCGCATTGCTCGTTTATGACATAACGCGACGTGAAACATTCAACCATTTGACAGTATGGTTGGAGGATGCCCGCCAACATTCAAATTCCAACATGGTCATCATGTTGATTGGAAACAAAAGCGATTTAGAGTCGCGACGGGAAGTGAAGAAGGAAGAAGGTGAGGCTTTTGCAAGAGAACATGGCTTGGTGTTTATGGAGACATCCGCTAGAACGGCTGCCAATGTGGAGGAAGCATTCATCAATACGGCAAAAGAAATTTATGAAAAAATTCAAGAAGGTGTTTTTGACATCAATAATGAAGTAAGATAAAAGCGCTGACTAAAATGATTCAGATAATATTTCTAATAATATTTCTTTGCTCTAGGCAAATGGCATCAAGATTGGAACGGTTTCGACACCAACAAATCCATCAATAGGTGGCTCAAATTTACCGGGAGGTCAGTCGAGCAATTCGTGCTGTTAGATTGGGACAATTTTCAGGAAGCCCAATTCACTATCGATCGGACAAGAATCATTCATGAAGAAGAAGATAGTTTTTTTTTCCTTTTAAATGTAAATTTAATCATTTTTTACTGATGGAAACCTCAAAAGCTGCACTTATACAAAACATCCACAGGGGAATATTTGAGCTTCATTTATTTAAAATTATGCTATTGCTCGCCGCCGCTGTTCTTGCAAATGGAGATCTTAAAGGAATCACAACATAATTATTGTGCAACTGTTTAAAATTTCTATCTACATATGTCACCAATCCCCGTCTCTAACTTGGTTCATTTGAATCTCCATCAAAGAAGAATGTTTCAAAATAAATTCCAAATTTTTTCATATCAGTGATCCTTGTCTAAACAGTTTTCCTTTTATGCTGATTAAATATTTAGAAATTTATGCAGTCTAATTAAAAAAAAAAAAATAACAAATTTTGAAAGACATGTTTTGGTTCGATGTAAACGAACGAAGAAAATAGATTTTTATAATGAAAAAATTGTTCGGCGTGGAATATGGCGCCGTAGTGCGTTGACATAAAAACAGCCACTTAATGGAATGAAAGACTGAAAGAA
The DNA here is from genome assembly GCA_018397935.1 of Propsilocerus akamusi. Classification (NCBI taxonomy): domain Eukaryota; kingdom Metazoa; phylum Arthropoda; class Insecta; order Diptera; family Chironomidae; genus Propsilocerus; species Propsilocerus akamusi. Next base: position 25,624,780 of record CM031468.1, on the reverse strand, counting down.
AATGATCCCATACTTTTCAGCTAAATTTATAAGTTGAGCTCAGTAATCTCCCCCTTCTGCCCCTCTGCATAGAATGAGCTTTTTGCTGGAGTGATTTTTTTTTTTTTTCATTGACGGCGCAAAGATGGAAATAATTTTCTTGCATTACGTTTATGAGTAGACCTTCAAAAAGTAATTCCAAAATATCTCTTAAATTTAATCAGCGGAAATTGTGAAAAAAAATACGGTTCCAGATTGGATTCTGCAATCCTGAAATAAGTCGATGAGATTAAAAATAAATGAGTTACTTTGTGTAATTATCAATATATTTAATTAAATAAAACATTCATGTCTTATACCCATAAACTCAAATACGTGACAGTTCTCAAATTCATATTTAAAACCTCAATTTTCGATTATTCACAGAAATACTAAAAAGAGAGTTGTAAATATTTCTTCATTGATAAGCGAAGAGTTTATTGAATATTATCTTGAAGATGGAATTATTGAACACAATTACAAATTATTCTTTCAAGACCAGCTAACAACTCCCAATGTACCCGCAGATGCCTTATTAACTGAAATAGAGGGCTGGAAAAACTTCCATTCATTAATTAAAGTTTATCGAAGGAACGAGTGGCAGGCTTATCCGCGTCTTAGACCAAGTACCGAATTCGCTTTACCGCTTGATTTCCCACACCGTTTCAGCTTCAGTCTTATGCTCCACTGTTGCAAGTAACTCAACATTTTATTTTGTGCCTGTAACATTCAAAAATGAAATTCATTATGTAGACTGCTTGCGAACAAGAACTCAGAAATATGCAGTACGGACATCAGCAGCTCGAGTCATTTAGCAATGTAAAAATGAATTTCATGATAAGCCAAAGCGGTTTTATTTTTGAAGGAAGAGGATTTGATGTATATGGAGAATATACCGCAGGCTTAAGTATATTATTGAAATCGTATGAAACTTAAATTTTTAAACATAATCATAAAATTCTGCTTCAGATTATAATTTCATAAGTTTGGGTGTTTCAATCGTTGGAGTTTTTAACAAGAATGAACCAAGTGAACATTGCTTCACTTATTGCTTCATTAATGCGACTTTTAAATTCTTTGATGATGCTGTGGCACTGGGAAAAATAAGTCAAAATTACAAGATTTATGCGAGAACCGACTTAGGAGTTGCTGGTCCAGGGAGTAAAATTTACTACTTCATGCAGTCGTGGCCGGGATATACAAAGGTTTGGTAGCGTCTATAAGCTGCTTCGAAGCCATTTTGCATGTTTTATTTTGAATCGTTTTTTGTGAGTTTTTTGTTAAAAAATAATTTAAATAAAATAATCAATTTTTGTATGACATTAGTCAGCAGCACTTGCTGGATTCCTTATAGATTTCCCAGCGACTACCGAGGAATAGCTCGGAGGTTCTTCAGACTGTCAGGAAGACTTCTTCTGTTTGATCGAAATCACATACCGCTGGGGAATGAACATCTGTTCACTGTATCCACTGGAGTAGGAAGAGTCTTCAAAAAGTACAGCATAATCATTTTTTGCAGTTGCTGGTAAATCATGAATAATGGCTTTAAGGAAGAAATAATAATCTAGGGAAAAATTCCTTTGGTAGAATATTAATAACCAACCTTTGTAAAAGCATGTTGTTTGAGGATACAAAGCTATTACTAGTGTTCCTTTAGGAAATAATGCGTGTGCATCAGTTTCAGGATTTGCTCGAAATAGGGGTAACGGAATTATGCGTCTCTTAGATAAGATATGCCTTGGCTTTTGCTCCTCATCTATATCATGGATTTCATATTTCTGTGTGTGATGTGAGTAGTTGATTACTTCTGCCAAAATCCAATTTTCTTCATCAGATCCATTGTCGGAAGCGGAAATTTTTGTCAATGCCGCAACCTGTAATCAACATCTACTTAGATATGCATATAGGAGCATAATAACAACGGTTACTTACCATGTCACCAGGTTTTGCAGTGTATTCAGAATTCGCTGGAATAGATCCAACTAGCGGCGGTAATTTTTCTCCTGGTCTGCTTACATATAATGGAAGGGAATGTGCTGATATTAATAAAATTTTCATCAGCTGCCCTTTCCGTAGAATCTCCTTTTGTCCTGAGTTTCTGGCCTGAATTCTACTTTCATTTCGGATTGTATGTATCTCATGAATCTTATTTAAGGCCTGACGGATGAGCCTTTCTTCAATTTCGGCTTCTTGTAATGCTTGTTTTTGCAGTTGTGATGAATTCTGATGGGCAGTTGTTAGCTTATTTATAGTCACTTCACTTGCATTACGGGCTTCATCAATATCGTGAATAAGCGATTGAATGCTTCGTAAACGTTCCTGAATTTTTGCCTGTGACTGCATTATTACTTAAGTTTTGATTGAAAGAACTTTTTTATATTTTAAGAAATTTGTTGTTTATATTTTTATAGGGTTAGGGACTATGTTCATGAACCAAATAGTTAGCCCATCCTTTTCAGTGCCACATCGCCCAACGAGTTAATCTTCTCATGCTCATAATAATGGCATTTTCATTGAATTTAATAAAATATGTACGGTCAAATCACATCAAAAATAGACTTCTTCAAACTTCAGTCTCGAGGTTCAATAACACCACAGTCAGTTATTTGAATTACGGTGAGTTAAAGCTAAAAATAAAAAAAAATTCTATTGGAAGTCAACCTTTATTTTCCCATTACCAGATAAAGACCCCGCACCGCAATTCTTTAATCCTGTAACACAAACACTTCTGAAGTCCATCACTCGGCTACAACTGGAAAAAGTATTTCGAAAAAGAACAGTCCCAAAAAACGATGTCGAATACAAGTAATTACTGTTATATTGATTAATTATACAATATTGCATCAGTAATCTCACATTACTTAATCGTTCGTTATTTAAGGTTTTTAACAACAAAGCAAATTGAGTCACTAGTCAGAGATAAGTTCAGTGAAGCTGAAAGACGTCTTCAGATGCCACCAGTTATGAAGCAACTTGAAGAAAATCAAAAAGTGATATCGGTCGATCCCGCCATTAAGGGCTTTGATAAAGATGATTCAGCTTTTGTGTTCACCGATGTTACATATGGCTTGAAAGACGCTGAACGCTCAGTTGTCATTAGACATTCAGATGGACTGCTAGAGAATGCGTCATATGATATCCGAAAACGTGTCTGTCAAATTTATTTCCCGTTGAATCGCCGCAAATTCCGTGAACCAAAGATGTTTGAGTCGGAGAACGTGAAGCGATTGATTGGCGAGTTTCAATATGAGTTTTTACTCGACTCATTATGTTTACAATATGAGCCTTTCGAACGAAAATTCCACGAGATCTCATCGCAAATATATCAGCACATCAACGAACATCAGTTATTTGACAAGTTACGGTCAACTAGACATTTTGGTCCTTTGGCATTCTTTCTTGCATGGCACAAAATGATTGATGATCTTCTATTGGACATGATCCGAAACGATTATTTAAAGAATGGAGTTGAGCTGATTTGCTTAATGTACCAATTAAATGGCATTGAGGAACCAACAAATATTTTAAAGAATTTGGAATTTGATAACACCGAAAGACAAATTAAAGCAACAATAGACGGACTGCTGTCACAACAGGATGCTCCTATTAAGAAATTCGATAAAACCAAGGATGACTTGAAGATAGATGAGATTTGTTTCGAGTTTATTATTGACTCTTTTGTTAAAAATCATGCATTGAAGAAACCTCAACTGGAGCTTGCGTTGCAAAGCTACAAAGAAATTCACAATGAGTTGAAAAGCCTCAATGAAGCCAGTGGCAGTAATTAAAAACATTCAATATTTAGAAGTCGAGTAAATAAAAAATATAAATAAAATGTAACGGAAATTTCAAACGCCTTGTGTTGACAACTTCTCTTTCCGCGTACCTTCTTCACAGGAGCAGTATGTCTCGTAAAATTCTAAGCTCCTTAAGTTATAAATTAATAGCTAATAGAACGTTAATTGCACTACACAAACGGCCGATAAGTGCATGTGCAGTATGTAAGAATAGTCTAGTATTCAAGTTGACGTCTGTCCTGACGCAAAAGACAAACAACTGTAAGTAAAAAAAAAATCAGATCCAACCAAATATATAGTCTATATACTATGTATCCATACATAGTATCTATTATGTACATATATTATATTGCATCATTTCATCAAAGATCATTGATACATTGAATGACAGATACTAATGTTTACTTCTTAAACGTGTTTCGTCACATTTTTCTTTTTACCAATTTTAGTTAATTTGTGTAATACTAGATCCATCAGTTTGACAAATAATTTACTGCGAAAAGATTATTATGAGATCCTTGGTGTAGCTAAAAATTGCACAGCTAAAGACATCAAAAAAGCATATTATGAGCTCGCTAAGAAGTTTCATCCTGACACCAACAAACATGATCCCGAGACAACAAAAAAGTTTCATGAAGTCTCTGAAGCTTATGAGGTTAGTACAGTGTAGGTCAGGGATATTGATAAACTTTATTCTATCTTGATTTTTTGTTGTTGTAGGTATTGAGTGATGATGTGAAACGAAAAGAATATGATACTTATGGTCAGACATCAGAACAAATGGGTCGTGAAGGAGGTGGATTCCGACCCGGTTCTGCCGGTTATGGTCCTCAAGGCTTCAGTCAACAGTGGCAATATCATTCAACAATCGATCCTGAAGAACTCTTCCGCAAAATCTTTGGGGACGCTGGCTTTAGGTCTAATGGATTTGATGATTTTTCAGAATCAAAATTCGGCTTTGGCGGAGCACAAGAAGTTGTCATGAACCTAACATTTGCACAAGCAGCTCGCGGTGTGAATAAAGACATTGATGTGAACGTAGTAGACACTTGTCTCAAATGCAATGGCTCACGGTGTGAACCAGGAACGAAACCAGGAAAGTGTCAGTATTGCAATGGAACAGGAATGGAAACAATTTCGACTGGACCTTTTGTGATGCGATCAACATGTCGATACTGCCAAGGAACACGAATGTACATCAAGTATCCTTGTAATGAATGTGACGGAAAAGGTCAAACGGTGCAGCGACGTCGCGTGACAGTTCCGGTCCAGCCGGTATTGAAGATGGACAAACAGTTCGAATGAATGTCGGAAATAAAGAGCTTTTCATAACGTTCCGTGTGGAAAAGAGCAGATACTTTAAGCGTGATGGTTCTGATGTCCATACAGATGCTGACATTTCACTGTCACAAGCCATTCTTGGTGGTACAATTCGAATTCAGGGCGTTTATGAAGATCAGACTATTCAAATTATGCCAGGCACATCTTCCCATCACACAGTCACACTCAATGGAAAAGGTCTGAAGCGAGTCAATTCAATTGGTAATGGTGACCATTATGTTCATTTGAAGATTAGCATTCCTAAAAAATTATCGGACAAACAGAAGGCTCTTATTCAGGTGAGAATTTACTTTTAATAACGCATCCTAAAAAAATCATGTGATACTGAAAAATAATTTAAACAAATTTATAGGCTTATGCTGAGTTAGAAAAGGACACTCCCGGTCAAATATTTGGTGTTACATATAAGAGTGATGGTAAGTCAACCACCAAAGAGTCTTCATCTGAACCTATTTCCGAAAAATTCACTCAGCGTCCACAGAATGAAGATTTCAATTACGAAGAGCATGATATCAAAGAAACTAACGATTTCAAACGTAATCAATTGAGTCCGCGCTCATATTTTGCCTTTGGCGTTCTGCTCGTGTTTGTTGGTGTTATTCTTTTATTCTGTTCATCCGGTGAAAATTATCTAGATTATGAACGTGATTTGGCACTTGAACGACAAAAAAAAGCAAAAAAAGGTCCCTTTGATGAAGCATAAAAAAATATGATCTTGTAACTATGTAGTTTCCTGAATAATAATTTAAAGTTCTTAATTTCAAGCGTTCGGTTTCTTATGTCATCAAATTCAAAAGAAAAGCAATTTCATGCGCGCGTTGAAATTATTGATAAAAAACCAGACAAAAAATGTTTAAAACAAAATGCATCAAATGTTCTTTCAGTGACTGCAGGAATTTTGTTAAAAATAAATTAATGAAAGGTTTTGACAACCCAACTCAATGTCTGGTGTTTTATTAATAATTTCGCGTGTACGTTTCAATTTCGGTCGAGACGATTTAAGATTGAATGAATTCATTTTCAGGCACCAAACAGAGCTACGGTGAACCTCAAGTTCTAACTGATGTCATTCGTGAAGCTCTACGCGATAAAAAGCCTTTACCAGAGAAAATCGATGAGAAATCTGATACCAATCACGAGCCTGATGCCGACAAGATTAAGAAAAGTAATAAGATTTAAGGGACTGATAAGAAACTTTTGATTAGTAAGCTGAGGATAGCAGAATAAATAAATAATTTTGTAATATGATGCATAAAAAAAAGATACATAAATGAAATAAAATGCAAGTCATCAACTGTTAAGGATGTGAATTACATAAAAATTACGCACTCAACTTTTGACGAGTTATTTATCGTTAATTTTAAATCTGATACTAAGATTGATGTGACTTAATCCGACAGAGAAGGTTCATCAGCAGTGTTGTGCAGTGTTTATTGCATCACAAATCAAAAACTGCAACTTACTGATGTTGATGGCGATCTGATGCGACAGCTTTGGAATTTTTTGATGCGACATCGTGTACAAGTCAAGGAAGTCCAATTTTAAAACCTTGCTGATGCTAAATGAAGTTGATGTTTCAACTGCTATACCTATAAATGCGATGCAAGTGCAACATGACTGTTAAACAATTAATCGTGCCGTTGATTCATTGTCAAGGACGTTCATGTGTGCGAGATGAATGTTTGTTTACGGCAGCGAATTTAATGAATTGATATGAATGCGAGACTATATTCCGCTTTGAGTATACGCGAGAACATAAAGTAGATTTTCAGGTTTTCAGATTCACGATTCATATCGCTGTGGGAAATATATTAAATCTAATTCCAAATGAGAATTTCGGTGCTGCTACTTAGACTGTGATTGACAATTATTAATCGATCACGAGCGATCATTATTGAGGTCACAGGAAATGATGTTTAACTTAATTTATGATTGGCAATCTGTCAAAAGATCGATGACAGTGATGCGAATTCACTAGAAAAAAAGGTTTTAATTGAATTTTCTGTTATTCGATATTCGATACCGAATTTAACATGCAATGGTAAAGATCTTAATTTTTCACAGCATCAACAGCTGACTTATCCCCCTGATCATCGTAAGCCTTCAAGTGGCTGTGCAATCATCTTTAAAACCAAACAATTTGATGGAACGCCTTGAAATGACTAAACGGCGTGCACATGTGAGCATTTTCAAACAAAATTCATTTAATTAGCGATTATAGTCATTGTTGAAGTTTTCAGTTTGTGTATGGAATTATTGAGTACTGTAAAAATGCTGCGATTAGAATATCAAACAAAAAGTGATCTTTATTTTCGCGAGAATCGTAAAATACTTAACAATAAAAAAAAAGATATAATTTTTACCTTTTGCAGGTGTGATTAATGTTACATATGCAAAAATTATTATAATTACTTTTATAGTCATAGAGTCAAACGTGAAGCCGCGTCCAGAAGTTAGATGCACATGGAAATTCATAAAAAAATTAACATGTTATAATTTCAGTCTACATTCATCACTGGCAGAAAGAGATGTAATTAAATCATCATCACAATCGATGACGCATAAAATTGCTGCAACAAAACATTTGCTCATTAGTCATCCAACGTCATCCAACAAAATTTTTCTCATTTGACTTCAATCAAAGCAAATAAAATACACGCGTCATTGATAATATATTTTTTAAAATTTAATTCTCGTGAGAATTTCTGTAATTGATCCGAATTGAAATAAGGAAATAATTTTTTTTTCGTTTGTTTTCGATATTTTTCTCATAAATCATCGTTACTAGCATTTTGCTCAGGTTTTCCACAAATCACTGAAATGGAGCTACACTTAGTAGTTATTAGCAAAATTGATTTCGGAGCACAATTATTTGACGTAATTGATAAAATCAATTATAGAAAATGACAAAATACTCAGAATTCAATGAAGCAATCAATCATTAAGGTTAAGATTCGAACCTACTACCTATGAACAGTTTTTGTTTTTACTTTCTTAATTTTCAGAATTCAAGGAACCAAGGAACTCTCTTTAAAAATTGTGATGCTCCTTTTAGTTATGCAACCTTGAAGAAATCGACTATAAATTTAGATGAATGGCTGGCTCTTGGCTCTCATGGAAGCTATTAAATAGCGGAAATATAATTTTTAGAGCAGCTTTGTCCCTCTTGAAACTTACTGAAAGTGACTCAAATCACATTCATCAAAATTTTTTTGTTTGTCATTTCACGATTTCAATATTCCGAAGTAATTAATTTTGTTATTATAAGGAAGCTAATGATATTTTGTCATTATTATAAAATATAAAAAAAAATCAGTTGACCAGTTCTTGGAGCGTTAGAAGTTATTAAAAAACACCTTTAAATATAATTAATGAACGCAAGTCAACTCAACTGTGAACGTCCAGTAAAAATAATTTGAAATCATGGTTGATGTTCATTTCACTGAACATTGTTCGCGATCAACAATGGAATGTGTCCGCAACATTATCATGATGGCACTCACTTTCATTCTTAAGTTGACCTACTCGGCGTACTTGTAAGATCCAGTACGTGACTGTCCATTCAAATTTCATCTCTCAAAAGCGCTAATGTTGTCATCAAAATGCATCGAGCATCGTCGAGTTACGAGAGAACATTAGTTTATTGCATAACAACACATTAAAGTAAAATGCTTCAATTTACTTAGCTACCACTTTATAATGAGCGAAAATGAAACATTGAAAATTGCTATCATGTTAATCACTTAATTTGCTATTTATAAATTAATGGTAATTAAATATTCACATCAGGTACTGCGTAGTCTTTTTTTCCTTTATTGTTTGTTGTAACGTTTCGTACACTGCAATTTAAATTGTGTAGTTTTTTGAATTCACTAAGAGCTTCTCGAGGCCTTTTTCATGTGTTAAGACTTTGATAGTAGCGGCAAATACTCAACGATGGAAGCAATTTAAAAATTATAAACAAATTTCCATTTCGATCAAGAATGTCAATTTTCTTCAAGGTTCCATAAACTGTAAAGACTATAACGGAAATTAGAACACTGATGTCATACGTCACATACGGACAAAGAAGACATTTCGTGCTGAATGTCTGAAAATGTTAGGAAAATTGGTTTTTGGAAAAAGTGCAATAACCACAAACACAATCTCACCTTGCTCATGCCGATCAAAAAGAATATTGACAATATCAAATAAGTGCCGAATACAAAAACAAATAGCGTATTAAATGTGTCACATTTTTCTATATCAGCAGCACACAAGTGTCAGTTGCAACAACAATAAAAAAGAAGAGTTTTTCGTTAATTAATTTATCGTCGCGTTGTTAAATCGCAGTTTATACCTTGAATAGTTTGTTGATTGTTGGCATCAGTTGCCGATAAGTTCAAATGACCAAACATTATTCTATAATACCAATTTGAGTCAATACTTTTTTCGAAATCCGCCGGATCAGTATGTCTATAGTCAAATATCTTTCCATGGTAAATTGCTGAATAAGCTAAAAACGCCCAAACACACATCTCACATGTGACATAGACAATTGCACATTTACGAGCAGCAATTTTAATGCCAAATTTATCAAAACTTATTTTTGTCATTTCACTTGAATGATGTAAAGAAAACTGAAGTAATAATTTATTAATGATCATATCAGATGGCACATCAACGTCGTTTTACTTTTTTTTTTGTTGATTCAGCTGAACGTTTCAAATTTTTCGGCAGTGCGATTAAAATTTTGGCTTTTGACAATGGCTTTTAATTATGCGATTTTAAAATTATGCAATTTTCAATTTTATATTTTAAATTTTATTGTTATGACGCTCAACGAAGCCAAATGAAGCTATCATGGCATATTGTGCAGTGATAATACACATAAAACCCACCACGACCAACACCAAAAAAAAAAAATTGCGTCATCGAAAGTCGACGAACCTTTAACTCTGGACGATGTTGTTTTTTTTTATGAATTTCATTTGAATTTATAATCACAAAAAAAAGTGCCCGCTGAATATGTTTTAAGGGACAAAGATCTCGCGTGCTCTCTACGACATCAGAACGATTTTGTTGCGGTTTCATGACACAATGGGTCATTTGCTTCAGGTATTTTTTAAACAGAGAATCATTCAATTGTTTTGAAAATTATTAAAATAATATGGCAAAATGACTGGAATGACAGAGAAAAAAAAACCTGTAAGGTTTTTCCTATAAATGACATTTATGAATGGATAGCATTGACGGAGCACTCCCCCTCCTCATTCATTTGGGAGGTCTTTGCGCCTTTACGCAATGCCGAAGTTTTATTTATTTTTTCTGATATTATTAACGCGATCTTTGTGATGTCATAAAAAAATGAGACATTCTAGTTCCTTCGAATCCATAAGTCATCGGTTATGGTTGCTTCTTTTGATCTCTAATCAATGTGATTTGATTGTTCTGCTTTTTGTTTCGAATTAGTCACAAGTAGTAGAATTAAAAATTAGTAAAATTTGTCACTTTTTTTTATTGGTAGCATTGACAATTTCTGATTACTGACAATTTTTCAACAGTCAGTCATTATATTTATTTAACTCAAATTCGTCATTACTACTTAGCAATCGTTTAAGAACAATAGCCGCACATTGTCATTATTATTTATGTTTTTTATTTTTAATGCGCTGGATTTTCCTCTCTAAGTGAATCAACAAACATCCAATGGTTGGTGACCGCTATGATGACATTAATTTGTCATTTTTCCACTTGAAATACCGTTTGATGTTGCGCATTAATTGATTGGAGTATTCCAATCGTTAGTCTTCACCTCGACGCGCTCCATTTAAAAATTGCTATAACAGGAAAACCGATAAAAGTTCAAACAAAGATCGACACACTCAATAGCAATTAGTTACATAAACTATTTAAACTAATTTTATGATTCATTTTTTTTTTTCTTCAACAACAAGTTCATTCATTATCGCTCGATAGCTTTTTCGTGCTTCAAATGAGCAGAGAGCTGAGATATTTGGGGCCATAATGAGGCGTTAAGGAATCGCGATAGATGTGTAATATAACGTTTTGCTGTTCAGTCGCTTGGCTCAAATCGCAAGCTAATAAAAAACTTCTTTTTTTGGGTAACCTTCGAAAATTCTGCCACAAATCTTTTATTGCTTACTCTCATTAGGATTAAACAATAGAAAAATTGCGGTCATTTTACCAGTAACCAGAATATTCCCTCGCTTACCGCATGTGTGGAATTGCGAAATGTAAATATAGCGTCGCGTCCCATTGACATTGAAAATATTATTTTTTGATTTCTCTCTTTTAACATCAGCAGCGAAGATAAAAATGAGTGAAAAATATTTTCGACTTCTTCTCGTTCATCATCCATTCGCTATGGAATCTAAAAAATGCTCTGATGATAAAAAGCGCTTTGCTATTTAAAGGGATTGGTCGACGTATTTATTTATTTTTTGTGGAAGTAGATCACGCGGCCAAGATGACAATCGCATATGATTGATGAATTTCAGAATGCGATGAATATCATTAGCAAGTTGGTAGCTTTTGCTTGCGTTGAAATTTCTCGATGTACAAACAAGACGACAATAAAATTAAAATTGAAAACATTTGCGCTACGCAAAAAAAAAAGTTCTTATAAAATCGTAAGACAATATTTATTTCTTCCATATGCAAATGACATCACGGTACACATACAAATCTTAGATTCAAATGTTTTTTTATTTCTTATTTACATTCACAATTTTTATATTTTTGTTCTGAGTGATCTTAATATTACGGAATGGGGAAGTTGACGAAATTATATGAAACTTAGTTTTTAGAAGTTCCTCGAAGGGCTTCGAATTATTCCACAAAGAACAAATTAAGCGACTAGTTAAATTAATTAAACAATTGAAGAAAAAATATTAAAATTGGTTAACTAGCTGTTGAAAATAATAAACTAAACAGATAAATTAAAACACTGCATGGTAACTCATTTTTTGATTTCTTGTGGATTCATCGTTCAAGATTCATTATGGCTGGACCGATGGATAATGATATAAAAGTCACGTGTGATGATCATAAATCACGTAACTTATGGACATAAACTTTTATGATTTTTGTTTTGTTTGTACGCATGTGAAATCATAAAAATGAATTTTAGTTGATTTTGTTTCACTTTTTCTTGTTGTTTTCGTGCTCAACATTTGAAGAATTCATTTGAAATTCATTAAACTTTTGGCTTTGAAAAAGATTTTTTTTTTTCTTACTTAAAACAATTTATGAAACATAAAAATTCATTTTTATCTGTACTTATAGCTCTTGTGTTGTTGGTTTTTTTTTATGATTTTTCTTTTTCTTTGTATATCAATGACGCAAAGTCCAGACCGAATAAAATTAAATAAAATACTTAACGAAAACGGCAATCACCACGCTCACCATTGACAATGTGGTGGTGATTTGATAGTGCGTTGCTGAATTATTATAATACTGTCCACCAATCGAGCCCAACGATATTGGTGTCGTTGATGAAATGAAACCGCTTCCGAGTGTGTTGTCGTGAATTTCATAGATCGGTCCACCGCCGCCAATATTCAGCAAGTTCTCTTCAACTGAAGGTCGACCGGTATGAACGTAGGACAGAGTTCCTGTTTTCGAACGCAATATTCTAAAATTTACTTCATCTTCACGCAAACGACCGGCGACAAAATTGTGTAATCGATTAACGACAACATAGAGGAATCCATTTTCATCAAAGCCCATGCCTAATACACACACACACACACAAAAATGATCATGAAAGAAATATGAATAATTAATATGAAAAATATCAATTTTCAACTCACCATCTGTCCATTGAATATGTGCATCATCCTTTGCAATGACTTGTTGATTATCCAGAGTAAATGGACGATATGAATCCCAACGACAGACTGCATGATTTCTCAACAAACCAAAATATAAATATCCATAGTTATCCATTATCATACCATCAGTCTGTTTAAGATTAAAATTTAAAAATGAATAAAAAGATAAACACGTTGCTTCATCGCCAACAACAAAAACGTCTGTCAGACACCATCGTTACATGGTCATCATACATACCTGAGATGTTTTCACGCCATGATTTGTCACTGCGGCAAAAACTTGTTGGGGTGTGGCTGTACGGGCGAAATTTGGATCCCTGAGACGTGACGCTGGTATCGAGTAGAGATTATAGCTGCTCAATGGTGAATAGAAAACATTGCGTTCGAAATTTTGTTCAAGGCTATAGCTGCCAAAAGTATCCAAATTTACATCGCCTGTTACAGGATTGTAGTATGGACCCAATGCGATGCCATCAACATGAATGGAAAAATTTAAATTTGTACCATTGACGGCAAATGCAACAGCATCTCGATTTGCTCGCATCGTATTGCTTTCGCGAACCTTCCATGATCGATTGAGGCGCCGTGAGAATACCACAATTCCTGGATCAGCACCATTATTATCAGTGATATAAGCAAATTCACCATTTGCATCGTCAATTACAATTTTATTCAGATAATTTGTGCCGCGCGCCACAACGTCATCGGGAAAATCATAGCGTAAAATCAACGTTCCGTTACGCTTCAGATCAAAAAGCATCAACTTTGGATTGCACACTAGTTGATTGTTCGCTGGTGTTATAAATGTTTCAAATAATTAAAGTGGATTGTACTTGACTTTGAAATTGATCTATGAGCTCACCTGGAAGTAATGTATTAACTCGCCCCGAATCGACAGCCCACAAAATTCCGCGGGCATCAATTGCAATTCCTTGCACGAATTGCAATGCTGAACAGTTGCCAATTTCATTCATAGCAAAGTTTGGATATGGTTCAATTTCCGGATCAGTTTTGCCATTGTTATCAGGCGCTATAATGTAGCCGAGTGTGGCAGGAGATCCGGGCAGCATGCGAGGTATTGACTTTTTGGATGTGATATTTGTTGAGTTGAGTTATTATTTATTTATAAAAATTTAAATGCACTCACCAAGTAGAGACGATTTGCATAAGGCTTAACATCACTAATTATCACATTCTTGGGAATGTATTCTCCACGAAAGATTGCTGCCGATCGTTCTTGTTCACTTTTGTATGCAAAATCTAATGTTCGCCATTCATAAACAACTCGAAATTGTCGCTCCTGTGGTGTGACATCGGGTGCTAAACGATTTCTTTGCGGTCGTACATTCGCACAAAGTTGCAATATTACTAGTGCGTAAATGGTAAATTTAAGCATCATCTTGTGGACACTTAAACCTCAAGAAATAAGGCTACGAATGAGAAAACAAATTTTGTTTTGTTGAAAGATTTCAATTAGCACAAAATATTTAAACGATTTTAATTTAAATGCCACAACTACATCACAAAGAAATATAAAAACTCTCAGTTCATCACTCTCAAACAAGATCACGAAAATGTATACCTAATTGGTTTTCGATCTAATTACTCATTCACGCTAAATAACAAAAAATTAACAAAACTTGTAAAGTAGGAGAATTTGTCTCTTCCACAAAATATAATAAAAAAAAAAATCACTTAAGAAATTGTTGTTAATTTTATATTCAAAGCTTGCACCATCAAAATATTTCTTTTTTTATCTCGTTGCTTCTGTCAAGATGCTCATTTGGAGAGCATACAAAAATCACTGCACAATGGAATCAAACACTCGAGTTAATAAAAACATGTTTCGGAGGTCTTTTGAAATGCGGGCTTCTGGCTTGGGAAGTTTATTATGAAATTTAATTGATCCACTCGAATTTATATGACATAATACAACTTGAGTTGATGCTTATTGAGTTAGATCACATCGATTGTTGAATTCTCGATAGCAAAGTGAGAAGCACTCAACACTTCTAGTATAAATCAACCATAAATTATCGCTATTCATTAACCATCAGAATTCTTGTTCTTGAAATAATAAAAAGAAACTTGGCGAAGCATTTTTGAGGATGTTTTCAACGAAATAAATATAAAATCAAGGAATTTTTAGATTGAATTAATCGTCTAATAAGGTGGAAAAAAAGCCTCCACAATTGACTTGTCGCATTGATTTCTCGCCAACTTAAGGCGCACATTTGTTTGCACGATGAATTAACAATATTTAATGCGTGAAATAAAAAAAAAACTTTTCAAGGAAAGTATTTGAATTACTTTAATTCCGACTTCAATCGACTTGTTTGGCAATTTTCAAGTACAAGGGCTCACGTAAGCTTGAGCTTTTTTTTCGCATTAAGTTGAGCAACAGAAAACATTTTAAATCCATCATTCTGCTGGTTTCTTATCATTTAACCAACAAAAATTGCATAAGCCCAAAATTTCACTTCCAAAAATAATTGTTTGACACAATTTGTAACCGCTTTTGGGGAACTTAATCGAACTCTCACTTTCCATGTTTGTAAAATTATTTTTCACGCACTGTAAATTAGAAAAATTTCGTAGAAAAAAAAAAAATTATTTCGTGATCGTGAATCGTGATCGAGCATTATTTATAAGGAAAGTAAAAGATTTACTCTGATTGCACTCACATAATAATTATCCAAATTGTTCTGGAAAAAAAAAATATTTCTTCACCAAATTTATTTTTTTCTGAAAATCACTGAACCGAAAAAAAAAATGCGTCTTTATAAAGTAACACTTGGTAAGAGAAAAACTAGATAACCCTTCCGAAACGATCCGATAAGATGAAACTTTGAAAACGAACTAAGCTTTTTCAAGTGATTGCTAAAGTGTTTTATAGGAATTCTCAGGCGTGTATTTGTTTATTTCCATTTTTCATTGTATTCGTTTTTTTTTTGTTAAACGTGAGGCGCGGATTTTATGAGTCGTCCGTGGATATCGCCGTTGTATCATGTATGAGGGGACAGACAGGCATTTGTCAGGTGTAGTACACAAATAACACTATACAAGTGAATAGTTTTGCATTATCATATTTTTTTTTGTAACTTTTACGCGGTACGACGCGTGTCAACAAAAATTTATTAAATTTTCCAAATAAGAAATTTACGACATGGCGTTATTCAAAAATGATGTTTAAGAAAAAAAAGCTCTATTAGAAGAAAATTTTTTATTTGATTCATAAAGTTTTGTTTACAAATTCTAAAATATCTTGATATAACACTTTCGGCATTTCAAGTGCTGGAAAATGACCACCCTCATCAAAATATGAATCATGAACGATATTCTTGAATCGTTCTCCAAGAAGAAATTTGAAGTGATGCTGAATTTCATGTCGAAAATGTGCAAAGCCTGATGGAACAGTGACAGCAACGCGACCCATTATGCTATCAAATGGTGACAGTCCCTCTTTATAGATGCGAACGGATGTTGTAATGCAATTGGTTAAGTAGTAAATCATGACATTATCGAGGAGAGCATCCATCGAAAAGGATTTTTCAAATCCTCCATCAGCTAATTGGCGATAATTGGGATTCGTTGCTGTTGACACTTTTTCCAATATGTACGCTGCAAGTCCCACGGGATTATTACTCAATGCAATGCCAATTGTATCTGGCTTTGTAGCCTGAATGTGAAAATATCCGCTTTCAGCGAGAAGGAAGGTAAACGCATCTGACAATGGATACATCCAACTGATTTTCGTTTTATCTTCAATAAAGTATGATGGAAAGAAAGCTGCAATTATTGTTTTAGTGAATGATAATGGTGTTCTTATTGCCGGCATATTTGTATGATAACCTTGAAAGAAAATATTTGAGTTGTAGAATAAGTTTTCGTAAAATTATTCCGCAATTTACCAAGAACATTCTCAGGAAATAAGGATGCGAGGTTACTTGTTATAATACTTCCCCAGTCAGAAGATTGTATATAAAACTTATCAATTCCAATTCTAAGCATCAAATTTCGCAAAACGATGGAAATTTTTGTAGTTCCGAAGCCTTTTTTTGCTGCCGCTTCACTGAAACCAAACCCTGGAATGCTTGGTGCAATGACTTCGAATGCAATGTTGTCTTTGGATGGTTTCGTGAGCAAAACAATCAAATCATAATATTCACGAACCGAACTTGGCCAACCATTCAGCAACATGATCGGATAAACTTTCGTGTCTTTTGATACTTTCGGCTTCACGTGGATATAATGCAAATTTAAACCTTGAATTTGGGTCGTGAAATGTGGAAATTGATTTAAGTATTCTTCGCGCTCCTTCCATCGCGGTAAATAATCATTTTTCCAGAAATTTACAATATCTTTTAGCTTCTTTGAATTGAAACCATATTCAAATGCAACGCCTTCAAGTGGTTCCGCAAGCGGCGCACTTTCTTCAAGACGTCTCTTTAGGCGATCAATTGTTGCACCATCATACAAGACTTTGAATGGTTTTATTAAAGTACTCTCTTTGTAGTTCTTTACGTCACCCGGACCCCAATATTCGTTCAAATCAACCACAGGCTTTGGTCTATTTTGTGATAAGATCCGATAAATCTGATAACTGAATATTGCCACAATTATTCCAATCGCCAAGAAACCCTTAAGTAGATTCGCTATGTTCATGACTACAAATTTTAGCGATAATTTTTTTTCTGATAGTTCAAAGTCCAATTCCGGAAGCCAATTTAATTTTATTAAAACTTATATTCAGCTGCAGAACATACACTTTAATGCTTATCAGGTTAAAGTACATTAATGTAAGCGTGAACCAGAGAGATTTAAAAAGGCATTATGTGTCGTTACGCACTTCTTCGAATGCCGGCACATAAAACTTCACTGTTCAATTCTCATTTTTATTATTTTTCATGAACTTTTATATCAAAACAATTCAATACACTCGCAGTTAATACATTGGCATTACGAGTAATTGTCACAATAAAAATGAAAGATACGAGACCAGATTTGTGAAGTTTCGCCTTTAAGTTATGCAACAAATTTACTAAACATTTGAAAATTTTATGGAACATTTTTTTTTCTATGCATCGGAAAGAAAATAAAATTGTTTTGATAGTTTTCGAACTGAATTTGAGCATGAGAACATTTTGTGCGCTCTGGGAGAGAAATGGAAATTTTGACCTTCATTTGATACTAATGATGATAGTACTATAACTTATCAGCTTTATGAGTCGTTGTTTTGTTTATATTTATATAAGTTTTTTTGTATTTATATAAGTTTATCTTAAGTTTGTTTGTATTTGTATAAGTTTATCTTTCTCGTGAGTATTTACTTCGCATAGTTTCAATCTTTACTTTGATCGAGAAGTTCCACGAGACAGCAATGCCTGAATTTGCACGTCCTGAAAATTTGCCATTTCCAAGCGTTTATTACACGTTTATGGCGAAGGACAAGGATAGTGATAAAATTGTGAAATATCGTGTTCAAGATCTACCTGAAGAGGATATGGAAAGAGCATGGGATATGGTTGTAAATTATTATCTTAGTGAGGAAGCATTATGTGCTACGAAAGAAATATTGAAAAAGTTCTCAACAATGAAAGATGCCGAAAGATTTTGGAAGGAAACAATGACATATAAGCAATCTTTGGCTTGTTATCGCGAAGGTTCTGATGATTTAGTTGCAGTCAATTTTATGATTGTCGTTTCCAAAGATTCGCATGAAGAGATCATGGTTAGAGGACTTTTCAATTTATTTTAATGAATTGATGACAATTTCCAAATATTTGGCAGGTTGAAACTGAAGAGTTTAAGGAGATTCTTGAATTAATGGATTATGTTTCGGAGCTGGCAGATCTATTTAATTATTATAATGTCGATAAATATCTCTCCGAATATGGACTTTGTGTTCATCCCGATTATCGTCAACGCGGAATTGCAACAGAAATGCTTAAAGCCCGTGCACCATTCTTGAAGGCTCTGCGTCTTGAATTGACATCAACAGCTTTCACTGTCATCGGATCACAAATTGCAGCTCATCGTGCTAATTACGATTTAAATGTTGAAATTAGTTATGAAGAATTGCACAAGAAATTTCCATCATTTGATTTCAAAAATGTTGTAGCTAAAAGTTACAAACAAATGAGCCTGAAAATTTGATAGAAAAATATTTGCGCATTTTTAGCTATTCTAGAATTTTTGGACAATAAACTAAAATTAGCAAGTTCGGAAATAAGTAAATTGACATCTATTTTCTTCAAATATAATTTTTCAGCAATCTGATTTTTATTATTAATTTTTCAGTAATTGTTTGGGTGTGTTTGGGTTTAATTTATTTTTTAATACAACTTGGAGAACTTTTAATTTTTTTTTACACGATTTTTTTGTGGTTTTCTAGGAAATTTTCTTCAAAAAGCTCTAAAATTAATGAATAGAAAGCTTTGTAATCTGATGTCCTTAAGTTCCGTCCTTTCCATTACAAGCTGCATGCTATCGTAGATATATTTTACCTTATGCAATTCTACACGAATTATCTTAAACATTAGAGAAACCTAAATAGAGAACTTATGGTCGTCATAGAGATAATAAATTGTTGGGTAATTTTTATCAAAATCCATAAAAAAAAATTCTTATGCAAAACTTTCACTTAACTATCAAATAAAATCTTCTTTTTTCTTTTTGTTTTAAATTTATAAAACATTCTCCAAAAAATATTTTTTATGCAATTCGAAAATGCCAAAGACGCTAAAAATACTTTTAGATTTTGATACTGATTTGGAGTAAATTTTATAGAAATTAAATGTGTGTGATTGGTATTTCTCGGTGCAGCATGGATCATATCAATTTGTATCCAATCTTAGATTTTTTTAAAAGAAATGGCACAAACTTTTAAAAAATTTACAGAAAAATGTTTTATTGCTTACATAAAGTTTTTTTTTTTTATTCTTGAGTGACCTTTTAAGAAACCATTTGGAACCATTTTCTTCAATTCGCGTCAAAATTTAAAACTGAATTTAAAAAATTTTGGACAAAAAAATGCATCAATTTTCTCTTATATTTGGTTCGATAATAAGTAGTTTTTTTTTTTTAAGAATAAGTTTTTTTTTCTTCTTATATTTCGTCAAAATCTTTAAAATTTTCTATTTCAATAGGAAAGTTTTCATTCCTTTATATTTGTTAATTATGAACACTTTCTACGCTGTGACGCTTAAACTGTTTTATCTAATTCGATGATCCATTATAATCTGTCGCACGCGCTGGGCTGTACTTTGAATGAACTTAGTCCTTAAAATGCTAATAAATATTTTTGTATATAATCAGAAGATGGTTAAAAATTCCATTTCTGTGGTTTCACGGAACTGTCATTTATAATCATAAGTAATATATATTTTTTTTTTTTGCGCGGAAGATTTTTCATAATTAAAAAACTATTCACAAAAAATTTGATGCCACAAACATTCAAAATATATATAATTTGTGTGGGTGTGAAATATTATCTCTCATGTATTTTTCTTTCCACCCACAGCTTTTATTTTTAAGTAGTTTTTTTTTTTTTGAAGGATCTTAAGCAACTGAGTGTTTTGGTTTTTTTTTTTTTTTGAGAGCTGAGTGAGTGTGTGGAAGGTGATTACAGATATATTTGAAAGTAGGGTTTCGGGAGGGTGAAAGTTCATCTAGCTTAAAACAATCCCTTTTTCTTTTTATCTTTTTTCTCTTTACCATCCATTGTTCTGCAAAAATAAAGAGGTAAATTAAGGCATTTTATTGCTTCTATTGTACAGCAAATTATTGTTTTGTTTAATCTAATTAAGCATTAAAGTTAATTTAGGAAAGAGAAATTATTATTTACATGATATGGACTTGGCAAACTTGAAGAATTTTTCTCAATAATCTTCAAGTCTGTCAAAAAGTCGGTTAATAAATGATAAGCAAACCCCAAATTAATGAAGTTCCATGAGATGGGAGTTCCAATACTGGGATATTCAAATTAATTGATAAATTTGTTTTAAGGTTTTAAAATGGTCATGAAAGGTTGCTTTTATTTACATCGTTTATGGAGATGAAAATGATAATGGGTAAATAACTAAAATGTTCCACAAAAAAATATAAGCATAATACGAAAATCAGCAAGCATTTAATCTTGACGCAACTACAAGAGGAGTTTTCTTTCAGCGAGGGAGATTCTTAAAGCAGAACAAAAGAAATCTACAGATGGCACTTTTGCGTGTCGATATCAACGTAGGTTTCAGTTATTAAATTTGAAGGTTATGTTTTAGAGAGTTTGGTTTTAGATAGACATCAAAAATTGAGAAATGATAAGAAGAAGCGTCCCATTTTTTTCTAATTAGTTTGATTGGTATCTTGCATAATTGGCGCTGATATTGTTGGCGGCGTTGATAACGTTGACCCGCGTGAATCGGGCGCACCAAAACTGGTATGTCGTCGCAATAATGATCCAAAAACGCGTCCTTTTGCCTTCAGCTCATCAGACGTTCGAGATGCTAACGATCCAGTCCTGGAAAAATTTTGAGTGTTGGGATTGTTTGTTTGTTTTCTTGAATTTCGTTTTTTTTTTTGCATGGAGAATATTTTTGTTTGTATTTCTTATCAAATAAAATGCTTCAAGAATCAAAACCCATTCCAAAAAAGCTATTTTCATACTTAAAGATAGAAGTGGAGGGTTGGTAAAAAAAAGTTCAACTGATAATAGGGTGGGGAGAATAGAAAGCCAAGTGTCGCCAATCACCAGTGTGGAAAAAATTTGGTTCAGATAAAATTGCAACGCATTCAGAAAAAAAAATCTATCAAAACTTAGAAAAAAATATAAATAAATTCAATCGTGAGTTGATTACAAAACAATAATAATTAATTGTTAAAAGAATTAAATGGATGCAGGATGAGGATTTTTGATGGTGGTTTTGATATCCCAGTTTTGTATGGAAATTAATAAAATTGAATTGAGTTCAATGAAATATTGGTGTTAATAATAGAGAGAGACAGGGAAACAGAGATTGCAAATGTTAATTAAATTAATTAGAAAAATGGTACTTACTCTTTGCTGTTAGCCTCAAGACTTCTCCTTCTCATGTCATCGAGTGTAACACCATTCTGGTGTTCCCATTCAATTTTTTCTTGCTCAAAGGCTTTACGGCGTTCTTCCAATTCACGAATTTGAAGCTCAAGTGCCTAAAATTGAATCATTACATTAAACATAAGACATGCCGCAAAAGCAGCTGCAACTCACCTTCTTTCGTTCCTCGTGGCGTCGTGTTAGTTCAAGCTCAGAGTCCTTCAATTTTTGTTTCTTTTCTTTGACCTTCATTTCAAACACTTGTTCCATTTCAGCTTCCATTTTCTTCATCTTGGC
The DNA here is from genome assembly GCA_018397935.1 of Propsilocerus akamusi. NCBI lineage: Eukaryota > Metazoa > Arthropoda > Insecta > Diptera > Chironomidae > Propsilocerus > Propsilocerus akamusi. The sequence goes on along the minus strand of CM031468.1, from coordinate 25,602,425 downwards.
ATCGTGTTCGCGTTTCTCCTCTTCCATCTGAGCAAGTGGATTCCTAAAAAGTAGATGAAATTTATGAAAACAATTAGAAATTAGAATAAAAATGTATCATAATTCAACAGTGCAGCACACGAAAAGCGATCTTCAATAGCAAGATAATGAGGTGCGGTTTTTATTCATTCTAAATATGTACAAAAGGCGTTGAAATGACTGTCAAGAAAGACAATAATTGTAGAAGAAGAAAGTACAAAAACACTAGCAAATGCAATTCAAATTTCGAGATGATTCGACGAAAGTTGGACGAGTGTGGAAATGGATTCTATAAAACCATTCTAACTTACCAGACCGTCACAAACGAGTTCATGACGTTTCCAGGCAAACTTTTTTTTTTTTTTTTGGGAGAAAGAAATACACAGAAAAAGAGATTTGATGTTGATGGTTCGAATTTGTTTCATTAAAAAAAATTATTGATGGAATAATTTATAAAAAAAATGATTTTTTTCAAGCTACATCTGAGCACACATCATCCAATTGATGATGTTAATTGTTTGATGGATATTAAAGTAAATGATATAAGCGAGCAATTATTTCTGAGTGACAAAGACACAAATGGACACAAAAATATGGATCCATTCACATTCAAATGAGTTTTTTACTTACTTGTTTGACATTTTTGCTTTTCCATCGTTGCCCAATCCTGCGAGTTTGCGGCAACGATAATTCTCATAATGAACGTTATTGGTTACGTCTTTCAAGTCTTGCAGATGTGTTCTTACTACCATGTTGCGTAGTGCAATGAAATCACAATGCTCTAAATTTTCAACTAAAAATTATAATAAAATAAAATTAATTAATAAAAAAACTGAAAAAAAAAAATCTTAAACAGTAACTTACCCTCAGCAATTCCCCACGGGTATTTTCGACCGCGTACTTTTCGTCCGTCAATTTCAATGATTGCATTTGCACCAACAACGGCAAATGGAACGCGCGTGCGTAACTGTCGTAGAGCTTTGGCCTCTTCCTCATCTTCAAGCGGCTCCGGGAAGTCGTAGATCTTAATCTTGTGTTGTGCAATTTCATTGAGAATTTGTTTCTTGAATTGTAAAATCTCTTCGGGCGTCAATGTATCGGCCTTTGCAATCACCGGGATAATATTGACTTTGTCATGTAATCGCTGCATAAATTCAATGTCAAGCGGTTTCAGTCCATGGCCCGATGGCGCAATAAAATATAAACACACATGAACGCGACTATCAGACATTGCCTTGCGATGAACTCGCGATTCTGCCGTCAGGTATTCTTCATATTTAGATTCCACAAAATCAATGACGGGAACCCAGCTAGAAAAAAGCAATCAATAAATAAATTGATATAAAAATCAGGAATTAACTCACCAGTTGCTGTTGTCGACAGCATCACCAAATCCAGGAGTATCGACGACGGTTAATGTCAAATTGACACCATTTTCACGCAAAATTACCTTCGTCGTTTCCACGTTAACGGTCTTTTTGGCTCTGAGCGATGGACCGGGATGTTGCTCCTGATTGTAGATGTCCGATAAGAACATTGAATTGATGAGCGTCGATTTTCCTGTATTGACATTTTCAAATCATTAGTGATAGGCACGGCATAAAACAGATGCATTATCTCTTATTACCTAATCCCGACTCGCCGACGACCATCAATGTGAATTCGAAGCCTTTCTTGACAGCCTTACGATAGACCTGATTTGGCATATTCGCAAAACCAACATAGCCATCAAGTTCTTTAACTTTTGGCCGCACAATGGCTTGTTGCTTTTCTTTCTCCTTATGCTCGGTTGCCATCTTGTTGGAATCGTGATGATCAGTTGCTTCTTTTTCTTTCATTATCAATTTATTGATGCTATTTGTTACACTTTGCACGTTATTTGTGGCGCTGGTGTGATTTGTTCCGTTTGTGGTTATGTGTGGCTTTTCGTTGTTGGTGTTATTCTAAAAAAGAGCAAATTTGGACAATGAAAAACTTGTTGACTAGCCATCAAGCTGCAATAAAATTAATTACCTGATTATTGTTGTTATTCAACGTTGGTGGATGAGGTGGTGGACCCGATGGTGACTGCTGTTGTTCTCCCTTGAAAAACATTTCGCGTTTAGATTGCAACTGGATGATTTTATGTTTTAAATTTGATTGTTTATAGTGTTCAAAGTTTGGAAGATGGTGTTGATGTGTTATTATTTGTAGAAAATTATAATATTTATTTTTGTGGTTGATTCGAATGAAAAGAAGAAAAAGAACAATCGAAGAATGAAAAAAAAAATAATTATGAAAAGTGAACAAAATTGATAAAAAAAATATTATTTGTTAGTTTAGGAGATTGTTAGCTCAACTGCACCAGATACTTTAAACAGTGATCGATATTGTCACAATTGAGCTTCCAACTTGAATGTGTCGTTAGTGGTTGTGACACCATTGAAATTAATTCAAATCAATTTGCAAGCTGCAGAAAATACGAAAATAATAAAAAAGAATGCAGAAAAAAAATTACTCAAAAAGCAATAAATAAAGAAACAAAAAAATACAATTCAATGAAAAATGTTTGCAATGAAAATTTATGCTTGCTGATGATCAATTGAAAAATGATGATGAATGCTCGATAGAGAAGGGGGAAATAAATTTAAATCGCTTGACGAAGAAAATGCGCCGCCAAATTATTGGAGCCGGCGTGACATTCCTTAATCGAGATTAATGACGCTTGAGGATAAGAAAACTAATAATTTTTGGCTCTTTCTGGCTTGTTAAATTTTTCCATCTGCAACTTAATCGAGATCACGTCTTTTTCAAATCTGTTCAGAAATAATTGAATTCACCCTGATATTGAGTAAACTTCTTTCTTTTTATTTTGTGTTAAAGCGTAAAAAAAGTCGTAAGACAAACAGACACACTCTTTAAATTGGTCTCACTCAAGGCGGTGAGAAAAGATTTGCCCTCTTTTAATTGCCTCATGATCATCGATTCGTAGCGTCTCACCAATTTCTTAGTCTTATGTTGTCTTAAATTTCACATTTGGGTTCAAGTTGATTGATCACGTTGTCTTGCAATATTGTTTTACAACGCAATTGATGAATTAAATTATTAATTGAAATCTTTTGAAATGCTCGCAACCCAGAAAACTGACTTTGCAATTTCACTTGCACTAGTTGTCTACAGGAAATAACTAATCTATATTTTATGCTTAACAAACTGTTTCCAATTTGTCATTCTCATATTTCCGAGATATTATTGCTTTGCATTGAGTCGCCACGTCTTCTTCTTAAAAGGCAAAGAAGAAAAATAAAAATTATTTCCAAAGAGTCCAATAAGAAAATATCTCGCAATTTGCATTGCTAAATGATCGTTAAAATTTCATTAGCATGGACATAAAACATATTTAAAATTTCAAATGAATTAATTAATAAAAGCAAGAACCAGACCAAGAAAAAGTTGTAAATGGAATTTTGGGTTGTGTGTGTCATTAGTTCGAAAAAGGCAAACAAGCAAATGTTTATGTGGCAAGACGATATTGTTTATTCATGTTTTCTTATCACGAAGCATTCATGTTATGATGACCTGACATTTTGGGGATTGAGATTGTAAGATCTCTTCGTCATTTTCTGTCTGTTTACATTTGAAGTATGTCTACATGCTTCATTAATAATAATCCAATGGAAGCTCTAGTGAGTGAATGAGATGCTCTTATGATGATGATTGAAATAATAAAAAGAAAAACTTTTACTTAACAAATTTTTGTCGCAATTTTTTTTAATCCATTCATGGCTTTATAGAAGCCACTGAGCTGGAATTTATGCAAAAAAAAAACACTAGGCCGCTCTTTTTTCGGAAATAAAGAAAAATCAACAGAATTTTTATGTTTTGTTTTCTGTTGATTTTTCTTTAGATCCTTTTTTATGAAACACGTGTTGTCAGAAGGTAGATTTCTTTCTTTTTTTTTTGCCAAAACAAATAAATTTTTCCAAATCGAGTCCGATTGCCAAATATTTTTCGAAAAGTTTGCCAAATTTTTCTCCACATTTATCAACTGACAACCGTAGCCAGAATCAGCAACAGATATTTAGTGCCACAAGTCCATTTCAAACAAACAAACATATACACAGATGAATCTATTTCAATCAACTTTACAATGCGCATTTCAACATAGTAATTTCTTTTTTTTTTTGGGGTTAGTTGGACAAAATGCAAAATATAAATGAACAGAAAAAAAGAACTGTGTAGTCAAAACTGATAATCTTACCCCAGCGAAGCCTCCACCATTACCATTGACATTCTCAGTTGTCACCATGGCCGTCCCATTCTTCAGATCTACCTGACCCAAACCATTATTTTGTTCCAACTGTCGTTGCCGATTTGCTAAACGATCGAGGCTCGCTAAACGATAGGAACCACCGATACCATCCTATAATCATCGTACGCCCCCCAGACATGAGAACAATTTTTTTTTTTTCAATGCATGCAACAAGCAGCAAGATTTGTTTTAACAATTCAACGAAATTTATTTATTTTATTGCCCGTGCGCCATCATTTTCGGTGATAGCCATTTAGTTGGGACAATCATAGAAGTTAACATAAAAGCGATATATGAAAATAAAAGAAGAAACAAGGAAAAAAATATATTTAATTAAATTAAACATGAACATTGGGTAAAACGTAAACTTGACCTTTTATTGTGGATTTTTTTTTTCATGTTATCAAATTTCTGTGGTTAAAACATTTCGTTTTTGAGGTTATTAGAATTTTAGTTATTTTTAGTCACTTAAAAATGCCAGAAGCATCCACTTGAGAGAGGGAGCGATTGAGAAAGCAACTTCCAGAATAAAAGGTCAAACAGAACATTAAATGTCTCCAGAGGAAATGCATTTTAATTTTTGGATGAATAGAGAAGAAAACAAAATGTTTATTTTTACTCTTTTTCTTAAGAATTTATTCCGGCAACAACAACAGCAGTGCTTTTGATCATATTGAGATGTCGAATTCTAACAAAAACATTCTTTACAATAATTATTTTTACAAGCTTCGACGCCCGAGAAATTATTTCCTGAGCCATGTTTTTATGCAATTTAAATTAATGCACAGCTATGCAATTTCGAGACGATTGCGTCAATGAACAATTTTTGACATTATTTTTAGATACCAATATAGTCAATGAAGAGATTGTTGAACTGAGAAAAGAAATATAAAGTCTTCTTTTTAGATTCTGACAATTTAAATCTCTCATTTATTTAATAACCAATTTAACTTTTTCCGCTTAATTTGTTTTGTAATCGACATCAGTCCTTACTTTGTTTTTAATGGACTGTGCTTAATATTTTACCGCGCCCTAATTTTGCGTATTTTTTATGCTCCATTGGAACACCACATTCGGTTCATAAAGTTTTAAAATTTAAATATTTACAATATTAAAAGCCCACCACTGAATCGGATCATCAAAGTGTGAGATGAAAATCAAAGCTACGGCCGTGCGACGATGTTTAAACATTAGAACAAAAAATTATAACTTGGATCATATATAACATTTCGAGGAAAATCAAGCTAAGTACAACCGGAGCCGTTAGGTCGTATCGAAGTTCTGCTCTCGTAGGTTCATTACAAATATAAACAATGGAATAAGAAAAGAAAAATAAGAAGAAGAAATAGAGATATTTAGTCGCGGATGTATCGCGGTTTCAATGTTGTGAGTCATAAATTGCCTTCCGTAATTGTTTTTGATAACCCTCGTTTGATTCCACATCAAACACTAAAAGAAGTCTCATAAAATTTGACTTTCATTATGCAATAATTTATTAAATAGAAACATTTGGATGGTTAATAAAAATAATATCACAATGCGATCAATACACAATCATTAATTAAAGGTTATGATCCATATTATAAATAGGAACCGTTATAACGCGTCATACATGAACGCACCATGACGGCATGTAGAGACAATTTCCAGTTTAATAATCACAAGAACGACTACTGTCAACATCTCTATCTATACACAATGAAAAATTATCTATTAAATATATGAAACATTATGATGTGAGAAATGATTTAATTTGCATTATCAACATATAAATAGAATTAATTGATTTGTAACGGAACCAAAAAAACAAAATAAGTGAATTGTAATGACTTAATTTTTTGTGGTATTTGTATTGGTTTTTCCCTCCCCAGTAAAAAAAAAGTTCTGAAAGTGTTTCACTGACATTGAATGATGATGAACATCAATTAATGAAAGTAGCAAAACAAACAGTAAGCAACAATCAAACCTTTTCACGCTCAAGCCGATCGATTTTGGCCCCGCCAAATTCACTACGATCACGATCGATTTTGCCAAATGATGATGAATATTTTGGTACCGTAGGCGGTGGGATTGGTCGAGCGGCAATAGCTGGCTTATCGCTTGTCTTGTTAATACTGTGTATGGTTGCTGATTGGAATGTTGACATATATGAACCGGGCGTTGACAAAATTGGCTTTGTCGGTGGTACGGGCGGTGGCCCTGTTGGTGTTGTTTGACTCATTTTCACAAATTATTATCTTTTTGTTTTATTCCGTTGCACTTAATTTTCTTCTTTTTTTAATTCTGTCCCAAATTAGTTCTTAATTTCAATTATTCACATCAATTAAGCTTATGTTGCTTATTCATTGGAATTCAGTTCTCTTTCTCTCACTCACTGAAGGAATGTGAACGAAACCAAATAAGTTAGATATCGGAATACTCAATTAATTTTGGACAGAAACATATTTTTTTGCACAACCGGAAGTGACCAGTTACGGTCTCAACAGTTAATTTTTTTAAGCGATTTACTTCCAGACATTTGACCGACGCTGAATGCTCTTAACCGACCCAACGTCCATCCATCCTTTGAAAATCATATAACAGCGACATTGACTCATCAAATTTCCAACCCAACCCAATTTTTTAAGGAAAGTGTGTTCCTTAATTAACCTCCTCAAATTCTAATTTCCACTTCACACAAAAAAAATCCACTTACAAATTGAAAAAACATGTCATTATTTCCCCTTTTTTGATGGCGCACACGACTGAAGAGTCATGAAAACCCGATCGATATTCACAATAAACGTGATTTCTATTTTAGCACACAAGCTACAACATAAAATTCGCTCCAGTGAGTCACATTAATGCCCAAACAATGTTTCTATGAAATTTAAAATCAATGATTATGTTGATGCTCATGATTGGCGAAAGTAAAGTTTTTCATCGTCCCAAATTTATTCTTCTTATTGCTCATAAAAATAATTAGACCCAATCGAATTAATCGAGGCACGGTGTAAGATTCATAAATTGGTTCATCGAATTATTAAAAAATTTACGAACTGTTTTCTTCAATTACGGGTTCTTGAATGAATCTTAAGATTCACGGGATTTAATAATATAACTGACGATTGATGATTGATCGGAATCATCCAATAGAAAGTTCATCGTTCGCGGGAATATCCATAGAAGTAATGATTTTGTAAGGTGTTCCCTCCCCCAAAATGCGTTACGGTTTTTATAAATGCTCCCGAAAGAGATTCCTTGATGAGAAGCCAATTATAATTTGCTTTTATGTGTAAAGAGAATTGTAGGAGTAGCTTCGAAATTGACGTCTGATTTATTGTTGAGAGCACCATAGAACATTGTGAAATGTGGAAAACGGTTTCAGAGGAATTGTGCAACACAAACTCCCTAACAATAAAATTCCATTGAAAAATTGTTTACGTTATCAGCTGGCATCGCATTTCATCAAGTGCAATGATTCATCGCATGCATGACGCCAGCTTGCAACCGCTTAATTCAATTAAGTCAAATAATTTGCATACTTAATTGTAGAATAATTTTCAATTTTCTGTTGCGCTCGCAATTATTAATCAATCAGCTATTATGAAGCGAGTTCGCCGTTAGGTCAAGAAATTCGTAGAAGCATTTTATTCTGTAGCATATTTGTCGGCGAAGATAAAAAGTAGTAATAAAAAATAAAGTTGCATCATCATAGAGCGTCATTAATGGCATTTTTGTGTGGTCTTTAATATTTCATTATTATTGTTACAGTAGAGTTGAGCACTTAGAGAGTTCCTTCAGGAAATCATTACTCTTACAATTTAAACAATAAACATGCCACTCCATAAGGCTTGTGATTGTTTCGTCGTTGTAATTTAAATGCAAACAAGAATTTCTTTAATTAGAATTGTTTCCAAGATTAAATAAAAGTGATACCCGAAGACCAGAAATTTCCATCACTGCACGCTTGTTTCTAATTATATGTTGCTCTGATTCAGTTTAAGCATCATGAAATGACACATCATAAGCTATCAGATACTGTAAAGCGACTGATACGTTTCTAAATCCATTCCATGTTTAAACATCAATTTATATCAGTCTATATGTAAATCTAACAAAATCAGGGGGCGATTAAAAAAAAAACCTGAAGGGTTTTCATTCGACAGGTATCAGACGTTTTTATGTTTGTTTTGTCGTCTGTTCCGTTCCCAGACTGTTGAAAAAATACTTTCGTTTTCCGTTGAAACAAGATTTTCATGTTGCGTGCATCAGAAGTGTGGTGAATATTTTTACACGTTCATACTGGGATTCAGCAAATCATGAAAAGTCCCTTGACCCATTATTTTGCGTCTCTGACACCATCGCACTCATATATGTACATAATTCCCATTCTATATTCTTTTTTCATATCCAATATTCATTCACAATTTTTCGCACCAGACGAGAAACAAACACAATTTTGTTCAGAAATGGAATACAATACGAGAATTATTTATCTCCCTCTGACTACCAAGCTTAAGTAACAAATCTAATTTCCACTGACTGGCGTCACTTTTTTTGATCATAAATATTCTTATGCAGGGAAATTTCCGTCCTTTTTTTTAGTAGAAAAGTGTGGCACTCGTATACAGCGCATTGGATTGGTTTTTTTCGGGCTTGGTTATGCATGAATGTCCTGAACATATAAATATTCAAAACATCAGCAATTGTATTAGTGTGTGTTGTACAATATTTTTCTTAAAACCCTTCGGGAAAGTTATTTCAATGGCAATCAATCCCCTTCGCGTTATTTTCAAGAGCAAAAAAATTATTTTCATCAATAGTCGAGCACACTTTTTCCGTCAATTACGAAAGCAAATTGTTATCAATTGCATGGTTTATATTTATTAGTGTCTGTGATAAGAGAGCGTTTTTTTACACTTTAATGATAAGTTACTGTTGTGTTTCTCACCAACTAAAATTTTTTATTTTTTATTTTTTTTTTTTTTGTAAATGTTTTGTTATTAAAATGTTTTGTTTAGTTTTATCATCTTGTAAGGTTTATTCATGTGTGACGTAAAATACTTTAAGTGACTTTTCATATATCAAAATTCATCAAAACCTAAACAGTAAATGATCCTTTAATACAGTTTAGAAAACTCTTCTCTGACATCATTGTCAGAACATTCCCGGGGTTTGCGATCAATAACTTTTAGCTCTCTCCATCTTTCTCTCTTTTTTACGATTTTTTTTTTCTTATGAGCCATTTGATGAAATTGTGCAGAAGAAGGCAGAGCGTTTAAAGCTTGAGCGGCTTTTGATCGCAATTTAATTATTGTTCCAATTGTAATCATTAATTTGGTAATAAATCAAGCAAATAAGAAATTGTTGCACTAGATATTCTTTTTCTCTGAAGAAACTTTTTCCTTCCTTTTCATACATCGCCCAAAAAAATTATTTTATGTTGTTGTAACATTCCGGCTGTGCATATGTTTGAGTTTTCACATGTTTCTCAATGAATATTGAGAATATCTTTTAAATATTCATGAAACACACTTTAATCCATCGAACTGATTGATTTCCAGTAATTTTTGCGACCGATTAACGCACAAATTTTAATTACTTTGCAATATTCGCAGGTTCGGTCGTAGCACTACGAAATATTTTACTCAACTGAGAAAAAATTCTCTCTCAATTTTCAAAGGGGGTTCAGCAGTGAGGTTTTTATGTTGTGTTAAACAACAAACGTATACGTAACGTAACGTGAACTGTAATAATTGTTTACATGCAAGACATTGCGTGCAGCATCTTCCACGATATTTTTTCTTGTTTTGATTTTTTTTTTTTTCAACATGTTGATGCATTTTGTCTGGCATTAATTTTGGTAGAAACAAGCCGGGGGATGATTTCTAAATTCCGTTATCAAGACATAATTGAGTGTGACCGATTGTAGCATATAATAATAATTGGACAACAAAAAAAATTATTAATAACAGTTATTGGTTCCAAAAATGTTTTCTGTGGAATGTCGCAAAAAGCATTCTTTAGACTCATTTCATTTTGAAAACAAATGAAGAAAAATTATATTTTCAAGTCACGTACAAAGAATTCGATTGACTTTGATTTTAAAATGCAAAAATCAGTCATATGTCAGACTGAGCAAATATTACTCTGTAAATAAGAGACGCCCTTTTGAAAATAAAAATTTTCCTCATCTCAAATGCTTTACACTCAAGCGTCAAATTTAATTAAAAAACGAACGAAAATTTGTCTTAGAACATTTCAACAATACACGATCGAATCAAAACATATTTTTATAAATGAAATTAATTTACAATTCAAGTGCTGTTTCACTTGACTCGTAATCAAATGTTACATGCATTACTGAATTCTATTAAACTGTGTTGCTGCCGCAGATTTTTTCAAGGTGTTAATTAACAATTGTAATCGACTTTTGCTTTACTTTAGAGTTACGTTTCTACGAAATTAATGAAATTCGTTCTCACAATTATCAAAATCAGGTATGTTAAACCGTGGCTTTTGTAGGCCATTTTGTAGGCTCATTCGCCAATTTCGTCCGCACTTCCATAAAATAAGATATCTAAATATATGGTTGCCCAATAATGCTCATAATGCATTGGCCTGTGTAATTAATTTTATAAACAAACATTTTCTATCTGTGAAAAATGTTGTATTTTACGGAAATAGATCGAAAATGTGCGTAAAACAGTTTGATTTTGTTTTTTAATTGTTAGAGAAAAACGCTAAGAAAATTTAATTGTTTGTCTTGGGAGGGAAAGGAAAAAAAAACATTATTCAATTTACTACTACGCTAATTCTGATCTCTAATTTGTTACATCCACATCCTCTACTGAAATTATATATTTTTAGCATTTCACTGGATTTTCGTTGAATAAAATTTTCATTACTTAAGAATAAAAAAAAATGAAGAAGAATTTTGGGTTTATACTCACAGCTGTTTGTTCATCAAGTGCGACAAAATAATTTCGTCCAGAAATAAAATCGCATACAGCGTTTTTTGATTGTGAATGTTAAAGAAGTATTTAAAAGTTTGTTTCAAAGGAAGAACCGGAAAAAAAGATGAGAAAATAAAAATAAATAAATTATAAAAAAAAATGTGACGTTGAAATAAATTAATAAATCTAAACATAAATTATTCAGTTTTCTTCGTATTTTTGCAACCGATAGAGGATTCTGCGCAATTTTCATTTAATGAAACTGAAGATTGTCACAGAGTTGCTTCTGATGAAAAGAAAAGTGAAGGACAAACCAGCTCTACCAGAACCAGTAGAAAATTAATAAAGTAGTCAGCAGCAGTACACATTAGAATCGGTCGGGTGTCTATTTCACAGTGAATTTGATAGAAATTCATGAAATTCAGCAATTTCTCACGTGGTTCACGTGGTGTGAAACATTTTTTTATTTATTTCAGAGACCGTTATACCATTGCACATATTTTCCACCCGTAAAAAGACAAAAAAAAAATTACAAATTCAGCACTAAACACAATAAAACACATTAAGTTAATTCATCAAAACAAAAGTGACACAATAAAAACTTCTTTTGTCATGCTGATATTTTACTGCAATTTAGTAGGAAAGTGCTCTGGCATTCTGGTTCGTTGCTTTCAATTTGGTTTCCACAAATTGTTTTCGATGGAAACAAGCTGTCGAGTAGTTTTTAATGTCGACAAGCCAATTGATAATTTCAAGAACGTATTCAATTAACGGGATACGAGTGTAATGCTATAATTGCGTCTTCCTAAGTCACTTACACTTTGGCACATTATTGTTGTTTATTGTTATTCCATTGTGATTGCTATTGATTATGATATCCTTCTTTGAAGGATCAATTTTAAGAATCACGCTCATTGTTTCGTAAACAGTTTTTAATTAAGCACTTAAAAAAAAAAGTGAAACTTCAGCGTTCAAGCGTAAAACTTATTTTTGTGCAATTAACAGCAGTTGTTTTTTTTATGATTTTCCAATAACTTTTAATTAACTTTCATAAGGCACGATAAATATTTAATATCGACTCAATGCGCGATAGCAAAAATCATGAACCACTCCAAGCGAAATTTAAAAACCGACTGAGCCGCCAGTGAGCAGGCGAAGCCTCAACAAAAACAACGGACGGAATGTGTGCATGGTTTGAAAAGGAAAAAAGAGAGCAAAAAATCGTCCAACCAGCAGAACTAATAAACGAATAAGACGGCACCGGCTCGACAATAAGCGATGATCAGCGTCGTGGACTTCTGATTTATATCAGAACAATGTTCCATCATATGAAAATGTGCCCCAAGAAAAGTGTCTTACATTTTAATGTAACTTAGCACCACAATACACATTTTAAAGGGGAAGAGAAGGCAAGAGACTTTTTTTGTGTTCTTTACGAAGCCATTTGAATGGCATGGAAATTTACGGACACAAATGTACTGTTAGCTTCCAGCCGAATGTGATTGAAATGTTTAATGATGGGACCTCAATTGAAAATTCAAATCAGTGACATTTTTTTGGAATTCTTTTCCCTTCAGATCAGCGCTGTTAAACATAGCTGAGCTATTTTGTTTATCACTTTTTGTTTTGAAAATACAAAATACAATCACAAAAGCGCTCACGCGCTGCGCTGGATCATCAGCGTTTAGATGATCAATCGCAGATAACAAATAAAACATGTATGGAATTCACAATAGCACAAAGTTATTCTTTGAATTCTGCTGTGTAAGAATGTTCCGAAACACATTGTTCTTGTGATGCAATTTATAAATCAAATGAAAGTCGGTCGATGATGATGGAAGCATCACCAAAAAGAGCATTCAACAAGAAAAACAAGAAGCAAATTCAATGGTTTCATATTTATAGAACTGTGGAAGAAAAATTTGTCACACATGTGCGAGATCTCGGAGGAGCTACTTCGACAAATTAATTCTCGAGTCGCCCGAATGCGAGACATATATGTAATATTTTTGGTGACGACATAGCATCAGAATACGATGAACTGCAAAGGCATGAGAATTCACAGTAAAACCGCAATAAGAAGCCACTTCCGAGGACAAATTAATTGTAAAGAGTGCGAAAAAATAAAATCGAAACAATATACGCGACGATGATGGGCTTCATTGGAGGGCAGCACCAGTTAAGTGCTCCGTCGTGTCCGTCCATCGCATGGAGTATGAACATCTACCAAAAAAAAGTCGCGTGCAACGCTATTTTTTTCTGAATAAGTCATTTAACACTGCGCACGATTATGGTTGCCTAATTGGGTGCGGGTGTTTGGCAGCTATATAATATATTACGTATGTGAAGAATTCATTGGATGCAAACAATTTAAAAATTTTCGTACGTGATGTTTTAAAATAATCGCTTTGAATGTATAACAGTGTAATCCTTGTACGGATTATTTATGTCACAATTTAGCATTTCTAATGGAATGGATACATATAAATTACGGTCAGACCTCGCGAAGCCGCGTCAAAGGCAACCAATCACAAACTGATTTGTTCTATATCAATCTGGACTCTCGTGCCCTCGCACTACATGCAAATCATCATTACGTCTCATATTATATTTGAGCGTTTGTGAGACGCTGTTTTTTTATTACATATGAAGAATAAATGAACCAGTTTTTTGTGTCTGCATCGCGGGTCAAACTTTGTGATACATGGAAAGGAAACAATATACACTTCATCGACAATATGAATATTTTTGATTAAATAGTGTAGTGAGTGAGTCGGCTCAGATGATTTCCGACAGATTTATATGATGAATATTTTTCTTAGATTTGTGTAACGAGTTTTCATGAGCAAATTTTTCATGGAGACGGAAGATATAAAGAAAAAAAGACGTGGGCGTCTGATAATGAATATTCTCATACATCACAATATTGAGTTATAAATATACAGACACATTTCACGCTATGCAATCATAACATTGATGAAGGTAGCTGAATCGCTGACATAAAGATCATGAGAAGCAATAAATAACATATTAATATGAATCAGGTATTTTTCGCTAAAGTATAAAAAGCGGACATGAATCATTTGGCATTTGGCAATGAGCGAATTTTCACAAACGATCTCAGAATTTGCTATTTTCGATGGATTTGTATCTTTTAATTCGAAAACCGGACTATTATTCACCATATTTTATAGATAACGCAGCACAGATGAGCAATACAGCTTTGCATTTTAATAGAGTTAAAATAAATGCAGCTGAAAAATTAGCAAACAAAAAAAAAGTCAATCAAATATATACGTACTCAGTTTATGATGGTTCATCACTTTTAATCACAAAGCGTCGTATCACTACTTCTAGAACTCTTGTTCAGCTATAGTATTACAATATTTTAATGGCAATGCTTTTTCAGATTGTGATGTTAATTAACGTTTGAATTTTTTTTGTTGTTTAAGCGGAATAACCGATCTTTGAACCTTACTGCATACAACAAAGCTATGAAGCATAATTTTTAAATTCAAATGTCAAGAGTTCGTTAGACATAGAAAAACATACATAGAAAAAAACAATTTGGCGGTAAGCATAGAAACAGATATTTGTTTTTCTTATTCTTTAATTGTCTACCTACAATAATGAATCAAAAAAGCGTGAAATTAAAGAAAGTTTCAAATTACAAAATGAAGATGCCTGTCGATTTATCAAGATGTCTTCCTTCGAAATTACATGATCGCGTTTCCACGATTATTAATGTTCCATCAGCAAAAGAAGATACATTTGAAGAGCACAAAAAAGTAACTTTTAAGGATTTGTTGATCGAATTCGATCCAAACATTCTCAAGAAAATGGACACTGAAAATGTGACGGAAGAAAATTTTGCAGAAATTCTTGAAAAGCGTCACACTCAATCTTATAATCTAGTTGATGCAAAGATTGAACCGCGATTACCTGAACGTACATTGATTCCTCGTGATGTCAATTGGCTCGCAGATTATACGAGCAAGAAACAGGAGCGAATTGTTTGGCAAACAAAGCTTTTTGCAAATAACAAAGAAATTTATGAGAAACCATTATTTCAACAAACTGAAGAATTAATTGATATCGCTGCTGACCATTTTGCCTTATGGCTGAAAGAGATGGACGATGAATCAAACATCAACAAAGAATTCGTAAAACAATTATTTTCCATTCAAGTAGAAGCAGATGCATCGAAAGCTCTCTCGGTTCAACCTAAAGAAATTTCAGTTATTCCACATGAAGTCTCCAAGATGTTGAATCTTCCACATGTAAGTACCTTCCTTAGATGTTTGCTTCAATGTATATAAAAATTTCAAATTTCCAGCTATCAATTCAAAATAATGTCGTCAAAATGAGTCGTGAAGATAAACGATTGCGCAATTTAAAACCTCAAATGGTTGCATTCGGACGCTCATTACCTAGAAACATTCGACGTCCAAAATTCAATGAAGATTTATTCACCGAACTTTATAAAATTAATTGTCCATCCGAGTTGAGATCGCTGAAAATTGTTTTCGACTCAATATTACATTTGCGTTCGACACAAGCATTGGTTGCGCATCTGAAGGACAATCCCGAACTGCCACGAGCAAAATTTTTGATCGATCACAATATGTTTGATGACAAGTCACCACAAAAGACGCTTAAGAATCGTCAGAAACCTTTATGGAATCACTTTTTCTGAAAATAATTGTCTTAAATACGAAATGAAATTCTGGTTGCATTTTTTTTTTGTGGGGAGGCTTAACATTAAATGACAGTTATACCATTTATGTGTCTCTTTTTTATTTAGTTTTTTTTTCTTCGTTTCTCAATTGATAGATAACAAAACAATTGAGAAAGCTTGAATTAATTTTTTTTTTCTACATCTACAACATAACGTAAAAACATTTTCGTTCGATTTAATTTCTTCCACCATTTTCGAAGAGTGCACAAAATTAGTAAAAGAATTTTCCAATTTTGTTAATGAAACATCATTTGTGTGTGTTTAAGTGTATTTTTTTTTATCACTATCTAATTTCACATTTTGTAGATTCCAAATAACTCGGAACATTCGGATGGCCATAAAAACAATATTTTTTTTTTTTGACATTCAGTGTCGAATGAATTTTATGGCACTCGATTAAAAGACACAAAGAATTTCAAATTTAGAGGTTCCTTAAATTTTTTTAAGTCATTAGTAATGTGATAAAGAAGCTCTTTCAAAGTGCGACGACCCGGCGAATTTTTTTTTTATCAAAAAGAATATTTTCATTTATTTTTCGTTCTAATATTTGTAAATATGCAAAATATTTATTTTCTTTTTGTAAATTCGTTTTTAGCGCGATTTCTTCTCGTGTTGTTTGTGTGTGTCTGTGTGTTTTAAAATGTGTTACGACTTATACATTTTATAAATATTAATTAACATTTAATTTCAATCATAAATTGCGGCACATCTAATACGCAAACATTTTTTTTCCCCCTTTTCATTATTACTCCGACATGACACGCATTCAATTGGATGCAAAAATAAAACAAAAGAGGTAAGAAACATTCGCATTTTTGATAAGAATAAAAATCCAGAGATCAAAAAAAAAAAAATAAAACTCAGCTAGATATAATCAATTAAAAAAAAAGAAGATTTTTCATTGCGTTTATTGAACGTTTCCAATTAATTCCATGTAATGCACTTCCGTTATCACATCACACTTAACTGTGGTGCAATTTCAAATATAGAATGAAATGTCATCGTAGTGATTTCCATTCCAAATATTGAGAGTGTGTGTGCGTAGATCATTGAAAATTACGCAAATTAAACGCTCTATAAAGTTATTCTACGTACATAAAAAAAATATATATAAAAAAAAAAATAAGAAGACATTCAATGATTTTGAATCGATCAAAAAATAATAATATTGCATAAATTTTTGTTTGATTTTTGAAAATGTTTTGATAGCGACCATTGACTTCATTCGTGTGCTTAAAGTAAGTATTTAAATGAATTCTTTTACGAAAATTTAAAGGCTAAGCACAGTGACAAAAGTTTGTGAAAAAATGATGAATTAAAATTAATTTTGATTTTCAGTTTTTTTTTTTTTTCGATTCTTAAAAACAAATAAGAAAATATTTTTTTTTTTTTTTTTCACTTTTGGTTGGTTGAAAAACTCGTTGATGTCCAAGAATCCGAAATTTGTCTCTAGTAGAAACAATCCAGTTCAATTAAACGACGATGTGTACATTTCAATGGTTTCCAATGAAAAGTCGTCGGGCAAGTGAATATTATTAATCGGATGCATCGGTGTTTCGTCCATTCCGTAACTTAAAATATGGAAAAACGAAGATTTAGAAATAAAAAAATAAATAATAAAACAAAACATTTCAAAAATGATCTAAAATAACATATTTTATAACAACATGACAATTATGTTAGTTAAGGTATTTCATGCAGTTTTAAAGGCGACCATGCAAATTTTAAGCTTGAAATGTGTGTGCAAATTTTGTGCGAATTCTCAAAATTATGTTTCATTTTTATTTTACGTGATTTGGTAATAAATAAAACATTTATTGAGCAATTCTTAAATTGGCATACGACAGGTACCGGGACAATCATTTATCGTTCAACAGCTTCTGTTTGTTGTTGTAAATATTTTTTTTTTTTATTTAAAAGGGAAATACTTTTTTTTTTGATCAATGTTTAAAGTTTAATAATCATCTGCTATCTAAGATATAACTTATAATTCCTGTATAAAGGTTTCATCACAATTGAAAAAAACAGAAATTGTGCAACAATTTGCCAGTCAACATCACAAGAATTGTATATATTGATTCAATCACATGAACTTTTTTATTTCAACCAATCCATCACATTTATATCCAGCAAATTAATTGAAGTAAAGGATTGAGAAGCTACATACATTGGGATCTAGCTAAACTACTCATGCGATTTTCGAAGAAACAAAATCTACTGACAATGTCGCAATAAAACAAAGATAAAAAAATGTTTTTTAAAGTTTTCTTGTGTCCATCAATCACACGTTTGTTTTCCATTCATCACAATAAACAACCATCATCGAACTGTCTGTCTGTTTTTAGTATTATTAGATTTTCGTATTTCCCTTAGCGCGCGCGTTTTTTGGGCTCAAAATTTTGTTGAATTTATCTAAAACGTCATGTATCCACAACCTAACAAGCCATCATTGGGTAAACTTTAGAGATGCATTATGGTGCTGTTCTGATAGCTGCAAGATTCTGTTTTTAATGCATTTGATGTAAAAACACTATTTTTTTATCAGGTTGATGAGTAGGAAGCGCGCGCAAAAAAGATAAAAAAATATTATTTTTTCTGTGAATATTAAATTTTTTTTTAATGACACCCAAAAAGTGTAATAAAATTAAAGTATGAAAAAGAAGTTTTTGAAAAGATGCGCAAAAATTGTGTTTTAAGACGATGCCGATGAAAATGAAAAATACTTTAAGAAGGAAAGATATTTTTGAAAGAAAACCAAGTGAAAACTAAATCAATTGTGTCAGATTCAAGGGAAAGGATGAAACTGATATTTGAAAGGGAAAGTTCTTCATTAATGACGTTGAATATATGTTGAACAAGCGAAATAAGCAGCAGTTAATAGGTTAGGCTATGTACAATGCATTTAAGGGATACAAAAATTCATTGGAAACATTACTCACCCACTCTGTACAGATGGTGTATCCCGCGATGGATCTGGGGATTGCATAAATGATGCAGGCGTATTGGCGTATGAATTCATCGTATTGTTGGGATTTGATGTTGGCAAAATCGCACGAATCTCTGATGGTATGTAGTCCTTGTTCTTCGGTAGTCCAATTGGTGTTGTATACTTGTCAAAGGCTTCACTTTTAGCTTTGTTTGGAAACAAGATAGTCAAATCATCAAAGTCCCGTATGCGATCAGATAAAGAACGCGTAGAAAAGTCCTTAGCTGTGAATGGTTGAATGTGCAGAACGCACGGTTGTCCTTCGCATTCATTAACCCAGGCAATGGTGATGCCACCCAATTCGCTATCAGAAAATCGTAGCAAAAATGTACCTCGTTGACATTTCAACAAATGATCCTCAGCCGTGCGCTTATGAATGAAACCAACAATTGAACCGTCATTCCAAGGTCCACGTAGATGTTCGCGTGTCAATTTCATAGCAGCATAAAACCATTCCCAAAATGTAAAGGTGCGATCGGGTAATGGCTCTTTGCAGAATTGGGACCATGAAATTTGATAATCATCTGTCGGCGGCATCGGGACTTGAAGCTTAAAGACCTTTTCACACAAGAAATGCAAATTCTCTGGCGTTAAATTTCGTCCTGTTGATGCACGGAATTTCATATTCAGCGCGTCAGCTAATCGATTCCATGGCACTTTATCAGGCACCAAAAATGGTGTACGATTTATCTCGGCAAATGCATTATCCCATGTTATAGTGGCCCACGATTGCGGTTCCTGATTGCCATGAACAATAACAACGACTGGCAATGATAATGCCCAAACACTAAACACCAAATCGCCGTGGCCAATTGCAAAGCTCGATTGGAACAACAATGCAAATTTTTCATCCATAACACTTTCAGTGCCCTTCTTTTCAGCACGTTTGATTTTCTTCAACTGCATATTGCGGAAACTCACAGACAATTGTTTGGTCGTTTCATTATATTCCATGTTGCCAGTACTGTTGAGTATTTCGCCGCATGATTGCTCTGAACACTTGTTGGTTTGTTGCGTGTGCTGAGCTTGCACTTCTGAAACGATCGTCACTTTCACTAATGGACTGTTCATTTTAATGTTGAGCGTGTTGCCAATCAATAAGCGAACGGTAGAAGCAAATCTAAAACAAATCAGAGGTAAGCCTTATTAAATCGATTCAGTGGAGTGTGCATTAATTTTTACCTCGTATTGGTCTTCATAACTTGCGGTGGCTGCTTTTCGATAATAAATGATCTCGTTATTAAGTGTTCCAACAAATTAGTAACTTTTGCAAACAATTCGGGCAAAAAATCGGGCAAATTTTGTTCGTCGACATTCAGTTGCTTACGGTATTTTGAGACCATTTTGATTTGTTCACGTGTATTCCACAAGATATCAGCCAAGTGCTCACACCAGCCTTGGATGACGTCGAGATTGTTAGCATTCGTTGGTGGTGCCCCATTACCAGATAGACCCTGGTTCATGCGCCACTGATTTAAATACTTATCGATGACTTTCTGCTGGACAGTTTCTGTTAGCTCAATGGTTCCTTTGAATTTATCAACTAAAGCCAGTCGCATTCCAGTTAGCTGATTTAATGACACCTGCAAACGTTCCTGTTGCTCACGCTTCATTTGTGCGAGTCGTTCCCGATGTTCAGGTGTCGAGTTTTCCAGCAAATCATACTGAGCATTATTTTTGCTCACTTCATGTAAATCACAGCAGAAGTGTTCATATTTCTTCTTCAAATTGCGATTTTCAATCTCATTGGAGCGTACATGCGAAATAAGTTCCTCGATGGCTTGAAAGATTTGCGTAAATTCACTGTTTTGTGTCATGGTACACTCCTCTGGATAGCACAGCATCTGTTTCTCGAACATTAAGCAATTACGAAGATGCGAATAGAGCTGACTCGGATTGTGAGAGAAGAGTTGACGGAAATTTTTGGCGGATTCGACAAGACGCAACTTGGCGGTGATGAGATCATCAGATGACATTTCCGATGCTTTACGATCAAGCTCAATAATGAGTTCATTCAGAAAACGAGCCGCTTCAATTTCATACTGTGGATCATGGTCCATTACCATTGGACCGGTTCTATGTTGGAAAAAAAGTGCAATTGGTTAAGCATCTGGAAAGATTTGCATGCGAGCTACTACAGTACTACGATACTTACAGTAATCGGGTTTCTAGCCACTCGCATAAGTAATGTCGAACTTCCATGGGAAAATGGTTGCCATATGACACACGAATCTGCTCCATTACTTCGGGCCTAGATTGCAGAAGCTTGTTCCACAAAGCCATCTCTTATTTTTTTTTTGTCAGCTTCTTTTATTGAATGAATTTTTGGGTTTCTTAAGTTAAAAAAAATGCAAACGTAATAAAGTCATTGTCTTATCAATTTCTGATAATTTTGCAAAACGAAGAGATGTCATGGAAACCTGTTAAAAAATAAATAGCATTGCGCACTACGAAATTCGTTGTTGATTGAACGGGGGGCCTCGTATTAAATAATATAGATATATGATTAGCTATTTAAGTAAACAATTCAATGTTTTCATTTGATTGATATTGTTCAAAATATGGAAATTCCCTTTTAAATCTTATGAACGTGTAAAAAAACCTATCAGTTCATTCATTTATAGATTTATAATGCATATTATTTGTTATCTCATTTCTTTAAACACTGATTGTCCACAAAAAAATAATAAATTGTAGTAAAATGCGATGTCACACTCTCGAAATGAAATTTATTTTATCAAGACACCGCCGGTGACTACAACAAGCCGCAGCCGAAAGAAATGTATCTATTTTACAGCTTGTACTTTGTACATAATAAAGATATTTATCCACCAAACAACCCAGAGAGCCCCATAAATGCCATTTTTCTTTACCTGATTTGTGTGTGTTTGTGAGAAATTTCATCTAAGTATGTTGAACATGAATCACACAAATCGAAGCAACAGGAGAAATATATAATTTATTTACAAATCAATTAAATCGCATGAAATAATTATACTAATTAGTTGCGACCTAACGCAATTTAAAAGTATTGCGTCGATTTATTAAGGGAAAAGAAAAAAATGGAATAGGGCGGAAATTTGATAAGGTGATTGTGGACGCTTTGAAAATGTTAAAATCTTTATTTCGCCATTTCGCGAAACTAAATTTAGATGCCGATCTTACACACCTGCACAATTCAATGCACTTGATTTATCGTTTCCACACTTGCTTTCAGATGCTGCTAAACTACTAACAAACCTATTTTTTTTATAAATCCAATGTATGTAGCTCCTTCTTCGAATTAACGAGGGGAAGATAACTGAAAGATTTGTTTTAGTGTGAAGTTGTCGGGTGAAAGAATGGTGAAAAAGTGTAAGCTTTGGGTCGAGTTGTAAAAATGGAACAAGTAAGTTTTTTTTCGCGCTCTTGTTTTTAATAATTAAACTTACTTCTATCATCTTAATCGCAATTTTAGCTCAAGTGCCAAGTTATAAATAGCTGTAAAAAGTTAAAGCAAGCATTGGAACTGCGTGAAAAGCTGTTATTGAGACAGCTAGAAGTGCTTACACTTCATGGAAGTAATAGTAATAAAGTGGACTTTAGTTCGATAAGCTTTCTAACTGATGATGAAGAAAAACTACTAACGATGCTGCGAAACTACGGATCATATCAAAATATCGATTGCTATTTGCCATATTTGGAAAATGAAAATGAAGCAGAAGATCCTGACAACATGCTATTTGAAAAGTCTTTTGACACTCAGCTGATGGATAATATGCTCAGTAGCTCCATTATCAATATGACCTTAAATGAATCAAAAGAACTCATCAGTAAGAGCAATGATCTAGTCGCAATTGTTGGTGATAAGCTAAGTGCGTATCCAAAACCCTTGAAAGGAATCGATAAGCAATCATCAGACCAAGGCAACAATACCAAGGACATCGTATCGATCAAACATTCAGCAGCGAAAGTTGGTGATGGAACCGACCATAGTAAATTGAAGCGAAATGACACTACAACATCATCAAAGAAGAAAACCTTAAAGAACGTCAAAAATCTTACTATTAACAGCTGCAATGGAATTTTGAATCTTAGACATATAGGAAACTTGACAATTAATACTTGTAAACAACAGTTGGCATCAACAGCACAAAAAAAAGTCGATGAACCACCAAGATGCAAAACGTCGAAAAGTTGCGATGGAAATTTTATTAATCCTGAGTGCGATTTCTACAAGAGGCTTATTACTGAAAATGAAGTTTTAAAGAATCATATCGTAAAGCAGAGTGTTACACAATCGTGCTCAATGTATCCAGATCCAATTGCTACAGCATGCATGTCACCATCACCATCTACTATTGCAGCTCCCGACGATGGGACATATTCCATAAATTCAACTGTCGAAAGCTCCAGTACATCATCGATGATTGAGGAAGAGGAAGATGGATTTCCAGCAATGAAAAAGTCAGAAAGAACTGAAAAGATCGGATGTTCCACAATTGGATATGATGCCTCGATCGAAGAGATTTCAACGCGTAATGCTATGCTTTCTCCAACAAGCGTACATCATCCTCCTATCATTCAGTGTTGGTTAAATAAAATGTTTCTGGAAGCTGAGAGTGAGCCACAAAATTTGGAATTTCTAGAAATTAGCAACATCATCTAAATATCAGTAGCAGCCAATAACGACACCCTAGTCTTGTGTACTTAAGCTATTAAAGCCATTGCGACATAAATTTTACGTAGCCGATAATCGCATAAGTCTAAGCTTAAGTAG
Source organism: Propsilocerus akamusi (assembly GCA_018397935.1). Classification (NCBI taxonomy): domain Eukaryota; kingdom Metazoa; phylum Arthropoda; class Insecta; order Diptera; family Chironomidae; genus Propsilocerus; species Propsilocerus akamusi. The sequence continues at coordinate 25,578,695 of CM031468.1, read as the reverse complement.
TTCATTATTATAGATGCTGGAAGTGTTCTTAAACAATGTCTGTTCAGAACCACCAATTGTGATGATTTCCCATTCATGAAATCGCATTTTTACCAAATATAATCCTCCAAATGCTTTCACAATAAAAAATCTTATTTGAACGACGCATCCTCAAGAAGAATCTTTCGCGACCAAAAACTAGTTATTCCATTATTCAATGTTAATCTCACAAAAACAAATTAAAAATGTGATTATTACACTTAAAAGCTCCAATGAAATCGTTTTTCTTTTTAAATTAATTTTTTTTTCCTTTATTTAACTTTCGAATTGCATTAATTGTCAATTTTCACAAATGTCATCGTCATCATCAAGTGATTCCTTGTTATTGAAATTAATGTCAGTGTGGCCACCATTTCGACTTCTTACTGCTGCCAGCTACATATATCAGAATATTTTGTTGTGTAGGTTTTTTTCCGAAGAAAGAGGTGGGCATTAAGGGGGGATAATTGGAGATTTAAAAGGTGATTTGGTGTTTTATATAAAAAAAAGGTAAGGGAAGGCATTCATTAGTAAAATCAATTCTTTGTTTCTGGATTAATTAAAAATAAGTAAGAGTAAATTCTTTCAAATTCATGCGCGGAATTTGTAGAAATTTTCGATAAAATAAGATTGTTTTTGGGAGAAGGATGAATGGATTAGGATGATCGTGCAAATTTAACAACTACTTAGCAACATCAAACTACGGAAAAAATTACTACATTCACTTAATCAGATAGCAAAATTATTTACGGCGTGCAGAAGCTTAATCAGCAAGCATAAAAATAATATTAACCTTTTTCCTGACAGTTAAGTTTACTAATGTTATCACCTACAAAAAAAATGACTAAATGCTGCCAGTGGGCTACGAATATTCGCAACGAAATTTGCGTAGCATCCAGCGAATCTTTGTTAAAGTAAGGTCTTCTAAATTCTCTTAATATTATTATTATTCTTGGTTATCCAATTAATTTGGCTGTTGACTTGAATTGAAAAGTGTATCCTACTAGCGAATTGCGTCCGTCTACTGGACATTTCAATTTTAATGACTTAGATAGGTTAATTAATTGCGGAATGTGCTAGAGTAGGCGTGCTTGTGTAAATGTTCTTGATTATAATGTGTTAGGGATGTTAGTTTAGCTTATCCACTTCCATGGCTCGCAATCGGGACTCGTTATTGGCGTCGGAAACTGCAGAATTAGCACACGAAATTGAATAAAAGAACAAGAAAAAAAATTCTAGCATAAGAATTTGGTGATAAGGCATTCGGTGTATTCTTGTTTTATATTCATCAGTCAGAAGCTGTCAGTTTTGTTACACAATAAAAGTTATCGTTAAGTGTTAACAGTCCATCATAAAAGGTGATGGGGTGTATGATACAATATTAATTATTGTGAAAATTAAAAGCGTGAGTGATATTATATTAAATAATGATGGATAAATGGAATTATTTTGTTGTTATTTGTTCATATTTTATGGTGAAATTTGTATAGTGGGAGTATTGGACGTTGAAATGTTGCGTCGACCAACTTACCTCTGCCTTGAGGTCTGCAACCTTATCTTGCAACTCTCGTACGCTATCGGATTCGTCTAGATTCGATCGCAATTCACCTTCAGCTTGCATCTCGGAATTCTTAAAGTAGAAACATTTTCTTATCAATCAATGACTGATTCTGATTAACAAGGTTTACAGACCTTTGTCTCTAGTCGTGAAATTTCCTGCTTTAGTTCCGCCAATCGAGCACATTGTTCAGTAAATTTAATCTTCACATTCATCAGCTCATCCTTCATGCGAGATTCAAGATCAGAATATCTAAAATAATTCACTTATTAATTGAGTTTCAAATTTTGATTGAGTTATTGTCAATACCTGTGCTGCTGTTCCCTAGCCTTGTTGGAAAGATCCTTTTCACGAACAAGTGCTTCTTCAAGTTCATCTTTAACTTTCTTTTGCTCTTCATCTTGACGTCGCAGTTGATTGGTTGACACCTGAACTTGTGTTTCCAGCTCCATTACCTTAAGTCGAAGTTCCTTAAGCTCCGTTAATGTTTCAATTTCTCTGATTCTGGTAGTCATCAGTTCTTCTTCCAGTTTCTGTTGCTCATGTGATTTTCCAGATGTCTCCCAAAGTCCCAGCAATTTTTTTGGTGTCGATTCTGGTGGTTGTGCGTCATTTTTCTGCTCTTGAAGTTGCCGTTGCCATTGAGAGCTGAGTTCCATCACACGTTGCTTTAAGTCTTTGAGCGATAGGCTCGCTTCGGCCTCGCGTAATTTGCTGGCAATCAATTCATCCTGCAAATGGGCTACCGAATTGTCTGTAGTAGTTTCTCTAAGACGCTTCTTATCCTCTTCGAGCTCTTGAACCTTTGTTTTCAGATTCCTGATGATGTCTTCATTCTCAGCTGATCCTTGACGCACTTTTACAAGCTCTTCCAATAAACAGCTTACCATCTCGTCGCGCTGTTTCAGAGCTTCTTCTTTATGAATCAGTTCATCAATGGAATTTTGCCGCGAATTATTCTGAAGTTGAAATACAATAAAATTTTATAAGATTTTCAATGACTGAACGAACATATATTTTAAAACTAAAATAAGTAGATACATAAGAAAAAGGCTTGATGGATGTTTTAAGTGCATATTTGTTAATTGGAATTAAAAGCTTTACAAATAAATTATTAGAAACACACACACATGATGTTGCCAAACTTACAGAATCAATTGATGATGTATCTGGTGCTTGCTGCTAATATAATAGAATACATAGAAACATTGAGCTTAATTAAAATGTTTTAGAGGTATGGTGTGAGAGTTTGCTTTGTGATTTGAGAGGGGAGATGAGAAAGGGACGTGGTGTATGGAGCATAAGGGAAGCAAATAAAGCTTCTAAAATGTCCAGCGGGTATCAAACCAGCCACCAAAAAAATAGATTGTGATTTTTAGTGAAAAAATCTTAAAGCTTGAAATGATTTTAGTGACAAACTACATTGAATCTTCCGTAGATGTGTTTAGAAGTTTCTTTTTTGTGCGTCACCAACTTGGTGTTATTTTGATGACTTGAATTTGTGAATAAATATTTGAGGCTCCATCACCAAATGAGAAGTTGATTATTTCACAAACTTACATTTTCCTGCAGCCTCAGACTTAATGCTCGTATCTCTTCATTTGCCGTTTCCAGCTGATGTGATATTTCCAGATGGGCGCGACGCAAAACCAGAAGTTCCGACTGAATTGCAAAACTAAAACAGAGGAATTATTAAATAGAAGAAATGTCGAAAACATCCACAATGAAATCGTCTACTTAGTTTCTTCTTCTTCAGCTCGCGATACTTGTCCACGTACTAAGCGATTTGCCAACTCAGTACTTTCAGCCTCCAAAAGCTCATTACGCTTCTTAAGAAGTCGATTTTCATTGCGCAATCGCTGTAAAGAAATCGTTGATAAGGAACGCAACACACTTGATTGTTTCTAAACTCACTCTAAGCTCAACCATTTCTTCTTGTTCCTTTTTCCGAAGTTCAGCATAGTCCTTTTCCATTTTTTTCATTTTCTTTGTGTTGATTTTAACGGAATAAGCGAGATTAAAGAGGCCTTCAACGTCACTTTCAACCTTTATTGGGAGCTCTTTTTGAAAATACTGCAAAACAAAATTGCATAAAAATTTTGTTATCAATGTGCTCAATTATCTGAATTGTGATAAGAAATGAGATATTGTTTTACCTTCAACATTGCTTCCATGTCCAATGATAAAACAGTTTCTTTGCTGATCATTAGCAGAGCAAGTGCAATTTTAAAAATGATTTCCATGCCTTCAGATAAAAAAACGTCCATGATGCGACAACTGATAGTGAGATTGAGGGCTGTGGTAAAAAGTGTTAGGAACCAGCTCGATGCATACATCGACGTTTGAAATCCCTGTGATTGAAAATGCAAATGAAGCTCGGGAAGTTGTTCCTGAACAAGATTCTCAAGCTGATACATGCACAGTCCTAATTCGGCCCTTTAAAAAAAAACAATAAGCGTGAAAGCTGTCACGGGTATCAAAACGAAATTTCATCAACTCACATCGATGGCTTAAACATGTCTCTCATTCGATGCTGTTGCATAATTTGAACGAGAACTGCAAAACATTCCTCTTCTGGCATTTGCATCAGGAGCAACCCAACAATGAATCCTGAGCCTTGACAATATCCCACTTCGCGATCATGCAGTGAATAAGCTTTCATCACATTGAAAAGTGCTTCTTGCCCAAGGCCATCTTTTTCCTTGAAAAAATCATGCTCCGGATAGGTTCGCGCGATATCGCGTCTAATGACACGTTCACATGCTGATGTTGCCTTCAAATGTTCAGCATATTGTTTCTTATCTGTTTCACTGGCACCACACAATAGCTGCCAAACGATGGCTCTAAAGTGATGTGGAATTCCTTTGCGGACAAGTTCTTTTACAGTTGGCGTTTTGCGTCTCTGGGCCGCTTCCCAATCTGTAACAATTGTCGCCCATATTGACCAAATATCTTCTTCGCCTACTGACGATGATCCTGAATTTAAACTTATTTGACTAGTATCGGAGCTTTTGCGGCTATGCGCTGAGCTTTGCAACGAGTTGAGACTCTTCGAGTCACTCTCGATTAATTTATTTGCGGCTTCCAGTTTGGCCAGCAAACTTAACTCAGATGTCGGCAAATTTTCTTTTTCCAAGCTCTTGGCGTTGGGTGGCGATATTGAAGATGATGTGCTATTATTGTTATTGTGATTGATGACGTTAGTTGTCGTTTCTGATTCAGATGCGCTGAGGGTCATGTCTTGTCTGTTTATGCCGAGATGAGATGATGCACGTCTACTTTCTTAACGTCTTTTAAGCTCTCGGGTCTTTAATGTGCGATATGTTTGCATTTAATGATGATACATTCAGATGTATTCGACCTTTTATGATTCTGGATGGTCAATCGTCGTTAATTAATACTCTCGTGATTATTTAGAAAACAAAAATTTGAAGTAAGTCGATTAAATTAGGACAAAACTTTTGAATAATTTAGTGGATGGTTTTTTTTTTAATTTATAAAGAAAAACTTTCGAATACTTTGAATGGAGTATAAAAAGACGCAAGCTGATTAATTAATATCCGATTATTAAGTGAGAATCGTGTTCGCAGATTTATCTCCTCGATGCAAAGCGAGAACACAAAATTCCAGTGGAGAGAATGTTGAGATCGTTTAGCTCATGATTGAAATAATGTTTGGATAATTTGATGGTTGTTAATTTCCTAAAAATACAGAAAGAAAAATGAAATTAAAATCTTTATAATCCAACTCCGAAGGATTTTGAAATTTGTTTCGCAATCGCCATTAGAGATGGTGCAAAAAATGCAATTAACCTCAGCGCAAGTGGAGAAAGTGTGGCACACTATGGCAAAATATCTTGAAGTACAATCGACAGCGAAGTAAAAAAGCGTGAAAGAAATGAAATTGAACCAAAAAAGTTATTTCTACTTAGTTAATAAAATCTGAAAACTAAATTTTGATGCAACTTTGAAATTAACTTTTGATGCCATTCAAAAAACCAATAACAAGCAGCTTGTTCTTGTTAGTATCTAACTAAGCAGAGCTCATTGAGCACATATTTTTATACGTAATTAGCCACAACGAAATAAACATAATTAATCAATTAATGAGAAATCTTATAGCTTGCAGGTGTTTATTTATTTAAATTTTTGGTTCAAGTATTGTGTACATTACGTACAATTGTGAGGGCGTTCTCGCGTCGACGGCAGTTGTAAATTTCTTATTTTTTTTTTTTAATATAAAGTCGACTTGAACGAATGAATGACATCAGGCGTTTATGAAAGCAGACGGAAGAACATGGAACTGCATCTAATATCGCGATAAGAACGATTTGCATGGAAATAAAAAGGGAATCATTTGAATATACAATGGAACTTCATTGTTTGATCAATTTCCTATTGAAAGATGTGAAAAAAAAAGTTTCTCACTCTCTAATTTAAACAAATCACAGAATGACAATGACACGATGTGAAGGCTTGAAAGGTCGCGAGCATGGCCGTCGAAAAAAAAAAAACTTAAATGCGTCGAATTTTTATGTTTTTTTTAGAGGCATTGTATGTCCAGTATGCGGGTGTTTAAGCTTTATCGAGGTCGTTAAAATTTTAAATGAGATTCGCTGAGGCTTAATTTGAAAACCGAAACTGAAATTTAGTTGAGCAGAATTATTGCGTAATGCCTGCTTAACAATTGAAACACTAAAAAAAAGCGTATAGTTGCAGAGACTTCGATTACACAATATTCGCGGTGGCTGTCTGTGAGCCCAGCCACAAACAAGCAACATCGAACCAATTCAGCCCAAAATGTATGAAAACAAAGCAGAAAAAAAACTTTCGATTTTGAAAAAGCAATAAGCAATAAATTTTATTGATTTACAAACTTCACGATGAGCTTTTCCTTTCAAAATATCGGCACTAGGCCCGGGACGTATTGTTTCTATTTAGTCTCGCGAAAAAGAAAAAATAATTTATTCAAATCCAGCGGAATTCATGCATCATTGATGACTTATAAAACAAAATGTTCAATCGCAAGGTCAATAATGGCTTTGTATTAAATCTCAATGTGCTAACAAGCATCTCTTTAAAAGCTATAACGTAATTCATGAAACATCTTTCAATTGTTCGAATTTAAAAAGAAGAAACCGATCATCAAGTGATGTGGAAACTTAAAACAAGATTTTGCAATTGGTGATTATTTAACACTTGCGAATTTTCCCGCGTCGAACTGAACATGACGAAGATAAATCATCACGAACTTTTATTTTTATCGCTCGCATCATTTTGGTGTCTTTCGTTTTAACAAATTGACATCATTTGACTGTCATACCATTCATTCCGTGAGATGAACATCGAAGCACAAGCAGTATTGCTAAAATTTAATTAACAGATTAGATTTTAATGGACTATAATTGTGTGCTCTGTTGATCGTCTCCATCCGCTCTACTCAGCTTTAGTGTCATGTCACTGCGTTAAATGACGACAGTCGAGGAAGAACAAGAAATTATGTATATGCGAGAAAATTTATTATCTCAGCATGATCGCGATTTTGATTGATGACCAGCATTACAGGGAATGTCTCCAAGACGATTTAAAACAAAATTTCAATTTCCAAAAATGGGCTCGAATGCGATAAAGTGAAAGGAGCTTTTTCTTGGGTTTGCCAATTTTTTTTAAAATTACAATGAATCACCAAATCGCGCGAATGGAAGTTGGAACAGACAGCACACAACAACGTGAACGAAAACCACTTGCAGCAAATGACTCAGTCAATAATATGAAGTCATGGCAGCTTTACTGTTGTGTTTGAGATCTGTGAGATCTTCTTCGACGATCATTGATTATATTTCTAAATTAAACTTATTTCATTTCCGTCTGGAGAAGAAATGTAATGTTATCGAAATGCCTAATTGACGGCGCAGGTTAATGAACCGTTGAAGAAATAATTATTACAGGCATATATACGAAAAAACCATACGGCTTTCGCCCATCAAAAATATATATTTCCGACAGCGAGCACAGCATTTAATTTAATTGATGGCCCACTACCCCGTAGCAACGACGCTGGTTGCACCACAAAATCCAAAAATCTGTTTTTATTAGAAAATATTTTACGAGTTTTGTTTTTCTTTTTGCGTTTCGTTGATATATTGAAAGCTTTACAAACAGACATCACACACATACACACACACAAATGTCTAAATAATAAAAAAAAATCAGGTTTCCCAACTGCGGTGGATTCAATCATTAGTGGCACCAACACATTGGAGCCCAGTGGGCAACAGTTTCTTAATTTTTTTTTTCTTTTCAGTTCTATATACAATAACTGTGTCTTGAGACTTGAATGTATTGTATAAGTAAGTATTCATATTGTATGATATACAGTTAGAAGAGCAATTGTAATCTACAGCTGACTTCAGCGAAGCTTGTTTCCTTAGATGTTAAAGTGATTCATAAAATGACTTTAAAGGTAACACTGTGTAGCGTTATGGACTGTTTCAATCAATTGATGGCCATCAGCTACTACCTAGGTAGTTGGCAAGCTTTGCTTATGTGCACGATTTTAGCCATATCGCAAAATGAATCATACATTTCGATGCATCCAATTTACCTTATCAAATATAGCGTTGTAAATAAATTGACGTTAAAGAATTTCTGTTTACTGAACAACCGCCATTAAGCTTCTCTAATGCTAAAAGATCTATTTTCACATTATCATAAATTCTATCCAAGCTTCGTAGCACATTTGTAACCCAAAACCCTGATGGTGAATAAATCTATAACGCAAGACAAATAAAGCGAGAGATGGATAAATGGAATGTAGGTTGAAAGAATATGTATTTGGAATGAGCTCAATCGCTCGGTTTATGAATCAACAAGAATATTTCACCACTCCTGAATACATTCCGCCATAAAGCCATTTAAGAAAACGTGAAAATAAAGGTTATAAAACTCTGATTCTTTTTGTTGTATAATTGCTCAGTCATTTATGGTCATATTTGTTGTTTGTATTAAGTGCGCGGGGGAGTCTTTGAGTTCGCGATGTGTTAAATCGTTCAAGGTCATCAAAATTTCGAATCGGTCACTTTGAAAAAGGGTTAAGCATACATATATTGCCCATTCAATTATAAACTTGTCATTAAGCCTTCGCATGCTTTCATTCATTTCCATTCGTGCGTTATTTGCTTATGTTGAGCTTTCAGCTCTCATGTGAGCAATTAAACTATTTCAAACGCAATTATAGGAGCTCGCGGTTCTTTGTATTATGCCTTTTTTTTAGCGTCATATCCATTTAGGAAATTGAGCTTTTGTTTGATATTTAAATGCGATACATCCGATTTCGATAGCTGTCGGTTGAATATATAATGTATTTTTCATTAAAGGTCCATAAAGGTGTGCTATTTCAAATGAAAATTACTGAAATTGAGATGTTTATTGATCTGTCTCTAAAAGTTCACTTGAATAAACATTTTGCGAAAAATAAATAAAATTCTCAATTGGGACCACATTCTAACCTTATAATGAAAACTAAATTATGCAATTTTATGATCCAGATCTGAATGCATGTGAAGGCAGTCGCAAATTATTGTAAGACACGAAATCGATTTCATGTGGAATGTTCTTTATCTTGTATAACAGCAGCTTGTCTTAATACAATTCACTTAGAAAAATATCAACAAAAACTCAGAGAAACAAACATCCACAGAGGAGAAGAGAGAGTGAGAAGGAGAGATAAGAAAAACACATTTCATTTCTACAACTACAATGATTGTGTAAAAACAAGATATTGGGACATGCTGATGGTTCTGCTACCCGATAGTGGCTTTATTGTTTTTTCTGTCTGCTGTTTTTTTTTTTTCTTCGTTCTCCAGTGACATCAAAAGTAAAATTTTGTTAGTTTTTGATGAGTAAAGTTTTGAAAGCGGATCTGAACTAAGTAGTAGAACACCATCAATTGTTAAAAAAAAAAAACATTAAACAAATTTTGCAATTTTTCATTTTTAGTTTTGCTCATCAGCAAAAAAACAAAAATCAACACACAAAATAATTAAACAAAAAAGTTTTTCTTTTTGGGTCACTTGAAACATAAAAAAAGATGAATGAATGTATTGGTTTTTCAGTGTGTTTAACCTACATTGACCCATCCATCCATCTATACCCATCATCAAAAAGCATCAGCCGAAATTCATAAATAAGTCCACATTGTATCCAATTACGAGCAGCGAATAATTCATAATGGAACTATGGAAAAATCCTTTACGAACACCGGCACTTCTTAATAACTTTTATTTTAACTGCTGTTCGTTATCATATGGCAATTATATTTTTGATATTCAAAAGCGAAAATATAATGTAAATGTAAACACTCCTTGAACAGTTCCATGAAAACCCATCAAGCCCATGCCATGACACCATGTGGAATTCGAACAAAACATCAAAAAGAAAACATGACATCGATGATAATATACATATATTGTAAACGTTGATGGGAGGGAGGTATGGGCAATGTGCATAATAAAATAAAAAAAGCGAAAACAGTCGAGTTATTGAAATCGAATGTTGTAAAAAAAAAAAAACTAAGTAATTTGTTACCATCGTGAGCGTTGTTTCTGTAGGTAACGCGTAGGGGGCGTAATAAGCTAGTGATGATAGACAGCCGATTAAATATTTATGCTCATCCAGCATAACTTTATACGCCCCCGTCCCTCAAATAGTTCAATTCATAAATCCCGAAGATATTTAAATATAATAAAAGTTTACCCTCTAAGTAGCGCAAGGTTTAACAGATTTTTCTAGGATAGAATTTTTTTTTATTTATCGATCGATTTCCACCCACTAATTAGACATGGAGCGACACAAACAAACATTTCAGGTAGTTTTAATTAATTAATTTCTGTGCAGCATTCCGCAATACTAATAATAATAGAGCAAGTGAAAAAATTTCATTGTTGTTGTTTAGCTGAGGCGAGGCATTTATAAGCTCATCAGAGTTTATTGCCACTGCCACGCATGAGGAAGTTTATTGTATATAGCACTAGAGGTCTGCTGTGAGAGCACCAGCACCATCATGTAAATGCCATTTTTATGCGAATGAGATTTTTGTCTAAACATAATTTGCATAATATTATTATAGTGCCATTAAATATTCTACTTGCTATTATTAAATACACGGCGAATGATCACAGTGAATGTGGAACGGTCTAGTGGAGCTTCAAGAATCATCGCAATAATATTAATATTAATTTCCCGTTTTTTTTTTTTTTTTTTTCTTTTTTTCTTCTTCTGCATTTGCCGTTCACACTTTGTTGCGAATGTGTTGATGATGCCGATGATGGTGGATCGAAACCATAATAAGAAGTGGTTCGCAGAATGATTCTGTAACATCCATGATTCGCATAGAAAATGCTTAAGTTTAAAATTTATTTTGTAGATTGAATGCAAAAAACTTTTTTCCGATTTTTTGGTTCATCATGGAAGAACGGGATTTTTGATGGGATTTAAAATGTTTATTTGGAAGTTTGTGCAACAAAGAAACAACTGGCTGAATTGATTGCGTGGGCGTCAGAATACTCTTGAGACATTATTGATAAAGAACTCCCATGAAATATTTTTTACCTGTTCAATGATGAATGGAATGTCTGAGTTGAAGTATATTATCCAATTTGTTTATAATATTTGCAAACAATTACATTTTCCTTTAGCTTAAATGCACTATAGTTGAGTCGTAAAACAGCCACTTATCACTTAAAATTTCCTTTTTAATAAAATTTCTCTTTTTTTTTTGTTATTTGATTTTTTTTTTTCTTGCAAACACTTTCTGATTAAATTTTTGATATTTTCAATGTTTTTTTAATTTTGTACAATAACTTAGAAAACTTTTCATAAATTAAATATTATAAAAATCAGGACTTTTCACATCCAAATAGGGAATTTTATTCCACGGAACTCCGCTCTCGACCGAGTATATGCGATAAATGATTTCTTGACACTTCACTGGATATATCTTGCACACATACTTTCAAAAACCAATCCGTGCTCATTCTTTGCAGCTCATTTTTCTTTTTGTTTATTTTGTAAACTGATGTCTGTCTGTCTATTGATTGAAGATTTTTAGTGTACTTAAGTATTGTGTAGGGCGATGCCAGCCAAATAGAATAAAAATCCTGACGAAGATTAGGCAATTTTGTTTTGTTTGGCAGATTGCTTATTCTAAAAGCAATTTAAAACAGCTGTCAATAGAATGCTTTCTAAAATTGTCTGTTTAGGAAACGCATAATAATACGCGCTTACTTGTTTCTTATTGCGAAGGGAATGTCAATAAGTAAAAAAACTACCTACCTAAGTAGTATTAAATCGGTTTTTCGTTAAAAATATAATTTTTTTTTTTTTTGTATATTGTTCATTTAGTTAGACTGTCCCGCCTGAATTGTGCAGATGGTCAGCCTAAATAAATGCATCCATTGTAAGATCATTATTATTTATTATCAACTTAAGCGAATAAAATTCAAGTTAATTGAATTTGTATTTTAGTTGCTTCTTCATAACTCGGCGGAGCTGAAAATAAAAACATTGAGAGAATTTTCTTCCCTAATCAATGTCATGCAACAACTTAGGTAAGCAAAACTTACGATTTTCTTCTGCATGAGCTGGTTGAAGCTGGTCATAAGGTATAGGCTGCCTAGTATCAAATGATTCAAAATTTAATGGGATCGAGCCAGTAGTTATTGGAATAATAATTTTAATATTTTCGTGGCATCCTTGAGCAATTGCCTCAACTTTAAGTACATGAAATATTTGAACAATCGAACAATATCTTTCATTTGAGCTCGCTATATCACCAGGGAGACTGATATATTTAATAAATTTCCTAGACTTTCCAGCAGCAACTCCTGCATCAAATTTCACTATGAGGTTCTTTTCTTCCATTCGAGCCTTCCTCTCTGGCGTTTGGCTATTGTAACGAATAACACGTTTTAATGAAAAACGAGTATTTGTTACTTCAACATTACTTTTGTTGATGTAGTCAACCGTAATTTTCATTGATTGTCCAGGCACATATCCTGTAAATGGCAATGCAACTGCCATGAAAAGTGAATCAGAACCGAGGCAATAGCAACAGAATTGCCGGAAATCTTCACTTTTCGTTGGGATTTTTAAATCTGGTTGAAGATTCAAATCATCTCTACGAACAACTTTGAACCTAAGCTTATATCCTTTGTCAATTTTCCACGGTATATCTGTAATTACTTCAATGTGATAGCTTATGCTTCCATTAGGAGTTTCAAAACTAGCTGGAATTTGTTGCGGTAAGGGGCATGCGAATTCATAAGTGTGTAACCCACTGTCAATTTCTGTTGCCTCTCCGCTACTACTGCCTAACAAATAAGTTTTCGAATTCAAATAAACATCCTTTCCTTCAAAATGAACTGTCCGTGTATGCATGTGCGCTGCCTTTCTAGTTTCTGTCCAATGGCATTTGGCCGCTCCATATAAAATAAAATATAAACCTAAAACAGAAATGTACAAGCTCGAAAATCGAACCAATTTGAAATGAATCCTACAAAGTTTACCTCGCATTCTTATTGGACTATCAAGCTGAAGTTTAATCGTTCCTATGGAAAAAAGTGACGCATATAAATTCATTGACTTGAATAATTTTCCTTGTCCACAACTAAGTAGAAATGTTTTCCATGATCACCTTTCAAAATCTCGCCAGCACAGATTATATTTTGCTCATTTTCTAATTTTATTGTGCATTGCACCATTTCTTACAAAATATGCCGATCGTCAGTTTTGTTGAATGGAATTTCAGAAAATATAAATATTATTGAGAATATTGAAATATAAATTTTCGGAATATCTGAAGGGTTTAACAGCGCCTATCCAGAGTTTAGTAACTACGGATATATTTCAATCTACTGCTCTACATGAATGAATAATACATGAATAAATGTTTAATTTTAGAATATCGGAAGCTTACTTTATTATAAAATTTGTTTTGAAGAGAAAACTGAATTACTTACTCTCAAGATTTTTCTGCTTGTATGTTCCATTCAAAAAAAAAAAAAGAAGAAGATTTTCTTCTATTTGTATGCTATATATTATTGTATAATAAAATATATAACTTTGAATCAACTTCTGCTGCAGAATTAAATCTGTTTTAGATTTTAGGCGGATTTTTTTTTTAAATAATCGAATATTTGTTTGATCCCGTTGATTCATAAGCAGGAAAGTTCCAACCAATATTTGGAGGATTTTCACTAGCAGAAACAATACCGCTAGCTTCAAAAGGCATGGGCATTAGGCTTGATGGTGCGAATGGCTGAATGAAATAGGAGGAATTCGCAAAAGTTCCTTTGGTGGCTTCCTCAAAACTTGGTGGAGCTGAAAAGAAATTGTGAATGCAAAAAAAAAAATGTATGCTTTAATAACTCACGCAATTCTGGTGGAACCGCTGCCAATAGTGGCATATTTGGCACTTCAAAATTCAATGGAATCGAACCAATAGTAATTGGAATTATTGTGGAAACATCTAATAAATGGCATCCCTCCGTTCTTGCAGTTATTTCCAATTCATAGAATAAGCTAACAACCGAACTTGTCGTATTGGTGTTCACCAAAATTAAGGGAAGAGTTAAGGCTTCCGAAATTGTTTTAGATTCTTCCGGCTCAACTCCTTCATTGTTTCCGATAGCAATAATCATTTTCTCAACTTTGTTTTTATTTTGAGGCGTTTGGCTATTGCAATCAACAACACGTCGTAGTTCAAAATGTGTTTCCCCAATTCTCACGCCACTTTTGTTGACGTAATTAACAGTGACATTTATTGTTTGGCCAGGCACATATCCTGAAAAGGGCAATGTTACTGTCATGAATAGTGGGCTAGATTCACAGCAACAGCAACAGAAACGTCCCATTTCTTCACTTTTCGTTGCGATTTTCAAATCTGGCTGAAGATTCAGATCATCCATGCGAACGACTGTGAATTGACGCTTGAATACCTTGTCAATATTCCACGGTGCGTCCACAATTAATTCAATGTGGTAGGTAATGCCACCATAAGCTGTATCAAAACTTGATGGAATTTGTTCTGGTAATGGACGTGTAAACTCATAGGTATGCAATCCACTTTCAATTTCCGTCCCAATACTTTCAAATAAGCAAATCCTTGAATTCAAATAAACATCCTCTCCTGCAAAATGAATGATTCTTGTACGCGTTCGTCGCCCAGCTTCTTCATTTTCCGTTTTAGTCCAATGGCATCTAGCTGCTCCATACACAATTAAATACAAACCTAAAATACAGATTATTTTGTCAATGTTTTGTTCGCAAATTACATTTATTTATCACTGATGACTGACCTCGTATTATTTGTGGAGTTTCAAGCATTAATTCAATTGATCCTGCAGTTGAAACCAGAAAAAAGAGTTTAATTATTGTATCTACTAATTTTTTGTCACTTTCAAAATATATTTGACTATGACCTTTGAGAACTTCGCCGGGATAATAAACATCACGAGCGTTATCGACGAGGTTTATTTTGCATTGTACCATTTTAGATTAAAATATATAATATTTTGCTCCTGAAGGAATAACTTTTTTATTTTTATATCATTTTAAAGACACTTGCTTCTTACTTCTCTATGTAAAAAATTTTTGCCAGCAAATGACGGACTGAGAATTGCTTCCAACAGGGTATGGAAAAAAATTACTTCATATATAAATTAGAAGATCAGAAATGTTCTCACATCTATGATGTTTGGTGAGGAATTTCCATATTCTGATTATAGCAGTTTGAAAAAGAGTGATTTTTGCGCAATAGATGCCTGATGAGATATTTGAAGCGATTTTTTTTTCATACTCATACATTGTTTTTTTTAAGATCTTCTCCAAGTCTGTCTAAGATGTCCTAAGATGTTATGCATTTATGTATGTTGTTTGAAACTGTAAAATAGACCAACGCCGACGGGGGAAAATAATTATATTCTATTTCCACTAGATAAAATATTGAGTTCCAGCTTAAAAACATATAAACGCTGCTTTAGAATTGTGACACATATATTTTTATTATTAAAACTTCATTTCTCCCTTTTAAGGCATATTTTTGAATGAATTCTTGGGAAATCTTATATAATTTTCCTTCACCATCCATTTCCCATGATCATCCTAAAGAATTTTAACATTATTAAACGATTATTCGAGAATAGAATTTTGAATTTTAACAGTAAATATTATATTTTGCTCGTCATCTAATGTCATTGTGCTTTGCATGTGCATTGTGAGTATGTTTGCTTCATAAAAATGAATGAAGTCATAGAGAAAAATATAAAAATAAAATGGGTTTCCACTGAGCCTTATCAGTGAATTGTGCAATACATTTTGATATTGCAATTGAAAAAAAAAAAAAAAAACAATATTTAAATTATTTTTTTGTTCGATCCCGTTGGCTCTTGGATCGGAATATCAATATTCCAACCCAAGTTTGAGGAAATTGCATTTGCTGTCATTAAACCGCTAACAGGCATTGGTTCAGATGTCAATTGCAGTACTGGTGCGGATGGCTGCATAAAACTGGAGGAATCCACAATATCTGCTTTGACGTTCTTAATGGCATCCTCAAAACTTGGTGGAGCTTAAAAGAAAAAGGTTATCCCAAGTAAATTATGAGATTGTTAAAAACTCACGCATTTCAACTGGAGCAGATGGAATTGTAACAGGTGGTAAAAATGGCATGATTGGTGTAGGAATTTGATAAAATTGGGTTGGTTGTTGCATATTTGGCACTTCAAAATTCAATGGAATCGAACCAATAGTAACTGGAATTGTTACTGAAACATTTGAGTGACATCCCTCTACTCTTGCTGTTACTTCCAGTTCATAAAACAAACGAATAACGTTACAGTACTCCGTGTTGGTGTTCATCAAAACGGAAGGAATTGCCATCGTTTTGAAAATCGTTTTAGATTTGTCTGCTTCCACTCCTTCACTATATTCTTCAGCAACATTCATTGTCTCAACTCGAGTTTTTCTTTCTGGCGTATAACTATTGTAATGAATCGCGCGTCGGAATTGAAAATATGTGTCAATAACTCTCACGTCACTTTTGTTGACGTAATCAACAGTGATATTCATTGATTGGCCAGGCGCATATCCTGAAAAAGGCAATGTTACCGTCATGATAAGCGGATCAGATTGGCAGCACAAGCAACAGAACCGTTTAATTTCTTCACTTTTTGTTGCGATTCTTAAATCTGGCTTAAGATTCAAGTCATCAATACGAACGACTGTGAATTGACACTTGAATTCTTTGTCAAATTTCCATGGTATGTCCATAACTACTTCAATGTGATAGCATATGCTGCCATGTGCTGCTTCGAATGATGCTGGAAGTAGTTGTGGCAATGGACATGCAAACTCAAAGGTATGCAATCCGCTTTCAATGTCTTTTGCCTCCGCGCCACTACTGCCAAACAAATAGGTCTTTGAATTCAAATAAACATCCTTTCCTTCAAAATGAATTGTTCGTGTACGCGTTCGGCGATTTTCTCCCGTGCCAGTTGTTTCACTTCTCGTTTCAGTCCAATGGCATCTTCCTGCTCCATATACAATAAAATACAAACCTAAAATAAAGAGAAGTTATTTTGAGCCAATATTTTGAAGCGTAAGTAGTTTGATTTTGATAACCAACCTCGTATCTTTTTTGGATTGTCGAGAATAAGTTCAATTGATCCTGTAGATAGTTGTTATCAACAAACGAGTCATAAACAGTAATATTAGTGCAAGTTAAACTATTCGTATTGATTGATAGATTAATTAATAATATAGTGGTTTTAAATTAATTATACTCGCCAATGACCTTTAAGAACTTCTCCGGCGAAATATACACCACGACCATTATCCGCGAGATTTATATTACAATGCACCATTTTAAACTATTAAGTAAGGCTTCTTTAAACGGAGCAATTTTCTATTTTGATGATGTTAACCTGTTACATATTATGAAAGATGCTCATTGCCGGCCGGCAGGGTATGGAAAATATTTTATACATAGTTCTGCTATGTATATCCAACATATTTATTGCATGTACTTGTTAAGCGAAAATTTCCATATTCTGAATATCGTCGAGATACAAATATAGATATGAGCGAAAAAATGATGTCTTCTCTCTCAACTCAAACATTTTATTAAATTATCTCTCATTATTACATACGCATGAATCATTCAATCGCTTCGACTGTCATTCATGACTTCTTCTTCCGAAACTTCTCCATACGAGGATTTCTTCTATTGCTGCTTGTAGCAATTGACGTAAATTTTCAAATCATTTGTGAAAATCAGATTTAAGAAGTGACAACTCTACGTTTAAATTCTTAAAAGCTCTGAGCTTGGTTCATTGAAGTAGGCGTCAGTTTGTTGACATTCAGTTTTTTTTTTCTTCTTAATTCCCCAAGCTCGTCGACATTCAGAATAGTTCAGAAAATTTGAAATTGCTTATTCGGCGATAATTTGGATTGTTTTATGGTTTTCGATAATTTTGGCCATAAAAACGAATAAAAAGATTATCACAGACTTTTCTCTTGTGCATTCAACGAAATTGTGTCATACAGAGCGAATCGACGCACTGAAAGGATTTTAATTTTTTTTTCACTGATAACAGACATTACACTCCAGTTTAAAAATGGAAAAAGACGATTTGTTTGTAAATATAAACCAACATATTGATGCTGCTGATGAACGGATGGTACAATTGAGAGGTCAGTCGCTATTAAAATTATTATTGAAATTATGTTATCACTTAATCCTTTTTTTCCCAATTTAGATTTCTTTTTGAATGACTTCTTAACAAAACCAGAGTTTTTTGTAAAGGTTCCAGGGCGTGTGAACTTGCTGGGCGAACATGTCGATTATTCCGGATATCCGGTTTGTCCAATGGTGAGTTTTTCATTAATAACTTCTCTGGTTCCCTAAGTGATTTTTTGTAAATTTTAGGCTATTAGTCAGAATATTTTGTTAGCCGTTGCCACATCAACACAAGATGACGCCATCATACAGCTAAAAAATATTGAATCAAAATACAAAAATTTCAAGTGTGGCATTAATTCAATCAAAATTGAACCTCCAGCAGCTGGATGCTATCCACAATGGTACAATTACTTACTATGCGGAATAAAAGGAATTCTTGATTATGTTGCCAAGATGGGTGACTATCGTAGAAAGGGATTCATGATTGCTGTTTCGGGAAATATTCCACCTGCTTCCGGTCTCTCAAGCTCATCAGCATTAGTCTGCGCAGCCGCTCTTTCTACGGCTTTCATTTATGATTTACCACTAAATAAGCAGTTGCTGGCGACGCTTTCTGCCTCAAGTGAACGTTTTATTGGAACGCAAGGTGGTGGAATGGATCAAGCTATCGCATTCTTAGCTAAGAAGGGTTGTGCTCAGTTCATCGAGTTTAATCCCGTGCGTGCTACTTCGATACAACTGCCAACAGATGCAGTTTTTGTTATTGCAAATTGCTTATCGGAAGCAAATAAAGCTGCAACTTCAGACTTTAATCAACGTGTTGTTGAATGTCGAATAGCATGTAAATTGATTGCAAAGTGTATGGGACTCGCATGGCAAGAAGTCGATAAACTTGCCCAGCTCCAATCAATTATCGACGTAAGCTTGGAAACGATGGAGTCGCTGGTGAAGCTTCATTTAAATAAAGAATTATATGAAAGGACTGAACTGATGGACATTTTTGAAATTAGTTCTGACGAATTTGAGGATTTATTGCTGACTCAAAATACTAGAAAGGCTACAGACTTCAAACTTCGTCAGCGCGCCCTCCATGTGATTCAGGAATCAATTCGAGTTGAACAATTCCGTGAAATTGCTAATAACTTAGATGACGAAAATGAAGATGATGCTGTCGAGAAAATTTCACAATTGATGAGTCTTTCACATCAAAGCTTGAAGGCTTTATATGATTGTTCTCATCCAAATCTAGATGAGCTCGTCAATATTTCAAAAATGTTTAACGTCGGCGCACGTTTAACAGGAGCTGGTTGGGGAGGATGCATTGTGGCCCTTACTGATTCTATCAGTTCGTGCGACCAATATATTAATGGATTGCGCAAATCATACTATGATAATATTTCACATTCCAAAAATGATGATGAAGTCGTCTTTGCAACTGAACCACAAAATGGCGCGGAAGTTTTCATTGCTGAGTTTTCATAACCTGCCTTTAGAAACAAACGAAGCCACCACCTAAAGAACGTAATTTTAATTGATTGATAATTTTAATACATAGATATTAAGAATTTTTTCCCCATTCTCGGGAGCAATTTAAATTTTATCGATACCATTCCGTACAAATGAAAAAGTTTTACAAATTGTTGTGCAATATTCTACAGTAATAAGCTTAGATTCTTCCTAACGAGAATAACTTCCGAAATCAGAAATCAGAAACCGATTTACTAGACCGAAGATAAAAACTTTCCATCCTAAATATTTAATTCGCAACGGACCAAAAATGTCGAAATTTCCTCTGTTCCAACCATATAACTATTGATAAGCCAGCAGCATGTTTTTGTGCGCTTTTTTTAATCTTTTAACACTTCTATTCCACGAATGTGTGACTCTTGTCACTTAGTTAAGGCATGTTCGTTCTTCATGTAGCTCAATTTTTCTTATCAATAAAAATCAAAAAAAAAAAATTTAATTAATTAGAAGCTTTAAAAGCCTTTCTAGGAAATTTATGCCAAATCGTAATGAGGAAAAATTAAGGAGAATAAGTAAAAATCGTGAATAATATATTAATAGATACATTTTATTATATTTTATGTATTTTCTCTGCGAACTTATTGGATGACACAATTGGATTACACGTGAGAAACTTGTATGCATTTTTGATGCGTCAAATTTTTTGCATGGTTAAATTTAAACAAGTCACATGAAAGATGTTTGTTCGATCACGAAACAGAAATATTTCTTTAAAGCTTTTTTTTTTTTCAACGGACGATGACATGATATGATGATGTCAACAATGATTACCGCTAGCTATCTAATAATAGTTATTCTGACTCATCTATATAAAAAATAATTGAATTCCGTAGTAAAATTTGCGAAAATTGATTATTGCTTCTAAATAATTACCAACAAAATTTCCGAAAAACAAATTGGTTTTGGTGCCATTCATAAGGATTAGACGTTCTGTTTTGAGCCTAATTCATTATATGTTACATTTTTTTTTCTTTGATAATACTTATTTAACACGAATTTCCTTAATTCGTTATGTTAACATTGCTTAATTTAGGAAAAATAAATTATGACTTTTTAATTTATATCGCATATTCATGATGTTGGATTGGAATTAAGAAAACTCCTTTCGGCACATCGGGCATGAGGTACTCGCACACGACCACTGTTGTATACACTTTTTGTGAAAAATGTGCTAATCGAAATTGGAAGAAAAATAAATTGTACATGAAACAAGACTTTAAAAAGATAATTTTCGTGAAAAAAACAATGCGATCATTAGTCATCCATTTAATTTACCTTGCAACTCAATATGCTAGCTTTTGAATTTATCTTAATTTGACTGATACAGATTGGACATTCGATTTTCGATCGAAGATCATCACGATGGGCTCTAGGGAATTGTATTGTCGGCTTCTCTTCATTGTTACACTTACACGGCCTGGCTGGTATTTTGTAATGATAGTAAACGACGTACTGTTGCATTAAAGACATTGTTAAAATTTTATTTCTTCCTCTTTGACCTTCAAATTCTTTTCACTCGGAATGCAATGCTCTCAATTTTCTCTTATTTTAATTCTTTCAATCATTTGTTTACAAACATCGACTACTACTTAATGTCTCGCGAGCTTGTAGAGAAGCAGAAAATAATTTTCACTCTGAAAGAATTAAAAAAAAAAAGAAGTTTTTATTAAACCTTCAACGTATATCAGAAACTGAGCATTTGCGTTAAATGTGTTGCGGAAAATTTTTCACGCTTTTGTCCCTCGCTGTTTGTGTTCATACTAAGATCGTACGATTCGGTTTTGCAGGTTTTTATATTCAAAAATGTGCACACAATCATGAGGATTTCACCACTTTGAGAAATCTATACCTACCTAGTCGAGCCTCCAAGTGACGAAATTCATTTGCAGAAACTTTTTACGAACATCTGAACGTGTTTGAGAATAAAATTTAAATGTTGCTCGACAATCTCAATATCACTTATAGCATAATTAATTCGACAAATAAGCATGCGCTCATTTATCAATTCCATTTACGTCAAATAAGTTTTATTCATATTCAATAAACGCTTTGCTAGGTTTTACGTGATAAATGTCTTGAAATTGTGTGAAATTGTGTGACACTTTTAGTTCAATATCTTTTGTCGCACAGTTAAAATTCTCTATGAAAATTCTCTTTAAGATTTTCTCTGTCAATTCTTTCGTTTAGAAGTGATTTTTTTTAAGAAACAAATTTCCACGTGATAATTATTTTAAATTTTGTCTTATAGAGAACTTACTGTAAAACGGTTTGTTGCTTTTTCCTCTACAATTTTGTATTGAAAATTACATAAAAATATATAAAAAAAAAAATAATAATATCGCGAAAGTATTAAAGTATAACCACAGTTTTTCATTAAAGGAGTCACGAGAAATTATTGCAATTTATATAAGAAATGAAAAAATAAAAATTAAATAATGTCCCGAAATGTTTAGTAATAATATGCACATTTTTTATTTAAAAAAAACCCACGCGCGAGCAAGTGACGTTAAAGGAGATTCACGAAATCGTGTTGAATTAATCTGATTTTACAAAGCTCTTGCATTCGAGGCCATAAATAATAATAACAAGTTTTAGTCTTCTTTCCTTCCTTGCTTTTTATTTATCTGCTCCTCGAACGCGAATTGGCAAATTATGTTCAACGCATACATACAGAAATTATCGATAATTGCAAAATATATTTTCACCACATGACAGAATGATTTTTATCTGCAGTGAATAATGCCTGAACCGGCAGTGAACCAAAACCAGACTGATCTGATTCGCGGAATCGCGGAATTAAAGAAATAAAAGTAATGATAAAATATTTTGGGCTCAGTGCCAAATAAATACAAGAAAAAAAAGAAGCAAATCTTACATCTTCTTCTCGGTGTACTTATTAACTACATATACTATCTATGTCTTCTTCGCTGTTTCGTTTTCTGTTTCGATTTCGCGCATGCGAATGAAATAGTCTGAAATTTATGACTTTTGCCCGATATGAAGAGACTCAAATGTTTTTGGGAAGGTCCACAGAAACTGAAATGCTTTAAAAAATTCGTATTCATAACAAATCAGCAGGGTTTTGACCATCAATAGGTTGCAAAAGATTTCAAAAATTACGCTCAATTTGATGGAATTAAAAATAAATAAATAAATAAATAAAATTTATGGATCTTCCCATCGAACGTTATATATCGCATTACGCTTTTTATTTTCACTCATTTCAGTCTGGCACATTTGTCTGAACGGTCGCAATAGCTAAGCAGCAGTAGTGTAAACCTTGTGCAATAGTTAAAAAAAATTCTTAAGTGAAATTGTGGAAATAATATTCAACTTTGACAAAGTCAAACGTTTTGTAATCGACACGTTTTGTGATCATCTAAATTGTTAGTTTTCTCTTATTATAATCTCGCACTGATTTAACTTCGATAACTAGAATTTTTTGTTGCTCATTAGAATTAATTTAATTGCTACCAATAATGAAAATTAAACTTCTGCGCTAGAAGGAACTTTTTATTTAATAATGAGAAGAATTCTGGTAGGAAATGGTTAAAATTATTATGTGTGTTTACATTAGGGAAAACCTACACCAATTCAATGATGCAATATTGTAGTGAAAATGCGTCACGAAACAAGGGGCGGCAATATGAGGAAATAAAAAAAAATATTCTGTCGGCTTTTTTTTCTATTTATTTTCACTTTACCATCTCGAATGTTTGAGAAGAATTCTTGGTGAATTATGCTGAGCAGCTTCTGTATGTTTATTGCAAACAATTTCTTTCTGAAGAAGAAACCTAAATTTTTCATCGAACGAATATTTTTTCTTTCCTCCGTTTACATCACAAAAACGTTAAACTCTCACGTCAATACCGAAAATTATTGATTTTCCTCACTTTAGAAAATCAATTTTTCGCGATCGAATGAATCGTGCTCGATATACCCGAAAATGATTGTGTAATCCAATTTCGCTGATTTTTATATTAGAAATATAAACCAGAAATTTAATTAAATTTGACACTTGTGGGAGGAGGTTTTTTTTTGAAGAAATGTTTACTTTTATAATATCAACACACCGGTTATTGATAAGAACGAGATTCTTTTGATTTGTTATATGTAAAGTAATTTATCACATGACAAAATGTTATTAATTAATTGGCGACTTCAAAAAGACGACACACAAATTTAAATAAAGACACACGAAAAACTAATTAAATTAACTTGGAAATCGTGCGCGGAACTTTTCTCAAAAATCATGGAATGACGATAATGAAAATGCGAAACCGATATCTTGGGCATATAGTCAGTATAGTCAGTCACCCAGTAAACTCTATATTTCAATAAACACAAATTGAATATCTGACAGCTTCAATAATTTGTTATCGGCTCATTTCTTGTGCTTTATAATTCGCAATCGAGACGAGCGTTTCTTTCTCTACAGATTCCAATATTCTGTCCTGACCTTACAATGTGGGCAAAGAACCATGAAAATTTGTTCAATGAATTTATTATATCGCGATAACTAAAATAAATAGAATATCAATTAAATTCGCATTTTTCAGACAAATCTTAAAAAAAATTCTTTAAATATTTGCATTGTTTCGCAATGATTCATTCACAAAACAAATAATAAAATATCGAATTTGGTTTCCAATTTAAAACTTCTGTTGAAATGTTTATGCGATGAATACTTTTTATTAACATAAGGTATTAAAGGAAATCATTATGTAGAGGTCGCTTCAAGTTCATGATTCCAAAAAGAGTTCAGCTAAGACATTTCTCTTGCTTACGTGACAAATCTTTTGGAAAAAATTAAGCGAAAAAAATGCGATTACTAGAGCTAAAGAGGTATAAAGAAGTGCTTGAGTAGAAGCGAACTACGTGCTTCAGTGCATGTATAGTGTGTAACTCAATAAATTGGTGGGCAGGATAATTTATCGTAAGACAATTCATCGCATAAGATCTTTATGCGGATTGTCTTTAATTAATTAAATTAGGTACCTTTTATGTTTATACTAAAACTGTAAACTAAACTTTCTATATTTGCACGTGTTGTAATCATTTGGCGCATTCAATTGAACTGAATGGCTTGATTTCATTTGGTCGCAAATGTGTAACAAAATTTTTTGTATCTGATGAAAATTGATTGTAAAACATCGGCTTTAATTGATATTTGACAGCTTGATGATTTTTCTAAATACATTGAATTGATGTTATACGTTTTGGAAATACTCATCATATGACACTCTGCCAGTCAATGAATGAATTTAAAACTCAATGAATTCAATTTCATTCCAGATTTCGATGAGCAAACTTTGTCTGCAACTAATGGTCGCAAGCAAGGACAGCCTCAAAAAAATCAATTCATCTCAGCAGCATTTCATCGTGTATTTCATTGTATTCCTTCATAAATTCCTCACTAGTTCCGAGTTTTTCTAACGATCTTGAGTATTGTAATTCATTGTGAAAATGGGGTCTATTGAAAAGGGAGTTATGCTTGCGATGGTAAGAATAAAATATATCTCCAAAAAAATACTTTACATTACATAATATTTTATTAATGCAACTATAGAATCCGGCATATCCAGAAAAAGTGTTCTATAAGAAGGATCCAGAGCGTGGTAACTGGAGTAAACCGATTGAATTTGTCCTGTCCTGTTTGAATTATGCTGTTGGATTAGGAAATGTTTGGCGTTTTCCATATTTGGCATTCCGCAATGGTGGTGGAGCATTTATTTTGCCTTACGCACTAATGGTTTTCGTTATTGGATTGCCGATCTTCTTTGCTGAGCTTGTTATTGGACAGTTTTCAGGACAAGGACCAATCAAGGCTTACACTTATATTGCTCCACTCTTCAAAGGTGTTGGCTATTGTACCGTTATTATCATCACTTTTGTCACAATCTACTATCAACTTATTATGTCATGGATCATTTACTATCTATATTCATCATTCAGTAGTGTCCTGAAATGGGGAAATTGTGATAATTCATGGAATTCTGATTGTAAGTTTAAACAGTTTTTTTTTTTTGTAAGAAGTTTAATAAATTCACATTTTCCTTGACAGTTTGTTACACAACACTTCAGGATCGTAATTGTTCTATAAACAATACAAAAAGTTCCTCCGATATGATCTACTGGAAAAAGACTTGTACATCAATAGCATCAATTTGTTCAATGCAAGGACTAAAAGAATTGAATTCGACTCATTGCTTGAATGGATTTAATGCAACAATTCCAATTGCTGATTTTACGAAACGAGTTTTATCATCAGAAGAATTTTATAATGAAAATCTTCTTGGTCTTGGAGATTCAACATGGACTAATTGGGGATTGCCTCAACCACATCTTGTTATTTGTTTAGCTGTTGCATGGATCTTATCATTCTTTTGCGTTATCAAAGGTGTTCAAACAATGGGAAAAGTTAATTATTTTACAGCAGTATTTCCTTACATCATCTTAATTACTTTATTGATTCGTGGTTTAACTTTGGATGGTGCGTGGGATGGAATTAAATTCTATATTACACCTCAGTGGGAAAGACTTTTAGCGCCAGCAGTTTGGGGCGATGCCAGCAGTCAAATATTTTATTCATTCGGCATCGGATGTGGATCGCTTGTAACGTTGGCATCATACAATAAGGTAACAAACTAAATTTATTACAGTTTTTGAAAGAAATTTCATTAATCTTTATTTTTAACAGTTTAAAAACAACTGCCATTTTGATGCTCTTTTTGTGTCGGTTGCGAACTTTACGACCGCACTTTTATCAGGATTTGTTGTATTTGCTATGCTCGGATTCTTATCAAAAAGTATCAACACTCCAATTAATGAAGTCATCAGGGAAGGACAAGGACTTTCGTTTATCACATATCCAGAAGCAACTTTGCTGATGCCATTTCCACATGTTTGGACGATCTTATTTTTCTTCATGATGTTCACATTGGGATTAGGATCACAGCTGGGTGGAATTGAAGCAATAAATACATCAATAATTGATCATTGGCCACACCTTAGGAAACATCAATGGCGTGTAACTGCAGGAACTTGCATGGCGTGCTTCATTGCTGCTTTGCCAATGACTTGCAATGGTGGAATTTATCTCTTTACTTTGCTTGAATGGCACACGGCATCTTGGGCGATTCTTCTTGTTGGATTTTCTGAAGTCGTTGTTCTTTCGTGGGTTTACGGAATGGATCGTACTCTTGAGAATATTTCTGAAATGGGAATGAAATTAGGAAAATATGTTCAATTATATTGGAAAATTATTTGGATTGTTATTTCACCCATTGGATCGTTAATGATTTTTGCCTTTTCAATGAGTGGAACTGAACCAACATATTTCGACAATGCCTACGGCAAACGATACATTTTTCCAGTATGGGCAGACACTCTTGGGTGGATTATTGGAACTTCAACTTTGGTTCCTTTATTCTATTATCCAATGAAATTATGGATTATGGGCAAATCGGTAACAAATTTTCAATTCATTTCAGATTTTTGTCTACAATAATTGCAATTTAAAATTTCAGAAAGGAATTGACATGTTGCAGCCAACCCCCAAATGGGGTCCGCGAAATGTTGAAGAACAAGAAAAAAATATTACACTTGAAAGTCACAATTCGATAGCAGATACAATTTTTCCAGTATATCAACCTGTGTCACAATATCGTCATTGAAATTTAAGATTTCATTCAAACATTCACAACTCTGGTTACGAGGAAAACCTCGAATATATTTTAAGACCTCTTACAATTTTTTGTTAACGTAACTCAAAAATGACTGCGTTTAGACTGTGAAAGCTTTTGAAGCTTTTTGTAAGGAATTGAGTAGGTAGCAATAAAAAGAAAATATTGGATAAAAAGCAATTCCAGAAACAAAAATAAAATATTTTGATAGATTTTATAATGGAAGATTTAAATAAACACGAAGATGATTTTTTTTTATTCACAGAGATTTGTAGAATGCAATTCTCATCTGCAATAAGTTTGTAAAAATTGCATGCTCCCATACAAACGACGCCACTGCATGGAAATCGACTTTAAAAACTTGACCACCGTAACAACAAGTTATGTTTCCTAAAAATAGAACACCAATTCAAACACATTAAGTTATAAGCTCTAGAAACTAAAAAAAAAAAAAAAACAATTTGCCATTGAAGATACTATTTTTATTTTCACGTGACAGTAATTTTTACTTATTTTTTATGAAGCAATAAACTTGGCTAGAAATAACAATCGATGCTTTGCATTGTAGCGACGTTTTATTTTTCAAATTTACTTCGACCTAAAATATTTCTTCATCGTCAACGTCACAAATTTTTTTTTTCTTATAGATTTGTTTAAAGACTTTCACGTCCAGTTATTTATTCTCTAATCTCGGCCCCCATTTAGAAGTTGGTTTAACAAATTCATCGACTGTTATTCGCTTATCAAACCAAGTTTTGATTGGACAATAGAATAACGGAAATAAAGTCGAAGTACCGATGAGCCATCCAAGAGTGTCTGCCCATACTGGAAAAATGTATCGTTTGCCGTAGGCATTGTCGAAATATGTTGGTTCAGTTCCACTCATTGAAAAGGCAAAAATCATTAACGATCCAATGGGTGAAATAACAATCCAAATAATTTTCCAATATAATTGAACATATTTTCCTAATTTCATTCCCATTTCAGCAATATTCTCAAGAGTACGATCCATTCCGTAAACCCACGAAAGAACAACGACTTCAGAAAATCCAACAAGAAGAATCGCCCAAGATGCCGTGTGCCATTCAAGCAAAGTAAAGAGATAAATTCCACCATTGCAAGTCATTGGCAAAGCAGCAATGAAGCACGCCATGCAAGTTCCTGCAGTTACACGCCATTTATTTTTCCTAAGGTGTGGCCAATGATCAATTATTGATGTATTTATTGCTTCAATTCCACCCAGCTGTGATCCTAATCCCAATGTGAACATCATGAAGAAGAATAACATCGTCCAAACATGTGGAAATGGCATCAGCAAAGTTGCTTCTGGATATGTGATAAACGAAAGTCCTTGTCCTTCTCTAATGACTTCATTAATTGGAGTGTTGATACTTTTTGATAAGAATCCGAGCGTTGCAAATACAACAAATCCTGATAAAAGTGCAGTGGCAAAGTTTGCAATCGACACAAAAAGAGCATCAAAATGGCAGTTGTTTTTAAACTGTTAAAAATAAAAATTAATGAAATTTCTTTCAAAAACTGTAATAAATTTAGTTTGTTACCTTATTGTATGATGCCAACGTTACAAGCGATCCACATCCGATGCCGAATGAATAAAATATTTGGCTGCTGGCATCGCCCCAAACTGCTGGCGCTAAAAGTCTTTCCCACTGAGGTGTAATATAGAATTTAATTCCATCCCACGCACCATCCAAAGTTAGACAACGTATCAATAATGTGATCAAAATAATGTAAGGAAATACTGCTGTAAAATAGTTAACTTTTCCCATTGTTTGAACACCTTTGATAACGCAAAAGAATGATAAGATCCATGCAACAGCTAAACAAATAACAAGATGTGGTTGAGGCAATCCCCAATTAGTCCATGTTGAATCTCCAAGACCAAGAAGATTTTCATTATAAAATTCTTCTGATGATAAAACTCGTTTCGTAAAATCAGCAATTGGAATTGTTGCATTAAATCCATTCAAGCAATGAGTCGAATTCAATTCTTTTAGTCCTTGCATTGAACAAATTGATGCTATTGATGTACAAGTCTTTTTCCAGTAGATCATATCGGAGGAACTTTTTGTATTGTTTATAGAACAATTACGATCCTGAAGTGTTGTGTAACAAACTGTCAAGGAAAATGTGAATTCATTAAACTTCTTACAAAAAAAAAACCTGTTTAAACTTACAATCAGAATTCCATGAATTATCACAATTTCCCCATTTCAGGACACTACTGAATGATGAATATAGATAGTAAATGATCCATGACATAATAAGTTGATAGTAGATTGTGACAAAAGTGATGATAATAACGGTACAATAGCCAACACCTTTGAAGAGTGGAGCAATATAAGTGTAAGCCTTGATTGGTCCTTGTCCTGAAAACTGTCCAATAACAAGCTCAGCAAAGAAGATCGGCAATCCAATAACGAAAACCATTAGTGCGTAAGGCAAAATAAATGCTCCACCACCATTGCGGAATGCCAAATATGGAAAACGCCAAACATTTCCTAATCCAACAGCATAATTCAAACAGGACAGGACAAATTCAATTGGTTTACTCCAGTTACCACGCTCTGGCGCTTCTTTATGTGGCTTTTTCGTCTTATGAATTCCATTCTATGATTGAAATAGCAATTAAAAAATTAGATCTCATATTATTGTAAGATCTTTTTTTGAATAACACGTAAAGTTTGGGTAAATTTTAGTGTGAATCACCGAGTTTTTTTAACATGTGAAATTTTTTATAGACTTCATTCAACAACTTTACTGCGTTCTTTTTAAAACAACAAAAATCGTGAATTAGGAAACACAATTTTTTGTTTTATTCAAAAGTAGCACAACTCTGAACTCATTGCCAAAAAAGGCAAACAATGTTGAGAAAGCTATGAATTAAAAGCAAAACTGCAAACTAAAAATATACTTACCAGAATTATCGTAAAAATATTCTGAATAGTCATTGCTAAATATTTTTCTTTAAGATAAGTATCTTAGGTCTTCTATGTAAATAGAAATTTTATTATTATTTTTTTTTTTAAATTATTTCAATCACGTAAAATCAGCAAGAAAAACCGGTTTTATTTATTATACACTTTAATATTTTCCTTTTTCTTTAAAATCGCTTCTTGTCCACTCCGCCGCCTGAAACTATCTGAAACTCAACATCAGGTTTCGTGGCTGTTGAAATAAGTAACGATCTTTTTCAAATGATATCAATTATCGGTCTCATTATTATTCTTTTTTTTTTTTGTTCATCTCAGCATGGACGATATTTTGCCGAAGCCGAAGTGATGAAATAAAATTACTACTTAACGTGCGATTCTTTTTAATGCATACTTCATTTGACAAATATCAAGTTATCTTATTTCGGTATTGGTATCAGTGACATTTTGGAATCATATTGACATAACAAGAATCGTTTCATTATTTATTTAAGATTTATTGATGCAAATACTCAAATCTTCGTGACTTTTCCTTGTTTGCGTTGTGTACAATTGATTGGAAAAAAAAGAAAATCGATTTGAATTTAAGATTTTTATTTATAAATTTTCAATAAGATCTTGGGAAAAAAATCATAAATGCACCAATCACGAATCACGGCACCAGGAAGGAATTTTCGTTGAATGAGATTTTGAATGAAAATCATCGGCTTGGGGTTACTAAGCTTTTGCTTTAAAACTTGCGCATTGCGACGGAATGAAATGAAACACATGAAGCAGATTTAAAAATAAAATTACAGTTACAATTACAATTGTCTAATAAAATTTATTTAAATATGTAATTTGAATTGAAATAAACATAATCTTGTTGTTTAGACAGCTATGAAATAAAATAACCTCACCATTGACCTACTAAACATATGAGTCTAGTAGAAAAATAAAAAAAATACTGTTCCTCCGGTAATCAAAACTGACATTAATGACTACATCTCCGGCCAAAATAAAACTAATTCAACAACAAAAACAGTATCAAAACACTTAAAATGAAGAATGATGGTGTTCGAAATTCCATGCTAAAAAAACTGTCATGACAAAGAATCCTATTCGTTTCCGTTGATTTGTACAATTGGCTTTTGAAGTTCTGGAACTTCTTGAACGATCATTGTGTCGAGGAATCCGCGCTTATTCAAAAATGGTAGCCATTCTCGTAATGCCTTCTTGTAGTTTTCATTTATATAGACTCTTCTAAGCAACTTTTCGCCTTTTTCAGAATTTCCCATTATATCGTTCATGTCAATTTCTTCGTTTGAATCATTCTTTACAACGAACAAAATGAAATTGAGACATGTGCAAACTGAAAAAAAGTTTTGAAAATTTCGTTTATTTCGAATATGGAAAACACTTACTGAATGCTCCTTTTTCAATCACATCAACGTGAAGTTCTAATAATGATGGAATTGGCTGATCATATTTTAATTTCTTCAAAGATTCCGTCAGTTCATGATGATAGAACTCAATGAGGTCATCAAACTTTTCGACTTTTGTTACATCTTCAACAGATGAGATGATAAAGTAGAGAAGGTCTCCAACAGGACTGGCCCAATAGCTTATTTGAAAATCAATCAAACTAACATCAATTGGATCTTTTGCTTCATTGGATTTGAACATCATATTATTTATCCAAGCATCACCATGATTAAGGATCGTAAATCCATTTTTCATCGGCTCCGCAATATCTATCCATGACATCATAAATTTTTCTTGACTCCAACGTGAAATTTTCTCGGCATATTTATCACAATCGCCATAACTCCAAATAGATTCCTTAAATATGCCCAATACTTTCATTAAACCAATAAACATTGGATCATTTTCGGGATTTTCCGGCATCGGTGGCATTGAAGCTTTGCGATCTAAATGTTTTTCAATGATTCCATCCTGAAATTATGAATGAATATCAAAAGAAATAAAAATATATCTTGTTAAAATCGTTTGCCTTCTGATAACGAATTGCGCTAGCAGCATGGAATTTCGCAAGTTTTGTTAAAAGAAGTTTTGACTGTTCAAAATTCAAGCCAACTTTGCGATCTAGCATTTCATAACCTTCAGCTTTCAAATCATCCAAAACGATTATTTCATATGGGTCAGATTCAATTTTAATGCACCTTGGTCCGAATTTAATCTTCTCATCAGCTCTCTCTTCCCAGATCTTCTCAAAAGAATCCAAAACATTTTCGTAGAGAAATATTTCACGTGGAAAGACACTAAACTTTTTCATCTCTTCATTAGTCGTTAGAAGAACTTTTAAAATAACATCCACAGATTCTTTTGCCTGTGATTCAATTATTTGAATTTTTATCTTTGCACGATATACGACAGACACAAAGTTTTCATTCTTCCCAGTTGCTGGAGATAACAGAACTAGTCTCAATTTAAACTTGTCGCGATTAATTTTCAATTTCTTTTCAACAATTTCAATGAAAAATTCATCATTGACCGTATCACTATTAAGAAATTCCTCCGATTGTGCGTCTCGAATACTCATATTTAGTTGAAGATTTTTTTACAACCTGCGTTGACAGTTCTGACAGTAAACTGAGAGCAAAATCGCGAAACGAGTTTTATATATACACTTTAGTGAGAGAGCAATAAGCATAAAATAAACACACAGTGAAAATTAAGTCGGGTCTATGTATGCTATAAAATTTGATCGGTTTTGATTAGATAATGAAATATCTTTGTCAGATATCTGAGTAGAGCTTAATATAATGATGAGTCATGTCAGCTGATATCTTTGACCATATATGGATGATTACAAACAAAAATAGTAGACTTAGATACAGGCAACGAAATAACACTTAAGTCTCATGAAATATCCAATACAGTCAATTGAAATTATCGATAGAAAATATCGAATTTATAGCAAACTAAAAATATTTATGTCAAGTTTCAAGTATAATAGTAATGATGATAGAATTCTGAAGATGACCTAGAAAGAGAAGGTCGAAATGCATTAATAAACTAAATTAATAATTGAAGACATAAAAAAAAGTGAAATTAAAAACCCGAAAAAAGATGTTATTTAGGCAACAGCAGTTTATGAATTTTGATGAGATGATTTTTGATACCTGTCAAGTCATTTGATGAATGTATTCGTTACAAACAATTACATTTTGTTCATAATTTGAACAAATATTATAGCGATGCGAGAATCCATCAGATTCAATGCATGCAATTTTTTCTTTTAAGTTTTAAGATCCACATAAAATAGCAGTTACAAACTACAATTATCATAATCAAGTTTATTAAAATTCAAAAAGAGTAAACATGTGTGCATTCAATTTGCATCTTCTTATCAGTAGAATGGAATGCTTTACAAAGAGCTTCGAGTGTCGGGTGAAAAAAAATTATTCGTGCCCGATAATTTGCGCAGTTGGTTTTTGAATTTCTGGCACTTCTTGAACGATCATTGTGTCGAGGAATCCGCGTTTATTCAAAAATGGTAGCCATTCTCGCATTGCCTTCTTGTAGGTTTCGTTTGAATAGAGTCTTCTAAGCAACTGTTCACCTTTTTCAGAATTTTTCATTAAGTCTTCCATGTTAAGTTCTTCGTTTGAATCATTCTTTACAACGAACAAAATTAAGTTGAGACAAGCGCAAACTAAAAAAATAATTTAAAATTTCGATTAATTGCAAAGAAAGAAGAACTTACCGTAGGGTGCTTTTTCAAGCATGTCAACGTGAAATTCACATAGCGTTGGAATTGGCTGATCATATTTTAATTTCTTCAAAGATTCAGTCAGTTCATGATGATAGAACTCAACTAGTTCATCAAACCTTTCGACCTTTGTTACATCTTCAACAGATGAGATGATAAAGTAGAGGAAGTCTCCAACAGGACTGGCCCAATAGCTTAATTGGAAATCGATCAAACTAACATCAATTGCATCATTTGCTTCATTGAACTTGAACATCATATTATTGATCCAAGTATCACCATGATTAAGGATCGTAAATCCATTTTTCATCGGCTCTGCAATATCTATCCATGACATAAGAAATTTTTCTTGACTCCAACGTGAAATTTTTTCAGCATATTTATCACAATCGCCATAA
Organism: Propsilocerus akamusi; assembly: GCA_018397935.1. Taxonomy (NCBI): domain Eukaryota; kingdom Metazoa; phylum Arthropoda; class Insecta; order Diptera; family Chironomidae; genus Propsilocerus; species Propsilocerus akamusi. The sequence goes on along the minus strand of CM031468.1, from coordinate 25,544,103 downwards.
CTCCAAATAGATTCCTGAAATATGCTCAATTGTTTCTTGAAAGCTTTGGACATTGGATCATTTTCGGGATCTTTCGGCATCGGAGGCATGGAAGCTTTGCGATCTAAATGTTTTTCAATGATTCCATCCTGAAATTACGAATGAGAAATAAAAATATATCTTGTTAAAATCGTTTACCTTCTGGTAACGAATTGCGCCAGCAGCATGGAATTTCGCAAGTTTTGTTAAAAGAAGTTTTGACTGTTCGAAATTCAAGCCAACTTTGCGATCTAGCATTTCATAACCTTCAGCTTTCAAATCATCCAAAACGATTATTTCATATGGGTCAGATTCAATTTTAATGCACCTTGGTCCGAATTTAATCTTCTCATCAGCTCTCTCTTCCCAAATCTTCTCAAAAGAATCCAAAACATTTTCGTAAAGAAATATTTCGCGTGGAAAGACACTAAACTTTTTCAGAGCTTCATTAGTTGTGAGAAGAACTTTTAGAATAACGTTTACAGATTTTCTTGTTTTTGTCTCAATTAATTCAATTTTTATCTCTGCACGATAAACGACAGATATGAAGTTTTCATTCTTCCCAGTTGCTGGAGATAAGAGAACTAGTCTCAGTTTAAACTTGTCACGTTTAACTTGCAATTTCTTTTCGACAATTTCAATGAAAAATTCATCATTGACCGTATCACTATTAAGAAATTCCTCCGATTGTGTGTCGCGAGTACTCATATTTAGTTGAATATTTCTTTCACGCTGAGCTGACAAGTCTGACAATATACTGAGAGCAACAACGTGAAACGAGTTTTATTTATACATTTCATTGAGAGAATTTAAAACTTTGAAGAGCAATAAGTTTAAACTCATAATGGAAACTGTGCAGCGTCGATGTATTTTGTAAAATTTAATTGTATTTTGATTAGACAATGAGGGCTTCACCTCATGCACCATGGTATCAGATAAGTAGTATCTATGCCCATATTTGGATGATACTATAAATAAAAATGCCACACTTTTGAAATATTGATACAAAATATTGTTCGATTTACAGTCATTGAAAAAATGTTTAATCTTTTACGAATGTAAAAGATTCGTAAATCCGAGTCAATGAAATACCATGATTTTTGATGAATCTATAGCCGTAAATATTGTTAATGTGTTGATTTTTTTGAAAACACATCTAAGTATAATAACAAAAAATCATCTCTTAGGGGCTTTTCAAGTATTACGTAACGACCATTTCGTGTTTTTCGACCCTGCTAAACCAAAAATAAAATTGATTTCCAATTGTTTGGATGAGAATTTCCTTTTGCTTTTTCGTTCTGTAATTAGGTAAAATTATTTTCCATTTCAGCAATATAAAATTGAAAACGAAACAAGAATAAAGCATTAATGGAATGGAACCCCAAATTAATTTGGTGATAAAAACGTTGTAAATATGACTATTGAAGTTTGCTATCAATAAATTAAATTTCAACAAGCCTTTGATAAGATTTCATTACATCTTGAATTGGTCAATTTTTGCTACCGTTTCAGTATTGTTCAATATTTCAATGGGTCGAATAGTGACTTGTTTCCTTTTTATAGTAATTGGATTTGCCAATTGCCACTCGACACGCGTTGATAACACCAAGTGTGAAGCTCAGCTAAAATATCTCACCGATTCGCTATGGAAACGGGAAACGTGGGCAATTGATTGTGAGTTGAAAAACCTTATCAATTTCATGTTGAAAAGAGAATTTTCAATGAAATTCTTTTTTCTGATAGTCTTTGATTCATGGACAAAATTTCAATCGGGAGTTTCGTATGGCAATCGAATTGATTTCGGAAATTTTGATCAATGTTTGGAATTTCATCATATTGCGAACGATTTGAGTATTGACAGTATTCAGGGAAAACATTGTATTATTTATTATCGAGCAGTAGACAATATATCAACAGAACGCCAACCAGATGATGACCGGTTCGATTGGCGAGAGATGTGAGTTGATGCACAATCGTATAGATCGAAAATTTAAATTAATTCAATCAATTCGTCATAGAGGGTTGACAATAAAACGGAGAAACTTGAGACTTGGCGGTGGTATTTGTGTTCCATCCACGTGCTCATCCGAGAAAGTTCAATCATTTGCAAATGAAATTCTAAGTCAAGCCGATTTACTCGTGACAAAGGACTATGATCAGTCAATGTTTTGTTCAACAAACGATGCCAAAGATTTTAGAACTATTGATATCATCGCAATGTAAATTATTGCAATCAATTTCTAATGCATAAAACAAACTAAATTCGAAAAAATTCTAGATCTGTATCAGCTTTTTTTGTCATGCTATTGATATCAAACACACTCTATGAAATTGTGATGCTGCAAACTAATCGTAAGTTTCATTGATTCACGTATTTGTAAAGGCGCAAAAAGGTAACTAAAACACATATTTCATAGGTAAACCTCACGAGCTTTACTCAGCATTTTCAATGTACATGAATGGACGCAAATTATTCGACATCAGCAAAAAGTCGTCAAATATTTTCTATTGTCTCGCTAGCATCCGAACGTTTGCAATGTTGCATATCATGCTTGGTCATCGCTACAATTTCGAGCGCGGATTCCCAACAGTCAACGCAAATATCATTGCCAGCGATGGAAAATGGAATAAGTCAATTTATTCGGCACTGGTAAACGTTCATCCTATAGCCGTTGATTCATTTTTTGTGATGGGTGGCTTGCTAATCACCCTTACAACATTAAGAACCATTGAAATGTAAGTCGCTGAGGATTTAACAATATTTCTCACATGTTTACATACACCCGTTTCCATAGAGGGCAATTCAACGTACTTAAATTGTATGTGCATCGTTATTTGCGAATCACTCCAGTTTTGGCATTCCTAATATTGATTGCTGTTTCTGTTCTATGGCATTTGGGAACGGGACCATATCACGAACTCTATTATCAAATGGCCCTTGCAAAACCATGTACGGAACGTTGGTGGTCAGCATTATTGCATATTCAAAACTATAATGAACCACTCGATGCTGTTTGTTGATTTGCGTTATATTGCTAAATAAGTTTCTAAAATCCTTCATAATTACAGTGCCTCCCAGCATCATGGTATCTTTCTGCTGATTTTCAACTTGTATTAATATCACCACTTATCATTTATCCAGCTTATAAATGGGGATGGAAATTTCTTTGGCTGTTGCCCACATACATTGTTGGAGTTCAGATTTGGGTTTTTATTACGGTTTTGACGAATAACTACAAAGCTGCTAGACTTCTAATGCAAGTTATTATTTACCATTTTATGATAAAAATTTCCAATAATGTTCTAAATATGTCTGTTATTCGATCCAGCAGGCCACCAGATGTTGGATTAGCATCGGCAAAGGAGCTTTATTTTCCTACCCACATTCGTTGCGGACCGTGGTTGATTGGCGTCATGCTGGGCTACACGTTATACAAATTGAAAAATCGAAGGATAACAATTAACAAGGTAACTTCATCCAGGTTAAATATTACCTTTTTTGTATTTAACCATAGAATTCTATTTTTTTTTTTTTGTTATTAGACTCTTAATGCCACCCTGTGGATATTTTCATTTGCAACGCTTGCAGCTGTTATACTTGGACTATATCCGTTGCAACAATTTGATGACAACTCTAGTAAAATTTCTCATGCTTTTTATTTGTCCTTAAACAGAATAAGCTGGGCCTTGGCAATTGGGTGGATTATTTTTGCATGCCATTGTGGAACGGGGGGGATTGTGAAAAGTTTTCTTGAGCTTCCTTTGTTTCAGCCAATGGGTCGAATATCGTTGAGTTTCTATCTTGTGCATGGCATGTATCAAACGATAACAATCGGATCGAGCAAGATACCAAGACATTTCAATGATTTTCATGTGGTAAGTATGAAATTTAATCATGCAAATTTCAATAGATGCCATTTATCTTCACTTTATTCAATATTCAATAGATGCATAACTATGCTGGCGATTTTATAGTTTCCATTTTTCTGGCATCTCTTCTCTATCTGACATTTGAACAGCCAATATTAAATATAGAACATTACTTTTATAAACGGAAAGCTGAGAATTCTAAAATTTCTACATAATTCAAAATTGATTTCAATTGGAGGAGATAAAATTACGTCTAATTTATTATTCTATCATATTTTCTTGCTTGTTGTTATTTTGATCTACCTGATATTGACAATACATCTGAATTTAATTCTTTGGATATGAAACAAGAAAACAAAATTAATATTGTCAATAATTATTTCGTCAAATTTAAGGTAACTTTTCAAGGTAAGTCAGGTCAAAAAATATTTTTATTCTCGAAGAAATGTCACGAGGAAATATATTTGAAGGTCTAATCAAGAAAAAAAAAATAATCAAGTAAATTGCATTGAATTTTTTCTTTATCAAAATATTCACAAATCGGAATTCAGGATAAGGTCGAAAACATAAATGATAATAAATATTTAGTAAATTTTTTTATCAATTTATTTTTATAAAGTAATTTTAAAATGCTCAAAAGAGACACATTTCGAGAGCGAGCGAAGGAAGATAAGTATATATATAAAGTTCATATTTCTCGAATATTCTCAGTTGATCGTCAAATGTTTTGGCAACACATCGTCGCGTATTAATAAAAATGAGTTCTCAAGACGCACAATCAGAGGCTTTTATCAACAGCGATACGGCCAATGATGAATTTTTCATTGAAATTGTTGAAAATAAATTGAAAATTAATCGCGACAAGTTTAAATTGAGACTAGTTCTGTTATCTCCAGCAACTGGGAAGAATGAAAACTTTGCATCTGTCGTATATCGTGCAAAGATAAAAATTGAAATGATTGAAACACAGGAAAAGGAATCTGTGGATGTTATTCTAAAAGTTCTTCTCACGACTAATGAAGAGATTAAAAAATTTAGTGTCTTTCCAAGAGAACGTTATTTCTACGAAAATGTTTTGAGTTCTTTTGAGAAGATCTGGGAAGAGAGAGCTGATGAGAAGATTAAATTCGGTCCAAAAAGCATAAAGTTTGAGACCGATCCATACGAAATTATAGTTTTGGATGATTTGAAAGCTGAAGGCTATAAAATGTTGGATCGCAAAGTTGGTTTAGATTTTGAACAATCGAAACTTCTTTTGGCCAAACTTGCAAAATTTCATGCCGCAAGTGCTGTTCGTTATCAGAAGGTAAACGATTTTTTAGGGAGCTATCGTTACTATCTTTTAAATTATATCGTCTTTAAAAATATTCTCAGGATGGAGTTATTCATTCGCATTTTGATCGTAAAGCTTCAATGCCACTAATGAGCAAAGACAGCCCCATAGTTTCTGGTTTTATTAGTCTGATAAATAGCTTTATCGAATCGGTCAAAAATTATGGAGATTGTGATGAATATGTTGAGAAAATTTCTGGATGGAATAGATGTAATATTTCTGAAATGTTCCTTGATATTGCTGCACCAATGCGAAATGGATTTGTGGTTTTAAATCATGGCGATGCCTGGATGAATAATATGATGTTCATGATAGATGAATCTGGAAAACCTGCTGACGTTCTTATGATCGATTATCAAGGCAGTTTTTGGGGTGGACCATCAGTTGACCTTCTTTATTTTATCATTTCATCTGTCAATGATGATATCAAAACTGAAAAATTTGATGATTTTGTTGAGTTCTATCATCAAGAACTTTCAGAATCTTTAAAAAAATTGGAATATGATCAACCTATTCCTACGTTGGGCCAAATTCATATTGACTTACTTGATAAGGGATTTTTTGGTAAGAAATTTATCTTTTGTATAAATAAAAGTTTAATATGCCGCATTTTAGCATGTTGCTGTCTGATGTTTATTCTATTTACCGTCAAGTACGACTCTGCTGAAGAGATAACAATTCAAGATATTTTGTCTGGTGCCAATGAAGAAATTATAAAACGTATTTACAACAATGACTACTACAAGAAAGCTGTCAAGATTTGGTTAAAGTTTTTGAATAAGCGTGGATTTCTTGACACATTATAGACATGCCACATCCATGACAATATTACTAAAATATAAGTTGATTTAAAATTTTTCTTTAATATGCGTATGAAATAAAATTTAAAATTTTACACATTGAACCGATTTTTAATATGGCACATTCAAGCGCTGAAAATTGTCGGTCACTTCCAATCGGGAGTTTTATGTCCAATCGTATTGATTTTGACACTTCATCAATGTATTTTCATCATGTTTTCGAATGATTTGAGTGTTGGTTAATTTACTATCGATTAGCAGACAATTCATCAATATAACACCAACCAGGTTATGGCCATATTGATTAGTGGGAGGATTGAGTTGATTCAGGAAGAAAAACATTGGAGTGCGTCTTGAAGGTAGGTAATCATTTCACATGTTATCTGTTATGTTTTCATGATGCCAGAAATGCGCAGGCATAACATTTGTTAATTAATTCCACATCATTAAACACGTTTTCATCACATGACAGTCATGTTCGCTTTATGTTTTGCTTTCCGAGTATATTAATGTTGTAGGTTTACAACACACATGCAATGAATAGATACATTTCAGCCATCAAAGAAAGTATGGAGAAATTTCGATTCACAAGGATTTTGGATTTGAAGCTTGTTTCCATGGTTTAATTGTGCTCGATTCTTGATCACTTCATAGCAATGTTCTTTTACATACCTTCACAATTCAAGCGCTCAAGTGAAATTATGAATGATGCATTTTATCAGGTTTTTGTAGCTATAAATATTTCACAATTTTGAATAATATTTCCTTAATCATATAATTCAGGATTCGTTGTTGGATTGTATGTGCTTGGGATATCAGCTGGACGTGCTGTGGAATAAGAAAGTTGTCATGAAGAAGTTTATTTCTTATTATTTTTCACGTGATGGGATTTCATCGAAAACGAATTTCTAGAATCTCATCATCATTTCTTTTGGGTATCAGTGTTCAATATATCTTTCATAATTTTTGGTTTCTGCCAACTATAATATCGGTCATGATGCCGTACGCAAAGCTTTTGACAGAAGCCACTGAGTCTGTGCAATATCATGACTCATATTTGCATGTCATAATGAGGGATGATCGGATTTTTGACATGGCTTTTGGAATTGTTTGTTTGGAAACCATTGGGAATTAGTGACCAAATATTTATCACAAATATCACCTGAATATGTTTTCCAATTGTTCTCCCCATAACAAAAATTTTCACAAAATCTCATTCATTCAATGTTCAACTCATTTCACTCAACTCATGAGCTTTTAATATTTTGAGGTAGCACTTATTGTTATTAAATCTTTTGAATGAATTTGATGTGTGAAGCACCAATTATGCTGATCGAAATACCCTTTTATTGGTCGAGTGTGATGGAATATACTGAATAAATGAGCTGCAATAAGCGAAACATAACTTGAAATGAACGATTTATTATAAAAGTTGATTTAAGTTAAAACTTTAAAAAAAGTTATAAAATGAAGCCATTTGAAAGTTGAGCGAACTACAAATTTGCAATTTCATCGAAATCATATAAACTGGATTTTGCTGCAGTCTTGTTAAATATTTAGCACACGTTATGAAATGGATACAAATCTCACTAAAAGTTTCTGAAGTGTGTCCATGACGGATGCTTAAAACAATTGAGAATATTTGCTGATGTCATTATGCGAGAGATGAGCGTGACAATTTGACAAACTTCCATAGAATTATTCCCAACCCATTTTTTTTTTATCAACATTTAATTTGATGGACGGAAATTTAGTAAACATTTGAGCAGAGTATGAACATCTTTTCACTCTTGGGTAATCATCTTCATTTATTATCGAAAGTATTATATTGTCTTTCAGGTAATAGCAACATAGCAATAGTTTATGGACGGAATTTTCAACCCCTGATATTCTGATTCTAAAACTGCTTTTATCACCCTCGTCTTAAGGCACTTTGATTTAGGTTTTTATTGTGTCCGTAGAAATTAACACTCGAGCACGGTCTCGGACTGTGTTCAGATATTTCCTGCATGTAGTGTCCGAATGGAAAAGGACAAAACCATCGAAGTGTCAATTGATTTGATAATATAAATTACGAAACCCGAACCATTATAATTGAAATTTATCGATAAGAAGTTCTTTCACTTTAGAACGTTTTCACCAAAAATAAATTTCAATTACAATTTTAGAACGAATTGAGTTTTTACTGTGGTGGTTGCAAAACTGGTTACATAGTAGTTTCTGCAAAACCGTAATATTGCAAAAATATCATGTTTGCCTTAGTTACACTTTAGAGCGCATTTGCTATGGACTTTAGACACGGACCAATAGGTAAAGCTGATTTAGTGGGAGAAATATTGACCAAGCAATATATTGCCTTTTTATTCATTCTATCCAATATGATTACAAATTTCATCGCAGTCTGAATTTAATGAGCTTTCGTATAACATTATGTGCTTGGTATTTATACATGCAGCATGACTTAGAAACATCCAAACTCATGTAATGGATTGAAAGCTATTTGAGAAATTTAAAATTTCATCTACTTGAGAAAAAAAAAAAAATTCGAAGCACTTTAACATGTGAATTCCCTTGAACCTTAAAGTATTTATGATTATGAGAATGGCTCCAAGCGTTAAAATAATGAGGAATTCTATGAAGAAAGTTAGCTGAAGGGCAACTTAGGTAGGAAAAAAAATCGACATCTAACGGTTGCCAGGTTAACTGACAATTCACATTACGGTCAAATGTTTCTCTTTTTGGATCTCGTGATGGATTTTCCATTTTCACTTCAATGAATGTGGAATAATAATTTGATTGGATGCACAAATTTTTCCTTCATCGTTCCATAGATTTTTAATTAGAAATTTACATTTCACTGCAAATCGGTCACTCATCTTTAAATAATCAAATGCCAATGAAATATTAAAGTGATTACTTTAAACCTTATTTTATTGGCAGGTTGATTGACCTCCTTTCATATTTGTGGAAACATTAAATTTTTTCCGGAAGCAAACTTCAAACAAGCGATCAAAAAAAATGAAAAACAATGACCGAAACATGTTATAAATTCATGGCGTGTTGAAAAATTTCAAAGAAATGAAAAAAAAAAAAAATTCAACAATTTTCCAGAAAATTTTTCTACATGCACTGGACAGCTTTTACCTTGTGTGCTTTGTGACATTCTTTGTCAATGAGACGGCAACTATAGGTAGGATATCTAGGTAGAAAAAATAAAAGTTTTTAATGGAAGCGAACAGTAAATATATAATGCGACTACTGAACTATGTCAAAATTGCATAATTTAAGCCATGCAAAGCCGTTAACGTTTTTCATGAAAAATCCTAATTTTATGTTTTTTTTTTATCGAGCGATTACATGAACTCGAAATTTGTAGCATTCTTAAAACAGAGGAATGAGAAACATTAATCAGTGATGTAAATTTAAAATCTAGAATTAAAACTGGTGTGTATTGTAGAATCCTCACTTATGATTACGTTACTTCAACTCTATCATTTAAGTTTGCATAATGTTCAGTTATAGTTGCATGTAGCGATTATGGATTTTAAAATAAGCTTCATCCAGACAGCAAAATAATTGTTAATTAAAAATTGTGGGTAACGATATGAAGACATGACATCACATGAGATTATGCTGATGAATTGGATGGCTGTAAACATTTGACTGATGAAAATTTGACAAAGCTGTTGACGTTTTGTGGAGTTGTTGGTTCAGAGAAAGATATGCATTTGATTTCTGATCGTTACTGTTTCGGAGCGGAAAATGGAATGAAAATGTAGAAAACTGAGAGAGATTTTTTTGGATTTGTATAAAACTTGATTCTACGGCAGCACCAGAATCAACGATATCAGTTCAGTTTAGAATGCGGTAGCATCTACACTTGTATTTTCATTTTTTGCTTTTTCGGTAGCAAGTTTTTCGGAAATTATATTAAATATTTTTTATGAAAATTTTTCTTTTGTTTTAGTAATTTCGAAAATTTTATAGTAAAAAAATTCATAAAAATTCAGCTGCGAATTTTATTGTTAAAAAGTGTCGAACGACAGCGGCGGAAAAATTTCTGATGGTATCTATTAATTAACGTAATGGAGAGGTTCATTTAAATTACTTTAATGTGTGTTAATTATATGTTGGCACCGGGAGTAAAAACATGAAATTTAAATAACGTGCAAAGTTCTCAACACACCACAAAATATTAGAGAAGTGTATGCGTCATTTTTCTCATGTGCTTAATGGGGATTTTGAGAGTTCATATTTGGGTCGACCTCAGATATTATTTAACAATTTCATTTGATGGTATTACAATGGGATTCCATATGCTATTAAAAAGTCATATGTGTACGTTATAAACATTTTGAAGTCAAACATTTGTACAAACAATGTCGATAAATCTTTTACGAGAGTATTCGATATCTCAATTAATTGTTATTGGCGCGGCCCGTTCAGCGATGTTTCCTATCAAAGGAAAAAAATGAAATCAATTTCTCAGAATTTTAAAGCAGCATAAACAAAATACAACAAGTGGCTTCTGCTGTTGAAATTTATGTGACAACCAAGAAAGACTTTATCGTAAAAGCGAAGCTGCTCTTGAATAATCCCAACGGGAGGTGCGCTAGATAAAGTTCATAAAAAGCGAACTCTTTTCTCGCTTTGGAAAAACAATTTTATGGAAATTTCCCGTATGAAAATTAAAGAGTTTCGTGCGAGTTTCATGGAGATAAAAGGCATAAAAGAAAAGCAAGCATGCTGACAGTTTAAGATGAAAAGCGAGAATTGTAATAAAAGGATTTTCAAATATCACTTATAATATCTGAAAGAAACACCGTTCTAGAAGTTGAGACAACAATTTTCCATAGCTATTTTACTACTATCATTACGATAGCTAAACATAAAACAAAAACATAAAAACTCATAAAAGCCAGTATTTACCTGCTTTTGTTTTGAGAGCGTTTCGCGATGCTTTTAAGCTTTCAGCTGATATTGTTTGTGTATATGTGAAAACACATAAAACCAGTTGAAGCATCATTATGATGTCGCTCCAGTCAACAAAAGTGCTTTTTTACTTTTTAATTTCCCTTCCTACATTCCCTTGGCATTCCGTTTTACCAGAGCAGGTGTTTTGTTGTTGGGGGAATTTTTTCAAAATGGTTTGATGATTCAACGCCTAAACTGCATAGAATGATAATGTGTCACATCTTCGGCATGGGCCCTCCACTTAAACGTTATATTCTTCCCTTTGTTTATAATACTTTTAATCACCCTAATGAAGGTACGATGGCGAAGAAAGTTTGCTAGTTACGATGCTAACTTTTATGTTGATGATTCCTTTTTCCGCATGAAATGTCGTTCATTCCTCATGATATTTTCGTTACTGGCAACTAAAGGGCGTGAATTCTTGATGAGTTTATGCAGAAAAAGTTTTAGGAAATGCTCAGAAATTAATAATATTTTTCGGACGATGACTTGGACCGAACGGACATTTGCTCAAAAAGCTTACAAATTCTCTCAAAAATTTAAAAAAAAACCATGTCAAAGCTTTGCTGCTGTCATGCTTTGTAAATGGCCAGAAAATTTTTTCAATCAATCAAATTATTTATAAATTAATCTAATAATCCTTTTTTCTTGGAAATATTCTAACCAAATGTTTTTTTTTTTGTTAAATAGTATAAACACATTCGGCGTTTGCCACATGTTTGCATGAAGCGTTTGCGTTTGTTTTGCAAAAATAAACTTTGAAACGCAAACACAAAATTTCATTCTTAATTAACGCAATTTGTGGTTTTCTTTTCCCCTTTTTTTTCTAATAACAAATTTTTTCGGTCCCGAAAGCAATTGAGTTAATTGGCGTTGAGTTATACGAGAATTTAAAATTCAAATTGAGATTCATTTTGTGTTGTTTTAAAGCTTTATTTATATTTACACACAAACACATAGAAATTAAATCAACTGAATGGCAAACAAATATATTTTTTTTTTTTTTCAAATTACTTCTTTACGGTAAAAAAAAAAATTTTTGCATCACGAAACATAACAAAAGAAAAGCGCGACAAGTGTTTTTTTTTATAAGAAACGTTTGTTCTTCTCACAATTTCTTCTCTCTCCAAAAAGTTCTCTTTCTCTCTTTGTTTACTCTCACAACCATTGTTGTTTTCTACATTTTCTACAAAATGCACTTGATAAATTGTATAAAATGTAAGCAACAGTCAGTAAATAACTGAGAGCATTTCTGTGAATATATTTGTGACCCGGTGAGTGGGTTGCACAAAATTCACCTAAACATTTTATCCGTCTGGCAGCTCTCAGTTCGGTCTGAACCGCGATTGTGAAAGCACATACCAAGAAAATAATAAATCTCTGTACCTTTTGGAGGAAGAAAAAAAAAACATTCATTAATTATTAATTTCAATCTTCCTTAATTACAAAATTCCCCGTAAACAGGAAGTGATGCATAGTTGTGTAAACATTTCAGGGAAATTTCCTGTTTAGATATTTGCTCCCCCCCATCCAAAAAAAAGCGCAGATAAAAAGTGATGAGAAATTCTTTACACTCAACAGATGATCCAGTGAAAAGTGATTTGTCGATTGTGCTGGAGAATTTCGCACGAAACAAAAAATCAATACCAGATGAAGTAAAATTCATTTTTTTTTTATTCCATTTGGTTTTTTCTGTGTGTTTTCGAGCAAAACTATTTTCACCTCGCTAGTTAAAGCAGCGCAACATCACAGCAAAATCTAGTGGTGGTGGCTCATAGTGAGTAGGTGAACCAGTTCGATCTGCTTCGTCAACGCGCACCATTCGCAATTTTTATTATTGTTTTCCAAGCGTTGTATATTACACAAGTTGAAACTTCCAAAATAAGTTTACTGAAAAAATAAAATAAAATCCGTCAACGATTGTGGGATGATATTTATTGCAATCTCAACAATTTTTACATGTATTGGGCCTTCGGAAATTCGAAGAATGGTGATGGGTGTTGTGACGAGATTAAAAGAGTTTCGATAAACAAATTATTGAATTTCGAGTGAAGATATTTTTTTCTTTATTATAAATAATTTATCAAATGACCCCCAATTGGAATCGTACAATTACTTAAAAAAAAGTATTTTTTTTTTGCAATTTTGCAGAAAACTCAATGAAAATGTTGATGAATATTATAAAGAAAAGGAAATGGAGAAATGTGCCAGAGTGATATGATGACACAAATGAATTATTAAAAGTGCTTCGCAAATCAAGTGGAAAAGGCAAAAAAAAGCCGAGAAAAAAAAAAACATCAAGAACAATTTGCATAAAGTCAACATTTGCGAGGGCAATAATAAGCCCACATTACAGCGTGAGAGTGGAAAAGATTTAATTACACAATTTCCGATTGGTCTTGACGAGAAATGTCTTTAGCATCAATGTCGATAAGTGTTTAGAACATCCGAAGCGGAATAAGCTGGAATAATATAACACCAACGTATCCCCTGAAGCAACAGCAGACCATCAAAATGGCAATGGAATGGATAACAGCCATTGACAAGAGGTATGCAAATTGACATTTTCCATCGCAATTTTATGTTATTTTTACCATCATTAATCTCGTGCGATTTCTGACATTTGGACGAACAGTGAAAAGCAATACTCGACGACATCAATGAAATGTAAACAAAAATCGACCAAATGTTTGAGCTTTCATTAAAGTTTATGTCCAAGTGATCGCATTTTGGGGCCAGTATTTTTTTCTAACCACTGAATACGGTCAAACTATTTGAATCAACTCGAATACGGGCTCGGTCAAGAGTTTATTGTTCACTCGGTTGAAAGAAAGAAACAGAATACATTTTTGAAATATTTTTCAATGTCATTTCACTATTCGCTTCGAAGATTTCGAGCTGTTCGTTTAATCGTAAATTTTATTTTTCTCTGGTCATACGACTTAAGACCAGGCATACCACTGACCATTGATACTCTTGACTCATCTGTAATTTATTCAATATTTTTGAGGTTGCAACGCGTTGCATTCTGAAAATTTCTTTTTCTTTAAATTTTTATCTTACCTACGTCTTTGCTGGTTATTTTATGAATAAAACATAAAACAACAAAAAATTAATTAAATTTCTTCAAAAAAAAAAAAAAAAACAACAAAAATTCTCCGATTAAAAAGTTACAAAAACTTGTAATGAAATGCGAAAACATTGACTCGTTTGCATAATCAACATTCGCATAAATTATTGCAAAATGGGTTTTTTTTTGTCGCTGAGAATTAAACTTGTAACATTGCTAATTTTTTTCAATAAGACTCGATTTCATTTCTGCAGGAAATTTCACATTATCTCATTACATTAACAAATTGTAAGTCAATTTCACTTTATGTAAACAGTTCTCCAGAGGGAAATTATGTAATAAATTTTAGGGAGAAATTTACAAAAAAAAAAAAAAACTTTCTATCACAATTTAAAATTGAAATTCATCAGTACAGTATTCCAGCATTGGCGCTTTAACAGAATTCTACTCGCTTTAGAAGAGGGAAATATAAAAAATGAGCACAGAACTCTAAAGTGAAATATATATATATATATTCACATTTGTTATATATACAAACACACATCACGCTTAATCTTTTTTTTTCTTTTTTGAGAAATTGAGATGTTTTTTTTGGAATGATGTTCTATGTTAGGCGGCAAAGCACGATGAGAATTTCAGTAGCTATATAAGCTGCTGACTGACGTTCGACGCTAAACAACAATTGAAGAGTTGAGCAAATTTTTTCTACCGAAATAGAAAAGTTATGGGTGAAAAAAAAAACAGAATTTCGAACATTTTGCTGTTATTTATAAATGCTTAGAATTTTTTTTATTATTTATTACTTCAGCGCTGTTGTTTGTTGTCGGCAGTGTTTGGAAAACACAAACTTCTATGAATGAAATGTAAAATATACAATTGATATACAACTGTGCGTGCTTTCCTAATTCTGATTATTTTGTTCCACGCATAGACAGATTCCCAGTTGATGATGTTTATGATGATAAAATGAAAATTGACGCGCTGAGATGAAATATGATGGAAATGTAATGAAGGCAATAATAAATGTCAAAATTAGAATGTAAATACTTCTTTGAAAATTCTATATTTAGTCGACAATGGTTCGATTTTAATTTGAGATGAATCTTTCTGTTATTGATTTAAATATATTCGCTGTCAATTTGTTATAAAAGATAAGACAAAATACTCTCACATTCAAAAGTATTTATTGCTAATTGCGATCATTATATATCAGTTGACGCATTAGATAAAATAAGAATACATTTAGATCATTAACACTGGATAACAACTGGTACATAATTTACGGATACCAAATTTTGACCATAATTAATTTTTATTTAAAGAACAGTCTTGACAGCAGTTATTTTAATAAGCGATAATTATACACCCTGCTTTTTAAGTCATAACCATTTCAAGCCGATTATTCATAAAATACAAATACAGACACAACATTATTGCGTTGAAATTTGCCACCAATTTCAATGAAGCAAATTCAATTTAGATAGACATTTTAAGATTTGAAACAAAAAAGCGATTTGTCTTCTAATGGTATGAAAAATATCTCATATAATTGTACAAATTGTATGAAAACAATTTTTGCCAGTGAGGAAATGCTTACACAACAGTGGTCCATTGATTTATTTGAGAAAAAAAAATCATGCAACCGTCACTTCTATTTATTACTTTCATTCGTCAATTTCTATCACCGATGGAACAATATCTCATTTTCGTCAATTTTCCTTTCTTTTATCACCTCATAATTAAATTGCCACAATCATAAAACGTGATTGTCGTTAAGCTTATATTTTCTGTGTATATTTTGTTCACAAGTCTCATGACAGTTCAATGTTCCCGTAAAAAAATATTTGGCATTAGCCACGTTTGAATGGAGCGATTCATATATTATATTGACGCATGTAATAGAATGCTTCCTTCATAAAAAAATGACATCAACAAATATAGACAAAAACCAAAAACCAATAGTCTCAATGAAAGAGCGTATAAACAAATATAACTAAGAGTTTATTTCATAGAATATTGACCATATTGATTGAATGAATGGTAAATGTAAAAGTTATTGCAATGCATTGTGTTATTTCCTGGTTATGAATTGTATTGAATGGTTTTATTGAATCAAAAGTTGCATTTATAAAGAATTCCTTATTTTTGATATTGTAATTTTTTTTGCAACAATTTCAATACAATTTTACGTAGCATATTTCTAAATATTTGTTTGTCATCCCAGTGCCATTACGCGTTTTCTTCCAAATTTATTTTCTCGCTACCATTATTAATGTCTTTAAAAATCTTATATGACGAACCTTCAAGCCACTCCTGAATCTTTAGAGTGGAAACATGCATGTTATCTTGATGAAACATCACTCAAGCACATTAGCCAAGCGACATGAATAAATGACACAAAGACAGTCTTTTTTTTGTTTTTGTTTCTGTTTTTTTTTGCGGCAAAACTTTCCTGTATAATATCAAAATATGTATGTACATGAAAAAAGAGCTTTGTAATTTCATTAATTACAGTCATCTTATAATGCATGACGAGACGTTCGTTTGTCATTTGTCGCACTGCTCTTGCCCTTTTCCATGGTTGAAGAAATTTATTATTCCACGCTTGTTATCATTTTCGCAGTTCTGTTTGTTTTACTTTTTTGCGGAACGTCTGTGATAGGAATCTAATTTTTGTTGATGTTTCGTTTCTCATGAAATAAAATAAAATCTGTCACATGATTTATTCTTGCGACTTTATATTTATTCCGTCACGAAAACAGCCAGGGAAAAATTTCCATTGTATGGGGTGCTACACAAAATACATCAGGATTTTCGACTTTACTCTCAAATATCACACAAAAAAAATTATTAAACCTTTGAATTTTGAGAAAATTTGAAAAAGAACGGAAATCCCCAGAAGAACGTCATAGACGGAAGACTCCTTTATTTGAATAATGGCAGCAATTCTAAATGCATACAAGAAGGGCGCGCGAGTGGTGCCTTGAGGATAGAAATTTTAAATGGAAATTATAGCACGGAAAAAAAAACAATGCCTGAAAGGCGCGTTTATATAATGGCTACATAAATATATTGAAAGAATATAAAAAAAAGGAAAATAATAATACTTTTCGATTCAATCGGGCTTAGAGACATTGTTGATTCAAACTCAATCACCTGTTTGGATTTTCAAATATTCACGCATATATTTCATGGTACGATCAGAATGAGTAACGCGTTTGTTTTGACAGCATATCGAGGGCGTCTTTTCCTTTACTGTTTCTATATATTTGAGAGATTCATTGAAGCGAGTACGACAAAAAAAAAAAAAAAAACAGATAAAATTCAATTTCGTCATCTCAACCTACCAGATTTTTGCCTTTGTTTTCAGGTATTTGGGATTCATTCATAAATTTTGCCTTTCTCTTTATTTTGAATTAGAATATATACAATGAATATTTTATTTATTTTTGTAACCAAAATATTTGACATGATCCCTTTATTTAATATGATAATTTTGAAACAATCTAACTTATGAACTATTTTTACTCTCTCTCTCTCTCTTTCTCTCCATATGCGGCTTCCAAGTTCCTTAAAAATGAATAAATTTAACGGAGAGAAAAAAAAAACATCGTTGCCTAAAACTTATTTATATTTTGCCAAAGCTTTTCTCACAATTTTTGGGGAGAAATGCTTTTATGCGTCTTGGAATTTCTATACAAATGGAAAATTGCTTCTTGAAAAGAACTCATCGAAAAATAAACAAAACACTTTTTACATTTTTAACATTGTCGTTTGCATGACTCGGCATTGAATTGCGGCGATTGATTGACAAATATATCATTTGAAAAGCTTTATCCGTTTTCTTTCTTACATTTCAGTTATTTTCCATGACAAAATACTTTGCGTGGCTTTTATTATGGTTGTTATTGGCGGCATGTGTCGCTTTCGGAAACATAAATTTCTCTTTCTGCAATTGAAAAACAAGCGGAATAAAAATATGTAATGAATGTTTCGCAACATTCTCAGAGTTTGGTTTTCCGCCGCCGACATTTTCTTTTGTGCCAACTAAGTAAGAGGAAAACCCCTGAGAGAAACGTAATAAAAGTTTCATTTTCTTTTCACCTGTTTGGCGATGATAAAGAAAATCCGGCTTCTTATTTTTGGACCTATTTAAAATTCAAAATCTCCGAAAAAGGCACAAAATCCGAAATGAAAAATTTATTTTTTGGAGTCTTCGATTTTTACAGCTGAAGGCATTTGGTGATGGGTGGGAATGAATATCAGGAAATCTTCATCGTAAGCATTCATCACTTTTTATAGGTATTTTAAAGTATAACACAAAGTTTTTTAAATTTTAATTTGACGCAAACATTTTGGCAGGAAGCAGTGAGCTCATCAAAAATTTTGCATAATGGAAACCCGCAAAAGATTTTCTTTCTTCATTTCCTTTCACTTGGGAAACAATTTTCAATCTGTTTCAATTCGAAAAGTTTATTTTACTTTTGCCATTGCTTTATTTCCATTCTTTTACAATTGTACCCTGCCATGGAATGCGATGCGATGAATTGAAGACGACAGAAATATTACTTTTGCCTTTGCTGTGTATTTAAAAACAATGACTTGGATGGTTACATTGTAACAATAAGCATTGAATTTCATGTGCTCTTTATATTTTCCTTAAACTTCCTCTCAATCTGTTTTTTCATGGTCTAACAAATTGATGCTGTGTTATATTTATTACAAAAGCCAAAAAAATCCCAACTCTCGCAAAAAACAAGAAAAATCCCTAATGAAAGATGATTATAATTATTCAAATTAACTTTTACGCCTTTCATCCGTATTTTAAAGGAAAAAAAATCAAAAATAGAATTTTTTGACAAATAATCAAAGCAAATGGCGTCATTAGGAAAATCTGTTGCCATAATGGTTGTCGTTGGGTTGCAAAGGGGGATAATAAGTATCTAGGAACTGTTGCTGGGCTTAAAAAATATATTTTTTAACCTAATAATTAATGGCGATGAGGCTAAAGAAATGCTCTCAAACTTTTTTTTTGATCATTTTGTTGTCATTTGATACACAAGCTGTTTAATAAATCAAACAGCAATGAAAAATTGAACCTTAACTTCTTCACCTAGGAGAAAAAATACATTGGAAGCAGGGAAGAAAAGTTTAAAACTTTTGTGACAGGCAGCGAGAACTTTTAACTTTTTGTTCCTTCTACAGAATGACGACATTCGGCAATTGAGTGTTAAACTGTCGATGTAGATATTTTTAGCAAAATGCGAAATTAAGAATCATTTATTATTTTATCTGATGTTTGATCGATCAATAAATCCAAACACACCTACGTAGTTCGCTAATGTAACAAACTCACAGTTTGCCAAAAAAAAAAAGTGCCGAAAATCATTCAAATCAATATCGAAAGCTATTCGCTCCCTCTAAATGTGCTTTAATTTGCGCACAGTTAAAGTGCTCCATTAGCAAGACTTCGAGGTGTATCACACAACTCATCAGAATAAACAGCAACCACCATTTTTTGCGGTTTATTTTATTGATTTTGGGCTGTTTATGTTACGTGGTATGAAAATGACTCAATGATATTTACCGTTAAACCCTAACATAAACATCCCCATACACGTCATTCGAAATGCACCATATAAATAGCCGGGGTATATTCTCTTGCCTTCTTGTTTGGGCAGTAATGATGACGCAGTTCAGTGGAACGTTTTGCGGTTTGTAAATTACAAATATTCAAATATATTTACAAAAGTTATTTATGTCCATCAAAAAAATCTTATTTTAACTTTTCCCGAAGCGTTCTCTAAATAGAAGGAAAAAAAAACGTTCTTTGCTATGTCATCGTTGAGCCAGTGAGCCGTAACATGATTCATTCATGAGTGAATAATCCATGAATGCTTAACACTTTCTGCATACATCGTCAATCGATAATGGCGAAACATATAACGAGAGATTGAATCCTGATGAAAGGATTCCCTTGTTGAATGCTATTTATTTTTGGTTGAGTAGTAGTCAAGCGGCATTAATGAGCTTTAGTGGATGCCTTTTAAAAGAGAAAGAGCTTTTCGCATAACCATTAGAATGAAATTCCTTTGCTAGACAATAAACGACGAAAATTGCTTGCTTTAGAGCAAATAAAACGATCTAAAAAATTGAATATTATTTTTTGGTTTCTTTTTTTTTAAATCCTTGAATAGATACGGTTCAAAGGATCTTGTGTATGCGCAAAATTGAGTGGAAAATGTTTTGTAGATTGAAAACCGCAAGTTGTAGGCGAGGCACTTGTGTAGACCGAGAGCCATTTGCTAATATGTGAAGATTCTTGCTTTGAGAATTTCATTCAGTTATTAATAAAGGGAGCCCCCCAAATCGTTTGAAATCAATTAAAAACCATTTCAGTTGATTTTTTGGCCTTTAGATGTCGGGGTTTGACATGAACTTGTTCGAATTGCCCTACTGATTAAGTGTTCCACTTCATCAAATTTGATTAAAGTTTATAGGCAAACAAATTGATGCTGTGATCTTTTTTCCACTTTTCAATTTCATTTCCAAGTCGTCAAACATAAATATCTAAACCAAAAATTACGTCAATAGCAAATTTCGCATTCTGAAGGATTACGAAGAAAGAAGAATAAAAGTCGGTGAAAATGGCAATAAAAGAATTATTTTTTCATGGGAGAAATTAAATCAAATATTTTTATTTGTCAAGCGTACGCAGGAGTTGTGGTGGAAAATCCTTTTGCGCAAATAAACCGAAAATCAATGTAAAGAAAGAAACAAATTCTAGAGGACATTTTAAACCATGAACTGTAAAATTGGTTGATTTCCTGAGAGGCAGTAAATATATCATTGTTTGCATTAAATCTCAACGATAAAATGACGTTTGACTGATATTGATTGAAAAATCACGAATGCCTTAATACGATATCTGTGCGAACGAGTTGTTTGTTTTGCAATCACAATCACTCCACACCATGCCACGAAGATGCTACATGCGGAAATCAGCATGATTGCTTTCATACATCATTATTTCAGTTATTTTTACACATCACAGTTTTTATGGCGAGAAATATTCCTTTTGATGTTTATTGAATTGGAAATAAATTTAAAAGCACAAATTTTGCTCTTTTGATACTGTGAAAAAACGTTTTTTTTACAGATTGGTGTAACAAACTCCGACATGATTTGATATTCATTCATTCCTCCCACTTAACTTTAAACCCAGTTCCATGTTCCATTTCAGGCAAACTGTTAACAACAATTGAAAATTTGTACCCCGCTCATACCATTTCAGTGGAACACACTGCTTTCAATCTCGTAAATCCCATGTATCAAATGGAGCATTAAAAATTTTCTTTTGCCTGCCAGGCCAGGCACCAACAACAACAGCATCAACGAAGCGAAAAAAAGAAAGCTCATGAAAAGTTTTTCCATTCACTCGATTGCAAATCACATAAAAGTAGACAAGATTTTGTCGGTGAAACATGCGAAGACATGAGATCCTCTGTTCAATATAATATCATCCTATAAATTCTCATTTAATTCAAGTAAAATTTATTTTGAATAAAAAAAAGTTTTTGTTATGTTGGGATCGAAATTAATAAATCTCCCCCTGGAATATTTTACCCAGACTTACCTGTACTGTGTGTTTCCTATTATGGAGAGAGAAAAAATATGGATTTCTACATGGAATTAAAACTTTCCTTTTTTGAAAATTGCCTTAATAGAAATATAGTGTATTTCCCACTGGAATTAAACTTAACCGAAGTTTTGCTAGTTTACATTTGCATAAAGGTGGAATCCATTTCTGGGAAGACTTTTGTTTAACATTTGCTGTATACGACAGCTCAACCCTCTCTACCTGTAGAGTTTTTCCTGTGAAAATGCCACTTGTAATGATGCCATTCCCTTTTGATGTCCAACACTCGCAATATTTCCCATGAGCTTGTCTATAGAAATAAAAAATTTAAATTAATTTTTTCCTACGAATTATGCGCGCTCGTAATAAAAGTTTAAAAGTTTGCCCGAATGAAATGAAACGATGGACATGGGACAAAGATCACAATGCAGTATCACTGAATCGTCCCAATCCCAACTCATTTATTGTAATCTCACTTTACATAAATTTGCTAATAAATTTGAGAAAATTTCATGTTATCAAACTTTCTATTTATAACGCACAATTTAATTATAATTTACAGACCTTGTGACCGTAATATGAGAGATGTTGAACTTATAGCATGTCGTTTGCGTCGAGTGGAACCATTATGTAGATTAACAAATTCAGCACTACAACAGCTTGCAATGTGCGGTTTCTATGAAGATTTGGAGAAAGGAGTGACTTGTAAGTCTTTAAAAGTTTTAAGTGCAAATAACGAACTTAATAAAAATAAATCAATATTGACTTTTTTATTGCCATCTCCATCACATTTGACATCGTTCGTCTTCGGCAAAAAAGTATTTCGTGCTGGTGAGCAGGGAAGATTCTGGTATGCGGTTTTAGGCGGACAACTTGAGGTTCGATATCATACTGCTGCAGATGGAGACACCAAAGTGAGTACATAAGGAAACCTTGTCGAATTCGTCGCATGACAATTTGTGAAACGATGAAATGTCTTGCGACGGAAAATATTTCAAAATGCTGAGCCCATAAAATCCGTCCCTCAGCTGTCAAACTCAACGCGTCAGACACGGAATCATGAACAGTTGATATCTGATATCCTTAAAGCAATATCAACGACAGTTCCTTTGTCGCTTTAAAATATTATCATTTTATTTGGCCTTCTTAAGAAATAAGTGAAAAACATTTTTTTTTTTTATTTTGCCAAAAATAGACTCGCTCGAAAATAAAATTGAAATATGTCATAAAAACGAACGACCGTGAAAGTACAAGAAAGATAAACTTTTATTTCACATTCAATCAAAATTGTTAAATATGCGGGAGGAATGATAAAAGTAAAACTTTTCGCCCCCTTCCAAAAGAAGCTTTCGCGACTTTTGCCAGGTCGATCATGGGAAAAGTGTCTGAAACTTTCTTATCTATCTCTTCTCTTAATCTATGTGACATCCTTATTGTACTTTTTCTTTCTTTCCTGGAGAAACTTTAAATGGACATCTGACAAAGCGCAAACAAACAACAAACAAACTTTTCTTCTAACATTTAACAACTAATTTTACTTTTACATGAGTAATTGAGTGACAGTCGAGGTCAAACAACAGCCGTGTGTACAACAACAAAAAGCGAAATGAATTTTTCCTCACTCCTCGCTATCACAAATGTTTCTTTTTCCTTTAGTCGTCTTTTCGGATTTGCACATATTTGTAAACATTTGGTATCAGTGTCTCTGGAAAAACACGGAAGTCGGAAACTATGACCTGTAATATTGTAATAGCAACCACAATAACGGCAATGAGTGTAGAATATTTAATGAACCTATTTAAGATAAGGGTTTTGTAATTAATAGATTTTGAAAACATTTCCGTAAAGGATAATTCTTGTATGCGTCGTTCATTGTGTATTAATTTCCTTCACTTGATTTCCGATAACGAAAGGAAACACTTAATTTTCTTTTCATTGCCGGATCATAAATTTTAATGGAAATCAAACACAAATTAATGCGCTCGCCTCCTCCACTCTTCAAAACGATCAATGCTTTTTCGAAGCAAAGTGCTTTTAATTAATCATGAGACCTTTCAATTATTTATAAAGCACCGTTAATCTATTTCCAAAACCCGCATCAAAAATATTTCGTTCGAATAACAAGGAAGCAACATGATACGTTCCATCTACAATTTTATTTACTTTATTTACCATTTTTTCCTCACTTCTTCCATATTATCACTCAACAAGTGTCATTTGCCGACTTTATTTTAGGCTTTGTCTGCTTTGTTGTACGCAAAAAAATAACTTTCGTGGTTTTTTTTTATTTATTTGAAGCACAATGTGGTTTTTAGGGTTGAATGAACAATTCATAAGAACAGGAAAATTCAATTTAACGTAAATTTAATTCGCTGTTATCAAATTAGAATGGCAACTTAAATGGAACATCATGAAGCATTAAAATGCTTTTGGTTAATACTGTTCATGATTTTTTGTTTTACTTCAGCATCTAAAACGGCACAAAAATTGCTCATTGAATCAATTTGAGTTAATTTATTGTTGATTATGAAACAATTTCTTTTTTTTTCTTGTACTTGAACGGTGGAAGATGATTAGGAAGGAGTTCTCACGCTCAGCGAGCCGGAAATTTTAATAATATATTTTGTGCGGTCTTTTTGCGTTACCAAAAACACAGAAATTTATTGGAAAACTTCCTTAAATGCTTTTTCAACTTTAGCCATTATTTAACCCCGGATCAAACCTTTTTACCAAATCCACACTGTTATTGATGCATGAAGCCATTTAGCAAATATCTGCATGAAATATTTAATAATTTTTTTTTAGCATAAAATTCGGAAATGAAAAATCCATTTGTTTGCCACTCACAAATCTGATTTCAGATATTCATTATTTTTTCGTCCTTTCACGCAGGAAATGAATGGACAAAAGCTCTTTTGCAGTTTCAAAAAAAAATAATTGAAAAGCTTTTAAATATTAATTATCAGTGGAAAAAAAATCGCTGTACCATTCGGAAGCTCCAGGGAAATTTGATTGTGAATATAATTTCTGTGCAATTTATTGCAGTTTTTTTGTGTTTTTTTTTTTTTTTTTTGCAAATTGATAAGAAATAATAGCATTCAGTAAAAAAAAAACTGTCAACGTGTTGTGGTTTTAATTTGGAAAAAATCTGATAAGGCGAGTGAAAAATAATTGAAATACATAGAGTAAAATAGAGCAGTCACTTGCAAAGTATGAGCTAAATAAATAATTGCAAAATGAGTGAACTTTTCAAAAATGCAAGTGAGCAACTAAGGATTATTTAATAAACAATATTAATAATTCTCTCTGAAATATTTTAAAACACTAAAGTATTACAAACTCGAGTTTTTCGTGCAATTTTCTCTCCAAAAAAAATCACAGCTGATTGCATTTTTACTGGTTTGTGTGGAGTTCTTTCTATGAGTTATCGGCGATAAACAGCACGTCGCTTGAATTAACCTCGAATACAATGACACACTTGCGATACGACTCACGAAATTTACTTTTCCATTGTGCTCCGCAGTTACTTAATTGAGTTTTAAACTCCGCGTACACATTATGCTTTTCAATGTTCAATTCACTATCAGTATGACAATTGTGTTTGTTTTGTACAGTTCAATAATAAGTATTTACGAACGTGCATTTATAAAGTTTGTTTGCTTAAGCCTAAATATTACGAATTGAAGTGAAATTAATGCGCGAAACAAGAAAACAAAAGTTTCAGTTTTGTTGCAAAATGCTTTTAAGGAAGAAAGGAAATTATCGGGTCATGGCAAAGTCAAGAAAGGTATTTTAATAGTAGAATGAGACCAGAAAATAAATAAATACTCAAACAATTAAAAACAATAAATTTTGAGTTCGTGGCCCTAATTAAATTTAATTTCCACCCCGAAATATTTTCAATATCTGTATATCGAGAGCTTAGCTTGGGGAAAGTTTTTATTTTATAGCCATCATTATATGTATGTATATGCTGTGTATTACGAAAAAAAAAAAAAATTGTTTTGCAAAGTTTTTCTCCCATCATCGAGAACTTTGAAATGGTTTTGGATGCAGAAATTATTTCTAGTGCTTTTATGGCAATTCCGTTGAAAATTGGTTTTGCTGAATTTTCATCTGTGGACGTGGTAATTAAATGTTTTTAATGCTTTAAATAGAGATTACCGGGAACGAATGCAGTGAAATATTCATATATCTCTCATTCCATCTCTTTCACCGTCACAACCGGTGCTAAATGATGTACCATTTTATCGATAAAATTTATTGCCCTTACCGGAGCGTAGAAACATTTTTCAAATGTTTATTTATATTTTTACCCATCTGCAAAAATGGGATGTAAATTAATGCCGATTGTCCCTGGGAGAGGAACAAATAGCTTGCTGTTAAAATAAATGAAAACCTTTTTTTTCCTTTCTAGAACTTTTGTTTTTGTTTTTTTTTTTTTTTTTTTGGTATTTTGTACCGCACCAGTTTCATGGAGCCATCGAGAGTACAATTTAAAGTTCTTTTACTTTTAACATTCTCTCGAAATGCTGAAAAGATATTTAGCTAAGAAAAAAGATGCGACAGTGGAGGCCATTAATCCTGATCAGACAACGATGTTGAGTATTTATTCTCTTCTTATTTTTCTGACATTTTCTTCGCATCCTGGCCTCCTCATTGCAGATTCTTTTACCGTCATTAAAATTCCTTTATAATGATAAAGGTGTCACGGAAAAGCCAGCACATTGATATTTGTCCTAGAAACGATGATAATTCTATTCGAAAATTACACCTTAATCCGACTACTTACTCTCTTCTTATCAGTAAATTTTCATTTTATTTTGCTGATTGTTTTTTTTTTTCGCTACCCCAATTTGATGCCGTCCGTGATTTTAATGACAAGATAATGGCTCAGAGAATAAAGAAACTCGTGATTCTATTTTTGTTAAAGTAATTCTATCTGTGGCGCAATTTAATGATGAAATTCAATAAATTCTCCTTGACATGAAAAAAGCTTTTCATTTGAAAAAAGGACAATAAAACCTATGATATCATGATTCCAATTTTTTATTTCAGTGTCCAATAACGCTCTGTAATCTTGGTGTTGGTGCAACATTTGGTGAATCAGTTTTAACCGATTTACCCCGCGACAGTACCGTCGTTACAAAAACCACATGTGAATTATTACGGGTTGAGCAACAGGATTTTCGACTGATCTGGGAGGTATGTTCTGTTATACCATTCATATTTATATTATAACAAAAAAATGTTTTATCACGAATTCCCCATTTGGTGGTTGTTATTGTGCTTATATTAAACATTCCATAATTCTGAAATGGCATCACGTTCCTTCCCGAATGAAATATATCCCAAGTAGTGAGATATGCTCGAATACAGAAATTGCACATAACTCCCTCACACGCACAAAATTGTTACAGGACAAATTCAAAAATTCCTCATTGTTAACGACATTAGTTAGATTAAATAACGAGAAAACTTCAAGTACAATTTACAGAAAAAGACATTGCAATCGATCTTAAGGAAGTAAATGTGAATTGTGCCCGCATGATAATGTAAACTTTTTTTTTCTCTCAACATAGCTGCAGCATCTTGAAGCTATTAAAAGCGACTTAGAGTAAATTACCCTGGAATATTATGCTAGAGTGTGTTTCTTGAATGGCTGCAACAGGCTGCCGGCATGCAGTTTGAAATACAATTTATTTTATTGTTCATTCTCGCTGTCTACTTAAAACAATTTGTGGAATTTCAATTCCGCATAAATATGGTTCATCTCATAACATTCTCAGCGAAATTGTTGTCTGTTGAATGCTAAATTCCATTTTTTCATCCATTTAATGCATTTCACGTACGGATATAATTTTTTTTTTATTTTTTTGTTGTGTAATATGAGAAGCGACGCGAGAATAACGTGGAGTTATTTATATTTGAACACAGCACAGACAGACAAAATTTTTCATACGTGCCATGCGAAGGAAAGAAAGATGATTAAGATTTTAAATATTGTTTGTTTTTAACTTTTTTTTAAGGCAGCGATTTTTAAAAATATAAAGCTTGGAGATTTCGTTGGAAGTTGGGACTTTTTCCCCAATCACTAAATTTCATCAAACTTCGAAGTCCTTTTTTCTTTTGATATGCTTAAAGGTTAACATTTTTTTTTTTGTTTTTGCTACGATTAAATGAGCGTTGAACTAATGTTGATTCTTTTTCTTTTTCCTTTTTTTCCTGCTTCTCATTTTTCTTTTGATCGTCGTTTGTCCATTTTGTTCTGGTGGTTTTCTTCTTCCGCAGAAAAATAAGGAATTAATGAACGACATCATTCTAAATTGCAAATTCAAAAATGGTAAGGAAGGAAACATCTTGAATTGTTAAGTAGGGATGGCATTCTCATTGGCTTTCATTCAAGGTTTCGCTACTCCAGTGAATTCAGTCGCTCCTTTGTCACCATCAAAAAAACAATTGTCACCTGATCATCCCAATCCAGCACTTCCAATAACTGAGGTGAGATTCAAAATGTTGTCGTAATTAATGATTTTGTAATATATTCATTGACCCAGTTGACAAATTATTCGTACATAATAATAAACGATATTCTACGCATCGCTGGTGAATTATGATGATACACACTATTAATTAAACATATGTGTGCATTGCGTCAAAATGCATTTCGATTGGCGCCGAATGATAATTGACGTGTTGTCCTTTTTTTTATGATGACTAAATTAAAATAAATAATTTGCATGTTAATGGAAAAATTAAATATATGAAATTTTCAATTATTGACCAATGATGGGTGAATATATGTAGTGCAATTAAATAATTAAATCAATATTCAATCAACAATTAAATTAAATTAAATATTTATATGTTTGCGTACGTCATTTGATCACTAAGCTTATAACGATAAGCTCACAAACCCAAATTTAAATATTATCAACAATTTTTAATCGAAATCAATTTTCTTCCAACTGAATAAATCAATTTTCAAGGGTTTTGGGTTTGCCTTACAATAAATTTTTATCGATACTAAAAACATCTGCCCACAGCATTGTTGTATTATTTTAGGCAAACAACAATCAAAGTCATATAGATTATACCATCATCAGAAATCAAAAACATTTTATGTTTTCATATAAACTCGTCGCTAGTAAAATTCTCATTCTGATTCTGCACAAAAAGAGCAAAATGTTGGGAACTACTAAACATACACATATCGCATGTAAATTTCCAGATCATTGTACATGTGAATCATGCACAATTGCATTTGTAAATCCATCCACTTGATGCACTCGATTAAGTCATTTTGTGCATGCGACAAATTGACTAGCAAATAACAATATCGATGCACATAACGAATGCACATTATTGTGCTATTGAGTGAAATAAATTTAGCCATCGCTGATGGCAAATCGTTTACTTTAAGCTTGAAAACTGCACAAGGTGTTTAAAGCTGTCGGAGAAAACTTTGAAATAACTTCGAGCGTCAACCACTCAATTTGACATTACAAATTATTCTTGACTGAATTGATTAAAAGAAAATCTCAGCAGAAAAAGTTTTGCTGTGGAACTTTCTTTCAATCGAATTTTATTGTCGCCTTCATTTTGATGATATATAAAAGTCAATAAAATTTTTCACATTATTCCATCCACAATCATTCGGTGTTTCGGATTTTATGAATATTCGTGAACAGCATGAAAATAACAAATATAAAAATTATTCAATTTGCCGAATCGAAGTTTTACCTTCAAAGTGTTAACGTTATTCTTATACAGAAAGAATATTCGATTCTGGTACTTATTTAAGTCCTCTTATAAGTTGTTAATGATAATTTTCCGCCGTCGTCTGAAGAGAGAGATAGTGACAAAACAGGCGAAGTAGGGATGTCACTGTTTCGTAGATGATATCATCATAAGATTTTTATGATAAAGAAATGAACCATGAACGACAGCGAAGGAAAATGGAATAATAATAAAAACTCTTAATTAATTCAGCGGAATATTAATATAATTAAGAAATGCTTCGAGGACTTGCTGTTTCTCTTTCCTAATTTCTTTCATATTTTTTTTTTAAATTAAATTCGCACAATCTTATAGTGATATTTATAAAATATTTAATTCATTTTTTGTTTCTTTATTCGCACCACCCATTCCCAATACACAGTGTCCCAGCCCAGCAATGTCTAAAATGGGCTCAGCGCTGAGAACGTTGTTGCTGAATGACAGCAGTGGATGTCTGCGAGATCGCAAAGTTTCTGGCAAGCTTATAAAGAAGTGTGCACCTGGGATTGAATTGGTCGACTGGCTTGTAAATTTATCACCCGTCGTCCATACACGCATTCAAGCGACAGGCATGTGGCAAGCATTGCTCGAAGAAGGTGTAATATCTCATGGTAATTAAATATTCCTCAAGATTTTTCTAGCTCGTCTCGACCATCACGCAATCCGTCCATTAATTAATTTACTTTTCTTTTCATTCACACATCGAAATGCCAACAGTGGCAAAGGAGCAACCATTCAAAGACAAAGTTTTCCTTTATCGATTTCGTGCTGATGAGGATGGAAATGGCACATCGCCTAGCTCAGATGACGTGAACACTGCTAATGAACACATCAAAGAAGGTCTAACATCGCTACTTCATCGTGGCCCTGATGCCACATTGAGATTAATTCTTCGTAAACCGTAAGTCGATGCGACAATGGCACGGATGCTTTCTTGATTCAATGAAAAAAATAAATAAATTTCGTGAGGGAGTAGAGAGGAGACGCGACAGATGAAAAAAAAAAAAATAGAAATGTTCATGACCGGAAGGGAAAATACTTTTGTGGCATGTTAATTGAATTATATCTTCGTAGCATGAATTGAGCTAACATTGATTGTAGCCCAAACATTTTGTAGGAAATATCATTTCACATCCACAGAGATCCTTTTAGGCTTTTATTTGGATTCGCAACATAATTTCTTTTTTATTTCTATACATATCCTGCAGAGCATGATTTATGTAAAGTATTTCCGTTTACGATTGCAACAATTTTTTTTCCTCTCGACGACGAGGTTGAAATAGTTATTTTTACTCTTTTGCGGCATCACAAAAAAAACTTCCACGATGCCCTTCACAGAGTTCAACCATCTGAAGGTGATTTCAAGCTTTCACAAAACCTAAAGTCTAATGGGTTGTTAGTGTTTAGAAGAAGGAAGAGTAAAAACTGGAAACAGAATTGTACGTGTTTGTAATTTTGATTTCTTTCCTTTTTTCGCTCTACATGAGCATGAAGAGGAATAAACGGGCAAAAGTAAAAGTGTAACCAAGCGCATGTGGGCAAGGTGAAAATCTAAGGACACTTATGATGTGTTGAATACCACTTTGAGATGTTTACACCGGGAAAAGGAAGTCGATTTAATCATGTTGAAATATAAACCCTCCCAATCCATCTCTATTTACCATTGCGCAATTTTCCGCTATTGAAGATTTGTAATTTTATAACTTTTTCCGATTTTTTTTTTCTCTCCTCATTTGATTCTAAACACAGATCACATGAAAGGACGCAGGAAGAATTGGAATTGGTATTTGAAGAGCTTCTACACATTCCAGCACTCTCTCACCTGTCAACATCAATTAAACGTGAACTGGCATCAATCATTGTATTTGAATCTCATGCTCAAGCAGGAACTGTCTGTGAGTTGAATACTAAATTTAGTATAAAAAGTTTCTTTCTGACATTTTGTATTATCGGGCGACCTTTCCATTGATGACTTGAAACCTTTTTTCTGGTTTTTTGTCGGCTCCGTTACAAACAAAAAAAAAAGCAAATTTAAAGTTTTTCTTTTTCATCATAATGAAAATTTATCATCCTTCGTGTTATATTAAAAGCTAAAAGTCTTTTATTGCATAAATACCTAAAGATTTTGCCCTGCATGTATTAATGGTGAATTTTGGTCTATCGAATAGAAAGGCTAATTTAATTTAAAAGGCACAAAGTCCCAAAACTGGAATCGCACCATAATATAGCCAATAAGATGAAATTTAATTGTTTCTTATACCAAACCTTTCTTTTCATTGCTTATCACCTTTTCGCAATCGCGGTTTTTTTTTGTAGTGTTTAATCAAGGTGATGAGGGTCGATCGTGGTATATATTACAAAAGGGTTCAGTTGATGTCGTGATACATGGAAAGGGAACAGTGGCAACACTCAAGGAAGGAGATGATTTTGGAAAACTGGCTCTCATAAATGATGCCCCAAGGTGAGATTAAAGATGTTGTAAAATGCCTTCTGTACACACCATTCAATGATAATAAAAGTAATGCGATTCCTGGTTGTTCGGTGTTATAACTTTTCTTCTCTCCTATCTACCAACCTTCCCAAAAAAAAAAAAAAACAAACAAATAAAAAAACCGACATTATTTCGCGTGAAACATTAAAATCACGTGGGAGTGATTCAGACAAAGTAATGAAGTGAAAAAAAAAATCATTGAGGAAAGAAGACACGAATAACTTTCTTAAAAGGAACAATAAATTTAGTAATTTTATTGAAGCTCGTGAAAAGATCTCCTCTTCAAAGCCTTTCCTACTTCCTTCCGAAGGAAGGTAACATTGCAGAACGATACGATGTTTTAGTTTATAGCTTTCTTCAATGTAAGCTTCGCAAAAAAAAAAATGAAACTGGATAAAAGGCGACGTTTTAGCTGGAGGCAATTTAAGGAAATTTCGTTCAACATATCATTAAAATAAGGCTCACTTGAAAATACACAGCATAGTAATTATTATTACGCTTCTCATTTCTGCGGAAGTCATGATAATTGAGATTTTTTTTTCCATCCCTTTATCATTTATTCACGAAAAATATGTTCGCATTTCATAAGTGAAGCCTCTGCTATGATTTTACCTTCCCCGCCCAACCAGCGCAATTGAAGCTTCAATTATTTCATTTTAATTGCTCCCACCCTTCACTCGAGTAGCACGACACAAAAAAAATAACTGTGCGTTGTATGTGTTGTAAAAAGAGATAAAAAAGCTTAAATCTCATTAAAATTTATTGTAAAGAATACTTTTTTTTGCCATCATTGGTGCCTCGGTATTACCGAGGGACGCTTTTCCCCAAAAAAAAAAAAGAAAACTTTTCCCTCGAGTGATTAAATTCCGTTTATTGTCACTTATTGCCTTTATCTTCATCGCGCTCTGCCATTCCGAAGCCTTCGTGCACGACACTTGTTTGATAGCTTTAAGAGAGCTTTCAGTGGCTAAAGCGTCATACCAATGGAGTGAGATACGGATCGTCGTGCTTTGCAATGTCACGATATTAAATTATGAGAAATTTCATCGCACTTTCCTTTTCTCTACTAAATATTTTATAGATTTAATTAGTTCATGACAATGGTTTCAAAATTTAATAACACAATTTACTAAGCTATATAACTTTTTTGCTTATTCTTTTACACGCCGTTCGCCCCCCTCATGCGACTCCAACTAATATTTCCTTCGAAACTAATTAGAGCTGCAACTATCGTATTAAAAGAAAATAATTGCCATCTGTTACGAGTGGACAAGGAACATTTTAATCGAATATTAAGGGATGTGGAAGCGAATACGCTTAGGTTGCAAGAGCATGGCAAGGATGTTCTCATACTGGAAAGGGTTGTTAAACAACGTGGTTTATCCGCATTTAAGTAGGTTTTTCAGAATTAATTTATTGTTTCGTAAACTCATTATCATCATGCATTACAATTATTCAGGATTTCTTTTATTTGTGATATAAGCCAAATCTAAAAAAAATCACAACTAAGCCTTGAATCATTGTTTAACTCCATTAAATGTGTTTATAACTCAATTTCATCCTTTAATTATAATTAATTGGCTTTTTTTGGCTGTGGTTACGTTAATAGTAATTGCGTTAAATTAATTATAGAATAACACATCAAAAACAAGGAGAAAATAATTGTAATGAGATAATTATTTTGGTCAATTATTACCAAATTCCAATTCACATTAAAACAGATATACTGTGATGTCGGGAACACCATCCAAGATGCTCGAGCACCTTTTAGATACTAGATTAAATGGACAAGTTGGACCAAATGATGACCCATTTTTAGATGATTTTTTACTTACGCACATCGTTTTTATGCCCATTGCGCAATTAGTCGACGAATTAGCTAGCCATTATCATAATGATACAGAAATTCGTTCGGGTGCCGATAGTCCCGAAGATTATGAGTACTTGTTGACGTGTAAGAAGCGTGTCGTCCGTTTCATTCAACGTTGGGTGATGGCTGTACGACATGCCGTTTTTGAAGATTCTGCCGCAGCGCACTTTATTGAGGTGAGTTATTTTTGTTGAATTATTCAACGACATTATGAATTTTGATGTTGAAGATTCTGGCTCCTTGTGTTTTTTTTTTTTAAATAAAAAACCGATTACGAAAAAACGAAAGCAATTACATATTAAATAGCATTCGATGTTAAAGCTTCTTTTTATGCTTGTCGAGTAGCGTAATATTGACGTATGTTATGAATTCTTTTCACCCTAACGCGCTTTTTGCTCATATATTTACAAGAAATAAACAAACATCTGGTAAGATAGCAAGATAACTAAGAAATGGAATTATTTATTATCATGCCGTCTATGCGAGTCAATAAAAAATATGTTTTCAGTTTTACTGTGATACTTTTTGAAACATAATACTAGCTGATGCACTCGGCAACGTTCTTGGAAAGATTACTACCAGTATGAATGAAAAAAGCATAACACTTTATCGCTATGTGAAAATTGACACTGAATGCTCCCATTCAATGGGAAAGTCTATCGATTTTTTTTTCTCTATCTCTTCTGAATTATTGTCGCCCTCCGGTTGTTAGGAAATATATTCTAAATATATTTTATTTACGTATATCTACCTAGATATATGTTTTCTACTGAATTGCATATAAAAGAATTTTTATTTATACGTGGCTTTCTTTTCTGCGAATGGAATAAAAGGCAAAAGATCGAAATCTCTTCCACCGCATTATAATTCCTATGTGAATTCCCTCTTCAAAAAGTCATTTGAATGCGAATGAATCGATTCCCCGCTCCACATAAGGAGGATTACGTTTCCCCTGTAAGATTTTGATCGCATCCATCTAGCTTTATGTTTCTGTAATCACAAAATATCATAAGAAAAAGCAAGAGGATAAAAAATAAATACATAGATTTTAATGATGGTTACATTGTGGACTCTTATTATTATTTTTTTTTTTTATTTGCAGGAGATTGCAACCGATGTCGAAGCAGATCCGGGATTACAAGAGGAAGCAGGTATCATTCATCATGTGCTTACTCAAATGTCTCGTTATCAAGAGGACCGTCAGCTGAATATGGGACAAAAGTGGAAACTCCCACCCAATGGACAACCGATCAGTCTATTCAGTGGCAATACAACAAACACACGAGCCATTATACGACCAGATGATGACAGTAAGTGGACATCTATCACCGTTTCTATTTTTATATTGTGGTGTAACTGAATCCATCAAACACAAATTGCGCGCACCTTATCATTTTAACAAGCATTTTATTTTACTAAGCATCTACGCAAATGACTTCATATCATTTTCTTCCATTTCTATTTTCAGTTATTTTTCGTGTTTATTGTGCTGATCATACCTTTTGTACTCTACGCTTTCCCATCTACACAACTGCTGAGGTGATAAAAATTTGTGCAGCTGACAAATTGCAGCTGAATCGTGGACCAGATGAATTAGCATTAGTTGAAGTGAAATCGAATGGTGAACGAACCATTTTTAAGGACAATGATTTGAGTATTCCCACTGCATTGACGCTCAATGGGCGACTTTTTATTTCACCCAAGGATCATTTGGATGCTTTAACGCCACTACCTGAACAGGATGGTGCAACCGAAGGATTAGAATTAGACATAGAAGCATTGGCTACGAAGGACTTGGCTTATCATATGACTTTATTTGACTGGGACCTTTTCTGGGCTGTTCACGAATACGAACTTTTATATCACACTTTCGGACGACATCATTTCAACAAGGTAAGAAGATTGTTATTTCTTTTATTATTTTCCTTCGGGTGTTTTTATTTTCTTGTTTTAAAAAAAACATTTTCTGTCTCATGAATGAAAAATACCAGAAAAAATGAATCTTTAATATTCATCCTGAATACCGGAGAGAAAAAAAGGCTAACTAAGTAGTAAGAAAAAAATCCAATTTTTTCCCTTCATTGCTAATCCTTCATTGCTGCCGTTGTCTGCTATATTACGAGAAATTATTTTGAAATCAAACAATACGAAGCTTTCCTTTTTTTACGATGATATGAATTGAAGGCTTACAACTTTTTTTTTTGAAAATATTCTTTAGAATTTGATTGCGATTCATACTTGCTTCTGTGGCTTCAAATATCTAATCAAGTAATTCTGTATCGATTTTATTTTCCATCGATTTCCAGGAAAAAAATTCGTTCACGCTTTTGCAGTGAAAAATTTATGTTGAGAAAAACGTACAAAATTAATGGATCAAAACTCATCGTTTGAAATATGCTCAACTTCTGAGAAGATATTTATATTGACAGTAGTGTTTTCAAACCTTAGCAACCAACAAAAAAGTTTCAGTTTTTCATTGAACACTTAAAGCAATGACAGGCACTGATCACATTTAATGTTGAAGAAAAATCCTTGAAAGTTTTAAGCCATTTAAGTTTAAGCTGTCGTGTAACTTTTTTTTGTGAGTTCTTTAACTTTTTTACACGACCTGGATCTGGAACATAATCAAGCGACGGAATTATATTATTCCGATACATCCGTTTGTAGGCATTTTTGGAGCTCGAAACCGAAACAAATTTTGATACAGCGAAAAAAAAAGCTTTCCCAGGATGTTTTCATTATGCGATACTTGAATTCGAAATGAGGAAAAAACTGGGAAGCGCAAAAGAAAAAAAAAACCTGTTAATTTATTTATTTTTAGGTTTTCACTTGTTTCAGAACAAGCATAAAAACGTGGAATGTGGGGATGATTCGCTAATAATACTTGGAAATAAATTGAAGATATCAGTCAAAATGACTATACCGTCATTAATGGATAATCCCTTGCTCGGGTGTTTTTATTTATTTTGCCGTCCTTTACGTGCTCTCATTTGCTGCTTGTGAATCCGCAAAGTTCAGCTCAGAAATGCAATTTTCAACGGTATCCTTTTGGACTCCTTTTCTTGAGATGATAGAACGTAGAGAAACTCATTGCACAATGTAATGCGATTACATAAAAAACCACGCTCGCTGCTGGAAATTATTATAACGACGATATTGCTGTTCGCAATAAATATAGAAATGCAAATAAGTTCACCTAAAAATTTGCATAACGAGAGAAAAGTTCAGCATAAATTTTCCGCAAAAACTTTCATTTTGCTATTTTAATCAAATTACGTGCAATAATATCTTATCGGAAATTTTATGTAATTTATGGCATCGCGAATCGACTGCAAAATACATTTTCAAACTGGTTGTTGAATGACAAATATCCTTGATGAAAATGGGTTTCATTAGAATTCCAGATAACTTTTGTTTTCCTTTATGTGGGACCACACAGTTGTGGACCAAATGTCAAACAAATTTAAACATTGACAAACTAAACTTTTTCTCTTCATGCGTGAATAATTTATGTGCATACATAGATATGTGCTTTCATATGAAGCAGATACATAAAATGCATTGCAAAATAACAAAATATAAATTGTTGCACATGTTTTCATATTACATATTTGTATATAAATTGTTAGATATGAGCAAGTCAGACATTTTATGAGTACTTATTCGTTTCCTTTCCTTTTCCAAGTCGGAAAAGAATTATTTATTAGATTCTCTTAACATAAGATTTATTACTTAGCTTTGAGATCGACTGACCTCTATTGTCCACAATATTTCGTGTTTGTTGAATGGAGTAATTCAATCAGGAAAAGAAAAATTATATCGACGAAAAAGTTTTGTTTGCTCAGAGAGTTTCCTCTTTCTACGTTGGACATGAATTGGATCTTTATTGAGATATGTGTATTAGATAGGTTCGGATGCTTACACTCATGTTACAACATTGCAAATAAAACGTGCTGGATCATAGCGAACGAATTCGAATAGAATCTTAAGTTTTCGAAAAAAAAAAAGTTCGATTTCCACGATGAATGTCTCAAAGTGTCTAGAGGAAGCTTATCACGAGTTTGAAAAGAAAATGGAAGTGATAATACAATTGGGATAAATCAAGTTGTCTTTTGTTATTCTGTTCAACACTGCAATGAAAACTTAACTGTTAAGCTCTTCAAAAGCTCTATTCAACTGACATTTTTAATTCACAAGCTTCTTTTTGCAGTTATTCTTTCATTAGTAGTGCAAATAAAAAGATTCCACCATTTTGTATAGAAAATTGAAGTGCAAGACAAGAAAATTCATTACCAAGCAAAGCTGAAGAAATGGACAAAAAGAAGCTTTCAGGTATAGAAAATTAAAGACAATGATTCCACAATTAACGCCAGAATAATTTTAGACAAAGCATCAAGTGCAGACGAAGAGTCAAGTTGATGGAACTTGAAAAAATAAATTATTCTTAAGCTCAGTGCAAAAAACATCATCAAAGGACATTTCCAAAGGAAAATGTGAAATTTTCAACAAAAGAAATTATTCAATTATAATTTTTCTTTTTTACATTTGTCTGTTCCATTTAATTAGTCCAATTTCATTCTGAAAAGTCAAATAAAAGCAAAGCCAAAAATTGGCAGATGCTGCTTTTTGCCAATGGCAAAGCTACAGTTTTAATTTGAAGGGACGCTTTGTTTGGAATTTAATTAAAACTTTTTTTTTTTATTTGGGATCATTGGGGTCTTTAGTTTCGGTGGGTTTTATCCTCTTGTGCATCCTTTCTCCATGATATTTATCCAAAACAAATTTTAAAATTGAGATCAGGATCAGACTCAGTCAAAATTAACAAGAAAAAAAAAAATTACCAAAAAAAATTATTTGTACAAGGCTAAAAGTTTGTTTTTGAGCTGAAATGAATTTGAAATAATGAATGGACGTAAATAAGTCGAGGAGTGGAAAGAATTTCACCCTGGAGGTATTATAGGAAAAAGTTTATTGCCAGTTTTGCATTTTTCCCCCCTCCCGAGAATTACTTCAAATGGGTTTTCAAGTTCATTAATAAAACATGAGCAGATCCGAATTCCGAATGCATTCTAAAGCTGATTGAGTTGATTAGGCGAATGGAGCTGGAAAGTTTTCTTCTTTCTTTTTTTGTTCACAACTTTGTAACTGAATCTTTTTCGTGTTCGCTGTAGAATTTCATGTGCATGACTACAATTTAAGAATGAAACGTTCATAAAAAATGCCTTCATTTCCTTCACCCGAGAGCATCATTTTGTAAAATTCCTATGTTGAGTCATAAAATTATGGCACTTCTAATTCATGCATCATAAAATTCCTTATTTATGTCATCAATTTATTTTCAATTTACGAGTGATGCTATTAAAATCCTTTATTTTGCATGTGGTAGTTGTACATGTAGCTCTACATGCAAGGTATCTAAATACGCTAGGGATTATATCGAAGTTTATGTAACATTTTCTCTAGGGATTATCCTTCAAAAAGGGGACAATTTACTTTTATCCGATTTTCAAAGGCTATATGCCATTAAAGTCTTGAAGTTATCCTTCGCAATGTTTATAGAAACGACCTGCGAAAGAATGGCGAACAATGTACAGAAATTGAGCATAAAAGAAACTTTGATGGATCCATAATCTAGGACATAAAACCTATCGGAAAGTCATAATTATCTTTTCAATTTTTTCATGATCTCGTAAAGTAAAAAAAGGAAACTTTCAGGAAACAAAATGAATGGGAAAAAAAAACTTTTGTCCCTTGAGAGCTTTTTTTGGTGAAATTTGATAGGTTTTTCTCAATTGGAGCGCAACAAATTGCCATAAAGCTCTTTTCTCCTAAATCAAAGCCAGAACAAAAGTTAAAATATGCCCGCTAAGATGCAGGGCAAAGAAGTTCAAGGAAAATATAATGTAATTAAAAAAGTTTTGGATGCCTTCAGCCCATGAACGAACATCGACAGATTAATTTTCATCGGTGGTCAATATTATAAATTTCTTTTCTCATCTTTCTTTACAGATCACATCAAATCTTGACGTTTTTGTGAGACGCTTCAATGAAATCCAATATTGGGTCGTTACGGAAATTGTTGCCACACCAAATCTCAATAAGCGCGTGTCGCTTCTTAAAAAGTTTATTAAACTTGCGGCTTAGTGAGTATTATAAAAATAAAACTTTACTGAGAATTTCCCATTTAACCTTCAAATCTTTTTCCTCATCTTTTTACTGCCCTGCAGCTGCAAGGAATATCAAAATTTAAACGCGTTTTTTGCCATCGTAATGGGAATGTCAAACACAGCAGTTTCAAGATTGTCACAAACGTGGGACAAGCTGCCGTCAAAGTTTCGCAAACTTTTTACTGAATTTGAGGCGCTGATTGATCCTAGTCGGAATCATCGTGCATATAGGTGAGCACAATTACATGAACATTTTGTGCATAAAAAATATAAATTGCCATTAAATTCTGAACATGCAACGATTGAATGTATTTATGTTGATTTTACATTATCTCAAACAAACACACACACAGGATGTCAGTCGGTAAATTACAGCCACCAGTCATTCCATTTATGCCACTACTCTTAAAGGACATGACATTTGCACATGAAGGTAATAAAACCAGCATAGATGGGCTCGTAAATTTTGAAAAGATGCACATGATGGCGTCAACCATGCGAGCTGTGAGATTTTGTCGTTCGAGACATTTGGGTGAGTAGCTTTAGCTATCCAATGACACGACCGTTATAAATTTGCTCATTTTTTGTGAGTGAAATTTTATGATTTATCTGTTCATTTTTCTTACCCACATCGGTTGACATGAACACAGTTTTGGATCCACCATCACCGAAAAATGACACCCAAGTACGGTCATACATTAGCTGCTTCCGGGCAATTGATAGTCAAAGAACACTGAACGCAATGTCCAAGAAAATAGAACCGCGATAAGTATCATAGCAAACCAAAATAATTGACACATGTCCCGCCCGCACATCCAAATCATTGAATGGAACTGAAACTTCAGCATTCATAAATTTTGTGGAAATGAACTGAGCAAAAGTTATAACGGAATAATAAAATATTAGTTTGACACGTGAAAAGAAAAAAAAAAGTTCTTATGATGTTGAATAATATCAGTAGCAGATGAATGTTGTAGTAGAAACTGATGTTTTATATAGCAGCAAATTTAAATTATGAAGATGATGATGATAATATCGAATACAATCCGTACTCAATCATGATGGAGTTTCATCTTCTACCGTCATTAAATTGTTCCTGTACACTTGAATAAAAAAGAATCGAGAGAGATCTTGAACATGAAAATTATTTTTCTTAGAAAAAACTTATAATAACAATAATACGATTTTAAGGAAAAAAAAAACTTTCTCTAACAAATGAAACTTTTTGCTTGAAAAATGATTCCTATCTACCTGCCGAGAAACTAATTTACGTGACTTTTTTGCTACTGAATCAATCTTCCTCGAGAGAACAAAAATAAAACATTTTAACCAAGAATGAAAATATATTTTTATAACGCCGATAGTGAAATAGAAACTTTCTCCTTGTTCAACTGAACAATATTTTATTGAAATTCACAAAAATATTGAAATTTTATAACTGTCAGAAAAAAAGTATTTGCAACTTCAATGCTTCAAGGATCAGAGATGTGTCATCGACTTTATTGCAGTTGGAAACTTTTGAATAAACTTAGACTGTGCATTTAAATAAGCTTCAAAGCTCTTCAACTTTTTGTTACAAAAAAACATCAAAAAAAAAAAAGTTTTATTTTATTCATAGATCACAATATACAAGAAATTGCACTCTCGCTGACAGTAAATTGAATTATGGAAAAGTTGAAATAGCATTCACTTCGTTATAATTCATTTCACTGGTAAATGAATTTCAAAAGCAATAAAATAGGTTTTTATGACAACTGTTGGGAAAAATTATGCAAAGTATTTATCGTGAAAAAGAAGAAGAAGGAAAATCACTGTTACGAAGTTAATGTTCACTGAGGGAAAATATTTGACATCAAAATATAGAAATAGCTTTTTGTTGAAGTTTTCTTTGCGTTTTGGTTATCGATAAAAAAAAAAGAAAAAAAAAAAATGGAAGCTGAAGGCCAACTAGAAGAGGCCTGATAATGACAGCCGATAAATCTTGTTCTTAAGTTAAAATTAATTATTCACTTACTTATACGACAAGTATAATTAGAGAAAAAATTATGCGTGTATTAACAATCAATAAATTACTAAATGGAATTTTCGCCGATTGATCAAAAATTCTGTGTAATAAATTTTCTTGATCGGGAAAAGTCTACATTTAATGTATGTGTGTTGTGTAAAATGTGAACAATTCTGTAAATAATTTGTTATAAGTAATAACTTATTGATAGCGATTTAGTGTTTATATGTGTAGTCTTATAAATCAAATAAGGGGATTGTTCAAGTATGGCGTCATGGCGTCATGAATGTTTGTGGGCTTAAAATAAATAATTTCTAATCGTAGTTTTATAGACGTAACACTTGTGCAAAAACCACACATAAAGAAAATCGCATCACAACTCTACAAACTTTCGTACTCGAAGCTTTTTCTTGTAGAAATTAGAAATTGTTGAAAATCTTTCTAGCGAACTAAGCAACAAAATTTAGTTAAACTATTATTGAGAATCGTTATTAAAGTGATAGATTTTAACTATTCGCTAATGCCAGTTAACATGGCAAAAGACAAGAAAGATCATTTCCGTTTTGTAAAATAATTATGCAAGGAATTATGTTTCCACTAAGCCATTTCATTCATATAGATTTCATGTGATTTTAGGTGAAATGACAATCCTCCGAGAAAATAAAGAAAAAAAAAAAAGTTTGGATTTAACTTGTTATCAATGAATATTTATAGCTGTAACTTAGGAATTTTCGCAACATTAACAACATTAACAGTATCGTTATACACTCTGAGTGTGATATGAAATTGAAAGAAAGTTATATAAATTATTAATTTTCGTAGGATTTTCGCTTGAAATTGTTCCACAATTTTCAATTTATGTTGCAAAATATTTTAAGGATACAAATTTGTGTACTTAATCAAAACTAATTTCATGTAAACATGTACAAAAACTACTACTAAATGAATTATTTTGAATTTTAGTCTTAAAAAAATTACAAATTACACTTTCTGGAATTTTGCATTTATTTTGCTTGATAAAAATAATTTTCCTGCACATGACAAACAATAAAAAAAAAACATTTGAAGCGCGCGATTTTATCAAAATCACGCGAAAGGAATCACTGTAAGAATTGAACTCCAAAATTTACTGTGTCAAAATATTATTTCTCCAATATACGCTACATCGGCATCATTTTCGATGAATAAAAAATAATTTAGGTCGCATAATTGAAAAGAAACATAAAAGTAAGGAAAAGTTTGCAACAAAAGAAAAGTGGAAAATGAACTATTTAAAACGAAGGGAGAAATATCGTCCATAAAATGCTTATTATGAAACAACTTTCCTTTGTTTAACGTAATGGTTTACAAACAAAGATTTAACCAAGATATTTTTTTTTTGTTTAAGGCTTTTTGTGTAATTTTTATGGTAACAAGTTACATAATAATGTTCATTTATTTCTGTTAAATTCATTTAGTCAGCAACAGAAAAGTTTTAATATGTTCATTAAATTTTTATATCATACCTGCATCAACATGAATTTGTGTTTGATGATAATTAACATTACTTTTAAACTGAATCACAAACATAAGAATTGAATAAATAAAATTTAAAAAAAATGACTTCAAAATATTTGTTTTTCTTTTTATTCCCTTCCCTCCTCAAAATGCTACCAAGGCAAATTAAATGTTGACAATAAATGAAAAAATGAATCTCGAGTTGTTATTAAAATTTATAAAACACTTAAAAATATTACAAATGTTTTGTGATGCACAATTTAAGAACGTAATAATTTTACTTTATAAAATTCTTTTGAAAGCTTATTCGCTCGGGCTTTACTTTTATTTACCAAAGTTGAACGATTGACTGGCAGCATTGCTCGCTAAAATGTCAGAAAAAGATTAAATTGCATAAAACATGACTGAAGAGAAAAATATTATGTTAGCTTACAGGATCCTGAAAAACCTCCTGGACCTCCGCTGAATGTTTGACTTGCAGCATTTGCAGCAGATCCTGATGCTCCACCTGGGCCTCCAGCATTAAATGACTGAGCGCCAGCATTTGCAGCGCTGGCTCCTAAATTTCCTCCGGGGC
This sequence comes from Propsilocerus akamusi, assembly GCA_018397935.1. Taxonomy (NCBI): domain Eukaryota; kingdom Metazoa; phylum Arthropoda; class Insecta; order Diptera; family Chironomidae; genus Propsilocerus; species Propsilocerus akamusi. Next base: position 25,500,013 of record CM031468.1, on the reverse strand, counting down.
CTCCAGCATTAAAGCTTTGAGCAGCAGCGTTGGCAGCTAAATTAGCAATTCAGAAAACGGTAAATAAATTCCAAAGAACATTTTTAATTAACGAACCACTACCCGATGCTCCCCCACCAAGTCCGCCAGCATTGAAACTTTGGCTTCCAGCGTTGGCAGCTGTAATCAAAGTTTAAATTGCATTACTATTTATCAACTTTTTTGCAACAAATCGCCAAAACTTTCAAATGATTCATTTCAACTTTTAAATTAAAAATGTCAACTCTATTCCGGTTATTTATTTATACAAATATTTACCTGATCCAGAGGCACCAAATCCTTGATTTCCATGTTGTGGCTTGTTAAAGCCACCGTGACCACCCTGGCCACCCCGATGTCCTTTATTGTGTCCATGACCATGTTGTTGACGATTATGGGGATTTTGTGGCAAACAAGATGCGATTGCAATGGCAGAAAACAAAATTAAAGCAACAGAATATTTCATTTTGGAAATTTTTATTTATTTTCGTCTCCGATAAAAACACAACTTGATTCAAAAGTATCGATTTTAGCAATGTTAATATAATCCACCAAAGCAGCATCATTTATAGGGGGCCCAAGAAACAAGAAAGAAGCACAGGAAAAAACACATCAGTATGCAGCGTTTAAAATACGAATGTGTTCGCAACACATTTAGACAATTATTGATTCAATATACGTAGCGATATGTTTAGATTCTTTAGCCTACTTAGGGCTCTGTTGACAATCCCACGAAGATTTTTCATTAATTGCTCAAACATTAGCACCCAATTTTTGGCAAATGAAATGCGTTCTATGCGCAAGTGATGTGAAAAGGCGTTTTAGGCAATCCGAAAATGACATTGAAAACGATTCTAATATCTTTGTGAACCGTCGCTGTTTCAGCCTTGAACGTAAGCAAAAACATTTATCTTGAAATGTCAGAAGAAAAGAAAGCACAGAACAAAAAGTTCACGTATGTTGCTTTTTATTTGTGTTTTTGTGATCATCGGCTTTTGACTTTTTCACTAAACATTCAAACAAATATTTGTTGCATAATTTGTTGTTGTTCAACTGCCGACAGACCGGATCGTGGTCTCTTTCGCGTTTGACTCTGACATTGATCCGCATGAACTTGAATTTATTTTTTTTTTTGCCGTCGCGGCATGCTGCTGCTTGTCGTGATCAAATATTTATTTTTGAAGTCGTTAAACCATAATTATGAAGTTGAAATTTTTTCTAAATATTACTTATATCCCTCAGGGGCGACCAAAAGTGCGGGATTTTTTTTTTTATTTGTTTGTTGATTGACAAAATGCTTGACTTATTAATGATTTGACAAAATTATTGCTTGGGAAAAACCGGCCATCGTTTGTGCTAAGAATTTTAAAATATCGACACAATGAAGGACAGAATGTGAGGCGATAAATATTAACAATGTGCAGTTATTGCAAAATCAATTCTTTGTAAATTTCGTCAAGTGATACGTCAGTTGGTTTAACGAATATGACGATATAATGATTGTAGGGGATTCACATAGGAAGTGAACGTATTCAACTTTTACAGTTTTGCATCTTTAGAATTCTAATAAGTTTAATATTTGTTCCAACGCAACCACACTCGGTTCAATCAGTCGCTCGTTTGTGAACAAATATCAAATAAAAAATGATTCTTTTCAGCCCCATTGGGTTTCCCCACACGCATACATATACAACATATAAATACTTAGCAGAATCGATGTATTTTTTTTTCGGTAAGGTCAGTGCTTTTCTGTGGCGTTGTTGTTGAGACGCAACAAGTTTACAAGGATACAAAAACTGTGCCATTCTTTTTGTTCCATTTCCTTCCTTAATCTATCAGAAACTTTTTTTTTCCTTATTGCAAACAGACACAAAAACTTGAGTCAATTAATTATGTGATATAAAAAAAAAATCGGATATGTCATCAGAAGTTCCGATGGGTTTTATGTTTGGTCGATTGTTAAGAAATAAGTATAATTTTGTCTCGTTTGGCTCTATTGAATGATGCTTTCTGAATGACTAAATATAATAAAAAAATTATGAGTCAATGACAGCAGCCCTATTGATGGGGAAAATTGATAATCGTTTTATGGAAGGTTCAATATTCTGGCGGGTACACTAAAAATATGTAAATGTTTATGTAAATTGAGTTTTCAAGATCATTAAACCACTCACACTTCTTTTATCAAATGTTTGAGACGATGTCTGAAATCTGTGTTTGTTTCCTGAAACACTTGTTTAGCGGTAACATTTTGAGCGATTTTAATTTTGCAAATTTTGTTGATTTTTTGGCGAGTCAATGGACGTTTAATGTTTCAAACGGTTTTTTTTTATTGCGAAATAAGCGCCACATCTTTTTGATCACGCGACATCAAAATATAACTTCGCGACAACGAAAACCCCTCAGTCGATACGCATCTAAATTTTGTGCGTTCTTTCAACAGCAGGATGTTTCTCATAGGCACGATCAGAAACAAGTAAAACCAGAATTTCTCGGAAATTGTGATGGTTTAGCACCATAACAAGCTGCTCTGGAGTGGTGTCATCGATTCAGAACCCAGAAATAGGTGTAAACTATTTTCAGGCCAAAAAAAATCCCCGTGGAAATAAATTAGCAGTTATAGATTAGACTTTTGAGCCGATTGGCTGTGTAGAAAGAAAAAAAAACTTCTAGATGTGATATTTTTTTTGTCTTCGTTGTTAATTTCGGAATCAAATTATGAGGACACGAACGTTGAATTGATCACAAGAAAATCTTTACAAGCTTCCCATATCAAACAACGACGACCTTGTAGCTGAGATTCTCTCAGTTGTATATTATTTACTCAGCCAGTTTACTTGCCTTTTTTTTCTCAGATGATCAAGCTGTTAGCTCCGTTAAATATTTGAAAAAGTGTCTTGCTTTGCATTATATTCACAGAGCACGTATGTACGCGCGAGGAATTGAGAGTGAAACACCACAAATCTAGTCGAAGACATAGGTTCATTAACAGTGAGTGATTCGCGTTGAAGGCAAGCGGAGACCTTTTGGTTGTAAAATTACTCTCGTGCAAGCGAAAGAAAAAAATTGTTTCATTTTTTGGTAACATATAAAATTAATATCAATTTGTGTTTAACAAATTAGATCCATTTTCAACGCGAAACAGAGCAAATAGTTTTTTATTTTATTGTCTCGTTGCTTCAAAAACAGGGAATAAAATATAATTGGTTTTGGGACAGTGAAACCATAAAAAAAGGGCACAATGAAATTGTTAATTGTGTTATCAGTTTGGTGTGCAGTTGTTAGCGGCAAGCCACAATTTCAATTCCCTGGTAAATTTGCAGAAGCATTTTTGGTTTAAATGCTAGTGAACGAATAAAATTTTATGCAATTTTTGCAGGCCTCAGTATATCATCAAGTAACGCCAATGCAAATTCAGCAGCAGGAGGTTTTGGTAAATATGTTTTGTGGCTTAACCAAAACTTTGTTCGCGAACAGTGTTTGTAATTTGTTAATTTTCAGGAGGCGGAAGCGGAAGCAATGCAAATGCCAATTCATTTAATCTAAATTTGGGTTAGTGTTGATTTTGTGTATCAAACTTTGTACTATTTTATATTCAATAATTGTTTACTTATGTTTATCAGGCGGCGGTGGAATTGGCTTAGGTATGATTTCGTTCATATAAAATCTCGAAACTAAATGAGTTATTTAAAAATAATGTTGAGTAATTGAATAAAATTCAGGTGGACTTCTTGGTGGTTTGGGTTTCGGGGGTGGACCAAGTATAAGCGCATCACAAAGTCAAGCACAGGTGAGAATAATTGATTTATTTAAATAGATAGATTACTTTAGTTTGGAAGTTAACGAGCGTTGGTGCTGATGATGATTTTGAGCGATGAATTTTTAATGTATTGTGTGATTCATGTCAACTATTGATTTTCAAGGCCATTCAACGGGGAAAGCATACATATGTATATTGATGCTTAAAAATGACTTTTGTTTCTTTTATATAACTCACTGTGCTTGAATGAGAAAGAAAAAAAATTCAAACTCGACATAAAAAAAGTTGTGCAACTGAGCAAAGAAAATATGAAATTACGCTTTTGTGCTATAGCTTCAATGACGACCGCAATCTTCATATTATATACGAGGCAACTGCAACGAAAGCTAACGGTACTTTGATTTATTTTTACCTAGGCGCAAGCTGGTTCTAATGGCGGTTTCGGAGGCGGTGGTTCACAAGTACATAATTCATGCAAATAAATACATAAATATGCTGCAATTAAATTTAACATTTTTCTTTTGTAGGCACAAGCTCAGAGTCAATCCCAAACAATAAATATTAACACTGGTGGAGGTCAAGGATATTATCCACAAGGAGGACAGGGCTACTATCCACCAGGACCAGGACATTATGGAGGTAAATTTACGAATGAAATTAAGTATTTAAAGATTAAGTAGTTAGACAGAATAATGATAATTTCTGGTCACTATAGGTGGCCCTGGATTCTATGGACCAGGATTTAGAGGTAGCTTTCTATTAATATTTTGGTACCAAATTGATACTGATCGTTGAAAATTCTAGGACGGGGATATAGAAGACGCGGAGGCCAACACCATCATCATGATCATGACCATTATCATCACGGTCCAGGATATGATGGATTTTACAAATAAAATTTCATCATAAACGAGATTGAATTTCATTAAGTTTAAATACTTTTAACGTCTTTTTCTATACCACACGAGATTTAAAAAAAAATTTTATACAATAAATAAAATTTCATAAATTTAAGAAACAATTTATTCAAAAAACTAGAAGAATTTGAAAGCACAATACGGAAAAGCGCAATAAAAACTTTCAGGATTGTTTTAAATTATGATTGAAAATCTTTTAGAACTAAGTAAGAAACTAAGTAGCAAGAATTTTATTAATATTTTGATAACCGATAAACCTATAAAATGTTAATTTGTAAGCATCAGCAGAGATTGTGCGCTGAAAACCGTTCGATATCATCATAACCACCACATTCTTTATTGGCATAATTTTACGATGCAATTGATTTATTCACTTTTCGAAATCGTTACAGATTTCATAACATATTTCAGAATTTCCGCATTCTTACTTAGTATTTGATATTCAGAATTAAATCACTCTCAAATCACGCACTAAAAGTTCGCTCAATATATTTTAATATTTAAACACGAAAATGAGCCCAATTTGGAAAAAAAGAAGTGTCTGAAACTTTATACGATAAGCATGAAACAAATGTAGTGTTCATGGTTTACATGACTTGAAAAGGAATATAAAAAACCAATCTTATTTCCATTTTCATTGCCACAGAAAAAATATATGCTTGGAGAGAGAAGACAGCCAGACGAAAATCAATTTTTCGAAACAGCTATTGCCAAATGTGCTTAAAGCTACAACTCTCTTGATACAAATATGCCATCGGATGGTGACGTGTTTATGAGAGCAATATGAAACATTGGTATATTTGAAATGCTTTCTATTTTGAAAGTCCAGATGTTCCCAATGAATAGCAAAAAATAAAATAGATTACATTGGGAAAATTCAACAAACACACATTGAGAGTTATGTTCTGCAGCACAAAAATTAATAAGTACTAAAATTCTTTTATGCAATTCTTGTATATTTATTATATTTTTGATATTTTATGAAAACGATTCGAAAGTATATTTTTATGTTCTTAGAAATAACGTGATTTTAGCAAAGTTTTAATTTATCCGAAGAATGGGGAACCACCACCACCAAAGCTGCTTGATCCAGCATGTGCATTTGCGGCACTTCCTGTATAAAGAATTTACAATGATCACGATTAGATTCATTTATTAATTTTTATAAGCTAAAAACAATTTTTTACCTGAGAAGCCGCCACCGAATGGACCTCCAAATCCGCCTCCAAATGACTGCGCTGAAGCGGCTGTTGAAAAAGTTAACGAATAATTTCAATTATATTGTCAGCATAATAGGAGATTGTTTTAATTATTGAAATAAAATTACAAAATATTTAAAGGCTCTTTCCATTAAATTGTGAACCGTCAGGAGCGTGTTAATTTTAAATGCGCGTTTAACTAAAATCTTTCAAATTAATATTTGTTTTGTTGGTAAACTAATTTTTCTTAAACTTTTGACGCATTTAATTAGCAATATATTTAACTCACCAGCATTAGCAGAGCTTCCACCGAATCCACCACCGTATGGATTATGACCATATCCGCCTGGAAGAATGATTTAATTTAGTTAAACTTTCTATTTAAATTCAGGTATATCAACTTTCATTAGAATTTATCATTTTGTTCAGCAAATCAATTTATTTTTTTTTTTGCCATTTAAATTGTATTTGTAAACATAAGTTTTTAGCACTTTTTAATTTCGTTTCGCTTATGGTTCACTTTTGCCATTATATCTTACCAAATTGAGGAGCAGCTAATGCAGCAACAATCAAAGCAAACAGAAAAATTAAGAATTTCATTTTGAATAAGTTATTTTAAAAGCTCCAAGTTTCCCTATCGTAATGAATAGCACAACTAATTGTGGATCCAAAACAATCTCTGAATTTATACTAAAATCAAATGCGAACGAAATCGAAGAAAAAAAAATATATATTTAATGGCCAACATTTTAAATAAACACCCAAAACTGGATTTTCTTAGTACGAGTAGAAAAAAAGTGTCGTCAATTCGTGGTTTATGTCTGTGTATGAGACAATAAATGCTACAGATTTGTAAGTCCCCCCCAAGCAAGAAAGCACACAAAACCTGTTTAAGACCGGCAAAATTTATTCATCTTATATCTTATCAACATTCGACAAAGAAAATTAATTTCCGAAAGTGTGCAAACCTATAAATAGTCATAAATAAGCAAAATTTCGTATGCGAATCAAACGAAATCACGTGTCTCTTCTGTCTCTTGATTATATTAAAAGATCCTTATCATGTTATTCAACAAAATATCGATGTGAAAAATACTATTTTTGCCATAGCTTAAACAAAAACATTTAAATAATCTACGCATCATCGTTCGACAAAAATTTGTTTTGAAATGTCGCTGATCAACTAAACCAAGGAAGTTTACAAACATTCTGAACTTATCAGTTTTATTAGCCATGAACCTCGTGTCTGACTTATTTAGAATTTTTGGTGAACACATTTGTAAAAATAAACATTTGGAGTATTGATCGTCACACAACATCAAGAAGCATAGAGAAAACGTCATAAATTAAAGATGACGTTTATTTTAACCGTTGAATGAAATATATATATATTTTTGTTTTGTTGGAATTTCCATTCAAAATTGAGCAGACTGGTTTGAATCAGTTAGTAAATTATTCATAAGATTAAATACACAATATTTTCTCGTCATGAATGGCCATCGACGAATTATGCACGTACCTTACCACAATGACGTAGATAAAACGTATATAATGGAGGTAAATATTAGAGACATATAAACTTGAAACTTGTTAATTTGGAAACTCCACTGCATTTCTCATGAATAAATTATAATTTAAGACATTCAAAGCCCTTACAATTATTTTAATAATTTTATTATTTTATTGGACGGCAATGAAATTTTATTATCACATTTTATTTATTTTCCATAACCTCCATGGCTCTTTCCATGCCCTGACGAGTATGCAATTCCACTTGATCCTTGATGTCCTAATGAGCCGCCTCCATGTGGATAGCCACCGCCTTGATGTCCGTAGCCACCTCCGTAAGGAATTCCTCCGCCTGAGAAAATATTAAATAAAAAATGAAAAAATTACAAAATATAAAATAATCAAATGTTACCAATGCCATGGCTACCACCTTGCGAAATACTTGATGCTGAAGCTGAAAATTTAATATACACATATTTTAATTTCATGTGACATGATTAATTTTTGAATCAAAAACCTGATGCGCTCGCTGAACTGCTTGAGAGTCCTCCAGATGAATGAGGAAATCCACCACCATGTCCTGATGAGGGATAACCACCCACAGCTCCTCCACCAAAGCTTGATCCATGCCCTGATGAAGGATAACCTCCTACAGCTCCTCCCCCAAAACCTGATCCATGTCCTGATGAAGGATAACCTCCCACGGACCCTCCACCGATGCTTGATCCATGTCCGGATGAGGGATAACCACCAGCAGATCCCCCACCAAAGCTCGATCCATGTCCTCCAGATGGAGCAAAACCGCCCCCATGGCCACCTAATGCACCAATTCCTATAAAATTAAGTATAAATTAAAATTTTATTTACGGACCTCAGCTATACATGAAATATTTTGTTATCAGCTTGAGAACGAAAGGAGCTTGACCTGCATCGGGATTTTTTTGTAATTAAACTTGTTAAATAAATGTACTTTGACACTAATCAAAATCAAAAAAAAAAAAATGTTTTTATCATGTGACATTTGGTAATTCGACACTAATATGTTCAATAAACAAATAAATGAGAAAACTAATTAACGAAGCTGATGATTTCTGTTGGAGAATTATATTAAATGACTGAATGATGCCTTACCAAATGAAGTTGATTGAGCTGCAGCATTGGCTGATGAACCAGAAGAACCGAATCCACCACTTAAAATGGGTATTCCAATTGAGCCTCCGCCGCCATGAGATGAATAAGCAAACACGGTACCAACAAAAGTGGCCAACGCTGCGAGAACTTTCATTTTGATGAGCACAATTTTTGTATCTAAATTCTGAATCCGCCAACAGCTCTTGATTCAACAGTTATGACATGAAGAGTCTTTGGATACAAGCTATTTATACAAAGAACCTCTATGGATCTGCACAAGTGAATCTTCTAAAGAATAAGAACCATCATCAATCAAAGTCATAAATTTGGGTTTTATTCGGTTCGAAGAAGGAGAACCACGAAAAATGATAGCTAAATTTTTGCACATAATAAAGATATCTAAATAGCAGCAAAAAAAGAAACGAGCTTGTTGCTTTATTCCGTTTCTTGTTCGATTTCTTTATAAGCAATGAGTCATTGTTGGAAATAACATTTGTTTGTTTGTAATCGACGCAAATTTTTTTTTATTTGGATAAGCAGCAAAAAAAAATATTTTAATAACTTTATCAAGTTAAATTTTTACAAATATTTACAGGTTAAAAGTTCAAAGTAATGTTACTGATTCCGTTTTCCAGAAAGTAAATAAAAAATAAAATTATTTCAAGTGTATCGCAAAGGTCGTAAATTTCTCAACTTACTGATTGCCGAAATTTGGAATCAAAGTATCAGTCTCGAATGTTTGAGGAGCTTGTGTTGTTGTTGTATGCATCGTTGTTGTTGGTTGTTCGGTTGTTGTTCTGTGATGACGATGGTGATGGTGGTGGTGGTGATGTCTTCCATGGCCATTCCTCCTGCTTCCACAATGCTTCCGTCTGCCATATGAATGCTTGCTTGATCCTGTGTCTTCTTCAGGACCTTCTAAATTTATTTCATCATCGTTTTCGGCAGAATCTTCAGCAGCAATTTTATTATCACGATTTTGACCTCTGTAATATTGCCGGCGACGCTGACCAGCCTCAATATCACTATCTGATTTTTCTGATTTCCACGCAAATGCGCAGACAATCAACAAACTGAGAATAATTATTTGAAGTTTCATTTCTTTGAAATTTTAATTTATTTATTATTCGACTTGATTCCTTTAATGTTTCGCAATTGACTGACAAATAATTTCCCTGCGATTTAATTTATAACGATTATACAATTTCTTATCAATTCTTACAGCGCCATTTATTTAATATTTTCTACCGAATCATTGTATCAGTATTGAGACACCTAAATTTCAGCTTTAAATTCACAATTTGCACAATCATTGTAAAAATTAAAACATTTTTAATGAATCAGTTCCTTTCAATTTATACGAGTAAGTGCCGGAAATTATTTTGCGTTAAACTTTAATTAATTTTTTTTTTCTGGTTGCCCAACAGTCTTATCAGGTCGCATGGACCTTTAGTTGATTCATCTTTTTTGACATTTAAAATAAAATCTTTGTTGTTACATGTCATCAGTTTCCGAGAAATCACGCTCTAGATGAGCGCGAATGAATTTAAGGTCGGGGAATTTTTAAAGTCTTTTTCATGCAGTGTTCTTCACCAATTTTTGTTCCGCTCACTGAATTTTGTTTATAAGATGCATGATTATGGGGGAAAAATATATGAACCTGATTTCGTTTCGTGAAATCTCGGACCATTTTCGTTTGGATGCTGCTCGGAGCAAGAATCATTTTAAAGCTGCTCCAGTGCTAGAAATATTTATTTTCAGGCAAGTTGCCAAAAAATATCGAGAAGTAGTTTGGTGATGCAACAAGTTTTAACTGGACAAGTGCCATAAGCATATTTTATGTGTGCTTTTAGCAACATGTAAAATATTCATGAGTAGCTTAATATTTAATTTGATTCATTCATTAGGAAATTGTACATTAATAAAATTTATTAAATTGCTTGCATTAGACATTTTCAACAGATGCATTTACATTATTCAAACATATTTCTATCATAAATTCTCAGGAAGAAAAACATTTTTAAGACATTATGCATCTACAATCTGTGAAAATAACTCGCGAGTTCGCTGTAATGTTGCACCAGTTTTTTTTTTTTTGGTAAATTTATGGGAAAATATGAAAATTTTACTGAAGCCTGAAGCCGGGGTTGCATCTCCTCTTGGAAAGTGGCACGATAAATCCTTGAAAAGTTTATTTTATTTTATGTGAGCTCGAGAAAACAATTTTCCACGGTAATCGGATTTTCAGTTTGCACACGAAACTACGACACATTGCACGGAGCATAAACTACCCGAAAAACGCGAATGGAAAATTAAGCTTTGCTAGAGATCGTGAATTTAATGCTTAATGTCAACGATACCAAAAAAAAATCAGCTTTAGAGTGGATGTGATGAGATCAAAGAGATTCCTGAGAGAAGAAAGAAAAATATGTCGGTGCCAAAATTGAGTTCTGCAAAATGGGTTTAAAAAAGTTTATTTTGAGCCAAAAATCGCAATATGTAATTTCACCTTCTGGTTTAGGGTTTTATAAAGTGAAAACCTACAATGAAATTGAGGCTTCAGACTTTCTGCCACACGACAGAATCTTTCTTCTTCTCTAAGTACATTCTCAGATCTGCTCAATGCCATCGACATTCGATTTTCCCGTACAAGCTGTAATCGTTTGTAATTTGAATACGTCACAATTAAATCGCACTTCTCGAATATCTCTTATGATTATGAACCAATTTCATATTGGTGCTTACTCAAATGATGAGAGGGAATTTTTCCATGCTATTCACCTGAATGAAAAATAATTCAATTTTGCAAACACAAACAAGGATAAAAATAAATTTACAGCTATGGAGAATCTTTTACAAGCATACACTCGCTTACATACGCGTACACAAAAAACCTATTTTTCGCATGGTTAATTTGAAAAGTGAACCCCTCATGGAAACCGAAAAAAAAAATATATATGTGTTTGCCAACAAATTCAGGGCTCAACCTTTGTTAATAAATACTGAGGGAGACATTGTGGAAAAAGAGAGACAGAGAGATGACTTAATTTTACTTATTTCCGGGGCATTTTTGTTCGGTGTGTTTTGTTGTGGTTGAAGGTAATTTCCATATTCAATTAAAATCCATTGCGATTGCTTAATTTAAATTTTCATTATTCATCATATTGCTTATACCTGCGAGGGAGTTTTATCTGAGTTTGTACTTTGCTTTTGGTTTTACGAAAACTGAGTTCATATTCAAATTTTTTTCACACTTAACAATCAATCTTGGGGCGGTTTTATTGAAATTTATTCTGGATTCTTGTGAGAATTCTGAAATTATATTTCAATTTGAAAACTTTTAAGCTGCGAGAGTTTAGCTGGAAAAATCTCTGCTTTTGCGAAAGATTCAACAACTGTCGGATCCCAAATTATGTCTATCTACCTGTCCGCTTGATTCGCAAGACAACGCATTATGAACTCGAAAGTGATTTTAAATCATTTTGGAGAAGCATCTCTCGCACAGTTTAGTCAAAATTGTTTTTACTTTCTCATAAAACATTAAACCTTCAACTTGAATCAAGTAAACCCATAAATGTTACAAAATATCTGAAAGAAGCTCCTTTTTGATTCCATAAATTATGAATTTAAAGTTAATGTCTTTACGCTTCTTTTTTCTTCCTTCGCTTGCGCACTTTAATGGCTTATTACTGCTGGTATATTTACGCGAACCGCTACTTTAGGTGTGGGCAGGATCATAACTTTGCAAGAGCCCAACTTACATACAGAGAGTTTTGATTTTATTACGCTCTTATACATATCAGTTGTACATTAGGGGAGAGTTTATAAATCATGTAAAAAGTTGAGTCACGTGCTTACTCCACACTGACATTATTGGCTATTAGATGTAAAACTTAGAAGTTTCCACATAATATTTAAGGTCAAATATTAAGGTGACGTCAGTAATGAAGGACTTCCGACTTGTGGTGTTTACTTCACATTATCCAAAATAAATGAAAATTGCACCAGCAACCACCTGTGAAACTTTTGCCTTAAGACATCAGATTTTTTTTTATTTATTCAACAGCATCCATGTTTAATCTAAAGCAAGTAAGACTGCTGTCGCGATCTTGTTTACTTACTTTCCTTTTTTCATTGTAAACAGCCATGACCCATCAGCTATCGCTTTGTAAATGCGCTCAGCAGAGAAAGCAGAAATTTTCATATAATTCCTTTATTTTTGCGCAAATAAAAGAGATCCTCGAAAGTTTTTGTTTTTAATCTATGCATACTCTAAGTGTCAGTTCTTCTTACACTTTAACCACACATGCATATGGTTTAATATGCTTCTGCTGTTCTTATGTTATACGTACAAAGCACTCGAATTGTCTACAACTTTTTCTTTGCGCTCTCTTAAATTCTTATGGTATATTTTCGCAGGATACAAAAAAAAAGTTTATTTCACATGAAAGTTAGAGCAATGTGAACTTTTTATTGACTTTCCGATTTCTGATTATCTTTTTCTTCTGTTGCCTTGTTGTTTTCTCGATTCATTTAAAGAGGAAAAGTTGGGCGAGAAAAGGTTCTACTGTAGTTGTGTTACAATAATAAAGCTACAAACACACTGTATCGAATCCATCTTGGAATGGAAATGGTGAAAGGGTGAAAGAGTGAAAACAAAACAAAAAATGTTAACTTTATTTGAAATTGTACGATTGCTAAAATCCCATTCAAAAAAAAAATATATATATATTTTTAACCCTTACTAAATTCATAAAGGAAACATTCAATGGAGAACAGAGCAATTTCCTCATACCTTTGGTTTGAAGGGTGAGAGAAATTTACAAGTTTTTGGTCTATGGAAATAAACAGACAACTGGAGCATCTATATGAAGTGGTGCAGATAGCTTTCGCCCGAAATCTACTTGGAATAGTATTGACTTTATAGTCTAGATGAAGGTGAAACGCGCGAGAGAGCATCAAGGAGTGGGTTGGGTTGATGAACACGTTAGATGTTGATAATAAATATTTAAATATTTGTTTTCACTCAGCCCATACCATACCATTAGACTATATGATGCCATCTTAGCACTCTTTTCTTATCATACCGGTAAAACGTATTTTATTATTAATTAAGCGAAATTATGTGCTCTATTTATGAGGAATTAGCTTTTTGCTTTACATGAAACTGGGAAGCCAGGAAAATTTCATAAATATTTTGATGTAATAATTCATAATATGGTTAAGTGATGAAGCTTAAATTGGCAAAATACCTTCGATGAGTTTTGTGAAGAGAAGAAATGTATGTTGCGAATAATTGAGTTGTTTGGTCTATTGGAATACAGATCGAATTACTTTGCTTAATGCGATTACATGGAAGGTCAATAATAAATGTTTATTTATGGTATTAAAAGTAAACTCATTAACTAAGCCAATTATTGAAGATAAATTAATTATTCAGAAAGTTTGAAAAGTTAACACAAAGGAAGCAAAAACAAATACTTAATGGATTTTCCTGATTTTTTAATTCATTGGAGATTTGATAAAAGTCTTCCACGGTTAATTTATATAATGAGTTTTACCAGCGTCTCCCTAGCGAAACGCTTACACTCTTCATATTCAGAAAACTCTCATTAAAACAACTAAATAAGAAGTGAAAATTGATTCAAATTAAAGTGGTTAATCTTACAAAGTCTTTAATAAACTCGAGTTAAAGAAGGATCGTGCGATGATGATATTAAATTACGCGTCTATTGCGACAGTATCGCAACTTCAAAAAACCGACCGAGAGTAAATTTTCTAGCAGAAAAGCATAAATTAATTGTGCAGACTTCAAAGAGCTCAATTACACTTTATCACATCAGAATAAATATTGAACCATAAATAATTTTTAATTAAAATTTACGAATTTTTCGCTTAATCTCATGGATGGAAAAACTGAGTCTGAAAATTCATTTCCGAAGTTATAGTAACTAAAAAAAAGCATTATCAGCTAAACTCTCCTTTAAATAAGATTTTCGGGAATGAATTACAAGTCGCATTCATAGATTAAAAACAATTAGAAATTTGCAAGAAATCAAAGCGTCACTTGGAAATTCATTCGACGTTGATTTTTTGGCCGTTTATTAAAATAAATATCAAAATTTTCACGAAATCAAGCATTTCTATCATGGCTGATAATTAAACGAAAATATATTTTATGTTGTAAAAATCGAAAACCAGAAACGTGTCTCAACTTTTTCCTTAAAAAAATTTTATTATTAAATCTGGTTGAATGTACTTTGAACGAGCCGAATGAAATTACTTTTATTGAATTTACTTTTCTTTCTCAATCTCAATGAATGAAACTTTTTTCTTCTTAATTTGCGAAATTGAAAAGTCCATTCCTTTGTAAGCTGTTTTCTTTTTGGGGAACATTAAATTCAATACTCCATTACATTCAACACATTCTACTGATTCAAACAGAATCCTCAGTGAGGAGGATATTCAGTGAGTGACCTTTTTATGTAAAAACTCATTAAAAAAAAATTCTGGTAGGAAGATTAGCAAATATTTGTCCAATTTTACATTTACGCTGATTCACAGTTTTCCTTTTTTTTATTTAAGTCATATTCAGAATTTCGAAAAGACCTCCGTAAAGAAGCTCATCGTTTCATTGCAGATGTTTGCTCAATGGAAATATATTTTTTTATGCTTTGAAATAAACAACAATTTTCATTCACAAAATTGATCAGAGCATGAAAACGATTCTTCTTTGTAGTAGCGGCGCTAGCGAGAAAGTTTTGTAATGAAATTTTCGCCTGTTTCGTTATTTTCAAAAGTAGCAATAAAAATTTATGAATTCTCGGAAAATTTTCAGCAAAATCTTTTCTAATATGAAGCTTTCGTTTTTTTCCATCAATATGAAAATTGATGCTCATCATGCTCGTTTATGATTCATAATTATCATGATTATTCTTACATCACATTTATGGCAATTTTTATTTATTTTCCATGAATCCTGTTCAATGTAAGGATTTCAAACGAATTTAGAACATTTGAAAATCGCCTTTCAACGTCATCTGGCAGAACTTTTTTCATGAAATTTGTTGAAACATGCGCACTAGTTCAACAATGTTACATGATTTCATTTTCCTCGATAGCAGTCATGTTGCCTATATAAGCGTTTTTTATTGAGTCTGACAACCCAGTCCGCATCTGACGTCACAGTCGATTGTTGTTATCATGTGCTCTTTTGTTGGAAGGAAAATGTGAAATATTGTGATGGAACAGATGTTTAAAATTTTGCTCGGATATTTAAAAAGGAAGTTATTCCGCAATCACAAAAGCTTTATAGATTTTAATAAAAAAAAATGAGTTAAGATTTAATGCTGTGTTAAAGCTTCACAAATGTAAACACACTGGAAAGTAAACATTGCAATGTAATTGGAAACCCTCGTGGTTGAATGAGTGAGCAAAGAATTGACGAGAAAGAAAATTACATCACTTACTAACACATGCACAGCGCGGAAAATTCGAAATCAGCTTGTGAAAAATCAAACATTTAATTCAATTTATATGATTTCTTACAAGTAAGGGTCGAAAATAAGTGTATAATTGCAAACAACAATGAATTCAAGTGAAATATAATGATGGCGAGGTGTCAAGAGCAGTGGAAAATTCGAAATCGACAAAATAAAAAGCGTCAAAAAAGTTTCTTTCATTCGACATTGTTGTTGTAAAGAAGGAGAACAAAAACGAAATTTTCATTTATTTTCTTTTTATTACCGTGTAAAATTGCACAATAAACAATGTCAGAGTCCATCGTTAGACAAGGCGCAATTAAATGCTGAATGACTTGTGTGTCGCCACCATTTTGTACTTCAGTTTTATCATTGTGCAACAAATAACATTTCGATTAAATTTATAACACTAATTTGTGAAAGCAAGGATCGATGAATTCGCCAAAAAGGAAGGTGCAACGGAATAACTTTGCGGTTATGAAAAATGTAAATTGTAAGGCCAAAAATAATTAAGAAATGCATCGGCAATGACGAAAACTTTAGAAAATCGATCACTTAAGCCGAACAAGAGAAAATTGCCACTTCCTGCTGCGAGGAAATTTTCTCACCGTAAATAGTAAACCCGGGTCCGGATTATTTTGCTTCGCTCAGAGACCAATTTCCAACTTAAAGTAAGGCAAGCTGATCAATAAAGCAAATACATATAGAAAATTAATGTGTCAAAAAAAGAAACAAAAAAAATTCGAAATCCAAGGAAGATTAATTGCAGATGAAGCATGAAGAAGCAAAACATAAGAACGCTTTCACTGATTGTGTGCACATTCACTTATTTGCTTGTTGGGGCTGCTGTATTTGGTGAGAATTGTTTGATGAATTTATAATGTGAAAGCTTTTAACTTCGGAACTTTCACTTTTGTTTTATTTACAGATGCCCTCGAATCGGAAACCGAAAAAAAGCGATGGGAAGCACTTCAAGCCATCGAAGATATGATTGTCAAAAAATATAAAATCAATTCTGATGATTTCAAAATTATTGAGACTGTGATTCTAAAGACCGAACCCCACAAAGCGGGCAAACAATGGAAGTTCACGGGAGCTTTTTACTATGGTAATTAAAATTTTAAGTGATGATAATTTCTTGAAATTTTAATTAAAAAAAATCTTTTGTTCAGTTCTTACGGTTCTAACGACAATTGGTTATGGCCATTCAACGCCATCGACTGTCGGTGGAAAATTATTTACGATGTGCTATGCGATGGTCGGAATACCGTTGGGTAAGTTTTTCATTTTACAATGATTTCCGTTTTTAATTACCACTTACTTCTTCATTTCTAGGTCTCGTTATGTTCCAGTCGATCGGAGAACGAGTCAATAGACTTAGTAGGTAAGTGTCAAAAGCATTTTTTCTAATTAGTGAAAATCAATTAATGAAATAATTTTTTTTTTTTGCAGCTTTGTTATACAGACCGTTAAAAAGTCATTGAACTGTCGCAAAACGGCAGCTACGGAAGTAGATTTAATTTGTGTGGTAACCACACTGTCGAGTTTAACGATCGCTGGTGGCGCAGCAGCTTTTTCAGAATTTGAAAATTGGAAATATTTCGATTCAGTTTATTAGTGAGTTTTTTCTATAAAATTCTATTATAAAATTTCTATTTTTAATTTGAATCCATAAAAGCTGTTTCATTACACTAACAACAATCGGTTTTGGCGACATGGTGGCACTACAAAAAGACAATTCGCTCAATAAACGCCCTGAATATGTAATGTTTGCGCTCATTTTCATTTTATTCGGCTTGGCGATCGTTGCTGCTTCGCTCAACTTATTGGTGCTTCGATTTGTTACAATGAATACTGAAGATGAACGACGCGATGAGGCTCAAGCCATTCAAGCCATGCAAGGTTAGATTTTTGATTAAAAATGTTTGATAAAATTTATGGATTTGCTGATTCATTTGAAATCTTATTTTAGGTGCGGTACGTTTGGAGGGTGACGTGATAACAGCGAATGGTTCTATTCTTAGTGGACACCTGGGCCATCGTATTCACATCGATCCAAGTGTTCATTATTATCCACAGCAATTACAGCACCAAGATTCGACGTCTCTTGACGACGAAGATTCATCAATGTGTTCGTGTTCATGTGGTTGCTTTAGAGCGTCTAGACAAAGACGGTAAAAAGATTTAAAAATTATAATTTTCGTAAATTGTACTCGCAAATTAATTCTAATAATTTTAGTAAACGTTATCATGTAAGGAAGCCTCAGCCATTTTACATTCAACCGATGCCAAAACCTCGCTTTGAATTTCGCGACATTAACAGGGAGCGTCTTAAAAAGATTTCATTATCAGCATCATCCCTTCCACCTGTTGGACTATTTCCTGTCGAAGATCTTAAAAAGGAACAATTATTGGCCATTACCGATGGTTCATTAGATCATCAATATTATCACACTTCAAGCGACAATGTTAATGATGAATTATATAATTTCTACGATGATGATCACGTTCTTGAGCCTCGCCATAAATCGCTTGAATATTTTGACGATTTCTATCCTGTTGAGGACCAACATTATCTGGATTTAATGGCGGATGATGATGATTCAACCAATGTAAAGCCTCACGTTACAGCAACAACAACCATTGCATCATTCCGATGCACTACACAATATCAACAACAAACAACTGTTGCAATCTATCAACATACGAGGGCATCGTCACTTTAATTGTTAGTGGATTTCATTCGCTGACGATAATATAGACACTTGAAATTCAAAATTTGTCTGCCAAACTTTAAGCAAGCAGAAAGAAAAATATTAGAAATGCACGGAATAAATGAAATTCTGCACGTTTTCAAAATCGCATTTTTTGGCATTCGAATTCATTGAGCAAATTGCACAATGAATTCACCTGTCAATGAAATAATGTACGTTGTCAATAGGATATATTTAGATAATAATTATAGTTGAAAGAAGTTAGGTTATGAATCAAATAACTGGTGTTTATCTTTATCTATTCACTGTCTCGAAAAAAAAAAAAAATCTTTTTAAAAATATTTGCCAAATCAGTTTTCGGGGAAAAACAAAATTTTCCAAGCCAAACAAAAAAAAAAAAATTGCTAAAAATTATTTTATTTCCTAAATTTTCCATTTCTTTAGATAGAAAATAAATTGATAAATAATTCCTTTGTTATATGTTTTATTTATAACAAAATACGATTAGAATAATAGAGAAAGAAAAAAAAATAATTACACCAAAATGCTACCATAAAATGCGGCACTGCATCCATTTAAAATGCAAGTAGATTTTTTATAGTATAATCAGAATATTTCAAAGATTATATTATGCCACTGTAAAAACCCGTTATTAGTTTCAGAAACGATTAGAAAAAATCTACATTCTCCCGTTTTTGAAACAGGTATATAGCTAGATATATTGCATTATGCTTTGCAATGTTCCTTCTTATTTGGTGCAATTATGTATTGTTTCATTTACAAACTTCAGTGAAATAAACTGAAAAAAAAAAAAAAAATAATTACACCAAAATGCTACCATAAAATGCGGCACTGCATCCATTTAAAATGCAAGTAGATTTTTTATAGTATAATCAGAATATTTCAAAGATTATATTATGCCACTGTAAAAACCCGTTATTAGTTTCAGAAACGATTAGAAAAAATCTACATTCTCCCGTTTTTGAAACAGGTATATAGCTAGATATATTGCATTATGCTTTGCAATGTTCCTTCTTATTTGGTGCAATTATGTATTGTTTCATTTACAAACTTCAGTGAAATAAACTGAAAAAAAAAAAAAATAAATAAAATTTTTGACCAATCTATTTGAGTTCTACTCCGGATTTTTTTTTTTTTATTTCATGGTTCCAATGAAAAAAATTAAATATAATGAATGACAAGCATATCCAAAAACGAATCCTGATAAAATCTCTCACATTTCCTCGCTATGAAAGGGAATTTGATTTAGGTACAATATCTTCAATTTTAAATGGAATTCAATTCCATGAGACATATCAAAGCTTGGCTTTGTTTGTAAATGGATTCGACGAGCCTGTGTAGATTTTTTTAATGAGTTTTTCGGAAGGAGTGATCCCACCACCAGGCATAAGATAGGCATATATACTTATTTTGCGATTCCTATAACGCCACAAGCCAAACGACCACCAGCATTTCCGGTGGTTTTGCTCAATTCATGTCCTGGAAATAAATGTTAATCAATCCAAAGGAAAGGTAAGAGGCTTTCAATGAATACAACACTGCGTTTTAGCATAAACGTCATCATTGTATAACTCGACCAAATTAAACTAACCTCCTTTGCCTAAATCATCAGGATCAGCATGAACAACAGCGGTACGTCCCAAGATGCTCAAATTACCGGAAAGCGAGATTTGCTTATCAGTGATATTAACCTTGGCAACTCCATTATCATCGGCAATAACATTGCCCAAATCGCCAGCATGTCTTATTTCATCAGTAGGACCTCCATGTTCCTTTCCAAAGGGATTGAAATGTGGACCGGCAGACATGCATCCATTAGTGCTATCCCCGAATTCATGAACATGAAATCCATGATTTCCTGGTTTTAATCCGGTTATTTCACCAGTGACCTGAACGGCATCGGATTCCGACTAGAAATGAAGGTCAAATATATTATGCAAGTCATTGATAGGTGAATGTAGAGTTATGATAATATTAATAATGTATGAGTATCGCGCAACTCGGTAATGGGAACAAAAATAAACTTCAAGTATCTTGATAGGAAATACGAATCTACTCACCTCTTGATTGAAGAAAATAGTTCCTTTAACGTCACCAGCGAGAACGCAAACTGCTTTTGGCATTTTGATCGATTTGGAATGTTCTTAATTGGGAGAATTGATGTAATCGAATTATGGAAAAGATTTCGGCGTTTTTGCACTCAGCACTACTTTAAAACTGTCTATTCTGTCGATAAAAAAAAAATTTAACGATACACTGTGAAAAATAAATTTTTTTCAAACACTTGTTGTCACAACTTGCAGTTACTTATTTCGAGACGTTTATTTAATCAAATATGAATAATTTTTTTCTGCTTCATTGTTGTAACCTTAAGACTGAAAAAAGGAGAAACGTTATTGAATATTTAATAATGTACATACATCAAGCATCCCATCACATTTCTATGTCATTTCTAATGTACAACGTTACGCGGCACAAGCACATAAAACATAATTTTTATAATATGATTAACGCATGTTAAAAACAATATATTAATAAAAAAAATATGTTAAAATTTATTTAAAAGTACAATAACAAAAATAATTTATGTATTTCCTCGCGAAGGATTTTAGAACTTCAGACATTTGCAATGTTATGAATCCATTGGCGTACTGATGCAACACGAGCATAAACAGTTGGGTATGAAGGAAAACATATTCCATCGGCGGAACTAACGTAAGAAGTGACGCCAAATAGGGTTCCATCCTTATCTCGTCTCAAAGGTCCGCCTTAAAAAAACGAAAACTTGGTTGTGGAAAGTTTAGAAAAAATTATTCTTTTTTTTTTATTCACTGCCTTAAAACGCTCCTTATAAACTGGAGAAAGACAAAACTGTTTAAAGGAACTTTTTGATGGAAAATTTCGAATTTAGGTCTGTTTTAAAATTACTCACCGCTGTCACCTGATCATCCAAACAACAAACAGTTGAAAAATTGGGAGGAAAATATATTATAACATTAAGACTCTATAATTTAATCATACCACTGCACGCGCCACTTTCATTAACTCCCATTACGCAAACCTTGTATTCAGTTAATAAATCATCATATTTAGCACATTCAGCATTTGATAAAAACTTTACAGGTGTAGATTGTAAGAATTCAGGGAGGATTGGACTTAAATCGGAATCATTGTAACCTGATATTCCCCAACCTGATATGAAACCAGTTTCTTTGTTGCCTACGGACATGCTGTTTGCCAATTGAATTGGCATTACATCAGTTCCAAAAACAATGTTTTCTGTGACACTAAACACAGTAAAATCACGTTCGATTTTTTCCACATCCCAATCTGGATGAATTGTAAATTTTTTGACTGCATAAATTTGGCCTCCTTGTAAATTGCTATCGGAACCAACTCGAATTGAATACAAAGATGGTGAATCGCCCTTTTCGAAACCTAAAACAATGGTTTTTAGTAAAGAGATAAATAGTTTGAGTTTTGTTAAAACTTACAATGAGCAGCCGAAATCAAAAAAGTTTCTGAAATTATTGATGCCCCGCAAATGTGAGCACGCTTATATCTTAATGATGCCTGGTATGGTACAACAGAAATAGAAGTTTGCTTTCCATTTAAAATAAATCCACTTGTATCGAAGTCTGCGGGTTTGCATTGAACTTCAGCTGCCACGAGCGCAAAAACGAAACAAACTTTAAACATTTTCTTTCTTTTTTTCCGTATTTTTCTGCAACAAACGATCACAAAGAACGATCAACAAACTACTGACATCTTTTTGAAAGAAGTTTTTATTTTTATATCAAGAATAATGAACATATTCAGATGTCTGTGTGCATTATATGATAAATAAAAACATATCAAACTATCAAGCCATCATCATCATCAGCAGGAACAATCGGATCATAATCTTCATAATTTTGAGGTTCAATAACGTCGTAACTGAAAATTTCATTACTATTGATAGCAAATATCTTAAAGGTGTCATTCAACAAGAAAGTGATCTAACTCCTGAAGACAAAATTAAAAATATTGAAGATTGTGAAAATAATATTATACTTACTCTGCTGATTCCTTAGAATTAAAATAAGCAATTTTCCTCTTTAGCCATGGAACGACAGAAACAACGCTCGAATAAACATTTGGATAGTGTGTGCTGCAAAAGAGTCCAGTTCTGTTTTCGAGCATCATCACGTTTGAAGCGACTCCAAACAAAATGGGTGCATGGTCATCTGGTTTTAGAATAAGCGGTCCACCTGTTTTTTTTTTTTTTGTTATGTAACCAATGAAATTTCATTGAATTCCATGTTTTATGATGAAATACACCCTAAACTTACCACTATCACCTGAACATGCTCCCGATGTTGAATCAGGTGAAACTATACAGATTTTGAATCTATTGATATTTGCCATTTTGTATTTTCGCATACATTCAATGTTTGAAATAACATTCATTTGGGTCGATTGCAATGTATTTGCAACGGCACCCAATTTCTTGTTCTTATTTGATTTGGTATGAACATATTTAAATACACCCCATCCGGTTATCGTTACAGAATCACCAGCTTTCAATCGATCGTCGGCATCTGGCAAATCGATGATTTTTACAAATTGATCATCAATAAATAAGCCACCTTTTATGTAAATAAGCGAGAAATCATTATCAAATGTTTCTTCATTCCAAGCTGGGTGCACTATATATTGCTCTATTGGATACAGTTCATAATCACAAGGATTTGATGTAGAGTTGGTACATATTCCATAAAATGTTTCTTCATTCGGGCGCGGAAAGCCTTTAAGAGAGTTAAAATAAAATAACTTAAGAAAATCTCTTTTGAACTTTTACACATTCGACTTACAATGAGCTGCACTCAAAATCAAAAATTGCGATATTATTGAACCGCCACAAGTATGCGAATTGCTATAAACGATTGACACCTGATATGGTGCATTCTGTATGATCTCATCAGTGCCGCCAATAATGAACCTTCCTTCATCAAATGCCGATAGATGCACAACTAAGCATATCACAATTAATATATAGTAGACAATCATCTCTTCAACGAAAAATTTACAACTGAAAGCGACAGCCGAAATTCAGACATTTTTGTCTCCAGTTTTTATCAACAATTTGCGTCATTCCACATTTATTTGGTCAAGTGCAAAAAACAGCCTGACAAATAAAAAAAAAAAAACTTTACTTACCTAGTTGCCATCGCTTCATGATATCATTCTCCAGATCTTCAAGAAGAAAAATAATACTTTTATTTATATTTTTCATTTATTCATTATTCATTTATTAATACATAAATATTTGCGATTAAAGAATTCCAGTGCATTTCACATGATTGTTTACTTAAAATATTTTTCTGATCCGAGCTCTCAGTCAATTATCTATAAAACTTTCTGAAGATGAATGCTTAGATCCTTCATTATTTTGTAGTCCACTGGTCGAGTAAAAGGTATGCGAGTATGATAGGGAGGACTATTTTAATTTAATTCAGGAGTGAGATTCCTTTTCGTGTTGTATACAGTCGGAAGTAGTGACAGAAAGTCGGCCATATATTATACACATCGATGTGTGGTGAAATTGCTTTGAAATGCTTCATCACAAGATGTCTGACAGTCGCTTTATTTCAGTGTTTGTATGGACAATGATCGCAATATTTCCATAACACCGAATGGCGACTACTTAGTAGTAAGAATAGAATAATAAATGAAGCGTGCATTTTACGTTGATGTTCATTCATACGTATAATGTTGATTCAGCACATCTGGTTTCTCTAAGGTTTGATGACATCTCGTCAATGTATTATTGTCATTATTCTGTGAATTTATGATTTTCGAATGTAAATGCGTGTTTGTACCTCTAAATAGCATCTTTCCACCATTGCATTTCATGTAGAAACTTCCACACTACTCAGAGTGTTTGCAAATAAAACAAGTGTTGGTTCACTAAATAACAATCTTTCCACATTAAATAGAGGCGTTTTCAATTCGAAGAAAGCCTTCTTTCATGTTCCAACTATTTTTGATTTCTTTTGCTTCGTGTCGTTTTGACATAACAACATCGTTTTTGTCTCTTTGTTTAAGACGTCGATGTTGGCTCGTTGGCTCTGTGTAGATTTCACAACAGATGCGGCAAGGCTGTAAATTTGTTTGGAGTATCGAAAATTTATCAAGAACCATAACAGAAAATAATTTTAGTTTTATATCATTGCGTAACAATTCTGTTGACAGACTTAAATGTTACACTCATTCGATGGCTGATGGAGATTCATCGTCGTCAAAAAATGTCGAGAATCCAAGGAGGTACCAGCTTCCTCCGATGTGGAATCTGACATGTTCAGCTGCCTTTGCATTTATAATCTCTATTCGGAGAGTAGTTTATAATAAGATTCTGAATAGACAAACTTTCTTCTCACTGAGTAGTAAAGACACGATTATTGCAATTTTGTTTGTGACATAAGTCATGGCAGCAACGTCACATTGTCTTTCACATCAGCGTTACGGATATGGATTCTATATAATAGACATATTTTACAGCTGATAATGAAATAATTCGAGAATTATCAAAGGACAAAAATTCATCATGATTTGATTTTTTTTATAGGTAGGTAGTAGATAATTTCTTCTGATTTTGATTGCTTGATATGATATTTAAGAATAAGGATAGCCGAAGGATAGCAAATAATTAAAATTCCAGAAATATCAGAAAGCAGCTTGAGAACACACTTTCTTTACATCTGTTGTTTTAAAGCACTTCAGTGCTTCCTTCGCGCATAGATACTGATATTTATTATTCTCATATCGGTTTGGATGTCGCGCAAATCCAGCGTCTTGTCTTTTTTTGCGTCGATTTTTCACGGTGTTTTGTTCAACAAATCGTTAAAAAATTTTCCTATCAACTTTGAGTCTCTATAAATCGAAAATAAAATAAACAAAAAATTATGAACATTACTGAAGAAGATCTATCAGGCATTTGCCGAAGCTGTGGTAGGAGAGAGGATCTCATTTTCTGTAATATTAACCATGAGGAAGTGCAAAGGCTACTCAAATTCATTCCCGGACTGGTAATTGGATTAAAAAAAAAATGAAAAAAATTATTTTTGTATATTAAGAAACCTATTTCTCTTTCAGATAGACACAAGTGACACATCAATGCCACAAGATGTTTGCATCAACTGCTATCAGACTATAAAGACACTTAATTATAATATTGGAAATATTATGGATACGCAAGCAATCATAAAAATGCAAAACAATCTGAAACAG
Source organism: Propsilocerus akamusi (assembly GCA_018397935.1). Classification (NCBI taxonomy): domain Eukaryota; kingdom Metazoa; phylum Arthropoda; class Insecta; order Diptera; family Chironomidae; genus Propsilocerus; species Propsilocerus akamusi. The sequence continues at coordinate 25,473,994 of CM031468.1, read as the reverse complement.
AAAAGAGCCGATGAATTCAAGGAAGAAAAAAGTATGAAACGAAGCATAGCAGAAGATATTGCAGCCAAATATACCAGCTTGAAAGTGAGAAAAATAAAGATCCCAACAGCTGAAATAAATTCCGCTAAGGAAAAATCTCCACAGAAGATAGATGCTGAACAGATAATTGTGATTGAAGAAATGCCTGACCCATCAAAAACAGTTCCAACAAAATCAGAAGCTCATCGTTCCTTCATGTGCATTTCATGCAGTCAGAAATTCAGCAATTTCGAGTCACTCTCAGAACATTTAAAATCGTGTAAACCAACAGACAATCTTAAATGCTTCTGCGGAAAATCAGTAGCAAATAAAAAAGAATTTTACAACCACGTTAGTATCTGCCATCCAAGGAATAAGCGTCAACACATCTGTACGTATTGTCAAAAGATATTTAGTAGTTCCATGAATCTCCAGAATCATGTTATGCAAACTCACAAGCCAGTGAAAGAAGTTCTGAAAGGAATTTATATGTGTCATAAATGCAAAAGCGAGTTTCGGACCTTCAACTTACTGAAGACTCATCGCGAAAAATTGTGCACTAAAGTATCCGAGAGCTGACAGCGCTAGGCTGAAGGATTTGTGGTTTCTTTATTTCTAATTATTGAATGCTTATTTTGTTGAGATTTTCGCATCCCTTATTGTACTACAAATAAAAAAAAATTGTCGAGCCCGCTATTAAACACCTAAACGTTGTCATCATTATTATGGCTTTGCAATATGCTTATAATAATAATGTACTCGCTTTTAAGACACTATAATTTGTTTTGCTTATGTTATTTAGATTCTTAGTTGCAATGAATGGGCGGAATATCGTTACAAGATCTTGTTAAAATGAAAAGCTTTTTCCATCTTCTTTCACTCGTTTAAATTAGGTACCTTTCGGAATGTAAATGGACGTAACTGTTAATTAGGTACCTAAATGGACGTAACTGTTAATTAGGTACCTAAATGGACGTAACTGTTAATTAGGTACCTAAATGGACGTAACTGTTAAGTTTGTGAAATATTATTTATACCTAAGTCGTCATCAACTATTCAATCATATTGAAGAACATGCATGAAAATATCATTCCAAATAGCATGAGAACGGCAACAATAATACCGTAAGTTCCAATGTAGGATGCGCGTTCACGAACGAATGCAGAACCAATGTCATAGCATCCGTCTGGATAGACATTGTAAAATGATGGGTTGTCCTGGCATGGCAATCGTTGAAGACCATCACGGTCAATTTCCTTGCAGCATGTTACTGGTAATTTGCCAGCCCAATCTCGGAATGTATCAACACCGCAACACTTCAAGCGAGCCTGGGTTGTATCCCATGATCTGGTTACTTCTCGTCTAGCGCCGTACAACTTAATTGTAGAATACATCTCTTGACGCATTGTCAAGTCGACCTTCTCGCGGAAAACAAAACAGAGAATGCCGCCGATCAGCATTATGACGAATACACAAAACAGAAGGATGAAATACTGCAAAAAAAAAAAGTTAAGAAAAAAGCACTTTCCATATAATTAAAAAGCGGCTGCAATTTGAAGGAAACTGAAGAAATATAAAATTGAGGTCATTGCCGATCCGTAAAAGAGAATAATTGGAGTGAAATATTACGCGGTATGTGTATATTGTATAATGGAATAAACCAAACAGAGTGAATGCAATTCAAGGTCACGGTCGCAAACTGTTTTTGTACGACAGAGAACGGCGCAGGTTGAATCAACCAAGCGTGTAAAACATTAAATATTTACTGTGCAATGTGAGATGCAAGGGAGCGCGCAAAAAATAAATACATAGTCATACTCATCATCCGGATGCTTATGAATTATTTTATTATTATATGTATGTCGTTAATTTTGAATTTGCTTCTGATAAATTCTTTAATGACACGCCCTGGATAAATTTTTCTTCTTTTTTTTACTTACCGTCAGTAGCATGCATTTGATCTCACGAGCAGCAGCGAAAAATCCGAAGAATGCCAGCAGACAAGCCAGAGCCGATGTGATGACCAATGCATAGGCAGCTCCAGTTAATAGGTTCGTACCGAGCAATTCACTTAGGAAATTGCGATCAACAAGTGTGTTGATACCATGCACAAATACTACTGCGCTGCCAATCTAGGAAAGGTGGAATACAAGCCAAGAACCAGTTTAGAAGTTTGCACATAGATGATACACTATTTATTGCCCTGGATACAAGTTCAAGAAACTTCTTTCTTTCACTTCAAGACACTTCCTGATACTTACAAAAATGATCAGATTCGAGATATACATTCCATATTCTACGAGATTGCTGCAAAAGTCTGCGCGGCCACCGACAGCCATTTTCAATGAGGATTATTGCTGATCTTATTGTTTAAGAACTACTTAGAGCTGTTTGAAAACTGAAAATATTTACAATCGAAAATTGAAATCGAGTCCGAAACACAAAAACGGTTTTAATATGTATGTATATAATTGCTGTTGAGGCACAATGAATATAGTGGAGGTGAATGTTTGTGGATGCGCGCGCGTAAGTGGATCGCAGCGTGGTTTTGTTTTCATTGTGCAATTCGGTAATTATTTCTATGGCAACCGAATTTACTGGTCAGCATGAGCACGGATGTACTAAGGGGTGTTTTTGGGGTATTTCTTAAGGAATTAACCTATTGTTAGGTACTTGAAAATAAATCATAATGATTGATTCTACGAGATCAAGAAAGCCCACACCCTTCTTGCGACACTAGATTCCACTAATACTAACAAAACACTATGGACTTTAAATTCTGGTGATTTTCTGCCAATAGAATCGTTTAATTCCGATTTAATTCTGACATTTAACACGCGAGGTGCACTCATTACTCATTAGTTTCGAAGTAATTTCACTGCAATTTTCAATTAATTTTAGAACTCATTGAGAATTCCATTTTGATGACGAATACTTAGACATCGCGGGATTTTATTATAAACTTCTTCTAATAACTATGATTATAACTTACTTAATGAGAGAACTTTGACTCGTTTCAATTAACACAAATTGGGGAATAACGAGTGAATGTGTAATGAAGCTTTAAATGGACTGGAATAGTGTAGAAAAAAATATTAATGAGCTATGATGTAGATGCTAATAACCACTTGTTGAGTATGTTGTATAATTTTCTTGTTGATTTCACTCCTTAGTACTAGCGATGTTGCCCGCTGACTTTTGGCAGTTATAATTATTTAAAAACAGATGTGTGTGGTGGAAATTATTAAAAATATTAAAGCTTCTTGTATAATTTTTTACTATGGAGAACTCAATTAAGTAGAACCCAGCAGAGAACCGTTTAAAAGTGATAATAAATATAAATAAAGACATTTACTCTATGCAACATACTCGGATTATTACAAATCAAAAAACTTACTGAACTCATAAGAAAGTTCATCTCAGTTCAGTTCAAAATATAAACAATCTCAAATATAACTGATTTAAATAAAATCAAGGAATCGCAATAAAAAATGCCAACCTGGGCTCAGATTCAAAGTCAATTAAGACATCCAAATAATCCAGTGGTAACATATTATTCATATTGAATATGTTAAAATACTTAATTTAGAAATTGATCTCTAAACGTTTTTTTTTTTTTTAGGTTTTCTTAGATATTGCTGTTGGAAACACAGAAATAGGCCGCATCATATTTGAATTGTTTGCTGATGTTGTTCCCAAAACCGCTGAGAACTTCAGACAGTTTTGTACTGGGGAATATCGACCGAACGGTGCACCGATGGGTTACAAGGGATCGTCCTTTCATCGCGTGATAAAAGATTTCATGGTTCAAGTGAGCTCGAGAATTATTTAAGTCCTAATGAAGAAGTTTCTAATAAAATTATTTCAGGGAGGTGACTTTGTTCATAACGATGGAACTGGGGTCATAAGTATTTACAGTGGAAGCAGCTTCTCTGATGAAAATTTTCAGCTAAAGCACGACTCAGCTGGACTTTTGTCATCAGCTAATAGCGGTAAGGTCATTCATTGCAATATCGTTTAGAAAATTTAAAGTTTTCCTTTCATGTCATCAGGGAAAGACACAAATGGATGCCAGTTCTTTATCACTTGCGCCAAATGCAATTTCTTGGATAATAAACATGTTGTCTTTGGCCGAGTCATTGATGGTCTTCTGATTGTACGAAAAATTGAGAACGTGCCCATAGGGTCAAACAATAAACCAAAAATTCCTATTGTGATTTCACAATGCGGTCAGATGTAATGATGATCAACAACAATTGATATCAAATAAATAATTTTTAATTTTGCTGTACTTTTACATCATTTTCTGGGTGTTACTCCGATTTGTCAATATAATAATGAAACTAAAGAGTCCTACTTTGCGCTTCCAGCACATGACTTTTGATTGCCGGAGTTCCAAATCTCTCTTCCGCCTCGTCGATGAAAGCTCTTTCCATTTGAATTACTAATTGATCAAAGAAGAAGTTCGCCAGCTGTGAATGGATTGCAGATTTGAATTGGAAGGACACCTCAAAATCAATAACACACGATTGTGGAATGTCCTTTACGCCCGGCGAAAACTTCCAATAATTAAGAAGATAGCTAAACAGACGCCCATCACTACATTCGGCTTTGACTAGAGATGGCTTAACGAGTGTCACATTGGATGTATATTTTTCATTAATCGGCGGAAAACCAATAACAAGATCAGCTTGAAGGAAACCTTGCTTTCGATTGTAAACTTTAGATTTTTTACAGAATGGTACAAACTTGTGATAATTCTCTACGTCTGCTACAACTGTATACATCTGATCCATTGAGTATCTAAAAATAAATCGAAATTCAATGTCAATATGAAGGAAAATAAGATTAAGTAGTCAAGGGCAATCTTGGTTACTGACCCGACCAGTTGCTTTCCTTTGAACTCTCGACATTTTTTCATTTGTGCCAGCGATGAAAAGTCAAACAATTTTCTGCTTGTATGCTGGAAGAGACGTCGAGATCTGAAACAATACAAGTTTCATAAGTTTTTTTTTAGTGGCGCAAAAAAGTAAGAGGCAAAAACTAACTCACATTGAACATGTCGCAGCTGATGATGACGCCCGACAAATTACACGAAGGCCCAGTGGCATATAATTTGTTGTCATTATTTCTTAAAAAATAAATAACTGAATTAAGCTAAAAAATCGATTAAAAAATAATAAATTTGTAATCTAGCGGGTCGTGCAACTACTACTGATATAATATAATGTATACAATATTATAAACGAGGTTCTAGTGTTTAGCGAAATTAAACGAACAGTTGTTTGTACATAGTGCATGCAATCGGAAATTGCAATGAGGAATTTCATATTGATGATAGCCTTAATAACAATTCAGCTGACTAATTTCGTATCGTCCAGTACGGGGGACAAATCTCCTTATTATCACAATTGCGTTAATAATTGCATAAAACAAACATGCCAAAACAGTGAGATACTTCTTCCTTTTTTTTTTTGAATTAAGAAATCACTGATTGCACAATCTTTTTATAGATATTCTTTTGTTTAAGAAAGGTATGGAGGACAGCATATCAGATCATTTAATTGATTTATGGCGTTACAAGAATCTTGATATTAGCACTTTTGAACTTTTGGAAAATTTGATTGGATGGAATTGCAGGGATGAATGCAAATATCAGTAAGGAATCTTAATTTCCGACTTGTCTGGAATATGCAGAATACTTTATTTTAGATGTATGCATAAAACAACACAAGCTTTCATTGCTCGCAAATGGGCGATACCACAATTTCATGGAAAATGGCCCTTCATCCGATTTCTTGGAATGCAAGAACCAGCTTCAGTCATATTTTCTGCCCTCAATTTTTTTGTACATTACAAAGGACTTCAGAAATTTAGAAAAGACGTCCCTTCCGATGCACCACACTACAAATTGTGGCACACTTTCTCCGTTATCTGTCTAAATGCATGGACATGGTCAATGGTTTTTCATGCTCGTGATTATCCGCTTACAGAATTATTTGATTATGTCTTTGCATATTCCATGGTTCTTGCCTCATTTTGTTGCATGTTTATTAGGTAAGCTGAATGGTTTCAAAGTTTAGAAGACAAACTAACACTTAGTCTCATTCCCAACAATGAAAAAAACAGAGTGGCTCATGGCAAAACTAATCGCCTCAAAGCTTTCATAACGCTCCTGTGTATTGGCTTCTTTCTCAATCATTTTGCATATCTGAGTTATAATTCCTTTGATTATTCCTACAACATGAAAGTGAACATTGTGACAGGTGTTTTCGGCGGCTTTGGTTGGATAATTTGGTGTTGTACACAAATGAAAAGACGTCCTTATGTCTGGAAAATGCTTCTGTTTGTCCTCCTCGCAATATGCTCAATAATTTTGGAGGTTTATGATTTTCCTCCATTTTTGAATGCGTTGGATGCGCATTCATTATGGCATCTTTCATCAGCACCAATAACAATTCTCTTTTACAAGTAAGTTACATTCTACAAGAAATACATTTCATAAATGATAAATAATTCTGTATTTTAGATTTATCACCGATGACTGCAAAGCGTTACGCAGAGAAATTACAACCGACGACGATAAAGAAAAACTTCTATAGGAAGGAGAAAATTTAATTAGTTAAATTCTAGTCAAGAATTAAATTGTAAGCACTGCAACAAATAGATCAGTTTATTTATCACTATCACCTTTTTTGCAACGCTTGATACAAATTACAAATTTAAGAATGACATATCTGGAAGCACTCAGGATGTTATAGTCGCGTCAGATCCTGCCGCGTGCGGTCTTTTTAGTCATATTGTGATTTAATCGTACATGCTCAGTTTCAAACGTACTTTTGACAATATCGCATTGAATTGCAAATAATAAAGAATATCACAGAAAAAAATGGATAATTCATCATTTGCGACTATTGGGCGTACGCCTAATTTGCCACCACCAAATCAAATTTGCACAAGTAATTACAAAATTGAGTGATGCTCATTAATAAATCGTTGTTTATGTTCATAATTATTTCAGTGGTGTTACATATTGAATTGGGTACAAGACCGCAAAATATTCACTGTCCAGCATGTAAGAGTTGCATTATTACGCAAATTAAGCATAGGGTATCTGGAAAGACATTCTTTTTGGCTGCTTGTTGCACTTTATTTTGTATGTGCTGGATTCCTTGTTGCGTAAACTCTTGCAAGAATGTTAATCATTTTTGTCCCAAATGTAAAGCATTCATAGGAACACATAAAGTTTGAAGGCTTCGAAAAAAAAATCTGAAAATAAAGTGCCCATGACTAAGTAGGTGCTTCTAGGAACGAGAAATTTAACCGGACGTTGACGTCATTTATGTACAATTTTCATGATAAACTTTATTTTTACCGTGCATTTTTTTTTTGCGAGAAGTTTAAGTAGATAATTGCAAATGATTAATTTCACAGATTTATATTTTTTTTTTCTCTCTAAAAAAATGATTTATTTAATAAACTTTCGGCAAGTTTGCATTTCGTTCTTGTTTTAGATTATTATCTAATATCTTAAAAATTTAAAAAAAAAGAAACAAAAACTATTTAGAAAATATTTGTTAACAAAGCTCTTAAATTATTTATGCAAATATTAGAAAATTAGTTTTAAAAACCATAGTAAATTTGACACTTATTGTCTTAAAGTGTTTAAAAACGGACTTGAAAATTATTTGTGTGCCAATTCAAAAGTTAGAAAGTCAACTAATATTTCAGTTTTTTAAGTCATCTAAGTTCTAACCACTTGATCATAGTCTTGATACTCTACTGCGCTGCGCTGTACATTTAAATATACGTTTCACTTTTAAAATATTGGAAGCTTTCCATCTATATAATTAATTATATATGTGTAGCAGCACATGGCTTATTCCAACCAATTGTTCGGTTCATATATATGTATAGATATATGTAATTTATCTATTCTAGATTATGAGGTATTAAAACAACTTAAAACATTCTTAAGTGCTTTTATTAATAATGATTATGCGCATTTTTTTTTTTAATATGTTCGCATAAATGAGATTATTTTAATTTTCTTTTTTTGTGGTATTGAATTTAATTGATTTACTAACAGTGGCTTTTCTATTATTATTACAAAATGTTTTTCTCCAGTCGAGTAGTATAAAAGTTTGTGGGAAATGCAATTTATGAGTTTTTCTCCAAGTTTTTAAAAAAAAAATATACATAATAAATGGTTAAACCAAAGTATCTACTACTTTTTTTTTTTGTTTTGATATTTTGAGGTACGATTTTTTACTTTTTTAGTGCAATTGTGTGTCTAACAACTATTTATTATTATTTCTGGAATTTCTTAAGCTCAGATTGCATTCATGCTTAAATCAAAAAAAAAATTATAAATCAATGAAAAAGTCAGTCAAAATTATTGCGACGCGAAAACCAAAAAAAAAAAAAAAAAAAAAACAATACTTAGCAGCATCTTAATTGTGGCAAGGCTCGGAGAAGAGTTTTTAAATTATTTAAGTACATTTACTTAACAGTGTCGCTTGACGTTACATAGCAGAAAATTAATAACAATCATATATATTAATAACTTTAAATTAAGAGAGCTCTCAATGAGCAATTTAGTTGTGCACCGTTACGAAACTTTTTGTCAGTTCCTTATGGAATCAACAAATTTGGACAAAATTATTTAATTATGCATTGCTCGTTTGCCCATCATATAACTGCGCCAGCGATCGGCTGTTTGAGAGAAGAGTGGATCGTCATCGATTGTTGCCAATAACAGAAGCTGATTAACATGCGTTACATGATAGTCCCATCGTGCAATATTGGGCGCAATACCAAGTGTAAAATGTCTCAAGTCATAGCTAGTGCCAGAGCCAATATCATAAAGTGTCAACATCTTTTTCAAGGATTCCATTCCTTGATCATATAGAAGACCTGCTTCCTTGCCACCTTTTGCTTTTGGCGCCACTCGATGTAAATCGTATAGTCCGAGTAGGGAGTAAATAAAGCCATTTAGCACAAATGATGGTGGTGTGGTAGGATATTCTTCATACCATGGTAGGATGCCCATAAATCTGGACATTACGCCGCCCTGTGCTGATAGCACTCGAAAAGGTTTCAATGCATTCACAGCCGCTTTTAAATACTTTCGATTGCCACCGGAATGATAAAAGGCTCTAGCTAGCAACGATATTCCGTGACCCTGGCTCATCGCCGAATACCATCCGCGAGGAAGATCATCAAATCCCGACGCAAGCCGTCTTTTAACGGGTATTGCCCAACCTCCTGTTGATTGATTCTGATGTCGAACAAACCATTCAGCAGAATCATAAAAATGTTGCAGATGTTCTGATGTTGACAATGTAAGATTATCAAACGACCCATTGCCCAGAAAGCCAATTCTAATTACTTTCAATTCACTGCGTCGCATTTTAATTTTATGGTTTGCATATTGGGCAACGACACCTTTCTGAACATCAACAAATAAGTCACGCGCCAAATGCTTCCAACGATCCACAGAACCCGTTCCAATGCCATGATAAATGTTTGCATCCTGAGCACTTATCGAGAAATCAGCAAGCAAATAATGGAGATAATACAATTGTTGTGTTTCGCGATTCTGCATGGTTACTATTAAACTGGCGTTTGTATGTAGCAAAATATCAATGCTTAAAAGAAGATCTAACACATGATCAAGCTCATTCGTGATGGCACTATCAAATTGATTAGTTGTTGTAAAATTGACAATTGTTGTGTGATTAACGGATAAATAACGAGTCAGCGTACTGTCTCTCGGTATCAGCCAACTGGCTTGATTATGATCGCCATCATCGATAATCTTTCGAGTTGGTTCAGGTTCTGTGAGATTTTTACTGTAGTGTGACAATCCGAATTGTGCAATTTGCGTCGCATAAAAATAGCCTTGACTTTCCCATTGTGTTGTAATGGGAACACCATCAATCGCACTGATACACTTTACACGATCACGTACTTCCACATTGTAGTTCTCAAAATACATAAAAATTCCTTTTGGATCGTAGATTGTCCGTGGTAGATTGACCTTACCATAGCTATGATTCCAATCAAAATGTGTCACACCTTCGATGTTTGACAATGATCCATAGACTTCAAAATACTTCTTGATAAATGAAAATGGCATGTAAATTTCATCTCCTTCCTTCCTACAACCGATGCTATATTCTTGATTTATCACACAATCAATCTCTTCTGTTAGTTGATATTGGTTGGCTAAAATTCAGAAAAATAGGGTCTCAGCTGTTTGTCGTTGAGCATTTTATTAAAGACTCACCATAAAATTTCTTAGGAAATGTCCTCACTAGATCACCACAACGACTCCATAACATAAGAGTGACACAAGTAACCATTAGAATCAGGCTGGTAAGAACATACTTCAGGTTTAGTCGCATCATCACGAGAAAGAGCGTAGTGTGCTGTCGAATGGAAGGGAATGATTCCGATTGATTATTTATGGAACACTAGATAGTCTACGAATGATGTCATGCCTGCCTTACTCGATTGAGTTAAAAATATACTTCGTACATTTTTCTCGTTCGTAGATCATTCGAAAATTTAAATTTATTTATTGGTCAAATGATTGACTGATCTTAGTTCTGTATAAAGTTGTTTGTTACAATTAATCCGCAAACAAATGAATATTTAGTGAAAAATAAAAATCGATTAAATTGGGCGTTTAGGTTCACGATTGAATAAGTATTATGCATGAGTACTTGAGAGGCTAACAGTAACGCTACCGTTTTAATGGTATGTCAAGAGGCCACAGTCAGACGTGATAAGAAAATTAGGTAGAATTAAATAAGGAAATGAAAATATTCGACAGACAATTGTTTGTTTTGGTTCTCTCCAATTTTCTTACTTTTTCGCTCGGTTTCTGCGAGCCTGTAAACAGCAGCTTCGTCATTAGAACTGTTTGGATATTTTCATTGCTCTCAAAACACTGCACAAGACTATTTTTTACACTTAATTAATACATCTCGAGAAACATTTTGCACTCACTTTTGTTTTGATTCAATATTTTCCGTGTGTCGAAGTTAAATTCAAAGTGTGGATCTTTTTGTTTTCGTTCCGGTGCTGAAGTCAAAATTATCTCCTATCATTTATTTCTTCTGTTCAAGTCGCCGATGATGGCGGCATATTTTTATTCTGATAATGAGTAAGTAGTACCTCTTAGTCTTAAAGTGTCCGGACAACTACTTAGCTTTAGTTATACTCTTGTCAAATATCATGGAAACATCTCGCGCTGACCGTGGGCGAGGAAGCTTTCCTGTGGAACATGACAAAAGTAAGTATGAACGTGAACCATGTCAACGCCAACCTTGCCGGCGTCCATCTTGGGTCACTTAATTGCAAACTCTTTCTTTCAGCAAGTGGTCGACGACCTGAGAAACGTTCATTCAAAGGAGATGTTATTGGATATGATCATATTAAAGTGAAGAGACCCGATTCCAGTGAAACAGAAAATCGTCGAAAGGAGTTTCACGATATAACACAAACGAAGCCTCCAGGCATATCAAAAAAAGGCCTTAGCTTAGAAGATCAAATTGTCAAACTTAGGGCAAATTTCTTTACAATCAATCGTTCACTGCGTTTTAACGTTATATTGTACCATGTTGATTTCTCGCCGGATCTCGAAATGCGTGGTATACGAAATAACCTCATTCGAAATTTGGGACTTGGTGGGGTTTATGATGGAGTCAAAAGCATCTATCTGACTCATGAACTTCCTGATGAGCTATCTTTCTTCAAAGCAAAAACTCGTGAGAACCAAGAAGTAGAAATGCAGATAAAAAAGACACGAATAATCCCGTTTACCGATGCTCAATTCCTTCAAGTCATGAATGTTATACTACGTCGTTCAATGGAGGGACTGAATCTGCAATTAGTGGGAAGAAATTTGTTTGACCCTCGTTCCGCCATAAACGCTCAGCAGGGAATCCAGTTGTGGCCGGGGTAAGATGTCACATGTTAAAATGAGCAACAAAGAAATTAAGTAACCCGTTCTAGATATGTCACATCTATCCGACAGCACGAAAGATCTATGTTAGTTAATGTTGAGATTACTCATAAGTTCATGCGCCAGCAAAGACTGATAGATATCTTGCATGAATGTGCCAATAATGGCCGAGACTATCAAGCGAGCGCGAAAAAAGCTATTCTGGGAACAACAGTATTGACTGATTACAACAACAACACGTATCGAATTGATGACATCGACTTTGGGCAAAATGCCCAAAGCAAATTTCAATTCAAAGGAGTTGAAATATCGTTCGTTGAATATTATCAGACGAAATATAATATAAAAATTCAGGAACCACAGCAACCTCTGTTGATCAGTAATGCTAAAGCCAGAGACATTCGAGCTGGAAAAGCTGAATATATTGCTTTAATTCCCGAGCTGTGTCGTGCAACTGGACTTACCGATGATATGCGCAATAATTTCGGATTGATGCGTGATTTGAGCACTCACACACGTTTAACGCCTCGTCAGCGCGTTGATCGATTAATTGCGTTTAATCGCCGCCTTCAAAATCCAAAAAGTGTTGATCAGATGCGGCAGAATCACTTTGAAGTCGATCAACAAATGGTGGAATTTGAGGGAAGAATAATGCGACAGGAAACAATTTATTTTGGGAATAATTCTGAAGTGTGTTTGCAAAACCAACCACAACGCATTCGTGACCAAGCTGCATGGACAAAATTTATTCAAACAAATGTCATGCATACTGCTAAATGTTTAATGCGCTGGATGGTCATTGTCCCGCACACTTGTGAAAGATCAGTTCACGAGTTTTTGGCAGTTTTTAGGACCACCGGGACAAATCTTGGTATGGAGATCGCACCACCGAGACTTGATGTTTTGAATGATGACCGCATCGATACATACGTTCATGCACTTGATACTGCTTTACGCAAAGATCCCCTTTTTATCATGATTATTGTTTCCAACAATAATGCTGATCGCTATTCAGCATTAAAAAAACGCTCATTATGTGGGGAGCTTTCAGTTCCAACCCAGATTATTGTGGAACGAACATTGAAGCCAAGAAAGGGCAGTCTCATGTCAATCGCAACAAATGTCGCTATTCAGGTTAACTGCAAACTCGGTGGGATTCCGTGGTTGGTTAACATTCCACTGGGGGTAGGTTTTGATATTACGCAAAATTGTCTTCAGATTTTGGAATTTTTCCTTTGTGTTTTTTCTAGGGCTTACTGACGATCGGAGTAGACGTAACCCACGATTCAAATGATAAACGTAAATCATATGGAGCTTTGGTAGCCGCTATGAATTTAAAAGAAGACAGCTCGTATTTCAGCTGCGCATTTCCACATTCTAATGGCGAAGAGTTGTCCAGTAATTTTGGATTAGGCGTATGCAAGGCATTGCAAGCCTACCGCGAAGCATACGACAAACTACCAATGCGTATTTTGATTTATCGCGATGGTGTTGGCGATGGCCAAATTCAGTATGTAGTCAACCAGGAACTGAATGATATCAAAGACAAAATCAATAGAATGTATGCAAGCTTCAATGATGGAGCGCAGACCTACAAATTAGTATTCATCATTGTTAACAAAAAGATTAACACACGAATCTTCACAGATGGCAACGAAAATCCATTGCCAGGAACTGTGGTGGACGATGTTATCACAATGCCCGAACGTTATGATTTTTATCTTGTTTCACAGACTGTTCGTCAAGGCACTGTCGCTCCAACGAGTTATAATATCATCTACGACACATTCGGATTACCACCAGATAAGATGCAAAAGCTCACATATAAAATGTGTCATCTCTATTACAATTGGAATGGAACAGTAAGAGTTCCTGCTGTCGTGCAATATGCGCATAAACTTGCATTCCTTATTGGCCAACATTTGCATCAGGCAACAAATGGAAGTTTGGATCGCACTTTGTATTACCTGTAAAATGTGTGTTCAGTCGTTATCATGTTCAATGCTTGAAAACTCAATTATCGACCAAAGTTTACCTTTTTTTTAGTCATATTTTATGTGATATACAATCTATGTGATGAGCAGTCATGTCGAAAAATTTTATGATCAAAACAGATCAAGTACAAAGCATTAAGTTTGAATGCCAAAAAAAAAAATAATACAAATAAGTATTAAGTATCTATTTAAACAAAATGTGATTTATAAATAGTCATGTAAGTTATGTCGATCGTGTCCTTACGATTCTAAAGACTATTTTCATCCATTTAAAATTAATCTAAAGAAACAATATTCGTTAACGAGTCAAAATGACAATAAAAAGATCTGAGAATCTAAGAAGTAAAAGATTATGTAAATTCCTTTTAAAAGATTTGAAAATTTATCGTTTCGTTTTTTTCAAAGCTTTTTTGAATTGAATTTGACGACACACCGAAAAAGGACAAAAGGACATTCGAGCAAAATATTCAACTGGAATGTGGCCGAAAAATTTTCCTGGAAATCCAAGAAACTCGATAGCAAGCGTGTCTGTCTGTCGTCAACTTTTAATTTAAATTAAATCATCCACATCGTTTTCAAGGACAATTGATTTATTTAAATGTTGACGAAAAGTTTAAGTGTCTCGGAGCGCATCGAGTTGGTTCGGTAAAGTAATTGGATTTCGACACACAAATTTTTCAAAAGCCCATCACACGAAAAAGGAACAATTTCGCGATGATACGGAAAAAAATCGTGGTGACATAGGGCACAGGGAAGGAAAAAAGAAAAGCAAGCGAGAGAGAAAGAGAACGGAGCAGCGAAGAAGGAAGCAGGAAAAATTTTTTGGGTGTAAATCTGCGCGGACGCACAACGGAAAATTTCTCGAGATCGAAAGCATAGCAAAAGGGGGAAAACATGTATATTCGCCATCATTGATCGTGAGTTGTGTCGTTGGCTTGCGACATTAAAATACTCACACACACAACATCCAGAGAGAGAGAGAGAGAGAAGAGGGAAGCGTGTGAGAGAAAAGACACAAGAAAAGCTTTTTCGTCCTTCCTTGACGTCTTTTCGCCCCCCGAAAAGTATTTCTTTTTTATTCGATATCCCGTGTATGTTCATCGTAGGTGGATAAAGATGAAAAAAATGTGAAAATATCAACGAAACGGGAAAATTTGTCGTGGTGTGTTTGCAAGAAAAGACAGGAACAAAACTGAGTGTGAAAAAAAAAAACTGGTGTGGCAAATTTGGAGAGGACATTTCATTAGTTTTCCAATTCCGAACTTCTGTAAAATAAGAAAATTCGCGTTAAAGAACAATTTTTGATCCCGTTATTATATTTCGCAACTAGAAAAAAAAGTCCAACCGAAAGCTCAACTCTAATATAAAAATCCAGTTCTGTGTTCATCGGATTCGTTCTCGCGTTCTCGAAAGTGTATCAAAAAAATTCCATCAATTTAAGAAACATCATAAAAAGTTGTTTTAAAATAAGTTAAGTCAGACAGCCGCCAAGAAGTTCGTCGATAACAAAACAAGAAACGTCATCGATAATTTTTTTTAACTCAAAACAAAATTAACAACCAAAAAAATAATTGGATTAATTAAATTAACAAGAAATAAAACAAATTAGATGTCGACGCGAAATAATTTCATCGAATGCAAATATTAAATAGGGGGAGGCTCAGGCTTGAACCCCCGAACACGTCCTGTTGAGAAAATGTCGTAATGGCAAGAGAGGTGAGTCTAAAGATAATTTTCTTTATTTCCTGAAGAAGCTACACAAACGAAGGACAAAAAAAGAGTTGTGCAATCTTCGAAAAAGACACTCAAGAATCAATAAAATTCCTAAAAAGTGCATTCAATATCAGCCTCACATTTTGAGATATCGATTTTTTTTCCCCCAAAATGTGTTAATGAAAATGTGTGGTGGCGGCATACCTACTTCAATTGTATTGGATATTTGTCTCTGATGATCATAGTCATTCGATAATCCCATTTCATTTCAATTTTAGAAGTTGGAAATTATTCATTCATTCACGGAAGGGAAATTTTAATGTCGAAAGAATGGAAAAATGTGATTATTTTCACCATAAAAAAATATATATCTATATATATATATATATTTTTTGGGATTATTGTTTGTAATTGAGGAGTGAAAATAATGCGTGAGAGAGTGTGAATGACGAGAGAAACAGAAAGAAAGAGAAGCAAAGAAAATTTTTGTGGAAAATTGAAAACCGCCCTACACAAATGCCGATGATGAAAAAAAGAAAAAAAAAAAAAACCAAAATTCGAATTGCAAAAAAATAATCTTTGGGAAATTAAAACAGAAAAAAAAACCCGAAAGAAAATTTATTATAATATTCAACGATGGCCTTCACTAGTCGGGGCCTATAGTCAGGACATTACATTGATATGCGCGATAAGGGCAAATTGAAAAAGAAAGAAAAAAAAATTAACAAAAGAGAAAATGGAAAATAAATATTATCATATTTTCCTGTCCCTTTTTTTGAGGCTTATTCCTTCCGAAGTTCTTCTTTCCTTTTTTTTTTAAGAGTTACTCGATAATTCAAGTCAATCAACTGCTTTAATCGGGTCGGGGGGATTCGGTTCTTTTTTTTTGTTGATTGATAAAACAAATGATAGTAGCAAACATAACCTCCAGAAAAGTGATGATGAGCTTTTTAAGTAGTATTGTGTTTGTGTATGGCCATGAGATGATGATGTGCCTTTCCCAATGAGGAATGTCTGAGGGCCGTTGGATATGGAATTAAGGTGTGTGTATGAGAGAGGAAGAGAAGGCGAGCATTGTGAAAATGGATATAAATGCCAAGATAAATACTACATACACAGTGAAAGAGAGAACGAATGAGAGGGAATTGAAGAAATATTTAATTTTCCCACCCTTGAAAAAAAAATAAAAAGTAGATAATAGCTTTTGATGAATGGATTCGCTAACTGCAATCGATCGGCGGTATTTGGACTTCTAAATGGTTCATAATGTTTTATTATCATTGAAAATTACTTTTCATTGCGAAGAAAATTCGAAAATTAGGGAACCATTTGAATGCTACGTCTCAATTTCTGGTGTGGAATGCAAGCAATATAAACATGTTGAAGTATAATTTATATGACGTAATCGTCGTATGGCTCCCATTTTATGCGTGGTGAGCGAACATTTCATTCATAAAATTGTTATCTCAAGCAATGAATGCGTTGCGCGGTGAGGGTGGGTGAGCTGTTTGTTTAGCGTTATATTCTCCCATTTGGATATTTTCAACAAAATTAAAGTGATTAAATATTCATGAATAACAATAATTTCAAAATGTTAAGCTCGACAATAGACTGCAATTTTGGAAATGTCAAATAAATATTTTTTAAATTTCTTATTTTTCTTGTGCCATGTTTGAGGATCGAGCGGAGAAATTTCTTTTAAATGCTGTCATAAGATTAAAAGATAAATTTCACGTAAATTTTTCATTGTTGATGAAAATTTCGCAACTGTTTCATTGTTACGTGACACAATAACATTCCCATTTTGGTTTCGTAACCTTTAAAGTTCAAATTGTGAGCATGTGGTAGTGAGAAAAGTTGCCAACTCACATTTAAACAAAAGCAAATCAAATTGATTATATGCTTCAAAATTGAACCTTTAAATAAATCATCAGAAAATTTCTACTTAAGACGAGAAAACTTTTGAAATTGAATAAAATCTACATCAAATATTAAATACAGTGATCACTTTTCTACGTATATTGAATTATTCCCCCGATGAAACAAACGAAAGCATACGATCCCATTTCTGGTGGAGAGCGAAATTTCCATTTGTAAAGCTCTTTTCAGAAAAATTTCCAACAGAGCGATAGAGAGTGAAATTTTTCCTGCACCAACACAAAAGCGCACAGGACATGGAAAAGCTTTCGCTTATCACTATAAATATCATGTTTGATATTTTCTGCTCGTGTTTCGCTTCGTTATGTACTTCAATTGGCTTTTATTTTTTTAAATATAAACTGTAGTAGTTAATTACATAAAAGTGCTCTCGATATATGTATATGCTAACGGAATTGTATGTTGAGAGGCCCGTCATATAGACTTTTTTTTGTGTCAAGGATTCGTCCAGCGGAATAATTAATTTAAATCGAATGGCAGATTCCGTCTAAAGGAAAATGAGGATCGTCCACATTTGATGATTTTGCAATTTTTTTTCCTTTACTTTTTCATCGTCATCATTTGAGCTCAGTTATGATGAGGACCCTCGTTTTTATTGCTGACATAAGTGGATGATTTTAATCAACTAATTTCTATACCTATCTGTACCCTTAATCTGAACTGGTTTCAATCGAGTGACTCTTATGAGAAAAGCATTTTAATAAGTGACTTTGAAGGATTTCAATGCAGTATTCGCTTTTAATTGCATTGTTATCTGAAATTCACGCAAATGAAAAAAGTTATTACATTGCCAATCGAAATAACTTGCAGACACACAAGTTCCACGAGTGGTAATGGTAAGAGCGTTGAATGCTTTTCGATATATACATTTCGACGTAAATTCTAAACCTTGGATAAACTAAATTTTATCCATGTACCATAGTTATGTATATGGTATATTAGCACATGGAAAATCGATTCGGGGAATGGAGTGCAATGTACATAAATAAAAGAGTTCCAGAATTTTTTTTTTTGCGCAAATGAGGTCAGTGGGCGAATAAACTCGGTTTATAGAGCGGGATACAATCCACATCCTTGACAATTTTTACTGTACATATTATAGTTTTATTACGCAATGTGCTAGCAATTATAAAATTTTGAAATGAAAGAATTCAATTTTGGACGCCACTGATTAAATGCTTAAGCAGCTTTCTTCAATCTCAAGTTCACCGAAAAAGTTATGTATCAGCAAAGCGAGGCTACATGTACAACGGAATAAAAGCAGAGAATGTGGAAATTCTAGGGCTGCAGAGATAAATTTCTTTGAGATTAAAAAGCATTGAACGTAATCGAAAACGAGATATGGGAAAGAAGTGGAATTGTTTATCGCGGCAGCAACGAAGATGAAGCTAAAAATGTTATTGAAGAAAAGAGATTAATGGCGAAATAATAGACGCACTTAAAGGGACAACAAAAGCTTCTTTCTCTTTGCTTTTTTTCAATTACTAGTTCTGTGATTAATGTGATAATGCTATTTTGATTATGCCTTATCAGCTTCATTTCAATTTTCAATCTTTCGCATTAATGTTCCCTCATTCCTCAACAACTCTGTCTTCCTTCCTATTTATCTTCAAAAGCTCATCTTCTATGTCCAAAAAAGAAGCTTTGAAACCATTTTCCTTCTTTCTTCCTTTTTCCATTAACCGATACCGACTTTTACCTTTTCATTCTCTGCAACATTTCGTTTGCAACCCCATAGCAGCTTCATTTTTTTTTTCGTGCACATAAAATTTATCGTTCACTGACCTAGTTTCATTGTTGCATGTTTATATACTTTTTTTTTTGCTATTTATCTATGGGGATGAAGGAAAAAAATGAGATTTTCTGCGTTTTCTCCTGTCGAGGGCAACAAGGACTTTTACTGATTGCATTTAATTTCGAAGTGCGGAAATAATTCTAATATGATTATACAGGCTCTTCACAAGGAAGCTTCGTTTGATGTCGGAATTTTGTAAATGAGATTTTATGATTGTTGATTGCCAATAACGGACATTTTTACCGTTCTCAATTTCATTTATTTTGTGTGAAAAATTGAATCGACTCCAAAATACTGTCAGAAAAATGCAATGGCAAAAACAACATAACGTGGATGTTGGATGCTCAAGATAAATATTTGCCAAATGCTCAACCTACATTTAAATGTCTTTTTTTTTGCTTTATGCATAAGCCATTGCTGTAGTCAGGTTGGCGTAGAAATGAAAAATCGCTAAATGAAATTTTCTGAATGCAGCGAACCATAAACGCAAACAATGCTCAAGATATGAACGTTCATGAATATCGAGATATTACGATGAAAATAAAAGAAAATGGAAATCGATCGATGGTATTGTTGATGATTGCAGGAAGAAGAAAAATAAAATCTTTGTTTAAAGGCAACTTTTTTTTGATAAACCATTCGTAAAATACTTTTATTTTTTGAGCATCTCATAGATTTTATGTGTACCACGAAGATAGAAAATAGAAGTTCTAAGGAATTTAAATTATGGAATTATTCAGATGAATCTATGGAGGTACATAATATAAAAGCTCCGTTGAATGAGAGAAAAAAATGAGTGCTTGAAAATGATCGCTCCCTTAAATGTATGAGAAAATTGTATAAATGAGAGCTTCTGTAAGAGCTTTGGCTTGTGAAAACGAGGGCAAGCTTTTTTGGGAAAAGAGCCATACGAATACGAACCAATACAAATTCGTTTTTGAGAATGAAAAAAAAAAAAAAACTAGTAAATGGAAAGTTAGGATGAAGCTGGCAGTGAGAACTTATTTCTTATTTTTCAGTCACCATCAGAAGGGCACTGCACTTTTAGCTCGCAATTGCACACAGACTGTCAACGACTGAACACTTATACGGTGGAATCAATTCAGTTCGTTGATAGAATTCGTTTTAATATTTAAATTTCAACAATTATTTGCACAGTGCTTGAATTATTGTTTCATATTGAATTTCAATAAGTTTTAGAATTTTAAATTTTGTGGTGCATCGAAGGATTTTTGACAATAGAATAGTTCTCTGGGAATCAGGGTTAGGTTTTGCAAATGAGAAATATTGAGTCTCAACTTTTTATTGAATGTTTTAGTGTACTAAGAAGTGAAGAAATTTAAGAATAAAGAAAATATATTTGAAAGCTCCTTTTATGCTGCTATAGGTTCATTGTGACAAAGATGCTAGAATGAATATAGATAAAAAAAAAAATAAGTGTCCAAGCTCCAGTTCAAAATGTACATAAGCTTTATACTCAACATTAATGCTTGTGACATAAACTTTCAATGTGTTTTATAAAATTTTCATTCACATTTGTGTTGGTGCGAATCTTGTGACCTATTTACTTTCAATGAACTTTTTTCGTGGATTTTGGAAAGCAATGAACACATCTACGATGAACCTATAAAATTTTTCATGGTATTATCGCAAATAAGAGAGTGATAACTGAGAGAAAGAGAGATAGAGAGAGTGAAAAGAGCTTTTGCAAAAAGTTTGCACTGTTCCTGTGAGGATAATTTTTTTTTTTGGGGTGACAGAAGGGATTTGATGAAAGATATTTTTGCTATAACAAGAATAAAAAAGAAAAATTGTTGATTAAATAACTGTGATTTTGAGAGAAAACATAACTGTTTGCACAATAAGAGCTTTCGAAATGTGGTCAACCGCTTTATGCACTTTGGGTGTAACGAAACCTATGAGTTTCTGCAATTGTCTTAGTTTTCGACAACAACTGAATAATCAAACGGTACATATTTCACAACTTTTAAGTCCTTTAGTTAATCAAAACTATTTAAATAATTTGCAAATTTTACTTTAAAATATTTCTTTTACAGGAGTCTCGAGGAAAGAGACCTTTGAAAATTTGGGATAGCTGGAGAAATATCAGAAAAGGTCTCGTAGTTGGAAGTTTTGAAGAGTTAATTGTTAGAGGTAAGTTTGATCATTAGTCTATTCCTGAAGTGTGTACCAAAATAAAATAAAATTTATTTAGGGAAAGATAAATTAGGCGTGCCTGCCTCGGAGCCTGTTCGATTGGTTTTAGAGAGTGATGGAACGCAAGTGGAGGATGGAGAATATTTTCGAACGTTGGCCAATAATACGATTTTATTGCTCTTGAGGCAGGGTGAACGTTGGTACCCAACAGGTGTTGACGTCATTAAAGCTGGTCTGTATTAAAAGCACTATTTTATAGAAATCTTATCATTGCACTCGTGTGCTATGTAGGTGATATTGGTGAATAATAAAATTCTTTATTATTATTTTAGCAATATCTGCCATACCTAAAATCGTCTGTGAGACGATTCATGCCTTGGAACTTCATGATGAAACTCCATCTTGGAAAATTATGGATAATAAGGGAAGAGTTACCGTTGTTTTGCATTGGGATCAACGGCATGGAGGACAAAGCAGCGGTGCAAGTAATGGGCCACAAAATGATAAGTTTTCACCATCAAAAAAGGGTCTCTCAGCCCAAAGTTCAATAGATAAGTCATCACCAGCGCCACAACGCTATCCCAGTCCACAAATTACTGTTATCAATCACGATGACCCATCAAGTCTGTATCACTCAGGTCGACGCTTATCCAAAGGCGGTGGATCATTTGATAGCGCTGTGGGAGCTGTTCATATACATACACCAGAATGTGCTCATCATGCTCATACACCAACACGTGCCGGGAGTCCTGGTGCTACCGAATGTGATTTCCATTGTTGTGCATTACATGAAGAGGGTCGAAAAATTGCTGTACATAAAAACGTTGCGACATCACCAATTCAGGATGGCTCTGGAAGTCCTCAACCGCCTCCCAGTTCACTGTCTCACGATCGAAATTCATTAGAGCGAAGAACTCCAACAAGTAAGGGACATGTTAGATTCCTAGATATCGGTCCTGAAAAAGATAGCTCAGAGAGTGAAACAGAGAATACAGTCATGGAAGACGAAACGATTACATCGGAAAAGTTTTTACTGCTCATCGATCAATTATCTGTAGATCAGAAGCGCCACTTAAGTATCAAAGATATTGGCATCATACTCGAACGACTCAGTTCAAAGATTCTCGATGTTGAGCGTTTAGATCGGGAGAGTGAATCGGATGACTGTTATAACTGGACAATTAAAGCAACGATACGTGGTGATGCACTTCGTGAATTAGGTGTAATTTATAATGGCAATTATTATGCAATATCAGAACATCCTGGCTATAAGGAAGAGAATGAAGAAAATGGTGATGAACCTGATGAGGAAGACGAGGATCGATTATAAGCTGGACATTTATTCAGATTCTCCAGATGAATTGATATCCAGATTTATAATACAGTTGTACTAGCACTTGATCATGCACAACAAAGTGAAAAAAAAAAAAAAAAAAATTGAAAACTGAGTGAAATTTATTTTTAACCGAAAAGTGACAAACTGAGAGACTATGATGTTAAAGCATACTACTTAGTGTGACATCGGTATAAATTACTTTGGGCAATGAATTGGAAAAACGCATAGGTGAATGTGTTACAAAAAAAAGAAGAAAAAAACAAGGAAAAAAATTGGGTAAAACTGCCAAACCCACAAAATTGAAAGTTACTTTAAAAGCGACACATGAAATAATAGTTAAGACATAAAGAAGCCAAAAAAAAAAAATAAAATATAAAAGTATTAAAAGTACATTGATGAAATATTACTAAAGAGAAAAATATATTTGCACAATTAGTATAAAAATTAATTAAATGAATAAAAACCCATTGTTCATATTAGTGAAATTCAAATGATTGAAATCAAGTGTTGGTGTATGTTTTAATATTTTTATTAAATGAACTAAACAATTTAGACGGTGAGAAATGATATCATTGATAAAAGCAAAAAAAAAAATATTGTCTTCATTGTGCAATGAAATATGATGCCAAAAATGTTAGTTTCGATTAGTCTCTAAAAATTTTTATGTTTCTTCATTTGCCGTGATAAAATCGTGGTGTCCTGTTATAGTGAAATCAATTAAGCTTTAAGTAGATTCGTTTAGTGTTTTTCAATTTATTTTTTGATGGCTCAAGCTCAAACTTACACTTCCATTTTTGTAACTTTTAACTCAGTTCTCGTTATTTTGGTATCAAAACGATAATATGAAAAATGAAAAAAAAAAAAAAGAATATTGAAATGAGAAATTAATTTTCTTCCATAATTATAAAAATCGTGCGAATTCGTGCGGCGTTTTTTAATGAAAAAAAAAGTAAATTTGCAAAAATCTTTATAAGAAAAACCAAAAAATATCGAGAAAAAGGTATAAAGTTACATAAGAATGATAAAAAATATACTATTAGCAAGCTCTTGGTCATTTGCATGCTTTTCCGATTACAGATGAAAAATGATTTTTAAATAAAGAGAAAAAAAAATGTATTACTCGGCTCAGTTACTAATCATTATGTGACATCGACAATCCCTTCTAAGTTCACTAGAGTTCTAACTGATTTCCAAAACTTCCGAATATCTACTATAGTTTCGTCTTAGTTAAATTTGATGATTTTGAAAATGTTGGAAAATATTTTAGAGGAAAAAAAAAAACAATATGATTGTTAGTGCAATAATTCTAATTTGCACATAATATGCCGAATATATTGTGGACATAAATTGGAGACGGCTAAACGTCAATAATTGTATGATTTGTCAAAAGCACAAAGAAAAGCTACATAAAAAAAAACCATTGAAATGCCTGTGTAGAGGCATCAAAAAAAAAAAAAAATTAATCAATTTTGCTGAAATTATACTGATAAGTATCACTGAAAAGGATACTTATTAGTAAAAGCTCAAGTTGGAAATCCTTTAATACAGAGATTATAAGTAAATTGTGGTTTTTGATTGTTACCTGATTTAAATTTTTACTAAAGGAAAATTGTTAATTATTTCATTGCTCAGTTGTTAGTTCAAAATATCGTGCTATCAGAAGAAAGAAAAAGAAAATATATCTACAAGTGATTCAGTTTGAAAAATTGCACGTTTGTGTAATACGATTTCTATACACTACAAAAATTGCCAACCCACATAACTGTCAATCCAATGAAAACATTTCAAAATTAAATCATATACTGAAATATTCAAGGAGATAATGATTGTCATCATCCGAAAGTTAATAAAAGAAAATATGGTCCTTCCCCCTTGAAAGTATGAAAGTAAAGTAAAAAAAAAAATAATAATAATATAAAAAAAAATATTGTTGAAGCCAAAATTTAAAAACGTATAAAAATAAAGAAAAATTGACATGCATAAAAATGTATTTTAAGAAAGCGAAAGTATTTAATGTACCTTGCAAGATTTTGAGTATCCCCCCATGATAAATACAATAAATTAAATTTTTTTTTTTAACCAAAGACAGCAAAAGCACATTTCACATAAAAGGTGCTCCCGCATTCCTTATAAGACTTTTGAACCCTAAAGCAGAATGGTCAGCATCTTTTGTAAAAACAAGCAAAAAAAAATATGTTGCCAAAGAACTTTTGAGTGCCAAATTTTCAGAATTTTCAATAAGGTGAACCCATAAAACGAGCAATGTCCGATTTATTTTCTACAAAATAAATATTTCTATTTTTCCTTTAAGTTAAGGATTATAAACATTTACATTGATATAAGCAGGAATGAAACATTATTAGAGAAGCTTTAAATTTAAAGCATAAATTTCTCTAATTAAAATCTTAATCACTGCCCTAAAATCTAAACAATTGATATAATAACAAAATTAATTTAGATGAACTTCTTGGTGAAGATGGCTAGTAGCAACATCCAACACCCTTTTTTTCATTGGTGCTTTTGAATGGTTGTTGCATACTATCTTTACCAAAAATCGATCTATTTGTGTCAAAATTTGTTGATATTGTAAGTTTGCAAATGCTCGAAATATGTCAAATACTTTCATTTTCATATCTTGATTTTTCCCATCCCCATTAAAATTATTTCTCCCTTCCTCCCCTCCCCATATTTGAACTCACTGTGAATGAGATTTCTGGTGAAATAAATTAATCTTGCAAGTGGATGAAGAAATTAAGTAAATAAACGGGTTTTATAAAATTCTCTAAGTGTTGTGAAGTATCTTTGATTTGTTATCGAATGGGAGTATCATATAATGAAACTCACAGGACCATTTGATATCGATCAAAGACAGTTCCAGCAAGTTGATTCATAGTGAAATTATAATGGAAAATCATTTTGAATAAAGAAAAAAAAAAAAAACAAACAAATAAATGATTTTTAAGTAAAAAAAAAAATATTTATGAAAATCAAACAACTTTCATCGATGCAAAACGCAGTAAAAAAATTTTTAATAAATTCATGATGAAATTATTGAAATTTTAAATAAAGTCACAATTAGCATGAAAAAAAAGAAGAAAATGAAAAATCTTTAAGAAAAGCAAATGAAGAAACCTAATGTTTTGTATAGAATATTTCTGTTAAAATGTATAAATTATTTAAAAAAAAATAAATAAATAAATAAAATTAATTGCTTAATGTTCGTTATCATTTCAACCATTGACATCATGCCACTCAGCGTTGTGCTTTATGCTGAAAACGGTTCAAAGATTTCTCCACGTTTTCTCATAAGTCTGATAAAGGGCGCTATTGAAAGGATTTCAATGTTAAGTTGAAGCTTAGTGAAAGTGGCGATAAACGTCCTCCATCAATATTGAAATAATTCTACGACGTCTTTTTTTCTGAAACAATATCAGATTGAAGCGACTATCCACTTCTTGGATTAACTTATCACACTTATTAACTGTATGTGGTGTCTTCTACAAGGCTTTCTAGGCCTACGTACTCGTCCAAAAGTGATAAGAAGGCCCTTCTGTAAAAAACCACAATCCAACTGTATGTGGGCAGGCTGTTCTATGAGCATAATTCTTACATTATTCTTATTGCAAAGGCGTAAACATTTTCGTTTTTTAAAATAATGAGAAACATTTTTTTTTATTTATAGATAATAGGTTAACAATAATATATAACAATGTAATTACGTTAACAATTAACATTCAATTACTATTTCGGGTTTTCCTTTTTGATTTTTTTTCTTCCTTTTATACCAACGTTGTTTTTCTTTTTTAACACTGGGTGCCAATGTATCATTACATTTTTCCATCACAGCATTATTCTCTTTATGAGTTGATGGCGGCAAAAACATATCGTACCATTTCTTGCGTTTTGATTTTGCGAGGATTGCATCCTCATTGGAAATTTCGTTAAGATAAAATGTCGATTTTGATAATTTATTACTTTTCAGCGTGGTATTTTGATCATTTGATTTATTTACACTCAACATTGACGAAGCTCCCCGCAGTTTCGGAGCGGGTGGCATAATTGGGGCTTCCGGTTCAGGATTTGACTTCTTTTGAAAGAAAAACATCCTTGATTTTCTTTCGGTTGGTGTTGAAGCTGTTGAAGGCGATGTGTCTGTAAATTTGTACTTATCATTTTCATCATAAAAGCTGTCATCAGCTGTTTTCAGATTATTTGAGGAAAACTCAATTTCCTTTAACTTAGTGCTGTAGAGTAGAGAAGAGAGAATAATTATTTCTATAAAAAAAAATATTGCATTGCTTCCATTTTACCTTTCACATGTTTCCGAAATTGGCCGTTTTATATCTACAGTTGTTTTTAATGATTTATCAAGCTTTTCCCAAAAGTCGAAAAGCTTGTGATTTCTAAAATAGTCCAGACGAAAGCAATATCGCAGCATTTGAGGAAGTTCACAGGGCTCAAGAAGACAAGGAATAATTTTACGCTTTCCTTGTTCAATTCCCAAAGCGTGTGCGTTATTTGCTATGAAAACTTGCATTGGACTTCTCAAGAATGCTTTTGAAACTATCACAATAAGGCGATTGCACCGTTCTTTTAATAATCTTAGAATGGTTTCACTTTCAAAAGAGAAACCACCTAGTAGATCACGATCTTTTAGGCACAAACTATATCCATTTAATTCGCAACGTTCGACTAATTCGGTTGCAAACTCGATGTCTTTGTCATCAAATATAACAAAGGCGTCATAATTTTGAGGCGGCAATCCCTTCTCAGCATTTATCATATCTTGAATAGTTATGATATCGTTTTCAGGTTCAGCCTTTAATGTTTCAAAGTTTTGCGAGCCCGCATTCTTATCTGATCTCTGTTCTGTTAGATAAGCCTGTGCATCTTTTGCTAAAAAGTAAACAAAAAAGAAATCATTATCAAATTAAGTAGTCAAATCTAATGATAAGATATGAAATTGACGTGCCAGAATATTTTGAATGAGGAAATTATTTCTGAAAAACGACATCGTAATTTTAAAAATTTATTGATATTGCCTTTATCGCTTCGTCATCATATATAGTGACTTCATAGTTCATAATTTGCTTGAAAATTATATTTTTGAGCACACACATAAAACTGTTATCAAATCTTTTAAGAATTTTAAAGATTTAATAAGCTTAAAAAAAATTTTATCACCGCAAGCAATTCAGTTTCTGGAAAGTTTTTTGCATACTTACAAAAGAGATGATATGTGTCATCATAAACGTCATAGCGATCTATTGCTTCGAAACATTGCTGGAGTTGACTTATTGATACGTTGATTTTCATATCTTGGTTCTTTTTTTGCCATAAATCTAAGAGCTTTTCGATCTTATCTGAACTTTGTGAAATCAAAGAGTATTCTGATTGAGACAATCCCGAAAGTGAAAATATTCCGCGCCAATCTCTACAATATCCATCTTCTGATCGCAAAACTTTCTCTGGATTCAATAAAACGGACAGCTTTTGTCTGCAATAAACAAAATAAACTCAATCGATGCAACAGGTATTAAAAGCTTTAAGAAAAATTGCCTGCTCTTCTTCCTTAATGCAGCAAATGGAACATCTTCAAATCTAATACGAGGCTCAGTTATTACATTACCATTCATTAACTGAGGACTCATTTTAATTACAACTTAGTGAGTAGAGCAAAACGTCTGCATGACCTGATCTGCAGAATATAAATGTCAAAATAGAAAAATAAGTCGAAAGAAAGAAATCTGTCGACCCTGTCGACACTCACACAAACGAAGCCTAATTCAAAGAAATGTCAGTTAAAAAAATTGTAAAAAAAAGCTCATTGAACAATATAATTTTATTTATTGAAAAAATATACATTCAGATACATTTAATTTCCTAAATAAATTATTAATTTTGCTTCACGTAATGCCAAAATAAACATTAAATTTAATTGTTTTAGGTTCTCAGTCAATTTGCATGCCAACTTTCTATAAATATAATGCTTTTAGGCCAATTTTCAGAAACTACATAATCCGATAAAATTTTTTTTCTTACCCTCAATTATAGTTAATTATTAATATTATTATTAAATTTATTTGAGACAGTTTTAACAGCTCGTAGAATTTATGATAAGCTAACTTTATTTAATTTTAATAATTTTTCTACTTTTCATAATCTTTTAAATTTTCAATTTGATATAATTTTTTTTAACTTTCACATTTAATTGGTTTTTCAGTTCTATGTGGCTTTATATATATTTTCTATAGCTAATATTTATTTTTCGATTTTTTTTTTTGAAAAATTTCAAGAGATTGTTACAATGCTAAGCAGTCTTCAAACTGCAATATTAATTTACTGCCGTTGAGCTTGCCATGTTGATATGTTCAGTAGATTCAGCACGAAAAAGAAATTCAATTTATGTTCCGGAACCCATTCATGCAATTCAATTCAACTGTCTCTCAAAGACCGTGTCGAGGGTAATGCCTTGATGCCTTTTTCCAATTTATCTGCATCTCCCGCTGAGAACCTGTGGTTTTGTGGAACCTTGTTTACTCCTAGACTATTACGTTTTGTTATGAGATCACCGGTCGAATGTATACGTTTTTTATTACTTGAGTTTTCACTATTTGCTATCAGAGCGCAACTTTCATCAAAATCGTCCATATAACCTTGAGAATCAGTTAAGCAACTTTCGCTTGATGTTGGATCATAGATTTTCGATGCCGGCTTGCTACCTGAACGACTTTTCACTATCAATGGTTTTTCAGTTATGTCTTGAGAACTTCTTCGTATTGAACCAATAGAATTTGAATTTGATTTAATCTGATTTTCCGTAACTACAGTAAAACTAATATTATTCGTATAATTAACAATTTCGTCCGACACTTCTACATCTTCGATCAAAGCATCAGTTGATTTGGAATTGTCTTGATCATTTTCATAGATGCGCCATGTTTGTTGTGGTGCATTTTGTTCGTCCGACAAATCGTGCAAATTGCTACAGCTGGGTTCAGCTGAAATAGCCTCGGGTATAGTTGAGAGGGTACTCAAACAGTTGACGGGTTTGATTTCGGGTACGGCAAAGCTGATTGGCATTTTTGCA
Organism: Propsilocerus akamusi; assembly: GCA_018397935.1. Classification (NCBI taxonomy): domain Eukaryota; kingdom Metazoa; phylum Arthropoda; class Insecta; order Diptera; family Chironomidae; genus Propsilocerus; species Propsilocerus akamusi. The sequence continues at coordinate 25,443,979 of CM031468.1, read as the reverse complement.
TTCATACTAAGAATATTTAATACAAGTTGGGAATTTGACAGGACTGGAAATATAAATAAAAAATGTATGAGATTATGACCTATTCAAATGGGTATCTATCGATTTTTTCCAGCAGACATACCTAAATTTTCTAAAAATTCGTAATCAAATGACGACTCTGTTTGTGTAGTCTTGTGATTTGCTGCATGATGAAATGATTGATTTGATGCGCTGCATGTGCGTGGAAATATGAAGGGTTATACGATGTATAGGAAATTCTTTCATATTGTTAGAAAAAAAAATGTGATACCAACCAGAATAAATCAGTCATGCTACTGATGTAATGGCTGCTACCCCGATGCCATATTTCGGCCGGTTGCGATGAACTTCTTGTCATGTATTCATTTGCCATATGCGGATGACTGACACCACCATTCTGTAGGTTTGGTATGGAACGTGCTGGATTGTTGTGTATGTCCATTTGAGTTATCGTAGAATATGTCATTTCTTGCAAAGCATGTATGGCATTTCGGACTTCAAGACTGAGTGTTGCAACATCTTGATGAAGAGATGTAACTTGCGTATCAAGCCGTTCAACTGAATTTTTTATGTTTGACGGCTTTTCATCTTTGAATGTTTCTTCTTCTTCTTCTTCTTCGATTTCCTCAACCGAGTCATTCTCTTGAGCAGTTCTTTTGTTACTTTTAATACTTATCGGGCTATTATTGAGACTTGGACTTCGGGATTTTTGTGATTTTTCTTTCAACGCAATAAGATTTTGACGTCTGTGAAAAAAAAAATCAAATGCAAATAATTCAAGAATAAATTCTAAATTGACTTTGAAAAGCAATTACTTTTGAATTAATTTAACGTGACGGACAGGATTTGGGCTCGAAACACCATGAATCGGAGATCTCGATATGCTAGGATGACGTGGCGAAGAATGATTGCTTACGCCATCATCGACTTGAAGCTCATCATCCTCACTTATCGAAGGCAGCGCCAAACAATGTCCATTATTTTCGGATTCGGCTTCCGCTTCATATCCTTCACGCAAGTTATATGTTAAATCATGCTGTATGTCATTGCAAAATTCATTCTGATACTCCGGATATAATCTTAATACTTCAATTAGTCCAGGTATGTGAATACATTTCAAATCACAATAGGTTAATGCCTAACAATGTGGAGAAGATAAATGTTGAGTTTCATAAAAAAAAACCATTTTGACCTTTCAAAATTTCAACCCCGTCTAAATTCCTATCCCCTTATTACTACCACATTCAATTGACCTACTTTAACGTCGGAACTGCTCTTCAGTATAAAATCTTGAGCATTTGTGCCACCTCCCGTGTTCGTTTGCCCATTATTTATGAGATTGAGCGATATATCACAGCCAACGAGATCACCTTTACCTGTAAACAAACAAAAACAAACCAGTATGGAATAATTGAAAAGGTTTATTTTAACAACATTAAGCTTAATTAACCTAGACAACGATTCAACATTTAATTTTTCACTCTCCCTCATTCATAACAAGCTGTCATAACAACTACATAACGTATTAGAATATTATCATTTCCGACAGATGGTAAAAATAAGAAAAATCCCATTTTAAATAAAATGCCGGGAAATTGAGTGTGTAACAAAAAAAGAGTAAATTTATTTATTTTCCTAATTACCACAAAAAAATAAAAATAAATAAAGAAATAAATTCAGAGCAATGTACGTGCTCGTAGGCTCGAGAGCGTGCTCTACTTTTCAACAAGAATTATGCAGATTAGAGTCAAAATCATTTCCTGAATACACATCACACTCAATCGCTTCAAACTCCCTTTATATGCGTCGTTCATGGCTCCATAATTGTGATTAAAATTTCTTTAGCAAACAACCGCCAGCGGGTTCCTTCATGAATGTGTGATGAAAATTCACGTTTTTTTTACGCGAAAAATTGTTCTTAAATAGATTGACATCACCGCGTTAAATTCAGAAAAGTTTTGGCATTTTGTGGTGCTCAAAACAATTACACAATTTTGCCGCAAGCGTAACAACTTCATTTTCTTTCAGATATGGCTGTTACGTTGTTTGTTCTGGCTTTTAAGTTTGAAATTAGAAAAGTTCAAGTGACGCGTTCGTGAAGAAAACCAAAAAAATTAAAAATCTTTGTAAAATTGTAGAAAAATTTCAGCTTCAAATGCACTTTGAGAGGTTTTAAATTAAGAATATAAAAGCTATGGAGAGTTCCGTTCTACTTATTTTTTATAATGACATTAATCTTCTCTTACCTAGGATAGCAACGACCATATTATTCTGCATCACTTCCATACTTCCATTACAAATGTAATAGATGTACGCGAGGGCATCTCCTTTATGTATTAAATACTCTCCCGGGGCACAGAAATTTGTTTTGATATGTAGCGACAGCAGCTTTAAACATCCTTGCGATGCTGCCTCAAAAATTGGTAATTGGAGAATTTCTCGATGCAAATGCATGCTCACATCACCGCGCAATTCTTCGGGAAATTCTTTAAGCGTCTTTATTGGCAAGAATTGAAATAACAAAAAATTGAATTTTACTGCAAAAATATCACATTACTAATATTTTACCTCGTGTATGTCAATGCCATGATTCAGTGACCATACGGTTTGAAAATAATCCTGCATACGTTGCTTTAGTTCTTGCGGCATCTGCGGGCAGTTGATTGAGAGAGAAAGGAAAAAGTTTATTTCTGTGATGGAGGTGGGAAAATTAGATTACTTTTTGATTTGCTGGGAGTGCCGTACAATTGGGTGGTAAATGGGCATTCGACCGATTCCTTTGTTACTTTATTTTTATCAGAATTTAAGGGCAGCAAATATTTCTTTTTTTATTATTATTATTATGTATTTGCGTTTCGACATTTGGTAGTTTCGTGCCGTTTATTCATTTGTAATTTACGCAGTTTGTATGTTTAATAAGGCTTCGAGAATTTACCGATTAAGCTTATCACGAAATTTGGACGTTATTTATGGTCTAGAAATTTTATAATTTTAGCATATTATTATCGAAAAAAAAATCACCAAAATTATAACTTTCCTGAACCCTACTAAATAATGTTGTTGGTTGGCCTTTATATGCCAGGAAGGTATATGTCAGGATAATTTCAGAGTGAAAGCGAAAAAGGAAAAAAAAAATCACTAAAATTTATTTTTAGGCATGAACGAACATCAAATCATTCATAAAATTTGCTGAAATAGTTTATTTTACGTGTCACGTTGAAGCTTTCAGCGGAAGTTAAATATGTGATAAATATAAAATCTGAGCTTAAATTGCACCCGAGCATTAGAATAAAAAAAAGGCACACAGAAATACGGAGACGGTAAGGAAAACTCACTTGATGTAGTGCAATAAAATCTTTTAAATCCCTCCATTTACTTTGATACTGAGAACGTCGGGCATACATTCGCTGAATGATGGCTGTCACATTACCAAACACGACGGCATGCATTAGGGCTATTAGGAGAGAGAGAGAAAAAGAAAACAAATTAAATGAATCATCGAAAAAATAGCCCTTTTTGTGTATTTATAAGGTAATTAATGTTAATGCAGACGGACTATGCTGTAAAATTGAATGATAAAGCATAATGTCGTCTATCAGATATCTTAACACAAATATAATGTGCCAACGCATTCCATTACAAATCCAGTTTTCTCAGAATAATTCTGAATGATATTTTTTTCCCACTGGCCCCATCCATGAGTGATGTCAAAGTCTATTGAACTCCTTCCTACACGAATCATCACTTATCGACGAAAATACTTGTAACATCGTTATGCTAAAACCAGTAAATCGAATATCACGATGCGCATTGAATGTTTTTTCGCATAAACCGGCAACATTCAATCGGATTTTTCCACCGAATGCTTATTTTACACCATCCATAACCTTTTTTTTATACAATGAATGTCGTTACAATGGAAAAAGGAATTTACCGAATTTTATCATCATTGCGAAAAATGCGAAAAAATAACAAAAGTGCTGCAAACACGAAATCATTTTAATCACATATTTACCTCCAATCAACATCATGATGACACAGAAGATCTTCTCGTATGAGGTATTTGCTGATACATTACCGAAGCCAACCGAAGTTAAACTGCTAAACGTAAAATAGAGAGCCGTAATGTAAGCTTCACCTTGCGTTAGATTCGACACGGGTATTTTAAATCTCTCTGCTAAACTGTTGATCCATCCTGTAGAATTTATTGAGGAAGTTGGTTTGGTTGAAGCATGAATTGAAGAAAAAAAATGTTCAGAGTTAGTCTCGTGACATGCAAAAAATTGGAGGAAAAGAAAATTGTCATCAATATCAAATACATTTGAAATCGCACAGCACAGCAAGCATTCTGTATTAAATTACTGGCAATCAAGAGTCGACTTTATTACGTAATTTAATGGTCCGTTTACCAGATTAGGTCTAAGACCGTCACTAGCTTTTCGCAATAAAAAGAAACAATTCACAATACATCCATTCGCTGTCATTAGTAGACGAACGAAATAAAGCTCTAGATAAATAAATATCTGCTAACAACTATCATAATTTATCAAACTCTTTGTCGCTAATGGCACCTAGCTTTGCGGCTTTAAGCGAGAAGCTTATCAACATTACAAATTTCATCATTTTCTCGTTCAAGCTTAACATAAAAATTATTTTTTAAAAACGTGTAACACGTAACACGGTGTAAAGTTCATAACGGAAATTAAATTACTCTTGATCTAAATTTAATCGAAATGTATTATATTGTATTAGATGACGAAAGGAACTTTCTGTAAATACAACGGTGAACTTCATATTTATGTCGCATAACAGGCCTCTATAACAATTGGAAAATGTTTTACGGGACCAGATTTTGAGCATTCTTTATGTGAGTGGCCCTTTGTCCTTTAAGAATGTTGATCTGAGTCAATTGAGTACGTGAGGGCCACGAAAAAAACCTCTCTCATCATAACATTACGTGCACATTTTATAGTGATTGGGGTTGGAGATTAAGATCATCTGACAAGTTATTTACCCAAAAAAAAAGTCTTCGAATTTTCATCAATCAAAATGAAGATTTTCTCTAAAATAATTTTTGCGAACCTGTGCGGCACTGATGCGAATGATGATCTACAATCAGAAATGAATCTCGGGGTTTTTTTTAATACAAATCTCGAATTTCGCAATGCATCAATAATTCATACTTCCTTTAGAGAGTTCTCATCACATTTTATTCAATAAGAATTTTTGAATTTTTCATGAAAAATTTATTAAAGCTCTTAGCTGCCGTGCAGTGAAAGCAAAGAGTTTAGTTTTATACGTTGTTCGTAAAACGTGATGTAGAGGAAAAACAAAATACGAACAACTAGAAAAGTTCATTTAAGGCCATTTTAGACTCCCCACCTTCAAGAATTGTTATAATTATAAGTATCTATAAATATAAGTATAGATGAAGGACATAATTTCAAGTTCCCAAAAAAAGGTTTTCGAAGGTTTGAACGGTACCTTTCGGCAACATTTCGGAGAAACTTTACTTTATTTCTTTCTTTATTGTCTTACAAAGTAGAACATATTTTCCACCAATGGCAACGATAAACAAAAAGTTAAATTGCTTTTATGAAATCTCATTTTGAATAGGAAAGACTTCATTCAGTTGTGCCGCCGCATATGAGATTCACCATATGATACTTGGACAAAATAAAACAGCATGCGTGCAATTTGCTATTGCGGAAATTATAAATTGTTGTGCTCCTTAGCGCTTTTCATTTTGACTCGCAATTTAATTATCTAATTCTAATTAAGTCACTGCAGGAAGGTTTCAGTGCTCCAATGAATTTATCCTTCTAAGACTCGAATGAAACGTGACTTGCAATTGAATCTTTATAACTTATTCGACAATCTGTGTGGGTTTGTTTGGATCTTATATTTCTTTACAAATTGTTGAGAAATTTTGCACAAATTTAAACATCAAAGTCAACATAAACAATTTCTTCAGACATATTTAACTTTTATTTGCTCTTACCCACATCGAATTCCTGGTCATTGTAAAGTCTCTCCTTTTCAGCAACCACATACCATACGCATGCTAGCCAGTGGGCGACGAGCGAAAAACAGACCTGTTTTAAAATCAATGTATCGATAGTTAATTGAGTGACAGGAAAAGTTCCTAAAATAAATACTCGATACAGCAAATAAATTACGAGCTTAGTAAAATGGCAGCTTTTAACAGCTCTGCCGAGTTGCAAATAATGAATTAAATGTTGAATAAAATATTAATTTCTGTATTTTAGTCATTAATAATTTAATTTATTATTTGCTTTCGCCGTGCACGTTGCCCGGTCGACTCGCAAAAATTGCAGAGGCAGGCAACGTTGTTAATTGAAATTTTAATTATTGACACACTTACCATCAGCAGTGTAAGGATCATGGCGGTATATTGGCTGTATCTATATACTCATACACAGAAAATACAATTTCATGAGAAAATTTCAGTTACTAAAAGCACAAAAAATCTGTCAAATACCTTTCCATTTTTTGCAATAAACGTGCTAAGCGTAATAATCGAGTTAGTTTAACTAAGTGTATGTGGGATTCCTGTGAAAAATGTTTCGTTGAAAAAAATAAAGCCATTGTGAAATTTTTTTTATTGCAAGCAAAGCTTAATGATAAAAATCTAAATACGTAAAAAATTAGATGGAACGTTGAGTTTCAATTTCCTGGTGTTAAGTTAATTACAAATGCTAATTACTGTGTTAATTGTTTAACTTGCGAACGACTCGAAGGCCTTTAACTTCTGTAAGTAAAGCGGATGTTTTAGTGCTGACACCGAATGGGTCCTATTTTTCCCACCATCGCTAGCAAAAAAACTTTTACCAAATTTAAATAGAATTTCCTAAAAGGACACCTCGAGACTTTGAAATTAAATATTTATGAAGGTGGAATCTGTGATTTTTTTTTTTTTCTTAAAAGCTTGACTTGTATTTGAAAAGCATCGCGAGAAGTGATAGAAAAATTTAATATGAAAGCAGACAAATGTGAAAATTTAAATAGATTTAAACAAGAGCATTCAGTATGAATAGCAGAATTATTGCCTTAATTAAAATACTGAAAAAAAAAAAAGTTGCTGAAATTATTCAGCAAAAACTTGCAATGAAGAAAAGTCCAACATAAAGGAAATAGAAATTCAAAAGCATATAATTAACATTTTAATGAGAATTTCGTACCTCTCCAGAAAGTAGATTGCTGGCATAGAGATGATCAAACGGTATTGCGGCAAGAAAATCGACGACGAACCATCCGCGCAGGTAATTTAAGGCAATGAGTTTAGAATCCGATACCACCTCACCTTTACGTGAAACAAAAGTCGTGCGGAAATTCAAAAGAATATCTGAAATCCGAGAAAGATTGAAATGAAATACGAGAAAAAAAAGAAGGTCGGAAATTATTTCACCATTATCAGTGGTTAAAAGCTTTCTGTTTAATGGGCTTTGCTAGTTTCAATTCATAAATAATACAACCCCAGACCCAACAAAAGTGAGGCTCACAAATGTAAACACATGTATATTTTACCTATAATAAATAATGCTTCCACAATAACATCACTCGCCATCGTGATGCGATCTGTTTGGACAAACGCTGCATTATATGGTACTACGAATGCAACATAAAATGTGCTGACCAATATGAGCCAATCCCAACAACCTTTGAAGAAACCATAATGCGACAAAATGAATCTAGATTTTTTCAACGATTGAGTTTTATATTCTGGCAATGGCTCGATGTTAGTGTGCAACAGATTCTAGAAAATGGGAAACAAATAAAATCGGAATTCAATGTCGCAACTTTCATCAACAACAAATGTTTAAAAATAGAATGAAACTTTTTCACTTCAATCCGCCTTCACATAAAGAGCTTATTTAATCATCGCTGCTTAATTCGATTATCTTGATTTCTCATATAGCTTGGGTGAATGAAGTTGCTTAATCAAGGGGAAATGTATGCCGTCAATTCCATGAAATCAGAGTATGGTATGTTCACGTGCTTGTGAATTGTATAAAGGCAAATCGTTATTTATTCATGTTAAGAAAGTTTGAAATGTCTAAATAATGTACACTTTGATAAATACATTCATAGAAATCATATTTCCCATACCCTGATAAAAAGCTTCGCGTAATGAAAAAGTTTCAATTTCTAAATTATTCTTCTTTTCGCAACTTTGTGTGCGGTGCAAAAAGGAGATTAAATACAAATTGAGTTTTGTTATTCGTCGACTTACGTTATTCAGCTTCAATTTCGTTTTGATTTTTTCCGGTTTCTAGGACGTTTGCAGAAAAAAAAGAAACCGTGAAACGACATCAAAAAAAAAAAAAAAAAAAAAAAAAAAAACAAAAATAGTCATAAAATTTTGGTTCCGCAAATTTATTTTCAATTTTGAGTTATTTCATTTTTGTATGCTCCACATAAAATATTGACGACATGAACAAACAGAGGAAACGTTTTATGAAATATGGCTTGCTTACATAATGTCCGGAAAGCTGATAAAGCACAGCTCTCGATCGCCGTCGTCCCATGTTACAGCCAGCTGGTATATCAAGCGGTCCATTTCCTTCCATGCCATCTTCGTTCGTGAATGATGCATCATTCGACCGGAATCGGGCACCTAATAGAGCAGCTGAATGAAATAAAATTACACGAGTTTTAGAAAACAAATAATGCATTTAAATAAAGGGCGTGACGAAACAAGCAAATACGAAAGGGCGCGCGAATGGAAGTTTCATTATTCACAACAATTTCCGGCAAAGAGCAAATTTTAATCTGCAGAAACTGTTGTACAATTAAATGTTTAAAGCCTATCAAAATGGAGCGTAATGTTTTTATTAAAGCTCAACGGTTGGGATTAATATTACTAAGGCGTAAAATAAAACAATTATCAGATGTTACATTTATAATGCTCAATTAAAATGAAAATTAAACACTTTTTTTAGTCTAATTTAAGACCGTGGGGGTATGGAATTCATCAGGGAATTGAGACAGCAAAATTCAGACTGTAGACAAAAACTTATACCATTTCGACTGTTCCATTTGAATCCTGATAACACTTTGGAGCACGCGAAACATTGAGAAGACATATGTAAGATCAAAAGCTACATGCAACATATCTAAATATATATTAAAAATATATTAATTCTATAAATAAATTACCAATTTGTTTTTAGATCCGAATAAGGACAACATCAATACATGAAATAGTAAATAAACATGCTTGGTATAATTTCGATTTCAATTCTGATTGGGTTTCGACACTCACATTAATTATATTTACACAGCAAATTGCGTATAGATTTTTAGTTTTGGATAGATTAAAGAGAAAATAGAAAGAGCATAAAAATGTATAGGATTAGTAACGTAAAATAAAAGAGGTTTATAGGCTCACTGTCTTTTATATAAAGCTTTTATATAAAGTTATTTAATTAAAGTAAAATGTATAATTTTAATAGAGTTTTATTCCAATAACTGCTTCTGTTCATTAAACGATAATGAAAAGGGGTCATGAAACATTCATTTAACCATTTATAACATTTTTCAATGTTTTTATTTGAGGCCCATTTCTGGCTAAAATTTCTATGACATAGCTTCTAAAACTTTCTTTTTATTTCTTGGAATAATTTATTTTGGGGTAAAATAGGTAAAATTAATATCTATATAGCAAATATATTCATTAGTAACAGTTAAAGCTTTAAGCTTCAGTGAATTTAATTTTAAATTTTATGTGAAATTTTCCGGAAAATTCCTCGACTTTTTGAATTGTTCATTTTGCACAATTATCTGCACATAAAACTACTGAACCACAGCCACCACAAAAATTGTTGAACGCTTACCACTATCGCATTCATCCGACAATGACATCTCTGCCATTTTCGATGTGGTAATATCCTTGTGCGATGCAAGGAATAGCACAACCTCACGTTTCTCATTCTTAATCGGTACAATATCCAGTAGGCACCAAAATGGAGTTCCTGTAAATGAATATGAAAGAATTATGCGTAAAAAAAAAATAAGTAAATATTTTTATGATTTCAATTATGTATTTATTTTATTGCGGACTTTCTCATCATTTGTATTTCCCCTGAAAACCATATTCTCTTTCGGACGACATTAGATGAATAAAATATTTATGCTACTGCACAGTGATAGGCTTTCGAAATATTTAATAGGAACATTCATCAAAACAAATTATTCTATGATTGATTATATCCGGGATTCGTTTCGCATTCCTTCGCACTACATCTCGGCCAATAAATCCAAGGCTGAAATTTATTTCCTTCAAACTTTCCCATGCACCATAATGAAACGATAAACTTTTTTTTTTCTTCATCGACGGAAATGAACGAACGTAACGATTCATAACGCAAAAGTTGGGCCAAATACAAACGTTATCTTTTCTAAGCAAATTTTCCTTTTAAAATACCATAAATATTCAGATCAAAATATATTCTTCTTTCTTATCGATGGATTTGTTAGATGATGAGGAAGAAGATTTTTCAAGAGATGGAAATTCGAGATGGCATAACGGCAAAGTTTTTATGTGAATTTTAAAATTATTCTGCATAAAATTCAAATTTGTTGTAGAACCAAAAGAAGGCTTTCAATAAACTCGAAGAAAAATTTAATAAGTGTGCTCTCATTTTGAATTCGCTGTATAGTGTCGGAAAATGTGTTAAACTGAAGCCATGTTATGATGGAAGAAGGTAAATTAAAGGAAAATAGATATTATGCTTTGAAAGGTATTTGTGGTTGTGGAAACAAGAAAATTAAATTTCTTGGCCTGCAAATTGAGTTTTGTATTTGTTTTAGCATGCAAAAATAGGTTTCATTAAATATAGAAGGTGCTGGATTTGAGAATGAGGTTGATAAAGAAACCCGAAGCAGCATGTCAATTTATACTGAACCTCACTTAGGAAACTAACATTTATTTCTGGTAATAATAAATAACATTGATACATTTTTCACAGTGTGACACATGAGTCACAGCTAAAGTAGTTATCGAAAACAAAAAATTGTTGGCATAGGTTGTTATGGGAAAAGTTGTTTTCTATGTAATCAGTGATAATATTGTCAATGTCCGTGATAAGAATTTATTTGCGAATAAAGATAAAAAAAATTATAACTATACATAAATTGGTCAAAAACAGTGCATCCTCCAATTATTTTTTTCGTAGATCATCGCAGAAAATAAATTGAGAAACTTCACTTAAGAATAAATGCCAGCCAGACTTAATAGCATGATATTTTTCACAGCAATATGAATGTTTATAAAGCACTCCGAGAGCTTCTTCAAAACAAGAGAAACAGTATCTTCGTCCAATTGTGCCAATTAATCATTTCGACCGTAAAGTTTAAAATTACAATGAGGGAGACAGGGTGTGGCAAGAAGGAAGTTGAATTATTATTTATATGTGACATTAAAATTTGCTACTCACCATTTTTCTTATAAAATATAACTTCTAATTTAAGTTCCGACTTTCCTTCCAAACTTTTCTCGATTTGGGCTTTATTTTCTTCCTTCGTTTCCGGGCCGTAAAGAAATCGACACGCACAGCCTGCAATTCGCATAGAATAATGAGAAAGTTTTAATTACATGTTTTCTCATCGCCAAAAATAAATCATTATATTTAATTTTATATTCGTCGCATTCTCGAGAACGTTTCCTAGTTAACAATGACGATGAATTTTCTTTTTTCAAGCGAATATTTATTATAACAAAAAATAAAAAGAAAATACAGAAGTGAAAAATGAGATGGAGAGTGGAATGGATGCCATTCAAAAATCCATCGACCATTAAAATTCTATGATACATACATTAATGTAGTTAGCAATAACATTATCTTTTCACGGCTTTCAGATATTGCAAAATCAGCATATTTTAAGCTCCTTGCGAACCAAAGGAAAGCAGAAGAAGAAAAAAGCTCCCAAGAATTTTTTCTTGAGCTTTTTTTTGTTTTATACCATTGAGACGTCTTTCTTCTCTCCATCTCTTGCTTGAAATAAATTGAAACACCATCTCAAGGGCACTTAAATATTTTTGTTTTGCTTTGTTTGAAAATATTACAAGACTAATGGTATGAAAGCGCTTTATGCTCAGTTTTATGCGCAGACTGATAAAAATAGAGTATAAGGCCGATTCATACTCAATGCTGAATTGTTTTACAAAAAAAAAAATGTTAGTCATGACTAAGATCTGAGCTGCAAGCGTGTGGAATCCTTTAACCTTTGTTTAAATCAGCTTACAACTGTTATATTTTGCATTCTATACAATCAAGTCAACTAAGCATTGTTCTCTACTCTGTTGCAGAAACGAGATTAGTGCCTTTGAATACAATTTTTTGCGATTGTTGAAAGATAGGGAAAAATCTCCCATAGATACCAAACAAAATTCAGAAGTACTTATTAATATAAAACTTGAAAAAATCTTACCTTTTTGCATTATTTGTGCCCTAGAGTATCCCGACAACTCTACAAAACCATCTGAACAATAAACTATTGGGTGGCCGGATACTTGAGCATTTCCAAGAACAAAATTCGAATCTTTATGAAAAAGAAAGAAAAATAGGTTATTGTATCGTTAGCTTTTGACAAATACCTTAATAAATAATATGCTTATATGTAGTCAAGATTCATGTGGGATTTATTTGGTTAAAATAGAAAACTTGAAACATGCTTTTTAATGAGAATTCTAAATGTTTATTACGCTATGTTTATTTAAAATATTTATCTCATTATGTTCTTAAGTTTAATTTAATTAATATGGTAATGAGTTCAATGAATGACTGAGTGCATAATTGAAATTGTTTCAATATCGGTTTCACATTATGAGCGTTATCTTCCAATGCAATTAGCGTAGTTAGTAATATTGTGCCGGGTTGTGTATGGTGATCATTAAATTTTGAATAGAACTTTATAATACAGTTTGTAGCAAATCAAGCAACAGAGTTTCACATTCGCGATATTAATCTTTTGTGCTATTCTATTCAAATTTTATGTGAGGGAAATGTAAACATGAATCTAAGTCAATAGAGAAACGTGTTTACAATGCGACTGAATGTGCGATAACTTACGTGTTCCATCAAAACGTGTCGCTATTGTATCTAAGAATGTGTTTTGAGGGGCCAAAAGCCCCTTTCGTGTTGGCATCGGGTGTATGTGTCGTAATCGTCGTGGTTTTGATTTATTGAATGAACCTGCGAGAAATAAAAAAAAAGGAAAATTGGAAGAAAATTAGATATTGTCGACATTTTTGTCACAACTGTTGAGGAGTGAAAATCCCGGGGAAACCACAGATGCTGTGGTTGCTACACAATAATTTAAAACGTTTATGCTATAATCCAAGCTTGTTTCTCTTTCCTGGGATAGCTAAATATTTTCATATATATCTTTCTCTTGCATGTCTAAATTTTATTCGCACTGTCATTTTGTGCGTCAGTATCTCTGATGTATGTAGAATTCAGCCTCGGAGGGGATTTGCTACAAATATTATCAACGGAAAAAGCAATTTTTATTTTATTCAATTTCAGAGTGTTGAACGAGATAAATAAATTCACGAAAAAAAAAGTTGATTGAAAGAAGCTCAATACAGTAAACGGCAAAGCCTTCGCCCTGGAAACATTCGAAGCTAAACTGTGCTTTTTCTTTACTATACTATTGAATGGAAATCAAAATAAATAAATATGCGTCATATCAACGTGATATACAAATAGAAAGCGCTATAAATAAACTACGAGCCGACGAAAGCTTCAATAAACCAAATCCCTTGGACTTCAAATGAAACGTACGCATAACGACGTAAATTTACTCCTTCGCAAGAAAAGTTTTGATAATCTGATAGTTTGCTTATCGCAGTTTAAAGTTTTCTATGTTAAAAGTTTATTTCTTAGGTTTCTTGAAAATTTGTTGATTTATATCTTATGGTGTTTCATTTCAAGAGACATAAAATATGGGGACTGCAGTGAGACCATTCAAGTAATAATTTAAAGCTTTATGTTACGGGATTCATTAAATCGTATTAGATATCTGCAACAGATAATCTGTTAATATTTATAAAGATTCTGACGTAAAATTTGAACAATCTCATCAGAAATTCCACGTTATATGATGATCTTTCAATTCACAAGATTGAAACGTGATAACCGAAAATTATGTTAATCATGAAGAAACATACATCATCGCATAGTTTGATATGTACATAAGACTGTGTACGTTTCAATGATTCATTTGAAATTCCTAGTATGAATAAATAATTTAATCAGTAAGAGGGTAAGACGATAACACGATCTGAATTCTGAAATTCAGTTCTTTTTGTAACCTATAATGACTTGCAATGACAATGACTTCATCTCATTAAAATGGAACAGAAATAAACTTGCAACTTCCATCATCGTGATAAGAATCAGCATAAAATGATTTCTAACAAAATGGTTATATGGAATTTTAACGCCTACGTCATTAAACCAGAAGCGTTGAATGAAAGCAACGTTAAATCGATATCATATTTATTAGATTGCGTGGCTACCGATTATCGTGTGGTTTGTTTTCTATTGACTTTGAGCTTGAAGCTCTTTTAGAAATGTTTAGTGAATGTTTATTTTCGTGAATGCATACAAAACAAAAATTTTTGTGGCGGCTTTTGACAGCCACAAGGCAACAACTTTATTTGAGGAATTATGATTGAACATTTTCAGTCATTCGACGCAGCATAAATTTCTGTCAAAAAATTTAATCTTATCGTTCAAACACATGCAAAAAATGCGAATCTTACCCAACATTACAAACTGTTATAAAAATTTGAGAGTTTGAGGGAAACAAAAGTATTTAGAAAAGTTACATGTGGAAAGCTTTACAGATAAAAATGAAATTCTTCAAGTTTCTGTTAAAAGAAACTTGTTGAAATTTAGGGTAGAAAAACTGCGGCTAATATCATAAAAGATTAGCTTACTCAACCCTGTTCAGTTTGTTCCCTTACTTATATATTCTCTATTCAAGAATTACACACGAAACGAGTCGGGTCGGTAGCGAGCGAGCGACGAATAAAAATATAATTCCGAAAAAAGCTTAATCTCTTATCATGCGAATTCATATTTGATTACATTGATAAAAATGCCAGGCCCACCAAAGAGAGAAGAAGGCCTCACGTACAACGGCGGGTGATGCTTTTGATAATGAAATATTTGTGTGTCGGTGTGTTCAGCATGCTCGCATTTGTGGCAAAGCTGAAAAACGTTGGAGACTAGAAATTTAATCTCGATTACTTCATCTCAAATGCTAAAGCGTATTATGGTCCCAGGATGAGGTATAATTGGGCATTTTGACAATTTCTTTTGACAGTTGGATAGCGAAAGATGAAATTGCTTGTGATTTATTAGCAGTGGCAGCTTTAATTTGATGTACTTAAACAAGTAATCCTGCGAATTTCCTCTCCCCCAAATCGCTGACCTATACTGGCACAGTTCTCCACGTTAAGAGTGATTAATAAAACATATGATGCCCGCCTATGGGAATCGAAAAATGGCTACTAAAAAGGTTACGGTTGGTTTGTTTCCGTCCATTAATATTAAATAAATAACGAGGCACGCGCCTCCAAAAGCAATCTACAATTGAACTAAATTAATTGTTCGACATTCGATTTTAGCATGATTTATGCCACCTAGAAATGCGTTTGGGACTAATGGAATGTGTAATATTTAAACATGATCTGATTGCACAGGCTCACTCACTCATTAAAAAATACTGCAACTTTTTTTAGAGCTTCCAATAAGCTTCGACTGAACATGACGAAATATTTAATTATAGAAAATTTATAGAAAGCAATGCTTAATTTCTCGAAGGATTTGCTACATTCAGGGATGAAATTTATTTGCAACTTCAGCTTATTTATATTTAATTAAATTGCGCGGATGTAAACTGCTCCAAACCAAAGCTTTTTCATGGGTTTTCATTTTGGTTTTATAAATTGTTTTCAACTCTAGATGATTGCGTAGCAATTCTCCTAACGAATGACAGTAAAAAAAAAGTTTTAATTCCATATTCTAGGGTTCTTTAACAGTCATGACCATTGAAGCTAAAAAAAAGTGTCAGCTCTTTGCATTGCTTCAATCGTTGCGTAAAATATTAAATTTGACATGGAAGAATTTATGATGCACGCAAAATACCAATCGGCGAAAGCTAACATTTTTATTAATTGACGTCAAATAAAGCACTCACACGCAGTCAAGGCCATTCACAATTGATTAATCATGAAAGCAATCAATTTAACTATCTCTAACCTCATTAGTTCTCTACTTTCATTCATTTAATTTCATGTGTAAACTTGATGACAAAATTATAAAAGAATAAAGAAGAAGAATAAAAGAAACAAAATTTTCTCGACTTCTTATCACGAATGCCTTTCATTTTTGCCTTTCTCAATGCCAAAAATGAGTTTAATTAACTTGAAAAGGAAACCTTTGCTCGTCGTTGAATAATCTTTGCAGATTGTTTAAGGTTATGGTTCGTAAAATATTAATGTAATCAACAAAAGGAAGCGAATCTAAATTAATGGCGAGTTTTTCTAAGGCTGGAAACGTCTTGAAAGGAATTGAAGTAGTCTATTCAACTGTCGATTTGACAGATACTTATTTGCTTGATAAATTTAAATCAAGAATACAAATCCACAAACAACATAATTTTAATATGATATTTACAAGGATATCTTGCGGTGATAAAAACATTTTTAATATCAATCTCCGGGCATTCACTTTTCCTTTCCGGAAATCTCTAAACCATACAAAGTACTACGAAAATCGTGGCAAAATATTTTCAATATTTAAAATTAACAAAATCGTCCCCCGAGCGAATGTCAAAAGTTAATAAATTTTTTATAGCACTACCAACCAAACCAATTGGAGACGGAATAAAACATTACCTACCAAATTTTATTATTCCCGTACAGCGCAAAACCAAAAATTTCCTCAAACAAATTCATTTTCGTGTCTCCATTTAATTATTCCCAAATGTATATTTCATGTTAGTGTCGTTTCTATGCTGTTGATGTCGATAATAACATTCGTCTCTCATACTTATTATTACGCCGCTTTTTTTATTTTTATTTATTTTTGTATGTTATGAGCGAGTGTGGGCAAATAAGTTATTAATAAATTCTAATATATATACTTTTTTTTTTCGAGTTATTTCACTGACCTCAAAAAATCGCAAAATTATTATGCTTAATTGATAAAAACCACAAATTGATATTGATTTATTTCCTACACACTGTAACTACTGCTTCATTCAACAGAATAACTTTTATTAATGTTTTGTTTTTTCCATCTGGATAATTTCTCGAGTGCTGCTATATCATCTTATTGGGTTCTGAACAGGCAAGCTCAGTTATTAATTTTACAATATTTCAGCACTTAATTAGCATCAATGATATTGTAAACAAATTTATTTCAGCAAGAATGAAACATTTTTCCAATTGAAATATCACAAATAATCCGTATTGTGTTTAACACTGTCCGCAAGATATCATAGATTATCGCTTTAATCCATTTGCCTTCCTGCTGGGCCTTTAGATGGCCGTTTTCCTTCCTTTGTTTCTTATGAAACTTTGGGGTCACTTAAAATTATTTTCGCACACTTTAAAGCCGATAGATCACTCTGTGACAGATGGAACATAAGTTCCCCATATTTTTATTTTTTGGTCTAGACTTTTTATGGTTATTTAAGAAAGCAGAGCTTTCGGTGCGGAGTGATTTGGGTTTTTTAACTTTTCGCTTTAACCAACTCGACACGACTGAGCTTTTCCAATTCGTTTGTACAGTTCTATATTCACAGGCGAAATGAGAACGTTCAGTTTTATTCTTTCCAGTGACTGGAAGTTGGGGAAACTGTGTTTTATCCTGGGGCATGTGATAACGAACCGCATGCGCACTTAGCAAAAAATATGAAATGCAACAGTTTCCTTTTTTTTTCATATATCAGCTGCAAGGTTCATTTCCATTTTCAACACCACTGGTGTGAATTGATGAGAAAATGTGTCACATTGCCGCAGTTCTTTGCTTATTGTCAGAAAAGTGGGAATGTAGTTGGGAAAAGTAAGTAGTTTGCAATCTGGATGGATGCAACGTTCAAAAATCATGGCATTTTATGGCTGAAAATTTATGTATGTTGCCCGTGAAAACATCCTGATTATAAACCTAATTTTAATTTTCTCAAACCTCCAGCGCAAAAAGTATATTGCTTATGCAATTGCCTGGAAAGCACATTTATTTAATATGATGTGAACGAGGTTCTTAACGAACTGTTGCTTTTATATTGAATGTAAAGTACATGCGCACTGTCCCAAGGGTACAATATTTTGTAAAGTATTCTTTGTTGAAAACTAGATATGAATAAGAAATTCGTTTCCGTGAATCCACAAACGTAAATTTTAGAGCTTTAATTATAGTCGAACAACGATTACTTATGAATTTGATTCAGTTCTGGCAGGCCTGAATTTTCCCAGGGAAATTATTTTTTCTTTGAAGCATATAAACTTTTAAATTACTGACCGCTTGACTCAGCTTTCAAGTTCATTTAACGATTAAATATTTATGTGAAGGAATTTTTTAGGGTTTCACTGTTTGTTCATCAGAAAATAAATTGCTGATTTCAAAGGCTTTTTAAATGTTTAATCAAATGAAATATTTTGCAAATTTCAATGACCACTAAACAATTTTCAACTTTGATCGAACCCATTGGATGAATTATTTTGTTAAAAGTTCAACTATTATATATGCAACATGAAAATTCGATAAACATCTCTTATCAGATTTCAATTTATGGAGAAACGACTTTCCTTTTGTGGTACTTACCGATTAAGGCTGTTCGGCCTGAGTCTGATATACAAAAAAGAACATAACATGAAAAGAAGCAATATGCGAAAGAAAGCATATGATGCTTGATAATATGAAGAGCTATATCAATAAACCGACAAGGAGCAACACATGTTCACTATACGAATGGCAAAAATAATCTTTCTTTTATTCTGTTTAATATTATCAAGTCAAAAGTATATTCATAGCTAATAATTGATAATGGTTTGCACAAATGAATGGGTTTGTTATGAAAGCTTTTCTCATCTCAAGTTTGGTTCGTTTAATTTATGGAAATGCAACTATTGCCGTTGCAAATTCTTAAGAATATTTTCTTTTTTCCCTGCAATGAAATATTTATTCTTCATCGTTTTCTCGCAGCACCTAATTGAATTTGCTCAAATCGCTGAACAAATCCGGCAATGTTGATTTATTTCTTGTTTCTCCAAAAACTAAGTAGATTTTTATTTCCATCTCGAGACTCGAAGTCGATCGTCTTATTTCAGGGGCGTACGTGTATAGGTGCCATTATTTATGAAGTGCTCTAAGACACGGCTACAAATATGATTTATTATTTCGTTCATAATTCAGTGAGACTTCTGCTTTTTTTTCCTGCCGCTGCCACATTCATTATTGCTGATTTCGTTCGATAATTTTTCCATTATTTGGCAGTGAAAATCATTTTTTCTTTTATATTGTTGCCTTCTGTTCCTTGACGAAAGGCATTGCCAATGTCAGAAGTTAAAGGCTGCCGTTGATACTTTCGTTATTTATACATCATCTTCGTTTCCCATCAAACACCTTTTTTTTTATTTTTAAAAATGAGGTTTCCGTCCTCAGTGCAAGAAGTGAACGGAAAACAGAAAAAAAAGTTTCACAAAGAAGGATCGCATCACACACACAAAAAAAGTCATTAAATTTTGTGAAAAGGATTCTTTTTGTTATTCCTTACAACGGAAAAGGCGATGGAGCTTTTTGTTGTTTGTACAAAAATTGAGTTTAGGAGATCGGGTGAAAAATACAAATAAACATCAATCATTGGAGAGAAAGGAAAAGAAAATTAATGGAACAGTTTGAAGATGATGAAAAGCTCTATAAAAGGATCAAGAGCTTTATGAAGGCTAATTGAACAATTTGCCTTTGTTGTTCCTTCAAGTGGTTTCGGTAGGTTGAATCCAAAAGAATTCTTGAGATATTATTATTATTTATTTTTCCCTTGAACAGCTTTCCAATAAACAAAAAAAAAATAACGGGGAGAAGTATTTAATTGTCTTGGAATATAAAATACATGTGTAGCAATCTGATTTCCAGCAGCAAAAAAGACTTTGTATATATTTACATGCGGTAAGGCGCTTAAATGCAGTAAATCACTTTCCCTTATAATAAAAAAAGCGGCAGTAACACATTCGTCTGGTGATAATGAAGACATTTGTTATTTTTGATTTGTTTGGCATGCGTATGTCACCATAACAGTATGATATCAGTCAAGAGCGAGCTCATTTTCGATATGACTCTCATTAATAATCGCAAAGGATTTATGTGGATTTCTACCAAACCATACTGAATGTTTATGTGTTTGCTTGACAGTCAATATGTACGAAAACTCCCAATCCCATTAATTTCAATTCCCAACAGTTTCATCCATCTAAAAGCTTACCCTCAATTAAATTCCAAACTTTTTTTTTCACTCCCCCGCGCGTTTAGTAAATTCAGCTCATCGCGAGTGGCATTCTCTTGAGGAAAAATAAAATAAAACTTTGCCGAACCAATCGAGCTTACAAAATGAAATTAATCATTATGAAACAGTGAACATCAAAATTATAGAGCGCGCTTAATGATAATTAAAAAAAAATGGCATAGTGGAATGGGATTAATGACAACCAATCGATCAAAAAAGGTTTTATATTCGTCAATTTTTATTTATAATTTTATTAAATATTTTTAATTAAAAAAAAACATACTTTGTACCATAAATTGAAACCTTTAGAAAATAAAGAAGTGATAAAAGGTAATCAAACAACACTTTCCTCTCGCAGGTTATATCAACGAGCACTGCTGATCGGCACTTCTTTTTGTTTTTGCCACTGATTCGTTCTGATATTCTTCAATTCCACAATTCGTAGAGCTTTTGCAAATCCCATAAATGGCTTCAGAATGTTTCCCAATAACTTCGTTATCGGACCGAACATGTTGTAAATTGATTGGAAAACATTTTGAATGAAAATAAATGGCGGCTGTAGAAAGCCGTTGAATATAACTGCCAGGATCGGTTTCAATAAATAATCGGATGTTATCTGCAGAAAACCAACGATTATAGCACGAACGATGCTGTACAACACAAAACTGTATAAAACAGAATGGAGAAAAGTAAGGCGTTAAAAAAGCTTTTTCGGTATTTTCGACCATCATCTTAAAAAAGATTTCCTAAGACACTCGAAAGCGTTAAAATGTTCATATAAGAAGAAATCTCATAAATTAAGGGACTAAAATATATTTACCGATAAAGCTGTAGCAAGAATGTCACGAAAAATGTAACGCCAATGTTTATTGAGCCGAAAAATTCCGCCCAAAATTTTGTCGCATGATATGCTGTGCGTTGTGCAATCAATTCTGATATAAGATGTGGTGGACAGTCAGTGGTACGATAGTATTTTGATGAACCATGATCGAAGTGATAAATTTCACAATTTTCCATTTCTTCGTAGCCCGCTTCCAAATCACGAGTACGATGAATTGCAGACATCGATGGCGTTACACTGAAGCACGAGAAAATATTTCGCAATTTTGATTTAAAAGCTCGCGGCGTTTTTTGTTCCATTGAAATTTGTTCACTTTCAATTTCTGTATTGAATGGAGCGTGTTTTGATGGTACACGATGTTGTGGTTGATGTTGTGTGGTGACACTTTCTTGCTCAAATACACAACGACATTTATGATGATGCTGTTGACGTTTATTGTTCACCGGGATATTCTTATCGTGGCGTCGCCGTTGTCCTATAGACGACTTTAGCAATTGAAATTCAATTTTCTGATTTGGTTTACGATGAACCAAAAAAGGCCAAAATCAAAAAAGAAAAGAGAAAAAAAAATGTTTTTCCGAGTATTTTTTTTGTGAAAAGCGACAGAAGAGAAAATTGCCAAAAGAATGGAAAACGGAAATCTTACGCATGGATGATTCTTCAGTCCTTTCCTCGATACAGTCTTCATCCTGTAGTAATCGGCATCAGTGTCTGACGTTGATTTCCTAGCCTGCGGTGAAGTGCGGTCCTGCAATAAGGATACAAAAAAGAAAGAAATTCATATTTCAGCATAAAAAGTTTTTCACACACACGAAAAAAAAAAAAAAGTAAATAAAATATTGGTATTTTGCCTTAAATGTAAGTGACACGCTACGGTCACCATCATGGGAATATTGTTGCAAACAATGCCGTTCGACGATCTCCGGCTCGGACGATAATGTTGTTGATGTGGGTGGAAAACGATTGTCTGCGGGGTTTTATTTTTATTTTTTTCGGTAAAAGAAAAAGCGAGAAAATCTTAAGATTAATATTTTAATTAGCTTTTTTTATCATCGAATCACAGCAAATATATATTCTTACCGCTTGTGTGGACTCCGCGACTACATTTATCCGGAAATTTCTCATTGTTTATTCTCATGATTTCGAATTTTTTAATAAAAAAAAAGAAAAAAGCAACGCGAAAAATCGAAAGAAATAAATTTTGCTTCGAGTGCTTTGATGGATTTATTGGAGAAAAATGGCAAATTTTTTCAGCTGATATTTTCGGCATAAATATATTGCTTCTGAATCAAAACTCGTAATAAGTTCGAAAGTCGTGGGACTTAAATGGCATGAAATTTTTCTCATTGGAAATTATTCGTGATTTAGTAATTGATTGAATGATAACATAAACATTCTGAAATAAATATAAAATTCTTGATCATTTTCGTTTCCGAGTTCAAAAACTTGAAAAAATTGAACTTAATGGAAAATATTTTTATTTTTGTTTCTATCGCTCGAGTTCAACTTTTATTAGAAACATTAAATTAAAAGAATGAATGATAATAATCGTATTTTATATTCGGTTTGTGAGAGACAAAAGTTTGAATTTTAACGAAAATTGAAAATACTTGTCGTTCCTTAAAGCCATTAATGAAATCTCATCGCAAATTTATCTATCTAATTACAAGCTAATTCCGTTATGATAATTTATGGGCTGACAAGCCAAATTTCTTGAAGCAATTTCTTGCCATTGTGATCTTAAGGTATCATCGAATTTTTTCCTGAATATTTTATGCAAATATCTTCGTTTTCACTTTTTATCCCACATAAAACTTGTAAACGACATTGACTGAATATAAATAAATTAAAAAGTTTTATTTCAATCGTCGTGACTCAACCACGAGAACCAAATTGAATACAGATTTTACGTCCCCGTATTTTATGGGTTAACTTTTGTTCCCAAGGCTTTCCCGCTGATAATTTAACTCGACTCCTTCAATGGCCATGGCCAGCCAGCAGCGGTAAGAAATGCATTTTGTTGGTTTTTTTATTCACCGTTCAAAAATTATACAAGAAATGAAATTATTCTGGCAATAACCAAAACTTTCTGTTTGCGACAACAACGGCGGGTGGTGATGAAAAAATTATAATTTATGAAACCGCAATCTAAATCAGGGTTTGGAAATGAGTTTTTATTAATAATTACAATGTTCTTCAATTTCGGGACAATTTTATAATAAGAAAGAAAAAAGTTTCCAAGGCCTGATCGGAAAAAAGCATCGAATTTTTTCCATTGTTGGCTCTATTCCCTTTAACATTTATGTGTTCAAAATTCTTTTACATTGCTTCAGTTCAGAGCAACAAGTGTTAAAAATGGTAAAATAATAACCGAAGTGGGGAAAATTAACTAAATGATGGAATAACAAAAAACTTTGGAAACTCCATGAAAATTTACAGATGGAAAAAACTTAAAATTGATGTCTCGTTATTAATGAAATGGATATTTATTATTAATGACGCCATTCATCAACCGAAAGACATTATGAAAATATAAAACTTTTAAAAAGTTATCATTATTATCTTGAAATTGAAACTGAAGTATTTCTTTGTTCATTAGGAAAGAAAATGGAAAAGCTCTAAAAATTTCAAATAAAAAATATAAAATATTTTTATGAGCTTCAAAGCTTTTCTAAGCATATTTTTCACTAAAGGAAATTCTTCTCAGTAGCATAATGTGTACTTGGATATTTGATAATGCATCAATCGTGCAGTATTTACAAAGTTTATGAATAAACAACATTGGTTGAATATTTCATGTTGGCGTTAAAAAGAATGTGGCAATTTTCACGCAAGCTATTGCTAGCACTTTTTGAGCTCTGGAAAATATTGCGAAAACTCAGAAACATTTCGCACATCCTCTGTAGTTTTCCCACATAACGGAAGCTTTTTCTTGTTAAAAATTAACTTTTTCTGCTGGTTTTGAAAGGCATTGCAAAATTTGAAACTCAAAGTTTATGTTCATTTCCTAACATCATACATTCAGTAGCATGTTATGGAAAAAGTTTTTTAATCGAAAGGTGAAGATAAAAGAAAAAGAAAGAAAATCCACGGCTTTTGTTGCTTGAAACACTAATTTTAATTAAATAAAAATATTTTCTTTAAAGTTCCAAACAAGTGCTTTTTATGCGAGAAGTTTTGCTTCTGAAACTGACTCTACTAATTCATAAAACCCCAGTGAGGCGTATCTCTTCTATTCAAATTGTCTTAACGTCTTAAAGATTCTAAAAATTAAATTTCTCAATAGTTGTTTGTATCCGCTTTCGGTTTTCAGACGTGATAAATGCAATAAACATCTGCAGCAAGCACATAGAAAAAAAATTGTATTTGTTTGTGGAACGTGCCTTTTGTAGGAGAAATTCTTTGGGAAGTTTTTATCGTGAGTGTCTTTGTGTAATTGCAAATTCTGGGCAATATTGTCGATCATGCGCAGCGGCCAGCTTAATGCAACAGTTTGGCATTAAATATAAAATAATTATTTTCATGAATATTTTAAAATAAACGCAATCAATTAAGGGCAGAGCGTCCATTAATTTGTGGGGCGTTGGGGAGCAATTATACAATTTGCTCAAACCCAAATGCTTGACAGTAATCTATAAATTTTACTCACGTCCAAATTCTCTAGTCATGTATACAGAAATGAAGATGAGTTTTGATAATTGATTTCATTTAACTAACAACGTTATAATTAAACGAAGTTAACAACACGAGCATCACAACCATAATCGTTAGATGATGGAAGGAGTAAGTAAGAACCGTGTTGTTAAAATCCATTTCAGTTACATAAATATATTCATTATCGTTTACACAGTCGGTGTTTTAAAAAAAGAGAATTTAATATATTTTGGCACTTCTTTTTAATGTGAAATCTGAAAATGAATTTAATGAAAATTTTGCGGTTTCAGCCGTACGCTTTCATTCAGAAAGTGGATTGATTAAGATTCATCAAATATTTTATTTTCTGAAGCGGAAATTTTGAGGGTTTTTCGTGAAAATTTAATTAGGCTTTCCTCGCGATTTCCACATTTGAGCTTTTGAAATTCATCGCGAAATACTTTGTGTAATTTGCATTTGATTTTGACACTTTGATGGCGATGATTAAAACATAACCTCTAGGAAACGTTGTCGACTTAAAGCATATCCTTCAGTATATTTCTATACTTTAACGAATAAGATTCTGTAGAAAATAAAATTTACTTTTCGTTGGTTTGAAAAAAAGAGCAATTTTTTTATATTTTGACCAAAAAGATGGAAAGTCGAAATTTGCCTTGCCTAAAAAACCTCCAAACCATTGTGCATGTCATTTTCCATTTTCCCATTCACCGACGTGCAATGAACCATCATTGTACCACATAATACCGTTTCCTGATCTCTTGTTATTTTTCCAAGCTTCATCGTAATTCGTATTTTCATAAAGCTTTTGTGAGGGTCAAAGTGCTTTTTGCCGTTGTCGAAGCTTCCGAATGAAATGTTATGGAATAAATTATTTTCTGGATTTAATGTTCGTTCACATCCGATGTCGTTTTTGAGTGGAAGGGGATGCCAATAGGAAGAAAAAAAAGGAAATTCTGTATACGTTATAAACGTCTATTATTTCGATAATGGACAAAACGAAATGTTAATCGCACTCCCAGTTTTCCATATATATTTTTTTTTCACCATTGAGCATTCGTTTGCCTTTAATTAATGTTCCAAATTGATTTCGGCCTTTAATTAATTTGATTTCGTTGCCATAATAAATTATTTGAAACTTTTTGGGCGCTTCAATGCTTGTCATATTCACGGGAAATTGAGCAGACGGGACTCGTGGCACGACTTTGTGAATCTGACAGATTTATTTAAAAATAATTTTTTTTCTAATCTCAGTCAAGAACTCACAAACGATTTCATTAATAAATAAAAAAAATTCAGATCACAAGAAATTTTAATTAGATTTTACTTTTCGAAAGATGATGCTTCGGTTTTCATGGTGTGATCAAGCGAAATTCTTCAAAAATAAAATACTAAAGCTCACAAAAATGCGCGTCCATGTTTGTTCATTTTCATATCGGTCTTCAAACATATCTTGTGTTTCTTGAATCAACATTTTGCCATTTTAATGATGAACTACTTGTTTTATGTAATCCTTTCATGTGACAACAAGCTTGAGCACGGTATATGTTAACAAACCTTTTCATCTTCCTCCTCAACCATTGTCAACTATTTCAAAGAAATGAACAAGCAGGGTGAACTTGAGAGGGATAAAGAACCTGGCAGCAAGTGAAAAAAAGACAATTTTCAAAGTGTTTGATCATCAAATATTTGTTCCACTCGTAAAAGACATTAAGAAAATGAAATTGGATTTTGTGGTATTTTTGCGTTCTCTTGTGGTGGAAAGGGAGAGGGTGTTGATATTTTATGAGCTATTTTCATCAGAAATAGAGTTAAGTTACTGTGTCATGCATACATTTTAAATAAAGTGCAAATTAATATTTTTTTTTTATTTTACTATGCTTTTATAATCATTTCGTTCTTATCTGCGTAAAGGATTGAGCAACATCTACTATTGTCGCATAAATAATATCCTTATAAAAGTTCATAGCTCAGTCCTACTTAGAGTAGATTTTTATTGGCGTTTCGCAATATCTTATATCACTGAAACCAATAAACCGACTGTGCTTATGTATCATGTTAAAGTGCCTGAATTTAAATGCCAAATGTTTGGGAGCTTTCATTAGAGAGACAAGAGGCGTACATTATCAAAAAAAAATATTACATGTTTCTGTTTCATTAACCTTTTTTTTTGCTGCTCTTGATAATATTTTCGTCCTATATTGTAATCATGATTTTAATTGTCTTACCGAACATCGTTTCTTTATAACATTTTGATATCTGGTTTCGTTCAAGCTTTCCCATCTGCACGTTGTCGAGGTCACCTGTTTGGACATGTGATATGATGATGTTGTGGTCAAACATTGTGTAGGAGGAAGTTCTTGTGTATATTTTTCATTATGATTATGGTGAAGCTTTTTTGTAGTTGCCTGTGGCCACAACTCAATTAAGTCAATATCAAAAGTTGAAAAAACCTCAATTTGTGTATTGTGTTTGCATGTGTTTGTAGAATGGTCAGGATAGTATACTGCTGGCAAGAGCATCGGCTTCCACATATTTTACTCTTCAATTGTTTATATAAGGCTTGAGTTGAAATATGATGCGATACATATCAAATGAAATCGAGCTCGATTTTTATATCCACAGAAATTTTAGCAGTGGTTGACAATTTGACAGATGATTGCTACTTCACTCTTTGGATTTATAGACGCAAAATCTTCAACTTTGTAATTGTATTCGTCAAATAAACTTTTTTCATTAAAAATTCTTCAAAAGGGCAAACATTTTTTTCCAATGGTTTTGTGAAATGCTGAAAAGTAAAATCTTTGTCAACTCATAATTGTTCCATTTGATGAAACTGTTGCACAATACTCGTAAAAGGATCAACCATAAAATAAAGTTATGATTGCCATAAAGTTAACAACTCAATTTCGAGTTTTTCTCACAATCACACGGCCTTCAAAAAGTATATGCCTATTTGTTAATGGACGTCGAATGAAATGCGTTTTTTAAACAATAAGCGACAGCATCAGTGGGCGCTGCCCTCTAGATACGAAGCTTACTTTTAACGAGGCTACAATGATAAATGGAGACATCGTGATATTTGATGATGTTATGCGATACACAAAAAAACGTAGAATTTGTATTTACACATCAAAGAGCATTTGTAGCTGCGAATTGCGAGATCGTTTTTCACTGTTGGAATCGTTGCTCTAAAAGTTCTCTAATGCACATCAACAATGAACATTTCAATTTGCATATATTTTCACTACAAATTTCTGAACACAACAGGTGCTAAACTTGCAAATATTTACGTAACAAATATATATATATTTTTTTTTCCTCATTCGCTTGTTTGCCGTGAAGCGAATAAAATTTATCGTGATAGAAGAATAAACAATTTTTTTTTTTTGTGGAAATATGTCAGAACTCAAATTTTATGTTCAAATATACAGAATTATTCGTCGACAGAAATGTTAATTACATTCATTAATATGCGCAATATTAGATATTTGCTGACGCTCAGTATTAACAAATAATCCCTACAAAACAATTGAATGTCACAACTCGCAAGAAAAGTGTTCTACACAAATAAATTGTCTCGTCCTTGGCGATAGAAA
Organism: Propsilocerus akamusi; assembly: GCA_018397935.1. Classification (NCBI taxonomy): domain Eukaryota; kingdom Metazoa; phylum Arthropoda; class Insecta; order Diptera; family Chironomidae; genus Propsilocerus; species Propsilocerus akamusi. Next base: position 25,415,329 of record CM031468.1, on the reverse strand, counting down.
ATGCCAAAAAGCTTTTAGGCATAGATAGGTGATTAAAATGTTTGTGAAAATAATTCTCGGAAGGTGAGAAATATTTCTCATCTTTGTAAAATAATTAAAAATATATCTGCAAAGGGCTGCTAAAAAATGACGTCAGAATTCAGAATGAACAATTTTTAATTTGCACAAGTAAAATAGTTCAGTTTCCAAAAATTTAATTTTCTTATCGAAACCATGATGGAAAAAGGGTAAAAAAAAAGTTCATTGTGCTCAAACAATTTAATTTCCACGGCAATGGAAAGAATTTTCAAAGAATGTATACGGTGATTAAAGATTTCGAAGGATTTAAAAGTACTTCAGGGCGGGATCATAGAGTACATTTTAAATTTGTCAGGGCGGGATCGATATTTAGATTCCCACGTCACTGATACACATTATTCACTAAGAATTAGGTGGCCAAATTCAAGTATTATGTATAGCAGTGTAATCTCTATAAAAGCAAAGATTATATGACGTACCTAAAAATATACCTGGTTATTACACAAAAAGTTGCTCAAACTCCTCCACCTTTAAATATGACTCATGGACATTACATAACACTTGAATGTTCCCTTATCAACGCAATCAAATTTTCTAAAAAAAAAAAACGGAAAAATTTTTCCATTAAGAATTTAAATATTTTCTTTAGAAACTTTTCATTTTATTTGATTTTTCTTTGATTTTTTTTAAGCATGCAGTTCACATATTTAAGGTCTTAAATTCCATTAAGTCGGTCCTACGCCCGGACTCACTAGAGCCTCGCGAAATGCTCAAACATTAGGATGAATATTTTCTTTTGAAGATTCGCCTCATAGCTCTTGAGCTATAATTTATTCACAAAAATCTACTGAAAAGAGAATCAAAGTCGAAAAGCTTTCAATAATTGAATTAAATAATGTCTTATTAACAATTTCCCGCATGACATAAACAAAAAAAAAATATCAATGATTTTTTTTTACATTTGATAATAATTATATAAATTAATTTTATTTTCAGATAACGAGCGGGAAAAGAGCTTCATATCATGCTGCATTTGATTGCTATGAAAAGGCGTGTATTTTAGTAGCGTGATAGCCCTTAAGCGTTTCAAGGAACATTTTACAACAAATAAAAGAATTTTCTTTTGTGAATTCCTCAAATATGTTGCGAAAGCAAAAAATCAATTTGGAACGATTTTTCGATTTTTTTCTTTTTTTTTCTGAATCCTCGAATCACCGTTTGAGATAAACATTGAATGCCAATAACGAGATGAATGGAATTCCATTCCGAGCACGTACAAAGCTTTTGAGCTTTTTGCAGTATTTAAATAATTTAACTGTTCAGCTAGTCTTTCTTCGTTTCAATTGAAAACTTTTCGAGCGGCGATTTTTGTATACATATTTAATGGCCATTGATGGCGCACTCAAGTTTACAAAATATGTAAAAATAACTTTCAATCGATGGTTGATACAAAATACACAACAAATTTCGGCTGAATTTTGAGCTTTCATTTCCATTTTACCAGTAATTTGAGTTAAACCCTGTGACGCCGCCGACGGAAACTGTCCAACAAATAAATAACAAATAGCAATGTATACCATCAAAAAAATCGGAAATTTAATTTCCAATCAATGAGTTCAGTGGAAATAATTTCGAAATATTTTCATTTTCATGTTTCTTCTTTCCAACAATGATTTTTTTTTGTTTTAAAGAAATTCCACTAATTTGAATAAAAGAAATATCATCTTACATTGCTTCTGCATGGTAATTCACTGTGCTTCTTTCCAACTGAAATCCACAAAAAATAATGTCTCATGAATGATATGGTTAAAGGAATCTTTCTGCTTGCCATTGATGTGACCTCAGTTACGTATAAATCACCTTAATTCACCTGAAATGGAATAAGAAATATATTTTCTTTACATTTAAATTTTCGATTTATTCATCGTTTCATGACGTCTGCCTTCACCGTTCGAATTCAGCGCACTCAGAATCGCGATTTCATTTTCTATGTGATTTACATATTTGCAAAAGACATGCCACCACTGAATGAGCACAAAAACGTTAAAAGTAGCGTCTCGCTTCACGACCGCAGGAAAGGAACGATTAAACAGACGTAATAATGGAGTGAGTCGAGAGATGACAATGAAAGGAATTTCTTGGTTTGCATAATTAAATCAAATTACGTTACTTGGTGTCTAGCAATGAATGTGGTATACTCTAGTGGCTTCTTAATGATTTATAGACTATAAATAATACTAATACGTAGGCATGATTTTGAGTGAAACTGTTTGATCTTTGTTTTTCTATGCAAATCAATAGAAATGTTCACTGAACAAAGCAAAAATGCCTAAACTCAAGAGGCTGTATACATCAGCATTGTCTTTTCAGCTATTTGCAAGAAAATTCCTTTAAATATTTATTGAGGTGAAGATTCCATTTGGAATCATTTTACGTCGACAAAAAATTCTCTTAAAGTTCATTAATCAATAATGCACCATGTAAAAGAACTTCCAATCCTCTTTCAAAATCAATTCTTAAAAATCCATTAAGCAATGTCAACATAATATACTATTTGGACATATCTTGGATCATTTTAAGTTGGTTGGAAATTATTTGACATGTCGAGCCAGCAATAACCTTTATATCATTGACGTCATTTGGAGTTTTGTGAGTAAAAATTATTATGAAATTATTTTCATTGTTTTTCTTTTGCAGTCAGACTTCCTTCTGGCGTAATTAATTTGCATTCAATCCATCAAAATCAAATAAATGCCTAAAGACTTCACTCGTGTCTAACTTGGAAAGGGCGTTTTGCAATATTTACTTCACATATGTTTGCGCGACAGCCAATTTTTGAGACAGATACATTGTAGGCTGCATAAAGTGCCGAAAGGCATTTTTAAAATTAATTATTCCTAGAGATAATCATTATGCAATAGAATGTCATGTAAAGCAGTCATCTCTAACTAATTTTAATTACCAGACTCAATATATGACGAGGGTGTTAATTAAATGTCACGACATTGCATTTTTTACGTGAATTTTCATCTGAATTATGCTTTCTATATAATTCCAACTGTGCATTTAAAGTGGATAGATAGCTCCATCATTGATTTTTTTAGGGATTGTTTTCTAATTACATGGAAATTTTAAGCAACTCATTGGTGGGAAAGGATTTAAATTTATGTTTTTAGGATGAAAGGAACATTAATAATTATTAACCCATCATCGCATAATGACTTTGGGCGCTTTAGATATATGACTTTTTAAATTTTTTGCCAATAAAATTCATAAAAAACAAAGTTTAAACAAAATTCGCTGATCCGTTTAATTAACTCTGAAATTCTTGTTCTTTTCCTCTCTGGGCTTGTGAAAAAATTATTTGAAATAAGTTATTTTATTACTTTTGGGCATAACGACGAGACATTATCAGTGTTGAACAAAAGGATCCTTCTGAAAATCGCTTAGAAAAAGAACCCTAAAACTTAAAGAAAACGAGACGGAATTTTATTGAAAAAATGAGCTTCAGTTGCGTTTTTTCCTTTATTGACTCTCTTTTTTCATATTTTGCGGAAAATTGCTAAAGAACGAATTAAAAATTTCATTAAATTGACATTCCTTCGATAAAGTAACCGTCAACAAAAACCAGTCCATAAATCAAGGTGACGAATTAGATATTATTTTTAAGGTTCAATGTTAATTTTCTTTTGATGAAAAGCTCTAACAGCGCCATCTCGACGAAAGGGAAAAAATACGTTTTAAAATGGGAATAATCTACGAAAAACTAAAAAAAAATTGATGCAATTTTCTTCTCCCAACACAAAACTCTATAAAATATAAATCCTTGAGCCATAATGTCATGCATGATGATTTCATATGGCACAGGCGTAGCAATCTACATTTCCAGATCAAAGATCATTCCGCTCTTAAACTGAACATCAGCGCCATTGCCCATTTTTGTATCAGCATTGGATTTCTTATTTCTGATCTTCACATTTTTCTCATTCTTTAACTTTTCAGAAAAATCGACGCCTGAATCGTGTTGCTGAGGTTTCGCCTCGTTATCATCTGGCACGTGCCCATAGCTTCCAACATTTTCATCGTCATCCTCCTATAGACAGAAAATTAAAATAAATAAATAAAATTATTCTGAATGAAAAATGTACGAGAGTAAAAATCTAACTGATAAACGGCAATGAACCCACCACATACATAGACAGAATGGCAAATATAATATTGCGTAACGTTTCTATTAAACAAATTTTTACCTCATCCTTTTCATCATAATCGTCATCGTGCTTTTCGCTCTCGCTTCCTTCACTGTGACGTCGGTCGATAGCTCGTTTACGTGATGCCTTCTTTTTTTGATTCTTCTTTTTTTGCGCCAAAATTGAGGTGTTTGATCTTTAAGAAAATTTAATAATTCAACTATTATTCTTAGACAAGAATCATTGAATTGTTTTTTTTTTTTTTCTTTAAAGAAATTTGTTATTTCTGTCGATAGAATTGCGAAACAGAAAAATCGGAAAGTGCGCGAAAATAAAAATGTTCGTATATCGTATGAACATCAAACAAACACCATCAATCGAGCACTAAAAATAATTATAACACTTCCGTAGCTCAGACGACTTTGACTTTGCGGTATGAATATATAGATACATAAAAAAAAAATTTGTTTTAAGGCCAAACAGAAAAAATTGCTTCTGTATAGCTACTTAGCTAGCTACTCGCAATAGGCACAATGAACCAATTTGTAAAAAGGACGTTCGGTGTATGAAAAGAATGATATAATAACAAGCATCGATAATTTTCATTCGATTAATTGTCCATCAAGTGGCTTTCAAACGTTAGGAATCAACTCACCTAAACAGCTGACGTTTAATGATGTCGCTAAATCGTACGGATTTTTTGCAACTTTCAGATAATGAATCGTGTGATTCACACATACCGCAATCAGCGGACATTGAATAGCGGCCTCCTTTTGGATGACGATGATTATCATCAATTGAACTCTCATGACATTCCGATATGCTTCGATCATAGGATCCACCGCTGCTGTTTTTTAAAATCGATTTGTATGTATGATGGTTTTGTACTGGCATATTCTGACCATTTTCATCGTGATGCTCATCGCTGCTGGACTCACTGACACTCCGCTTCTTTTTATTCTTCTTCTTTTCTTCTTTATCCAATTTTAGTGAATCCAATTCATTAATTACTTTCAGTTGATCACAATACGATTCTGACATTGATCGCATTTTTTTGTTGCGCTTACGCATAGTTTTTTTGGCGGGACGCTTTTGTCCATCGCCAGATTGATGTTCATCGAAAACATCCTCAGATATTTCATCATTGGATATTTCGTGTAATGGCCGGTTTGATTTTGCTTCAGGAGCTTTTTTAGAGACTTCAATTACCAGCTCATTGTCTCTTTCTGAATGAACCGCTATGCTCAAGCTGTCATCTTCAATTTCTTTTCCCTGTGATGTCATTGGGTGACGTCCGACAGTGCGTTCTGCAATATCATAGGATTCGAACGATTTGTCATTAAGACCAGCTTCATAAAAGTTGAAGTCATAATTGTTAAGCTCAAACTGGAAAATAACATTGTTGTCCCATGCTTCAGCAGTGATATCCCTCATGATTCCGCCATGATCAGATGGAAACTTAACGCAGAATGAATAATGAATAGGATAAAAGCCGGCACCGACCGATGTAAACTTGATGTGTGCAATATTCAGGAAATCTCTGCGATCGATGATAATCGATGATGGATCAACATTTTTAACGTGTAATGTGAAGGCTAAAATTTCATCAATTTGATTGAATGTGAAGCTTGGAAGAACGTATTCGATATCTGAATCAAGAAAGGTAGCAGTAGCATCATGCTTTTGTACATCAACATTCATTTCTGGTGCGTCATTAGATGATTCCGACTCATCGCATACTTCCAATTTTCCAATTTGTTGCTGATCACTTTCAATGCCTGAATCCTCACGCAGATAATCAATCATTTTGAGATGCTTTTCGGTCGCAACGGGCAATGTGATGATTAATTGGCGCTTAGATTTGTCGAACTTTGCAGTTCCATTATCCTCTTGAACGGGATATGGCAGTTGAATGTCAATGCGATATTTTGCAGGCTTTTCACTTATTAAATGAATGATGCGTCGAGTGACATCCAGATTAGCATCATTAGTGGTATTAAGCAACGGCAAATCTATGGTCACAACCAATTCCGATGGTATGGTGACATTAAATTTTGCATCTATTTCGTGGGTCATTTCATGAAATTCGACGCCGCGTCGCTGAACAATTTTGAATTTTGGCGTTGTATAGGCATCAGCTGGTGTTTCCGTTGATGGAATGAGAACTTTTGGCGATGTTGACGAGTTATCCGGCAGTGGTGGATAAATACTATCAATAGGGCTTGGTTCCATTTCGGTAGCACAAAAAGATTTATTCTTTTTTCTAATCACAGTTGGTTTAGCCAATCCTTTGTAAGAAATTTTTGGGAATTTCAAATTGGTTCGATCCAATTTAACATTAAATGCTTGCTGGACAGCATCGATTGCAGTATCATTGACCAATTGACGGAATGCTTTGTTGCGTGAAGCTAAATGCAAAGCATCAGGATGAAACACGACATCATAAACATGACAAAACGCATTTTTATTATCCATATCGCGACGTGGCGGTGCGAGCGTGTATGGCAAACTCCAATTTAAACCGCGCTGACCATCAGCATTAACAGCATTTGTACTTGCTGGCTTGGCCACATTGGTGCTGGTAGCAATGTTTAGAAATGTTTTGGTCGTGCCATCTGAACTAGTTTTGATCACATATCCTGGCTCGGGATTAATGAAGGTCACATCAACACCACGTTCTTTCTCCAATTGTGTAATTTCTGCTTCATACAATTTTCGATTTTCGGGATCATTAATTTCTTCGCAGTAATCAATGAACATCTTCCTAAATTCTTCTTGCTTAAGCGCTTCGCTGATCTTGTTCACTTCATCTCGTGTTACATTAAGCTTTTCCCAATCTTTCAGAGGCATTGTAATTTCGTAATTTCACAACGAAATCTCTTTGCTTTTTCTCTTATCACACCCGCAATGTTTAAATTTTCTCAGTTGAATAAGTGTATGTAGAATATTTTTTTGATGGGCTACTAAAACAAATTGAGGACAAAATGATATTGGATTTGTTTGTGTGTCAAAAAATAGAATTTATAAATTTGTTTTGTTGTTCAACTGTATGATTTAAACACTATTACAGAGTTTTACTCACTTATAGCGGTTGTATTTTGTTGTTGGATCGATTTTCCTTCTTCTGATTTTTTTTAGTTCGGCGAAAAAAAATGGTTGATGGTGTATTTTCGAAGAAAAATTAATTGACAAGAAGGCTGGTATAGCTTGCAACTTTGTAATCTTCTGATGACTCGGCACTTGAAGAAAAGATCTGCGTTATTTACGAGGCAGTTTAATTTATTTTATCTTCCTTAAACCGATTTTGATTACGAGCTGAAAATTTACTGGGCAACACACACAGATGATGATGTTTACGTGATAATTGTACAGACAGACAAATAAAATGTTTGCTATAATTGCGTAAAATATTATTTTGTCATGCAATAAAATGACTTTTTTCTTTCACAGAATTCTTAAAAGAATCACAATTATTAAAAATAATAAATGTAGAGTTGTTAATTAATGTGAAATTTCATGAAAAATAAATGTAAACAAAAACACTGCTGGTTAATAAGCAGCTGGTACGACAATGTAGTTTTATTTCAAATATTAAAATTACGTTATGAGATGTTAAAACAGTTTTTAGAAATTCTACAGCTGTGAGCAAAACTAATTTATTAAATTACGGATAAAGCAAACACATATGGCTGGAAAATTAATGTTTTATTGTTTCATGAAATGCTTAATCCTCCAAATTATAATGCAAATAAGAATCGCTGCGATCGCTATAGTCAAAATGTACTTTACATTTAGTCACTGGTAAGCATCGAGGTCCGTTAACGGGACGTAAACAACACTCATTAAGTTTTCCGTTTTGATCTCGCCGTTTTGCATTTTATCATATTGTTTAAGATGCTGAGTATCTCCTGCAGGTCCAACTGGACAAATCATTCTGCCACCGGGTTTTAATTGATCCAAAAGCTCTTGAGGTATCTCCGATGCGGCCGCTCCAACATGAATAGCATCATAAGGCGCAGCGTCCTTATATCCTAATCTGCCATCACCCTGAATTATCTTCACCCGACCTTCTGATATCATTTGAGGGTCATCACTATTGAGATTGCCAATTGAAAAATCAACCAGTTTTGGATGATGCTCCACTCCCACAACTATGCCGGGTTCGTTTGGATATTTTAGTTTCATTATACGGGCAAAGCATGCGGTTAAAAATCCCGAGCCACTCCCAACATCAAGGATGTGAGCGTTAGGGCGTAAATTCTTTTTCAATATTGTCAGTGCGGCAACATGCATATGCTAGAAGAATACAAAGTAAAGAGTCAAATGTAAGTCATAACAAAATTTATTTACAGGAGCTGATATAGTTGCGCCGTATCCAATAGAAAATGGACGATCCTGATAAGGGTGGGCGACACGACAGTATAATTTTCTGTCAGTAGCTGACATCACTTGTTTCACGTCATTATCAGTCAAAATTCCATACTCTTTTAATTTGTTGCGCAAATTAGAAAGAAAAAAAAAAAAAACAAACTGTAGAAATCAAAACAAATTAATTTATTTCTTGAATGTCTCACCTTCAAGCTGATTGACGAGTTCTGAATTTGTTTCAGCCGATGCACGCCACGCCATAATTCTCCTTTGCTGTAAAAGTAGCAAAAGGAAAACAAATGGAAATTTATTTGTTTTTCTTAGGACAGCTTCCATTAACAATGTCACACAATATGCGTATGATAAACACGGTTTCCAACATTCAAGTACAATTTTAAATATTTAAAAGTCGTTTGATAAACTTTTATAAAATCTCAAATTTCGTTTTTCGTCAAAAAAAAAAAAATTTTGGAATTTTATTTCCTTTGTGATATGATATTTATGCTAATTGAAATTAAAAATATGTGCAGTGTAATTAAAATGTTTTAAAATAATTAATTGGATCCTCAAGCAATGAAAAGTATGTAACATGCATTCATGTAATTTTAGAAGAGTTTCTGATTTTAATTGAAATTACCGTAACCAAGCAAAGTGTTGAGAGAATTTTCATCACCCACCCACCTTCGAGTAAGGCTTCCCTCTCATGCATCATTGAGCATTTGCTGACTTTACTTGAAAACGTAAAATGTGACCCAGTTATGTTTTATGCTGACAAGCTCTTTCACAAATTGACTTTGTTTTACGTTTTTGGAATATTTTGCCCCTCAATTTTTGCAGCAACCAAATAATGCTCGTATACCATCTATAAATTGCAATGCAAAACACCTTTTTGTAATATATAAATGACAATATAATACATAAAAATATCTTTTATTTCTACAGAAGTTTGTAGAAAAAAAAAAAAACTAAGTCAAGCATATAAATTTTTCCCTTCTTTAGTCAAGAATTCTTAATATCACGAAAGGGACACAGTTGAGGAAAGCGATCAAAAACATTTTTACATGAATAATTTTGTAATATCTTAATCATAGCACATTTTTCAATATAACAATAAAATATTTACAAATTATCATGCTCCTTTGTTTTACCTTCGGACTATCACTCCTTTTTACGAAGATACAACCAATAATTAATTATTCATTCATGAGATGGTGGTTACACATGAAAGTTCATATTTGAATTGAAATAGAATATTTAATAATCTTTTTTTTTAAATTGTGCTGTTTGTGTCGTTTATTCAACTTAATCTGTCACGTTTCGGAGTTAGGTAGGAGACTTACAGGAATGTAATACATTTTGAATATATAGCGGTAAATTTGAATATCAAAATAACTTTTGTGTTTAATTTTTTTTTTTTGAGATTATTTATTTTTCAGAAGAATTTATTTTTATTTTTGACATTTTGTTTTGAAAATGTTTTCATAGATAAAGAACTTTAAAACTCCTCTCTCATTTTTTTTTGTTGATGAGAGCATTACCTTTTAATTTAATCACTGTTAGTGAATCTGATGATGAAGCAATTAAAAGTTTGTTCTCAATTTATTTACAGTCACATCTAAAAAGTGTAAACAAAAAGGAGTATTTTTTTGGTTTTTGTTTTATTTTTTTTGATGGCAATAATAAATCTGCTTAGATATGACGGAGTTCTTTTAATAATGTCTCTTAGAAAGCTTAATTTTGGCTTAGGTAATTGATGTTTGCTGAAAAAAAAAAAATCTCTTCAAAGCGGAGAAAAACATTTTGAACGTTCGTAAATATGATAAAACTCATCATTAAACGTAAATTGCGTGGTAAATATTGCCGAAGGCTCAGTAGTACCGCGATGTATCCAGGCGCGATGTTATTTAAATGTTTTTTTTTTTTTTTTTTGGAACATGGTAAAAATCTCATCAAAAAAAAAAATAATATCTTCAATGAACTTTGTGGAGCATGGCATTCCGTCAGTGTAATTTCCTTTGTTTTTCGGGAGACTTTCTGTTCTGTATTTGGCGTGTGCATGCATCAACCAAAAAGCAACATCAGACGTCTTTATGAGTTTCTTTTATCGTTGTATTTATCTCGTTGTATTCCATTATTTCATATTATTAATTTCATCAGATGTATTCAAGAGGCTTTTTAATATAATCTCCTTTGTTTAGCCAAAAATGTATTCCTACCTAAATATTGCTGAAAGCGTCATTTTTCCAACGACCGTTATCAGTTTTAAGCATCGTCTCATCACAGATCATAACATGTCCTGTCTCTCGAATATTTTCTTTTTATCTAGCTGTTTCGTTCTTTTTCTGTGCTTTAATGTCTATCAAAGTCTGTGAATCAAAGTGAAATGAAATTACTCGCATCCACGAATACAAGATGAATTTTTCGTTAAAAAATCCATTAAAATTTTTTTTTCTTCACTCGATAGGAATTCATTTTTCTTCTGTAAAACTTTTGTTTGTAATCCGTGCACGTATATTTATGTATTTGCTAGAAAAATTACCATTTATCTTAAAGCTCTGGATCTTAAAGTTTTCAATATGACAATCAATAATTTCGGTTCAACGACAATATTGTGGATCAATAATTTAATGCAAATTTAATTGCCATGAAATTTTAGTGAACTTTATTTTTAGTACTCCCCACAATAATAATTTTCCAATGAATGTTCTCTCGGCTGAGCTTCTCGATTATGTTGCGCATACATCATGAGGGAATACATTGGGTTGAGTTTATTAATTATACAGATCAGTGAAGCGAATTTTCAATTTTGCTGCTTTCGTGATTTCAGTTTTTTATCGAAAAAAATTTCTGTAAAAAAATATTTGTTGCTATTGCATTAATCACATAAATAAATTTTCGATACCATTCATAAATGATGTAAATAAATAGCATAAAATAACCCTTACTTGAAGGAATTGTATTTTCCGTGTATTATTCAAATTTTTCTGTCATAAAGATGGAGAAAATTTATTGTAATTTCTATGGAAATTTCAACATACATTCATATACCAACAACAATCAGCTAATATCAAGAAGCACCTGCGAAAATAAATTATAAATGCGAAATGAAATGGAGTCTCGTGAAAGATTTGAATAATTTTACCAGGCAAAATCCTGATCCACAATGAACTGATTTAATTTTTTCCGATGATGGTATTAAAATATTTTCCGCAATCAAACTGTAAATTGAGTTATGGAATCAAAAAGAAGTAAAATAAAAAAAATTTGATTTAAAATTCATACACATCATGCGTCGATCCATTTCCACAATTGCCATGCTCATTCCAACCCCATGTGTAAACATCACCATTTGACACCAAAATCCCATGTTCTGCGCCAATTGCAAAGTCGTCAATTGGATGAATTTGACATTTTTGAGGTGTTTTACATGTCGCACATCTCACACCGTTGCCCAGCTGACCATAATTGTTACGTCCATACAGAAACAGCTCTTTCGATGCCGTTAAATATCCATTATGTGTCCATCCTGCTCCAAGCCCAACGATTTTCACATCACATTCTACAACTGAGCATTGTCCAAATTTATTATTGCCGATAGCTGTTATAATATTTCGATCGTCCAAAAATGTAATATGATTCTGACCAGTCGACATGTGAAGGATTCGCACATTGGGTATCAATCGCAGATATTCACATGAATTATGGCACACAATCTCATGTTTCCATAGCTGTTGAAAACTTTTGAAATGCTTCACTGAGCCGATGATGTAAATGCAATTTGTATGTGTGAGAATAGCCAGATGACGGAGACCAAATGCAATCGATTGAGGCATTTCATTTTGTGGGAGTTTAAGCTCGGTTGGAGTTGAAATTGTATTGTAAATATTGCTCAAGCCTAGCTGGCAATAATTGTTCGAGCCCCAAACATAAAGCTCTCCACTGATAGTGATACCAGCTGATGAATCCCATCCACAACATATTGAATTGAATTTTTTTTCTATTTTCAGCTTTTGGAATTTAAGTTGATCTTCGAATGAGCTAATTCCCAGCTGTCCTTTGTTATTCCAGCCGGTTGCCCATAAATGACCATCATCATCTATCAATATCGAATGTCCAGCACCACCCGCAATTGTGGAAATTTTTGCAGGAATACTTGTAATTTTTTTGGGTTGTTCAAATTCACTTCTTATTCCATTACCTAGTTGCCCGTGGCTATTTGCGCCCTTGATGCAAATTTGTTTGTTGCGGATTAGAAAAGTTTTAAGAGTTTATGTAGCAAATAACAGGAAAATTTAATGAACAAATAAATGGCAAAAGTAAATGTCAGCTTACCCAAGCAATTAATTCCATTGTCGATAGGATTCAGGCACTTGCAAATTTGATTGTCCCTCCTTTGATGCGGAAACACTTAATTTAATTTGTATTTCGCACTTTGTTTACATTACATTAGAAATATCGTCGTACTAGAATTGCTTAAACCGTCTATAATTGCAAATGAGGTTTGTGTGAGTTTATTGATGAACTGAATAATTTATTTATCTACTTCATCAAATTACGCTTAATTTCCTATGTAGGCTTTTATGTATGATCATATCATACGTGGTATCCAACCTTATGAATTGCTGGCACTATTAAATGTAATTTGTATTGTGTTACAACATGTGACGCTCGGTTCAGCTATTCTAAATAGAATCAAGATAAGAAAGGATAAATTCGAACTATGTATATTTATGACCAAATAATCAACACATTGCATCATCATAAAACTGTTTATGAAACATGTGTACGAGATTATTAGTTTTCGCAAATACTATGAACAGAAAATCTATATTTTGCAATGTTACAGTTTGCGAATGCGGATGTTTATGATAGCCATTGGCCGTTTATTTATCAGAGTTCACATCAAGCTAAATATAAAGAGCATAGTTCGCATTTTGAATTAGTGTATTTGCACTTTGCATAATTTTGTTTTGTCAGATACTGTCATGTTAGTTTGACATTACAAATAAAGTGTCATTTTTGTGAAGCTCCTCCATACATAAATGCTACACATTTGCAAAAGCTTCTTTATTTTGATGTAGCATCGATTTTTTAGCCATTGTTTAAAATCCAACGGAAAATTCCTGAAAGTTTGTAGATGCTTTGCGCAAAAATATTTTCCACAATTTAAAAACTTTTTTGTTCTGCTAAAAGTAAAGGAATTTATCTTCATTTCAGTAACCTCACTTTATATTTCATGCTGATAATTTTCCTAAATTATCAAGAACTTTTGTGGTCTAAAATCGTAATGTACTCTTTTTTTTTGCCGCTGCGATATCGGCAGTAATTTCTTGAATAAAAAATACATTCATTGATTTATCTTTATTCCGTGATGGTGATTATTATTACATTGCATACAAACAGCCAAAATCGAAGATGGAAAATAAAACTTTTCTCATTACAGTTATGGCAAATTTGAAATATTTTTATTGCCAAAAGGAATCAACCATGATTTACAGAGTGTAACAACTTCAGATATTGGAAAATATTCTTTAGTCGGCGGTAGTTTTTTTTTTTTTTTTTGAAAGGATTGTTTCGATAAACAATTTTCCTTCAATCAATTCAATACGAGAACCCAACTTCAAGCAAAATCCTTTTATCATTATTTATTGGAGGCTAAAAAAAAATTCCACGCTTAAAACGAAAAAGGATCAAAGTAGAAAAAAAAAATATTTACGAAAGAAGGAAATGAAAAAAAAAAGTTATTGAAAGATTTTCTCGTGTATACTTAAGTCCTTCTTCTTTTTCAACGACCATTTTTCACCATGGTGAGGTATCTGCTTATCTCATTTAGGAACGACAAACCCAACTTTTGGTGAAAATATTTTTTTTTAGCATAGAAATAAATTCGTTATCAGATTGTTAGCTCATTGAAGTGCTTTTGGCAACGGGTGTGATTTTAATATCTTCGAAATCCATTCGAAATCAACCTCACGGAGACTGCACAAAAAAAAAAATCATTCTTAAAGGACTCTTCACCCTTGTTATTCAATTTATGAAAAAAAGAAGAAATTTTGTGTCAAAACCTGCTAACAGATTATTTTGCATGAATTATTTTTTTCTATGAGTCAGCTTGATGTTGAAATTGCCTCAATGTTATTTTCAATTGATTTGCCCTCTTCCCGACATTCAATCAGTAGGAACGCGCATTTTTTTCTTTCGTTCAATATTTCCTTTTTGATATTTTCTTGACGTTTAATCATTCTCCTCTCTTTTTTTTTTGCTTCCTCAGCAGTCAAATGATGATTGACAACAATAATCGGCAAAATTACTTTGACTTAATTTGTCGCAAGATGTTTCAAAAAAAGTTGAAAATTCATAATTGAAAAAAGTCTTTGCATGTCATGTGCACATCTAGGCAGACATCTGTAAACAACGAAAGCCGACATATGAACATTCAGAAACATTTCCTGTATTGAATTTTCATTACTTATACTCGATTGGATGTAACATTTTATTTCAGATGTTTTGTCTTCACACTCATTCACACACGCTGCAACTTGGCAACAGTGGTTGTAAATTGCTTTTCACTCAATTGAGTTTTTTGTGTTATGAGCTTTTTTTTGTATTGCGTGTCATACTGTACACAGCGATTCTTTTCGATTTCCAATAAATGATGTTTAATTGTACTCTAGAAAATGAAAAATTGCTTCACTGATTGAAATCATAAAATGAAGGTTTTTTTTTTTTTTTTTATTGCAATTTTGCAACATCCTCATTTGAACATTTGAAAAGAATAAAAACTTGATGCAAACATGCAACACAATTATGACGAACAGACATGAAAAACTGTTGGCGCAACTAATTTAAGTTTAATTGAAATGCAATTATCATCTTTAATGGAACTTATTGAGACTTTTCTTTGAAAGAAATTGAAATTCTTAGTTAGAAAATTTTCCGCTTTAATGTACGAATTGAAGTGAAATATCTTTGAAGTTTGATCTGCTACATAATTTCTACAAGAACTGAAAAATATCCTAGCGAACGTCAGGTCTTTAAATCATGATGACCTGCGTTAGTTCCAGTAGATAACGGCGATAAGTCTCTACGAAATGCTGCTCCTTGTTCAATTCTCGTGGAGCATTAACCGCAGCATTTCTAGTGAATACAAGAATTCAAAAAAAAGGACGTTTGCCAACGGTCATTGATTTTTGACCCGTCAGTTGTCATTCCTAAGACACGAATCGGTAACAATCCAACCAAGGGTAAATAATTTTTTCAAAATCAGAAAGCTCTGAGCACGAATTTAAATGGCTCAAATGTGGTGTAATTTTGTTACTCGAGAAACGAGAAATGCTTATAAATTGCGCAAGTATTTAAATTAATAAACATTAAGTCATTATCGAGAAATTGTAGGCGACAGAGAAAGCGTTTCTATTACCCAGCGAGAAGCGCGTTTCCAAGATTAGCCGGAGGCCAGCGTTCTTTCTTTATTCGTCCCTTTTCCGTTCGCTCCACAGAATTGCGAACATTGAATTTCGGTGGATGTTTAAGGATTTAAAACTTAAACAACATAAAATGTTCGCGTTTTTGTTCTTTGCAGTGCTAACAGCATCCGCACGAAAGTTTGTTCAATAACGTCGTAATTTCATAAAGAACGATTTGATTATTTCCGCAATTAAATATTTAAACGCTAAGTACTGTAAAAAATCGCAAAAGTTTATATTATTGGAGAAGTAAGTAGCAAATGAAAACCAAAGGAAATATAAGCTCTAAAGGATTTAGAGCCTTAATGATTTTCACTGAGAAATGAAGCTTCAATTTGTCCCTAATAAATTCAGAAAAGTTTTTTTTTTAAATAAAAAAGAAATTGCGGTCAACAAAAAGAACTCTGCTCTAGTTTCGTTTAGCAACCGATTTCTGGCATGTCACAACCACAACAGAGTTTGTCAAAATGTGTGGACCCAACATAAAGAAAGACTGTAGTAAACAGTAAATCAAACACATTGCCTTAGCAAAAGAAAAAGATCGCAAAATACTTGAAGAAAATTGGAAAGTGAAACAAAGCAAAACAATCAAACTTGTAACTTTTTGCAAGCTTTTCACTTCACATCCTTGATCATGATGTAAAAATGTGCTATGAAGAAGTTTTTCTCAACAAGTTAAATCATCAACATTTGAAGAACTTTTGAACCGGATTCAGATGCAAGGAAATTTCGATAAATAAATGTTTCATCGGAAATCGGACAGGAAGGATAACGTTCGCCATAAGAAACTGCCGTATCAATTTTCGAAATATTTTTATTTAGTCTTCTTGATGTTACCAACATAACATGGGTATCATATACGACTTAATATGAATTATGCCCACGCGTTTTGATTTATTATTTATTCAAGTTGCTTCAAGTAATGAAGAAGAAATTGTGTCAAAGAAATAAGATGACAAAATTGTGGTCGCTTTTGTTCCATTGTCTTGCTAATGATTGTAAAAGAACACTCAAATTGTCCTCAAAGTGTCATCTCAGATAGAACTTCAAACGTGGCCTAGATAAAGCGATAACTCAATAAAGAGAAATTGAAACTGACGAACGGTACAGTAATGTGAATAGATTTGTTTTTATTACTCAGAATTCAGAAATAATGGAGAAGTATATGATGGAGAATTATTTTCATTACATAATATAGCGTCTCCTGACCTATACAATGTGACTCCAACACAACTGTTCAATGTTAGGTGCGATTTTGATTAAGAAATATCCAATTTCCCATTTCCTATAGAATTTTTTTCCCCTCCTTTAGTCACATAAGTTGTGTTATTTCTTTTTTTCCTATTTTGCCAACAATCGGCATATTCAATTTAATTCACAAAATTTATCGTAATGGTTAAATATTGTTGGTAAAACTTCCGATAAACGTCGCGTCATTCCGCTGACAATCGAACTAAAATTGGATCGCATTGAAATTGAAAAGGAACTTAATGAAACGGCTTTTATTCGAATGGGATAATCGAATTGAGAAGTAGAAAGCAAGTTGATGGCAATAAAATATTATATTGAAAGCACTGAATCGAACATCAACAGTGAAATTTTAGCGAATGGAAAATTGCACAACATCGAAACAGCGTTGGAATTGAAGATACAAAAATTGTTTTTGTTGATGGAAAGATTTGATGAATATTCCCGGAAATTACTAATGGTCATATATATTTGAGCATTCCGATTTCAATAATTAATTTATCACTTTTACCGATAAAGAATTCCCAGAACCCAGAGACGATTTGTCAAAAATTGTTGCCATGCAAAGAGCTGTATATCACTGAGCATCACTGAGCTGTATATCACTGAGTTTCCTGATAAGTCTATAAAAAGCTACATTGCTTCCTTTGGCTCCCACTGCATGCATTTCCTTTTTTGCTGCTACTGCCAAACAAGTTAATAATTGAAATTACTTGATACCAGTTCTGAATTTATATTGTGGCATTTTAGAAAATTGGCCGAGAAAATGTTATGGGCTTTCTGTGGTTTCGGTTGAGAATGCGACGCGTGTTGAGTGATAAAATAAACACATTTGGGGCGCCCACAAGTGGATTTTACAACATGAAATATATGGCCACATGCCTTTATAGCTTCGTGGTTCTCAAATAGAAAGAAGTTCTTTGGCGTTGTAGACGCATTATCGTATTCTTCTTACAATTTCTATTTATGCGACATAAAAATACGAACAAAAATTTATTTTCGTTCCATAAAATCTAAAAAAAAAAGAAAGCTTTTCGAGTATTAAAAATTTGCTTGATCATAAACGCCGACATTCAGCATTTGTTGCTGGCTTGTTTCCTGTTGCTTCCAATTGAAATTTTCGCACATTAAACATCTGTAAGCCTGAAACAGCGATTGCAAAACTAATGACCATTTTTATTCCTGCTGGCAATATAATTTGTGAGCGAACTCGATTTGGTTTTGGTTGATTTCACTGATGAACAAACTTTGAATTATACAGCAAACTTGCATCCAGTTTGCGGTATGTGAAGAAAAATTGTTGTGGCTATAGACACGGAATAATAATTAATTAATTTCTGATGGCATGTTATCATGCTTTTAGTCCAATTAAATTTTCACATCAATGCCTCAATTTAATTGACACTTTTCGGTAAAGCTCAGGCTCACAATTTTCAGAGAGAAAAGCTATGAATTTTTTTTTTATTGTTTTATGTATGACATGAAGCGTTTTGTTAAAGTACACAAACTTTAATTTGAATTATTCAATGTATCTAAAATGTTTGCACATTTCGTGGATTTTTATCAGAGCTGAGTAAAACAATAAAATGCATGATGCTTAAGTGCAATAGTGATAAGGCAAAGTTTCTTACTTGCATGTTCAACATGCAAAACTTGTAAAGTCTGTTCATTGTCAAGTTTTCGATTAAAATAATAACACAAAAGCAGAAAACTTTATCAGTATCGTAAAAACTACGAATTATCTTTAACATTGGTAAAACAAGGAAAATTTTCCATCTTAGTTTATTGCTTAAAACTTCTTTTCATATCTAGAGATGTGGAAAAGGAAAATCCAATATGGTTTTTCATAAATAATTAAAAACATTTCACTGCACTCCTCGCAAAGTTGTTTCGATTTTAAAAAAGATGCTCACTGATTGAGAGTTCATTATTCATGCACTGAAAAGCACATGGTGTTTACGTTACAAAGGAAAATCGCATAAAAAGAGAGAAAAAAGAGAATGAATTGGAAATTCATAGAAAGTTTTCCATAAAAACATCGCAAAAGCTTTTGCGATTTTTCCACATTCTGCTAAGTGTAAATGGATATGAAAACTCAGTTTGTAAAGAAACATCTGTCAACAAATTTTAGTCTGCTTTCTATCGCGAACGTGTTCGGATGAATTTCAAGAAGTCTCTCTGTTGATAACAAAATCAAAATTGATGATGGTGTTGAGACAATAGTAAGAAAAGAAAAGGAAAATTCCTCATGCGGAAAATTGTTCTGTTCACTTGGATGGATTTTTCTGATGGATTAAAGTTGTGAAAGGAAATGGAAAAATAAATATTTCGTTAAATATTCGTAAGAGGATTTCACATAAAGTGCTTAATACTTACTAAGAATTTGTTGCGTACGGCTTATGTAGAGCAATTTTCGTTTATGATTTTCAGATAAGAGTTTTGCGCCAACATTTTATTATAATGTTGAAAACGTACACTTTTCGTTTTCTTTTCATTTTGTTAGTATCATAAAATTTCGCTGACAAAAACGTTGCGGTTTTATAAATATTTAAAGAAGAAGTTGTCGCAATGTCTTCGCCAATGTTTTTTTTTTCTTTCATTTGAATTTTGTTCTCGATTTTTGGAATCACAATTGCAGACTTCTCAATTTTTCCACGCAGTAGCATAAAAATAATTGACGAAATGTAAATAAATGAAAATGAGGACGTAATTAGGTGTAAAACTCATTTGAATTTACTCCACATTGTTCTGGTTGTGTCCTGCTTGCAGAGCGGTAAAAATTATGTCGACAGAAAAAAAAGATAAAAGAAAATTGTTCATTTGCATATTTCATTAAAATTTCTTGGAAAAAAAAATTTTTTTGTCGGCTGTGATGTGAAACCTTTTTTTTCGACAGAGAAAGTTAATGAAATCAATTAAGGAATTTAATTTAACAATTATTTTTTTTTTTTGCTACACAATTAAAGACTTTTATGAGTTTTATAATATAAAAAATGTTTGATGCCAAAAATAAAAAACTGTGAATTAGAAAATCTTAACAACCTGACGACAATTGTCTGAATAAATGTGTAACGTTTATCATGCACCTCAAGAATCTACGTTCATAATATCATTAATCATTTGGCTTAATGCGCCGTGTCGGGTGTCGTCAATGAATATACTTCACCACTTTGCAAGATTTGCTTCTGGTTTGCTGTCGCATTTCATTATAGAAAAAGGAAACAAATTGAGCGAAATTCAAATTTTGAAATGTCTCGTTCGTTATCAATGATCATCATTTTATTATCGTCGCTAGCAAACGAGTGAGAAACGTTGATGTGACAAAATCAATAAAGGCACATTTTCATTTGTCAAGAGGCAAGAGGCATTTTGATGGTTTAAAATTTTCATGAGAAAAGTTGTTGAGAATATGCTGATAGGGGAGGAACGGAAGATCTCAAAATGGAAAATCAATGTCTGGTGCTTTAAGTTGTGCTTAATTCTATTTACAGAGGCACCGAATAGATATATTTCTGTATAATGTGAATGTAGTCTTAACCAATTTATTAATCTTAAGGACATTATTATTGAATGCCACGAAGATCCTTTTTCTGTAATTCTGCAGAGAATCCTAAAATGAGCACACATAAACTTCAGCCTCTAGCTATTATTTCAACAAAAGACCGCTAAAGTCATCACTCAAAAAGTCAAAACAAACCAAAATAAATGTCGTCACGTAATCGGGTTCTTTTTCCCTGCAAAAAGAAAAAAACATTATAAACCTCCCCTCTGGTATTGATGTTCCTTTTTGAATCTATTTACTTTGCGAGTAAATTTTAAATTAAAAAAAAAAAATTCTTAAAAATTCAATTATTGTTTGAGGAAAAAAAGAAGCCTACGAGTATATGAAAATTGGGCTCTCGTGCTTTTAAATAATGAAAAATTCATCACTGTCATTGAAGTTCCGTCAAGAGAATGCCAATTTTCCAACATCAATTAATTTTAATTCTTTATTCATCAACTTAATTAATCTCTAATGCGACAATAAAAAAATTCAGATCCCAGCACAAACAGTGATCAACTTCAGATGTTATTGTGAAAGCTCGTAAATCGCGTTAAATTGTGTTTGAGGGCTGTGCTAGTAATAGCTTTTCATACACACAACTCATATAACGACAACAAAAATTTACAATTTTCACTTTCAGCCGTTCCATTTTGATCATTATCAATGACAGATTATCACAATAGAGCAGAAAAAAAGTTTAAATTGGATTAAATAAAGCAGCACGGCATAAAGAACAGTATCATAAAAGCCCAATAACAATAGGACTTCAAACTGCTTATAGAAAATTGTGGAAAAAGTGAAAAGCTATCAGAAAAAGGACGAGTATTAAATATAAGAAAGGTCCTTTTGTATAACTAACACTCTCAAATGATAATGTCTGATTTTGAACGAGTTCGGTTGGTGCTGCTCGGTACCGCTGGTGTCGGCAAGTCGTGTGTAGTTAGGCGTTTTTTGACTAAAACTTACAATGACAAGTATCGACCAACTGTCGAGGATTTGCACAATCGTGAATATGATTTGGGGTCGGTGACGTTAAAGGTGAGTGAATTTCTTTTGATATTTTTCATCTTTCCCTTGGTTACTTTTGACTATTGTCATGACACTTTTGACACTCTTTGAGATTTTCCGTCCATACTTGAAGTATCATCGTGTTATTTGAATTGTTCGCTTTATGTATTTAGGTTGATATATTAGATACATCAGGAGATATGCAATTTCCGGCTATGCGGAGGCTGTCTATAGCAACGGCACATGCCTTCATGCTGGTTTATTCAGTAACATCGGCATCAAGTTTTGCCGCCGTTAAACAGTGTTTCGAGGAAATAAGAGAGCAGAGGGCGGATTTTCAGGTAAAAGTTAAAATATCCAAATATTATTTTCTGTTGTGTTTTCCGGTTGGCAAAATATCTCAATTTTGTCGTATCTAATTAATTAAGACAACATGTTGATTTAACCTTAAAAAAGTAAATTTTCATCACAAAATTTTCTCCACACTTCCAAAAAACGATTTCAATCTAAAACCAAAAATTTTCATTAAAAGCCTTTTATTGATATTTTATTAGGTTTTTGGTTTTGTTTACAATCACAGTGACGTTTCTAACCAATAATATAACTAACAAATACATTAAAATGTTTTGTACTCCATAAATCACATCTTCCCCGGTCGGACCACAATTCACCACATGTGTCAATGCAGGAAATACCAATTGTAATAGCAGGCAACAAATCTGATCTAATAGAATCACATCGAGAGGTTCGAATAGAAGATGTTTCTGAATGGGTTTATTGTGAGCTGCCAAAATTAAAGTAAATAAAATTCTCAAATGAAAAAGATTCGGGCAAAAATGTGAAAAATAATGAATTTCTTGGGAATTCTTTATTCGTTTTGCTTGAGCCGTTTCAATTTTTTGTTGATACATAAACGAGAGGCTTTAAAAAGTCCTTTGAGATTCATAACAAACCTTTGCCATTAAAATGTTCCAGAGTCAAAGTAATGGAGTGTTCTTCTAAAGACAATTACAATATAACCGAGCTTTTCAAGACATTGTTATCGCTATCAAAAATCCTCCCAACGGAAAATCATGAACCAAACGGTGGACCATTAAAGCGTAGATCGTCGGCTTATGTTAGTGCAACGAGTAAAGGTGAGTGGATTACAATTTCGCAGGGTGTTGAAAGTGGGTTAAAGTGTTTTAAAATTATAATAACAAGCATTTTCATACACCCTGGTTTGCGGATTGTTTTCGTACTTATATTTTCCCACGTGGAAACCGCTGAGATGGGTTTCAATTTTGATAACTTCAATACTGCTCAACCACGTAGAAGAAAACAAAATTCACTTTCATTTTAACAGGCCGAAGTCGCATGCCGAGCCCACTTGGAAATGAGAAAACACCATCATTTATGGCGTCGTGTAGCAGTAATGGCAGCGAGACATCTGGCTCCGACGTTAAATCAAAACCACGATCGAGGTAGTGGATAATTTTTCGATATTTCGGGATTTATTTATCCACACATTTTCATGCTGTTGTAGAAAATAAATTTTCTTTGCCCATATCAAATGTTGCATGACGCAGTTTATTCATGGAAAATTATTCCTTTTACCCGGAAATGTCAATTTATTTGTATGATTGAAAGCTTTGCTTTATAATACTTCATACAGTTTCTATAAAGAAGCATGGTAAAATTTGTATCCGCATATAGAATTTGTTACACATTTTGCATGAAGAAACATCCCAAAAAAAATTTACATACATTTTCAATACCTTGAAATATAAAAATGTTTGATTTGAATTTTCTTGGGACACAACATCATTTACATCATATGTGATACTGAAAATCTCGAGAAACCTATCCGTACAGGATTTCAAGAATATGTAATGTAGTCAAAGAATTCATTGAACGTATTTTATGTAAATTTGTTAAGCGGAAATGAGGAAAAGTATTCAGCTCATATTCAAGCCCATTCCGTGTAATTCCGAAAATATTCGTTTCCTTTCCCAACCGTCAATAAGCAAAATTGCTTTTCAGTGGGTTGGTCTGGATAGAAGAGTGAGAGTCTCGTGATTGTCATGACAGATCTAATAATGTGATACTTTGCCTGCCACATCATATGCTACAATGAGCTATTGTATAATTAACATCAAACGAATGTGCTTAATGAGCAGCATTGTTTAATGAAATTCATAGCAAATGCTTTGAAATTTCCCAGAGAGTATACAAAAATAGTTTGCGCCGCAAACTGACTAATGAAATGCTTAAGTATATTTACCATATCCAAAAGTGTAATTATGTTCCTGCCCATTTACTACAAATCTTTTGATCGTGTTTTGTGAAAAAGTCGTGAAGTGCATATTCGCATACTTAGGTATCATTGGAAAACTTTCCAGTAGATTAGTCTTTCAAGCTACAGAAACTTTATTTTCTATAATCGTTTCCTTCTATCGTCAACTCATGCCGTACTCAGACACACATATTGATAATGATCTAAATGATGATTTCTCTATATTTTCTTTTGCTTTTATTTATACAACTTTTAAGGCTAAGAATTGCGAGGTTAGAAATTACAAATGCTTTAGCTTTATTTATTTGCTTTGCACATTTTTATGACTGAAATGAAAAAAAAAAAAAAAAAAAAAAACTCGATTATCTGAAAGCTGTTGGAATGAGTTTAAGTGATAAGATAATTGAATTCTTCTTGTTATTGATTGACCAAATTTTCATTATAATCTATGACAGACCTTTTATCTTTAGATTCATTTCGGATAATCGTGCTTTACTTGTTTTAATCTCAAGATTAATATCCGGGTGCCAATCACATTTACTAATTAAATAAAATCTCTCATCATCTATATAGATCTCTGATTCGACGGTCATCAAGAAAAACCAAGCAGCAAATTGCGAACGCTGGAACAAGTGCAGAAGATTGTGCAATTCAATAAACAGCTATAGCGCAAAAGTAAATTATTGCAACTTACTTTATACAAATTAATTAAACATTGATTGTTAGTAAAAAAAAAAAATAAATTGTGTAATTAATAAAAAGACATACCTTTGCATTGAAGCTTTAATAATTCGATTAAAAATGCCTGAAAGTGACGAACATACAAAACTAGTCCTTGCAAATTAAAGGCTTTCTAATTTAAATCATGAAAACAAAATTAAAATTAAATAACCTAATTGGCGTTAACTGAAAATACCAATTGCAAATAGATTTTAATGGGACAAATTAGGAATTTTAAATGCATAACGATAAGTCAAATTTGGAAACAAAAAGAAAATGTGGATAAATAATAATTGAGAAACATCAAAATTTTTGTAGAAAATAATTGTTGATGATACTTGACATGAAGTTAAATTTCCTTCCTTTTTGAAACTCTAATTGAAAATGAAACAAAACACTTGTTGTATGGAGAGGTTTTGTATTTTATTTGCTGAAACGAATTTTCGTTTGTAAAAAATAAAAAAAATATGCAAAGTGAATTGTGATGAATCAATTAGAGACAACTCGATAAAACATAAATAATTCTTTTTCCACCATTCATGGTTGAGTTTTATTAAAACGACACAAAAAGAGGTTGATAATTGCATAATTTATAAAGTCCAATAAGTTCAGTTTATTGCATTTCTTCTGAAGCTTTTGACTAAGCATAATATCAAAAATTCTATCTTTCATATAATTAAGGAGTCAACTTACTTAATACATTATGGATTACGTAACTAACTGGGCACTCAAAACGGAACACGCGTAATAAATAAGCTTTCAATTGATTAATCACTAAAGTATTAACTAAAAGCTTCATTACACCAACATGGGGCATATTAAATTACTTAACAGGACCGGGTTTTCTTGACCTGCAAAATAATCATAAAAATTCTGCTCCAGTTTCTGTAGAAAAAAAAACCTTTTATTAAAAAAAGAAAACTACTAAAGGCACAAAATCCATTTTATTCTCTAAATGCACAAAAAAAGTTTCATACTTGTCACTGAAATAAAAATCAAAATACATTTAGAATTTCCAATTAAATTCAAGAAATTTTAAACTCTTTAAGAAACAAAATAAAACAAACGAAAACAAATCATTTGAATTCAGAAATTATGTAACTCAACAGGCCGTAGAAAGAATTGGAGCTAATTAAATGGCTTACAGCTTTGAAAATGTAAACATATTCAGATCATTTCATCTGTCGGATTTAGCAAGCTCAACTGGAGTTGTTAGTAAAAAAAAAAGAAAAGAAGAAGGAAAATTTCACAACAAAAAAAGCGTAGACAGAATTGTTACCGAGAGTGGTACATGTTGAAAAAAAAAAAATACGTCCAATGATTTGTACAGTTTAAAAATGATGTTACACAATACACGATGAACTCAAACATTTATCGCCACGAGGATGAAGGATTTTTCAGCGAAAAATTAAATTTACATGATGTTCATGTGATTGTTTTTATGTTGCATGTGATGGATAAGGATAAAAAAAAATTGTTTTCATTAAAATCATTAAATAAGAGAAATACAAAATTAATGTAAACAATAAAAAAAAATGGTTAAAAATAAAAATTTAGTTTAAAGCCTTAAAATAAAAATTGCTCTTCTGCTGTTTAATATCATACATCGGATAATATTTTTCATTCCAAAGTCATTAAATTGTTCGTTATTGTTGTAAATAATTGCGCTTTTATACTTTCCGGCTATCTGATAATGCGAAATTTGCGTGCTTTTTGTTACTAATGACAAGTAATATTCGTGAACAAATTACATCAAACTCTCCATTGACTTCTGCAGTTAAATTTGATTGCTCAAACATTTCTTAAGATGATGATTGTTTTACATTTGTGTTTTTTTTTGCAGCATGTGGCTCAACAATTCATGGTGAATTAAGATATTCGTAAAGCATGCGTGATTAGTATCTCAAGCATAAGCTGTATGTCTGGGAAAGGAAATGTTTCAACGCCTTTATGTTCTGCTAAAACCTGTTCGTGAAAAAACATGAAACAATAATTGCGACAAAATTCAATCCAAGATGAATGAGAGAATCTTCAAAGATCTCATAATCCACTAATGAACAAAACACAATATATACATAAATATTTATTAAGCACTTTGGCTTCAAGCTATTAATTTAGTAACTTATTGAATGCTTTCCATGCTGTTACGAGAAATATTTGTCATTGTTGTTATATACAGCGAGCAATAATGGTTGGGATCTTCCCAAAATGAAAATTTATTAGAAAAAATAATTAAGATTGTATTATTAATGTTGTGTAAGCAAAATGTGTGATTAAATTAATAACACGCTCACGTCATAGATACTATAAGAGGTTTATTTAATTAATGTATAAGATATACAGAAAATATGCTTCACAACCCACAGACGTTTGAGGTTAAAATCTTTATTTAAAGGGAATGAATATTAAGAAGAAAAGATTCTCATTCGGGAATATAATAATCAGAAGTAGACTTATTTGATATCTCATATATAAATCCTTCCAGTTCAATAAAATTATCAAATGAGGTTCCATTTTGAGGCTTAAAAATAGTTCGAATCAAATACTACGCAAATCTGACATACGCATACCTATATGTTTAATTAAGTATTATGATATTGTGATTGATTATGCTTTTTATAGCTTTTTTTTTTTACTTTCTACGTCAGCAAATTATAATTACTCGGAAGCATGTTCAAATACATTTCACATTTCTTTCTATACAAATTATCATTATTTATAATTGTTATCACATATATCTAATAATGATTAACTTTATCATCAAAATTGACTTGGTTACGGTAGGCGATAATGAAAATTAGATTAGACAGTCGTTTAAAAATAGTTGAGCGTTTAAGTCGTTAAAATGCTCACGGTGCTAATATTTTTTGGAATTTTTCTTGCGAGTGAGGCCAGTGTAGTTCAAACTCAATATGGACCGATTCTTGGTGCTCAACGGGTATCATATCTCAACAGACCATATTTTAGCTTTCAAAAAATTCCTTACATGAAACCACCAATCGGAAATTTACGTTTTAAAGTAAGAAAAAATTAACCACGCGAATTGTGTTAGGTAACAAAAAATTTTTGTGTATTTATAAAGGATCCGGAAGAGCCAAATAGCTGGATTGCGCCTTTAGACTGTACGCAAGAAGGGCCACGTTTTCCGCAAATCGATTTTACTTTCGATCCTCGTGGGCCTTTCGAAGGCGACCTGGACTCTATGCATATTAATGTCTACACAAATAATTTGAATCCACCTCATAAATATCCCGTTCTAGTTTGGATCCATGGAGGCGGTTTTCGGTGGGTAAAGCTATTAAATGTTACACAATATTATTTCAATTAAATGGCAATTTTATTCAGATCGGGATCCGGGTTAACTGAAATTTACGGCCCGGATTATTTCATGGAAGCAAATGTGATTTTGGTAACGTTCAATTATCGTTTACATGCTTTCGGATTTTTGAGCCTTGATGACCCAACACTTAATGTTCCTGGAAATGCCGGTTTTAAGGATCAGGTTATGGTATTGAAATGGGTCCATCAAAATATTCACAATTTCGGTGGCGATCCAGCAAATATTACAATATTTGGTCAGTCATCTGGCGGCGGATGTGCACATTATCATACTGTTTCCGAAGCCTCAAAGGACTTATTTCAACGTTCTATAATCATGTCTGGAAGTGCATTTAATCCGATGTATTCAGCAATACCACGACGCGATTGGGGCTATCGTTTAGCGAATGCTTTGAACTATACAGGACCAAATGTTGATGAGCAAGTGCTTGCATTTCTTGAAATTGCCGATCCACAAGACATGTTCAATGCAGTTGGTGGACTACTGACACCGAAGGTTGATGGCAATTTATTTCTTGGGGTTTGTCAAAAATGTTATTTATAAATTTTATTCACAACAGGAACGGGAAGACGAAAGATTGCTGAATGCATTTGGGCCAACAATTGAGCCATACGACAATGGCAATGCATTTTTATTGGCACATCCGGAATTGCTTGCGATCAATAGTTGGGGAAATGATATTGATATTTTAATAGGAGCAACATCATTGGAGAATGGTGCTCTCATTCCATTGGTTCAGAGTTTTCCGTTAGCTCTTTTGTCGTTCGCAAACTTTGAAAGCTTTGTGCCAGCAAATTTAAACTTTTCACATGAAGAAAGAGCTGAGCACGGTGAGACGTTGAAAGCAACGTATTATGGAATGATGGAACCGACAATCACTAACATCGATGGAGTAGTTTTCGTAAGATTCTAGGCTTTACACGGAAACTGAATTTTTGATCGACATTTTTTTTAATTTCCAATAGATGTCTAATGAATTTGCTTTCTGGCATTCAGTACACAGAACTGTAAAACAACGATGGAATTCTAATGCACAAGGACAAACTTTTGTTTATCGATTTGATGTAGATTCCGATAATAACTGTTTCAAAGTCTTAAATCGCGTCGGTAGTCTATATAGGGAGCCAATTCATATGGACGATTTGTGTCATTTATTTAAAACGAGCTTTGCGAACGTGCCCAGTGTTGACTCGGTTGGCTACAAAACAATTGAGAAAATGGTATCCGTTTAATTAAATGTTCATGAAGCTGTAAAAAGACAATGTGAATTTAATACATTTACAGATTTCGATTTTTACAAAATTTGCTGCCACTGGGAATCCACAAGTCCACGGATGGAATCCATCAGACCATGATGTTCCATTAACTG
The DNA here is from genome assembly GCA_018397935.1 of Propsilocerus akamusi. Classification (NCBI taxonomy): domain Eukaryota; kingdom Metazoa; phylum Arthropoda; class Insecta; order Diptera; family Chironomidae; genus Propsilocerus; species Propsilocerus akamusi. The sequence goes on along the minus strand of CM031468.1, from coordinate 25,385,783 downwards.
GCTACAATATTCATGATATACAGTCAACCTTTGGAGAATTGCCTGAAGTTCATCGTATGGAAGTTTGGGATACATTTTATGACGCAAATGGATCAAGTGAAGTTTCTTTGTTTTCCGGTATGTTATTTACTGCACTTCTGATATGGAAACTTGCCTAATCTACTTTAGTGACCTAATCAAATTTTAAACCATAATGCAAAAGTTTATCGAAAAAAAAAAAAAACCGAATGTCTTATCTCTGTCTGAATAAATAAAATTTCTTGATTGCATTGTGAATTGTTACTCACTTAGTTTTTAGATTTATAGTTCGAAATATTTATACAAACAAGACTAAGACAAGTACATTTTTATTGCTCCCCAACTTTCACCAAAAATGTCATCTAGAAATATGATATTTCACATTGGAATGTTGAAATAAAATAAAATTTCCTTAAATTCATAACTTAAAGAGGTGCTTCACCAATGACCTTTTTCTTTAGTTAAAATCAGAATTTTATTTTTTATGAAAGGCTATGTCAATTATAAAATGTTTGAGAAGAAATGTGAAAATGTTTCCACAAATATGAAACCATTAAATTTCAAGTATATTTTGTAGCAATTCATTTTTATTGGTGAGGAAATGTTCAAGACCCAGTAAAAGGCCTTAAGGGAAATCTTTTTAAAAGGAACCTTCCGCAAAATATTTCAAGCATTTCATTGCTTATTTTTTTTGTGCTTAATTTATAAATTTATATCAGCATACATGAAACTAAATAAGCCCGCAATGTACTCCAGTTTTACTCATTAAAACTTTTAATGATTTCCATCAGCTCTCGAGTTGGAAATTTCATAATTAAATATTTTATTCCCTTTGAGCAGGTTTGATGCGTCACTTTTTTTTAATTCTGAGCAAAAATTATAACCATAATGGAGCGTGAAATTTAAGGATGTTCCCTTGTGTGTAAACATTTAAACATTTACAAAATCACAATCAGTTTTATAAGTTTCGGGTCTCTGCTCTTACATTGTCCTGTCAAAGTACAGACTGTGTGCCGGTTGCGAGTTTTTTTTTTCGCTTTCAGTTCATCGACCGTCTCAACATGTTTCCTCTGAAATGAAACTTTCAACTGGGAAAAGCACAAAAATAATTCGTGCTTTGTGTTTGTACATTTCGGACTAGAGAGAAAAGAGAGAGAAAAAAAAAAATGAATTAAGAGAACAACAGACAATGTTTATTATTATGAACGCTTTGTTGAACAAGTTATTTACATTCCTCAATAAAATCACGCAATTAACTTGCACGACTTGATTCTACGAATAAAAAAAGGTGAAAATTTGTCGAATGATTTTAATTCCAGAATCGATTTCATTTCAAGCGCAAGGAATGGTATGAATAAACATAAATATATATGAGACAAAGTATTTTTTTTTTTAGCTTTTTTTGTTTGCGCAGCAACTAAAGGCAGGCAATTTTTAAAGAGGAATGGCACAACGGAGAGAAGAAAAATCGATGAATTTTATGGAATGTGATTCGCAGTATACGCCTCGACATCATAATATATCCTCTAAGTCAATAAAATTTTATGAGAGGAAATAAAATATTTTTATATGATTCGAAAAATTATTAACTCAACATATTTTAAAATGCAGATTTGGAAAAGATATGTCACTCAAAATAAAAATTTAAAATTGAAAAACTCGCAAGAAAAATGGTCATATTTGTTTATAGTGTCTCAAATTGGTTAGCAGGATCGGCAGTATTTTTTTCTCCCAGTTCTTTTTTCTGCAGAATATTTAATTCGACATGAACAAAAAATTTCAACCAAAAAAAAAGGAAACAAAACGTGCTATTTTGAAATTTAGTCTATTTTGATTATGTTAAGCTTTCTCTCTATATTTCATCCGACGAAAGCGTATTTCAACGAAAATCGATAACGATAGCATTGAAAAGTTCACTACTTGCTGACTACTTTCTTTGAGTAGGGGAGAATGGAATAAGAAGTTGCCACGAGTCTGATATATAGCAAATATTTTTGTTTATTCCTTTACAACATGCACGAAATTCTCGAATGGAATTTAAATGGAAGCTACGGACCAAATTGAAAGAGACATTATATTTTCCAATTTCTAATATTGAACTAAAATTTAGTTACTTTAGTCAGTTTCATTATGTCTTTATTGAGTTATCGCACGAACTAAGCCACGTTTGCTCTATTATTTTAAGTTGTCATTTTGAAGCCAATAGGGCAATAGAGTGTCCTTTCGCAATAATTAGCAAGACAATGGGAAAGAAGCGACGCAAATTTGTTCATCTTCTTATTTTTGGCACACTTACAAGTGATTAATTAACTTAACAATAAAAATGAATTCTGGCTTTTATTCACGTTTGGACTCAATTCAATTTGGTTGTTCGCATTGGACTCGCGCCATGAGAGCAATTTTCTGAGCACGTTGTACAATGTCTGGACATTTCTTCTTCCTGATCAAACGACAATCTTGAAAGAATCCTTCGTTGCGCGGAAATCCATTTGTGAGATCATTGAATGTTACAAGACCTAAACCCCAGATGCGTCCACCACGAAATTCACCTTCATATTTCATTCCATCCGATCTCCAAAATATTCCATTTCCATGAAACCAACCTTGCATAAATTCACCTTCATACCTTGTAATGGACAAGAAGGAAAGAAAAAGAAAGGAAATTTAAAATTCAATTAATTGGCTGCTTGCACTTGAAAGGTCTCACTCAAACTCACTTTGAACCATCAGGAAAATTCATGATCCCCAATCCACTGCACACTCCATTGACAAATGATCCATCTTGAAAAAAAAAGAAGGAATTTCAATTTGCATATTGAAGTGATTTTTACCATAAAATATTTTGAAAATTGTTTGTGCGAAATTGATTTATTTCTTTACCATATCTAGTGCCATCTGGCAACAACAAATGTCCCATCCCATGTTTTTGACCTTTTTGACTCCAATCACCAATATAACGTGTGCCATCAGCATATCGATATCCGCCAGTTTTTGCAATTCCAATTGGCGCTAGAAGTGAATCAACAATAAAAGTTTTGATTTACATCTGTCAGTTTATCAGACTTTCAGCATTTTTCCAACCTTCCATGTTTAACAACAAGAATCAGCAATAATCAAACACTTCCAGTACGCAACTGTCAACTCGATGAACAGTACAAATAAATCACAATAATTTCTTTGGCTTCTGACAGCTAAGTAGTAATTCAATTAAAATTTTCTTCGCAAACTTTCGTTTTCATATGTCGAACTGATACTTTTCACATATTAGCTTCCGTTCATCAGCTCCTCACTGCACAACATTCAAAACACAAATGAAATAAAAGAAAAAGAAAATATTGCAAGCTTATATTTTTGTTTTGTTGTAAAATTTAATTTAATTAAATAATTTATACAGCAAAACATTATTATCTAACCTTTCTGCTACAAGTTGCGCGGCATAATTGCGAGGAAAACAACAAATAAATAGATGTAAACAGAAGCTGAATGCATGTTGAATTTATGTATTGTATGTAGTTAATACCACGCACACATTTACGATAAGCTAAGTATAGCTGACGGTGTGCAGAGAAGCGCAAAGCCAATCATATATGATTCAGTGACGTAACTCGTTACTCGTTGCTTATTTTTTCAAATCGTTCAAATGAAAGTGAAAACAAAATGCAAAATATTTTTTTTCCTTAAGCAAATATTTGAAAATCAAGAGCATCAACAAACAAGAAAAACACACTCGTGGGCTGCTCGTGACTGTTTATTACGTTAATGGGTCGGTCTGACATGCAAAACAGCTCAAAGCCTTATGATACTGTGTATATGTTATATTTATTGTTTGACTTTTTTCCGCTTTTAAAGAAGCTTTTAAAAGTAATTACTGGCCGTTTCACCATAATTTAATGAGGGTAAAGCGATGTCTTTCTTAAATGCAGGAATAATAATAATAATGAAAATTATGCGCTTCTTTATATTTTATTTTAGGTTATTTTATCACTTTTTTCCTTTGATGTCACTTTTCGTTTTCACTCAAATAAAATTAAATTTGCAGAGGCAAGCTGTAACGAGATCCGAAAATTGTTCTACGACAAAAGATAAAAAAAAAAACTTTTTTTGGGTAGGCGATGAATGGACAAGGGAACATTTATGAGGTTATGTTGGCCTTAGACAGTAATATCTAAGAGAATATTTTTGTCCAACGAGCATTTCCCACGCATGAAAGCTACTGCTTAGCACATTAAAAGGGACACCAACAAAATGCTGATGTGTCTATAACTACTTAATATGTATCTAGATCATTTATATTTGCTGCTTGAACAATCACGAATAAGCATGTATAAAGTCGAGTGCATCTTGTAGTCTTGTGGCTGCATACATATTGTAATTTATTTTTATAATTGCAGGCATCTCTTCATATTATGCGATTTTTTTTTCTTTTTCTTTCATGAGGTTGCTTGGCATGAAAAGATATCGCCTAACTCATTAGGAAACAGAATTCATGATTATTGCTGTCATTATGCAAGTGAATTTATGAATTTGAAACAAAAATTGCTCTTTATCGCTTCTGTTCTTTTCGTGCTCTTCTACATTTTTATATAAAAAATCTTTCCCTGTACTTAGAACACAAAAAAAGGAAAAAATCTGAAGGACCGGAAGGTGGAACATTTACATTCAAACACTGAATCGGTTGTTATGACTACCATCATTATATTCCCCTCAAATTTGTACTTCGCTTCAATCAGAAGCATCTTGAAAGCTCACAAATTGTGGACATTAACTCTTTCTCTGAATAAATTCGAGATCTACTAGATGTTTTCAAGCGAGATATATTCACTCCGCTGAATGCGACTTGCGAAAGCTCTCTGACTTTTGCATTCGTTTGGTTCAATGACCAAAAAATCGATTGAATCCCGCGCGTATCTTTTTGCGGCGATGTTTTTTTCAAGACTGGAAGAGAATTTTTAGAGAGAACGAAACTGAATGAGACTCCTTGGAATTACAAAAAGCCATAGAGTAATCTAGAGTTGATATCATTTATCAAGCTTTCACTTAAAATTGAATGAGCCGGAAATAGGAACAAAAAATAGATAAGAATTTGTAGGTGCTTACGCTATCATCCAATAAATCCTCAGTTCCATTGGTAATGCACTCTTTGACAAGTCATTATTATATAATATATTTATCAAGTTTAAATATTTAATGTAGATTCGGAAAGTTCCTATAAACTTGTTTGTAATCCTAACTTTCTACGAGCTATTTATATAAAAAGTTGTCACAAAAAAAAGACATCGTGGTTTCTTTATTAATAGCTTTTAAGAACAACTCAAACAGAATAATAAAAGACCGTTATCATAAACATGTTTTTTGGTTATCAGTGAACTGAACTACCGTTAAATTTCCTGATACTCGGTACGTCCATTGAAGGTTCAGTTGATTTTAGCTCATCAATTTTGTTGGTTGTGATATTTTTTTTTATTGTCGTTTCTAAATGAAAAAATAATGCGATGTTCAGGTATGAGCGATTTATCATTGGGTCATTTTATTGTGGTAGATTCCATAATTATTTGATTATTTAATTATTCATTGTTAAACCAAAATTTTAATTACAAATTCTAAAATTTTAGTCACGTCGTATTGATAGCAATCATCAATTTTATTCTGCAACAAGCGATTGCAAGTCAAATTGAAAATCTTCAGTGCAATGAACTAATGGATTTAAATTTTCAATTGTATCCCGAATGCAATGCAGAAAATTCATGCACATTGTACAATTTAAATATACATCAAGAGCTGATGTTTACTGTTGACCGGACAATACACGATTATAAATGCATTATATTTACTGACTCATTCGTATATGAAATTCCCAACAATATGTTTCTGTCGCTGAAGAGTAGCATAACACATTTGTATGCAAAAGACGTGGGGTTAGCAGAATTAAGAAGGATTTCTTTTCCATTTGGGCAGAAATTGGAGAGCGTTTGTCTGTCGGGTAATCGGATTAGAGAACTAAAGGAAACCGTCTTTTATGATGCTCCCAACCTTATCAATCTGGATTTATCAAATAATCAAATCATTGAGTTTTCGTCGAATGCTTTCGAGAAGCTAAGCAGTTTGGAGATTCTGGATTTGAGCATGAATCAAATCGTGAATGTACCATTTGATTTATTTCAGCCACTAAATAATTTGGTTTTTTTGAATTTGAGGCACAACCGTCTCCAAATCAAATTCGGTATTTTTCCGGAATATGTAAAGACATTAGATTTGTCGTACAACAACATCGACATTCATCAGAAATTCAAAATATTTTCGCTGTTAGTTAACTTGGAAACATTATTGCTTCACGGAAATCGAATTGAAAACATACATTTTAGTGTACTCAGTTCAGCGAATTTGAAATATATTGGCTTGTCGGACAACTTGTTTCCATGTTCAACACTTGCTGATATTGTTCTCGAAATGCGTAGCCACAATGTAATATTGGTGTTTGAAAATAAAGTTAAGAACACATCAAACATTTATGGAATAAAATGCATTGAATAAAATAATTAAAAATATTTACTTGAGAGTTCATTTTCATTTTCATCTTCATTGAAATTGAATTGAAAGCTTCGATATAAAAGACAAGCTTAAAAGCTTTTAACAGTATGAGATTTGAATGGTGTCTTGACTAAAACAGATGTTCTGAAAATATTAATCGTTTAACAATAATTTAAGTTAGAGATTTTCAGACATTGGTATCAATCAATCATATCAGAAGAGCGGAATTCTAAACACAATTAAAAAAATTATGCTCTTAAGTCTTTCAAGGAGCGACTCTTTTTGTCCCTGTTTCAAAAAGGCGATTTTTAAATATATGACGTTAATAATAATTCGTGTTTGTGCTCGCACTAACAATTGTGCTCGCGCTAGCATTTGTGCTCGGGGAAACACTCGTGCTCGTGCTATTGGCTAAGTAGCATTTGTGCTCGTGCAAAATCTTGTGTTTCGCTTGTGTTTAGCGCTAGTGGCGGCACATGTATATTTAACGAAATTCTACTTTAAAAAAACAGATTCATAAATACTTGTTGGAAATTCTAAATGATCTGCGGTCCAATGTATTTGCGTCAGCAATTAGTGATTCAGAAATCGATACCAATAGATAAAAACTTTTATACAATCTTTATTGTTACATATTTTATCTTTGAAAAGTCAGCTTCAGATATCCAAAACACATTTTAATTAAATAAGCTTTGATATTTTGCAAAGCTTTATGCAAGATTGGAATTGCAAACATATTTTTACAAATCAAAAGTAACGAAATATTCACCGTTCAATGTGCTTAAAAAAAGATTAATTCATTTAATAGAATAAAGATTGTCTATAAAAGTCACGGTCTGGGCTTCCATGAACTTAAAAATCAAAAATCATCAGCGACATCGGATACATTAATAATGAAGATACATAGATTTCATTATATGAGGCGTCATGTTTGTTATTTCAGTGTCAAGTGTACTTCATTGTTCACACAAATGCGCAGCAAAAACCAACAATTTTGCATCGCAAAAAATGTTATGTGTAGTTACTGCCGACAATTGCAATTCTTTATCATTATGCATGGCGAAGGACGCATTAACAATAACAGTTAATGGATAAAGAAACGTCTGACAAAAAATCGGCTTATTGAATGGCGTACATCTTTCAATAAGTTTTACCCGATTTGAATTTCTTATTAAGAAACAATTTTTTGCGGGAAATCAAAGAAATCTTGCCATTTTTCTGTTGACAGTACTTTTTCAATATTTCCAGTTTCAACAACATCTTATACTTTCAACGCCCTTGGGGCATTTGCCTAGCTCATCAGATTAACGAAGTGAATCGAATTTGTTGGTTTGCAGATCAGATTATAGAAAAATAAACAACTCGTCATTTATTTAGTATAATAATAATCAAAAGACATCTCAAGGTCATAAACTGGATCTGGATGCGAATGGCTGATGAACCTACATTCTTCAAAACGAGTTTACTTGATACACTCGATTTGTTAAACTGTTGCCAGTGATTCAATTAAATCTCAATTCAACTTTTTTCATCTGTTTAGAATTTTTTCTTCTTTTTGCTTTGCTTAAAGATTTCACAGAGAGCGATTCAATGTCAGGGTCGGTTTGGAATATACAGAAGAAAATTCACGATCATTTTTGCGCATTTATGTGCTGATTTAGCTTCGCGTGAGCATCATCATTGTTCCGCTGATTTGTGTAGAACTTCATCCATTGTGTTGTGTTGTGGCTATGATGAGTCGGGATTACATAAGCTATCATTAACATGAAAATGAGAATTTCATTCTTAAATAACAAATGATACTAAATTACAGGTACTCAACCCATTTAATGGACTTATAAACTATCATTACTAAGTTCATCCAAGACTTCCTTAAGTCACAACTTTACATTAAAATTCGATGCTAAACAAATAGAAATTCTCATCAGAATATTTTTTATAAAATTGCCCTTGAAATTAATTTAAATCTTTAATTGATTCACAGCAGCAGCAATAGCAGCAGCAAAAAACCAGCAACATTACTTTTTTCTATATCGATTGAATTGTAACTTATTCAAAATGACTTAATTACGCTTGTGACGATGCGAAAATAAATTGTGCAAAACAATTTACATTTGTATGAATCTTTGCTGTGAAACTTGCCTTGACAAAATTTTGCTTCTCAAAACTTTTTCTTCATCCAACACACAGCGAGATGTACTTAAAGCTTAAAGTGCTGTCAAGTCTTAAACTCAAGGATACATGAATTTAATTTTTTTTTCGCAATGATGCATAAAATTCTAATAAATGAGATTAAAACCTGACAAAAGTGAATGTGAGATTAGTCGGAGAACTGAATTTTTAATGAATGTTTTATGTTTTAATTTTCTTACAAACCTTAAAATTTAACATTAAAAACACGAAACAAAAATTTCATACCCATCTTATCGAAAAATAGAAGGGTTGTTTCATCTGTAGTTCCATTGCGATTATCGATCGGATTAATTTTTATTGACATTTAAACATCGATGCTTGTATGCAAATATATCTGCCCCACATGCTCATTAAAATCACGCAATAATTTCGATATAAAATTATTTTAATTAAAAATTACAAACCAACGAATCTTATGCTAATTTTCATCTCAAACTCTCGCTGTTAACCTTGCAAAGGAATATGTAAACCAACAATTACTTTGGGCTATTTCAATACCGTAAAATTTATGCGTCTGTAAATTTAATTTTCCTATTTAGCGATATGTTGCTAGATAAGAAAATTAAATTGCTCTTTAAGCTGTTAATTGTTGAATTTACATGTCAGTCATGAATCATCTAAACTGAAAATGAGAATGAGAATTGCAAGTGGTTAACATTCAAGATATAATGTTGAACAATTAATTAAGTTGCACAGTCAAATAATAACAACAACCAATTTACGATGTGCAATATCATCTCCGTTGCGACTGAGGCGGACTAGTTGAGTTCGTGGTATAAATATTTAACTCGTCTGCTGGCGGGTCGTGTGGTATCGCATTTCAAAAATGTAAAAAAAAGCAACTTGCGACTCTAATTGCAACATTGAGACTTCATGAGACACTCAATCTCCTTCTTGACATGACTTTTGAAAGATGATCCACATTTAAGAGCGATCCAAGATCATATTACGAAGATCGGCGGTGGCAGCACATAAAATCTGTGGGTCGGAACATTTTGCAAATTCACGAAACGTGACAGATTTTCGCTCATAATTCGCTCAGCACTCGAGAATTCCGAAAAAGAAGTAAAACGACAGCTGAAAAAATAAATGTTCATGAACCAAAAGAAAAAAAAAAAACTGTTTCAATTTATTATAATTTTAATTATTTTCTTAATCTTTCGATATAATTAAAGAATTTATACAGAAAAAAATATTTACAAAAAATTGTCATCTGTCAAATAAATCATGAATATTATTAATAAATGGAGAGATAAATGTGGATGTCCTTAGAGAGCTACACGTTAATAAATATGCACACGATTTAATTTTTATTTTCCGCAAAATTGTCAATCGATGGGTGTCAAGAACCAGTTGACGCAGGAAATTCTTATCGGACAAAAAATATTTCATGTTTGATTGCATGATGCAAAATGTTATTGAAATTGTGCATTGAACTTCATATACGAAATTGGTTGACAAGTTTCGAAAATTGCATTTATATCTCTTTTTGTTCATAGATTTCAATTGAAAGATTAGAGTCAGGAAACTATTAAAATATTAAATCTTGCGATTGAAATCTATGTGTATACTGTAATTTAGAATTTAAAGGTTTATTTGATTTTACACGAGAGTGTCAAACGTATGTATGCAATTACTAAAAATCTTGATGACCTTGCACTCTCGTCAAAATCAATTTTAACCCATAAAGAGATAATCATTTTCATGGAACTTAATTTTAGTTTAACGAAACATAAAAAAATAATACTTTTAAATTAATACAAAAATGAAATTTGTGATGGCATGAAATTTTCTATCAAAAAAGGGTTCCATGAATTTAACTGAATGATTTTGACTTTAATTGAAATGTAAATGCAAAGCAATTATGAAACGCTCAACAAAAGACTTCTTATAGTTTTTTTTGGGTACCTCCCGAAAATCCAATCACTGCTTTGTCCATTGATCGGTTTCTTTCATGGCTTTATCTTTTGATTGCTGATATTGCTGGTAATACTGTAGACGAAATGAAAAACAACGGAAAATTGGTCAATTTAAAATCAATCCATCAAAGTGAATCTCATAATGACTTAATTATATGTTTAGTGCGGTCGAGTCAAAGGTGTCATGAAAAATGTTATGAAAGTTTAATCGAGTAACTGGCGATTGCGAGATAATGAAACTGCAAACTGGACAAGATGGAGAAACCCTTTAAATGGGTTGTGTAGAGGTTTTGCAACAATATACTTACTTAGCAATGGACTTCAAGCATTGATAAATGAACTCATTTCAAAGAAAATCGAAATCAACTCATAACAACAAATCCCGGAAAAGGGCTTGCAATAAATTTCAAACGACATTTGAGCGTTTTCATAATCGTCGAACGCTTTTTAATTGTTTCTCAAAGAGGTGAAAGTTCAATTAACTGCGTTATGTCACATTGCGAAAAAGACAAGCAACGCACAAGCGGCGCATGAAATTAATGTAGCCTATAAAATTCATTTCTAAATAGCAAAACTGGAGGCAGATACAGATACTTTACAGTTTACACATAATAAAAAGTAGAAACCAGTTCCAAACATGGAAATTGCAAACAATTTAAAACAAATTACGAAAAAGATGCTTCCATACGAGTGAATGTCTCATCAGTAAACAGTTTCAGTGCCTCTCTCAAGGTTATTGCATCAAATTTTAAGATTTCAATCTTTACCAGCTAGCTCAAAAGATGGAAATTTATTTTTATAATTTATCGCTGCTGTCTGGTATGAAATGATCGGTTATAGGCAACTGATTATTATTCGATTCGTTCAACTTTAATTATAAAGCGCTCTGTAATCAATTTAATCCGATGACAAAAACGAATATTTGATTTGATCCCGAAAAAAGATATCGCGGCAATTAAATAAATTTTACTAAATTGGCCATTAAATGTAATTTACGAAAACTTTAGTTTCACATCGTAATTCCAGTAGCAGTTCGACTTCCTACCAAAACGATTCGCAAAGAAATGCAAATGAGGTCACAAAAGTCTTTTTCGTTTCCTGAATTGCATGAAAACTGAGTCAATATTTTTCGCAGGACAGGTTGCGTATTAGCGAACGAGCCAGAAATGTAGGTAAAAAATTCAAATTGTGACAGGGAATGATATAACGATTACGATAAACTTCGCATAGAAATGCATTGCGTGTGCATTGATAATATTTAGAAAAGTAATAAATATCAAAGCCATGTGACTATTTTCCAAGTAAGCTGACGGCATGCATTTCTTTTATGTGGCGACTAGGTAGGTGTCGCAGCGGGTTTTAAACCCTTTGTTTTATGCATCAATCTTTTGTGTGACAAAGTCGAGAAATCCAAAAATATCCAAATTTAAATTAATGGATAAACTTCTTTATTGGAGATTGATGAAAATTTCTTCCTAGTCACCCGTGAGCGATAATATTTACTACAAAATAGATTGTGTGCTACATTTCGTGTTGCATTGACTCTCATTGCCCATATTTGTATTACATAATTCCACACAGTTCATTGAATGTGCAAATATTAATGGCTAATTTTATGCAGTCGGAAAATTGTCTCGAGGAAGCATAATCGTGAGTGCACGACAGTAATTAGATTTGTAAGTAAAAGTTCACGCTTACCTGTTGCGGGTTTGCGGGTTTAGCTAATTTCTCATGTGCCTTATACTTCTTTAATTTTGCGTTATACTTTCCATTAAATTTGTCATATTTATCGTACTTCTGCTCAAATGAATTTCTATCGTCAACGACGAAATTATTATTCAAGTAATTCCATTTTTCAACTGGCACTACGACAAAATATTTGTAGCCTTGATTGGGAATGTAAATAGGAACGAGTGTATAGCCATGTTGATTGTTGAAATTGTTTACTGGTACAATCGGCTGATGGCGAGGCTCTGCATAGTGTGGCTCTTTATAATCGGGATCAAAAATATTTATGGTATTTTCACGGGATCGCGATGGCGTTGGAAGATTGTATCTATAAAACAAAACGGATTTCGAAATTTCAATTATCTTTTGCAATAATCGCGATTCGTGATATTTCCGACATTGCGCTAGCACTTACGTGTAAGATTTTGGGTCAACGATATCATTAGATTGATCTTCCCAAACAGGTGCTGGCTCTCTGTATGGCAATCGTGGTGGGCTGACTGTTGTTGATGGTGCTGGGACAATAGGCAGATGCCGTGTACCCCAATCGACCTGTATGGATGATACCCATGATGCTAAGAGAGTGAATATCAGCACTTGATATTGTCGACTCTGAAATGGAAAATAGTGAAACGATTTTTTTTATAAATATATTTACTGGCATTCTTGGAACTTTTCGAAAGATAAATATAAACATTTTAATGCGATCTTTTGAACCTCATAATTAGTTTCATATTTTGCCTCTTTTAAATTATCGGTTTCATGTTATTACGAAATCACGACTTTTGAACGGTTTTCCGACAAGATGAATGAAAAATTGCCAATTTGTAATCGATTTATAATTTTAATAATAAATTGCCTCCAAAATTAAATTACAAATTTAACATTGGAAATTGGCAAATTTATTTCAAGCTTCTTAAACTATTTTAATTCAATTTTCACGCCTCTTAAGATTTAAATTGCTTCTGCACTTTACAGATGGTGTTCATGAAAAATTATCTTGGCGGTTAACTGCTAAAGGCTTAAAGGGTTAATTTGAATTTCATTAAACAAGTTTCGTAATTAGCACAGCAGCACAATTAATTAATTTACTTTGCTTACTTATTATTAAGAAAAAACTTTCGATTTCATTCAAATTTTTAGTTGGTTAATGAACCAAAAGCTTTCAATGAAAATGAATTTTGATATCAACTTGAGAAGTTTTTTGAATCAAGAATTCATTAAATCTTTTGTTGTCGTCTGTTGCATAATGAAACAGGTCTTAAGCCACTAACAAAAGCCTCATCGTTGTAAAGTTTTGACAATAAACGCACAAAGCCCGTGAGTTATTAAGCGATCATTGATGAAATACATTCAACCGCAGAGTTATTGTTAGAAATGTTTCGATTTTTCTTATGTAAGCCAAACCAAGAATTGATGAATTCATTTCTCCGACCTTTTGAAGTTTTGACACTAATTCATTGTCGATTGCGATTGCCAACGTGAATAATGTTTATGGATTTTTGTAAAAGACGCAAAACCAATTAATGGCAAATCACTTTGATAAATTAAAGCAATTGATTTTTTTTACTATTCAAACAAAATGGGTGTTAATTTTGATTAATGCTCTTGTCGATTTTATAACATGCGCGTATGGTCATCGCAAAACATGAAAATTAAGATTCAAATCAAGAAAGTAAAAAAAAAATTAACTTACCAAATTTGCAATATTTTGAGCCATGTTGGTTGCTTCTGTTGTAATTAATTAATGTTGACTGAAGATTAGCCGCGTAAAAATCACTGCATGGTTGGTGCGAGACGAGAGAAAAATTGTTGAAAATTAATGAAAATGAATACAAAAAAAAATTATTTCTTAATCCACTCCGCAGTCATTTTTCAGCATTGAATTTCGTCGCAATTTTTCATTGTCGAGATTCAACCGTCTGATGTAATTATGATAAACACTTTATACACCATTTCATTTAATTTTTATTTTTTTTATTAATTTATTTCAGTTTTCGAGTTGCAAATATTTATTGAAATCCAGCACGATTTGCACATTGATGCAACGAAATACGTGATCGAAATCAAAATTTGCGCGACATCAAGCGGTGTTCGTAGCGATTTAAATGAAATGCGCATTAATTGGCCCCGAAAAAATGTGAATATAAAAATGATGTTAAATATCCGAAATAAGAGTTACGCAAGTAACTACTATAAACACAAATATCGCGTGCCATCCACATGCTTCATGCCATTCAATAAATTTTAATGACCAATCTCGTTTGTGGCATCAGCAAAATATATCGAATGCCTAATTATCGGGGCCGAAAATATTCACACACAACATAATTAACACGCAAAACGTCCAAAAGCTCATTTAGCTTTTAAGTTATTCAATTAAAAAAACAAAACATTTTTTCTTTAAGCTAACGATGCACGCGTTAAGTATGGATTTTTTTTTTTTGTAATTAATTGACAGCAGTCGCGTTTTGCTGGAAGTTCAACAGCCAGCATTGAAATCTAGCGAATGTCAACTAACTAAGCTGATTTGCTTCGTTAATTATTTTGTTTCCTCCGTTTGTTGGAATCTTAAGAAATCGCCATCAAATAATCGCGGAACAAAAATTTCCAGTTAAGCTAAGTTTTAAAGCAAAACATTTATTTTTACCGCTTCGAATTTTCATTTATTGTTAACACTTTGACGACACGAACGAAACTGAAGCTGAGTTGGAAAATAAAGTTTTCAGCCGGCTTGAGAATTTTGCTTTTTCCTGCTTCTCACTCTTGCTTGCGAGTATTGGCTTGAGAAAGATTTACTCGCGGGACTTGATGATTTTCGCGTATTCATTCGTTTAAACATACTATGTGGGTTTCAAGCAGAGTCAATCGTCGCTGTCTTTTGATGCTTCGGAACCGGAGTTATTTTTTCTCTGCTCTCTTGAATTTCTCTCTCTCCACGATGTGAATTTCTATGATTCAAAGTATTATGAGTAAAATACTTGAAGCATGCATTTAGAATTTAATTATGACAAATATTTTTCATGTTTCCGTAGAACATCTAGAAGAAGATCTTGATAAATTTTATTTTTTTATCATATTAATTGCTTCTATGACTCGACAGTATCCTCAGGCGATCTCTTCCGATCATTGTGTGTTAATCGAATGGTGTTCGTTTGTTTTGTTTGTATTATTTCAATGGATAGTTTATGTGGCTTCTTTACTATGCTTCACTTCTTTTTTACGCGACCAGACTGGCGATCTTGTGATTTTAGCATATGTGTTTTCACAGATTGATTCTTTGCAAGGTTAAAATAAACTATTGTTTAACATTTACTATTTTGCAATTACCAAGTAGAAATAAGCATCACACATCATGATCCATGATCGCTGATTGAGAGTATTAATGCCAGTAGTTCACACTTTGATGATTTCTCAAAGTCAATCGGAGAATTTTTCTACTTTTTAATTTTTATTTTCCATCTTTTCGCTTAAAAATTATGGAACATTTTAAAAGTTTCATCGCTAAGTAGCCAGAAGACTTGTTTTGACATGCGATGATGGACAGTTGAAGGACAATTGGTTTATGAGACTCGCATTTATGAGAGTCGCATAAAATAAAATAAACCAACTTTGCTAAATCAGGCTTTACAATGTTTGTTTATTGACAGTTCTAAGACGGAGCAGCGATGAGAATAAATTAAGTCATGTTTTTAATTCAATAATTGAATGTCGTTGCGCACAATTATTCACATTAATTTGATGCCTTAAATGTCCGATTAAGTTTATGAGTCTGGCTAGAGGTGTGGTACAAGTAAAAAAAAAAAGAAGTTGTTGATGGAGATTCGCGATATTCTGAATGAGTAAGTTGGCAATGACCTGATAATTGGCTTTAACTCACAGCATTACAGTCATTAAACTTCTTCTGCTCTTTTGCTCTTTTCTGATATTTCACATAGATTAATTTCACTTTAAGTTGCTCATTTTTTATCTTTGAACAAATTTCTTTGCTATCGAATGGGACTCAACATTTCACTTGCCATTAATACTTAAATGAATTTTTGGATTAAATTTTTTCGGATTTCCTTCTTTAGTCATATCATTAAATCATTCCGTTTTGTTTTCGCGAATATTGCAAAACGTGATTCGCTGAAAGAGCTTGAATCGATGAATTAAACTATCTTGGCACTGTAATGAAAGCACTACAATTTGCCTCTAAAATTCAACAGAAATAGTAAATAAAGCGCTCGCTATTATTCACAGTGCAACATTGAAATATCTTTTTAAATAGTTTGTTTTTCTACAAATGCCGTAAAATGAAGAAAGAAAACAATTTAATCTGATGGCATCGGACATGGAATGGCAAAAATGCTGTAAACCTAATCCGCCTTTTTATAAGTTTGTTCCCTATTTCGATGAATTTAAATGCATTTTAATAAATTGAAAATTTCTGTGTTAAAGCCATAAACGAGAAAGTTCCATTGAACTGCTGAATGCTTAAGACCGTGCAGAAAATGAGATGATTGTGTTGTGCAACATATGCAGGGATCTGATGAGATGGGTTTTTCGATATAATTCTTTGAAAGTTGAAAATATTATTTTAAACATTTTTGCCGTGTTAAAAACTATGTTTGGAAAAGAAAGCTTCACGACCCTTAAAGTATTTATCTAATGATATTTGACATTTTTATTGAATGAAGAAACAGACACGATGTATATTGTGTGCGAAAAATATTTGAAGCCGTGCCAGACATTTATGGGATTTCGACCTTTCCTCGCGGAGCTTCAATCAAAATCAGTTACAGAGAGAAGAGACATGTGCAGCATTATTTTGACTCTTGAAAATTGGACAACGAAACTGAAAGTTGTTTACTAGAATTATATAAAAGACGCATCAATGCCTTGAAAATTGCCGAAAGAAAAAAAATTTACCAATTATGAAAAGGTTGAAATGACAGGCAATGCAAAATTTTATTTATCGCGATCATTGTTTTGCTATTGTCGGGGATAATTTAAGTTTGCTTAGAAGTGACGGCGATCTTGTCGATTATATTTTTTTTTTTTTCGGGAATGTCGATGAACATAATAAATTATTTCACTGTTTGGCGAAACAATATTTATGAGTGAAACGATTTTCCTTGCGAAATGAATTTAATTCCGCCGTCACAAAATCTCTAAACAATTAAATTTTAAACGATTTCTTAATTTATGTTTCTTAGCTGCGATCTATTTCAAATTAAGCTAAGCGTCTTATTTCCCGCGCTAAGGTGAAGATGATTTTTTAATTAAATTTTAAGTCGACTGCTCATAAATTGCCTAATTGGAATTGCAAATTGTTGGCTAAGTAAGAGTTATTGCGCAAGTCAAAAGACGACAGATAAACACAGCGATTCGAGTGTTGAGAGTTGGAAACAAACAGAAAAAAAAAATTGTTGATGACGCGATTATCAAATGCAGTTGCGAAACTCAATGAAGAGCACAGAATTGCTATGCATGGCACAGTAATTTTTAATTAGGGCTTAATGTGAGAAAATTAGTTGTTAAATCATTGAGATATGACTGAATGAGTGGAAAGCTATTATGATGAATTGATTTGCCAGACGCCTCGCATTTATTTCATCACTTGCGTAAATTGCATTTATTTCATTTCAGCTGTCAGCTGCACTATGGTACTGTCTGTTAGCCACGTCAGATTGACATTTTCAACAAACATAAAATATACTCTACATTTACTTCTATCATGAATCATTTTAAAGAACGAAAGAACGACTATTTCATGTTACTAAACTTGCGCATAATGCCCAAGAGAATGTGTTATTGAATTAAATTTGAGTTTTAAACTTCTCAGCTTCGTAACATTTTTTTTTTTCGCAAATGCAAGTCCAATGTTTTGATAATTGTCCGTGTTGCGACCAATAAAAATGCCATATTAATTCGCCTTAAATTGACACCACAAGAATTTGCAGCGTGATCGCTGAATTGATAAATTGTGTAATTGTGTGCCATATGCGTCTTTTTTTTTTTTGGCTAGCGCTATGCACCAGTCCGAACACCTTGATAATTGCCGTTGCAATTAATCAATCGTTTTATTGCGACCAGCCTAAATGGAAGCCTGAAAGGTCTCAATAAACGCTATTAAAAGAGAACATGAATTCGCAGAAGATCACAAAAAAAAAAAAAACAGTACATTTTTTGTGAGCATACAACGATATGTCAATTCAACAGAAACCAGAAAACTTTAGTCTTCTCCGTTTCCATAAAATCGAAAAGTCAACAACTGAGAGCTGAGAGACTTCGAGATATCACTCCACAAGCCTATATTTATGGTTATTTATGAGCAATTTTTAAAGGTCACAAACTGCATTGATGCGAAGATATGATGATGTAGGGCACGTAGCATGTGAATTGTTCGCTCACTGTCTTGATGCGTAAGTTGTTGTTTTCGTTTTTCTTTCCAATAAATATAGCACTACAGTGTTTATTCTGTAACTTTTGCCGACTGGTCGATGTTTCGTAAAATTAAGTGACGGCCGAAATTGAGGTGATACGTAACTCGAACTATAAAGTCAACCGTGATGGCACAAAATGAAGTACGAATTGCATTGTGCGACTCATTGGAGCGTCTTCATAATTGGTCGAATAAATTGGCACATTATGCAACAGTTCATTACTGAAGAAAATATATTCGAACAAAAGGCAGATCAAAACCAAAAGTTAAGCCAACACCACCACAAAAAAAAAAATCATTTCATCTTAATTGACAAATTTAATTTGAATCCGAACAGGTCGCCGTGAGCAGGAAGTCCGCTCATCAACCAGTTCTATGACATTTATTGAAACTTTTTGTATCGCTCATGAACGAGACTTTGAGACCGTTTTGTGATTATCTTTCAATCACGACGCTCACTCGCAATTTTTGGTTTCGATGTCAGTAGTCAAGGTCATGTGATATCTTGAGCTCTGCAAAAGTTCTTCGGATTATTCCAGACATGTTTCGGTTGAGTGTAATCGTTCGTGACATGCGCCTCATGTCACATTCAAACTAATAATGTATTCCACGAAAGGAATCAATTCATGACCAGAATGTGTTTGCGAGATTACTAATAAAATATGTTAATGAAATGTGTGCTGGTGTGGCGCGAAAACAGATCATATTTTATTTGAGTTTAAACACTATTCGGAATTACTGATCGTAATGTGGTGCAGAGGATTATATTCGATAATTAAGAAATGAATGTTAAAACTATAAATTTTTTATAAGTTTGATGATATTAAAAAAAAAAATTAAAAATCAATAGCCAATATATTACTGTTGGCAGAATCAATGATTTCAATGCAGTAAACAAACATGTTTATTGCATATGATTGAGACACAACAAACAGTCGTGAGATTCCGATGGCTGCTACAGAAATGCAAAGGTTTATCCGCTTTATATTTTCTTGAAAAATTTAAATTGATGACTCTTAGAACAGGATCTCTCTCAATAAGACGCCCGTCATGCATCTTCACCTTGATGTCTAAAGCCATAAATTGCATATGATTAATCGGAAACTAGAAACATAAAGCAATAAATTTCAGAATTTTTTTTTATGAATTTAAAATAGTTAGTTTCAATGTTCTGATGAATGCTTTTAGTCGATGTTTTTCGTTAAAAAAGTTGACTTCAAAATTCGTTTAGAAAGCTCCCTTTTAAAAGAGCTTTGAACTTTAATTTTTAGAAAAGTTTGCAAGTTCAAGCTTTTAAACATTGCGTATGCATTACGTTAAGTATGAGTATTACGTTACGTAAAAATTAAACTTACTTTGAACGTTGAAGGTTTGAAATTAAAAATATTAAAATTATTGAATAAAAACAGACAAAATTTGGTTCTTCTTTTAATTGAATTACGTAAAAGCTTCAGTGTTTCCGATACATCAATTTTTATCGAAAAAATCGTCAAATTTATTGATATCATCAGTTAAACATTTCGTGCAAAAATCCTGCTGCGCCCACAATTTAATTTGTGAAATAATAAGCGGTAGCATTTTTTCATAAATATATTAAAATCATTAATCATGTTAAGTTAACAGCCGCAAAATCTTTCCGATGATAAATGCGCATCACAAATTTAAAAATACACATGGCGAACACTTCATTCAGCCAATTAGATACCTTAAACAATAACATCAGCAACATAAAAATTTGTAACTCAATAAATAAATGAGCATAAATTAAATTATCATTACCTGCTTGCAGTTGAAAAGGTAACAAACTGTGCGGCGCGTGTTCCATGCACACGATACAGACGTAAGTAAAGAAGCATCACGTGAAGTCAAGTCATAACATTGTTAAATATTGCGCAATTCTTTCACTGTTTACATTATCACTGTTGCATATACATTTATCTGAAAATATTTTCTGCGTTTCACACAATCCAACGACAAGAGTGGGAATAAAAAAACAATTGCTAGTAATTCAATTTTTCCAGTAAAAATTTGTTTTATTTATTTGATTTTTTTTTTTGCACAATCAATGTGTTTTGTTTCGTTGTAAAATTTGATTTCTTAACATATCAAAAGGAAAAAGAAATAACGAGCATTATAAAGTTTGTCAAAACAGACAAGAAAGATAGGATTGGAGTCTTTTGAGATTTTTCATCGGCAGCGGTTCTCATGATGAATTGTTGTTGATGATTTGTCGTTTATTTACAGTGTGAATTGAGTAGAAGAATGATCTCAGAAGGGAAGAGGGGGGACTTTTTGAAAAGAATGGAAGATTGATCGATGTTGCAGGTCTTAAAGCAGCTTAATAATAGTTTCCAGCATCATAATGTCCGGCATCATAATGTCCAGCGTCATAATGTCCAGAGTAGTCATTATAATCGTTATAATGATTCAATTGTGGAACGTGATGTGTGTATTGGGCTGTCTTGGCCACTGAAACGGCTGTAAAAAAATGTTTGTTACAATTTCGTCATTCAGACACTAAACCACGATCAATAAGTAAAATTTTTGCATAAAATGTTTTCGCTTTCTGTGCGTCCTAAATTCAGTCACGATTCCGGGTCGTTGCTTGAATCTTATTTGGTCGATAATAGGCGTTTCGGTAAATCCCAATGTTGACATAAACTGACCAGTCCTACTTGCAATTGAACAAAATGCCACAGCTCTGGGCCCTCAAATTTAATTTGGTTGCCCTGTAGCGCGTCGAAGTTTCAATCAAAGCCGAAACACATCAAAGCGAGTGTCCGGTTGTCTAAACTGGCCATACTCGACAATGGCATCAGAAAGAACCTTGCTAATTATGTTATTCATTCAATAGATCCCTTCGTGAGAATTTAAATACGAACAGAAAAGTGAAAATAAATTCACACAAGAAAAATTTAAATACAATTAAGATGTCATTGGAGGCTTGTTTGCTGTCAGAATTTCGGCACGATTATGCAACTGAAACGTGGGAGATTTAAAGTTTATAATATGACAAAAGCCAAAATGTCAATTGTTGCTCTTCGTGTTAATTGTTTATAGTGTTTTGACTCGTCAATAATTAATCTACTTAATAAGCCTTATGAAAGGTCTACTCGCGAGTAATGGATCATGGTTTTTTTTTCTGCGATGGCAAACAGTTGTAATTCATCAAAGAGATCATTCGACATCACGAACCAGTTGTACAATGAGTTTTTCGGTTTCTTTTGAGTTCATCATTAATAAATTGGAACTAAAATGTTATAAATATGTTTTTTCTCACAAGCTTCTTGGCTTTCAATTGTGTGTCGCTTTATGGAAATATTTGGTTGACACTTGACATTGAATGGGAATATGGAAGTCAATGCTTACCGAGTGGAGCCTGTTTGTACACAACTGGTGATTGCAAGATTTGTTTGTGAAGGATTGGTTGATGTGCAATTTGTTGATGGGCAATTTGATGGTGGACAATTGGTTGTTGGTGTACGATTGGTTGGTGGACAATTGGTGCAACATGTTTGACAATTGGTGATGGATGAACTGATGGAGCTGTCTTTGTGACAACAGCATTGAATCCATTAATGTCATCAGCGGTATAATCAACAGTACGAATTGAACCATCAGGTTCGACCAAAGAGTATTGTCCCTTTACAACATCTCCATCACGAGTTTCACTTTGGTGCTTGATGTCTCCTGTTTGATGATCCTGAACTCCATAGTTGAATGAATAACGTGGATGATCCTGTGGAACATTTTTTATTTTGTATAAGAATAATTTCACTTTTTTGTATTTTCGCTATTTTCTCACGTAATGATCGTAATGATCATGATATCCTGGATAGGCGAGAACACATGATACAGCCAATGCGGCGAAAATAATCACTTTTGATGCCATTTTATATATTGAGAACAAAATTTGTTTTTAAGACTTTATTTTTTGGGTTGTTTCAACTTTGATCGTCAGAAATCTACTAGTTTCAATCGAATCTCAACTTTAGTTTTTATATGAAAAGCTTTGGATGAAAAATCTCGAGTTAGCGGATTTATGAGAAAACAGAAATGGCAGAAAATACTGAGAAAAGCTGAGATTGTGTGTAGTTTTTTATTTTCGGTTGCAAAAGGAAAAAAAAAAATCAACGAAAATATTTTCTGCGGTTCACAAAAGAATTGAGTGTAGACTGCTGCCGAACTCTGTAGATCGGGTAGGGGAAGAGTGTTTTGCGTTGATGAGTGAACTGCCAGGAGGTCATCGGTGCGGTTTAATATTTGAATAATGGATTTATTTCTTGAATTTGTTTTTGACTGTCTTGAACTATGATTGTGGGTTGAATTGTTTTTCCAATATGCACTTTTGAAGGTCGTGCAAGATTCCTGCACTAAATATTACGAAATTTCGAGAAATAAAATTCAATAAATTGATATAAAGGATACGAATTCAAAGCGGATTTCTGGGTTTATATTGCCTCGCTTTTAAGCATTCAAAATTTCGGTCCGAAACATGCAAAAAAAAGTAAAATCATTTCGCAAGCTGCAAAAATATGACATTACCATGAATGCTATTTATTTTCTTTAAATGAAATTGAAAAGCGGGCCCGCACGATAAACTGTTTTTATTGCAAATTCAAATTGACTTCAATTGTGCGGCCGTTTTAATATCGCTAAATTACCATCAAATTTCAATCATTTTCTTAAGCGAATGAATATTGATCAAGAGCATTCTTGTTTCAGGGGCTCTATTGTGAATGAACGCATTGCATTGGGTCATGATGCAAGATCCTTATCGATTGATTGTTGTTTACCTATATAATAATATGAAGCAATTTTACGAGTCGTCGAAATTAAAATTACGTTACATAATAGATTGACGAATTGAAATATTTAGCTTTCAAGTTCAAAAGACAAATGGTGCGATCGCCGTTGATGCGAACCATAAAAGCAAACGGGTCAAGTGTCAAATGCGGCTGATGGTCAAAATTGTGCTAATTGAAAAATAAGGAAAATCATGCGTTTAATTTAAAAACAAATAAATCGCAAATTAATACGATTGATTTAGCTCGTTAAACAATGGCATTTTTGGCACGCGGCAGTGGCATTCAGCAATTAAAATCTCATTAATTCATTGGTTTTGAGTAGGAAATCAAATCGATTCCGAACAATAAAGCACCCAAAAGTAATTTGTTTGTTCAAATATTAAGACAGAACCACGAGTGTTATTGAATGAAATTATATTACATCCTTGAGTGCAATGTGTTCTCCAATGGAACTATAACACTAAACTGAATAATAATAAGCAATTAATTTGCTATAGATTAAGAACAAAGTCGTGAAATGGTCATTAGCCATATGGACGCATACGACCATTGTATCACGCAAAAAAATGTGTTCAATCAATTCTTTCAACTGGAAGAACTTCAATGAATTTCTCACACCATTTTTCCACGACAAAATCTTAACATGTCAATCAGCCTTCGAAGATTTTACATTAGCTTATAAGAGTGTTACATTCATTCATTTTCTAAACAAGCTAAATGCACCAGTTTCAGTTTCGACAAGAGCCGATTGCTGAAATCAAAATTACATTTAATTATTGCACTTGAAAAGTGCGAATTATTTAATGCAGCGAGAAGAAGTTTGCAAGACATCCATACATCAAAATGAATTGTTCAAACTCGAACAAAATTCTCACCAAGCAATAACAATATAAATGGCTATTTTTCCACAGAGTCGAGCACGCGAAAAGGAATGTGCAATATCATAATAATAATAATAAAGTTGTTACTTTTATTTTTCTCTGACGGACGACGGGCCGCATTCGGCAAATGCCAAAGACAAAAGAAACATCAAAATGTAGGTTACTATGCCTTTTTCCGCCAGAAATGAGATTTAATCGGCGGGTAATTTTGTGGGTTGCTCTTTTTGAGTTTGCTTTGTTTGATTAGCATATCGTGCAAATTTTATGCATCAAACTTAACATTGCGAATTGAGTTATTTAACGTCATCGCGATTGTGGCTTTCAATGTGACACTGCACTTGAAGGTTGCACAAGACCAATAAACGCATTGGAATAGTTTTCTTTGCTCTGGTGACAGAACATACATTTATGCAAAATTACAGAATATTAATGGCTAATGATTTTATATAAACAACGAAGTGTTAAATGATAAACAAACATTTCATCATAAAGCATAAATCACATCACAATGCTTTATATTAACACCTTGTAACGGCAAAATTACAATTAAATCTGTATCGAATTGCCTGTGTCAATCATTAAAAATGCACAAAGTTCCAACATTAATTTAAATAAACATAACAATTTTGCTCGAAATTCTTTTATTATACTTTCAATGTCAACAAATTGTTGCTGCTTTTTTTTAACAACTTCAAACGAGGAATTTCTGCTTCGCTTGCGTCACTGACCGAATGGAGGTTTCACGCGGTTAAATTCAATTTCCGATAGATTTCTTGTTTGGGTCATAAAGCTTGTGTGACTTTAATTAGTAGTCTGAAAACCATATTAATGATCCGAAAAGGGTATTAGACATTAATTGTCGCATCACAAAGTTCACTCCCTGAAAATCGTTTATTACATTAATTAATTATGTCTTTTCAATCATCGTCGGTTACATTCATCACTCGAGATCGTTCACATAATGATTTTGTCTCAATGTTAACTGAACTTGTTTCAAATCATCAAAGATTAATCGTCAGAAACTTTTCATGCGACTTAACATTGAACGATTTCTTCCTTAACGAGTGTGTCTCAACGATGCCACACTAAATTTCGATGTCATTTTGTCATTGTTCTCGCGCGCGCAGAAATTGCATCAAAAAAAAATTAGGAAATTTGATTATTTTGGCGAAAAAAAAAAATGTTGTATGACGAAATGTTTATTTGACTTGCCGGTTAAATGAAATGTTTCCACTTCATAACGTGACAGACAATTGTCGATGAAATCAAAATAGTTTTGTGGCAATTTGTTTGTTTGTTCAAAGCAACCATCAAGCACAGCGCGATACATTGAAGCGAAAGCATATTTTTTTTTTGATATTCATTCGCATGGCAGACACAAAAACTTTACGCTTTGTTGAAGTGTAATTGGAATTATGTTGTGCCATAAATTTGGTCGTGAATTTTGATTGTCTGGGTTAAGTCCCGCTGCAGCGAAAATCACGAAATATTTAACTCGATTTTTGTTTCTCTGTCTGAAATGGACATTTCTCCACCGAAAATGGAGTTTTGCACAATTTTCTAGAAGTCATGCGCAGTAGTGCACTCGTTTGTAGCCTACAATTGCAAATTATGCAAATTTGATCATTTCACAAAATATTTTCAACTGATAAATTTTTTTTTTTTGGTTTATTTCGATTTACAAATTCAGCACATTTTGCAATCAATCGGAAATTTCACATGTGTTTGAGAGACAAAAATTTCTGCAAGAATGTCAAAGTTGCTTTTTAATGATATGAGGTAATGTGCTAATAAACATTATTGTACCCACTGCACTGGAATGACTAGAGACTAGACGGTAAATGTTGGAAGCCCATTGAACACATATGTTGAAACATGTTTTTGTAATTTTATAAATATGATAAGAAACACTTCATTCAAATCGCAAATGTTGCGGCTGGACATGCAAGTGATGATGATGATTGTAGTGTGTAGAGGAAAATATGCTTGGACTGCTTGTTTGTCCTGTAAGAAGTTCAGTCATAAATTGAATATAAGTGATTGCCAGACGAAGTGTTTCAATGCGAGAAAGTCTCTTTTCATAAGCAAATGTTGGAACTTTCCTCCGTAATTTGTCGAAAGCTGCAAGATCAAGGTTAAATATGGCAATTATGTATTTACATTATGCAATGTTCAAAGTCTTGCGTCTATCTACCTTCATTCAAATTAAACATTCGTCTTCTTTCGCGAATATTTGCAGCACGTCGCTGTGCCATTGATGCAACACGACGTCGCGTTTTTTTACTAGCACTAGAACTGGTCGGATTTGATGAGGAATTGGATGGAGTCAATGCAGTTCGCGGCGAAGATAATCGAGTTGATACAAAATTTCCAACTTGAGATCGCGGCCATATTGCTAAAATTTAAATGGAAAAATATTTGGAGATATTTTCACGGAAAATCCTAACATTTTTCTCCACTCACCTAAATCTTGAAAGCCAATAATTTCATTGTACGCCGCCGGAGTGTCTTGATTCCAAATTTGTGGAAAAGGAACTTCTGCTGAATTATAGACACTTGCTGTGCCGGGCAGATGATTCCCGTTCCAATTTTCTCCAGCGAAATGGGTCATTACTTTTGCACAATTTCCAGTTTTAGTCTTTTCACTTCGAAAATTTTCACTCAAATGATGGAAAAATTATGAAAAATTTTCCTTTTACTGTTGGTGGCATCTTTCTTGAACGTGATTGGTTGCACATTTGATTTTAAGGGCGGTGCTAAAGGATATTACAAGGGGTGAATTTAAGTGATGGCATATATCGTTGCAAGGACTTTTCATTTCGGTCCTGTTAAATCGTAAATTAAGTGGCAAAATGAAATTCAGGGCTGACAAAAGGAGCATGAAATATCAAATACTTCCGCATTAATGTTTAGATATATGAAGAAAATACAATTTTAATTAAAATACTATTTTTATCATTGCAAAATATTCTTTATTAAAAATCATAATTGAGGGGTTGAAATGAAACATATTTCAAATAGGGTGTGAGTGACAGATGAACTGCAACAAATCTGTTGTTTTTACCGCATTCATAATCGTCCGTGACAAATAAAGTTGCACGGAAATTTCATATTTTATGCCCAATTATAAAGGGTGCAGAGCATTTTGCAAGGTTGATTTGCGATTTGTTATGACTTTTTTCTGGTCAGGTGCACAGCTTTTATTTTTGCAGAAATTAACATTAAATCTAAATCATGGATTACGCATCTCTTTACTATTTGGCTCGTATTTCTTTTCCTCAATTTTGTGTATAGAAAATGACGAAAGTCCCACGACATGTTATGTCAAGAGTCAATTGATTGTGAGCAATATAAAAGCGGATTAATTAAGTTAATGTCAAAACACGACTCGAGCAAATTGAAATATTTTCTGAACAATCAGAAGGGTTCACTGTGGATTATTCGGGATTAAAATTATGATACAGATTTAATTAAAGTATTTTAGCAATATAAAGTGTCGACACACTTCGTGTCTTAACACACCCTTGATGAAAAGTCATGTGAAAATGAACAGATTTTTAATAAATTCTCCTGCTAACAAGCATGGTAGATTACGACAAATTACATAATTCAGTGAGGGATTGTTTTGTAAGCATAGATGGGGTGCAATTATGTCAGTAAATAAACTTAAATAACAATCAAAATGAGAGTGAATTTTAAAATGTGGTTACAAATTCGACTAAATTCAGGTGTCAGTTCTGAGTGTAGGCTTAATTTCATATTAATCTTTCATCTACAAACATTATTTGAAATAAGTAATTGTCCGCAGTTATATGCCAACAATGTTGAATGTAGTCATTAATAAATTCATGTTTATTAAACGTTTATTCTCTTATATATTACAAGCTTTGTTGTCGATGTCGACCTTTAAAGGAATTTCGAGAACTTAACTCAGCTTTATGAAAACATGTTTGCAAATAAACACAGCAGCTGGATTTCCAACCCGGATTCTTGTTAATTTTTTTTTTGCCTGGAAAGATTTTCAAATTCATTTTCGAAGAAATAAGAAATTCAAGATTTTTTTTTGATCTTTTTTATTGATTTTTTTTTTCGTTCACATTTTTTAAATTAAGAAAAGAAAACTTTATACAAAATTCGCTTATCGCTGCGATTAAGAGATTGAAAGATTTCAAGACTTTAAAGGAGAGGTTGAAAGGGCATGAGAAGAAGTTTTCAATGGTTTTTAGAAATGTATGGAGGCGAGAGATGGGTGAAATAAATAAATTTCCTATCATCGCAACTGCGCAAATGCTCGAAAGTAAAAGCGAAGAAGAATATTAGTACGGAGAAGAAGAATTTCGTGTATTAGTCACAATTTAAGTGTTGATTGAGCAATGAGGCCTAGTGATGATAATTTTGAGTTGTTCAACGTTTCGTTCTTATCATTTTTTAAAATCTTTTGAAGTCATAAATGGCAGCCATAAGATTGAAATCACACAGCTTTTTTTCCGAGGATCAGTAGAGATGCAAATATAATTTACCAGACTGGGGATTTGACGACTGATGAGTATGCAGAGTATGGTGAATATGCAACTGGAGCAGCTGAAGCGTAGCTCCATGGTGCGGCATAAGCAGCTGGTGCAGCATAAGTGGCTGGTGCAGCATAGGCGGCATGTGAAGCATAAGTGGCTGGTGCAGCATAATGGGCTGGTGCAGCATAAGTGGCTGGTGCAGCATAAGCGGCTGGTGCAGCATATGAAATTGGTGCATAAGATTTGACGATTTGTGGAGCAGCAACAACATGTTTAACGACTGGAGCGGCATGAACTGTTGGTGCGGATTTTGAAACAACAGCGTTGAATCCGTTAACATCATCAGCGGTATAATCAACAGTACGGACTGAACCATCAGGTTCGACCAAAGAGTATTGTCCCTTTACAACACCTCCATCACGGACTTCGCTTTGTGATTTAACATCACCAGTTAATCCATCATGGACTCCATAGTTGAATGAGTAACGTGGGTGTGACTATTGAGAGAATTTTTAATTATTATTTTGTTCAATATCCGATTGAATATCAAATCAATATTTTCAGTGATTTCATCCATCAAGAGAAGTCGGCAGCACAAAAGTAATCAAGATTATATGTCAGCTCATACATCACTTAAAAAGCGAAGTAAGTGAAAAAAAAAACATAGTTAAAATTAACCGCGATCAAGGTCTTGCGATATGTTTTTAATTGTTCCCTAACGTTCAGAATTTATGCTCTAAGTTAGACTTTGCGAACAAAGAATGAAATCGAAAACAACCTAACTGCGATCTTAAAGAACTGCTTAGTCACAGTTATTTTATGACTCTTGGACATTAGATCGAATTTCAAATGTTAAGTAATTAATTGTTTCACGATTTAATCGGTTTGACAAATTTCGGAAGAAGTAGCACCAAAAGATTTTTTTTTTGTTTTGACACTCAATTAATTATACTCACGTAATAATCACCATGGTGTTCACCAGCAACATAGGCAGCTGGGAGGATTGAAGCTGAGGCAATACCGAGGATGGCGAGGCAAACGATTGACTAGAATTAACCAAAAAGAAAAATATTTTTTCTTAACACGTTTTTAGAATTTTAATTTTTTTTTTTTTTATTTTTTGTCATCAATTCACTAAAATTTCATTTTTTTTTGAATTGTTCCGTTGGAGAGAACAATTATTTTTATTTTTCTTTTAATTATTGACATTTGCAATTCCATAATTGCTCAATTATCAGCACCACTCACTTTAATGAAAGCCATTTTTAAATGTAGATTGGTTTGAATATTTTTGAGTAAGAACGAACTGATTTAACTTCAAGTGACTTGAAATGAATGATAATAAAATCAATTGGTGTCGGCGCTTTTATATTAAAGCAGCTCGAGCTTGGGCTTCTCGCGTTTGCGGACACAATTGCTGCTATTTTGTGGGGACTAAAAGCGCCTGTAGCTTTTGCACGTACATATGAAAAAAAAAAAAAATATACTTATTCAACTGCTATACTTTATTTACGTAGAAGAAATTTTTGTTAGTAGTGTAACAAAAGACAAAATAATAAATAGATATGTATAACACTCATACACAGCATGATATTGGTTCCTACATTAGCCAATACAATACACGTTTGCATAAATTACAAAAAAAAAAAAAAGTTTTCATTTCATATTAAATATTGCATGTTTTTCAAGGTCATTGAAGGCTATTTGAGAATAAATAGCTGATTTTCATGATTTGGACATTGTTGCTACTATCAATTTATGTCCTGGCTGTGTGATCGATTTCTGTAAACCACTTGGTTAATTGGAGCTGAATTCGTGACATGATTTAATTCGGTATCCCAATCAAGCATTATACAAAGAGCAAATTAAATGGGCATTGTTTAGTAGCATGGAACATTTGAGGGATTTATGAAGTAAATTTTACAACAGAATCGATGATAAAATTAATTGTCTCGATGTTGAGTGTTGAGCCATATTTAGAGAAAATTAGTGTTCTAAAGCATGGATCGTTTTATGCGAAATGCAAACTTATGACCTTGATGTAAATCAGAAACTAATTATCGGTTATTAAAATTTATTGTAATTGCTTAAAGCTACCATCGAAACTCAGATATAAAAGTTCTGCTTCATGACACTATCTAAGTGTTACATAATTTAGTTTTACAATTTTGACGTCGCCCAGACTAATTTGCATTAAGAAATAAAAGCGCACCTACACGGATTATAGTCAATTGTATAATTTCTAGACACCTTTTCAATTGTTTCAGATTGAAAAAGTTCTTTATGGACATATTTTCATGAGCTTGCTTATGGTTCGCCTACATTATTAGCGATTTTCTGGAAATCTCTCAAAAGCTAAATAATTAACAGCGATATTACAAAAACCGGCAAAATAAATATCAAACATAAGTAATTCTCGTAGAAATATTTAATGTATGCATTTGCGATCAGATAAAGCGAATTAGATTTAATAGAAGTGATAAAATCCGTTGAAATATTAATGTGATTACTGATCAGTTTCTTTCTCTTAAAAGTTCTAAACAAGGAGCTGCCAACGCTTTTAAAGTATCCCGCAATTTCCTGCTGTAAATTGATCATGGAAACTTATTATCAATTATTAAAAACATTATTCAACATTTGAAAGAACAATGTCTATTAGAATTATTTGTCATTAGAATTTGCAATCGAACAAGAATTGAGTCAGACAACTTCGCATACATATGCAATAACAAAATAACTTTTCATAGACGTAAATCCTGACCTACATTTTAATGTAAATAATTAGTCGCGAAAAATCTGTTACACAAAACTGCACGGAAATTGAAATTTAAGTTTTCAATTGGTACGAGTCTTCATGCGTGTAAACACTACAAATGCGTAAATATTACATTTATAATAATCCAATTTATTAAAGATGAAACATAATCTGGGTTACTGTGTAAAACCCGAGCAGCCTGTCTGGCACGGAATTCGTTATTCTTTTGAATTATATGGTCGATGGTGCTCATTGCATAACTTTCACTCTCAATTTCATTTTACGAGCTTGCGAGCGTATTAAGTTGCGCGCGCGAGACTATTAATGTGTGCATTATGTGTGGTAAATGCATTATAAAACAATCGCAAATGAAAAATTGGCTCAATTGGAATTGTGGTATTTGGGCTGATTGAGAAACAACAAAACGAAAACGACCATGAACGAAGAGATTCTTAAGAATTTCATGCGGAAAGTAAATGTGGGTTAATCGTAGCTTGATCGGGTGTCTTTTCAGTGGCAAAATGTCCAGCTGAAAGTTGAATTCTCACCCATTGTGACCGTGACTTATCACGTCTGTAAAATTCGAATTTAAAATAAATGCAAGCAAATTGTAACAAATTGAAAATTACCTAAAATTTAATGATGTAATTCCAGTAATTTAAATCATAAATAACTTTTAATCCTTATCCTTTTTAACCTTAGCAATGTCTTGCAATGCTTCAAATAACACAACAGAGTGACATTTCTAATAAATTTATTGCAGTTGCCAACCCTTCTAAAAATGTGCCAAAGATATTTTATTTATGACCCCCAAAGGCTTCTATTGCACGCTTGTTTGCTTGCAATCAATTTATGATTGCACAATATTTACGTCGCATTATTGTTTGGACCTTTCCTCGTCTGTGGTTTGCCTTAAGAATTTCAAAACACCGCACACAAAATACGGTCCAGATCATAACTTTTTTGCTTGGGTAATATAATATGACTTTTGAATGTCAATTAATTGTTATATTGTCTATTAAAATGAAAATTATGCGGCGCATTATCAGGTTTTGTTTGTTACCTTTTTTTCCTTCTACCGCTTTGCTAACAATTTAATTAACTGATTAATATCGAAATTAATTTAATGGTCCAAATTTACTGGTTTTAGCAAATAGTAATTGTTCATGGATGTCGGTTCTATTTCAACATTTACCTCATTAGAGATTTGATACGGGATACGGATATTTTGTAAAGGAAAAAAAATATACATGTCCAGTCATTTAGTTCAATAATGGCTCCATGCGGAAATGTGCAAAAACATTTATTTCAAAACAATTAAAGATCATAAGTTCTGAAATGACCCACGATAGGGAAACAACAGGCAAACAGTTGAGACCTACAGAGAGTATTTTATATCTCGGAGCTCCGCGAACGTCAAATCAATAAACCACACCTTACTGGCAAGGTCGTATTTATTGCGGACGCAGAGTATCAGTTTTATTGTATATTTAATTTAAAAAAAAAATAATATTTCTTGTAGCAAGAACCAGCTGTGATACATATTTTTAGGCCGTTTGCTTCATGTACATTAAGTTTGAAGTTTGGTTATTATTAATAACTGGTAGATGAAAAGACAATCGTGTTATGAGAAAATAACACGTCAGATGATTGTAGCTCTGATGAAATATGTTAAGGAAATATTTTCAGATGTCATGTTGACCCGAAAAAGGGAAATTTACTTTCGTGATAATCATTACTTGTTACTCTGCTAGTAAGAAAATTTTAACAATTCAACTCACTGGGTTTAGTCCAATTTCAGATAATTACCAGCAAACATTTACCACTCGAAGGTGCCACAATGAATCACTCATTCATTCATTCATTCAAGAAATTCAATCGTTATATCGCGCGATCTACAGAGCACATGTGGAAATTACAGTTAACAGTTTCCTGCATATTTTATTGATCATGAACTCGGCAACGTTACAAATTTCGCTTGAGGCACTTTCAATTTTACTTCAACTTGACATCGATTTTGTCGCATTTAATTTGTTATGAATGGAATTTCAACTGCGTAGAGACAAATGTGGAATTAAGTATTGCAAATAAGAAAAAAAATTGTGTCAAGTTTAGGTATGCGGAAACTTTTGGTTTTATCGCCGAACAGCTTTTTTTGTGAGATTTCGCTTAAACCGGCTTAAAATCTCATGAACTTATTTTTAGAAAATTTGCTGTCAAAAAAGTAGATTTCAAACGATAATCCATCAAAGGTATTCTTTATTTAGATCTTTAAGTTCTCAGATTAATTAAACAAGGCGGACCGAAGCAGCGAAAACATTGTCGGCTAAGCTCCTACACGTGCCTTATTTAGAACATTTGTGAATACGAGAAATAGAACTACAAAACCGGATATTCTGAAGAATAGAGTAGAATAAAACAACAATTGAGATAATCTAATTCTTGATTAGTCATAATTTTGCATTAATTTTAAACCAATCCTGAAAATTAAATTGGTCATTCGTTATTGGCAAGAAAAATGATCAAGAGTTCGCAAAAATCCAAATGCATTGTAAATTATGAGTCACAATAAAGCGTTACAATGCAGTTTGATGGCAAACGTGTTAATCCCGCAGCTAAACCTACTCTAGGTGTAGTAATATTAAATAACTATTCAATAGGCAATTGAAAATGGTGCAGTTCTGAGTTCATTTAAGTAGTTTGAAAATGCATTTGCACCAAAAATATGGCAAATAATTGAAAACTGTGGTTTAATAAAAAAAAAATCGCAAATCATTCATGCCATGTCGTTAAAATAGTTTTGATACAAATGACCACTGAAACAGTAAAATATATTTTTAAAACCTTACAACAGTGTCAAATGCATTTGTATGGTTTTCTTATATTATGACATAAATGTATCATATAAAGCAAAAATATGTACCAAAATTTCTGTATTTCTGCGTGAGTTGATCGTAGATTTGAAGCAATTTTTAAATATCAATTAGAAGAGAATTGTCTGGAAAATTAAGTTTTGTTGAAAATCTCTCGTCGTAGCAGAGCAAAGAAACTTCTAAAGCTCAAGTAAAATATATGGGAGCAGCTTTAAAATAAATAGCAAGTGTAATTTCGATTTAACTTCTTTTTATTATTTTTTTTCAACAAGAGTGCAATAAAATTTTTATTTTACTGATTTTTATTTAACAACAAATTAACTGCAATCTCTGCATGTGATTGCATAATCACTTGTGATCTTCGTTATAAGAAACATTTTTGTATAAAAAATTTAATTACAAGCTGGCAGGCATGATTTTAAATTATGCAAAAGCTCCATGTCGCTCACAAAGCAGTAATCAAGTTGAACAGTCGGAAGTTAGTTCTCAATCCGGTTTAGTAAATTGGCTGCATTTGTCGTGTTATGCGAAAGAAACTCCAATAATCTTGTCGGCATGTCGGAAGCCAGTGATGATGATTCAATTCACATATTTTTCAACTTTCAATTTTCCCCGCTCCGGATAATTGTGAAGTTAGGAAATAATGTGCACGATTTGCATAAATGTTGAATTGTAATTCGAGCGGTGCACTTTTTGATGCATTTTTAAAAGCGCATATTAAGTCGATTTGCGTTCGCGCCAGTTTTGCCAAGTAAAAATTTTCTAATTGATATATCACAGTTTAAGGCAAAACTTTGCAGAACATCATTACCAGCATTGCTGACTTTGCGTCCACTTTTCTATCTGAGATTTGACAGCTTATGCAAAAATATTTTATACAAAATGTTCTGATCTTTGAGCACTAAATTGCACCAATATTTACTTTTATCACATTTTTTTGGGATGAAGCACTCGCGGGAAGGGACAATGTGATGGATTGTGAAAAATTTCGAATGATAGATTGAGGCTTCAATTTTTTTTTTTTGATTTTTTTCTTTAGAAATGAGTTTTATCTGATTAAATAACGATGAAAGAATAAGATGCTGAGTATTTGGCAAGGAGGTGAAGAAATTTTCACAAAGGAAATTTAATAATGTCCATGTTCGTGTTCGTGTTCATGGTGAGCTGGGTGAGCTGGTGCAGTTCTGTGAACAACAGCATTGAAACCGTTATGTTTGTCAGCGGTGTAATCAACAGTACGGATTGAACCATCAGGTTCGACCAAAGAGTATTGTCCCTTAACAACATCTCCATCACGTGTTTCGTGTTGTGATTTCACATCTCCAGTGTGATAGTCATTGACTCCATATTTGTAGGCGTATTTTGGATGTGCGTAGTAATCGACTAATTCATCGTGTCCGTGATATTCTTCCTGTCCATGCTGTTCATGGCCCAATGAAACGCGTGCAATTTGACCATGTCCATGTCCAGCTTCTAATCCTGCATATTCTTGACCCTCATAATAACCTGGATAAGCGGCAGCGATGGCAATGATTGATGCGAACACAATATACTGCAAACCGAAAGAAATCTAATATTAACCACTTGTTTTTAATTCTTTATAATAATATTATGCAATATCATTTTATTATTATTGCGTCACATCCATGCGAGTATACTCTCTCGGTATATTGGTTCATTTTCACTTTCATTTCACAACAAATATCCATTGGAATATCGGTTTCTTTTCTAACTAACTGAAGTGATCCTTTATGCTTACCTTGAAAGCCATTTTACTTTTCTTAATTTTTTTTTTAATACGAAGGAAAATTTAATTAATCCACAAACTTCTTTGCGTTTTGAGCTACAAACAGTGAATGATGATTTAGTTGAACAATTTCACCTTATTTATATATTTCTGTGTTGCAATGTTGAGCAAACTCGCGCGCAAAAATAGTGTGGAGCAAAAGAAAGCGAAATGTAGGTAAAAGAGTCGTTTAATGTTGTTGTGTATGTTATGTAGATATATTTCTATAAATTTCCAATATGATATTTCCTCTCCTCTCCTCCGAAATAAAACAAAAAAATATTACTACAAATTTTCGAGCCTTAGACATATTTGATTCCAATTTCACGGCACATTCGGTTTAGTCATTAATTTGCTTGCAAATGCTTTTTGATGGAGAAATATTTGATGATTTTTTTTGCAAATAATTTCGCTGCAAATTTTGCTTTTGAGAATTCAAATGCTTGATAAATATCGCTATAATATTATTTTACATAAATATTTCAATATTTTCTTTCCATTCAATGAGAAATTGCGAACTTTTTTAATTACATCAAATACAGAACCAAACAATAGTCGCTTAATAATGAAAGAAAAAATATGTACATGCCGAAAGATTTGATTGATCTAGGGTAGATGCTCTTATTTTTAAACGTTTCTTTATTGATTTTGACATTTATATATTCATTATAATTAAATATTTTATCACATAGTCAATTTATTAATGTCATATAATACGTCGCACAACCCTAAGCATAACAAATTAAACGAAGTGATGAATATGTAATAAAGCTATTTTAGATCATAAAAGATATCTTGATGAAAACAGCAGAATTCCAAAAAACCATTTCATGCATTTTTGTTAAGCGCCCATTTCAAAGCGCATTGTTTAGCTATACGCTGTACTACCTCGAAATAATTCCAAAGATTAATTCACACAACATCAAAATCAAAGATTTTTTTTTTCGTCATATAATTAAACAGTCTGAAAATGTTAATGCAACCGACTGTAGATCGCAAATTAGCTGCCAACAATCCATGCGAATTTACTGCGAAGATGAATTTTAATGAGATAATTGAAGCATTGCGGTAATTGAAAAGTAACAAGAAAGAAAAACTTGTATGCATTCAAGTGCAAAGTCGGATTTTCCTCAATCACCATTGACATTAACATTACGAAATATGCTCTATCTGTTTAAGGAAATGGTCAACATCAACAGCATGCGGCAAAGAAAGTCGTCGTCGTTGATTTTGTTGTATGACGAGATTGTGACTTGTGAGTGTATATTGAATCATAAATGGCTTGTTAATGCTTTGTTTTTTATATACCGGACTCTAAAGCTAATTTAAATTTCAGGTTTTTCGTGGAAATTGCTCAGAATTGCTCAATGTGATGAATTGCAATTTTATAATTTGCCGTCTACTATCGAATGTTAGTGCTGAATTTTTAAACCAGACATTTTGATTTTAGCGATATAACTATGACCATTCGATTGTTTACAAGTACAATTAAAACTGGCTTTCATTACTTCCACATACCGCGGACAACAAAGTCGCGTAATTTTATTTTTTAATTTCTTGGCAAACGACTTAAGTCGCAACGATAGTGAAATGCAACTCGCGTATGCAGAGAGAAATGCGATGTCTGGAAATCACAAATTGTATGCTGTTATTTTGCTTCGTGGTCGGTCTTAAAAAATTTGATGTTATTATTGAGAGTGAAAAAGTGCGACCGAATATAGTTCAAGAGCAGAGATAATTAAATTCCATAATTCGTGGTAACGATTCTCTCTTTAGAGCTTCAAAAAAACGCAATTGAATAAAAAAAGAAATGAAAAATTTGTTGGTAGCCATGAATTTAAATGTTTTTCTCATTTATGCACTGTAAAGAAAAGTTTCACGTTTTCTAAATTCACGAGAAATCAAAATACAAAGAAATATTTACAGTGAAATTTTCAATTCATCACAAACGAAATTGGCTACAAAACAAACTCTCAATCAACGCAATTTAATTTCTTGATACATTTGACGTGACTCGTCAAACAGTGCATTAATGCTGATGAATTATTCACTCAAAATATTTTTCATTTTTCTTTTTTGTGGGCCAAATTTATTTCGTGAGTGATTTGAACAAAATGAAGTTAAGCAACTTCCAATCTGATTGATTTCATCACCATCTCTGTTGAATTCTTTGTACTTAGATTTTGCAATCGCATGAGCATCTCTCGCACAATACGCGTGATTGCGTAAAGCGAAAGTACTTAAAAATCACGTGAAAAGATTTAAAGAAGTAAATTCTTGAGCTCATCGGACTTACAACGAATTAAATATTAAAGTCAACATTTCCGTCTAGGAAACCACAAAACATTATTTATTTTAATAAAATTAAAGAGTGCAGTTATGACATTCCGAGTTTGTACAAAACGTGATTTGTTTCGGCCACTTAAATTTAAACCAAGTCATAATCAGATTTGACACCACAAAGCGTACAGCATCACTGAACTGAAACTCGATTAATTGAGCATTACAAGCGTCGTGTGGATTCTTAATCGATTTTTTTTTAATACCTCGAAAAATTTCTCCATTTTCATTGGAATTATTTATGTCAAATTATGTTGCATAAGAAAAAAAAACTTTTCACATGTGCCTGACATAATTTTCTGTTTGATCATTTGTATTATGATCATGGTGTATTGAAATGCATTAATGTATGCTTTTACTAAACAGCCTCAAAAAAAAATTATAAGCTTCATGAAAAATCGCATTTTTTTGTAAGAAAAGTAAGTGACGCCCGAAAGCCTTGTTTTCAAATGTTTTATAGTTGTTATTGGAGATGCTTTAGGTTTCGCGAGTGAAAAAATGGCTCTCATGGTGCTGCTATTTTTCTTACGATATTTCGAGTTCGAGCAACATAAACATGAAACTTATTATTAATGATCTAAATTATACATCATGAATTTATGTTGCCGTCGTTGTTGTGTACTATAGATGATGTAATTTTCAACAATATGCGACTTTAATAGCCCAGCAAAAAAAAAAAAAATGACTACTTCACAGTGACAGTTTACAACACATTAGCTTGCTGTTCGCTGGGCGAATATTGAAACATTTTTTGCTCTCTTTACGGCTGTTTTCTGCGAATTCAATTTCATTGTTCCCTTAGACGCCGAACCGATGTGACAGCGAAACTTTTACGAATCAATTTCATGGAAAACCTTTTCGAAAATAAAAAATAATAATTGACAAATTTTTATCTTAAATTTGCTTTCCATTTCGTTTCCTTTCGGCATTTGAGTTCCAGTTATTCAACTAAATATTATTCAATGTTTTTCCATAAAAGCTTAGATACACTGTTGATCCAAAATGTAATTCGGAAATGAAACAATTTCTCTGTAAGTAGAAATCATTTTCTATCTCTACGAGCAAGATATTTACAAATTCCATTGCCTCAAATTCTACCTCTTTAACTGGCATAGTTATTGATATTCGTGCATTTGAAGTGAAATTTTCAAGCTATTAGATTTAAATTAAATATTTTACATCAAAGTATAAAAAATGCAATAAAATCATCAGCGAATCAAAAAAGAATTCAGCTATAATCGCATGCATTTGAATATTGAAAGTGGGCAAAAACGCAACTGTATAACTTATGGAAAAGCAACGCGTTTTAATTAAAATACAATTTCATAGTAAATCATGATTCAAGTTCTTTCAATCGTGCGCTGGCGAACAATTTGCACGGGGCTTCTGCATAATAACAAGGATTGTAGTCGCTCTGATTAATATCTCGAATGCGATATCAATAAGAAGCCAATAAAATTTTGGACTCTTCTATATGTACTTATTAAAATATCATTTTTCGTTTTGCAGATTGCATATTTATTGGGCGCTAAATTTATACCCTTTCATTTTATGGTTCCAGGAAAATTCCCATTAGATTTTCGCGGTTTTCATGATTTATGCTATTTGAATGCCAGTAACATCAGAAATGAAATTAAGAAACTTTGAAACACGAACAAATCCTTGAGCTCCACCAGAATTGCATCCATCTGCACCAACCAATAAAATGGAAGCGACTCCAACAAGCATTGGACGACCACTTTCATAATAAACCAACCCCGTGCCAGAATCGCCACCACAAATTGATTGCTTATGATCTGGATATCCGAAAGCGCACAATCTTTCCGAATTGATATAATTTCCGGTAAAATATCGATTGCATTCATCATTGCTAAGGACTTTCAACTGCGTATATTGTAGAAATTGTGGCCACCCATTTTGAGTTCCACCAAATCCAGCAACCGTTACTAAATCATTGGTGAATGACCTGTCTACATATGATCTTGGTGGCAATGCGATTGGCCGAATATTTGAACTCAATTGAACTTTCTTGGCCAACCTGAAGATTGCGATATCCGGATGATCGCCGGTGTTGACACTCATCCATACAAATTGATCGCTGAAAATTCTCGCTTCTGGTGTATTTCTATCAACTGATCCAAGAAGAATTTCAAGCGTGACAGTGTCGGTGCTGTAGATTAACGAATATATAGTTAATTTGTGCTTAGAATGTTTAGAATATGGGTAATATTCCTTACTCAGCAATGCAATGTCTTGCCGCAACAACATAATTGTCACTAATTAAACTTCCTGAGCAAAAATGTCCGCCAGTTTTCGTTCGAAAATTCATTTGAACGACCCAAGGAAATTGTCCATTGCCAGCCTGTTGTCCATTAAAAATTCGTCCGAAACGCGAATTGTTACTTACGGAATCAGGAGGGACGACAAATTTTCCGCGCACAATTTTCGGGTCATCCGCTAGATTTGCTTTAATAAAAGATGTGGCGAGGAACAAAAATAAAATTGCACTTTTCATTTCTTTTTCTGGTTGTTTCACTTATCGCTTTCACTAAAAGGAAAAATGGTTTGTTGCTTTGGTGATGTGCCGAGCTTTTAATGAAAATATTAAGTAAAGATTATTCTTTCAGGGCTTTACGTTCAGATATGATTTCATTTTAGCATATAAAAATAATAGCATTCATCAACTCTGGAATTGGTATACAACTGATTGTGGAGATATATAAATATTTGCACATGTGCAAAGCTAGAGGATAAAAATATGATTTACGCTGAAATTTAAAATTCAGATTTGATATAATTCTCAGTATTTTTAATATACTTAGAATTTATATTGAGCATATAAAATTTCTTCAAAATTTCTGTCAACAATGCAAATAATTAAGATTTATAAGATCGCAGGAAACTTTGAATTGAATTATAAAAAAAAATTGTTGACAATGTTTTGTTCCATTTGCCGGATAGTTGAATCGATCAAAGAATGTGAAAGAAGGATATGTTCAATTGGTCACATTTTATGTAATAATTGTGATAACGGATCAACTTTCTGTCCTGAATGTTCACGAAAAATTTCAAGTTTTGTCGCTGTAAGATGTTTAATAGATTTCATTACGATCATTAAATACCAAAAATCTTTTTCCAGATTAAAATTGTAGATGCGATTCCGCGTCTTTATATAACTGACTTGCCAAAGGCGTCAATTGAATCAACAACTGAGAAAATTATTTCTATACAAGCTCTGTGTAGTTCTTCCGACGAAGATTGTGAAGCAGTCAATTATCAACTGAACAAACAAAAATCTTCAGTCTCTTCAAAGAAGGTTATCGCTGGTCACACAAAAGCCAGATGTGAATATCCCGATCAATCTGTTTTAGTTTCATCGGATGAAGAATTGAACGAGAAAACTTGCATGAAATTTTTTGAGATTAAAGAAAAATTTCCAGAAAAGTTAGCCATCGCAGCTCATCACAAGAAAATTACTCAAATGGAATGCGGCGATACAAGTTCATTAACATCAACAAAGACGCAAAATTATTTAGTGCAACAAAATTTTAGTTTCGCTCATCAGCCAAAATATGAAACGAGCGGCGCAACAAGTTTACTGGACCTTAAATCCATTTCATATTATGATAATGTTGAACCAAACGAAAATTTGATTGATTCAGGCCAAGAACATTTCACTACACTTGAAGTTTTGAAAACTGAAAGTCCACAAATTTCACCAGAAAAAAAGAAAAATCCATCGATGGCTCATCGAGTCCTACTGGTCGATTTCTTTGCCGATGGAAATCAAATTCCAGCTCAAATGGAACCTTTGAGATTTTACAAATCAGAATCGAGCATAATATGGGATGATGAATTAAATGCTAGGAAATTTCCACGATTCCCGATTTGCTGCCAGATTACGATGTGTGATTTTTCCACAGTTCCATCAGATTTTTGCAACCACATTACTGTAGATCATCCTTATGTTGATGTCTATCGAACGGCATCAGGAAACATCATAAATTTTTCCATTAACACTAAATGCATGATCAATATGATTAATTGTCAACGTCTCTTTCTGTTGACTGATAAAATGAAAGACATTGGATATGGAGCGTTTGAAAATTG
Source organism: Propsilocerus akamusi (assembly GCA_018397935.1). Classification (NCBI taxonomy): domain Eukaryota; kingdom Metazoa; phylum Arthropoda; class Insecta; order Diptera; family Chironomidae; genus Propsilocerus; species Propsilocerus akamusi. The sequence goes on along the minus strand of CM031468.1, from coordinate 25,342,906 downwards.
CCTTCCAATCACATTGATGACATCAAAAATTGACATTCGAAAAGTTTTCAATTGTCCGTTCAATAATGAATCGACGATAGCGGAAAATTTGTACATTTGGCTAACTGGTGTTTACCAATTTCCAGTTAATTATACGTTGACCGTCTGGAGACATGGATGTGATCAGTTTGAACCGCATACGCTTAAATCCATCTCTGATTGCGTTTTGTTCATGAATAAACCGATAAATTCAAGAGCGGTTGCATCTCAAGCTCTGTGTCTGTCAAATTTAGACATCCAAAGATTGACCAACAATGGAATGAAAATGTTGTCATGTCAAATTTTGTTCCATTAAAAATTTTTAAATAAATCTCTGGATTTAAAATCTCATTTCGTTGATCTAATCCCAACATTTAAAGCAAGAATACATTTTTGATAAGCACCAAAGTGTCTTTAAGATTTCAATTTTACGTCATAAAATAAAGTTTGTGCCTCTAGTTAATTCGAAAGCGATTAAAATGTTGATTATTGATATCAAAATATTTTGTTTTGAAGTATTTTTTTTTTTTATCAAATCGGACGGACCATTGGGCTTTTTTTCAATTGTGGTTCAGTCACTTTCAGGTGTTTAAATCTTCATCAATATCTTTGACACATTTATGTCATTAGCGATTACATTATTTATAGCTTGTTTATCATCTCTCGTGTTCATTATCAGCATTTTACTTTTGATTATTTTACAGGTTATAAAAGCTTGAGTTTTTAGCTGCTCGAGTAGCAGTTGAGCAAAAGTCGCGATGAAAATAACCGCAGCATTTTTGGTGTTGGGCTTTGCTATTTTGGCAAATGCTGATTATACAGATCCTCATTGGAGGACTGGAAGGAGTGGTATGATTCATCTCATGGACTGGCGTTGGATAGATATTGCTGAAGAATGTGAAAAATTCTTAGCACCAGCCGGATATGGTGGCGTTCAAGTTTCACCCGCAAACGAGCACAATGTTTTTGATGATCAAAGGTCATGGATGGAACGATATGGGCCAATCAGTTATATTCTAACAACACGTTCAGGCAATGAAGCAGCATTCGCTGAAATGACTCGACGATGTAACGCCGTTGGTGTGCGCATTTACGTTGATGTGGTTTTCAATCATATGACAGGTTCGGGTGATGTTGGATCAGCAGGTTCACGTGTAAATTTAGCCGCCCGTGAATATCCTGCAGTTCCATTCTATGCTGAACATTTTAATCCCAAATGTGACATTACCGATTGGGGCAATGGATGGCAAATTCGTAATTGTGAATTGCTTGGATTACCCGATTTAAATCAAGCTCATGAATGGGTGCGAACCAAAATTGCAGATTTCTTGAATCACTTAATTGATCTTGGTGTTGCTGGCTTCAGAGTTGATGCAATGAAACATATGTAAAGTTGTTATGACGTGCAATTTCAAAAAGTTTAATGATAATTTATTTTATTAGGTGGCCTGCAGATTTACAAGTTATCTGGTCGAGGCTGAAGAATTTGAATACAAATCATGGATTCGCTTCCAATTCGCGTCCATTTGTAGTTGGAGAAGTAATTGCTGGATTCAGTATTGCAAATGATGGTTTTCTGGCAAGTGAATATTTTCCACTTGGAACAGTTACGGAATTCAGAGTTTCACAAGAGCTTTCGAGAGCTTTTGGTGGTCAAAATGATTTGAGATGGCTACAAACATTTGGTGAAGGGTGGGACTTCTTTCCATCGAAATATTCATTGACATTCATTGATAATCATGATAACCAGAGAGATGGTCATGTTTTGACATACAAAGATGGACGTTTATATAAAATGGCAACAGCATTCCATCTTGCATGGCCTTATGGTGTACCAAGAGTTATGAGCTCGTTCTTTTTCACAAATCGCGATGTAGGTCCACCAAGGGATGGTCAAGGAAACATTGTAGCTCCACAATTTGATTCTAATGGCCAATGTACAAATGGATGGGTTTGTGAGCATCGTTGGCCGCAAATTGCTGGCATGATTGCATTTAGAAATGTTATTTATGGAACTGGAGTTAATAATTGGTGGGATAATGGTGGAAATCAAATTGCTTTCTCACGTGGCAATAGAGGATTTATTGCTTTCAATGGACAATATCGTGTTGACTTAAGTGCAACTATTCAAACTGGAATGGCCGGTGGAACGTACTGTGATATTGCATCGGGAAGCAAGAGTGGAAATTCTTGTACTGGTGCCACTGTTACTGTCCAATCGAATGGATTCGCTGATATTTTCATTGGCTCTGAAGCCAGTGAAGGTTTCCTTGCAATTCATGCTGAAAGTCGTTTATAAATCAAACAAAAATTATTGTGAAATAAAATTTATTTTATTTTCTTTTATTGATAAAATCCTTGAATGGAATAATAAATAAATAAGTTAATTATATCAATTGCCCACGAATATACGTCTGTAAGTTTAGCGAAAATAATCATCAAGATCAGAGTCTGAATCATTGTCATCATTCTTGTTTGCTTTCTTCGGTGGTGTTCTGCGTGTTGCTGATTCTATGGAAGCGGTCTTGCGTTTATCTAGAAAATCCTGAAACCAATATGAATCTGATTCAGGAACGTCAACCTTATTCTTATCATTCTTCTTCTTCTTGCTTGAAGTCTTCTTGCGAGTGCCTAGATATTCACTTGGAGTTGATGTTATTGATATCGGTGCTATCGTTTGATAAGGATTTTGATAGCTTGGATACTGATGTTTTTGCTGATAATTTTGTGAATACGGTTGAATATTATGCTGCGTTGACCATTGTTGTTGCTGACTTTGAGGACGATAAGCATTATAATGATAAGGATTCAATGTTGAGCTTTGAATTTGATTCGATAACTGACCACCATATGGATTACTTAGCAATTGATTGTAGCTTGAACTGGAAATTGGATTGGCCAATAAATGACTGTTGTAGTTAGGATTTTGATGACTCTGATAATTAATATTCGGATATTGTTGAAGTGGATTTAGAAAATGATCATTGCTGAAGACAGAACTATCGACGTTGTTTGTTGGGTAAGGGCTTTGTGATGGTACATTTGACATGTAATCGCTTTGAACTGGTGTTGTAACGACATTCATTTGAGGACGATTGGTATTACTAAAAAAATTAAATGGATTCAAATTGCTGAAGAAAGTTTGAAATGGATTCTGTGTGGATGCGTCATTTTGTGAGTTTTGAAAGCCATTAAGAAATTGTGTGATTGGATTATTTTGTGCAAAATTTTGAAGCGTGTTAGGAATGCCACTGATGAAACTTATAATGGGTCCCTGTTGCGGTTGATTTGGATCATTTAAATATTGACCATTGTTATTGTTGTTAAACCAATTGGAAAATGGAAAAACTGGGCGATTTGGTGAAGTGCTTTGATATGTACTTACGGTACCGTCAATATTTTGACGTAAGCCATAAGGATTCTGAGGATATATTTGCTGATTGAGAATAGCATTAGCAACTTGTGGACTGAGAATATTTTCATCATGAAGAGGGTTGTAAGTTGGATTTACGCTGATTTGATGTTGATTGTAAATTGATGCCGCTAGGGCTGGATCAATATATGCTTTGGTTGTGACAAAAGGATCGGGGAAAGGAGTCGTCGAAGAGGGTGAATTAAAAGCTGCATTTTGCTGTTGATATCCTTGTGGAAATGCTGGTGATGACACTGAAGGAAGTGGCGAAACTGATGGACTCAATTGTAATTCAAGTTTTAGTGGTACATCATTTTGCTTTTTTAAAGTTTCTGAATTTGCCCGATAACCAAATTGATCGGCAATATAACGAGTAATATGTAATGTATTATCAGGTAAAAGAACTCCATAAGATCCACGAATTGTTCCATTACGTAATTTTTCTTCATCTCTGAACTGAACATTTCCAGTTGCGAGATCTTCGATTTCATAACCAAATGCGTAAGTGCCAGGACCTGTTCAGGATTTCTTTTGTTTTAATTTCACAAAAAGCTGGAAACTTATTTCTTCTTACCATTAGGCGCTAATATGTTGTACGATGGATATTCAGCTTGACTTAATCGCAACGATTCGGGATATTCACGAAATTGTTTTGCAGTTCTGCACGATGCATAACTCGTTAAAACTACTATGCAAAGTATCTATGAAATAAAAATATTTCATTATTGTACTTCTTACTTCATAATAATCACAAGAAATCCGAAAACTTCGTGAAATTTCTTAATTTCTTATTCGTCAGACATTTTTTCAAATCCTTTACAAGATTTACTTTAAATCGCCGATGCATAAAATATTTTTCTTCAACTATTTCACAATTATTTCGAACTGATTTAGGTCTAGACACGTTGTTGAATGTCACCAAAAATCATTTTTATTATCAGTTGAAGAGCAATCAAAATTAATTCGTTGAAAACACTTTTTTTTTGTTATTTTCCGGTCGATTATTTTTTGTTTGCAATCAAATTAATCAAAAATTTAACAGAACTTACAACTTTCTGCATCATTTTATTTATTTTCTGTTCCTTCCAATGTTCCGAAAATTTCAATTTCAAATATTTAAGTCGATAATCCGATCGAGTGAGTGGCTTTTCATAAATGAGATCCAATCGACTCGAGAACAGAACCAACACTCAACAACTGTCGGAACGTCTTGAAAGATATTATTTAGCAAACTGGCTTCTTTAAGTGACTGCCCATTTGTATTTATATTATGGCACATTCGGGAGAGAGTTGCGACATCATCAAAATAAAAAGTGTTTTCGCAACAACAAATAGTTTGTTTCCAATTCTAAAAGAACAAATACATCATTTTTCTCTCAACTTGCTGGCGGCGATATGCCAAAATTGTGTGTAGACAATAAGAGTTTATTCAACCTGATACGAATCCGCGAATGACGCGTTAAATTGCTTTAAGAATGAGCGCCAGATGAGATGGTTAATTTGATGGGTGAATACGAAAATCATGTCCGATTAAATGGCTGTTTATTAGCTCAACTTCTTTCATCGCGTGACTTAATATTCTCATTGTTGCTCCATCGACATTTAAGTTGAAATTTGTGGGCGATATTTACAAAAGTGAAACAGCTTTTATCTGTAGCTTTTATCTTCATATTAAAATGTTAATAATTACTGTTTCAAAGCTAAAACTTCTTTAAATTAACGAGATTGCAATTCGCTTAACGTCACATTTAGTTTTCCACTTCATTTGATATTTAGTTTGTGATTCATTTTTAAATGGGCGCAAACATTTTTTTTTTTTGGAAACTGAAAATGTTTTATTTTATAACGGCTATCGGTGTATCATCTAAAAGCAACCAGCTGAGATCGCTGTCACGCTTAAACAATAACAATTAATTGTCTTAAATTCTGATGAAATCTGAAATTCTACGACGATTTGTCAGCTCATGGTCCATCAACTAAATCTTCATAGAACAATCGCAATCATTCTCCAGAATCTAAGAAATGTGATACATTGCGTGTTAATGTCAGGAGATTTGTGTTGTAACGGTTCATGAGCAATTTAAATTAAGTGAACCTAACCGTTCTTTTTTTTTGGAATCATCTCGATATTAATAGTCAAAAAAAAAAAGACCGAACGATGTAGAATATACCCAAAAGTTTAAATTTAATTTAAATTGAAACTCACAATGCAGTTGCAATTACCATTTATTGAGGCACCAAATCAAGTTCTTGCCAAACTTGGTCCTTGTATCAAAATTCAGCTCAACAACTTTTCATGTATTTTGACTACCAAATAAACTTACAAAAAACTCATTCTGAAGCTGCATCAGATCAAATTACATCATCAAAAGAAACCTTTTCCCGTATTCCATTCATTTGGATTGGTTTTTATTGAAGATGAAGACTTCTCAAGTTCTTAAGTGTAGGCGCTAAATTCTCGCTGAATTTTTATGCATTATTTGACCCAGCGGTTCTTTCCATTTCAATATAATTGATTCTGGGCGTAATTTTTAACGAAATAAATTTCAACACCACGCATAAGCAAGTGAACATTTATAGCTTAATTAAATAGTGAAAATCATAAATTTTCTTGACACATTATGAACGTTTCGAAAAATAGCTAAATAGCGCATCCGGAAAATGGAAAATGTACCCAAATTTTCCCAAAGTTATTGCCTAATTCTTAAACGCAGCAATATAAGTTCAGTTCATGTAAAATCATTAAACTTACATTGCAGCTTAGGTAATAAAAAATCAGATAAATTAGAACAATAAATCTCAATTGAAAAAAATTGAAAATTAATGAATAAATTTAAATTTGTTAAAATAAAATATCTGCATAATGAAAATTAACGGCCATTGAAAATTCAACTCGTACCATCAAATCAGGAACGAAAATGAAAATGAAACATGACTGATGAAATGAAAAGAAAAGTCATACGAATTATATACTTCACAATGCGACAGTTGTTGAAAATATTATTTTTATAGAGTTTTTGTCAAACATCTCTCGTTCTTGCTTCGGCAGAACATATACTAAAATTGGAACGATACAGAGAAGATTAGCATGGCCCCTGCGCAAGGATGACACGCAAAATCGTGAAGCGTTCCACATTTTTTGCATGGTGTTTTAATTTTATTTTTTTTTGTTAATAGTCTTCACAGAATAATTTCAACAGATGTAAATGAATTTAAACGGTTAATGTTAATTAGTCGATATCAAATTTCATTGAAAACAAAAAATTAAATTAAATAAGTGATGAAATATATATTTATTTATAATTTTGTAATAAGAATATCGTACAAAATTAACTTAAATTAATGTTTAATTAAAAGAAGAAAGAAAAAAAAATTGACTTGGAAAATTAAAATGCGCAAAATACACATGAATGATATTAAATGTCATGTTATCACGCGATTTCAAATTGAATTTAAATATTTTTCATTGATTGTTTGTTCGATCCAATTAGTAAATTGGCTGATGTCGGTGAATATGTGCGGAAAGAAATTGAGTTTTGTTGACCATGTTAAAATTCCTCGGAGAACGGTTGGTTGCTCTGGAATTGTTGAACGACATGTCAATGCGGATCCACTCAAATTCTAAGAGAAGAAAGGAAAAAAATCTGAACTTCTTAAAGACACAAACAAAAAAAATCTTACAATGTCAAGTTCAAAATGTCCTTCATTGCCGACGCAAATATTGTTGTTGCCTTTATTTACATATTTTTCGTGATTCTTTCCACTGACAAGATGAGAAGTATAGCATTCGCCTTTTGATAGTACTTCAACATTATCAACTTTCATTGAATTTTCGAAATTTTTTGCCGAATTCCATGAATAAACTTGACACAATTTGTCGTTAACATGCGATTTTGTGATGCACGGCAAATGAAGATCAGTTTCGTAAATTTCTCGTTCAAGCATCAGAAGGGCCTTAAAGTCATAAACAGAAATTTAAGATTTTCTTTAGAAAATTCAATCTAAAAACTTACAATATTGTCTTGAAGCGTTTCAATTGATTTAAAGAAGTTTGGATGAAGCGTGACGTCCTTGACCTCTTCGATCTGATCACTTCCGATTTTAACGATTAGCTCAGATGATTTTTTGCTGGAATTTAATTATTTTTCTTATTTATTTTTAATGAATTTAGCAACTAATCGGCTTAACCTCACTTTAATACGCAAATTGCAGTTGTAATTAGGAATTTCTGATGTACCAAAACTGCAGAACAAATGCTTTTATCGGGAGATGACTTGTCGTAAATTCTTGCAAAAACAAATAAATTGCTGCTGTTGAATTGCTTGCAATTGGCTTTCAGTGAATATTTTCCAATTTCACGAATTTGAGCTTCACTTAGTGATCGAATTGAAGGTCGTTTCCGGTTACCACAACAGACGGTATTACACGATGAACTGATAATCCTAAAAAATATAAAATGGAGATGGCGCAACATGACACAAAACGCTTATGATCATTATGTTTAACAATATATCACAAAAATCGCGATGCATTTAACACACAACAGCAAAGAGAGTGAGAGAGAAAGAAATAATCATTTACATAATAACTTGCATCAAGATTTACATGAATGAGGAAAACATTCCCATCTTACCTTCGCCTTGCATCACTGAGTGTATTACAATTGATTTGATTACAAGGACAACTTTTTGCTGTAATTTTGATTGCTTGCGATGATGACCAGCAACTATCGATTGGCTGTTGCTATTTGATTTGGTGTGTGCATGGATGAAGTAATATGCCATGATGAGGGAATGAAAAAAATAAAAACTTCGTGAATTAAATTGTTGAACAAAAAAAAATTGATTGTTAAATAATAAAATAAAAAAAAAATCTTATGCAGAATAATTCTCGGTGAGATTTGAATTAATTGAAAAATTGCTTTGTATTGACAGCTCGCTTATAAATCTTCTTATTCCTCATAAAGAAAAAAAAATAATATCGCGGATGTTAGAACAAGATATGGACATAAGAAAGCAGTCTCTGTAACTCTTGCTACGTGTAATTAGGTTTCACATTTTAATTAACGATTTCATCTTAAAGCCGCGTTTCGTATTTCTTTGTTCATGTTTCTGTCTTTTTTTTTTTTTGCTTTATACACCTGGCAAATAACATAAAGTGAGTTTACTCTCGCGATCTTAAATTCTTATGATACTAAGGCGATAAAGCGATTAAAATTTAAAGACAATTCTGCGATATGAAGACGTGGAACATTCTGATATTATCGATTATTATTTTGTAAACAGGTAAAACTTACAATTTCATTTTGCTTTAAACTGTTCAAAAATATCAATCGCAATTTTGAGATTTTCTCATTCGCCACAGACACCTTGTCAACATTCTTTCGGACATCAATGAACTTTGTTGTGAAGTCTTGATTAGCACCGCAAATTGAATAAGCCAAATTGGTGATTAATATTAACAGTATTGCCACGAAATTCATAGTTGTTGGTAATTTTTTTTTTTTGTGTTGTGGTCTGCTGCCGTTTGTAGATCTTTTACGGTTTGATGCGCTCAAATAACGTCACAAAAGAACTTTTTTTTTTCGGGTCGTGAATTTCTGGTTTTTTGTGCGCTTTGCACTCGCTTGCGTTATGCGCGATATTAAATCACTTTGCACAAATAGCAATAAATATCATTCGTTTAATGAATCTCTGGAGTTATTTCTCATATAATGCGGTCATCAATAACCTTTTCTTTCTTTCTCTTATACTAAATGACTCGGATGGGAGTTTCAGCAGTGTGGATAAGGAAAAAAAAATATAATAAATAAATAAACGCGAGATTGAATGGTGGACAAGAACTGCGCAACGATCGGTGTAATCGATTCGAATGAAACCGGTAGACTGACTGGATTGAGAAGATTCTTCTGTGCTTCTCAAAGTTCTGTCTTTTCTACATTTTTTTTTTTATTTTTATTATTATTTCATGCCTTACCCTTCTCTTACTCGCGACTTGCTGATGCTTGCCTTCTTCTTGTTATCAACTAGTATCACGAATGTTGTTGTGTATATTTAAACGCGAGTTGCGGTTCAAAGTCATGGACAACGAAAGAAAATTATATTAGATGAGTTTACGGCACAAACCGGCAATAATAAATAAATGCATGATTAATGTAATTATTAGCTTTATGCGCTTTCCACATTCTCATGGCTTTTATGTCTTATTCTTTGAGTGTCTTATGTACAAATTCTTAACGAATTCCCCCCAAAAAAAAAAAATTATTTAAAAAATACCATTCGCTAGTTTCTCACATGTGAAAAAGATCGCGAAAAATTCGGCAGCAAAAATTAATCGTAACAAGCCCATAATAAGTTCATAACATAAAGTAGCATGGATAGGGGCAATATTTCATTTGGCGGGTCGTGCTTATAAGAGGATTTCGTTAAAAAGATAATTTGCGAATTACGTTTTTCGGTGCCAATTCGTTCGATCGAATGTGAGAATACGAAGACATTGAAGATATTTTTTTTAAATATATTTTGGTTGATAGTTCGGAGAAAAAACGTGTATTAAACATGATATACATAGATAACTAACGATGATCAATAATTAGTTAACTTGAGAACATTAGCAAAATTTATTCTTCACCGATGGGCGAATTGCTAGTTTTATATACCTGATATTTTTCTTCTCACATCTTTGTTTTGCAACATTTTATAGCTGACAAAAGAGATTAGATAAAACTAACAGTAACTTGACATCGACCGTCATCAATCTTGAGCCAGTCACCTTAAGTCTTAAGATGTAATGGTCTACATTGCTAAACACTGATCAGTGAGTGGTGGACATGAAAAAAAAAAATATTCTTTGTCATTAAAATTGTCATTAATTAATCTTAAATATTTCTAGGCAACTTTAAAATAAAATCCTCAAGTTATTTTTCAAGTAACAGTTATCTGTTCAAATATCTACGTGGCGCGCGATTCAAGACAGTAAATTTTAAAGGATAAATTTAGAAAATGTGCAACATCATTTTTTGTTATGTAGCTTTGTAGCAGGTGGTTGTTGATTTTTAAATTTACGCTCGCGATTCTCAAAAAAAGAAAACCTTCAAACTGCGACCCTTGAGACAAAATCTATTTACACATGTTCAATCGGCATTTAATTGAATTAATTTAAATTATGTACCAATTTCTTTTTTGCAGTACAATTGTAATTTTGATATCTTTTGTCAGTCTGACAAAATTCTCTTAAGCAACGCCAAGCGCTTTCTTTAAACAATTTTGCAATTCCGCAAGAAAAGCTCTCACAATATTCTCTCTTTCGTCATTTTCATTCAATTCACGCGATATAAACAAAACAAAACAAAAAATAAAAATAAAATCGAGGAAAAAAAGAAAATCTCAATGCTCAAAAAGAAAATTTGTTAAATATTTTTTTAATGCTCAAAAAGAATTATCATCTGTGCGGGGCAAGTTCGCTCGTGGGTGTCTAAAAATAATCATAAACTTTGTTCACGCAAAAAAGAATAATTATTAATCGAGTTTTGTCATTGGGAACGTTCCATATTTGTCAAATATTCGTCTAAAAAAAAAATGGAAGTTAAATCAGAGATCTATGAAGAAACGAATTTTTCAAGCGTAGTGATGGAAAGCGGAAGTAAGTCGTTAAAGTTGATGAAAGTTGAAGAAACGTAATTTTGACAATGAAAAGTGTCTCAAGTTCTCAAATTGTATTCATCGTATTTGTTTGCCAAATCTATTTTTAGATGTCATTTCCAAGTTTCGATTTAATTTGCCGACAAGCGACAATCGTGAGCATAAAGTCGAGCATGACGAAGATTCCGATTTGATTGTCGTCCGAAAGAAAAATGAATGCATTGAAATTGGTAAGAATATTATATTTAAAATATAATTTATGCTCGCAAGATTAAAAATAAAAACATTTCAGAACATAAAAGATCAACGACTTTATCAGAAGTTGGACTGCAAGTGTGGCGCGGAGCTTTCTTGCTGAATGACTACATTCTTTCTAATCGAAGCTTGTTTTCAAATAAGATAATTCTGGAGCTTGGAAGTGGTGTCGGTTTAACGAGTATCCTAGCTGGTATTTACGCGAGGAAAGTCATATGCACAGACATTAATATTGGAGGTATTCTTGATCTCATCCAACGTAACATCAATTTAAACAAACATTACCAAAAATATAAAAACAACGTTCAAGTCCACGAGCTAAATTTTATGGCTAAAAGCTGGTCCGTGAATTTGGAGAAAGAATGTTCAAATGTTGATATCTGCGTATGTGCTGATGTGATTTATGACGATGACATAACAGAAGCATTTATCGATACAATTTTAAAGCTTTTCAAAATGTCATCCAAATTAGCAGAGCTTTACATTGCACTTGAAAAACGATACGTTTTTATCGAGTCATGCTGTGCGCCAATGTATGAACATTTTTTGAAGGTTTTCAATGAAGCAATTGGTTCTACACTAAAATATTCCGAAGTTTCCATTGACTTTCCACAATATTTTGAATACGAAAGATGTAAAGAACTAGTTTTGTTAAAAGTTGTAAGGTGTTAAAGTGTTAAAATGTACCTCTTAAGTAGCACATAAATAATAAAATATTTATTTAACTAATGCTTTTGTTAATTAAAAATTTCCTCCTGATTTAATGAGTTCTGATAAAGGCCTCAAGTAAAAGAAGAAGACTGAAAATAACTTAACGGATTTCGAACAAAGTTTAAATTTCAAAAAATTATTTTTTGTGAAGCGGTCATCGAAAATCTCCATCCAAATCCAACGGACTCCTGTTTGGTCACGTGTTCTCCGACAACGAGATCTTTCTAATAAAAATAGTCGCGAAATTAGCGCAAAAATGTCATTATCAGATGAAGACCTAAGTCCTGATCTAGCTGAGCCGCTTGCAATGACGTTGGATGAGTACATAAGGCGTAAACACATCAAGGATCAGATTGGCATCTTTGAAATGAGACCAAAGAAGCAAACAAACATCTCGAAGGAAGAACTAGACGCTGAGCTGGAGCTAATTGATGTTAACGAAACCAGTGAGCTAACGAAGGTAAATGGAACTATAAGACCGGTTAAAAGGAATGGAAAAACTGGTTGTGGGCGTTTTGATAGACTTTCAATGACGCGTGGCGATGATAATTCTGATGAAGAAAATGTTAATTTGGATTCTGATGTCGAAATGGAGGATGACACAGTTGAGCAGAACAAGTCGATCAAAAATTACGATGAATTGGAAAAATTAGAGCATCCTGAATGTTGCAACTACAATTTTAAGAAGTTTAAGACGATCGAAAGCGAATTAGGAATTCGTGTGAGATCACAACAATGGTAAATAAGCGGTGCCTTGAAATAATTATTGCGCAATTTAAGTTTATTTTGTTGTATTCCACAGGCGTGTTTTGCCGGAAAACTTGATTGACAAGCCACCAGGTGTACAGCGTTTAGTAACATTGCCATTTGATGAGGAGGAACGCTATAAGAAAAAAGTTCGTAATGGAAAAGTAAATAAGCAGTATCGAAGTGGAAACACCAGTTTTTCCAGCAACCTCAGCAAGAAGAACACTAAAATTGGTAGCTTCATTGAAAAGGGATCGTTTACGTTTAAATTTGGAAATCGTAATGGTAATAATAGTCAGGAAGAAGTGATCGGCATCGAACGTCTAAGACGAACAAATCAAAATGCAGTGTCAGAAAATTGTGCCGCCACAACATCCTCACAGGCACCAGTCAATATTAATATGAATTGGGATGGATTTTTTACGGGATTTGAAAAATGTACTCAGCATCCATTGCGTCCCATTGCTCCAAACACTTCGGATGATTCCCAGGAAATTGAAATTGCTGCCAAGGGGGTTTTGGCATTTTTACGTGAAGCGCGAGCAAAAGAAGCTGCAAACATGCACAATGTTGCTAATAATGCGGAAGATATCCACCGATCATTTATCGATGATTCAGATAACAGCTTCACGGCTAATACTTGCAACGATATTTTTTCTGGCATCAAACCACAGCCAACGTCTAAAAAATTTCATTTTGCCTAAATGTTTGCTTATCCGCTCATCACCAAAGATGCATATCATCTTTGTCATCATTACCATCCATGTCATTTCATACAAGTATTAATCACTGTTAAATACTACCTACATGTAGAACATAATAAAATATAATTTACAAGAATATTTTTCGGATCAGATTTCAGTTTTATTTATTCAACCAATAAATGTGACAAGAGGTTTTTGTGTGAAAACAGGTTTAATTTTCAGTTGTAATTCCAAAAAGAAAACTTTATTTTGGGTTAATATAAGAATTCGGTTGATGGACGCCCTCTTCCTGAGGGCTTTACATGGTTAGTTCCATGATCGCGTTTACAATGTCGTTATTGTTGTTCTTCAAGGCCCTTATGGCTTTAGCTCGCGGGACGTTAGCTTGAGATACCACCAATTCGATATCTTTCTCATCGACGCCGGTATCATCAACTTCTTCCTCATCTTCTTCAGCGATTGGTGCAACAACGGTCGTTGAAGCTCCTGCTTCAGCTGGAGTTGCTTCTGGTGCCTTGAACTTTTCGGCAGCAGCAACTTGAGCTTGCTGAGATAAATCTTCAATTTTGGCTTCACCGAAAATGATATAGGTATCGCTATGGGGATTCTTGTACACATCGGGATTATTGATAACAAAAAGGATATTCTTGGATTTGCGGATAGTCACGCGATTAACTCCTTGAACGGGTTTCAACCCAAGCTTCGACATGATTTTACGAGCTTTCTTTTCGCCACGTGATTGCTTAGCTTTTGATACCATATCGATACCAGGGGCACCTCCAGTTCCTAATTGAGCTGTCTCTGTGGCATCTTCCAATTCTGGAATTGAGTCATCAGATTCAGTGTCACTGTTGTCGTCGGTCAACTTTGGTTCAGCATCGGCAGCAGCTGGAGCTGGAGTATCCTTGATTTCAGTTAATTCTGGCATTGTTGCTAAAATTATACAAAACCGAGATTAAATTGTGAGCAATTTTTTTGTTCCGTTGTGGTTTCTTTTTTAGGGTGTTGAGAATAACCTCGAAATCTTTTGATAAATAAATTTTAGCTTAGGAAAAAATGTTTCCTGTTTTCACTTATAGCATCACTTTAAGAGGTTCACGAGGACCCTTGAGATCATTACGGTGATACATTAACAATAAATTTAAGTAAATTAAAAAATTTATTTGCACGATTTTTTCCTTCTTAAAATCTCACTATAAATCACTAATGAACTGCTAATATCTATTATTAATTCTATGCGAAGAGTATAGTCAATCGCACAGTGATGCCATAATGATATTTTGTGCAATATTTACTTACTTTGATTAACTTTTTCCGTCAGATGAATGAGAGCCCAAAATACCGCAAATCGAAAGAGGTTGTACAATACCTACACTATCATAATGACCAACACATTCTTAAATTATAACAGTTAACTTGTGCAATGCTTTCAGATTAATTATTTAATTTGTAATATTGAATATTCAGAAAGCGATAAATGAACCTTGTGATAAACATTCATTAATTATGGCATTTTATTATTCAGATATCTTCTGAAAAGACAAATCATGCTCAAAGTATATATATATGTATGTATGCATACGTACTTTTAACTCTATTAGCAATCAATTGAATGCAATACTTGCATACAAGTATTAATTTTATTTACCAAAGCATTATTATTATTAGGTATACAAATAATAAGCAAAACAGCGTTGTTCTAAAGAACCATGCACCCAAACAATGGACACAATCCCAAGCCACAAATTACATTTCAGTTCGTCATCAGAAATTTGAAATCCATATACGGACGCTCGTTATTATCTATCATTCGACCCAAGATGTTCATGGCCAAGATTTTGATGGCATGTGTATTTTTTTCTCGCCCTGTTTCAGTCAGTACGCGAATTTTACCGTGTATGCACATACACACAATTTTTCTCTACGATTTAAAAATAAAGAAAGCGCACTTTCTTCTCAAATCATGGAATGGTGGCTAACTTTAGTAATTGTAATTTCAGTTCTTATTGGAATTTCTATACTTTTATATCTGCTGAAGTGAGTAAAAAAAAATTATTGATATGGATTAATCTTATAATCATATAAATTTATTTATTGTGCTATATTTAGGTTGTACATTCGACGAGCAAAGTACACAAAAAATAATCGAATTCCAGAAAAAGTTGTGATAATAACGGGCGCAAACACGGGAATTGGTAAAGAAACAGCAATTGATCTCGCTAAAAGAGGTGGGAAAATTTACATAGCATGTCGTGACATTAAGCGCGGTGAAGATGCATTGAAAGAAATTAAAAAAAGAAGTGGAAGCGAGAATATTTATTTCTTGCAACTTGATTTGGCATCAATGGAATCGATTCGACAGTTTGCAAAACGGTGATACAATTGATTTAAATTTTATCACAACAAATTCTGACGTTATTTCTTTTAATATCAATTCAGTTTTCGGGAAAATGAAAATTTCTTACACATTCTTATCAATAATGCTGGAGTGATGGCTTGTCCAAAATCATTTACTAAAGATAGATTTGAGATGCAGCTCGGAGTTAATCATTTAGGTCATTTCTTGTTGACAAATTTACTTCTTGATTTGATTAAAGCTTCATCTCCAAGTCGAATTGTTGTTGTGTCATCATCAGGTCATAAATTCACCGACATTGATAAAAATGATTTGATGAGTGAAAAGTCTTATGGCAAAATTAAAGCTTATTCCCAAAGTAAATTGGCAAATATTTTATTTGCTAATGAGCTAGCAAAGAAACTTGAAGGCAGTGGAGTGACTGTCAATAGTTGTCATCCAGGTGTGGTGCAAACAGAACTTGGTCGTCATATGAATGAAACAATAAGAAAATTTATCATTCAACCACTTTTCACACCTTTCTTCAAAACGCCTTGGGAAGGAGCTCAAACTCAAATAAGACTCGCTGTGGATCCAGATCTTGATAATGTAACTGGAAAATATTTTAGCAATTGCACAGAAGCGAGCACATCAACGGCAGCGCGAAATGAAGAAACAGCTAAATGGTTGTATGAAAAAAGTTTGGAACTAGTAAAGCTGTAAAAAATTGAAATTTAATTTAAATTATACGATAATAAAATCAAATTTTAACTAGAACGTTCTAAAATATTATTTTTTTTTTAATATTGTTATTTTCTTATGTCTGGACAAATGTGAGTGAAGAGAAAGTTAAAGTAATTTACTAGAAAAATATACATACATAAGTGAACCTCTAAGCTGATAAAAAAAACCATTAAAAATCATGAAGAGCATTCTCATACATTGAGATGGGTCTCAACTAAAATGAGAATGCATAAGTATTATTCAAGAAAAAAAAAAGTTTATCTATTGCGAGAATCCTTTAGAAAATTGGCTCATATCTAAGAAATATTGAAATATTTATGGTAATATTTACATACAAAATTTATCTATGAAGACAAATTTTATTCAATAATCTAAATATATTGTCATGTCACAAAATCAACAATATAATAATGGTGTCAACGACACGAAAATATCTGAATTATGAATATTTTGTTTTGCAATGATATTGAAATGAAAGAAAAGAAATTTTTTTCAAAGTTTAATGGAACATTACACATCTTCGTAATCAGTAAACACTAAATTAAATGAAATGACAAATATAAGACGAATCGAAACCGAAATTTGAGCATCATTTCACTAGAAGTTATATCAAATCCTGATGGCAATTTTAATACGAACAAAATTTATGCGTTACTTTTTATGAATTATGCTGTAAATCCTGTCAATTCTTCACTTTTCTTCCATAACCATTTTGCCATTTCATCATTTGAGGCTGTAAATAATGGATTCGCTTTACGGCAGTCACTGAAATATTTTCCGCTGATCTTTTCCAATTCTGGATCAATTGCAAGAGTTATTTGAGTTTGTGCACCAGCTATCGTGTCCTTAAATAGTATCCATTGAAACGGAACTGTTAAGATTCTGTAATTTCATTAAATTAAATTAAATTTCATTGTAAGCATATTTCATGAATATTACGAATACCTTACTAAGACATTTACATGTCTTTGAAGTTTTGAATGAACAGCACCCGGATGCAATGAGTTTGCTGTTACTCTAGTGCCTTCAAGTCTTCGTGATAATTCTCTGGTAAATAATATATTTGCCAATTTACTTTGTGCATAAGCAAACCATCGGAAATAAAATTTTTCACCAAACAAATCATTTTTGATAATTTTTCCTACAATGTGAAATAAACTTGATACAACGACAATGCGACTTGGTGCAGATTGTTTAAGTCGATCTAATAGAAGATTTGTCAGTAAGAAATGTCCTAAATGATTCACACCAATATGCATTTCAAATCCATCCTCTGTACAAGCTTTTGGACAAGCCATCACACCAGCATTGTTGATAAGAATGTGCAGTTTATCCTCATTTTCATGAAACTTTGAAGAAAATTCACGAACTGATTCCATCGATGCCAAATCGAGTTGCAAAAAGTAAACATTCTCGCTTCCACTTTTTTCTTTAATTTCTTTCAATGCATCTTCACCACGAACAACATCACGACATGCGATATAAATTTTCCCACCTCTTTTAGCAAGGTCAATTGCTGTTTCTTTACCGATGCCCGAATTTGCGCCAGTTATTATCACGACTTTTCCGTCGATGCGTGTATCTTTTTTATATTTCCTTCCTTGCATATATTTCCTAAAACCACATAAAGAAATTAATCAAACTCAAAATTCTGTAAAAGTTGAAATTACTAACTTTGTCGCAAGAATTATCAAAATGAATCCAAACAAAGATCCGAAAGCTACTAAAAATGTAACCAAAAGAATCCACAAATTATCCATTTTCAAATGTAATGAAAGTGAAACTCAGCTGTACTGTTAAAAGGTTTTGTGCAAACAAGCGTTTTGCTTCGACTTACTCTCTGAAAATTAATTGCAATTAAAATTCATATCACTCGCTCAATCACGAGTCAATTCAATGCCAAGCGGCTTTGCATTCCCAAACATGTCGGCTCATCATAACAATTTATTTCCTAAGGATTGAATTCTCGAAATAATTTACCAGAAATTTAAATAAATCGAATATTTAAATAAATTTTTTTTAAATCCAATGCGTTTTTTTTACCAATTTAAGATAATAAACGATGCCGAACATATTTCGTGAATCTGTGAGAAAAAATGCTTTTTTTTACGTGTCGATTTGAAACATCTTGAATTGAGATGTGGGTGTGTCAGACAGTCATATTTCATATGTAGGTGACTTATAAGAGATGACTAGCATTAGAACAAAGAAAATTTGCATTAAAACGAAGCTTTTATTTAGAAGCATTAGAAAACACGTTTATTGACTGTAAAATATTCTAGGGAGCGTTCATATTAATATAAAACAGGTTGAGTATGTGGAATGATGACCAAGGTCAAATGTTACGAAATATAGGTTAAAGATATGAGTGTGCATATAACATGTTACAAGATTATAACGCACATGATACACGTGATTTTATAAACTCTTTCTTAGATATACTTTATTTCAGTTATAGATTTGTGCATACAAATAAGATGATAACTATTTTAAATGATATCACGGCTTGCAAGATATACTGAATATCCATTATCCAACAAATCAAATGCATACATATATAAGTTTTCATAAATTTATAAATTAAAAATTATTTTAATAATTTGGGCAAGAATTCCAACTTTTAGCTTTGTCTGAAACTTGAATAAATAATTAAAATTCAACCAATTTTTTTTTTACGAAATTGTGGAAATTGTAGTTGGAGCTGATAAGCCGGTTAATTCTTCACTTGTTTTCCATAACCATTCAGCAGTTTCATCATCACGTGCAGCTCTTGAAGGGTTCGCTTCTTTGCAATCGCTGAAATACTTTCCAGTAACATTTTCAAGCTCTGGATCGACGGCGAGTCGTATTTGCGTTTGTGCGCCAGATATTGGAGTTTTAAAGAAGAAAATTTTCATTGGCGTCATAAATATTCTGGAAATGTTTAGTTGTGAAATATCTCTGGGAAAGTGAATATCGTAATTAAACTTACTTTGAAAACAAGTCAAGATTTTTTGAGAGTTCTGTGTTGATTGCTCCAGGATGGAGTGAGTTTGCAGTGACACCAGTTCCTTCAAGACGTTTAGCGAGTTCCCGTACAAATAAAACATTCGCCAATTTACTTTGTCCATATGCAATCCATTTCCAATATGATTTTTCGCTGTTGAGATCTTCTTTATTGATGCGACCATAAAGATGAAAAAGACTCGAAACGACAACAACGCGACTTGGAGCAGATTGTTTCAATAAATCAAGTAGAAGATTTGTTAACAGGAAATGTCCTAAATGGTTTGTTCCAATTTGCATTTCGAAGCCATCCTTTGTTAAAGCTTTTGGACAAGCCATCACTCCAGCATTGTTGATCAATATGTGTAAATAATTTTCTTTTTCATGAAACTTTGCCGAAAAGTCGCGAACTGATTCAAGTGATGACAAATCGAGTCGTAAGAAATAAATATTCTCGCTTCCACTTTTTTCTTTAATTTCTTTCAATGCATCTTCACCACGCTTAATGTCACGACATGCGATGTAAATTTTTCCACCCCTCTTTGCGAGATCTATTGCTGTTTCTTTACCGATACCTGAATTTGCGCCCGTTATTATCACGACTTTTCCATCGATTCGTGAATTCTTATTAAATTGCCCACCTTGCATCCATTTTCTAGAAATGAAATTAACATTAATTACTGTCGTTGTTTCGTTTTTAATAATCGCAGCGAGCATGTCGACTAAAGTCAAACGTGCCACAGGTCAAGAATATAGTTCAGTTCTGAACAGTGTTAACCTTTAATGAGTCGTAATGGAATGTAAGTTCATTGTCGACACGCTATAAATATCAAAGAATTGATTTTCCGCTGACTAATATAAAGTAGAAAGGATTAATCGGTAATGATGTCATGTCGGTTTCTTGCATTTAAGCACTTTTATTTTGAACAGAAAGTTCTGTGTTTAATGCTTTCACTTTTTAATGTGTGGGCTATTTTTCCATTACTATTGAATTATTCATTTCTTTTTATTTATTGGTTATAAGGAAAACATGTAAAAGCACTTCACTAGGATATGGTAAAATATAATCTTACCTTAATAAGAACATTGCAAATACAAATCCAAGAATAGCCAAAATAACTATTAAGACAATAATCCATGTGGAAAGGCCGCCAGTTGATTCCATTGTTCTACGTTCTCTTAGCGTTAAGCAATTTAATTAGTGCAACGGTAAATGTTCCGAATATTGTAATTAGTTTATTCCAAATTTCACTCTGCTGAGAGAGCTTTCACAATTGAAAAGTATAAGCGCGATGCAAAAAAAAAGAAATCTTTCACTTGAAATTGCGTATTAAAATTTTCATGACTGACGATCTCGAGAAACAACTTGCGACTGAAATCGAGTAAAATGAAAAACTGTTTCTCATAGTGACTTCGGCTTCTAACAATTGCTAGCAATAATAGAAAACTGTTTGAACGCTTGTCTCGCGAACAGAATGGAACTGCCGAATATTGCGTCATGCAACTCTTCTCTCTCGCTGATTGCGGAAACAAAGTACAATTTTGACGGTCACTACAAGGACTTTTAGGTATTAAAAAAAAAAAAAAACAAGAGTCTAAGTATAATTTATAGTGAAGTGGTAAAGACGTGTCTGGTAAAATTGATATTCATTCATTCTTAACAATTAACAAGTGCCGAGACCGGATAATCGCAAGAATTTATTAACATACAATTTGTAATATTACTACAATATTATGTAATTTTGGAGGCCATGGATTAAAAATTCAACTGAAATTCTTTCAGATGCTGACAATTTTTTGATTGGCGGACACAACATATCGTTATCATGAAATATATACATTCGGTTGCAGTGTTGCAGTGATTAATTTTAAAGTAATATATTTGCTGTGGCCTGTGGTTTTAATAAAGTATCATCATACTTGCGTCTTGCAAATAGGAAATGCAACCGGTACCGACCGGCATGTTACCATATCTTCTATAAAAATTTACGATATTTCTGTGAAAGATTTAACCATAACCATAGCTGAGCAAATAAATAATTTAATAAATTCAAAATGCTTTTATGTAGATTAACGATGCTTATTTCATTTGAATCAATTTAATATTTAAAAGCCAGAGCATTATTGTTTAAATATATAATTTCAATCGCGTCATCCAAACCAGGTGTTGCGTTTTTTTTTTTAACATAACCAAGGGCGGTACAAAAAATGATTTTTATATCGGATTACAAATCTTCTGAAAACCTCTATAATATCGATTGCATAACAATGGTTCGTAGTTTAAACAATTTCGGTGACACCAGTTAATTCGGCACTTGCGTTCCACAACCATTCGGCGATTTCATCGTTTTGGGCCGCACTGCTTGGACATTTTATTTTACAATCGCTGAAATATTTTCCAGTTACCTTCGCTATTTCAGGGTCGACAGCTAATCGAATTTGTGTTTGAGCACCCGAAATTGGTGTTTTGAAGATGAGCCATTTGGCGGGATTAAAGAAAATTCTGTGGAAAATTTGAAATTATGTAATGAACAAATTTTAAAATACTTCAAAAATCTCACTTCGTAAACAAATCTAAATTCTGAGAAAGATTCGTGTTGATTACACCTGGATGGAGTGAGTTTGAAGTGACACCAGTTCCTACGAGGCGTTTTGCGAGTTCTCGTGCAAACAAAATATTCGCCAGTTTACTTTGTCCGTAGACATGCCACTTCCAATATGATTTTATGCTGTGAAGATCGTTTCTCTTAATGGTTCCAATAATATGTAAGATACTTGATACAACGACAACGCGACTTGGAGCCGATTTTTTAAGCAAATCAAGTAATAAATTTGTTAGAAGGAAATGGCCCAAATGATTTGTTCCGATTTGCATCTCAAATCCATCTTTGGTAACAGCTTTTGGACATGCCATTATACCAGCATTGTTGATCAAAATATGTAAATAACATTCTGCTTCATGAAACTTTGAAGAAAATTCACGAACTGATTCCATCGATGCCAAATCGAGTTGCAAAAAGTAAATATTCTCGCTTCCACTTTTTTCTTTAATTTCCTTCAGTGCATCTTCACCACGAACAACATCACGACATGCGATATAAATTTTCCCACCTCTTTTAGCAAGGTCAATTGCTGTTTCTTTACCGATGCCCGAATTTGCGCCAGTTATTATCACGATTTTTCCGTCAATGCGTGTATCTTTATAAAACTGTCCACCTTGCATCCATTTTCTGTAAAATTTATGGCATTTTGCTTTAATTTATTATTTAATTGTCTTTTTGTTTTTAATTAAAACAAACTCAAATTTTACCTGAGCAAATAAATGAATCCACAACCAGCAAAGCTAAAAAATATTATAATTAAAATAATTTCCAGTGAAGCTAACTCCATCATGATCTGAACTTGTTGAGAGCAGACCACTAACTGACGTTGCCAAAGATAAAGCCCAAAATTTACATCCACAACAAATACTTAACTTAAAAGATAAAAGCGTTTCATTTAGTTTTAAAATATTTGCTACAAAAATGCGAGACAATCTTTTGTCTGAAGGAACATTAAGTGCTGGAAAAAATTGTACTCGATTTATTCATTTTACAAAACAAACTGATTATAATTGGATTTTCCGTAAGGGAATAATCAGAAAATAATGAAAATTTTCCATATGCTCATAAAAATTTTCTCTAAATTCTTGAAAAATGTCACGTTACAAAATATTGACACGCGAAATGGGAACGTAAATTAAATTAGGGCGCAAGAATATGCATTTCGAAAATGTCTCTTTTCGATTTATTTTACTGAAAAAGAATTACTCAATAGAAACATAACAAAACGTGAGACAATTCAATGAACTTGAGTAAGGTTGTAAAATATTATGTTGAAAATATAGTGAGAAACAGACTGCGAGAGAGAATCAAAAGACGGAAAGAAAACCAGTTTTTTTTTTTTTTTTTTTTTTCGAGAAATCTGAGCAAGTGATTTTGGAATTTCGGATGATACAAGTCTGAACAACACAAAAAGTTTTTGTGAAAAACTAATATCGTGGCACCGGCAATATCAAGAACTCCATATTTTGTGACTAAAAAAAATGTTCCAAAAAATGTAAGTCGTTATTGCATTTTCAAATTATGAAATTTCGATTAATTTTCATTTAAGAAAGTTGTTTAGTAAACCAATTTTTACCAAAAATATAAGAATCGATGGAAAAGTTGTGATAATCACTGGAGCAAATACGGGAATCGGTAAAGAGACTGCTGTCGATTTAGCGAGGCGAGGTGGAAAAGTTTACATCGCCTGTCGAGATTTTAACAAAGCAAAAGAAGCATTAGATGAAATCAAAGAAAGATCCGATAGCTCAAAAGCATTTCTGATGCATCTCAACCTTGCTTCGATACGATCAATTAGAGAATTTTCCAAGAGATTTCATGAAAATGAGAATAAACTGCACATTCTTATCAATAATGCTGGAGTGATGGCTTGTCCAAAATCATTTACCGAAGATGGATTTGAGATGCAGCTCGGAGTTAATCATTTAGGTCATTTCTTGTTGACAAATTTACTTCTTGATTTGATTAAAGCTTCGTCTCCAAGTCGAATTGTTGTTGTGTCATCATCAGGTCACAAATTAACCGACATTGATAAAAGTGATTTGATGAGTGAAAAGTCTTATGGCAAAATTAAAGCTTATTCCCAAAGTAAATTGGCAAATATTTTATTTGCTAATGAGCTAGCAAAGAAACTGGAAGGCAGTGGAGTGACTGTCAATAGTTGTCATCCAGGTGTGGTGCAAACAGAACTTGGTCGTCACATGCAATCATGGCTGAGACCTATTTATCGGAAAATCTTAAAACCAATGTATAAGACACCTTGGGAAGGTGCACAAACACAAATAAAACTAGCAGTTGATCCATCTCTTGATAATGTTAGTGGAAAATATTTTAGCGATTGCGAGGAAAAAGAACCTTCAGCGGCAGCACAAAATGATGAAACATCATCGTGGTTGTGGAAAGAGAGCACAGAATTAATTTACAAGAAATTTATTGAACAGGAAAATTCTTAAGTTAAATAATTTTTTTTATTAAATTAAAACGAATTGTTTGAAATAAATAATATTGCAGATCGTAAAACTTATTATCAGTCATGTTTAAATGCCCGTAAGAATATAAATAGAGTTGAGTTTTGTTCTTCATATTATCTCAGGTTGCGTGCTGGTGAATCATTGACTTAAATCGTTACCTCTTGTTTCGTAGGGCAGAAAAAGACATGCGATTGATGCAAATACAGCAAATATTACATAAACACTAATCGCTTGATCAACGGAACTTTGAAAAAGCACTTGTGCAACATATGGTGTTAACATAGCGCCTAATCTTGCTAAACTCGAGCACCCACCAACGCCAATCGATCTTAACGATGTTGGATATACCTCAGGAGTATAAACATAAGCAGCTTGAAACAATCCAGCAATTACACCGCGTCCAAGAAACAATATGCATGTTAAAAGAACGCGACTAAAAATAAGAATAAATCATCAATTTGAAGTTTGTATTTCAAATTACTCACTCATTCGTGATTGTAAGCAATGAAACACATCCTGCATAAAGCAAAAATTGAAATGCCATTGTCTTCTTACGACCGCATCGTTCGATGATGTAAATTGTTGCAAAAATACCAGGAAATTCTGCAAGTGTCGTCCAAAGCAAATCCATATAATCGGTCGTTTGCAATGGATGACAATCAGCTACGTCTGTGGATGTTGCTGCATGTCTACTGCCAAATAATTCAGTGGACATTAGCACGAGTCCATAATAACAAAAGGCACATGCCATCCAAATGAACCATAGCAAAAGTGTTGTTCGTCGCAATGACGAACTTAATAATGCTTTGATGCTGCCCCGTGCATTGGAATTGCCTTCAACTACTAATCGACCCAATAACATTGGTCGTCTGTTATCTTTGGCAATCTGTTGAAATATATTTAGAAAAATAATGTCATGCGACATAATTATATCTTACTGTTTCTAGTGTTGCAAGAGCTTTGTCATTCTCTCCACTTGCAACATGATATCGCGCAGACTCAGGAAGCCACTAAAATTAAATACAGTTAAGTAACTTCCATTAAAATCAAATCACGTTGAAAACTCACTGGAGTAATGCACGCAAAAACAAACAGTGGTGCTGCAGATAAACCTAAGAGCCACCTCCATCCAAAATTTGGTACGACAATCATTGCTAAAAGAACTTCAAAACATGCACCAAGTGCCCAGAAGCAATCTAAAAGTACGACACATTTGGCTCGTTGTTTCGTTGGTAGGAATTCAGCATAAAGCGTTACAGATTGTGGAACTGCTCCTATAGCAAATCCAACAAGTCCACGTAGAAGTAACAGCCAGCCTAAAGAAGGCGATACTGCACTTAGTAATCCATACAGAAATAAAAGTATTCCACAAAGCGTCAGGGCCTTAAATATAAGAAAACGTTAGATAATATGGAGCTTGAATATATTGATTTGAAGTTACCGGCTTCCTTCCATATCGATCACTTAAACTCCCCCAAAATGTTGAACTCAACATCATGCCAAGAAAAACTGTTGTTGTGACCAATGCTTGTTGGTACTTTGAAATTCCCCAATCACAATGCAGAGCAGGCGCTAAAACTGACAATAAAGATAGTTCCATACTGTCGGACATCCAACACAAACCGACAAAAAGTGATAACTTCACTTGAAACCATCCGAAGCCTAAAGCATTTACTGCTTGTGCAACTGTATACGTATCTAATCAGTAGACAACAAAGTAAAATATTTTATACATCTTCAAACATTTTTGCATAAATGAGTTTGCATACCATCGGGAACAACGCTAACACTCGCCAACTCAAATTCTGGTGGAGCCAAATGATTGTTGTTGATGATTCCTGTTCCATTGATGTTAGTTTGCGAATTTTGCACATTAACTCCATCCAACTCTTCATAATCTCTAGTAGCACCAGGTCTTCGAATTCCCATTGTTGCAATAAGGTCTAACGACCCAAATTTGGTTTTTCGGAAAGCTCAAAAGCTTAATAAAAATTATTTCATTTAGACAAGCGCTGTGGAGTAATTAATCCGTTTTCTTCTTTTTCGAAATAATCACTCATATGAATAAAACAGTTATAGAAGTTCGTTAATTGATTTAACAAAAAAACGCGTTGTTGAATTTTGCCATTATTTTTTTTCTTCTGATTATGTATTAAAAATTGTTCGCCAAAAATGTTTATATCAGCAAATTTTGTTTTTTAATTGCGCTAACTAATGATGTCAACACTTTTTTTTTATCTCATTTATAATATTTTTGCACAATTTCTTTACGGTAAAAATTTCAGCAATGATGGAGTGTTATTGAACTCAAGTTTGCCATGTTTGACAAATCGACTCTCTAAGTGAAATATCACGCAATAACAATTAAAATCTTCTGTTAACCTCAACAGACATCTTTAAAAGTTTTGTTAAATATTCTTTTTTTATTGTTTAAAATTGAAATTTTAAAAACTTAACACGTATTCATTTAAGAAAAAAATCAAAATAATTCTGAGGTAACAAAATTTAAGTCTTTACAGCCAAAAAACAGAAACTCACTGAGTATTATAGATTGTTATTTAATACTATTCTTCATATTCCACCTAGCCCAGTCGGTAAAAAGAAATGTGTGTGAAGAAGAACTCGAATTTAATGTGCTTCAAGACAATTTTAATATGGTTGTATGTGATTGTTATTTAACTGCTTCAAGAACTTTCAGCTCAGAAAAACAAAATACCATTAGACAGGAGAGAGATCAGCGAGAGACAACAAATACTTCGATTTCACTTTGTGTTGGTGAAATATTTTTCTCTTTTTCTTCTTCGTATGCAAACAAAATTTTTAATAATATGATCGCTGACTGTAACCAATATTAAACCAATTAATTGGATCTCAATACCAGATTCTCTCGCATGATGATAAAAAGTCATGATTTTTTGTTTACAAAAAAAAAATCTGGTTTCACAATTTTATTTCATTGAGTGATTTTTGCAATGAAAGCTGTAAAGAGAAATGTGTGAAACTTATTTTTTTACTGTTACATAGGGGCTCGTCAATCCTTCTGCAAACATTCAAAATAATCGTCTCGTGCCATAGTCTAGCTAGAGTCTAGAATTTTTTCAGAATGTTAAACGACATATATACATGTCCAATTTTTTTTTTTTGAGTTGCGCGATCACTTCGAGGTGTATTTTATAAGGAAACGTCCGTAAAATCCATGACGCGTTTCAAGTTGCAATAAGTTGCGGAGTTAAAAATAGTTTTGCAACACGTTCCTTACGTGTGTTAGCGCGAATCTTATTAGATTAGCATTTTTTTTTCTTTTATATTTTTTTAACATTTATCATTTACTAGAAAAACCCGTGACCACAAAGTGGCACCGAAAACTTTGGATACACAAGCTTGTTACCGTTGATATCAACAGGCTCTTTGCAAGTTTGAGTTCTCCTTTTTGATTGCAATGCGTAAATAATACATCAGAAGGCCATTCATCTTTGAAATCTCTCGAAACGCAATATTTGCAAATGACATTCGTAGGTCCTCATGAATGAGATGATATTGTAGTTTCATCAGAATAAGTATTTGCTCTCGAATCATTTGACTTTCTTACTCTTTAGCAATACGAGTTGTAAATTGTTGTCAAGCGTTGTTGGTGTTGTTGTTCCATTCTCATTGACTCGCCTTTCACGTGCAGCAACTGCCATTTGCTGTAGTCGAGCTTGAGTTCTTTGATTTGCCTAATTTGCCAATAAATAAAGAGTTTTTTTTTTTATCTTTTGACTTAAATAACCGAATTTCCCCACCTTAAAAAAGTGACCTCTAATCGATTTCAGCGTAACCTTCGCAGGTTATCGTGGGGGTTTGAAAATAAATATTTAAAATTGCTTTGTGGTGACTTGAAACTTCTCAAAATATTCGAAGGATGGATTCGAACTTATTAACAAGCTTCTGCGAGTTTCGTAGCGAGTTTTGTGGTTGGATTTGCAATATTTTATATTCCCTCAATTTTATTTTCTCTGGAAACCAGGTATATCCATCAGATTGAATAAATATTTGAAAAAAGAGTGTTATGCCACAAAATTGTTAAGTCTTTCCAGGTGTGCCGCGAACATTTTCAGATTTTGTTTTAATGAAAGATTAAAAAAAAAAAACGTTTGGGAATCACTGGATTCGTCGCTAGCTTCTAATTTACAATATCCGAGCCACATGTAATTACCAACATGCAGACGACGGACGACTGTTACGGACGCAAAGGCGAAAATATTAAATTCGCTTTCTTTTATGATGCGCAAACATTATGTCAAACGCAATTTTAAGCTGAAAAAAAAAAGTATAATAACTAGCAGATTGTTTGTCCAAGGAAATGTGCGATATTAAAAGCTGAATTGTTTTATGGGGGAAGTTTTCAAAAGATGTGAGAGGTCATTTCAAAAGCAGACAAAGTCATGATTGTCGTTTATAGCATTAATAAATAATAAAAATTGGGGTCTTTTTGAAATGAATATTTTACGAAACAAAGAAGATAAAAATTTACGAACTAAACTATGAAGCAATGAAGTTCGTTCCGTTCCATCCATCGATCATTGACATCATTTCAAAAATCAAATTTTTTCTTATAAAACCAATATCGTGTTTTGTGAAATTCAAGAAAAAAAAAAGAAAGAAATACGATAGACTTTATTCATTCGACCTTGAGCGTGCATATTATTTTATTTCAGTTTCGTCGTTAATTTTTGGTGTTGTAAGATAATTTTCGATATTCTGCAAAATGGAATTTCAAAAAAGGCGGTGATAAGGAAAGCAATACGCCCGCTCAGCTTCTTGATAATATAAATCATGATAACCTAAAGGATAAAATAAAAATGTTTGAGTTATGTAGTGTTTAAATGTCACACAATATATATTTTGGAAATTTTGAAGACTGCCTAATTGTTATACTCATGAAATTTCTATAAGTCAATGACATGTGTTTTCCAAATTATTAATTAATGTTATTATTTTACTCACAATTTCGGGGAAATCATAATTTGCGCCATGTTGCAGTGATCCATAAACCAATAAAGTTACAAGAGGCCCAATAAGGTATAGCGCATATGTAGTTTTGTCATAGCGAATGAACATTCTTTTTGACAAAAATTTTATGAATGAATTTCTGTAGCCGGCTTTATCGGCAATAATAATCCAACAAAAGATCAATCCGATTTCAGTGTGCGCTGCAACCTTGAGTAGCGATGCCACGATATAATGAACAGTTTTGAACTTTTGTCCAAGCATAATAGAGCAAATGGAAATTCCGCATAAAATCCATAGTTTTATTTGAGTCATCTGTAATTGTAAAACAAAATTCCGATCAATTAAATATTTGTCATTTATTAGTTTTGGCACGGCATATATTTACTTGAGCAATATTTGGGCAATAATTATTTTTGCGTAGATATATGGCCGACATTGTTCCGAGTAAATAAGGATTGGCTCTTGTCCATGGTACTGTGTAGACAGCGGACAATAGGGAGTGCATAACGTCAATTGACAGCGTGAATTTGTGATAAATATGAATGATGATGCTGATTATTGTAAAGATGGCCAAAGATACTTTCAAAAGCTTTTCGCCATTTAATGGATTTCTGTCGGGGATCGAAAGTTCAATTTCAAAAAAAGGTCGAATCAGTCATGCGAACTTTCTTAAATATACTTTGCATATATGAATAATATGATTGTCGTCACGGCAAAAAATTGCATGTCACATCCTAACGACCATGCCCATTCGAGGCACATCATCGGCTGAGGAAAGAAACTATGAATATAAAATAGATTACGCCACCAATAACTGCAATAAGACAAAACGTTTAATGATATTTAGCGAGACATTTACCAAATAAACAAACAAAAAAAATCTAACTCAACTGTTGACAATTGAGATCGTCTCTAAAGTAAATGGTGTATGGAGTAAAATTGTTCAGGTAAGATGCAACAATTTCGGCCAATAACATTGAAATAATCATTACTGGCGTGAGTCTTATATAACGATGGAATATTATCTTCAAAAATACTTTCAGGTTTTCCCAGAAACCATTACTTTTGATTTTGTTCAATTGCTGTGCGTCATTTAAAAATTTGTAGGCTGCCAAGAACCCGCTTATTGCAAAAAACCTAAAGAAATTTCCATCATTTGGTAAATTTTAAATAATAATTTAATTATTTTTTCTACCCATCGACCAGCAGCGAGGACATCAAAAGGATTTGACCTGATAATCTTTCACTTCCCTCCATGAAACTCAACGTGTTTGGCATTGTAAAATGAATAAAAGTGCATATGTGCGAAATAAAAATCAGAAAACAAGAAATCGAACTGTAAAAAAAACTTTTGGTTGGATAAACAAATATAATAAATAAATTACATTTATACCGTAATCCAGCGATCGAGTTGATTGCAGATTTGTCAATGCCCGAAGACAAAATGAGTTGCTTGTTGTCCTTAAAGTTGAAACTTCTTATAACATTTCTTTTTAAGTTACCTGTGCCTTGACATGTGTCAGTCAAATCGTTGTTGTTACCATCAGTTTCAAGATTCGGCAAATCTTTCGACATGTGATTCACAAAGATGACAAATGAAATGACGGCAAACAGCAAAATAACTGATTTCTTAAAAAAAAAGCGAGTATCAAATTTGAAGTTTTTAACCTCTAAAATGTGAGGTTCCACGTCGTATGCATTTTGGAATCCTGTGCCGGTTTTACTAAAATAAATCTCCGCGAGATTTTTAACCTGATCGTTGGTACACGATTTTGGTAAACACAGACCGATGTGTAAAACATTCTCCGTCATTACTTTAAATTGGACTGCAAATTAGATTGTTATATTTCTTTTATTGCTCGGTTTTTTTTATTGTTAGTTTTATATGCAAAATTTTCACATTAATTAATACCTTGCCAAGGTGACTCATGAGCGGCGTAAATTATCTTCATTTCGGTAGGAAATGGTGCGATGCTCGTGAACATATTTGATTTCATGTTTCGGTTAAATCGCTCCGAGATATGAACAGATACAGGACGGTTTATATAACTGCATTGTTCAGTGGAACCAAGCCAGAAGTTGTTGCCCAACATAAAACCAGCATTTGGTTGACCTGAGGCATCTAATACTTTAAACAATGGAAAAAATGACAAAGAACTTCAGTTTCAATTAACAAACCTGCGGGGTTATTCTTATATCATTGCAAAACAAGAATGGCATTATTAATTTTGATCGGCGTTGAGTGAGTATCATGACAAAGGACGTTAAAATGAAAAGACCTTCCCGAAATACCATAAAAGTGTAGATGCTAATTCTGTGGCGAATTACAAAACCAAATAAATATCGTCTATTTTTACGGATTGCCGAGCATTCAATTTGATTGATTCTTTAACCGATGTGTCAGAAAGTTTAAGCTTTGAATAAATCACTTTTTGGCTTTTTCACTATTTGCACCAAGGTTTGGAAATTACATTTAAAGATATCTTTTGTCTCCAAAACTTTCATAATAATAAAAATTTTAACTGCGCATCTAAGATTCTTCATTCTTTCACACATTTTTTTCTTAATATTCTGATTTGCATAAAACGAATAATAACAAATTTTGATTGATTCTTGACAGTGAAGCTATCATTTATATGTCACTTACTTTTGACAGCCCAAACTTCCCTTTGCTCTATTCCAGTTTTGACTGTTATCAAATGGTTCACGCAGTCATTTGGTTGTTCACCGATGTTATTGGTATCATCTGCTACTTTTGCAACACCATACACTATGGAATTTAATTTAATATAATTCATGTAGTCACTGTAAAATTCTGCTGAATCATTGCTTTTAACGCAATGATTTAATCCAGCACATGCAGAATAAATTAGTTTTAAATTTAAGCAAATTAAAATCACAAATAAAACGACTCTCATTTTTCTGAAATAAAAATATTTTGAAAGCAGGTATCACTGAAATTTTGATTCCGTTTCAAATGAATTCTGGAATTGAAATGATTAGCAAGATTTTGCGACTTTTGGTCTATACACAGAAAAGAATCTCACTTTTGTTACTTTTGTTATAAGAATATAAAAATCTGGTTTTTGCCATTCTTGCATGGTGTCAATGTCTTCTGTTATTTACAAAAAATATTTTATTACTTTTAGAGCAAATACTTTAATTACGTAACACATTATGTCATTTATTGCAGACCCATGTCAAAGACATCACGAATTTAACATACATTTATTAGCTTACTTACGTTTCTGTTTGATGACTGTTATTATTAGTAAATTGCAATGCAATGCGTTACGTAATTTATGAATGCTTCATTGCTAAAATCCACCTATGTAGTCGCATGTGTTCTGTTCTTCCGTAAAACTTGAAATTTTGAGACGAAAAAGAGAAAAAAAAAC
The DNA here is from genome assembly GCA_018397935.1 of Propsilocerus akamusi. Lineage (NCBI taxonomy): Eukaryota > Metazoa > Arthropoda > Insecta > Diptera > Chironomidae > Propsilocerus > Propsilocerus akamusi. The sequence continues at coordinate 25,309,891 of CM031468.1, read as the reverse complement.
CCATTTATATAAGGTAAGAAAGACACGCTTCTTTGAGAATATGATTCCGGTGGAAATTTGAGAACTATGTTTCTGGAAAGGAAATGATGAATCAGCGAAAAAAAAAAAACAAGCATAAATTTCGAATCATTTATAATTTACACATTTTTTTATTAGATTTTTTCTAACCTTAATCGCTACGAGGAATCACAAAAACAAAATTAAGAAGTGAAGAAGCTGCGAAAAGCTTTCTTCTAAATTAAATTATTAATTTCACTTTCTTCAAATAAATTACTTCAACACCATAAGTCGGGAATTTTATTTCTGATGAATAAAATTGACTATTAATTATCAGCTCACCAATTTTTTTTTGCATTATCAGTTTTGTGCGTTTTTGCAATAAACGCCATTTATGAATAAGCCCCATGTGTAAAAAGATGATAAAATAATATTGGCTGGCAAGAATGTGATTTAAAAATTTCGACCAGTTGTTGTTAATCAATTTTTTTGGCCGCTACTGGTGTATCCTTTAGGATTTCATTAGAAAGTTTGTAGAATGGAATTTCGAAGAGCAGCGAAAATACAATGGCAAGCACGTAAGATAATATGGAGATGCCGATGAGAAGAAGACCATAGAGCATAGGATCAACCATAGTTCCATATTCGAAAAGTCCAAAAGCGACAGAAACGATTAATGGGTTCAGCAAATAAATGGCATATGTAAGTTTATTAATGCGTAGAAATATCTGTGATGAGAAAAAGTTTGATGTCCAACCTATTAGTAGAGAATCGAAAGAATTTAATTAAATTAAATAAATTGTGTAAAAAGTTTCTAAAAGCTTTCTTACAATTGTATCCACAGGCATTTGTCACAATGAAAATACTAACAGCAAAACCTATCAACGGTCTTCCAATAGTTATACAAATACTGGCAAGTGTTACGTTTATATCACGCCAAATGGTACAGTGCAGTGCGAGAAGCAGCAAAAATGTCGATAAGAAAAATAAAAAGTTTCGGAGCCTCTGGAAGTTGGTGGCGTGTTAAAAAAAAAAGAAACAAACAAAAAATCAAGATAACAAATTTGCGAACAACAGGAATATTAGTGTCAGGGTCAGTTTCTCCTTACGTCTGATATTGTGAACGTAGCTTTGTATTGGTTTAAATACCATCCGCATGCGACACCAACAAAATAGGGCATAATCCGAGTCCAGGGTGCGATATATAATTCTGTACCCGTAAACAAGAGCACATCAAAGCTCGGTACAAATTTGTATTTAAATGTCACAATGCATCCGATAGCGAAAGCTATTACAGAAAAGAGACTAAAAACCTTCACAGCCAGATTCTTCGTCCTATGTGCGGTTTAAAGTTAAGTGCAAATTAAGTCAGTGATGACATTCATCATACAGCAATTAATTGAATTTCTTACTAACGATTAAACTCACTTTGCATATATAAATAAAATTATGGTAAATATGATGAAAAACTGCATCTCGCAAGCCATCGACCATGTCCAATTCATGCATAACTCATCATGCTTGAAGAGATTGTGAATGTAGAGTACATTTCGCCACCAGTGTCTGTAATAATTGCGCTCAATGAGTAAAATTTTACAATCTTTTGCATCAATGATCCAAATTCGTTTACCTTTGACAATTTAGATCTGTTCGATCGGTTATCCAAAACTTGGAAACATCAACAACATATGACGTAAAGATTTCCGTCAATAACATAATCACTAAATATAGTGGAGAAAGTCTGATATGGACAGCAAAAATGACAAGAAAATACGAAATATTATGAAAAAAAAAGTGGAAAGGAAAAAAAAAGTCGTTCAAGGTAGTCTTGATTGCGAGAAATTAAGCGTGAGCTCGTTGTGATGATTTTGAACTACATGTGGGACTGCTAAAAACCGGTATTACCAAATTTTGTTGTAAGAGATTGCGAATGAATGGTTGATTTTATAATCAAAAAATCATCCTAGATAGTCTCATATTTTAACAAAAATGATTCATGGGCCGCAGTTAGAGAAATCCGGAATTCCACAAAAGCATAGCTTCGTTGTCGGCCCTCTCATAAGAAACACTAAAGCTTGATTATAAATGATTTTTAATGAATGAGAGGGCTTTGTTATTTATGTATGTTGCAAAAGTGCAATAAAATATAGCTTATTCAGAGATTTTCAAGGCTAAAAAACGCGCATCATTTACCTACATATATGTCTTTGCGTCTATAGGTTTATTTAAGTACGATCATTTCGCAGGACTCTTATTAGGCCAAGGTGGAAATTTTCAAAATAATGTTGCCTCCAAAGCAGATGATAAATAATGTGATCTTTAATAATTTTTTTTTATAATCTCATCTGAAACTCAATGTCGCGTAATCAATCATAAATTATCATCAACTAGCTACCTTATATATCTGTGCATCAAAAGCTTTCCAAATAGACGAATATTTTTTACGAAATTATTTTCTTTAATTATTTTCATTCGCTTTTCGTTCTTCAAGAAATTGTATGTTACAAGAAAGCCACTGTAAGAAGAATCATAAGTTCAGTAATTATGCAAATCGAACTAAAAAATATTCTTACCTAATACAGAAAAAGGAATCGACCATAAGTGCAGCATTGGCGATCCATTGAAAGTGAATTTTTTCGGAGAAATGGAAAAATACGCCAGGATTGCTTGTAGAAAAAAAGCTGTACCACATCATGTGGAAAGCGAGAATGAGGAAACATGATATTGACCTGAAATTAAATATTTTTGACACAAAGAAAGAATCATAAAATTTGAAAATTGATGTTACAAAGTTCATAAAAACTTACTTGATTCCATTTATGACAGGTATCGAGTCTTTTGAGATTGTGTTATTCATAAGTGATTTCCAGTTGTTTTGTAGTGAGAAACTTTTGAGAATTTTGTCCCAAAATGTGTTACATTGTGCCGCTAAAACTGGATCATTTGCGTCATTTATTCGCTCGTCACGACTCCATGCACAAAATACGATCACGAAGACAACAGCAAATATAAAACTGAAACATATTTTGATTAATTTATTTTGTTAATTATTTGGAGTGTCACAATTAAACTACCATGCCAAGATGACACTTGTTTTCATGAAAAAATTTTCACGAATATCAAGATCCTTTACTAGCAAAACATCGCTTTCAAATTCTAGGATATTCTGTGCATCCAGTGTTCGGCTGTTGAACAGTTCTTGTGTTAAATTGTGAATCTCTGAATTGGAGCATGATTTCGGCAAGCACAGACCAAGATGAAGTAAGTTTTCGGTTAAAAACTTAATTTCAATTTGCCACGGTGAATAATGTTTTGCGTAAATCATTCGGTAATTCATTTCAAATGGTGCAATGGCTTGAATTAGATCTGGCTTCATAAGCCGTTGAAAGCGATCGGATAACGTCACATAAAGTGGCGCCTTAACCGAATCACATCCTTTCTTTGAGCCGAGCCAGTGATTGTTACCCAATAAAAAGCCTGAGTTCAATTGACCAGACGAGTCTAAAACTGAAATCGAGACATGAAATATGTTAAACGAATGTGTAAATCAGTCCAAAGGTCGTTGAACTTTTTTAAGTCAGCTTTTTGGTAAAATAACATTTTCGGTCACGGGCCGTTTTCAGGTATTCAATCTACGACACGCAGTTTGAGCTGCTGACAAAAGAAGTCTCACAGAATAATGAACAAATTTACAACTTTTCTTCAAACATTCCACATGAAATTCATCTGTACGAGTATCAAAGTACTTTAAATTAAATCATGCATTTCCTGTGTCATTGTACATTACCAAAACAGAAACTTTCACTTTTGTTTATTATGAGAAAAAATTCGTAAAACTATATATATGGGTTAGAAACACATGTGAGCATAATCCATAACTAAATCATCAACCTAAATCGCCACTTAGATAGTGGATAGTGCTCCTCTATTAATGATGTCAAGCGATTTTCCCAAAATTAAGTAGAACTGCACATTTCTCCCTTCATAGCAAAAATTTTCTTATAAAATAAAATATTTCTCCATAGATAACAGACGTCACAAATGAAAGACCCCTAAATGGAAACAAAATAAATTTAGCGTACGCATTTGATGATGCTGCCATGTATTAGTAACAAGTTCATGGTAAACATTCACAAATTTTGTGAATGAGCGTCACCGTTACAACAAACATTAACATTTTACTGTCTCGCTTACTTTTTTTTTTTTGACGACAGATAAAATAAAATTTCAATCAAATCTGATTTGTTTGCTGTCGCCACTTGGGAAGCTTCCATCAATACCGTGACGTTTAAAGGGCGTCTAGTTTTATTTCCTTAAATATTTTGTTATTTGCAGTTTAAAACATATCCGAGAGTTCAGCGAGTGGAAGTAGATAGATGGAAAAATAGCTTTTGTTGACATCAAGTGCGGGAAGTACTTCTGTTTAGAGTTGGAAATTTTCAGCCAAGTTACAAGGAACATTAATTCGAGCCAGAAAAATGTTTTAATATAATTTATTTTATTTTACAAATTTTTGGTTAGTGTTTAGTTTAAAATTATAATTCCATGAATTGGCTGAGATACGAATGACCGTCTGAATGTGCCTGCGTCATAGAAATGCCAAAAGAACCGCAATAAAGCAATAAATAACCACTAAATCAAAGAAATTGCAAACAATAAGTCAAACTATGACCGCCAAATATATTCTCATATCCTCAAGCAAACATTTTGTGAAAGCAACTTTAAATGACGTTGGACTTCTCAGATGATTCATGCGATCATTCACATCTTAAAACGAAAGCTCTGCAAAAAAAGTTAATTCAAAGGAAATTTTAATAACCTTTTTTTGTGTCGAATAATGGAAGATCGTCATCAAAAACTTTTACGGAAGAGAAAGATCGCACACGCCGAACATGTGAATTAATATGATATGATAATGAATCATAGGCGCAAACATAAGTTCAAGTTCATGATAGATATCTCATTTTTTTTTCTTCAAACACACTGAAACGTGACTTACAATGAATAAAATAAATAAAACATTAGACATCAAAAAAAAAATTCCCCCCTAAAAGTTACTACTCCATCAACAAAAAACAAAAAAAAAATCAGTTTGCGTTTCAATTACGCCACTGTTTGTTCTAGAACCGATTTTTATTTTTCTTCGATGTCTCATTAAAGGTATTTGGCAATGGCGCTTCCAGCATTTTTGCACGCAATACCGGCAATATTTATTGTATTTCATAAAAAGCATTTACAAACAAGTAAATTTCGCTAGAGAAAAAAACCGAGATGCTCATTTACTCATGCGAGAGTAGCCGAAATTATGTATAGTCATAAAAAAAAGTGCAAAAAAACACGAAACTGATTTTTCGTTATGATGTAATTCATTTTGGCTTGCATAAGAAAACAAACCAATTTTTTATCTCACATATGTGTTGCGCCGCTGCCGAAAAAAAAAACTTTTAAGTTTGAATAGCATAAAGTACTTCAGTACAATTCAATTGGTTTTACGCTTTGAGAGCAAAGTGCACTAGTTTTTACGCTTTTTAAGATTTCAAATGATTTTATTGCAAAGCTTTGTTTTTGCTCAAATTCACTTGAAACAAAAGAAAAAAACATTTGTCCACGAGCCGATATTTTTCGAAATTCACTTGAAGCCAGTTAGAAGTGCTAATTTGTATTTCTTTTTTCTTTTTTTTTATGAAAGTTTTATAAGTAAACATCTTGAATTGTGAATAATAATTATCTATGATTGTAGATTTTAAACTCTGCATTGATCAGCTTTGTTGAAGCACATCGCCATTATGCAATTTAAATATTTCTTATTATTATTATTTTTTTCGAGCAATCCCCTTGAAAGCACAGTATGCAAAATTCAATTGAGTATTTACCGAGCATTATTATGTTGCATAATTTTGTGCAAAGAATTTGAATAGCGTTGATATTTTCAATCAATCAATCGATCGATTTGTGGACACACATTGACTTTTCTCGCATCTTGACTAAACAATTTTTGTTCCCTCAAAAAGCTGTCTTCAAGGCTATCTATCACTTAAATAAATAATGAATATTATTTATCTTGGACTCGATCGAATTATAGCAAATTAGTGTGAATTCAGGATAAAGACACAATTAATTAACACGTTTCTGGGGATTTTATTAGGATGCTCACCAGCGAGTAAACGATGAAATTTAGTCAAATATTGATTTGATATTTTTCACTTTTTTCAAACTGTACTTTAATTGGGAACAGGGAACAAACTGAATTGACGTGTCACTATTTTCGAGATATTTACTTTTGGCAAATCTGTCATTTCATTTGATTATTAAAGGAACTAGTTCTGTTTTTTTTTCTCTCTTCCAGTTGTTCGTAGTTGTTTTTTGCAAGGTTAAATATAGGTCTAAATTCATTCAGTTCTATTAATTATAATAATATTCTCAATCTGCGTTGATAATTTTTATTCAATTGCATACTGACAATCCCCTGTATCTTGGAATTCCGTACATGGGATATGTGATCATATACATGGTATGGCTGTATATATAGATACTATTTCTAGTTTAAAATAAAAAAAGTGTCGAAACTTACTCTTCATGGCCCAAATTTCTTTCCGATTAATTCCATCATAGATTTGCATAATTTCATTATAGCACTGTTGATTCAGTTGATTTTCTTCGGCAATCAAAATTAATGCATAAATTATTGAAGAATACTTCAGTCGATCGATTTCAGCACTAAACTTTAGAGAGCTCGATTGATGCTTTATATAATCATCCAGTTTCTTTACTAGCATCATTCGATCACGAATGATCTCTTCACAATGTTCATCATTGCATGATAACAATGATTCTGTGAGATTTTCACTATTCGTTTTATTCAAACTTATATCACAATTTGATGGAATTATACTTAGTAGCACCACAAGTAGAATCGTTGCAAAATACATTTTTCTACGAGCTTCACTTGAAATTGCCATTTCTTCAATAATTTCGTGAAAAAAGTTTCAGACTTTTTTTCGTTTTTTTTTTTTTTAATTTGCCAATTTCTTGACGCAAAATTATTGTGCAATTTTTATTAATTAATTGAGCAATTTCATGTTGCAATTTTTATCTTTCACAGCTTATTAATTTAATTTTGCTCACTTAAAAATAAACTTATTAATACAAAAGTCATCTACGCGTTTTAAAATTTAAACAAATTAAGGTTCAGCAATTATTTTAAGGTCTTGTCTGCTCAAAGTTCCGATTCGAAATGAATTTCCAAAAATAATATTTTCGAATTTTTGACTGGCCCGACGCTTGTTTTTATTGTGTTGTGTTTATATGAAGCCTTTTTCCACTAAGCTTTTTTGGGTTACTCTCTTCATGTCCCGCACTCACACAATACAACAGTGCATATTTCGGAAAAAAGAGATGAATATTTTGAGAGCTGCACAAATGAGAGCGGTCATGTAAACAAGGTGAATGCATGAATAAGACATGTTTGATACATTTCAGTTATCAGATGTCATCACAAAAAAATTTCGCAATTTATGTTGATGTCGTTCATTTTGAAAAGAAAAATTATTTATGTACATTTGGAAATCTAATATTTATTAAATTCCTTCGAACTTCCTTAAACCAAAAAGGATATTTTTCTGATATCTTTGATATTTAATAAAATTCATCATTTCCATATGAATGCTTTTTCGGTCACGTATTTTGGATACAGTCATCGTTATTTCTTTTCTTGATCTTTGAAGCGTGCACTTAATCATCACCACGGGCTGTACCGAAAGTTTCCTACACTGATTCAAATATTGAAACTAGAATGACTCACAATTCTAATGAGATGTCTAAATAGTTAACAGATGGTAAGTGTCTTATGTAGATCATGAGTAAATATCTAGAATATCTGTGGCTTCGGCGTGGCTACAATTTCCATCAAATATTATTTAACCTATTCAATAACGAATCTGGAAACAGATAATTATTTAATATGAAACATATTCTTTTTGAAAAATTATATTTTTACTCCTAAAATTTATGCAATTTCAACAAAATATGAAAGCTTATGCAGTAGTTATGCACACTTGTAGAAAAAATATGACTGCATCAAACTTTCTATTAGTAGATTGGTAAAGCTTTGTATTAAAAATCATCATTTCGAAAACTATAAACAAGTTTTGTGTTTCAAACAATTGAAAATATATTTGGTATAAATAAAGATTTCTGCTGACCAAAATGACAAGTGACGATTGCGACAATACTGAAAAACATGAATATTTACGCTATCTATTTCCAGTTGAAATCAATTTATTGAAAACATGTAATTCGGATTTTATTTATTTTATTTCTCAATGTCCAAACATGTCCATAAATATAATAAATATGCAAATTTAATTCAATACTTTGTTATGTTATTTCCTAACGTTATACTAAAATAAATATATTATCTGATTCTATTCAATAAATTTTCGAATTAAAAATATAATTGGATTTTCGAATAGCAACATAAAAACAAAGGCAGCGATATATGTTATAATATAATATCCGAGAGTACTTGCAGCAATAGTGTAATAATTCAAATGAAATGAAGTTTCACTGGACATCGTGATCAGAATTACAACCATTGGATTAATTAGGTATGCAGAAAACGACATTCGACTTAATGGCAACATGAATTTTAAATTCAGCAATCTTGATATAAAGTCTGCAATATTTTGATATGATTTTTTTATAAAACTTCTATTGAGATTTATAAAACTTACCTGAAGAAAACTTTGTGGATCCCGCCAAAATCATAAAACAAACAGGAATAGACCAAATTATTCTTCCTAAAGATGGATACAATGCTCCAATGACATCAATATTTGGTTCCCTAAATCGCTGAATAAATACCATAAATGCAATTGTCAAAATTGTGAGCAACCATCCAATCTTCGCAACAGCCTACGAAAATGAAAATGTGTTTAAATTTGTTGTGCAATAATAAACATCAGCAAGTAGTCATTAACCTTTCTTACGCTCCATTGTCTGTTTATATGGCTCATATAAATTCCTGTCCAAACGCCGGCTAAATAACCACCAATGCGTACGTAAGGTTTTGTATATAACTCATCTACAAGTTTGTACTGACTGTCAAGGCTAAAATTTAACATTCATAAGGAATTTTGTGACTTTTTGATTTTAAAATAAAAAATGCTCTTTTACCCGAATGAAAACGATCGATTGACACCAATGTAACCAGAATATATTGAACTTATTGCCACAAGTATTATTGATATGAAAACACTTAGCTTGAGATTTCTGTAAAATAATAATCTTTTAAACTGTATATACATTGAAATCGAACTTACTTTCTTGAGATAACCAGCAAAACACTTGAAAGTGAGAAAAGCTGGAAATCCGCAGCAACATACCAACTCCAACTCATGCACATTTTGGACATTGGATAGAAGTTTTGAATAAACAGCAAATTACGCCACCAATGATTTTTGCAATTTTCTTCAATGTTTTCAAGTGTCTTGAACTGAGATGTGTCATTAACAAATATCGACAACGAAACTGCAATCAACATTACTATCATGAAGCATGGTGTAATTCTAATATATCTGTTAATTATTCCTTTGACAAGTGAAACAAATAAATTCTTTGATGGACGTTTCTTCTCTTTCTCGCAGAATCCATAAGCCAACAAAAGTCCACTGAAAACAGTTTCGTCAAATTGTTATTTCATTAATAATTAATAGATATTTCAAATTGACTAACCTACCTTATAACGAAAAAAGAATCAACAGATGATGCTGCTGCGTATAGAATTTGAAGCATCCAAAACTGATCATTAGCGAAAATATATTGCATGTTGTCAGTTGGCGATAACGCAAAATAATATACATGACCGGCTATAATCCATAACATTCCAATTGTTCTTATTCCATGAATCGGAGCTATTGATGATTTATTCAGTTTTGTTTCCAAGATGAAATTTGTGTTGTGTTTTAGACTAAAACAACTCCAAAAATTTGCAAAAACACTTGGTTTTGGACTTTTCTTTGAAACTTTTTCATTGTTGTTGTTATTGTATGAAGGTAAAGAGTCCGCATGAATTTCTTTTTTCTTTGATGTTGTAATGGCGTAGAGACTTCCAATGATCGAAAAGCACGTGAAGGTCAAAGTTACAACTCTAATAAGTATTTAAATTTTTAATCTTTTCTAATCCTACACTAATGCAAATAACTTTAGTTACTTACAACATTAAAATGACAAATGGTTCCTTGAAGAAAAATTTGCGAATCGAAAGTGTTTTGGTTGATAAAAATTTTGCATCTCCAATCATGGGAATGTTCAAAAAATATTCTGATCGAGCAAAATGATCGCCGATAAGAAAACTTTCCTTATCACTGCAAGATTGTGGGAAGCAAATACCAATGTGAATGACACTTTGATTAAATAAATCAGCATCAAATTGAAGTTTTGATGAATGTTGGTAATAAAACATTCTATATACGACTGGCACTTTTGATGCAATTTCGGTAGAATTTTTAAACATTTTTCGGGTATCACTTGGAACTAATTTTATTTTTGGCGGATAATTAAGCTTAGAACATGATGTTTCAGATCCAAGCCAGAAATTATTGCCCCAAACAAATCCTGTTGCAGGTTTTCCACTTGAATCCTGAACTTTCAGAGCCCAAAATTCTTCATTTTTAATTCCATCTCGTACCAAATTCAAATCATCATTGCACAACTTTGACAATTTCAGTTCCAAATTCTGAACACCAATAAACTTGACAAATAATTGTCCACACACAATTTCAACAACTAAGATCCAAATGCAGAAAATAATTGGAAAAACCCTCTTCATTTTCTTGGAAATATCAATAACCGTTTAGAAGAGCTAAAACCACAACTATGCCATACGCAGGCTGTACCGAAAATGAAATGATGATTTGCGAACGTAAAAATTATTAAGTATTGTAAGTTAATTCTTTTTTTGCTGTTGTCGCTCCATGTATACATTGTTAATATTCAACAACACTTCAAAAGACCTCAACTGAACAGAGGTGGCAATGTGGCATAAATATTAGAAAATCCGCTCTTACTTACATCTCAATGTTTGCCTATCAAGAGTCATTGAGATAATATTTTAACACAATAAACTTTCTTTCAAGGACTTTATAATTATTTTGCTTATAAACAACAATTGAAGAATTTTGACTCTTTATGCATGCATGTCAAACAATGGAATATTAAACATTATTTCTATTTATGTGCCAAATATTTTTTTAACAACCTAACTTTGCAATATCAATATGCCGAAATTTTCCGCAAAAAAAAATATATATATTTTCATTCAAAATGAAAATTAAGAAAATATGAGGTTTTTATATTTATTTATTCACAGCTTTTAAACTTTTTAGCTACTTAAGTAATTTTTTTCCCTATGTAAACTTATTTATTTATGAATGAATTCGATTTTTTTTAATAACCATCACGTTTTCATTATGTGCATAGCTGTAAAAATATTTATTTTAGTTTCATCAATAGCATCTTTACAAACAAGTATTTAATTGACTCTTGAACACATTCTTTAACAATTGAAATGATGCATCACATATTGTACTTGTAATTAATATGGATTGATAGTCTCCATGCGTCCTAATTAATTTAAAAATCTCTCTGTTCGTTCGGTATTCACAAGCTGGATTATGTGAGTTATGTGACCTTGGCAGTGATCATCGCATTCTGCAGTGTAATTATTTAGTTTGTCAATTGTCAAATTGTCAACATAGCCGCTCTTACACACATGTCATTAAACTTGAAATGCGTGAAAACAAAATTAAAACTTTAACGCCGTTTTACTACTTACCTACTGGGAATTTCGGGAATAAATTATTTTACTTACCATTGATACAGCTGCTGCTGGCAGTTCGTGATGCTTATAATTATTTTCATTTTCTGAGTCATCCATTGTGTAATCAAAGGCATTTCAAACAGAAAAAAGATTGATATGACCAATTCCCCATTTACAAGACATATACACGCTTTTACTTAATATTTCCAGTGATCAGACCCAACTAAAGAATAATGCCAACTAACATACCTATCTAATGCTTTGCATAATTTTCTTACGTAAGCTTTTCTGATTTATTTTTTTCTGATTAAATTGACATCAAATTATGGATGAGTATTTCGCAAGCTTTTGAGGAGGCTGCTAAATTTTCAAACAAACAAGAAACGTATATTTCAATACTTTGTTTGCTATAAAAAAAAATTGTTTTCCTAACGCATGCTTATGTCAAGGGCATACGCAACAAACACTTCAGGCCACTTTGGTATTTAACCCCTTGACCCATCTTGTTACCTGCCGCAGTTAAGGCATGTAGTGATTCAAAATGTTCAGTGTTAAATCTCATGGTAACAACTAAAGCAATATCACTCTTCTTAATCTAACGATTTTTCATATTAAATAAAATATTCAAATGCTTCTTTGCATCTTTAAAATCATCATAACAAAGAAACATCTTTGCTGAAGCTAAAAAAAAATATTTTCACTTACAACTTACAACAGACACAGTGAATTCCGATAAAGTATTTTTCATTGGATTGGATTTTTGAATCTTGTTTTCGAAATGCAATTTCAATAGAACTTTCTTAAATATCCGTGGAATTTTTTGGTGCAAGAAATTCGTATAATGATTTATATTTTGCAAAATATTTATTATTCATTCTGTTTATATGGAAACTTCCAATGACCGTTCATTCCGAATTCAACAATTTGGCCAACATTTATTTATTTGAATAAAAATTGTGAGTTTTGATTATTTGCTGCCAAAAAAATTGTTTCAGAAGTTGATGGTGCGCCCAAGTGATAATAGTCTTCTTGTACTTTCATGCCAGAATTGGTTCTCGCTGAATCCAAAGCGTGACGAATCGCAAACAGAGCTACTACAGACATTGCCGCTGCTGGTTCTCCCGTTGCTGAATAATAAATGTTATGTTTAAATTATGTTTAAATAATACTAACTTTTGCTACCTTTAGATCTTAAAACTCCGAAAGGATTTGAACTCTTTTTACGGAATTTAATCCTAAAATCAATAGGAATATCCTTTGCCCCTGGTGGTTTATAGTTCCAAGTTCGGTTTGTTAACAGCTCTCCAGTTTCACGATTGTATATAAGATGTTCTGTTAGCCAGTATCCGAGACCCATAACGAAAGCACCTTCAATTTGTCCAATATCAATTCCAGGACTCAAACTTTCCCCGACATCTTCTAAGATGTCAACTCTTCTTAATTGAATGTTCCCGGTGAGAACATCTAACTCAATTTCTGCACAAGACGCACCAAAAATATCATATTCTTTCAAATCTGATGATTTGTACATGTAAGTTGCGACTAAATCGATATTTTTCTCGAAAGCTTTATCGATTACTTGAGACCAACTGGCATTTGGATTTGCTTGCTTTATTGGTCTCAAACGATTAAGAAGAATTTCACAAGCCTTTTTTGCTGCCTGAAATTATATTATAATTACTTGAGTGAAGAAAAATGAAAAAGTCTAAACTTACGAAACATGAAATTTCACTTCCGATGCTTCCTCCAGTAACTATTGCATTTGGAGCTGTCAGTGTGTTTGTTGGTTTAATACTGATTATATCTATTGGAATACCGAGAACGTAAGCAACTGTCTGTATAACTTTCGTATTTAATCCTTGTCCCATTTCGATTCCACCAGTCGTAACAGACACTGATCCATCACCATGATAAATTGATACTAAAGCATGAGCCGTTCCAAAATATTCCAATGGATATTTCATGGGAACGATAGCAATTCCTCGTTTTATCCAGCGATTTGCATTATTGAATTGATCGATACTTTTTTTGCGTGTGAAATATTCTAGTTTTTTTTTTTGTTAAGTTGTGAAGTTTGAAATTAAAAATCAAATATAAACTCACCAACTGATTTCGCGAAATCATTTAAAAACTTTTTCATTAGACTCTCATCAGGAATATTTTGCAATCTTACTTCGAGTGGATCCTTATTTATTTTGCGTGCTATATGCTCCATGATTTCTTCAATCATTGCGAGGCCTTCAACTGTTCCTTTTGCTATCAACGATTTTATGATATTATATCAACTTGGGCTTCAAATAAAATTAAATATTATATTTACCTCTACACCAAGTATTTGATGGAGCATCAGTAATAGCAGCTTTTGCATTGACAGTGAATGATTTATGGTCATAACAATTAAAGAAGAACTTTGTAGCATCCAAATGAACTTTAAAGGAAAATAAATAATAACTTTGAACATGTAAATATAATTATTAAATATTACCTGGCTCGTTTGGTGAGCAACCATAATCTTCAACATAGTCATTAACGAGTTTTACAATTTTTCCTCTACTGTCAACTAAAAGATCGTAGTCGCTAATGCATGCATATCTTTTCCCTACAACTGACATATTTGCCTCAATGGTCATTACAAATCTTACAGGCCGATTCAACAAATGTGCGGCGATTGCCGATGCACATGCAATTTGTGAACCTCTCGATATTTTGGATCCATACCCACCTCCAACGCGAAGTACTTTCATATTAATTAAATTATTTGGGACTTTCAGAGCATCAGCGATTGCAATATGAGTTAAATCAATCCATTGTGTTGCCGAATAAACATCCATTCCGTCTTCAATTGGAACACTCAAACAACTTTGTGTTTCCATTGTGTAATGATATTGCAATCCTAATTCAAATCGTCCACTTATTTTATTTAAATTTGCAAAGTCCTGTGAAACTGACTCTGCCTTTTTGCTGAAGTGAGGTAAAGACTGAATACGCTCGGGAGCTTTTTCGAAGACATCTTTTAAGGTTGAAATTACTTTTTTCTTAGAATTTGTAACAAAAGATATCTCAACGAATTCAGTAGCATAATTTGCTAAGCCGTGAGTTTCTGCGAGTATAATTCCAACTGGCTGATCATAGAAGCGAACATTAGAGCTGCAAAATATTTCTTCAGGTTCAAAGATTACTGGGAACTTAGACGGCGTGAAAGAATTCGTTCCAGGAATATCCTTAGCAGAAAAGAACGCAACGACACCAGGAATTTTCTTAAAAAAAATTTAGTTCAGATTAAAGAAATGTTCAAATTCAACTGATAAATTTACCAATGCTTTGCTAGCATCAATATTGGCAATTTTCGCAATTTCCTTTGCTGTGACGAAAGCTCCATAAAGTTCATAAGGAAGTGATGGAAAATCATTGACATATTTAGCTTCACCAGTACACTGAATGTTGGCCTCAATTTTTGTTATATTTTTAGTTAAAGGCCAATTCTTTTCGTAAGTGTCAAAAGATTGTGTCCCAGATGATAAATTTCTTTCAAGGATTTGACCTCCGCTTTTGTATTTTCTGTCACATTTTGAGTCCGGAATTATGTTAAGTAAGAACTTGTAGAACAAAGATATTGCAAGATGTTTTCTATATTCAGGCGATGCATCTGGTAGAACCCAATTTGGATTTATTTCTTTATTCAATACATCTATTGCTCCTTGAATGGTTTCATTAGAAAATGGATCCTTTCCGATCAGAAACTTTTCAGTATTTTCAGCATGAACGAAATTCGGATCGATTCCACCGAAACATATTTTTGAAGTAAGGACTGAACTTTTCTGCTCATTAAGCTCAATCAAGAATGCTGCATTCACATAGGCACGAGCATTTTGGGCGCGAGGCGATATTTTGAATGATTGGAATATGAATTTTGAAGGATCAATCGATGGCAGAATAATCTTTAAGATAACTTTTTTATTCATATCATATTTTAAAAAGTCTTTTGGTGTTATTTCAATTGAATTTCCCATAAATGGGAACAACCAGCTAGAAATTCCACTTGTAATATTCAATTTTGCTCCAACCACTTCCAGAAGAATGAAAATATCTGAAGGAAATTCGTGATGCTGATTTTTGATAATCAGATTTCCAGCTAAGGTCCCATTGTTACGAATGGACACACTGCCAACTTTTCCGATATGCTTAGCTATCTCTGTCAAGTACTCAAAACTCCGATTTTCGTTTGCAGTTTTATTGAGAATTTCTATTGTCTCAGTTAATGAAATGTTTCCACCAAGTTCTAATGAATCAGAATTTAATTTGTGAGCTTTCAACTCTTCAACACTTGACACATCAATAAATATTTTCAAATCTGGTGATCTTCGATAAACTCCGTGCGCGGTATTACCATTAATAAGAATGTAAGGTTTGTTTTCAATGCTTATAAATATGTCAAAAATTTCTTTCACATTATAAACTTTATGCCATTCGCGGTCGTCATCGAATTTCAAGTTAATTGATTGACATGTGAGAGCTTCTTTATTCCCAATGCACTTTCCAGCACATGATGACCCTGTTTTCGGACATTTCTTCACTTCACTTAAGTCCTCGATATCTTTGCATAAATTTAATAAACTTTCATCTGCATCAGTTGCTAAAGATTTGAAAGCATCCAATATCGGACGATAACCAGTACAGCGACAAATATTTCCACCAAAAGAATCTTCAACTTCTTGCATTGTGACTTTTCCGCTCTTCGATTCCATTAGCGAATACATATTCATTACCATTCCAGGACTGCAAAAACCACATTGAGTTCCATTGAAATCTGCTAAACGCTTTTGAACTTCATGTAAACCATTCTTCTTACTACCAATTCCTTCAACAGTTATAATGTCTAATCCATGACAAGAATAAACATTTTGGAGACACTATGAAGTCGATTTATTATATTCATTTAATTGAATCAAAACTCTTATAATCTTACTGAATTTACAGCCCATGTTGAATGCTCTTTAGTAACAGGATGAATTCCCTTCAACGTCACAATGCAAGCACCACATCCTCCTTCCAAACACATAAATTTCGTTCCAGTGAGTTTTGCATTGTTGCGAATAAACGTAATCAATGTTGTATCAATTGGCACTGACGATGCGCTAACTGTGAATGCGAGCATGATTTAATATTTTCAAGGTAATTTAAATTTCTTCTTTTAAAATCATTCACGCACTTTTATATTCTTTTGAATTGATGGTAAAATTTGCTTCCATTTTGTTCTGAAAAATGATTAATTTTTGACTTTACTTTATTTATTTACTTGTGCACGAGTGCAATATCGAAAAATAAAATATAAAATCGTTTCAAAAGTTGATAAACTTTGTTCACTTCTTCGTCTCTTACTAAAAAAAATTTAATTTTTTTCTTTCTGGATGTGATAAACAGGTTTCGATTTCAGAAAAACGTCAGACACGTCTTTACTTTGGAACTGGCCAAAAATGATTGTGAGCAGCGCTGTACTTGCATTACAATTTTGGTTGCATTTGACTTCAATACGTTTATGTTTTATGTCTTTATATAAAAAAACAATCACCATAACAACAAAATATGCAGTTATATGATTGTGCTTTTATGTGATCAAGAAAAAGAAGGAAATCCGAAATGTCATACTGCAGAAAGTTGTGTGTACCGTGCAAAATAATTACGCTAAGTAGCATATTTATTGTGGAGCTTTATTTAGAAAGAAAATAAAATGTAAAATGTTTTCAGTGTATGAGCTAAGAGAACAAAGTTGAAAATGGAACTAGCTTATCGTACAGAACTTGAGTCTTTAATCTCAAAATTTTTCTCAACCTGCTGCTCTGCTCTCAGCTGATAAATATTTCTCTCTCAAATATTGTTTTGTTCACCTTTAGATTTCAAATTTTAATACTTATTTTGCTACATACATACTCTATTTATCTTATCAGTTCAATTTGTATAAATTGAGAGTTATTTCGGTCAAAATATTTAGTCGCTTTGAAGAATTTAAGTAGTGAAGAAGTTATTCAAACTTATTGAACATGCAAGTTGAGTTTACAATCAACGGCAAAGTTTTCAAAAGTTCGTACAAATTTTGTTGATTATTTAATTTAATGCGCAATTTTCGACATCACTTGAGTTTGAAGTGCTATTATGGTTACAGAATCAATAAATCATTTGAGTGCTGCACGTGCTTCTTTTGTTGTGATGGAATGTGAAACGTGGAAGTTTTTTCGTCTTGAATTATTATTAAATTAACTTAGCGACTGTTATCATCACTCAAGTATTTTATTGTTTGATAAGAATCAATGAATGAATCTCGTGATTCTCGTTTCTGTTTGTAGCGGTTTACGACTCCGATAATAAAGTAAAAACAAAATGTTCCACAGCTGTTTATTGTTATCATTTCAGTTTCGCCGGCATCAATTCCACTTGATACAACATTAGTTACGTTTATTCGTGAATATGCTCATCTGAAAGGAACGAAATTTATGTGTTTGGAAGGAGGATGTGGTGCTTGCATTGTGACACTGAAGGGAATTCATCCTGTTACTAAAGAGCATTCAACATGGGCTGTAAATTCAGTAAGATTATGAGAGTTTTGATTCAATTAAATAATATAATAAATCGACTTCATAGTGTCTCCAAAATGTTTATTCTTGTCATGGATTAGACATTATAACTGTTGAAGGAATTGGTAGTAAGAAGAATGGTTTACATGAAGTTCAAAAGCGCTTAGCAGATTTCAATGGAACTCAATGTGGTTTTTGCAGTCCTGGAATGGTAATGAATATGTATTCGCTAATGGAATCGAAGAGCGGAAAAGTCACAATGCAAGAAGTTGAAGATTCTTTTGGTGGAAATATTTGTCGCTGTACTGGTTATCGTCCGATATTGGATGCTTTCAAATCTTTAGCAACTGATGCAGATGAAAGTTTATTAAATTTATGCAAAGATATCGAGGACTTAAGTGAAGTGAAGAAATGTCCGAAAACAGGGTCAGCATGTGCTGGAAAGTGCATTGGGAATACAGAAGCTCTCACATATCAATCAATTAACTTGAAATTCGAAGACGATCGTGAATGGCATAAAGTTTATAATCTTCAAGAGTTATTCACAGTCATGGCAACGATCGGCTATCGATCTTATCAGTTGGTTGCTGGCAATACCGCGCATGGTGTCTATCGAAGATCACCAGATATCAAAGTTTTTGTTGATATATCAAGTGTTGCAGAATTGAAAGCTCACAAATTAAATTCTGATTCTTTAGAACTTGGTGGAAATATTTCATTAACTGAAACGATAGAAATACTCAATAAAACTGCAAATGAAAATCACAATTTTCAATACTTGAGAGAGATCGCTAAACATATCGAGCAAATTGGTAATGTGCCTGTTCGTAACAGTGGAACTTTGGCTGGAAATTTGATGATCAAATACTGGAAAATGTCATTTTCATCTGATGTTTTTCTGCTGCTTGAAGCTGTTGGTGCCAAAATCTGTCTTTGTATGCAATGCTTAGTTTCTTTTCTTTCAAAATAATCAGTTTAAAAAATATTTTTCAGTTTCCGGAGCAACTGATGAGCACAATCCTTTGCTTCCTGTAGATTTTGTAAATGTTAGTATGCGGCGTAAAGTGATCGGAAAAATAATTTTGCCCGCATTGGATCCATTGAAATTTACATTTCGATCATACAAAGTTATGCCCAGAGCTCAAAATGCGAAAGCTTATATCAATGCCGCATTTTTGATTCATCATGAGGATAATAAAATCAAACGTTGTGCTATATGCTTTGATGGTGTAAATGATGAGTTTGTTCATGCTGAGAAGTTGGAAAAGTTTTTGATCAACAAAAATTTATATTCAAATGACGTCCTACAAGAAGCTTTGAAGGTTTTAGAATCCGAGATTAAACCAGATTCGGTTCTTCCTAATGCATCAGCGGAATATCGCAAACAACTTTCAGTCGCACTTTTCTATAAATTTGTGCTCAATTCAGCTCCAGTCGCAAATATTCGAGCTGAGTTCAAAACTGGTTCAGAGCTTTTAAGGCGTGAAATTTCGAGAGCCACTCAAGAGATCGAAATTATAGAGAGCAAATCAAAGCTGCATAAATCAGTTCCAAAAGTAGAAGGAGACATTCAATGCAGCGGCGAAGCACAATATATCAATGATTTGCCAAAGCAACACAATGAGCTTTATGCAGCGTTTGTTTTAGCAGACAAAGTTAATGGACACATCATAAATATCGATGCATCAAAAGCCTTGGAAATGACAGGAGTTGCCTCGTTCTTCTCTGCAAAAGACATTCCTGGAATAAATAATTTCATGCCGTTAAGTTTTGACTTTAATTTTACAGCAGAGGAAGTTTTTTGCAGCGGTAAGGTTCTCTATCACGGCCAGCCGGTGGGAATAATTTTAGCTGACACTTTTGATTTGGCATACAAGTCACGTGATTTGGTGAAAATTGTTTATGCGGAAACGAAAGAAGGTTTGTGCAAAAGTGTTCAGTTTAGAGATATTTAAGTTATTCTGAATCAATTTAACAGAAGAGCCTGTGTATCCGACTGTTCGTGAAGTATATAAAGCAAAAGCAGCAGATAAATTGTTTGATATGGAAAAGTATTACATTAAAGCCACGGAATATGGCACAAACAGTCAGCACAAAATCAATGGCCATTTTGAAATGGCATCAACGCAATACCATTATCATATGGAAACACAACAATGTGTTTGTGTTCCATCAGAGGATGGCATTGATGTTTATTCATCTTCACAATGGACGGATCACGCTCATGTTGCTGTCTCTGAATTTTTGAATGAGCCACAAAACACGTAAGTCACAACTTCGCTACAATTTATTTTAAATGGAAACATTTTGTGAATTATTTTCTTGTTCAGGTTAAACTTTTCCGTTCGGCGTGTTGGTGGAGCTTTCGGAGCTAAAATCACCAGACATGGACAAGTAATACTTTCATTAATTTACGATCATTTATTTTTTTAATATTATGGATGAAAATTAAAAACAGATTGCTTGCGCTGCGGCTCTAGGATGTCTTCTGACAAAAAGACCTGTCCGCCTCGTTATGACAATGGAAGATAACATGTAAGTTCCATAATTTGTTTTTTCATAAAGTCTTAAAGTTTCGATGTGCTGAATCTTTCAAAACTAACAGGAGAGCAATTGGTAAACGATTTTCATCGTTAAGTGACTACGAAGTTGAAGTCGATGAACGTGGAAAAATTCAAAAGTTAAAAAATCATTACATACAAGATGTCGGTTCAAATCTAAATGAACCGGTGCAATTTAACACGACACCTTTCTCCAAAAACTGTTATGATTTTAAAACATGGGATATAACTACACAATCTGCCCTTACAAATAGTGCTAGTAATACATGGATGAGGTAAATCATTTATGCAAATTAATACTCTAAAATACTATCAAAACTGA
This sequence comes from Propsilocerus akamusi, assembly GCA_018397935.1. NCBI lineage: Eukaryota > Metazoa > Arthropoda > Insecta > Diptera > Chironomidae > Propsilocerus > Propsilocerus akamusi. The sequence continues at coordinate 25,288,624 of CM031468.1, read as the reverse complement.
ATTGTAGAGCACCAGGAACAACTGATGCAATTGCAATGACGGAGCATATAATGGAACATATTGCAAGAGCTGTTGGTCGTGATCCAGTTGATGTTAAAATAGAGAATTTAGAGAATGAGAGCGTTTTCAAGACTATGATGCCGGAATTTATTACATCAGTTGGTAAGTTATGCAATTTGATGGCTGGTACTGAATTTTAAAATGTGCACATATTATCTGATTGCAGAGTATCGTGAAAGAAAAACTGAAATTGATAAATATAATGCCGCCAATCGTTGGGTCAAAAAAGGAATTGCAATTGTTCCTATGAAATATTACATGTTTTATGTTGGAGCAATGCATGGAATAGTTTCAATATATCATGGCGATGGCACTGTTGCAATATCAACTGGTGGCGTAGAAATGGGACAGGGTTTAAATACAAAAGTTATACAAGTTGCGTCTCACGTTTTGGGTATACCGATGGATAAGTTTGTAATTAAGCCATCAAACACATTGATCAATCCGAATGATGTAGGCTCTGTCGCTTCCGTTACATCCGAAATTTCCTGTTATGTTGTGAAAAATGCATGCGAGATGTTAATGGAAAGGCTCAAACCAGTTAAAGAGCAGAATCCAGATTTAACATGGGAGCAATTAATCGAAACGGCTTTTTTGCAGAACATTGATTTGTCTGCAACATACATGTATAAAGAACAAGAAATGCAGCCATATTATGTTTATGGACTAACTTGTGCTGAAGTCGAAGTTGATTTTCTCACTGGTAATTTAATCTTGAAGCGTGTTGATATCCTAGAAGATACAGGAGAAAGCATGAGTCCTGCAATGGATATTGGTCAAATTGAAGGCGGTTTCATTATGGGTTTGGGAATTTGGTTAACTGAAAACTGTGTGTATGATCCCAAAACAGCTGAATTGTTAACGAATCGTTCATGGAACTACAAGACTCCTGGAGCAAAAGATATTCCCGTCGATTTCAGGATCAAATTACTGCAGAAAAAGCCGAATCCCTATTTCGTTTTGCGCAGTAAGGCTTGTGGTGAACCTCCAGTGACCATGGCATGTGTTGCGAGCTTTGCTCTTCGATACGCAATTGATGCGGCAAGAAGAGATAATGGTTTAAAAGACTCTGACTGGTATCTACTAAGTGCACCCGTAAGTCCAGAACAAATATTTTTGGCTTCTGGAAACAAGTTTTCGGATTACAAGCTCAATTGAAGCTAAAAAATGGTGTAATATTGCTTAAAACATGTTATTCTGTTATTCATCATCTTATACATAAAAAAATTTATGAAGAAGTATAAAAGTATCTAAAATCTAATAAAAGAATGTTTAAAATAATGCTATTATTGTTTATCACAATTTTTACACTTTGTAAACTAAACTGTCATCGCAAAATTCAAACATATTTCACCCTCTTCCTTTTATTATCCTAATTTTTACGTGTCATGTTGCAAACCATTTACGTAAAAAAAATTGAAAATTCGCAATAGATGGAGTGAAAAACGACGAGGTGTGAATTTTATTTTTCTTTGGTAAGGATTCTGTCGGTAACCAAGATTTTAGCAGAACATTTATTGTCTATTTTATATAATACTTGAATGGTCAAAGCTATTTAAATTTGTATTCAGTTAAATATTCGATAAAAATTTATGGCAAGAAATATTTCGAAATTAGGCTTTTCTTTATTTACCCTACACCGAAAAGTATATTGTCAGACAAATTTAAAAAATGGAATAAATAAAGAAAATTTGCAAAAGTAATGAAGTTCCTCGATAAATTATAATGAAATGCAGTTTTGCAGTTACAGCGGTTGAAGAGAATAAATTAAGATTGAAGAAAGATTCATCTTATATTTTAATAAACTTTATGCATTAAAAATTATACCAGAATCAGAAAATCAGGTCAACTGACAGAAGTCAAATGTCAGTATCATTATTTTAATTTAAAACTTTTTTTTTTCTTCTTAAATTCACTTTGTACGATTGCTCGCTTCTTCATAAATAAAGATTTGTATTAAAGATTTATAATTTTTATCTGTGGAATAAAAAGTTTCCATTTTTTTTTACAAAAGGATTCATTATAATTCGCGTCTATCAAATTATTATTATTCTCAGTAATTATTCCATCGCGGCACCGTCAAAAACATTTACAACTCATCCATTTTCCGCAACCCATTCCATTGCAAAAAAGCAAATTAAAATCTCCTGCAAAATGAAAATTTATTTTAATGCTCAAAATTAAACGAATGTGGCAAGAAAACCATTCAAAAAGCGATAAATATTTAAATTTTTGTGATTACTTCATGAGGAACCAAGCGCTTTATTCATCCCCCAAACCCAGAGAGCTTAAAACGCTTCCAAGCATTTTAGTGTTAAATTTCTTTACATTTCGAATGCAAGTCATGCGAGTGGTTCAATGTACGTGTTTGTGTTTTTCTATTGACTACGAAATCGTGGTGGTGGCGAGGGTGGACGAAGAAGAATAAAAATGGAAATACATCACACGTTTCTGGATATATTTCATTTACAAATTTGCTTTTATTTTGTTCGTCACACTTAAGCAACACCATATACAGCAATGTGGGAATTCACTTGAAAAATAAAAAAGACAATTTTGGGGGCGTTAAAGTACAAAAACAATTCAATGTCCTTGTGTCATGTTAAGTGTCTATTGTGACGTTGTATACATCAGCATCACACGCATTTCGTTTGCGTACTTTATGTTGATGGCATTTATATTTATATTTATTTTTATTTGCATTCTGTCTGTCACATAATTTTTGTTCTTGAGATTTTGCAGGGAACGTGTATGATGTGGATTCTTTATCTGATTTTGAATTAACTTCGATGACAATTCGCCCCGATTATCATCCCCTGAAATTCCACGCTTAAGGTTTTTTATATAATTGAACAAACGTTGCTAAGCTTCTTGATTTTTTTGCCTTTTTCATTGTCGTGATTGACGATTTCTGAAATTGAATTAATTTGTTCATAGAGTGGAAAATGTCTATTGAGAATTGAAATGCGAAATTGCATTCCGAATGATCCTTGCTTTAATTAAATTCATTCTGCATGCTGGAATCGGAAGCAAATTACATTCAAAATACTCAAGGAAAATTTCTTGCATCAATTAAGTTTATTATAACGATTGTTTACCTCGCAATTTACCAAAGGATGTGAAGCATTTGCGTGTTTATCTAGATTGCAGAGAAGTTTTAGACGACAAATATCAAATATTTATCATTGATTTTGTCTCTCAAAACATTCTTTCCAATCAGCGATAGACAAACAATTTTGCTATAAATTTCAAACTCTCACGATCCAACCGTTTTATTTCGAACCCTCACGAAAAGTTTCGATGTAAACATATTGGATTCGATATAATGACAATTTTAATGTCACCATCTCTGATTTTAAAATGCTAATTCCTTTAGCAAAGTTTCAACATAAAATTTTTTTATCGTTTTATTTGCTTTTGTTTATTTCTTTGGTCTCAATGCCCCACACTGCGTTATTTTGGTTTGGTTGTAATAAGAAAAGTTTTCTAATAACCTCAAGTCAAAAGTTTGCGCAATCAAGAAGCCAGCGATATGCTATTTGATTGCACCTGCATTTGATGAAGATGCAGCGAGAAGAGAAAAAGAAATGAGAAACAGATGGACGCTGCAAAAAAATAGAAATTAATGAAGTTTTCCAATTTTGAATGCCTTTTACCATTGGTCTGATAAAGCTTTGCAAATAATTTATAAGAAGAAATAAATTAAAATGAGGTGTAAAACTAGCTCACAGCTACATGATATCATTGTGAAAAATTTTCTCGTACAGAAAAAAATAAATATTTTCATATTTGAATATTGCCACAAACACACACAATAAAAAGGCCATTAAATGAAAATTTATAAGCTTGAAAAGTGATTTGGTTTTTTACAATTTTCAATTTTCCAAAACATAAAACTGATTCAATGCAAATTTCTCTTCTTTATAACAGAAAATGCGGAAAAATTAAAATGAAAAGAGAGTGAAAAAATCTCTATAATATCTATTAAAAAAAGTTTTTCTTGTGTTGAATAAACATTTTCATTCTCAAACACATACTCTCACACACACAAAATCAGAACCATAAAAAAGTTTTAAAGCATACAAAATCAGACATTGCCTAGTTTCGTACAATAATTGTATTGTACACCAGCTACGTCGACATTCTATTGTTAAACGAAAATGGCACAAATTTATGTTAAATTTTTTATATCGTCATTTAAGGATTAGCCCTATTTATTCGTGGTTGTCTGAAAACAATTTTTACTGTCAATATATTTCTCTTTTAATGCTTGAAAATTTGCAATTATCGTACATTAAAAGAAAATAAATGGCAAAATCTGCTTTATTTATTGGTTTTATGCATTTTACCTTTCGAAATGCTTCGACCTGGGTGATGCAAAAGTTCAGCAGCAAGGATTTGGCAGCAACATTCTAACGCCATTCTCCAAGAAAAACACAAAATGTTCACATATCCAAATTGCAAACATATTTAATTGTTTTTCAAATTATAAACATCACCACAAGGGCTTTTCGTTGCGATTCTATTTGTGTGATAGCAACTGAAAGCTTTGTGGTTATTTATAATGAATTAAATTTAAGGCGTTTGTGGATTGAAATATATTTGAGAAAATGTCTCGTTGGTGCAAAATAATAAATAAATATTTATTTCTCAATTAATTGTAAATAATGTGCAAAAATTCTTGTAGATAAATGAACTGCATTGAAAGCTGTGTTGCAGTCTCTTATAATGGATTCTTTATGAGGCAAGCAAACATAATTTAATTTTAGAAAAAGTAATTTCTTTTCTAAAGTTTTTCTTTTGGATGGATTCCAAGAACAATCAAACAATCTTCTTTCGGTGATATTTCTTCATGAACCGTAGAAATTTATTAACTGACCATCAGTGTCTAAAATAACATTTCTGTTGTAAAGAAGGAGCAATATCTTTTGCGGGCAGAGATTTTGCAATATAAGACAAAAATAATTCTGATAAAATGCCAACAAAGTCCCCTGGATTCTTGGTTGGAGAGTCTTTACCAGGAAGGTTTCGATACTGAAACTGCATAATTTATACACGTTATCAAGTGAAAAGATTTTTTTTTTTTGTACTCTGCAGCATGAAATATTTTTACAGAGCTACTTAAGAATTCTCAGAAGGAATATTTATTTGGAAATTCAAAACTTGTCTCTATTAACATCGTTCAATAGTCTACAAGAAGCATACGAAATAAGACTCTAGAGATATAGTGAGTATGAATTCCATCGAAGAATCTAAAAATATTTCTTACAAGAACGTTACATCTATATATAACTGGCTGACTAGAGTTGCTGTGCAAGGAATTTTTAATGGGAAATATATTCAAAAATATTGTTTGGAAATTGTGTAGAAAATGCATTTTCTTCTTCTTCTTTATTTCTATTAAACTTGCTGATGGCTGATGCAAAAAGCACAATTTGCTGAGAACATGAATTTTAAGCAGCCAACACACAACTCAACTTTGCTTTTGATTTATGGTCCAACACAAAAATGTTCCTCTGCCGCCAGCTACTGAATGCTGTTTTTCATTATTGACCCCGATATTACTCGTCCGCATTCACCCGCACATGAAAAGATATATTTATTTATCCCAAGCTCAACAGTAAACCCGATTTCAACTGCAAAACCACAAATGGAATATCCACATTTTAATTAAAATTAATGATGTTAATTACAGAAAGTGAATTTAATATGAAAGCGCTTTATTAAATTGCCCCTTTTTGCAGCCTTTATGAATATTGCTTCCAATAAGGCGCGCAACGATTATTTATGAGGAAATTTATTTTCCGCAGCGGCTTTGCGCTATCAATTACTTGTTGTTAATTTTTCTCCCCTCTAATTAATTTTTCCATTTCGACCCCGTTTCGGGAGCATCTCCAATTTTAATTTTGTCAAATTTGCGAAAGAATGATTATTGTTGAAATCAATCAAGCCCCAAAAGAGCTCTTTACATAACTTCAAGCACCCAACAAAAGCTATTTGTCGAACCAACACGAAATCGGGTTAAAGTTGTAATTCAAAGTTTGTTAAAAGTTTAATTTGAATACAAATTGATATTTTTTTTTTCTTTTCAAAGATTTCTCTATGGTATTGATTCTGTAGAAGCACTTCACGATTCGTGTACTTTCAATTTGATTTTTATTGCCCTCTACCATAACTACACATTGAAAGAGATTTTTGTGTAGATCCAAATTCTTCCATTTTCTTTGCACTGTACCTCATAAAATTCTATTTTTCATTTACATGTTTCATAGAAAACTCGAGTACGATAAATTCGATTTCGATACATTGAATATCTCTTCGCTATACGCCATTCAATCAGGATTTGTATGTAGATATCTCTATAGTATATTTCACGGTATCAGAACATTTCGTACTGATGTTAAGTGATGCAGAGCAAAGGGAAAGAAAATCAAAAAAGCTCGCTTTTAAAGTGGCTCTTTCGCTATTTATCTTTTCTTGCCGTTGTTGTAAACAACTAATTTTGAAATGAACAATAAAGAAAGAGAAAGAATCAATAATAATAACATCGAAAGGAATTTGAAAAGCGCAATAATGATACGAATATCATTCAACCTCCCTCGTACTGAGAAGTTAAAATCAATTTCTGCAAATTTCGATTTCTATCGACGATGTTAGTCCTATTTCTTTTTCTCGGAGTAGGGTGAAGTGAGATACAGGATCCTTTACAGGAGCTAGGTAGCTACTCAAGTTGAGATAATTCATGAGAACATTTTATATATTCAATTCATTTCAGGGGCTTTTTGTTTTTAACTCAAAATTGTATGTTTATATATATCTGGGGCTGCTGCAGCTGATGTGAAAATTTTGTCATTTTACTCATTACATTATATTACTTTTTAGATTTTGTGTTAGAAGGGAACTTAGGTTTCCCCCCCCCTATCATTTTATATTTTAATTAAGTCTATATTTTCACATTTTCATCGAAAGAAAAGTTTCCGTTTCACATAGTCAACTTGTGAGTGGAGACTGTGAAGTTTAGATACATTGATGCTGTTGCTGCTATTGTTTAGTTGTGTTTAAAACTTTATCAAAACTTTTTACAACAAATTTTATATAAATTCGAGCATCATTTTTGCATTCACTCTCTCATAATACAGCACAAGTCACCCGGTAAAGATGATGCTTCAACACATCGTATGTTAATAATAAATTGCCATAAAAGGAGCATTATAAAGCGATACATTAGATATGGCACGTTAGAGAATAGACGCAGCAATGTTATAAATATGGTGTAAAATTTGATGTCTTGCTGCCATGCAAGTCGACAGGCATTATCGTGATATGAATTATTACTTCAGGTGCTAATGAAGTTTGCCGATTTAGAGCTTCAATGTACATTCGAAGTAATTAAGTACAAGCTGCTGTTATGGGGCTCAATTTTCTACAGTCGAGTATTTTATCACGTAATTTATATTAGAATCTTCCTACATAACTTTTGCCATTTTTCTAAGCTTCCGAAGATCCAGTTGTTGTTTGCCAGTTGCTTTTATTAAAACTGAAAATTTCCTCAAACTTTTATTCTCGTGCGTCAAACGAACATAATATTTGTGAACTTTCTTGCGAAATGATTGATTGATTCAATTTAAATTCGGAGAAATTCTGGGTCAAAACCTTGCTGGCGACCAATGATCCATAGATATTTATTCATCATTTTTATAAAACTTTTACTCGGTCTACTTATACGAAATGACTGATGCTTTGGGATGAAAATCGATTATGAAACTAAACTTGCTCCATCGATATTTAAATGAGAAAAATTTAGCTTTCTATGTAAGAATGTTTTGCTCTTGCCTCTTCTTCTTCCAACAAGAAGAATTTTTGATACAATTTCTTTCCTTTCAAGTTTCGAGACAAAATAAATCACGAAAAAGTATTTATTTCAACAAATTCCTTTCTAACTTTTTTTTTATTCTTCATATTGCACGATACTGTTATGTAAATTCATAGCGTTCCATTTCTGTCTTGACGTTTTGAGTTAGCTTAATTCTGAACAATTTCAAATATATTAACCTCGAAAAGTTTCCGGAGGATTTAATATTGTGGTAGAAAGGAAAAAAAGAAAATTATTAAAATATAAAAAAGGGTGCGACGAGGTCGACATGGTATTAATGGAACTCATACTTTGTGCTTCTCGATAAAGTTTCTCGTTGGGCTCGTTCGTGTATTCTGAAAAACAAGTGGGATCTTTATGAGCGAAAATGTCTGATACAAATTCCAAATTCTTATATTTCCATGGCAAATTGTCATGGACATCACGTACTTTTATTGCCAGTCTTAAATCTAACAACAAAAAAAAAAACTTTGAATTAAAAATTATCCTAAAACTTTTTGAGAACCTTTTTTTTAATTTTAATAAATTCCTAAAATTTTTTTGCATCCTGGAAAAAACTAACAGCATAAAATATATGTTCGCAAGGACTGAAACATCCAAGTCTCGCGTAAATTTTTTTGCATTTTGATAATTAAATGCAATATGCACTGTGTAAACTGAATGCGAGCAAATATTTTCACATCGACCATGCTGATGCATAAAACAAGAGTAATTAATTGCAGAAATTTTATTTCAATTAATTTTCTATTTTAGTGCTTTTTTAATGTCAATTGACTTTTTTGTTCGCTTGTCCAAAAATAAAAAGCTTATTCAATGACATTTTACTATTTCATGTGAATTTTCATAGTGCGCAAACATTTTCAGTTTAATTATGAAATCAAATACTGGTCAATGTGGCGCACATGAAGTCAATCATTGATATGAATATAACAACAGAGCTCATCAATAGTAGTTATTAATTCGATAATTCCGATGTGATAACATATAAAATGTGATTAATATTAGCAGACATTTTTAGCGATTTTTAATGTCCATATTGCATTATGCAATTTGATATTATTCATGATTATAATTAAAATTATCTATTTTAAACCTTTTCTCCTCTCCTCTTCACTCTCTTTTTGCTGCACTACCAATTTAGTTCGTAAATCATTTGTTTTCAGATATTTATCTTGTTTGACAATTTACCCAAAAATTTTGAATAATTCGATTGCGGTTTCAACGTGTTTACACGTTTTGTCCATCTCTTTACCCTCCTGATCATTGCTCGCCTCTCGTCCGGTTTACCAAAAATATTACCATTTTGCATCGATGTCGAACATATAAATTTTGATTTATTACAACAATTGGTGCATGCTCCAGAAAATAAATATGAATACAAACGAAAAAGAAGTCAAAAAATTCCTCTCCACTTAAATGAAACATAAATTCTTCACTGCCTTCCAAAGAAAAACTTCAGTTGAAAGTTATTTGTTATTTTGCTTGCAAAGAAGGAGCAAATAATTCGTCTAGAAAAACGAAAAAGTTTTAATTGGAGCAATGCCCAAAAGTCTTTGATTGTATTTTATATTGTGTACAGCTTATGTTGTGAGTTGCTCTTTTATTTAGCATGTTTTCAAGTTTTTCTTCATTCGCTTTCTTTTTTTTTTGATGAAAAGAAATTTGAAAATTGTTTCTTTGCACAATTTTCAAAAAGAACTCACTTGAAGAAATATTTTGCCTGTCTAGATTCTTTCTAAAAATAGAAATTAAAAATAATGAAACGAAATTTCAAAGAAAAACGCTTTAAGAAACAAATGTTTTAAATGTTCACAACTTGAATTTCTCAACAATTTCAATTCCTTTTGCAATAACAAACTCGTTGCACTCTGAAGCGCTTAAAAAATAAAGCTCAAAAATTTCAGATAACAAGTTTTTCAATAATCTTTAAGTGAATTCAGACAATTCTTTAGCGCTTTTGCATCCTTTTTAGTAGCAAAACTATTTTGTTCCATTTTCAAATAAATAAACACTCCTGGATGTTGCTTATTTCATTTGCGCGATTGAATTGATGAAACTGGAAGCAAGCAGAAAAATGCAAATTTGCGATAGTATTTTCTCAGGGAAATCAAAACATCAAACAAACGGAAAAATTATGAACACTGCCGGTCCTCTGAAACATAAATATTGGCATTTTTTTTTTTCGGAACCTATTTGAACTCGACGAGATTTTTGCTGTTTTTAGTGTTTATGCATCAATTGCTGTTGCTGTGAAAAATATACTTTTTTTTTATAGATTTTAAAATATTTTTGCATAAAAGCCAACAGATTTTTTTAAAGCTGTTTTTTTATTGATTTTGATTGTGATACATTGAAACAGCGATTTTCTGCGTCTGGATAAATGTAATGGGAAGCATGTGTGAAAGTATTTGAATCTGACATGAATGTGAAAAATTAATGTAATTTTGCTTTTGATAGTTTAATCAGATTTAATCTTCATCGTGTGATGTATGTAAAATAAAAGTCAGAAGAAAATTATCATTTCCACAAGTTGCAAAGCATTCATCTTAAATATTATTCTTGCTACTTTCTTGCTATACATTGCTCATAAACTAATTTCACATACATCCTATGTCAATATCAAAATTGTTACACATGAGATGAGCTGTTTAAGACAGTACAATGCGCATGCTCACCACAAGGAAAATGTTCCAGAAATTATTCCAGTGATTGTTAAATCACTGAAAATGGTAAACAAGCAAATATTTTCATGGTAGAAGGAAATGTTGCTTGTTTCGTAATTTAATTCCGCTCAAAGCTCCTTTGTTTTGAAGACCCAAAATAAAAAGTCCGATCTCAGGCGTGATGCCTCAAAGGCATTGTTAGAAAATTTTAATTTGTTCGAAAAAAAAAAATCCACAGCTGTAAATTGGCGATTTATATAAAGCTTAGCTCAAAATTACCGAAACAGATTTGCATATTAATAATATAAAGCATGTTTCATAAGTATATTTTTATTTTTCTGCATTTCTATTTTATAATAATTTTCGTCGAAAGCATGGTCAAAAATGTGGAGAGATATTATTGTGTCGTTTAACAGACATTTTAATGTCTGTAAATTTATGACTGTCCATTACAATTTGTACCAATTTCACAACAATAAACCAAATAAATATATTTTTGCGACATAAATGTTTAATGATGATGTGAGATTTGCAAAATGTTTGCAGAGATTTGATTTTTTTTTCTTCCTCATGCAACAAAAATTTGCTCTCTCATTTTCCTCTCGCTCGCCTTACAAATTTGCAAACATGGCAAATGATTTTATTATTGATGTAATAACGCAATGTGCGAGATGAGCAAACGAATCCATAAGCATTGAAGGAAGACTGAAGGCGGCTGTTTGTTGCTGAATCATATCGCAAAATTATGTGAGAACATCGGCAAAACGACAAAGGAAAGAAACGGAAAGAAAAAAACATTTCTCAAGTGGAGACGGAAAGAGCCGCCTTTAGGGGTCGATCTAGGTAAGAAAATTTGGAAAGTTACAACGACGGCGGCAAAAAAAACAATGTCGAAAGGCAACGAAATGATTATTTGTATTCAAATGAGCTTTCTCTCGTTCGTTGTTTACATGTTGAGAAAACATGAGCGAGTGATTAATCATCAACAGTCGAAAATTGCAAAGACAGTAAATTAGATAAAAAAAAATTTCTTCGAGTCAGGGAATTTTAAGATAAGATTTTAAGTAGATTGTTGCTACGTGATTTTTCATTTCATTTCTATATCATGTTCTCTTCATTTTATCAGTCGTTTAATAAATATTTATAACAAGATCATCTTCGACTTTTCTCAGAGCTTTCTTATCAAGCGAAGAAAACATCCTACGGGGATGCTACTGTTGATAATAAAGAAAGTGAATCAAATGATTGCTGCAAAATCTCCACAAAGTGCAATGAATCTCTCAAATCTCTTCAGCTTTTTGCAGGTTTCAGTCGTCAGTGGAACGATATTGGATTTCGGTTTACAGCATATATCCTTTGAATTCATGTTAAATCCAAAAGAAAGAAGGGAAGAAATCATGTCAAGACTTTGACAATTTATCAATTCGCTTTTCTCACAAACGAAGCGGCATATCAACTTGCAAAGCTCTCCCTAGTTTGAAGGATTTTCCTTTTTCTTGTATATCTGTCATTGCATTAGTCAGTAAACAGTAATTGAAAGTCCGCATGAGGAAAACCCTTTTCTGTGTGTACTGTTGATGTTTTGTATTTACATATATATTTAGACGACAGAAAAACGAAGAAACGTTTCACATACACAAACATCAAATAAACTCGATTATAGCTTATCATGCAATCTTTATTCGTCGCTTTTTCCTCTCGCTTCGAAATGTAACAAATTGAAAATCTCTTTGATGCTTTTTTATCCATTCATACACTTTCATTGGCAGAGGTATTTTTGGTGAAATCAAATATACATACTAGCAAAAGCGCGTCAAATATCACGGAATTTATAACAGATGCCATAACTTGATTGACTGACAAAGTTAGGTGCTTTAATTAATTAATTTTAAATCTTTTTTTTTTTTTTTGTATTTATTTCAATGCATTTCAATAAATATGTAAACAACAGAAGTGCTTCATGCGTTTTACAGCACTCTTTAATTTGTTTTTGTTTGTTGCGTACGTACAAGAAATTTATATAAAATATAATACATATTATGACATGCATGGTTAAGCAATAAGATTTGCATGCCCCTGTTTGTAATCAAATTGAAATGTCACTGGATTTGAATGTAACAAACGATTCGTATGAACCATATAAAGGACCTTTTGCATCACACACCACACATAGCTGAATGAGTATGCTTCTTCAGATATAGTATTTCCATGTTGAGGTAACAAGATGAAATGCTCTTCTTTAGACTGTTTGATATCAATATCTACGATATATGCTTGATAAATCAAAGGAAAAAATTTAATGAATCGTAAAGATTGACATGTCCTATACTGACAATTCCCCATAATTCACACTTCCTTCTGTTACACATTTCTCCCCCCTTTTGTGCAAATACAATAAATGACTTTAGCAGAAGACATAATAGTAAAATAATTTCTTAATATTCTCCAAAATGATATACGCTAACGGAAAAGGGACATCTCTTTTACGTATGACTCGTTTAGATCTGAGTTTGGTTTCCTTAAAAATCATCATTTAGGAAAATTAGTGAAGTGATAAGAAATTGTAGTTTTTATTCACTTTAACCAATAGCTCCATTAAACTGATCCATAAATGATGACACACATTTCACAACATAATCTACTCTTCTCTCAATCACTTTATTCGAAGAGACAAGCCCTTCGCCGGGAAGAAAAAAAATTGGAATACTACTGAGCCAAATGAGGTGTACACCGATAATCCCTTCCCCTCGTTTACTTTCTTTATACAATCTTTTAAACATAATGCCGAACAGGAAATTACACTTACAATCTGATGCAGAGTATAGCGATTGAAGCAGAATGAATAGATGGTGATTATGGTGCGTTTTGGAAGCAATCCAGAATTTTTCGCCCCGCTCGCTCCACTCTCCTCCTTCATTAAAAACATTAATGCTGAAAGCCTTTAAAGAAATCGTTTCGGTCATGTTTGAAGTACTTTCTTCCTTTATTTTTTTTTTAAACAATCTCAAGATGAAATGAAGTGGAAGACATGTAAGCAATGGCATAGGAAAAATAGAAAAACTTAATGGAATCCATTTCCTCAGTTTCCTTTATTGTGAAGACTTTTCTTTTATTATAAAAAAAAAATTCAATTGCAAAGAATTGTTCCTAAAAGTTTAGTCATGTGTAATAACTTTGCAAGGACTCAATCGCCAAGGTGCATGCTGCATGATGTGAAAACTCTTTGATATCTGTTGTGCATTTTCTTTCACCTTACTTCCTTTATCATAAAATGAAAAAGCTTTCTAAGTTGAACTTTACGAAATAAAGAATGCAATCATTTAATTGAACATGTCGTAAAAATTGTTCATTAATTCTGCTGTAAATTAAGAAATTTCAGAATGAAATCAATTTAAAAGCGATCAAACTTCTTGCACTTGGTAGATCTCTTACTGAAAATGTTTTGCTTTTCTTCTTTCCCCTCTCAATGCCATGATCACGAATAAAAAAAACCCAATAAAATCTATAAACTTTTAATTGGATCTTAATTATACCATTGGAATAATGAATTTATGGGAAATGTTCTTTTTTTGGTGTTATCGAATAAAGATATTTTCTTAGGGTAAGTCGTGCTGTTCACAGGGAAACTTTTTGCGATTGTTATCGGAAAATTTGTGATTTTTGGAGAAAAAGCTGCCAGAAAATTTCTGCTAATTCAAAATCTGGGTAAAAACGCGTCTTATGAGCTAGCACACAAAAAAGCAGTAAAATGTGTCAAAAGAATGTGTGCATACGTGAACTGAACTTTTTCTTGTTTGAACGTAAATACATAAAGAAAGTTTAAAGGGTTTTGGGAACTTCTGTTAAATGGCGTAAATTGAAATTTCCTACCTTTCTTTCAATTAAAGTGACATCATTAGCGATAGACCCTTTAAAGATTGAAATTTATATAAAGGCACTCACCAAATAGAAAAAAAAATTGTTGCAGCCGTTGCAGTTTTATACTATGGCACCGTTTTGCTTGCATTATTACTCCCACTCCCACAAAAACCTCCATCGACCAGACAAATGAACACTTTGTAATAGAAGCTTGGAATTAATTATTTCATACCATTCAGGAACCAAATAAAAAAAAGTTGCAAACTTATTTTAATACCGAGGAAAAAGCACACCATGAACTGAGCACAAAAATTATTCGGTTTAAAAGATGGGAAAATATTTCGCCCATTTACATTAAAATGTATAAATTTTCAGGTGATTTTTAATTAAAACCATTTATTCTCGTGAATTCGTGCTTGCGATATTTATCATTTTGCTTGGCTGCTGCCGTCGCTACTGCTGTTCCATTTTTCGGCTTTTGGGAAATGAATTTTTTTTTTAATTTTTATGATTTCGAGATATATTTTGAGTGCTTTTGGTTCGAAAACAATTTTTGGCGTTACGATATACGGCAAAATTTTCCGAGTCGCTTAAAGTCTCGAGGGGATCTACACTTTATTCAGTCTCCCAATGTGCCGTAGATTATCAGCTAAGTTTGACTATACCTACAGTGCGATTGTTAGATTACTAAATTCGTAATCGTTTTCAGAAAAGTTATTCCAGTGCAAAGCGTCAAGTATGTATAAATAAATGGTTCACCTCAAGTCCCTGTCTCAAACATTCTGCTTATTGTTGGTGGTTGTAACGAAAATAAACATAAATAAACTTTATAATTGTGTTAAACATTTAACAGTCATTTGTATTTCATTTTCTCTGCCATTTGTCAGTCGCCCTTTTGAAGAATTGGAGGTAAACAAAAATTGCAGTGAATAATTATATGCTTCTAACCTACAATCATGGAGCAATGAAAATGAGAGAAGCTTACAAAATTTATTTTCTTTATTTTTTCATTTCGTCCTCGTTTACTTTACCTTTTTTTCCATTGGAAGCATCTCGAAAGCTCATTAGAAGAGTAATTTTTGACGTTGTGGTAACCTTTTGTATGGAACAATACATTATGGTTTCAAAGTGACTCCGAAAGCAGGCAATAACGAGCTAATAAAGCGGTAAAATCATCATAAACCTACACACCTTTTCATCAACAATAATCAAGTACATTGCCATCGCACTCCCAAAATGAGTCATAATTTTTCGTGTTTATTGTGTTTCTAATTAAATGAATACTTAATGGCGCATAAAAGTCTGTAAATATGTTTCAAAAATTTTGTGAGTTCTATAAAATGGGAAAATAAACACAAAAAAAGGTAATAACAAGAAGGAAAAAAAATTGAAAAATGTCGCTAATTAATCACGATGTGAATAATGATAACAAAAAATATAAATTAAAAAGTAATTAAATTCAGATAATATTTTCTGCCTCCGCGAAGCTACATCTCGACATTCGAGTATATGCTATTAAATTCTCAACAGGAATAATTTAAATTCTGCTTTTTACTCATAGATTATACTTTTCTCTCAGCCCTAAAAGCGTGACTTAACAAATTCACTGTTCCTCTTAAAAGGTAATATTGATAGTGTGATGAATTAAATGAAAATAAAAGTTTTACCCGGTTCGAAAGATAAAAGTTTTTTTTGCCTTATTTCATCATATCTATTTGAGATCACAAGATACAATATTAAATTCCTTCACAGTGAGTTTGGCTTTTGAGTTTTAAAGAAATTAATATCGCTTTTGATGATTTACATAATGAAAATAATAAAAATTCACAGTTTGAAACTTTTCTTCTTCTGCTCAGAGCTGACGTTATAAGGTACAAGGGAAAAAAAGAAAGAAAAAAAAAAGGAAATTCTTCCTCCCTAGATATAAAAAGCGCCGCTATGCTATCTCTAATAAAAATGAAACGTATACAGTTGTTGTCTTTTTCATGTTTTTTGTCGCTCGTATCTCTTATTAAATTTTTTAATCTACGCCATTTTAAAATGTCAGCACACCAAGGCGTGAAGAGAGTCACTTTTGATGCGACCCCTTGACGCATACAATCATGGTAGGAGAGCAACTGCAAAAGGTAACAATACGGAATAAAATCATAAAAAAATCACAATAAAAAATGTAAATAAAAATCGTGATATTACTCGGGATGAAAGCTCAGCAAGAAGAAAAAGTTATAAAAAAAAGTCAAATCTCTGTGGCTTCCTTTTCTTCATTTGTTTTCTTGTGTTCTTGGCTGAGGCATGAAAAAAATAGGCAAGGGGGAGTTTTTTTTTTTTTCATTCTAGAAGAAAATTAAGAAACTTTTGTTTTTATAGCTTAAATATATCGCAATGTTTTCTTATTTGGTTTCTGTCCTGACTTTATGATAACAAAGTCAACTGTTTCTGATATAAGCTCTTCAAATCCCTTTTGTGTATGTATATTATTTCTTCAGAGGTATAGCTTTAGTACACTTCTAGTTTATATTATGAATTTTCCTATTACTGCGTATATTTTAATTGAGATCAATTTTCAAAAACATATTTTCGTTGATCATTAAAATAGTCTAAGTTAAGACTAAATATTAAGTGAGTCATCATTCGAAGAAAAGGTAACAAATTTTCCGTCATTTTTGCAATAAATGAAACATTTTATCCGAAGGTTCCACAACCATATCCATTATCCTTTATAAAATGTCCTTTGGCCCTTTATTGTTATAAAGTTTAGCACGCATATAAGTAGAAAACGTTTCAACTTTAGTGTCGACTCCAAAGCGATTGTTAATACTTTAATAATTCATTTTGAGAAATTGAACAGAAATATAGTGAGACGAAAAATTTCTATTCCTATGGCACCGGAGCGAATCACAAGTCACAACCTTATCCGAGAGCGAGAGGTTTTTATAGTGTTTGGGGTTAAAAAAAAAAAAAAACTTTACACAACAAACTATCGTAAATCTTTAAACCACTAAATTTTCCTCTTTGAACCCTTATCGTCTGATGTAGTTAAGATGAAAATTATAGCACGAAAATTTCGCATAAATGTGAAATAGTTATTATTTTCTTTCTTTTTTTGTGAAACCCTTTTTGGCCTCTCATTCGGTAGACACATGACATACAAACATATATACAGATATGAGCATGAGCCATGACATTTTAATATGGCATTAATTCATTTTGCATGAGTGTGGCATTTAATTCTTCAAATATGGAATTTGCTTCATAATAATTGTTTGCGCAGAACGTTTTATGTGTTTAGATATATATAACAACAAAACAGAACGTTGTGGGAATTTCATACAGACATTAGATTAATTTCTGGGGTTTTTGTTGAAAGCAATTTCCTTTCTAGTAGTACTTTGTGCGCAAAGATGTGAGGTTTTGCTGATTTGCAACGGAGAATGTGGCAGAAAATTTAATTATTTATTTAAAATTCCATTTCTTTTCACTGCATTGGTCACACATACACATGTTGCTGGGAATTATTCATAAATTATTTTATACTGTAAGAATCTCTTTTCCATGAAGAATTAAATAGCATGCATTTTGAGAATAGTTGATGGGAAAATGGAAAATTTATTCATTAACACAGCCTGAGAGTGCAAAGAAGAAAACCATGAGGAAATTCTCTTTTGTAGCATTATGCAATTAATATCATTCACGCTCTGATTGCCCTTCAAGAATTTAAAATATAAAACAAAAACGAAAAAGCTTTGCAGCATTTTCATCCAGTGATGTGAATGTGTCAAGAGAAAAACCTTTTTATCATGCGGCAAGTTTTTCACATGTTATTAAAAAGCACATGTTTTAGCAATCGTGGTTTTATAATTTAAGTGGAATATTTTGCACCTTTAAGGTATGCAACCATGGTATCTCAATAAGTGAACTATTTATTTATTTATTATTAAACTGTTACTGAAGTTAGATGGTTTCCTTTTACTGATGGAACGACAACTGATTCAACATTGAACAGGTAAAATCATTGGCACATTTTCATGCATTCTTATTATTATTTTTTTCTGTTTTTTTTTTTTTTCCATCAAGTCAAATAGCAGTCTTTTTTTTATCTCAAGGTAAAAAGTGCTCGACAAAAGTAAAATCGAAAATGAGAGAGAAAACTCCATAAAAATTTAGTGGAAGCTCTTCAGAAGTTTGCCTCCAACTTTTCATCGATTCTTGATTTTGTGACTGTAGCGTAAAAAAATAGTTGTAGAAAATACTGGGTTCATCAAGGTGATGAAAATTGTCGACCAGATCATTGATTTTATGACCTAAATACATTCATTATTAATGCCTGAAGGAAGACATTCTTTAATGTGTTGATAAAAATTCCCCACACGGAAATATTTATATAAAAAAAAAAACCATTTTAATTTGCAGTTAATGAAATATATAATTTATATTTTATATAACATAATTTTGTTGAGTAGTAATTTGGGAACGGGAAACTTGTAATCAATGGTAGCCGCTTAAATAATATAGGAATGTAAAAAAAAAAAAGCTTTAATCTACAAAATTGTAACTATTATAGCCTAGTAATATGCGTCGCCAAACACGACGTCAACGACAAAAAAAAGACAAACAAAATGTATTCAACCGAACAGATGAGCCACACAAACATTGAAAAAAACCCCGATCTAGAGAAAGATATAAAAACAAATTTAGCAGAAGCACCGAAATGAAATTATCGATTGCACTGCGAAGCTGACTGGAAATCGTTGGCAAACATAAAAGAGAAGCAGGGTTAATAGCAGCCCAGTGATGTAGCCAGATGATGACGTTATGGAATGAATCCAGAATAAAAAATCACAGGAAAAAGACATTACTGCTACTGGCACAATTCGGGTATAATGATTATAGAGCACCCAGAAACAAATAGCGTAGTAGTAAAAATATAACAAAGCTGAAATAAAAATTGCACAATAAAAATGGCAGAAATATCGCAAAAAAAAAATGTTAATACAAAAAACTGGCGGCTATAAAAATAAAAACAATTTTTACTGTGCATCGTGTATCGGACGACTATTAGGTTCCGTTTGCTGTTATCGCTTTGACGGTGAGCACTTTTAAACATTGCCCTCACAAATTGATACACATTTTCTCATTGCTGAAAGCTTTCTATGGCTTTAGCCATGATTCAAGTCTAAAGAATTTTCATTAGATCTCAAGTTTTGCTAGATATCGTTTGGTTTTCTTTGTTGATGTTGCTGATGGTTCTCCTTATCCGTTCGCCATTTGGAGAGCTTGGGAAAAAGTCATAAAAATGAAAAGCTTTCAACTAAAGAGCATACACTCGACGAGATAAAAGTTTTAATAGAGCAAAATTGTTTTAAGATATATTATGTTTTTTTTGGGTCCATCATTCGGCAATAAAGGGATTTTATTTGTTTTTGCATAGTAATGAGTCCCATAAAATTTCAATTAAACAGCCCCGAAAACAAGAGGCAGCCGACACGACTACAAAAGAGACATTTTGTGATTTGCAGCTTTAGATTAAGGATGATGAGGGTGAATACTTAAGGAGAATGTAGACGTCCTTTAATGTTCCAGTTTTGCATCAAACATTAATTAAATACCAAATTTTATGACCATAAAGCTGAATGTTTCTCAATGGTCTATACAGCACAAAAATATTCAGGCAATGAGCATTTAAAAATCTCCGAGTAGGGAAATTCCTTCGCCATTGATTCCTCAAACTTACAATAATAAAATGAATAATCACAAATCGAAAGCTTTTTGGTGTAAATTGAAGGCATTAGTCACAATCTCATGGGAGACTACTTAGTAATGTAAAAAAAAAAACCTTAACATCATATGTAAATCAAATATAGTGGCTTACATGTATCGAAAAGTTGATTTACATAAATTTGTTATTCTAAAACTGATCAAAATTCATGAATGCTCATAATAAATGCTTGCGTGTGTATATACGTTCGCGGTATGATAGATAGATAAATTCCATTTATATGTTAATAAACACCGCCGAAGCTCCGTCACATTATTACGAAGAAACCATTTGTGCGTCATGTCAAATCTCAGATGGATTTGCGGCATACATACATAATATTCAGTCACTTCATACATAGATATCAAATTGTTGAAACGCGTACGCGAATGGTATGAAAGTTCAATGTTATAATGTTCTCAAGATCTTAATATTTTGATATGTCTTTTATAGATTTAACACTTTATGAATAGCGTAGTTCATTCACATTTCATTTTGATGGCATGATGACATGGAATATTATTTACAAGGGACATTTCTTCATGCATGTAACGGAAAAATGTACAGCTTTTTACGTGGTAAATGAAGCGAGTTTTCAAGGAACAGTGCCATCAAATATCACGAATAAAGAATGAAAATATGATTTACACTCGGAGCGTTAAATCCTCATGAGTAGCTTTATATGACATCCTGGAGTGAGCGACTTCATGACGATAATTAAAAAGAGATTGCTATTGTGAAACATGCTTATGATGATGTATTTATTAATCAAAAGCTTTTGTGTATTTTCGCTTTTGGGGATTTTTCGCTCATCTCGAGCGTAAATAGCGACCAATATATATGAAATAAAATTTCTCATTCAACATCGAGCTCAAAACCAATATCCGTTCGGAGAGTATATCTATAGAAAAGGCCGAGGTGGTTTCAATGAATATAGAAATATTCTATAAATTTATTGATGCTCTTTCACTTCCTCAATATTGTTCCTTTGTGCGTCTGTTTGTTGTTCGCTTTTATTAGACATTTGACAATTGCACAATGATGACAAAAAAAAAAATGTGATCAAAATTGGAAAATGTTTAAAACAAAAAGCATCATTTGTGTCCTGAGCTTTTTGTGCATGCGGAACAGGAAGGGATTTTACATTTCTTTGTGCTTTTTCAGTTTCCTCATTTCGTGTTCCTTTTGAACGATCCATTGGTCTCTTGCTCTTCTCTAGTTTTCCTCCAAACACTCCGACCGTGCACACTCCAACCATTCGTTTCAGGGAAAAATGCCAATGAGCTTGAGCTCTGTGCGCAAAAAGGATTCTCTAAAAATTCGGAATTCATCAGACGACTTTTGCTTTAATTTCCTGGACTAAAAATACGGAATCGTGTTATGAAATTGAAAATGGATCATTATTTCTCGTCGTCGACATTCGTCCCTTTTCTCCGCTTCTTCATTCCCTTTATAATGAAAATTTATATTTTATCATTCGAATGAAAGGAAAACTTTTTCTCTCTTTGGCTTTTTAAGAGAACTTTATTTTTCAAAAAAAAAAAAATGAAAAATCACAAAAAATATTTCTGGGCTGTGTAAAGCTGCGAGGAGATTTAATAGTCCTCATTAATCATCAGCAAAAAAAAAAAGTTTTCTCCTTCCTGTGTAAACTTACTGTTTTGTATATTGAGAGACGTAGAGTGAGTGTGCTGCTGATGATTTGAAGGTAAGCATGTAATAAAAAGATAAATTTCCATTCACTCTATGCAACTTTGGCACAGAGAATTTGTTCGTTACAAGTATTGTGATGGCCGTTAAAACTGTAGAAGAAGTTTTGTGCATTAATTTCTCATTGTGTTGGCACATTCTCACCTTATCAATTAGGCAATGGACGTTCATAAATCAAAGTACGATTCTGATGAACATCAAAATAAATATCAATTTGTATTGGATACATTCGAATTCGATATCGAGCGATGCTTTCACGAAGGTAGAACTCCAAGTATATTACACGTGAAAGAACATGATAAAATAAATCCATAAAATGTCTTTATCAACATTGCATTGAAAGATTTTTTTTTATCCCCAGCGGAGAAATGATACAGGAAAAAAAGGAAAGAGAAAGAAAGTTTGACTCCACAGAAGGCCGGAGCAAGGCGAGAACACACATAACAATAATAAATTATCAAACTTTTCCATTGTTTGCTGTCGGATGTATATATATTTTTTTTCTATATTTTCATTTCACGTCATGATTTGTGTAGGAGAAGAAAAAGGGAATATTCCAATAATTGCATTTACATAAACACAAAGCTATTTCATATCTATGGATCTACGATGATAAAGCACTGTTGAGATTTCCAATTTCATTTATATTTGTTGGACTAAAGTTTTATTATAACTACAAAGAGTGGGAAAGTTTTAAAGCAGTTTTATGAAAAATCCAATTTTTCGAAATATTGAAGTTTGTTTTAAGGTATTTGGAATCGAGAGATATAACCTATCGTACCGTACGGCGAAAAGAATCGATGCAAAGTTTCTCAAGATTTCTCCGTTTCGATGGTTTTCTTTTGATGAACTTTTCTTCGTTCTTCAAAATCCATCAAGCCAGTTTATCAAATTCATTTCGAAAATATATTGTATTTTAATACAAGCTTTCATTCCCTGAAGTTTAACGACGAACCCTTTTCCTCTTCCTGAACAAAGCAGATTGCTAAACCTTTAATGATGTCGCACAAATTCCTTGTGTCATCAAAACTTTATTCAAGTTGGGACCGAATTTTTTGAGAACATGTCCACACAATTGTCAAACGAGTACCTTCCTGTATGAAAATTTCGCATTGTGAATGGAAATCTGAATACATTTATTTGAGTAAAGCTTTTATCGAGGGAGAAAGATAAAATTTTTGTGAAATGCGATGAAAATTCAAGCTATTGTTGGATTTTTTTTGATAAAGAATGTGAGAAAAACTAAATGGGAAAAAAAGTTTTTTCTTTTTTGAATTATGCAATAAAAAAAAATTGTTTCATTCTTATTCAAATTTAACGTATGCAGTAAAAAAAAAAATATGTACCATAATTAACGCATTTTGACGGAAACTTAATTTTTAAAGTTTTCAAGTAAAATTTTCCACCACAATGAGGTAAAATATCTGAAAATATTTCACTGTGAAGTCAGCTTGGTATATGACAAAAGAGTGACTATTTTTCATTAATAATGAGAAATAAGTGTGACAATGTGATAAATGTATTAACATTTCGTTGAACGATCCTAAATTTTCTCATGCAGCTCAAAAGCTAAAATTCATTCAAGCATCAAGGATACGGGGAAGAGGCAGAAAAAAACTGATATATGTGGTGTGTAAATTATATTTTTAGTTTTATATGCTTCTGGTTGCGTCTCACCCGGCAGAAAAAGGAAACGATTCCACAATGGCAAACATCACAATCCGGCTTTCACTCCCAATATCTACCACTTTATGCTTCACCATCCAAAATGTTTATGACTTTCAATGGGCAAACTGAATTTTGTGGTATAAATGTTGGACCTAAACTAAGCTCCCTCCAGCATCTAGAATGATGCCTGGGCAAAGATGGAAAGAAAGAAAGAAAGGAGAAAAATATTTACCCATATTTTATTTTCATTTAAGTAGTTTTCTTTGTATAAGACATTCAATTTTACGTATTATCCCATCTAACAGTAACAACAACAATGGTCTTCAAGTGTATGTGTGTGTTTGTGCATGTGTTTGAAATGACAGCTTTTTTATGATCAATTCCATCCACTAACATCATTCATCGATATCCACAAAAAAAAAATCTTTCATACTTGTGGTGCTCTCAAAGTTTACGTTCGCCATCCTTCACCACAAAACAGCCACAGAAAGATGATGTCATTTTGTGTGTATGGCGGCAAGGTTGTAAAAGAAAGTGGCTGAAAGAAGAGAAATATATGTTACAAGAACGAAGCTGAGCTTAAAATTTATTTGTATAAAAAGAAGAAGAATGAAAGTACTCAAGAAATCCAATTGAAAATAAATATTTCTTTTATGGGGTTTCTATTTGTTCAGATCAGATACAGTGAGGAGCTGGGAGTAGTAGTTAGAAATGTGAATAAACATTGTGCATGTGAACACTTCAAAGCACCCGTTGAATTGCTACTTTTACCCACAAATTAATTCAATGACTTGAGTGCACGTCAACTTTATGTTTTATTTATGAGCTTTCAAGTTGTCTCCTCAAAAAAATTTCACATAATTTTTTTACGCTCCTTCTACGGTTGAAACAAAAAAAAAATAGTTCCACATTGCGGAATGAAAGTTGTGCATCCTGTTGAATTAATTCAATTATGATCCATTTCGACCATCGCGCCCAAACCATGCCGCCACTTCTACTGAACTCTTCCGCTGGCAACAGAATTGGAATTTAGTGTAGATGATGATGATAAAAAAAAAGTGGAAACTCTTTTTTTTTCTATTCGTTATTAACTGCATTTTATTTGTCATTTTCACACAGTTGAAAAAAAACCGGGGAACCGAGTTTAGGGGAAAAGTTGTTTGTTCATTTTGTGTTTACGGGACAATCCAATCAGGGCCGCAGCATCGTTTATCATAAAAGCTTTGATGCAATTGTTTTATGCGTCATACAATTAAGCTGCATAAAACACAGTGGCATCCCTTTGGCTGCTATATGCCAAGCATAAATCTCTGTTTATGAGCAATAATTTAAGTTTTCAAAAACATTTTCCGGCTCTCAAGTGCTGCTACACTTGAATTTCGCCTGCCAGACTTGAACGGGGGAAAAAAATTGTTGCAACCGATTTTTAGTTGCACAGTTTTTTTTTTTTTTGTTTGTTTACTCAACTTAATAATTTTTCTACTGCTACTACTGTTTGTGTTCATCTCTCGCAATTAAATACGAGTAGATAAAGCATCACCAGCATACTTCACCATAAAGCACAGCGTGCAGATTTTGTGAAGCACAAAATAAAGTTAATAATTCAATTAATCTCAGCAAATGCAAGTTAATTACAGTGAATGAAGAAAATATATTGAAAAAAAAAAAAAAATGCTTTAGAATGGAAGAAAAAGTTGTTGCACATAAAAAAAAGCGTCAAGAAAAGTTTTTTCTTAATTAAATTGAGCACATTCTTCACAGAGGTTGACGGAAGTTAAAAAAAAGAAAGAGAAATCAAAAGTTTTTCTTCTCTATCAGACAAAAGCTAATTCAGTAAATTTTTATTGTCAACAACAATAAGCAAATCTTAAAATTTGTATCGTTAACGACCTCAAAAATCAAATGACGTCCCACTGTGTTTACTAAGAAATTAATTAGAAAACAAACTTCGCTGTGGTCTTATTCAAATAAAAATTATTCATTGTTTACCCGTACACGACATAAAGACTTCAATGTCAATTTTGATTGATCATGTATTCATGCGACGATGATGGCGACAGAAATTGTAAAGCCGTAAGCCAGCAAACGACACAATTGAAAATTAATGTTCGTTTTTGTTAGGCTTACGATGCTTGCTAATTAGCATAATGAATCTGGGTATTCAGTTAATTATTCATCACTTTGAATTTACAGTGAGAAAATAAATTCCCGCAAATTTCTACTTGCAAAAAGTACCATGATGCTTGAAGAAACTTCCTTCGCACATGAAAAATTCAGTGAAATTTGTGTTGCAGGATTTCTTTTTCTCTCTCTCTCTCCAAAATTCGAAAGTAATTGAGTGTGACGGCAAATGAATAGAATGAAATCACCTTGGAACCATAAATGCTTATCCATCTTTTTTACTTCTTCGAGTGTATAAACATCATTAAAATGAATTTAACAATATTAGGAACAGAAAAGCGGTCTAACAGGATATTCTTTAAAGAGACCGTTACTGACCGTCCGCAAATTTGTGCTTGTTTAGGAAAAATCCAATCTCCAAGTGTTCTCATCTTCAGGGCATTATTATGTGGAAAGAGATGATGAGAATGGAATATCTTAAAGCATCCTTCACTGAAGCCATAGAATTTAGATAAATTTAAAAACCATACTTACATACATTTATTTTACAGGAAATTTAAATCCATTAAATCGCATATCACAGCAAGCAAAAAAAAAAAAATAATGGCAATAGCACACCCGCCACTAACACAAAGTAACGAAATTTGTCGTTTGCCAAAAATATACTCGAATGAAATTTTAATTTGCGTCTCGAAAACTTTTTTTGCCGCGGAAAAAAGAAAACTTTTTTCATTGTTTTCTTTAAGGGTACATGTACATGTTACGAGATACATTAATATGAAAAACACAATTCCAGCTTCTATTTAAGCACGCAATATTTGATTATAAAATGATTAATTTCTATTTTGTGCAACAAAGTGTTACGCAATATTTGAATGTTCCCTTATTGTCTTTTTGTTTCGGATCCTCAAAATCATGCTTTGATAATTACAATGATAATGTTTCATAAACCCCATAGAAATACATCTTTGCGCGGATCCATTCAAGAATTTTTTCTGTTGCTACTGCTGTGGAGTGATATTAACTTTTTTTCTTTCTTTTTTTCAATTACGCGGCGCATTTTTTTTCATGACCGGATAAGAGAAATGAGATAAAAAGATAAATACAGCCACGAGTGAGATTCTCGACAAACGAAAAGGATGCTTCTGGTGAGGATTCAAAAAGTTTAAATGGCTTTTAGAGAGAAGGAAGTCTAAACAGGAAGACCTCAACTGTAGTAGAAGGGGATCAAAAAGGTGTGTGTATATGTGTGATGCCTAAAACGGGAAGCAAAAAAGTTGGATTTAATAGGAATGCTCATCCTTCTCGTTGAATGGAGACAAACCATTATTTTGTTTTGGGGGACAAGCTTTTTATCTCTCAGGAATGTTTATCATTTCTCCTGATGCAGATATAAATTTTCTGTTTGTTTAATTTGCTTTTCTACCTTCCTCTACATTCCTCCATCATTGACCGCTTTTTTTAACAAGAGTGAAAATTAAAGTAAGTATGTACCTTGCTACAACCTTTTCCATCACTCTCCTTTCCTCCTTTTCTCTTGGGATTGTGTCTTTGTCAGTTGATGTCCCTCTCAGTTTATTTCCCAATTGTGTATTTTGGTGCTTCTCTGGTTGATGATGCTGAGTGTATCTTATTTTATGGCGGTGACGATTATGGTTTTAAAATTTAAGTGTTTGAAATGGCAAGCAGCAGCACTCGTAAAAATTGTACGTAGATATGTTGTTGATATCTCACTAAGGAATGAAATAAAAAAGCATAGTTTGAGTATGTTTCTAGTGGTTGATGCTCCTTTTGCTCAAACTAAACAACAAAGTGTGACCTCCCTCCTGACAAATCCATAAAATAGGGAAAAATCTACTAAAATTTAACCATGAAATGAGCCACTATGAGAGGTCTTGACAAGGAATGAGAGGGATAGAGATGGGCTCAATAAAAGTGGTCGAGTGTTTCTTTTACGGTTCATCCCCCTTTGTGGCTCAATTTATTGTTTTACTAGCCTACTTTAATGTGTAAATGTTTTTTTTTTCTGGTTTCCTTTTGTCGATCGTATAAATTTTCTATTTCTGTGACAAATAGTTGGATTCACCCATACAATCGCAAATTGAAGCAAATGTTGCGCAAGAAAAATCTTCTGGGCTGCTGCTGTTTTTGTTGTGTGGTGTGAAACATATTTTGACAATATTTTATGAGCTTAAAGCGTCATTTTTCTATCCATTTCTTTTTGTGTGTGCATGTGTGTGTAACAATTGGGTTGAATATTGTTGGTAGGGCCAAAATTTGAAATGTTTTTTTTTTTTTTTGTTGTTTCAGAGAGCAAAACCCGAGAGCTACAAAAGTATTATTTTAGGACCTGTTTGCAGTGAATTTAATACATTGTTTTTATCATTTAATTATTTATTTATTCTAGTCTGTTAATTTATTATCTTAATACTGCCGTAATGATGTTTAAACATTGCTGCGAAACATTGAGTTCCAGAAAGCTTTTCTCACCAAAAACTCTCAGACTTGTGGAGCTTTACTGATCATGCGCATACAAATTTTTAGCAATTCTCTTTGATATTATTATAATTCTGCATCTCATGTAACATTTTCCACAT
Source organism: Propsilocerus akamusi (assembly GCA_018397935.1). NCBI lineage: Eukaryota > Metazoa > Arthropoda > Insecta > Diptera > Chironomidae > Propsilocerus > Propsilocerus akamusi. The sequence goes on along the minus strand of CM031468.1, from coordinate 25,260,319 downwards.
TTCCAGCTTCTGTGAAACAATGCTAAAATGAGAGATTTTATCACAGGAAATTTCAGTCAAATGAGAGAGGAAAGCTACATAGAAAAGCCTTGATAAGCGTTTGGATATTTCAACATGTTCAGTTCTAGTCGGTTCATCTTACAATACGGTTAGACCTTTTATTGTTCCGTACTGTGTACAACAAAACATAAAAAAAAGATTGAAGAAAAACTACAAAAAAAAGAGTGTTTTGCGAAAACCTACAGGATAACAATGCAGGACCAAATGTCCTTAGTTCTGAAAATCTTGGAAATCTCGTCAATGGATTAATATGTTCGATTTTCTGATGGTTGCTTAGAGATTGAAAAAAGGATTTCATTAAAGCTACATTTCAATTCAAAAATAGGCGGCAGCTTAAAAAAAAATTCGTAATAGAGCTGCCGAATTTATGAAACGTTCGTGGTGGCGCAAAGTGAGATTGGATTAGCGCGAGACATTGAACAAAGTAAAGGTTTCTTTTTTTCGAGTGGCTTTAAAACCATCGAGTGAAAATTCCACCGTCAGACCTATTAAATGAAGCATCATTAATTGATGCCCATCAAAATTGTGAGCACGTGAAATCGCTAAAATTTAATTACAATAAAAACCGTATCCCATTTTGCAGAAAAAGTGTGTTTCAGCTTAATCTAATTACGTGATTGATTAACAAAATACGAATGCTGCATTAATTTTGCAATAAGCTACAAACTAGACAACGGCTGCGAATTGGTCATTAGATTGTAACGTTGAAATTTTGCAACAATAATTTGCATAAATTATCGTGTGGAAAATACTCGTGAAAATTCAGTGTGAAATCAATTTTCCGGTGCTTCAATATCAAAAAAAAAAATGCGCAAAAAGTTTACACTTTGGCAGCTTTTACCGGAACTGAATGCATAATTAATTAAGAGCAAATATGAATAAATTTCTCGAAAATTGATATTCGATCGATCTGTAGTGACATTTCACCAAATAGATGTTTATCAGTAAGGGATGCTGTAATATCTATTATTCGATCAGAACATGAATATTAAAATCACACAACAAAAAATGAAGAAAATTGCTTATAGAATAATTTAAACAACAACAGAAGACTGCTTACTAGCATCAACATAACAACACGAATTTGCGATGATGATAAAGTCATAAAATAATATTTTTACTATAAATATAATTTTTTCTTTCGTGCCCCTGAAAGGAAAAAAAAAACACAATTTCCACTCCTTCCACCAAACATAGGAGGAAGTTAAACGTATAGTAAGAATAAACAAAAAAAATATATTTATGAATCCCTATGAAGCTGCCGGAAGATAAGCATTTAATGTAATCCAAAAAGTAAAAGCAAAAAAAAATTGTGCCAAATATAATGAAATTACATATTGTTATGAGAACGGTGCATATGTGTTTAGCTGGCAGTGTTGTGTGATCAAATAATAAAATATTTGGAATAGTGAAATAAGCAGATAAAATAAAAAGAAATAAAGTTGAAAAGTGTTCTCTGTTAGAAAAGGAAATAGAAGTAAATTTTGTGAGCCTAAAGAAGGAAAGAAGCAACTCAATCACCATAAAATGACGGGTTCGTTAAGAATTTTTGCAGCTCGAGGGCTTCTATTGATTTTCATTGCCCTTGGGACAAATGGACAACAGCTAACTGAAAAGATACCGTTAGGTGAGTGCTTTTATGGAAATTTTCCTATGCTCCCAATAGACCAACTCGCCCTAAAACACATAACCTTGCTGTAAAGCCTTTTTTCACATTCTCTCCATCATCATTCGGAGACCCCCGCGCGCGTACCGCATCGAAATTTCCCTCATTGAAAAAGGAAAAAGGATTTTCGATCTGGTTCCTTTCTTCCTTCCTATTCATTCGGTTTCGTTTTTATATTGTTCGTGTGTCTTTGATTGTTTCAAGGAGATGATGGAAAAAAAAAATATAAGAAATCTGACGCGATAAAAAGAAAAACAAGTTTGGTGAAAACAAACATTTTCGGATGAAAAATAAATATCCGTTCGTCCTTCAACATACATCCTTCCATACGAACAGTGAATGATGGTTCTGCGAACTGTGAAGAAATATATCTTTTGCAAATATTACGCATTCCTGCAATTCATCGTTTCTCCAATGAAATGTTCTACATGAAATGGTGAAAAAAACATTTTTCACAGTGAGAGTAGGAAAATTAATAACAAGAAGAAAAATATGCTTTCATATATGGCATACATCGAGCGTAATATCCTAAAACAAACTTTCATTTCTTTACCCACGAAAGCTTTTTTCCTGAGCCGCAATATAAAGTTGTTTTTGCTGTTGTTGAGTTTAGAAAAAAGTTCATTTTGGACTATGTATGTAGGGATGGATAATCCTGCAGTGCCTTGAACACAACAATCTCGACTATAAAGTTATCAAAACAATCTTGATTAAATCATAATTTCATTATTAATATACCGAACGATCATGCAAAATTGCTTTGTTCCAATGCTTGCACAAAAGCTTTCCATCGCTCGCCAGCCTGTATGAATTTTCATGTGTTTATTTTGGGACATTCGAAAAAGGCCTTTCAACTAATTAGAGATACAGTGAAAAAGAAACAGGCAAAATGAAAATAATTAGAATCAAAAGGGTTTTTGCAACCTCCCAGAAATTAAAAGTTGAGCCATTAACACGTAATTTTAATTAAAATAACTTAATCGGCTCTCTGAATAAAAGAATTAAGCGTCAGCTTGACAATGCCAGATATTCATGGAAGCACCAAAAATCTCCTCCCATTCACCAAGTTTCGAGGTGATCCCTGAGCAGGTGAAATCTGTTCACCGCTAGATCTGTCTTGACATCTTGACGGAGGCGTTTAGTATTTATATTATTTATTGCGTGATACTGCTTAGAAATGATAATTTTATGGAAATTTTTAAACTTTTTTCATTTTAGCCACATAAAAACTTTATTAATTCAATTTCTACTTGGTGTGGTTTTCATTGAAGTCAGCAATGTCCCCACGGTGCAATTTTTTTCTTGCTCTCTTTCAACAACAGTAAAAAAAAAGAAGAAAAATGAATAAAAACAATTCGCTTAATTCATCATTCGCGTGCTTCTTGATTTGTTGAAGATAAAATTTCTATGAGTTGGTGGAAAAACAAATAACAAAAGAAAATTCATGGCAGTCTGCAAGAGATGTGTCATTCATGTATTCGTCAAGCAAAATTTTTTTTTCTGCCACCCTCTGATAGAAGAATAGAAAAAAAAATCATTTTTTCACTTCGTCGACAAAGTATTTTGATATTTGATGAATTTCAGTCATTTCTTAGTGGAAAGGCGACCTTAAATTATATTTCCAAAACATTAAATCCTTATCTCATACACTACATATACGGCTGAATATGCCAAAATATTCTACTGGGCTGAAAGCTTTATAAAATGCAAATTATTTTTATACACAAAACGGTGAACGAATATGACAAATGATTTCACATTTCATACGAAAATTCTTTCTCCATTCATTTTTTTTTTGTATGATGAAATATGAGATTGACAAAACGGAAACTGCCAGAAAAAAATGAGCTTGTTGGCTCTGCTACAGCATTCACATTTTGTGATGAAGAAAGTCATATGAAAAATTGCAGAGAAAAGTTGGGAATATTATAGAAGAGAGTTATCGTGTTGTCATTGTGATGTAACAGCAGAACATTATTTCACTTCTTGACTTCATGGCACTGACATTGTGTGTTATCGCACATCTGTCCTTATACGTTTACTAATTATGATGATTTGATTGCTGCTTTTTTTTGTGGCTTTGAAATGCTAATAAAAATACTCAATTTGAAGGAAATTTTCCCCCTAATACTGAAGTCTTCCTGGAATCCTTTTTTTGTTATTCATCCTGACGAGTCCCATCAGAATTTTAATGTCCTTTTAGCATATGTTACAGTCGAAAGTCACAACCAGATTAGCTCATCAAATAACACTCAATTTGTTTTGTAAGCGAGATGGGTTACAATGGATTTTAACGATACAGTTTGCATGCAGGACATCGGATATTATGTATACAAGCATCATCATCATGGTCCATTTTCCAAGTGCCGAGTCCGGAAACTGTTTAAAATTCTAATCACCTTGAGCTTGAATGGCCCACTTTTATTTGCGTCCGGGGTGTGAATATCAAAGTACATATTTGTTTTGTGGATTGTGCTTTTCCATTCCGGATGACACTTAAGAGTTATTTAAGGAAGTAATGATCAGTGTCATCCGCCCTTTTTTATACTATTACAACGATGATCACTCTTCAGTTTGAATTTTAAATTTCTCGTCAGTTTTCAGGGATTTCATTAATTCCTCGAATATAAAAATTTTCAATGCCAGATATTTTAGTGTTCATCCAATCTAATCCACTTTGCTTTTTTCCCAGTGATCTGCTGGTTGTGATAATGAAATTATGAGGCTTTCTCATGAACCATAAATTTTCCAATTCTTCCCTTTCTCTTCCGTCGCGCAAGTATCAGACAAAAAAAAGAAAAGAAACATTGCTAAAAGTGGCATTAAGTGGATGTTCAGAAGCAGCAATGTACTCAGCTTACAATATATCTGTTTTTGTAAATATACGACAAAAATCTCCTCCTTATCTGAATCTATCTCAAAACATGACAAACAATTATTGTAATTCCTAAACATAAAAGTCGCAGCCAAAAATTTTTTTTTTATAAGGCTGAAGCATGAGAAAATGGGGAAATAAATTGCTAAATGATTGGCACTGAAGAGCTGGGTGGGAAGATGAATTCTAAAATCATGACATCATCGAGATACATCAATAAATGCGTCATTTTTTCTTTAATCGGATCAGTTTCTAGACCCTTGGGTAATGGACTTTAAAAATTTCCGCCTGAAAGGGACGAAAAATGACTCAAAAATTGAGCAATTTAACATTTAGTGAGAAAAACAAAATTAGCTATAAATTTTCTTTAGAGACAAAAATTCTGTATGATGAACTTACAGTCCCGCACATTTACAGCCATTTCTCAAATTGTTTATATATGATATTTATTTTTAAAAATCACCTGATGCAACAATTTTTTTTCGCAATTCTTCAGTTTATTATTTCTTCTGTCAGCACCGCACAATAATCAACACCTGGTTTTATTCTTTCTTGTTTTACGCCGAAAAAGAAAACCACTTCAAGTTTATATTTCCCAACAAATCGCACACATGTTCCATCTTTTTATACAAACACTTACAGTTTGAGACTTTATTGTTATTGTCTGGGCTATATGAGATAAAAAAGGAGTATAAGAAATAACAGGAAAGTACATTTTTTACTTCTTTATCTCACGGCGCGAGGCTTTTCTTTTTCTAATGCCGGAAGCTTTGTTGAATATCGCATGCAAAAGAAGAAAATAAAAATAAAATAAAGAACAGCATAGAAAGGTGGAAAAAGCACATTTGAATATTTTATACGAAGCGATAATGCGAATTCTGATGTTGGGTAAGGCCCTCGTGTCATTTGCTCCTCTCTTAAATTTATATTGCATGCCCATGAACGTTGGAATCTTATGTCCATAAAGTACTGGGAAATTGTAAATAATCATCCGTTGAGGAAAAAATTTGAACAGAGATTCAAGAAAGGTTTTCTTTTGCCTTTTTATGTTCACGGCCATTTGCACATTAAATAGGAAGTTTCTGTTCGTTTGGATCGCTGGTGAAAGCAAGCATGAGCTTTTATAGTAGCCAACTTTTGAATAATTTACGAACTATTTATTAAAATGAAACCAATTTATTACTAAAGTTCATTCGCTCGCATCCCTTTTGCAATCATCAAAAGTACTTCTCAGAAGAAATTCATTAAATTTTTAGCTTCATGATGATGATCATCAAACAGAATTTAATAGGAAACGGCACGTCGTTCTTGGGAATTTTATAAAAAAAAATCATAAGAGGATATTTTCACATGAGTTTTATTATTAAACTGCACCACGCCTCAATAAAGTTTTGTGAAATTATTGCCATAATTTCATTCTAAATGGAAATAAAGTACCGACAGCAAACTACGGAAAAGTAAGGGAAGAAAAAAAGCTTCATTACATTATATTGAGTGGGATTTCCTTCAATTTTTCATGCTTTGCTTTTACGCTATGCGGAGCTTTTTTTTATTATATTTATTTTCATCACAAATTTTATTGATTTTTTCCCTTTCATCGTCTCACACAATTTTCGCTTTATCATCGTTCTACTCGCCGTCGCTGCTGCTACTACTGCTGGTACTTGATACATTTCTCAAACTTGTAATTTTCCTTTCATTTTATTGATGAAATTTGAAATAAATAGCTAGCTATAAAGCGAGCTTTCAGCTGCTGCCTTTCAAAGAAAGCTTTCTTCATAATAAAAAGTTTGATTTCTTCTTATCAAATTAAGGATACTTTTGTATACTCTTAGTATAAAATTCCATTTGTTTAACAGCAAATGATGTCCAGCACAATGCAAGTGCTTCCAAATATTATTAAATTCGTAAATTATACTTGAGAAAAAAAAAAAACTTTCTAAATGTTAACCGAGAATAAAAGGATTTCTGTTCAGCTGTAAAAGTTTAACAATAAGAAAATAAAAATCAAGAATATAATTAGGTTTGTTTTGCTGTGTGGCTCTCGGTAACCCGCTCGTCTTTCTAAGTGTGAACAAAATGAATCGAAAGAAAGTTTTCTTTACTTTTTTTTTGTCTTTGTTCATCCGACACCCGAAAGAAAAATCCTACAAAAATTTTATTTCTTCGTCTTATTCGCATAAATTCTTTACAACCATAATTGTTTCAAACTCAGCAGAAAATTCTTCCGCTTCATTGCGGCGCGCTCTGAAATGGAAGATTTGTCATGAAAAATGAAAAGGAAGAAAAAGAATTTGCCGCTATGTACGTCGTGGCCTCAAGGGCATAAAACCGATATTGATTCCGAGAGAGACTCGACGGAATGATAAGTTCTATATAGCCAAAAATAAAGATTAATTACATACATTTAGAAAAATGACTAAGAATCTCGCGAGATGGAAACATTTTTTTCCTTCCCTATACGTTCCTACAATCATTGAGCAAACATTAGACATAGAAAAAAATGGCTTTTTAACCATGAATCACGCATTATGGAAATTGGGCTGTTTATTGCGTGGGAAGACCAGGAAGTAGAGAGAGGAAAATGATTTTATGAAGATTTATGGTCAGACGATTCATTTTAGATAATTATTTTCAATTTTTAATGGCAAAAAAGTATAATTTATGATGCTGTTTAATGTATGAAAGTAATGATTTCGTTTCCTTCGTCCCTTTACTATTTTTTAACGTTTCGACCGATGAAATGTTTTTTTTCGTAAACGAGAGACCATGCACACAAAAGTTAAAGCCGCTAACCATATAATTCTTCATAAGCAAGAATTTTTGTGCCTTGTCAAAAGCTATAAAATGTTTTATTTATTCTTTATGCTTGTTTTGCAACAATAATTTTGCTTTTAGAATGATTTTGTTACTGTTTGGCCTTTTAATGCTCTTTGATTTTTTGGTGGGCGCGACTGGAGTTAAAACAATGATTTAGCTGTAAACGTTTTAGGAGAATTTCGCTTTAATTCACACTTTAGTGAATGAAAACCACCGGTTGTGGGATGAATTTGTTAGTAATGTCTGTAGAACATTTAATAGCACGATTATTGTCGCTATTCAAAAAACCCTCCTTCTAAGAATTTTCTGCCTTAAATTTGCAACAATTTACAACAATTGTTTTACGTCCAACCAGTCAACCCCATTTAATTTTTCACTTTATACCCTTCAGATGCGCACTTACTTACTCTTTTCCCCGTCCCTTAAATTCAATGTTAAACTGTTTGTTGAAAAAAAAAAAAAAAATAGAAGAAAAAGGAAACATTTTCCACCGGAATGAATTTTCTTAATTTTTTCCATTTTATATTTTTTGCTTACTTACTGCTGATGCGAGATATGGAAAACCCTTGAAGGATCTTAAAGGTGCAGCCATTAAATAAAATGCCAAGACTTGTAATATTTCATTTCACGCACCAATTTCTTGGTATTGATCTCAGATTTTAATCTTAAGACATGTTCAAAAACTTTCTTCTTTTCTGGAAGTTAAGCTAAGAGCCTTTTCTTTAGAAAATAACCAAATCAACTTTCTTTTCTTTTTTTTTTACTGTTGTAATGACAGACAGACGTGAGTCGTAAAGAAAACTTTTCTAAAAATGTCATTTTTGTTAAATATAATAAGAAATGAAAAAAGTTCAAAAGTTCGAAAGCAGAAAAAAAAAAAATAAATAAATAAGCGCGGAGCGAACCTTAAAATAGATTTTTTTTTCTGTCCTCCCCTCACTCACGCAAGTTCAGATTTCAATTTGCCATCGAAAGAATGAAAATTTCCTCACAATTTTATTTCATTTCTTTTTTCTCCGATTTCCATTGCGAAATGAAGAACGTGTCTGGGTATCAATCAAGATTCTGACTCTCGCTCGAAATGATAAAATTAAATTCCATTTCGACAAAAAAAAACTGAGAAGAAACTCACAAAACAGATTTGCTGCTTGCTTAAGGTGAAGTTTTGCTGTTCAGATTTTGCGGGGGCGTAGAAACAACTGATAATTTATTTTTATAACTCGAGCAACAAATAAAATTAATTTTGAAAAAAATGAGTATCTATCTAAAGCGTGCACTGGAACAATTTGTGTTGGAGAAAAAATCTTAGCCAAACCCGCCCAGGATCTCATTTCGTGAACATCAATTCTGAGAATAAAAGCTATAAAAATCCTTTTCTTCGTCGAATTTACAAACAGTTTAACATGAAATACGCTTCATTGAAAGATTCTGATTCTGAAACAAAATCAACAAGGATTTTTAAAAAAGGAATAAAAATAGTTTTTTTTCTTGTACTGCTGTGGATATTTATTGAAAGAGTTCCTGGCTTCAGCTGAGTGCTCCAAAAAATATATAAATTCAAGATAATCTGCTGGATGTTTCTGCGGTTCCACTCTAAAGTGAAATTGTAAAAGCCTTTTACCATTTTTTCCCTTCCATCGCATCGATTTACTGGCGAACCCTTCTCGCTCTATACATGTATACGAAAGATAAAATTTTATTTATTCGCAAACAAAAAGCAAAAAAAAAGAAGAAACCTCAAGCATTTGCTGGTCGAGAGCCAGTATAGTATGTACAGATTGATACAGATTCAGCTTTCAAGACTGCTCTGTGTGTTTATCGCCGAGTTTTTGGATGCTCGATGTTTATCAACATAAATTTATTTATTTTAATATAAATTGAAAAAAATTGATTTTCTGCAAGGAAAAGAATCAGAGGGGAAAGTAACATGGGATAATTCCAAAGAGCAATGAAAACCCTCTTTCCACTCTCAACATTACATTCCTAACTACCTAGAAGGAAAAGATTTCACCTTATATCTAGATAGACGAGATGAGATAAATTCATCTCATAAATATTTCTCCTCCTTCCCACAATATTCGACGCGTTTTGATTGGAATTTAAAAAAAAAACTGCAGAAAAAATGTCATAAAAATGTTAAATAAAAAAATATTTTATGTCTTCTTTTTCGTCATGATTCATGATGGGCTGATTAAATTGGTTAAGGGACCATACGTTAATTATGTAAAGTTGATGGATTGGTTTTGCCTTATAAATTAATGACATTAAAACGCATTAAAAGACGGAAGAGTGGCCAAAATCTTGAAAAATAACATAACGTACCTAATTAAAGTATGTCCCCTAACCGTGTATCAGAAACGAAATGTGCTTAGAAGCATGAAATTTTGTTTAAAAGAAATGCCAATGGCTATATTTACATTTTGTTACATCGGAAGGATGTACTTCGATAGGTTGTCATCGTCATCGCGAGTTGTATAAACAAAATTCAAATCGTTCATTGTTCAAAGATAAGAAACCTTGAGAAGAGAGACAAAAAGCACCTTGAAATTTGCCAGTCAAAAAAAAAGCAAAAAACCAAGAAATATCTCATTTCATCCAAAATGAGTGAAAGAAAGTAAACTTGATAAAGGAAAATAATATCTCCCATCTATTTAAGCTCAAACCAAAGGTAATATCAACGTGAAACTTAACTACCTAAGTTGTGTGTCTAATATCACATTGTTACATCACTGACAAATATCGCTTTTTTTCTCCCCCCCATCGTAGAAGTATTTTTTTTTTTCGTTCCTTCGAAATCGAGACGGAATGAAATATTTATTGATACGCTTTCACTTGTTTGTATAACAGAAACGAATAAAACTCAATTGCGTTGTTGATATTGTTTCACTGAATGCCTGCTTTTGTCTCTCAGCTTTTCTCAACCCTCACACTGTTAAACCCTCGAAAAAAAAAAACATTTTGCAAAACAATTGACGTGATATTGAGAAGAAGCAACAGTAAAATAAAATAATTTTAGCCTTATCGCGTTTCCCTCTAAATGATGTCAAGAAATGAATGGTATTAAAAAATTTTCTAATATCACGCAAAAGAAGAAAAATTTTTTACAGCTTCTTTATTAAATTTCGGCTAGCAGCGCTTAAAAATAAAGCTGACAGCAACGCTTTTGGGAGCTTTTCTACATTCAGCTTTAAGCAAACCGAATAATTCGTAATTTATTGTCTCCATGAGTTCCTTTGAGATTTTCATAATGAACAGTCAACAACGAAAGCCTTGACGATGCTCTTCCCACATGCTCTGTTCAAATTGAAAAATATTTTTGAGAAATTTCTATTAATACTGAGTGGGGTCATTGGCTCACAACAGACAGAACGTGAGAATGCTGCTTTGGAGCTCTTGTGACGTTTCTTCAGATTAGTAGTGATTCCAATTGTGCGATAACGGAACATAATGGAATCCATATAGAATTTGCACCATACAATGCTAGATCCTGCAACGAATGCATACAAAATCTGGTTTATTGTCCAGCACATACAGAGAAATACATAATTAAAAAACAAATGTTTTCACTCTCTATCTAAAATTAAGGTTTAGATTGGAATCGGCTGCTGGATTGAAACGAGATGAAACGAAAATGTAAATTTTTAATTTTCAATTTGTATAAAACTTTTGGCTTATGAGCAAAATGAGTTATCTTTTATGGGTGGCTACATAGTTATTAAAACTTCTAATACAATTGACAATGAATGGCTTTTCAAACTAAGTTGATATTGGACTCAGTTTAATAATGACGTCCAGCCTGTCTTGTGAAGTTTATATTATCCCAACTAAAACTCGTACGTCATTAATAAAATGTTCCTAATTTAACATGAAAACGGCATGCAAGGGCCTCTCAATTAATTCCAAGTCCCATCTTAGTCATTAAATAAATAAAAAAAAAAGTTTTCAACGGGTAAAACTGTGCACTGGAAAATTTTGTCAGCCTTTAAAATGACTCTTAACTAAATGTGAAAAAAATTACCTCACAGTTTACCAAAGTGCTTCGGTATTTAAAATTTCGTTCAACAACTAAAAGTTGTATCATGCCACAAAAAGAACGCAGGCTAATTAACCCAACACTATGCTTTAATATAGCGTTGTTACTCAATTAGTTAGCTTTTTCCCTCTTTGAACGTTCTATACGAATATATATTTTTAACAACAAAAGCAGTGGCAAAAATAGCGATACTAGAAATGAACTCTGAGAGAACATTATTGTGTAGATAAATTAATTATTATACATGAAGCGCTAATTAATTTTTAATATGATTTATGAACATTTGCACGATAAAACTAAACTAGCAACAGCAGCCGGTGGTCCTGATCACGAATTCGGCTTGTGTAAATATAGTTTTACTTTTTTCCCTTCTATTTAACAGCATCCATTTAACTTTATTTGTTTTGTGCTGAGAAATTGCTTCAAGGAAAATAAGCTACACTTACTCACTCGCACACATACCGTGAAAAATTGCTAAACATTTCTCAAAAGACGCCGTGCTGATCCTTTGTCAAATATGCTGCTCGTTCCATGAAGTAATTTAGTTTATTGATCCCTCATGATACATTAAGCTCGTCATATTTTTTTTCCTATGCCTTCCAATGAAGCGAAAGCCCAACTCAATTCGGAACAATCCAATCAAAAGCTTTCTCTCTTTCTCTTGCTTCGTTCAGCAGAGAATGTTTTTAATTAATTTTGAGGCATTTAATGAGGGCCATTTATAGAATCGTCAAACAATTGAAGGAATTTTCACTGAATGATGTCAACGATCGCATAAATTGTCAACATCCACAATACTATTTATAAATGATTTGACATCAATATTGGAACATACCCCGAAATTCACATAAAATATTTTTACAAAACATTTAATTTTCATGACTCTGATTTTATGTTGTGCAAGTGTTCCAACTGAATCATGCATGTATCACTACTGAACATTTGCTATGATACACCCATAAACATCATAAATGAAATTAAATTTTCCATTTCTCTCTTACTCTATCTCTCTCTCACACACACACTCTCCATCTCCCTTTTCCTTTTACCCGCATTCCGTATTTTGCGCAATCAATAATTACTCACAGTCGTTAGCATTTAAATGATTAAAATGCAATCGAATGGAAAATGAGTGACAATTGTAGTAAAAAAAATCGATAATTTAATGAACGCAATCATAATAATTGAAACATTAATTCGGCGACAATTTCGTGCAAACGATAGAAATGTTTTATCTCATTGTTCTGTATTTTATTTCTCTCATTCAATTTACAGGTGCCATCTTCGAGCAGGGCACGGACGAGGTGCAATCAGCATTCAAATTTGCAATGTTGAATCATAATTTAAATGTTACCGCAAGGCGATTTGAGCTGCAGGCATATGTTGATTTAATAAGCACCGCAGACGCATTCAAACTTTCCCGATTGAGTAAGTAGACCTTTAGTAAACTTTTTTATATTAAACATTCCCTAATTACACAAAATTTCTGTACGACAAAGTTCAATTAAAGGCAAAAAGTTTGTGATTAAAAATAAAAAAGTATGAAATATGAGCATCTCTCTAGACAACATAATTAAATATTCATTAAAAAAAACCTGCGTCGTATCAGACACTACCGCCACAAACATTCGTTCCGTGCATATTCAGGTTATGAAAAACATAAAAAAATGTTGTAAAAATTTCCCACCGACGAATCTTTTACCATAAATTTGCCAGCTCTTTTTCCTGCATTGAATTTTTTTTTTTCTGGTTGTTATTGTTGCAGTCGTCGTTGTCCCGAAATTTTATATTGCTTTAACATTATTAATAATTAATTTCCGGTTTTCATTGTGATTCATGTTGAATTTTTTTTTTAACAATGTTGAAAAATATTTCCATTTTTATTGTGGCAAAATCACATAAATGTTGAATTTCATGTTGAAATCATTTAGTTTTTTTTTTTGGGAATGCTGACATCGTCCGTTTAATGTTATGTGTTATTTTATTATATGGGAAATAAGACTTGTATTGGTTGAAAAATAATAAGAACAAAATCATCTTTGAATACAACTGTGAGCCGATTCATAGTTTCATCAACACGATAAATGTTAAGCCATAATAAGCCCCGAATCGTGAATAGGATAAATAAGACTGATTTCATTCGGACAAAATAACAATAAATCAACTCACTATAACTGACTCCACACATCTGGATCCATAGTTGTGCAAACATGCATTCATCTGTGTAAATGTCGATGTACTGTTTACAACACATCTGATGACGTTTGTAATTAACTCAAGTTATATTTTTTTTTATCGCAATATTAAACCCTTAATTAATTAATTAATCGTCATGTACACTACATGACTCTATCTAGTAACATTATACCTGTGGTAATATTTAGCTTTTGCACATTTCTAGATTTTCTTTACAAGATCATCACTCATTTCTCTACATATAACTTTTCTTCTTTTTTTTATTTCAGTTTGTAATCAATTTTCACGAGGTGTGTTCGCCATGTTGGGTGCGGTGTCCAGCGACTCATTTGACACACTACATTCATATAGTAATACCTTTCAAATGCCATTCGTGACGCCACATTTTCCCGAGAAGGTAATTTTGACACATGTGTGAAAAAAGTTTTTCGTTTTTTAATTTAAAGAAATTGCGAATTCGTCATTGTGATGGAATCACAGAATCCTGTTTTTGGAGCTGCATAGAATAATTCTCTACAGAAACCACAAGAAGAGCTTTAACTGAAAATTTATTGTTTTGATTCAATTTCAGGTTCTCACCCCGTCATCAGGTTTTCTCGATTTTGCCATTAGTATGCGACCTGACTACCATCAGGCAATTATAGATACGATACGATTTTATGGATGGGATAAGATAACGTATTTGTATGATTCACATGATGGTGAGTAAATTTATGACATAATTCAGTCCATATTTCTTCGATTTTCTTCTCCCTCTTTGTATACTATTTGTGGTCCTTATGCTGGGATGCTGCTGATGAATGTTTGTGTTCTGGTGATTGGCAATTTGGAAACTTGTTTTAGATAATCTTTAGAGAATTTCTTAGTTGCCACTCCATGATTGTGAATCTATAGACGAAAAAGAGATAAAATTTGATACATAACAAACAATAAACAAAAATCAATTGGTTGCTATTAGAGTAGCAGCAGCAGATACACGATAAGAGGGAATTGAAGCAAAAATGGAGTGAATTAATTTGAAAAATATTGTCCAACATTTCAATGTGTGAGGATGTGTGTTTGTGTGCAAAAGTGTTTATCGTGTTTGCATTGGCTTTGTCTTTGTTATCCATTCATAAATAATTAGCTTCTTAAGCTGTATCGTTTTCATTTCATTTAATAGCATTATATTTCATTGTTTGATTAAGGTCTTATGCACGCAACACAAACATCAAGATTACCAATTCCGCATATCCGCATGATGTTGGGAGCTTGGATCTTAGAAATGGTGTTTAGCCAAAGGATTTGTGTATTTTTTTCACTCGATTTGGGATCAAAATGTGGAATGAATCTTTAACCAAACAAGAATTACTTACTTTTTTTTCGCTTTCATTTTGTTTTGCAATTATTCGAAATGGAAACATACACGAAACATGTTTTGATTCACTAATGACACACAACAGTGAACTCTCAAAAGCTTCAACACACAGCGAAAACACTTTTGAATTCTTAATCATCTATAAACATCATCTATGGCACATACAACTTTTAACTTCGCGTTACAGTGGGACACGAACGGAAAAGTGTTTTTTCTTTTATTATTTTCTTGAAGAAAATGTTGAAAATAAAATATGAAGATGTCAAAAGTCATGAATCAAATAAAGGAGTAAATGTGTCGTGCGCGAATACTTTTAAGCGACAGTAAAAGTGGATAGAAGATGATGTTGCAGATTGAACAAACAATTACTGAAATTGCTGTTGCCATCAACTCACATGAAACATTGAACAATAATAGAGAGAGAGAGAGAATAAAAAAAAAGTAAACAAAAAAAAAGTTGATATGCTCCGTCAAAATCTATTAGTTAAGCAATTTTCAGAGCTCAGAGAGATTCCATCAAAATTACACTTTTTCATCCATTGGATGCGAGTGTAAATGAAACTTACAAACAAAAGGAAACTTTCAACATATAAAAGAAGGAATTGTAACAAAAGAATTTTGTTGTTATGCGAGATTGCAGACAGGAGATGCTGAAAATGTGTTGTAACGGATAACGGGTTGAAGAAATGGAGAAAGAGGACGAGTTGAAAAACTTTTGTGCGGATGCGAGAAACTTTTTTTTATTTGTTAAAAGCTTAGAATGAGAGCTGGATAAAAAGAACTTGCTAATATTAACTGTACATTCAATGAAATGCCAAAAGCTACAACTCTTTATTGGCATCGAAAAGGGGTTTCTGTTATATTATATTTGATCAATTTACTTAACTTCTTACGGTCGATGCCGCATCACATCATGAAAGTTAATCCATTAATAACAATTCAAGACGCGTTCACAGCTTATACGAATATTTTAGATACTGACAAAAAAAAAAAAGAAAAGAAACTTTTTTTAAAAAAAATTTCATAAAACTTTTCCTTCCACACCCCAAAGACACGAAGAAATTTCTAATTACAATATCCAACATGCGTCAGGCAAACGCCAAAGCCACACAAAGCATTAACGAGGCCGTGTGAATGTCTCAAATTTTGTAATAAGTGGTTTCACTCTTCCGTGAAATGATAGATTAAGTTCGAAACTCCTTGTTGTGATATGAAGCAAGTAAATATTCGCCATGACGAAAAAAGCATGTGTACGATATGACAGGCCTCAAACCGACCATGAAAATGTAAAATTACAGCAGAATATCGTATATCTGTGTATTTGTTGTTTGTGTGTGTTTAATAGAGTGACGATTTCTAGGCCAACGACAAAGTGCTACGAGCGATGATCTAAATGATGTATAAAAAATACCCAGAATCCGAACCACATAACAGACAAAAAGCGTAATAGCGCCAGCAAATAAATCTCCCCGATGAGTTGGCAAAAAGTGGGAAATTATTTTTATTTTTTTTTTACTTTATTACATTATTTTATATTAATGCTACATATGACGTACACACATGATGATTACAGCGATGATATAGGTTTTTCGGAGACGCGCAAGCGTTCGATCTTCATCATCTATCCAGCATAAATTCAACCCATCATTAAATAGAGATTCCGTTTACAATTTTCTAAACTTTGCACATCATCTGCGGAGAAGATAGAGAGAGAGAGAGAGATGGTATGAGAAACTCATATTCGACCTTCGTCCTTAACTTTAAACTGTGATACTTAAGCAAATCATATTTTATGCTTTTTCATGGGGAGGACTGTGAACAGTTTGAATAAATGACACACGTTCAATTATGAATATATGCGACAACAGAAGTAGACAACGATGCCATGCAATAAAGTCTATATTAAATACTTTATTTTATTTGCTCGTGACTCGTGATAATAGAGAGATATGTGAAAAGCTTTCAAGGTTTTCATGCCCTATCATCGTCATAAAGACGTTCAATATTTCTGAAGATGTAAAACAAGAACTTTAAGAAATGTTTGCCAAACGCTTTGGGAATCATCGTGGGATTCTTTACATGAAAGAGTTCTTTTTAAAAGCTCTGTCACGCAATATTGTTCTATTCGGTTTCAATATCTTCAAATGCTCGCGGCAAAGATCGCGGTTACAAATCGTGAGAATGTAACCCAAATATGCGTAATCGTCTCTCTCTCTCCCTATCTGGTATATAAATGTATATATATATATATATATTATTCAAGTATATATTGATGGCACGAAAATTTACTCAGCCAGCACTCACATCTCGTACACGCTTCAGTATTATTATCTTCAAGCTACTTTTGATGTAGAAAAAATTACCGAGGAAACCTTTTTTTGTCGTCATGTTACATTGTAACAGCAAACGAAAGCAGCAAAAAAAAAAAACATTTTCACTCATCCATCGTTTCCCTATTTGTTTTCATTGCCATATATTTATACATCTCTTTTTTTTTGTAAAAAGAACCATCGCAAGAACTGCGATATATGAGAAGTTGTGGATATGAAGTAGATGAATATCAAGAGACTTAAAATAAGAAAATTTGAATATTCCATTATGAATATGATGATGACAAAAGTTTACTTGCGTATCTATCATGAAAGTATTTTCTTTTTTGCTCTTATTTATATATTCTCTGGACGATTGTTGGTAGTAAACACGCTTATACACATACATAATGTTCAATGACTATGGCATTTTTTTTTTTCGGCGTTCCATTATTCTTTAGAAATATCTCGTCTTGGTTCTTCTTTTACTTCGCAATGCCAACATTAGAGAGCACAGTATATTTATTCATATGTGTACCGACGACTGTACCCTATTGCCTTGAGAACATAATAAAGTTAAGCAAAGGAAAGGGAAACTTTCTAATGTTTTTTTTTTTTTTTTTTTTTGAAATTCGCTCATAGCAGAGGCACATAATTTTCATTGTTGAAAGATAAATTCTTTCAACAAGCAGCTATACTTAGACCATAAGTTGTGTAGGGGAGAGTGAATGAAATAAAGGAAAACTCTATAAAGTAAATAAAAATGCTACAACTTTATTTATTTATTTTTAACAAAGAATGAAGAATTTTCCCTCGGTCGCTTTTGTTAGATATGTTGTCGACACAAAGAATAAGGACGAACATTTTTGGGTGTTTCCTCGAGAATGAAAATCAACTTTTACTTCTTTTTTTTTTGCTTCTTCATTATAAAAGAACACTTATGATAATTTCAGTTTTTAGAGTGGCCCATAAAGAAATATTATGAATAATAATTTTTTGAAGAGAGAGAGAGAGAGATAGCACTTTGAGAAATCTCGAGAGCTTTCCTCTCAAGATAGTTATAAAGCGAACTGATGCACTTGACTCTTGAGGCCACCACCATCGAGAGCTTTATTCTCGTTGCTTGAAGACATAAATTACTAACAGATAATATCGCAATGCTGCAGAACATTTCACATGTTTCCACAAAAGTCCTCCACAAACGAGGAATAATTTTATTTCATTTTTTGTTATCCACTTTTTCGTCTGAAACATTTATTGTTGTGAATTTTATTTTACTTTCTTTCATTTTAGAGATAGAATGTGTGAGAAGAAAAATGTATTTATGCAATGTATGAATGTTATGCTTCCCCGACGATCATTGCATGTTTTTATGTCGTGACACTTTATAGGTTCTATATGGAAAATTTGAAGAGCATTAAGTAATATTTGTATGACTTTACTTGTTATTTTTTTTTTTTTTTTTAAATAAAGGACTCTTGAGACTGCAGCAAATATATCAAGGCTTAAATCCTGGAAATGAAACATTTCAAGTGGAAATTGTTAAACGTATAAACAATGCCAGCGAAGCGATCGAATTTTTAAAGAAAATCGAAATGCTCAATCGATGGTCGAGGAAGTATGTTGTACTCGATTGTCCAACAGAGATGGCAAAAGAAATTGTTAAAAATCATGTACGAGATGTTACATTAGGAAAGCGAACATATCATTATCTGCTCAGTGGTCTGGTAAGTTTTCTTCTCTCTCATTTTAATTTTAAAATTTCACTCGATATCTATATCTTAATTCATCCACGCTGCAAACAAGCTGCATGCCAAGAGAACATACATGCACAATTTATATAGTGAATCAGCAGGCAACGCTTCCATTCTCATGAGTATTTGGTGAACTGTGTGTGTTTCTTGTGCAACGACCGCCCTCCGTTTGTAACCCGCATTATCGCTCACTATGAATCTTTAAACATGAGAACATTTCTCGTTTGCAAAGTCGTTTTCCATTAAAAGCACTGTTGACGACTATCATACAGTACTGATACATATTATATGCCTTGTGCATAATATAATATAACAGCGTCAAGCATTCAACTTGGGTACAATAAAAAAAAATCCCATTACACACATGATATTTTCATATTATAAATAAACTTTCTGGTTTTTGGGGGGAAACTGCCGTTTATTACAACCGAAAACATCACCCAGAGCACAGAAACTCCTTCTCGACTGATGCCAAGAGCATACAATGGCAATAGTAGGGAGGCTTGTGATCCATATTCATACACATATATTTATTTATAAAAGAAATAGAACGGGAATGAGACTATTAAATTGAACGTAACGAAAATATTATTATACACCAATTTATTATTCTGTTTTTGTGCTCGTATTTTACGAATTATTGTGCAATAATAAACCATTTAATGTTTTGTATGAGAAGAAGAAAAAAAGGAGAAAGAAAAATAACTTTTTTTCCTTCTTGGTTTCATCCTATTTTGCACGCGCACTCCACAGATTATGGATGAACGATGGGAGAGTGAAATAATCGAATATGGTGCTATTAATATAACTGGATTTCGCATATTAGACACACATAAACGATATGTCAAAGAGTTCTTGGAAGGATGGCGCAAATTAGACTCAACCACATCACCCGGTGCAGGCAAGGAACAAATTTCGGTGAGTACCCGCTCAGGAGCTCAGTTCTTAACAGGATAACTAATGATCCATAATTCGAATCAGAACATGTAATAATTCTTGTTTAATTCCTAATGTTACCGCCCGCTTGTCTCATTCATTTTCAATGGTGTGCCCAATCGTTACTCGTTTGCCCTCCCTTGTGACAACATCAGGCACAGGCAGCTTTGATGTATGATGCTGTTTTTGTGTTGGTCGAAGCATTCAATCGCATCATTCGCAAGAAGCCCGATCAATTTCGAACATATACAATGCGACGGCAAGCGAATGGTCAAGCAAATATAACTACAAAATTCCTAGAATGTAATACGTCCAAAGGATGGGTGACTCAATGGGAGCATGGTGAAAGGATCGCTAAAAACTTACGAAAAGTTGAGATTGAGGGTTTAAGTGGCGACATTCGTTTCAATGACGAAGGTAAACGGATTAATTATACGCTGCATGTTGTTGAAATGACCGTAAATAGTGCAATGGTAAAGGTCGCTGAATGGTCAGATATTTCTGGTATAAGTTCTGTGTCAACAAAGTACACGCGAATTAAAAATCACGACATTGAAAAGAATAAAACTTACATCGTGTCAACTGTCATTGAGGAACCGTATATGATGCTAAAGCAACATGACACGAGCGGTGTTATCCTTGAGGGAAATGACAAATACGAAGGATATTGCAAGGATCTTGCAGAACTTATTGCAAAACGACTAGGAATTAATTGTAAGTCCAAATGCTATGAACAATTGTCACACTTTACATGGGCGAGAGTAAATAATTTACAATTTAATTTTCTTTCTTTCATCTTCTGCACTTCCGTTTCCTTATTTAGATGAAATACGTGTTGTCAAAGATGGTAAATATGGATCGGAAAATGCGCATGCGGCAAGCGGTTGGGATGGTTTGGTAGGTGAATTAATACGTCGAGAATCTGATATTGCAATTGCATCAATGACCATCACATCAGAACGTGAACGAGTGATTGATTTCAGTAAACCATTTATGTCATTGGGCATTTCGATCATGATCAAAAAGCCTGTGAAACAGAAACCGAGCTTTTTTAGTTTCCTCAATCCATTATCGAAAGAGATTTGGGTAAGTTTTTCCTCTTTTTTATACATATGCTGAGATATGCCAATTAACAGAGCGCTTCACAAATGCGTCCAGAAATCTCTCAGTTTGATATAAAAGTTCTAATTAATTTATATGTAATCAGGAATGAAACAAAAAAAAACTTTATATGGAAATTACATTACATTGTTTCGCCGCAAAAAAGGCATTTAGTTGCCCACAATCGTAAAAACAAATTCCCCCCCTCTGCACCCGACATCGTCAAGGTTCTCATCGGGGTTGATGGTGTAATGTGCGCACATTTTTGTGTTGCGGTTGAACAACTAACTAACTCAACCGCTCGCCAGACGGGTGGGCACTTTTATGAGCTGTAAATCCACAACAAATAAAATTTGTATTTGCGGATGTGCTCACAAGATGAAAAAAGAAAAGCTTAAAGTTGATTACATATAATGCACAATATCTCCCGGAGTTTTTGATGGAAAGCTGTGAGCTTTGCATAGATAAGCATAGATCATAACGAGATTTAAATTAAACATTTGTCTTCCGGCATAGCTAAAATTCAATGTTTAACAGTTTTTGCAACACATTTCTCACGCCATTTTCAGGTTTGTGTAATTTTTAGTTTCGTGGGCGTTAGCATCGTGCTCTACATCGTTTCCAGATTTTCGCCCCATGAATGGCGTCCCATTAGCAGTCCGGTACCAACACCACCGCCAAATAATAGCTTTACGATGCAAACGCAAACGATAACGACCCATCAGAACACAACGCTTAATGAATTTAGTTTGTTAAATTCATTTTGGTTTGCCATTGCTGCACTCATGCAACAGGGTTGTGACTTTTCGCCGCGTTCATTATCGGGTCGCATTGTCGGTTCCGTTTGGTGGTTTTTTACGCTCATATTGATTTCATCATACACTGCAAATCTTGCTGCATTTCTCACAGTTGAAAGAATGGTAATATATTTCGAGATATTTTACTAAATGTTCCGATATGTTAAATTAATATGTGCACTTAGGTTACGAGCATCAATAGTCCAGAAGATTTAGCTGCACAGACTGAAGTGCAATATGGGACACTCTATCATGGATCAACGTGGGATTTCTTTAGAGTAAGTATCACTCACTCAACTCAATCCGATATGGCGTATCGAACATTAAGCTACAAAAAAGTGCATTAATTATTTAGAGAGTTGAATCTATTCGATGGTTTTGCACAGACAATGCTATCACAGGGGACGGACATGAAACCCCAATGGATGCCAAAAGTTTGGTATTTGGGTTAGAACTTTGGCCTGAAAGGGAGAAAACTTTATTTTTTCTCATAAACTTTATTTCAGTCGGATCTTACATTATTTATGGAACATGCCAAATGGAAAAGTTAAGAAAATTCAATTACCTCATACATTATTTTCCTTTCATCAATGCTAGAGGACATGGCATACAATTGAATTTTGTTTAGATCAAGATAGATATATTGGGAAGAGGACCAAGGGGCGTATGGTGTTTCTGTACATGGTTACTTTCATGCAAGGAACATTCTCTTTGCAAATTGAATCAAAATAAATTTTTAATTGAGTTTCGAGGCTGTACATTTTGGCTTTTTCAGGGATTTCATGTCGTTCAATCCGTCCATCATCAAACAAATCAAATCTTTATTTTTAAATATATATTTTTTTACCTTGTTTTAAGCTTGGAAAGTTAAATCTGATTCTATTTCAACCCCTTCTGTCTATTCCAATCATCAGAAATCTCAAATATCGTTATACAGCAAAATGTGGGACTTTATGAACTCGAGAAAACATGTATTTGTCCATTCATATGACGAGGGTATACGTCGAGTTCGAACGTCAAAAGGCAAGTATGCCCTGCTAATAGAATCACCAAAGAACGAATACATCAATGAACGAGAACCTTGCGACACAATGAAAGTTGGCAGGAATCTAGATGCGAAAGGATTTGGTGTAGCAACCCCATTGGGATCTCCATTACGGTAAGAGATATTGCCATCAATAGATTATTAAGCTCATTTAACGAATCTAGTTTCGAGAATATTACACGCACATATTGATTAGTAGATTGAACCTTCTTAAGCTTTATTGCTAGCATTGGCAAAACGTCTTGCGAGAGATCTTGTAGAATGAAAAATAAACTCAAATTTATGTTGAGGTTTGCTCGTATAAAAGACCAACCATGATCTCAGATTCGAAATCCATTTTGTGTGTGTGTTTGCTTGAGGACGGTGAACGGGTATAAGGTGAACGATATCTCTAACTAACTGAAAGAGCAATAAAATTCTAGTCTATTGATTTTATATCTGAGATCTTAGGGAATATACATTTTGTGTGCATGTTATGTAGAACTAAACTAATAAGCATCATGTCCGAATGTCTGCTGAAAGAAAAGGAATCTTGAAAAGGTTCCATCTCTTATTATTATTACATTTTTTTTTTCTTTCCTTTTATATTTGATTAATTTCCTGTACACGGTTACAGTTCCAACTAATAAACAAACTCTAAATCAATCACTAAACCAAATAAATCCGTGTCAGAAATGCAAAAAGTGTTTCTAGAAAATATTACGCAAATAAAATTTTGTAAATTTTATACATGCAAATCTAATAATAATATTCATACTTCGGTAATCAATATTCTGTATGCTGGGGATGGTAACAAAAAAAAAAAGCTTTGAAGGAAAGCACAAACAATATAAAAAAAATAAGGCAAGAATAAAACTTGATCGAATGCGAGTTTATATTTCAACGTAAATACAAAAGGGTTTTTTTAGCGATGAAAGAAAACGAAGAAAAAACTAAATTGGAGGCACAAAGATTTTCGTTCGATTTTTGTTTTTCACACAATTTTCATTCTTTTTTTCGTTTCCACATCTATACATCAACCGTACAAATGAAATGAAATATTTCTCACGGAACACAACAAGCAGAAAAAAAGAACACACATTGGAACTTGAACACACGACACTGTGAATGGTAATATATCACATCGCATTGCCAAAACGAATTCCATACGCTCTGTCGATGCCAAAATGCGTCAGGCACGAATGAAGGAAAAAAAAAATTGTTTCTTCCAAGAAAAAGGAAAATAAAAAGGCAAAGAAAAATAAAATTGGGATTATATGAGATTAAATTTCTTCTATATATTTATTTCGATTACAATTTTTCATCCTTCAATCCTGAGTGCGTTCGCACAAAGGAATCCCTGCTGTACATATATGGTAAAAAGGCTTTCATGCATGCTTATTATACTCGAAATGTCTTGAACTTTTACTGTTTTTTTTTTTTTTTTTTTTTGTAGTAAAAGGATCCGATCCTGTCCGTACACGTACATTAAAAGGACTCTGTCCGAATAAAAAAATACTAATTTTTATTAAAAAATTCATCCTCGTTACATCACAAATAAAAAATCAGACATAAATTATGGCTCTTGGCAAAATTGGTGGATGCTCCTTTATCCTTTATTGCATGGAAGATTTCACAGAGCTCATGAATTTCCTCTTCAAGTTCAAATTCCTTTGAATATCTTCGTGAAATTGTATGCTATCCTTAGAATTTCGCAATAGAAAAAAAAAAATTCCTAAAAGTAGCTTTCATGCAATCCATTTTACCTATCTTCTACCAATCATATTATACAGCACAATATGATTTGTAGTACTGAACTGAGATGTAATTCAATTTTAAAGATTACCTTTTAAGCTCACGGCGTAGAACATTCTTTAAATACAAGTGGAGCTTTTCACGAAATTACCTTTTTTTCTGGCATCACGAGAGTGTGATAAAATACAAAAAAAGGAGAAAATCCCTAATAATAATACGCGCAGTGCCAACAAGAAAGAAAGGGATGAGTTCGTCTAGGGAATGATTGCAACAACTTCCAATGGGGAACGAAATTTAATATAAAAAATTCTTTTCATTGCACCGTTCGATGCCAAGGCGACTTTTTTTTCTTGTTCCTTCTTAGAAACAGAAGCGAATAAAAGGGAAATCCCAATATTCGTGAAGCTTCCAGCGTTTAGAGCTTAATGTAATTTTGAGCTTCGCCTTTTCTTTCGAACCATGATGAGACCGCCAAATATGTATATAGAAAAGAAGTCCTTTCCATTCTCGTTCGCCCGCTCCACTTCTCAGATATTTTCAACTGTCTCATAGTATTGCTGTACATTTAAAATATGTAGATTTTTCGGTTTATATTCTCTCGCCATATCTTTTGGCATAGCACAGCGACACATACCAGAATTGTAGCAGCAGCAGCAGCAGCAACAACATCGACACAAACAGATAAAAAAAAATGGAAACGGACTTTGCATCAGCGTTATAAATAGCTTCTGTGTACCAGATATTGTGATGATATGCCATAGAAACCCATTAAGGCTATAGTCGTTTATTCATTTTTTTTTTCTCTTTTTTAACTGAGCTCTGTCTGATGATGATGCCATACATCCGATTTCGCAGTAAAAAACATCATCTTTAGAGTTTGGCATGGTGTATTTGTGTTTTTGTTTGTTCTTCTGTCTCGTGTTTTTACAAATCAGGAAGATAGGAATTAAAAATAATGGAAATTAAATGCCGTATCTGTTTGTAGAATTTGCTTGGTTTTTCTTTCAGTTGTTTTGTTAATTCAGATATACACCGAATTCACTGAAGGGTTCATTGTCATCTGTAAAACGTCATTCAGCAAAAGCATAAAAAGGCAGAAATCACACAAATCCAAGAAGTCCTCGTGCTTCTATTATAAAAATGTAAATTTTATTCAACCGTTCATTTCACTTTTATTCCGTTTTTTGCTGTTGCGCAACTTCCAGTGAACAATTTTTTTTGTTGTGCACCATTCGTATCCCTTATTTTTTTTATTATGCCTTTCCTGTTTCATGATAATCATTATCTTTCTCTGCCACACCATTTTTAAATACAGACGGAACCGTTTATTGATGCATGATTTAAATGGTTTGAGTATTTCCCATTTTTTTTTATTTAAATCAATTTTACAATAAATTGGATTCGTTCAATGGGAGTAATTGTGTACAGATATATATCGATTGTGAATTAATGAAGCTGAAATTTAACACACATAAAAAAGTGATCCCGATATTCTGTGTAAAAATAAATTATATGTAAAATTTATTGCCAACTATCAATGGAGGAATTAATTCGTTGTAGTAGTTGGCAACAATGTTATCGAATACCGTGATCGATGAGAGCTAAAACTTAAAATCAATCATCCATCAATCAGTCAACAATACAATGTTTTAAAATATTTTATGTATTCCCAAATATATATGATATGATATTTTCGTGATTTGCATTAAACAGTGTCCACATTTAATTACAATAACTACATATGAATGAGTGATTGAGCGCAAACTGTCAAGCGTATGTTTGAATTGCAGCTTGAAATTTTTTTTAAATAGAAGTAAAAATAATTTTAAAGCGATTTTTTAAAGGCTTTTTCTTAATTCGAAAATATTTTCGTCGCTAGGTAGGCAAAATATTTTCGTCGCTAGGTAGGCATTCATCAAAACAACATTTCTGAATTCAGAACAGTTTCCATGTGCTCGAAATTTTCAAGCACAACAGTTTTCAAGCACTCGAAATTTTCAAGCATAACATGATTTCCTTTTTTGATTACGCAAAGTACATCATTTGGAAAAATTCTTGTCATGTTTTTGCAATTAAAAATGCAATTTAACAAGCAACAATATACATTTGCATAATGCATAATATGCATCGAGGCAACAATTTGCAGTCGTTCATTCATATTTCATATTTCTATTTTCATCTCTCTAGCATTGTCAGTGTGATAGCATATCTCTGGTTTTGTGAATTTTTGTGATGCGCTTGTTTACTGTTACTTGTCTCCCATCTTCCTGCGACTATGTTTCATATAAATATCATGTTTTTCTTGTGTTTTTTTTGCTCATATCGCATTTCCTCTGTTGAAGTCACTATTGTAACATCCATATGAGCTTTTTAAGCTTTTCCTAATGATCATTTACATTTGCAAAGGGGAAAAAAGCATTCGCTGGCAGTTTGCTGATACTTTTCCATTCAGTTAATTGTTGTAACATCTCTGTGAGTGTGGAAACGTAATTAGATTACACATTTGACAGTTTCATTTAGCCATCATTGTTAGTTTATATGTATGCACGACTACTTCTAATATGTATGATGCTAAAGGGATATTTTTCTCACACACCAAAAACGCCAAGCACACAATTTTGTGCTTTGTCATTTGAGAAATTGTGTTGCAAGATTTTGCGCTTAAGGTTTGCGGGACGGTACGGGGGGTTTAGGTATGCTATAGATACTGAACTTTCGTTAACGCCTTGACCTTCTGAAATTCTTCTTCATATTCATTCGAGCAAAAAATTATTCTTTTTCTTTGAAACGAATGGCAGAGAAAAATTATGTTTCATCGCTCGTAGTTCAGATAATATCGAAAGCGACTTACAAGTCAAATTACAAAAGTTTTCATCATAACTGATGGACAGAAAATCCTCGAGCAGAATAAAAGAAAAATAAATATGCACGAGTCTAAAACACAAACAAGAAAACAAACCCTCTATTGTGAGCTATTTTCATAATGCTTAATAATCAAGTCATTAAATATCTTTTCATGGAAATGTGAAAGAAGGAAAAGTTTTCTTCTACGTAAAAGAAAGGATGCTGTTAATAATCGTGATGATATGACAATGATAATTATACGGAGCATCAACAACAATAAGTCAGCATGAAGAGAAAAAAAAAGTAGTATGAGGAGGGGAAGAATATGAGAGCTTTGCAATTTGGCCTTTCACTTTATATTGTGATCCAATGAGCCGATCGGAAATGTACAATTAAAATGTATAATAGAAGAGTGCGTGATTAAATTTTTAAATGAAATTAAAATGTTCTACACAATGGGTGATAAGGAAAGGCAGGGTTTAAGAAGTGCACTAATTAATTTTCATAGTTATAAGTTTACATCTGTGTAAACATTAAGAAAATTTTAAATTTCCCTACCCTGAAGAGGCCTACTGAAAGGTATTAAGTATATGTGACCTTTTTCATCACAAATTTACTTTCTTTCTCTAACCGAATTCAATGAATAGCTTCTTCATCCATAACCATTCAAGCACAAATATTTTGGGTAAAAAACAAAATCCGCCTTTACGTGAAACTGAAAACCAAATTGAAAAACGAGAGTTGAAGTCTTATTAATATGCGAATGAAACCGAAAACGAGTACAGGCGGCAGAGCAGAGAGGGAGGTGCAATGAGTAAGGACAAAGTGGGAGGTCGAAGCATGGCATAATTAATTTTGTCGCACAACTTTCTACTGACTGATATGCTCAGCGGCTCATCAACGATTTTTTTTTTTAACCGAAACACAACAATACATAATTACTCGATGTCAGCGTTGCTTAATTTCCAAATGGGAATAATTTTTTTGTCACATAATTTGCTGTTGTTTCTCCTCAATACACTGAAGAGCGTTTTGAGTGCGATGACAGACACTCCGGTATTCACTTATTATTAGTTCCGCTAATTGGCTTTTTAATGTTCAGTAACTGACAACTTTAGAGAATTGAGCAAAATGTCATTGATACTTTATGATCCGTTATGTTCAAGTTCCATGAAACTTTAATTTTTCAATTTTCCTACAGCACCATTTTCACCAATGTCAGTCATTACGATGTATATAAAGCATAGACCAACATTCACGTTCCGTTTGACATTTTGGTTAAAACTTTAAAATTATTTTTGCAGTGTACAAAATGTTAAAACTTTTCTACACGAAAATTTTGCTGTTGACGAATGGTGTGAAAATATTGAATTTTATTTTTATTTTATTCTTTTGTTCAAGTGTCATGAATGAATATAAAACATATTTCAGTTTAATAGAATTCATTCGGTTATGGGAATATTTTATATCATTTTTATCTTGTGGTCGCTTTCCTAATAAACTTCATGCAGTGAATTTTCTCTGCAAAATATGCTGCAATATTATTATGGAAAATTTAAAAGCTATCATTGTCATTGCTCAAATGTAACAAGTGAATTGAAAAAGGAAACTTATGTGTTGTGCAAAATTGGCATAAGTTGTGCCATACAGCTGTCTATGTGAGAAAGTCCAGTCAAGATCTGAATTCAAAGCTATGGTTTAATCCATGAGAAGTGTAAGAGAGATAAACGATTATTATTGTTTTTATTGTTTTTCATTAAAACAAATTTTTAACCGTACCGTACTTAAGAAATAAATGAATTTTTTGCCTCTATGCTTCACTTTCATATTTCTGGACACAAAAGAGGTTGATTATAAACTCTATGATTTTTTTTTTCATCTGCTCTTCTCTTCTCCCATCATAAGAAATTAATACCCTAACAAACGATTCATGTATTTTCTTTTGCCATTCCACAGTTTGACTGTTTTTTTTTTTAATGGTACAAATGAAATACTCTCAGCCATTTTCAAAAGCTTTTTGTTATTTGAGCGTTGGATCTGAAAATTAGGTTGAAAATACACGACGACAAAATATAAAAAGTAACGAAATTATCCCAAAGGGTCTAATTGATGTAATTTTTTCATGCTTTTCACATTCTGAATCAGCTATTTCTTGCTATTTTCGCTCCAAACGCAAGTAAAATAGAAAAAAGAAATATGCTGCGAATCATAACATGGAGCTCTAAGTTCCAATGGATTTTTCGTGACTTTCTCGTTGCTTTCAAACTCACTCGTAATTAATTGGAGCTAAGAGGGAAATAAAAATGAGTTATTATTTATGCTCGACGGTACTATGGTGCTATAGCCTGATGAGTGTTGTGCTTCACGATTTCCGAGTATACATCAAAAAGTAATTCAAGGGAATCATTTTATTTTTATACCAACATGACCCTCATTCTTATTAGATGAAAACTAGAAAATAAAAGGGTCGTTTCGCATATTCGCTCTATATAAGTAGTTTGAGGGTTCACTTTGAAGCGTAATATGTACAAGAAGAATAATCATACTAAAATTAACGCAATAGCATGAAATCAAAGTTGGTCACTTCTGATTTTAATGAGTTCCATTAAACAGAACATTTTCTCGCTTATTTTTTTATCCCTTTTTAATTCCTTCGTTTATATTAGAAAAAAAAAGCTTATATGTGCAAAATAAAAGCAGACAATCATTTTCAGTTTAACCCACATCTTTTATTTCAATCTCAGAGTAAGTGAAAAGTTTCAACAAATATATAAAAAAAAAAATTAAACGAGCAATTCAAAAGCAAGAGCTACTCTAATATTAATTAACAAATTTATTTATTTTATTTTCTCTACTGTTCATGTTTGAGCATACATTTTTTCTGCTAAATCTTTGACATT
Organism: Propsilocerus akamusi; assembly: GCA_018397935.1. Classification (NCBI taxonomy): domain Eukaryota; kingdom Metazoa; phylum Arthropoda; class Insecta; order Diptera; family Chironomidae; genus Propsilocerus; species Propsilocerus akamusi. Next base: position 25,229,892 of record CM031468.1, on the reverse strand, counting down.
TCCATCATTTGCCAGTTCAAGCGGCTAATGATACTTATTTTATGTCCCTTCCATCATACGTTGTCCCATTTTCGCATTAAATATGTGAGAACATCTAAAGTTTTTTCATTGCTGTTAAGCTCGTAAAGTTTAAGTTTCATTACATGGTGGGGGGAGCCCTTCCCCCGATTTTCATTATTCTCATTTCTTTCATGTGGTATTTTCAAAGTCAGCATCTAATGTTTTTTTTTTTTCAGTGTCAACCGCAACAAAAGCCCAATTACTAACAATCCCTGCTCTTTGCGGTTTAGTTTTGTTTGAATGATGAATAAATTTTGTGAAACTGGGTTTTAATTTTTTGCCCCAACATGAGAAAAAAAGTTTTACATCAAATGTCAGCAAATTTTGAAGGAGGAAGAGCCGAAACAACTTTATCATTTTTAATTAAAGGGAAGCACTTTAAATGTTAATTAATCCTTAGTTTGCAAAAATTGTTTAAGTTTGTTAAACGCAAATTAAGCTCGAACACGTAAAACTCCTATTATGAAGGATGAATGAATAAAATGCTTCTCAATTTTCACGTGCGATTAACTCATAAATTCCAAATACGCATAATAGGCACGCAATGATATTCTCAGGTAGTTATTAAAACAATGAAAATTTAAACTATCAAAACTTCTAAACTCGCTTCATGTTTATGACTTTTCATTGGGACTGTGCTTAGTTTACGTCAAAACAGTCGATTAATTTCTTCAATATTTTGACATGTGTTTCCATAAATAATAAATGATGCCCACAAGAAATGTTTCCTTCTGGGCTTGTTTAGCTAAAGTTTTAGAATTTAAAACCCTTTTCTTGTTAGTTTGGAACCATTTTCGTAGCTTGTTTTTTGTATGTTTTGGTGCTAAAAAGTATTGATTTTGTTAAATGATTTTTGTAAGTTTGAAGCAATTAAATTTTCTTGTTTTGTTTCAATAAATATGATTCATATAAATAACATAATGCCAGTAGAGAAAACTACATTCTCAGAGAGCTTTATCTGGCAATAGGATTTAATGAAAAAAGCATTAATATGACGGAATGCTTATTTAAATATCAGCATCATGTTGATACAAACGAGCTGCTGAGAGTGAAAAAAAAAAACTTTTATGCATCCTAAGCACATACAGCAAATGAGATTAAGCTCAACGGAGAAAATATGTTGAAATAATGGGGGAAAATATGTGTGTATGAATGAATGTCTATGCGTGTGTATGTATGAATGTTATTAAAAACATAAATATTTACATTAGAGATTTTGATTCTTTTTTTTTCCTTGAGTCGGCTTTTGCTGCGGAAAATTAAAATTATTCGGCAAAGGATTTCTGTCCTTTCTCGAAAATGAAAATGGATTTTAAATTTTATGTTGTGAAATAATCGCTGCCATTATTTTCACTGATTTCTCAAAGTCAATTAAATTCTACATTTTCTTCTTCTGTTTTGATTATTTCGACGACACAGTGAACCCATAAATTTAGCTGTACTGTCGCTGAAAGAGTCGGGAGAGTTGTCGAAACTACAGAACAAATGGTGGTTTGATAAAACAGAATGTAAGAATGATCGAGACAACCCGACGGCGAGTAGAAATGAATTGTCGCTGAGTAATTTAGCGGGAATATTTTACATTCTTATTGGCGGTCTACTAGTGGCCCTCGCCATATCACTAATTGAATTTTGCTTCAAAAGCCAAAAATCGCCCACAACCACATCACTAACATCCAATTCAATTCAAATGACGGACACAATGAAACCAAAAAGCAGACTTCCGATCACAAGTGCCCGAGATTATGACAATGGACAGGTAAATAAATACACGCTTGCGATATTCCTATATTGATTATGTTTGTTGTAACCCAATGAAATATTTCCCGCAATTTTAGTATTATCCACAGAGTCCTTCAATGGAACATCACCCAGAGGCACATCACATTAACGCTCATGGTGCACAGACCTGATGTCACAATGCGTAGGAGTCAAAGCAATATGAACAAAAACAGTACTTCATAAACTCCTACGCCCTGAAAACATTCGAAAATACGCTCAGCAATCAGCAGATCATGCATCTTCATCAGCAGACGAATAGTGGCAATTTTATTAATCAAAAATCACCAAACTGATAGCTGCCAATAAATTTTAACGAATCAACTGAATCAAACTAATTAATTAAATATGTGCAACAGACAGAATGCATCGTGCGATAAATAATCAGCAGAAATTTGAGGCAAGCCTCTCAATAATGAAAAGTTAAAAAACAAAAAAAAAAAAAACAAACAAACTTTATCGCATCAAAGAAACACTCGATAGTGAAAATTTACACAATCATCATCATACTTAATAACAACACTCTCGAAAATAAGTTGAACGTATGTGACTTAAGTTTAGAGAACTTTTTTTTTTTTCAATTTATTAATGCGCCAAAAGTGGTGTTAATTAACAAAAGTTTAAGACTTAATAATAAATTAAAATAAATTCAAAATTATGTGAATACGAAAATAATGAAAAACTCATAAACATTGTTTGTTGTTAAATGTTTTTGCGCTCGATATTCAAATTTTACCGAGCCTCGTACTGAAAAACTGCGAGAGCGGCAAATTTTATTCACCAAAAAAAATAAACTTTCAGAGTGAAAATGGAAAAGTTATTTTGTAAAAATTTGTAAGATATTTAAAAACACATACACACACAAACACACATTATAAGATCATCTTTAATCGTGACATATTATCAAGTTTAGAACATAAAATAGAATAAATCGCATTGTTTGCATAAAGAAATAACTTAAATGAAGAAAATGTAGATATAAATTGAGAATTGATTTGTAAATAAAATTTAATCTAAATGAAAGATTTTTGCTTCAATGAATTTCAAATGTAGCACTTTACACTCTTTTTACTGTGGAAAAGGGAAATTTTGTTTCTATGGAACATTAATTCAAGCTAAAAATTTTATAAGCACCACAGTACATCAACATTAGTGATGGTAGGCTTTACGGTGTTACAGCTTCAGTTGTCAATTCGCAGTTCTAACTGTGAGCTTATCTTCAATCTTGTTGTTTTTATTAAAATTCTTCTTGGAGGAAAACATTTTTGTGATCTCGCGTTTGTTGTTGTGATACATTTGACGACGTCGGAGTGAACTTTTGACCTTGAAGTGCTTCGGACATTCTGAGCAAGAAAAAGAAAAGAAAGCGATATCTGACGAGCAATATAACGACGCTTAAGGTTCTTTTTGGTCAAATAGAATTCAAGCAAATCTGACATTGAAAGTTCTTAACGCCCAAATGCTTTACCTCGTAGCGTTCATGGCATGTGTTATGAGATGACGTCAGAGCGAGTGCCTGCAGCCGTTCTTTGCTGAATGTTAACCTTGTATCCAACAGCTGGTGGCCCATCTTTAATCAACACAGTTGACTCCTAATGATTAAGTTCCGTTTCATAAATTCCCATTTGCTTATTATTCCCCAATTCGTCTTCCTGCTCTACCCCGCTCGATTCCAGTATCATATTTTCCACTACTTCCGACTTCATTGCTGTTTCAGTTTTTATTCTCATCACGATGTTAGTTGAGCGATATTTAAAACAAAATTGATGGCTCATCGATCAAAGTACTTTTATTTGTACCAACGGGTAAAACACGTCAGACGAAAGCAGATGCACCAGGATTATTTCATGTAGAAGCAAACTGATAATAACCCAGATAGCTAACAGATTAGGAGATGATAACAATCAAAGAATTTATAAATATTCTCGATAAAAAGCAATGATTGTAGATGGAAAATTACGCTGATCGTCTTTTTGAAATATTTTAATTCCAATTTTCGATCAATATTTGCAAGATTTAAATTCAATTGAGAAAAAGATGAAATGAAAATTTTCTACAATTTTAAGCATTTCAATAATCACTCGAAAAGATTTTCCCAAAATAATACTCTCTTTATGCCAACACGAGGACGCTTAATACAACCGAAAATCTCTTTGAAAAGTTTTATACCTCAAACCACAGAAATCTGAGCAGCATCCATTGATACTGAATAATTCCATTTGAGGAATTGTGTCGAAAAGGCGGGCTCAGTGGAACAAATTAATTATTAATACTTTTATATTAGCGGTAGCACATATTGAAATCATAATTCACTTCAAAATGGAGATTATAAAGTTTAACATGGCACAGAGAAAACTGCGTTGCTACATATTTACGTAAGTAAAAACATAAAAGTGAGAATAAAACTTGAACTTGAAGGAAATTTATAATTGTAACTTAATTGCTTTTAAATTTCAGTAAATATATTAAATGAATTTTGTGAGAATAAATCTTGAAATTGATTTTCACGAAAATGAAAGTTAAGTTTTTGTTAAACTCTTTTATAGAAGAGGAAAACAGCTTTTCCAACAGAATTCAAGATTTTCAAATGAAAGCTTTCAAGAATGTGCGCATGAAAATAATTTTCCAATTTTCCCGCTTATTTTTCAAAGAAGCTTTTCATTCTATTACTGAAAATTTTTAAACGCTTTCTTCCCGTTATCGTTCACAATTATATTACGACATCCAGTCGTGTCTTTTACAGATTGCTAATTTATTTGTTCATTACCATCAAAAATTCAAGCAATAATTTATTCATAAAAATATTGACAATTATGAATATATTCATTAATTTAGGAAAAAAATTTATTTTTAGTAACTGAAATTATCATTGAAATTTAATTCAAAATTTGCCATCCCATGATGTTTAAAAAAACCTGTCCGCAGTTCGATAAACGCCCACAAAAGTCATAATCACAGCATCACAGCTCGTTAAATTGAGCTTGCCAACGAACAAACAAACAAACACTTGAAAGAAAGCACTTTCTATGATTTCTCCTTTTTGTAACAATAGAAAAAAAAGCTCTTTGCGAAATGAGTGCACTGAAAGTTATAATATGGCGAGAATTTTTTTTTCTCTCGAGCACATGTAGCAAAGTTCAATTGTGAAAATGCATAAAAACAAAACTCGGAAAAAAAAATGTTGCATAATTGTGATGACAAAATATTACTGTTGAGAAATAAATAATATGAAAAGGCTTTTCATAAATGCAGCGATGAGAAAAATGTTTTTCAACATATTTTAGGATCCTTCTCTTTCTTCCTCTCGCGTAAGTGTCCCTATAATTTTCGATGTTTCTTCAAATTTTCTGGGTCAAAGAAAAATCAAATTTTCTGCCTGTTTCACTCAAGGGAGGAGAAATAGATTTTCATGCACGATTCAACATAAATGTTAAGATTTGACAAAAAAGAAAAAAAAAAAGATTTGCAGGTATGAATAAAAATAAACGAAAAGATCACTTTTCATTGACGAGTAGCGATAGCAAATATTTGTATAACAGCAACACGCCAGAAACAGATTGGTGCCATTCCATCACGATTGTTTTATATCCTCCCGAAATCATTATCATATTTATTACGGAAGTTTCATTGTGTAAGCATTGATACATTTCTTTTGTGACAATTTGTGAGTTCTGTGTTGTGGAACGTTCGTGAGTATTTGTGAATGATTTTAGATGAGGTGGAAAGAAGAGAAAACCTTTCGAGCATTTGAATTTGGTACGACAACAACAAAAATCCCGATACACACCCTAAAAGTATAAACAAAAAAGAAGCAATTCCCGAAAAAAAGCTCTTCGTTTTGCTTGTCGTAATCTCGCGAGTCGCGAGCTTCAGATTATCTTAAGCGAGAGAGAATATAATCTTGATACAAATAAGATTAATATAACTTTTTTTTTCGTTCGCTTGCTGTCTTTACCATCGCTCAGGCTGCTGAAGGTTATTAGACTGTAAAAGATGTGTCAATTTGCTGTTGAGATGTTCCATATTTAAATGAATGTGAGGGTGGATAAATGAAAATTTTCTCTTGAGGATTACTCGGTTTTCTATCTTTTGTCGTTACCGCCACCGACATTGCCGCCGAGTGCGCGTCAATGTACAACGGCATAAGTCAATTATCGGGGAATAAATTAAGAAGCATTCATCTGCCGCGCGAAGAGCGCTCAGTTTACAACACCAAATGATGACAACGCCGATGACAATAACAAACAGAACAGAGAGAAATAATCAAGTAAGGGAAAAAAAAAACCGACGACTCTTCTATAATGATAACTGATTTTAGCCTTACGTGCGTCTATATGTAAATATTAGTCAAATGGGAAATAAGAGCAATACAAATCAATACATTTAATGCTTTCTAAGGGTAAAAAAGCTGTCGATTGTGTTTGTCTAACAATATGAACAAGGATTTCTTTGTTGTGTATAGATTTCCCCGGGAAAACGCGTGCGCTTTCGAAGCTTGCGAATAGCGAAAGCCAGATATTTGATGGTGTTAGAGAAAGCTTTATAAATACGAATGGAATATCTACATACAAGAAGAAAGTTTCTGCAAAATATCACAAATACATCCATGAAACATCCTAAAAGGATACGAATCCGTAGCAACATCATTTTCGTTATTCCAATTTTTCCTCGCCTTCAAACCGAGTTCAACTTTCATCAATTCAAGTTACGTTGAGTGTGGATCTGGACGGTGAAAAAAAGAAAAAAAAAAAAAAGAAAAATTTCTTGCTTAATTTAAGTTCCTTTTTTCCTCACAAAGCAAAATCAAATTTTTGTAAATATTCCGTTTGTTCCCCTAATTTATAATCGTTTATAAATTGTGGTGCATCATGACAAGTAAGATCGATTAGTCAAAATTAAGAAGAAATTTTTGGAAAAGTGTAAAACGAGAAAATTTGCAGAGATTTTTTTTTTTTTTTTTTAAACAAAAGTGAAACTCTCAAAAATCTCAAGAATTAAATAAAAGAAAGAAAAAAATCAAGTGAAGCGAGATAAAATTTCATCAAATTTCATGTCACTCCCGGATTAATGCTGAAAAAAGAAATAATAAGAAAAAAATATAAAATTCATTCACTCACCTTGCCCATCAATACATAAGCTTGGATCTTTTTATAACTCATCGTAAAGCAGGCAGCAGGCAAAAACACGATACCACTACATTGACATCGCACACAGTCGACGTGCCCCGAACAACAACAATACAGGATCAGAAAAGCTCAACACAACGAAAGAGCTTTCAGCAAAAAGCATGCGTTAACGTTTTTTGCTTATAATTTTGCGCTTTTATAAAGCAACGAAACAGCATTCGCTGTATATACGTACGTACGGCACGAAACAAACCCGACTGTCCCACCCAAAAAATAAAATACTAGTTCAATGCAAAATACCAGCCAGATATGGCTGAACGGATTTTTCGCTGCGGACTTTTGGTCTAATAAATGGACAATTTTAATGGCTCAAACTAGCAATAATAAAGCTCAATTTTCTACAACGATTTGTTAGTGAAAGACACGTAAAAAATGTAATCAAACTAAACTGTGTTGTGAGATGTTGTGAGACGTGTGAACTTAAAAAGAAAAAAAAAAAAGAATCAAGTGAAGAGAATAATTTCATTCAGGGAAAGAAAAAAGAATTTTTGCAGTGATTACGCTTAAAGTGAGCTCTCGCCCATAAATTTACAACAGAAATTATTTTATAGGGTGACAGTGAAACATCTTTTAATACCTGCAGTAGAAATCTTTATTTACGAACAATAAAAAAAGTACATTTCGGATTACCAGAAGCTTAATTTAATTGCCTCACCTCAAAATAAAACTAAGCATTTATCATGTTACAGAAGCAAAAAAAGCTCGCATACAAGAAAAAACCGAGAGAGCAGTGAAAGAAGAAAAAAAAAAATCATAACACACCCATTTTTATTATTACCCTACTTATGAAAATCCCATAAAAAAGAACTTGAGAACTAAACCGAAAGCTCTCAATGTGCATTTGAGGCCAAAATGAAATCTTCAAACTTTTCCAAAATTTTCTTTCATTCAACCACAAAATTAGATTTCTAGCTTCAAATTATTTTTCTTCTTCTTACTTTTCTTTTTAACTCTCTCTATCTCTCTTTTTGTTACTTTTCTCTTCCAGATTCATCACAATTTCTAATGTCAGTTACGTGAAAATAGGAAAAAAAATACCTAAACATAAATTCATCAAAATGCAATTAATAGGAATTTTATCAATTGTCTGTAAAAAATGTAGTGTAATTAACATGTTAAGATACAATCGGTGAAATGTGCTACATGTTAAACAATTCAGGGTGACATACATTATGAAGATCTGATGTGAGTGGACAACTCACAAGCGCTATTTATATACAGTATAATTTCGGTCGAGTCATAATTGTGGAAGTTATAAAACAGAAGAAAAAAACAGGAGACGTTCGAAAGCAATTTACACTTCTAAAAATTACACATGCACACACACAACCAAGAAAAAAGTTTGCAGAGTTTTATAAAAATAATAAATTAAATCTAGCAGTTAATTATACCAAGTGAAGCCGAAAGAGATAAAAAAAAACTAAACAAAATGCAAAAACTAACTTCAAATATGGACAACAACATACAATGGCGAGTGCCATCGATTGGTGCTCTCTTCCTAGTTCTAGTGTTTATGCCACATCTATTTAGTAAAGCGCCATATGTGAACGCAGCGTGAGTATTTTCTGTCTTAATAAATCTTCACTTTAACTTATCCAGAGTAAACGATAGCAAGAAAACCGACAAGAAAAAAAAAGTAATCTCGGGGCGCTTTCGTGTATGATTGTGTGCGTGTTTGAGTTACATTTTTGTTGTTTTTTTTATCATCGAGAATTCGTGACTCGAAAGACACAACGACTGCCAGTGAAAATCTTGATAACAGGCCAAGCGACACTGCCAGCAAAAAATGTAATGAGAAATATGGTGTTTTGATTAACATAATTAAAAATTTCATACATATAAATGTAGCTGAAAAAAAAAAAAAAAAAACATAAACAGACATTCGTGATGATGATGATGATGATGGTGGTAAAAGAAAGAAAAAGGGTGGAGTTCATGTATTTTCACCGAAAAAGGGCATACGATAAAAGTACAACGCATCACAAAAAAAAAAAAAATGGCACAAGGCACTTTACTTGCTGAGTACTAAACCAAAAAAAAAGTTTTGCGTTGTGTGATTGAAGCAAAGCATTCTCCTTTTCCTTCTGAAAATCTCATAGCACGTGAAAGAAAATAAAAAATCATTTCCACTTGAAAAGCACCAGTGCGATGCGATATGTAATAAAAAAAAAAATAACCCTCCACACACACAAAAGAAACTCACTCGGTAAATATATTTAATAAATATTTATACAAGGATGTCTTCGGAGGTAGAAAAAAGGAAAGAAAATATCGTTAAATTTTAAATTTGTATTTGCTTAAATATTTTATTTGATGATGAAACTCGACGCTGGGTAACAAATGAATAGTACGAGGACATTGCGAGTGTTGACATTTCCACTGAATTCCAAGTGCGAATATAAAATGAAGTGTGCTCTAGGATCTAGGTGTGAATAATTTGCGAGTTTATTGTGTAGGATCTTATTGCATGTTAAATACACAATTTGTATGGAATGTTATTCGAAATTTACATCCCCTAATGGAGGTGTCTTTCGTTCAACTCCTATTGCTGAGCGACGAATCAGATAGAAAAACAATGGAAAGAAGAGAAACACACAAAGAAATAATCAATCAGCAATCAGAATGTCAATCTGAAGGAACACTTAACAAATGAATTTGCTTGTGTACATAGACACACACTTTCCATCGATGTCACATAAAAAGCTCTTTCAAAAGGCGAAAATTCGCTTGTCATTCAAAATAAATTGTAACATAATGGAATCGACGCCATTCGAAAACTGAGGCGCACTTTGAAGATGCTGATAACAGGAAGAAGAGGACAATGAAAGACCAACATACTTTGATAAAAACACTCTGTCCGATAAAACGCGAATGAAACGTTGTGTACCTTAAACATTGATCGAAAATGATGCAATAGATTTCGCTTTGTCGGCAGATAACTTTTCTTTTTCATTATTTTCCAACATAAAAAAGAAAGAAAAAGTTCTTTCTGCTCTTTTTGTAACGCAATTTCACACGAGCACAAGAAGTGTTGAGGACGATAAAAATTATTGCTGGGGTATTATAAAACAAATAACTACATTTATAAGATAAAATCCATCGAGAGAATTTATCGGAAAAAGAAATTACATGACATTTTTTTCCCTTTTCCGTGTCCTAATCTCATTCTTCTCTCTGTTGTTGTAAATATATTCAATGGTATTGCGTGTATGTGCACATATACATTGTGTGAAAACGGAAAGCTCACATCCCATATCGATACATCGTTATATAGCAGAACAGCAGCCAGCAGCAACATAATTGCCTTGCCTTTATCGGTGAGAAAGTGGAAGGAGAATTATGGTTGGATAAAATGATAAGAAAAGCACAGGATGAAATAATCGATTAAAATCAAGATAAAGTTTCATGCTCCACAACTTATCTCAAAGCTTTCCTTATTGCTTTTTCAATATTTATTTTAGCATTTTCTCTCATTTCGCAAACCATTACACATTCTATGCCATCGCTTCGATGTGCTCGCAAAGAGGGTGATGGCTGCTAAGAGAAAGTATAAAGAAAATGCTTAAAGATATTGTTTAATAGTGTTTAACATTAAGCTTCTGCAAATGGTTGATGATATTTGTGTTTTGCAATTTTCAGCTTGAAACAATTTCACCAAAGAAAAAAATTGCTAAAATTACTGTAAAATGTAAATCGACGATGACGATTATTATTATTCTTTCTCTCCTTCAGTATATCGCAATCATTATAATCAAAATCTTAATCGAATCGACATGCATTTAGACTAAATAAATTACAATCGTAAAAGTTAATTTAATATTCCCAACATTTTTTTCTTTTTTGGTTTGCCTGCAACCGATTGCCGAACGATAAAATTGTCAATTTAAAGATAAGCACATAGTTACACATGCACGCACGCATAAAGTATACATATATGGATATGCGAAATACATAACAATGAAAATGTTATGATAGGAAGGAATCGTTGCGATAAAGAATGCGACCTATACGTGACGGAGCTTTAAAAAAAATGCAAACAAACAATTTTACAAAACCAAAAAAAAATATCAGCAATGCGCATAAAGCTCCACACGTTTTTTTTTTTTTGACAAGGGAAAGCTGAATAAGACCGAAAATATTCTAATAAATTTTTCCGTTAACCGTTATAAAACCTTCGGCCGAGAGCTTAAAATCGTATTAACAATTATGACAACCATTGTTTTATATTCAATTTGCTCACTTTGCCATAGTATCATTGTTGTTGATCCTCATTCAAGCATTATTGATGGCCATTTACAATGAGTACTTTGTATTGCCTATCTGTATATTGATAATACTTACTTGCGCTTGTTCGTGGGAAGTAGCAGTCAAAAGAGAGCAGCATCAAGTGCATTCAATTCAAAGTAGTGACGTGAGAGTGAAAGAAAGAAAGAAAGAAAGACTTAAAGCGAAACACAATCCCGTCATACATAATCAATATTTAAGCAAACATAATCTCAAGTGGTTTGTCAATGGGCCTCTCCTTGGTTGTCATCCACCGAATATGTAAATAGCGGATCATTTTCTTCACACACCATTTCCATGCATGAATATATCATATCATAACAAAAAATTTAGCACATGTGGCATGCTATTCCCCTCTCTATCATCATACATTATTACTTAAATGCGAATATATGAGTATATATATATGCTGAGGAAGTGTAAAAGAAAAATGACGAATATCAAATTTCACATAAAATTTCCGATATATCAATCAAAGAACAAGGCCAACGATGTGCGGGCACAAAATAAATGTTAATAAACATATGACAGCTCTTCCTCTGTTCTTTCATATTTTCGCCCATCTCTCTCTTTGCCTTACACATCCTCAATAATAAGTATATATATTTATATATGTTTTCATATTTATTTCTTTCATGCGTCTCGATAGCGAAGCAAAATTAAAAGAGCATAAATATAACTCACAGTAGATTATTCTTCACTCGACACCATCCTTCACATTGCCATGCATCATGTTGAGATGCTCTTTATAGTCCCGCGCTTCGCTTTTGAAAGCATTTTGCCATATAAACCGAAAATAAATATATATAAATATGGGTTGCCTCGAACGAGCGCACATTTATTTTCAGCATCATAAATATGAAAAGCATGCACCTCCCTTCAAATTTGCGCAAAAAACGTGGTAAAGGGCAGATGAAGGGGGCCCATCAGCTATGATGGTGAACCCAGGCAGCCAGAAGAAATTTTCTCGTTTCAACAAATTATGATGAAAAATAACCGAGATGGAAAATACCTTAATTATAAATTTATGAAACACAAAACCGTTAGTTGCTTCCACTCGCAAGGGCAAAAATGATGATGGAAAACAATAAAGGCCACTCACTTTATCCGAAGGCACAACCATCATTTGCCCTAAAGGTCATAGGCTAAATTCTAAAACATTAAACAAACGAACCAAAACTTGATTATTGTTCGCATGTGCTATATAAATTTTCTATATAAGTATTCCAGTCGCAATATAAAACATTATTGTGTTTTCCCTTAATTTCCACCATTCATTCCCTCACTGGTGCGTTAGCCTATGGGCCACGGCTTCAAACAATAACAGCAAAAGTCCCCCCGAATATACATTATGGAGCCAAAGCTCAAAAGAACAACATAAAACAACGGATATGATTATCAATTACGTTTTCACTTGGTGCGAATGTTGAAGACTACTAGCATAGAAAGCAATACGATATGTTCACTTTCCACGGTTTGCGCAATGGATTTTCTCTTCCTAATGCATAATAAAATACACAAAAAGGTACAAGTAGCAGCAACGAATAAAGGAAAACAAATAAATATGAAATTTTCAGACGTTAAAGCAAAGTCAAAATGAACTTCTCAATAATTCATCCATTTTTCCGCTGGTATACATTTAATTTTATTCTCAATTCTCACGAAGAAAAAGTGGCTCGACGATGTGCTTTTGCCTTATATATTTCTCTCCTTTTTTCCCTTATTTTCCACGGATTGGGGCATGCCAAATAAAACTTGAGTTGAGGCTAAATTTTCTTATGCATGAAACCACAAGACAAGCATTTTCTTTATACTTATTTTGTTTTGGTATCTCATTCTCTAAATTTATATTTCTCCATGACAAGTATCCACTTAGTGCCTTTGCGAGTATGGACTTGAGGTTATTTCATTCTTTCACAGTTTTGACTTTCGTGCAAATTTGTAGATATTTCATGAACACTATACAGCGAATGACAGCTTAGTGGCCTAATAATTTGCTGTGAATTGTTATCACAGAACCTAAAGCTTTGGGACTGATATTTATGAAAGGGTTTTTTTTTGTGCCGCCGTTGACATTATGGTTGGGGAATTTTTCGAGCCTTTTGCTATTTAAATATTTATCCGGTAACCGAACAAACTCGTAAATTTGCAGATATTTTACTGGCACCAGGGTTAAGTTTCATACAGTTTGCAGTATAAGCAATTTGTTTATTTAAAAGGTTAATTTATAAAATTGAATTAAATTTTTTTTTTGTCATTTCGTATAAAAGTTAACCCTGCACAAGGGCTAAAAGTAACGGCCATAAATTTCGGTTGTTTCTATTTATTCTCCCAAACAATGGACTTGAAATTCCTTCTTTTTTTTCTTGCACAACAACAAATAAACATAATAATTGAGGTCACGTTGGGAAATGAAAGCTCGATAGAAGAAAAAAAAAAAACTTCCGCATTGAAAAAAATATAATCAATAATTCAAATTTAGAATTTTTGCCTTTACATCACAGCAATAGCAACAAACAAATCCCCTCGAGAAAGGTTTCGATGCAGCTGTTTTATGATAACATCCATTTTTTTTGCTATGTCCTCCAGTTCTAGAAACCTGCGAACCTGAAGGGTTTCATTGAAATAAAACTTAACTTAAGCGTTTTGGGTGCGGCTCAATGTTGGTGAATGCCAAAAAAAAATGGAAACTGACAAAAATATATACGATTTAAATCAAAGTCAGAAAATCTGGAAAAAAAATTAAGGCGTGGTTCAATAAATTTCTCATCTGGCTTTCTGTTAATAAAAAAAAAAAAAAAACTGGTCAGTTCCAAATTCCGCAGTGAGTGTAAAGAATTGCGATAAAAAAAATATTAGTTTTTAATTCGACTGCGAGGGAATGATCAGAAGCATAAGCAAAAATATTATCGATGGCAGAAAAAAAGCCTTTGTGAATATTTAATTAAAAAATGTTATTCATATGCTGCAAAAAAAAGGTAACACACGCCATAGAGTAGCAGCAGTAGCAGGATCATCATCAGTTTTAATGATGGTAATGATGGTGAACAGCAAAATTTATTTTATTTGCATGGAATTTGCGCGCTTCTCACTCTGCGACGGGCATGTTTGATCTCGCCTTTTTTACTTAATACTCAGAATAAAATATGGAAAAAATCATTACCGAAATAAAAAGCTTTAAGTATCTTTTTCGTGGGGTGCTGGAATAATTTTTCGTAATGACGTCATCACCGTGAACATGAAAGCAGGCTGCTGCATCTGTGTGTTGGTTCACGAATACTGCTATGAGTGAGCTTTTATTGTGTGCTTTTCGGGTGATGCTGTGCGCTGTGTTTCACCATAATTTTCGCCCTTTATCTCTCTGTGTCTGTGTGGCAAACACTAAAATTTTACGATTACATTTTCCTTTTCGCCCTTTCTAACTCCCTTCGTTCATATTTGCTACAATTTTCTTTCGGATGCTTAGAGCTCTTTCTATATTCTATCCGACTTTATATTGCGCTGGAATGAATGTAAACGTGACAAGGAACATGAAAAACTTTACATTGATGCTTAACAAATGCTCGAATGATTGTTCTTGACTCAAATTTAAAACACAAAAAAAAAAGAAAAAGTTTTTAAATGAAAATCTAAATTAAATTTCTTTTCTCTTTTCATCCCATTTCTCTTCTATCATCGTCATCCCATATTACAGTAGTGGAGGTGGTGGAAGTATGCTAGGAGATGTTAATATATCAGCAATTTTAGATTCGTTCAGTGTTAGTTATGATAAAAGAGTAAGACCCAATTATGGAGGTACGTATCATATTTAACAAACATATACTTATAATAAATTCTATATCAAGACAATTCTACAGTTACTTGTGAAAGGATCAATCAGTATTAATAGTTTATTTTGCTTCTAACGAAAAATGAGATAAGAGAAAAGTTTCAATAGGCAAGAAAGAAATAAATCGTTGATTGACCAATTTGTCAGAAAAGATTTATAATAATCTGGGTGGACGATTTGTTATGACAATACAATATTTTTTCATGTATCTTCCTATATGAACTACTTATCTATCTACCCTGTTTAAGATATACTTCTTCTCCATTTTGAATTTAAGAATAAGAAAAAAAAATTATATTTTATCAGCTTCTACGATGAAACATCATCGGAATAAATTTCCATTTTCCAACGTCGCATATTCTTTCGGAAACCAAATAACGAAGCTTTATTATCTATCTCTAATTAAAATAATAATTTCAAAAACACGCGTAAAACAACTTTTCTGCAACCATATCCGTGTTTCAGGCCCTCCTGTTGAAGTGGGAGTCACCATGTATGTGCTGAGTATCAGCTCGCTGTCTGAAGTTAAAATGGTACCTAAAGGACTTCGTACCTTAATACATATTATTGTTTATGTTGTTTAGAAGTTTATAGAGTTGAATAGTTGTAAATTATTTTTCAAAACATTTTGATTTTTCGAACCCTAAAAAATAATTTTAATTTTTTAATTTTGGAAAAAAAAAATTATTTTTGAGCAACAAAAACAATTTGAAAAGAAGCACAGTTTGTTTGCACACGCAATGGAGTTTCCCAATATATTCTATTATAATATGATTGCAATGAGTTTTATTGTCTTGAAATAATTCGAGATCAACAAAATCAACAAACTGAATACATCCCGAAATTCAATATTGAGTGCGCAACCGTAAATTGATTTTCTTCTACATATACAATATCTCACCTTCAATAATCTTATCATTTTTAATCGTATAATATTTCAAAACGCAAACCCAATTTGCATTCAATCACATATATTTCTTATCAATCATCAATTTCATTGCTAAATATAAACTAAAACCATAAATAAATAACAACTTAACATCACAAATAGAGTCAATTATAATGATAATCTGCAATCTACATCCGAAATTAAGGTTCTGGCAAAATGGTGATTTCATCATTAAACAATAATTCATTAGGAATAATTTTTCGTAGGCTTAATAAAGTCGTAAAATTAGTATGCAAGAGTGTGTGGTAGCAAAGCCCTCTGCAAATAACGACAATAACGTCGTTGAGAACACTCACATTTAGCCACCACCATCAAGCAATTAAATTTTTATACATTCG
Organism: Propsilocerus akamusi; assembly: GCA_018397935.1. NCBI lineage: Eukaryota > Metazoa > Arthropoda > Insecta > Diptera > Chironomidae > Propsilocerus > Propsilocerus akamusi. Next base: position 25,213,467 of record CM031468.1, on the reverse strand, counting down.
CATACTAAACTATGCAAATTGAGTCAATAATCAGTTGAAACCATTAGTGCGGCGCCTAATTACGTTAAATATTTGATAATGGCACTGAAAAAAAGTTCCACGCAAATTTCGTCATTACATCTTTTCCCACTCATAAGAAATTAAAGAAAAACTAACTAAATAACGAAAAAAAAAAAACTTTTTCATTTTTCTTTTGATATAATTTCCCTTAATTTGACGTTCATTTTTCTGTTTCTGATATAAATTGAAAATAATAATAATAATAATAATTAACATGCGTAAGGCGATGGGACACTTTAATAATTATTTTATTCATCAAATCAAAAAAAAAAATGCTGTTTTAACATTTTTTTTTCCGAATAACATTTTTTTTTTGTTTTAATCATTTCATAGATTTTCATAATGAGTGTAACAGTCGGTCAAATACATAAATATATTGATTTGGTTTTCATGATTCAGTACTTAATGGAATAGTAACATAAAATTTGTCCCTCACGGATTAAATATAAAGAGAAAATGAAGGCAACTTTTTTTTGGAGCTATATATTTTTTAAGGAAGAAAACAAAAAAGTTTCGAATTGTTCGATCGGAAATTTCAAAATACAGTTTTAATATTTCCTTAAAAAAAAAGAAACATATGCTGTAAATCGTACAAAAACGACGAAATTAAGTTCCAACACACAAAACATTAATAAAACATTCAAGTAATTATAATAGGATCCGTTTTCAATCTAATAACAATTTCAGGGCCTCCTGTGGAAGTTGGTGTCACAATGTATGTGCTCAGTATTAGTTCCGTGTCAGAAGTTCTCATGGTACATCATAAAATACTAAGAAACTTTTTTTTTAAGTTAAATACTTATACATGTTTGAGCAAACTCAATATAATGTATATCTCGTGTTTTATAATTTCATGAGTGTTAATTTCGCAGTATAAATATGTATATTTTGTTTTCCATTCTTCATGCTATATATCTATATATATCAAAATATATAATGTACAGTTAAACATATATTGCAATATATGCCAAAAAAAAAAATTGTGTCTATATTACATTGCAAACAGAGCTTTTTGTTAAAAAGTGAGGCATTTCTATAAATATTACTACATAATCTTATTTTTGTTTGACGTATAAACGGATACTTTTTTTCTATCTATGAACTTGTTTGTATCAATCAATTTTTTTTTCTTATATTGCAGAAATATAAACAACCTAGTTTGCTAATATTCACTTTCAAAGAGAGGATTTATATTTTTTTTTATTGTATTAAAATGAGAAACATAAAAAGTCTGTACTGTTGTTGAATGTTTTTCTTATTTCTTTCATTGTTCATTCACTCACCATTTTGATTTTGTTTTCATTTTTCAGTGATTTCATGTTTCATTTTCATTTGGTTTTATTTCGATGTTTCAGTTTTTCTCCTATATAGCTTTCTCTGCAGAAATGCAACTATGGTGAAAAGTGTATTTGAAGTGCACGCTACCACCAAACTTGCTTTTGCGAGGATTTTTGCTTCTAATTCCTTTCTCTTTAGTTCTACATCTGAATTCTCACTGACATACCGTAAAAAAGCTTAAGCTTATGGCCGTTTTATGTTGTTTCTAATGATATGTACAAATTACTGCATAGCAATTTGATCTCATCTATTTCGATTTCAAAAAGCAGAAAAAAAAATATATATATAATTCTGTGTTGAATAATACATTGGAGGACATTAAGGCTATAGAAACAATTGGTTTATTGTATATTCCTCCATTTCACGTAAATGTTCGCTAAAACAAAATTTTATAGCTTTCTTTCTCAATTTACTTTTTATCGCTCCCCTTAATTTTGCCTTTCCTTTTCTTTTCCCTGCGTTCCCATCAATATATGTATACTTGAAATGAGCCTAACTTTGTTTTTCCTTGATTGGAATGTAATGTAATGGAAAAATGTTATCAAGGATGAAATTGCATCAGGAGTAAATACAACAAAACAATTGATCCTGATCTCTTAAGTATTTTTTTTCCTAGCTCTACACCCATCCAGTTCACTTACCCTTAAGCAAAACAAATAAACAAACACAAAGCACAAAGCTCTGCCTTCCATGAAAAAATCATGAGGAGAGGCAGCACAGAAGGCCGTTAAATATACACAAAATAATGCTGAATAGAAAGATAGCAACACAGTGAAATACTTGAAGTTTTTTTTTTCTGTTCCGCATTTTTCTCTTTCTTGATACTGATGCCATCAAAATGATAACAGATTGTTTAGTTGAATTTTGAACGTTACGAATTTTAACAAACAAACAAACAAAAAATATAAAACTTTATTCAAAAAGAAAATTTTCGACAGTGGAAACCAAATCAAAGTCATTTATTTATTAATTAAACAAAATCAATTAATATTACATTTATTCAACGTCACCATTGACGTGACCCATTGCCGATTGCATATAGAAATATACTAAAAAAATTTGTAATTTAGTTAACTTCATTATTACTTTTTATATTAAAACTTTTTTACTGTCTTTCGGAATTTGTATACAGATAATTTTTGTTAACTTTTCTTTTCAATTTTCTTTTCAATTTGTTTTTTTGTTTTGTTATTTTGTTTCTCTATTTATTTGATTTTTTGTACAAAATATAACCTAAATTTACTTAAAAAAAATATATGTAACTTGAACCATTAAATTAAATAAATCATGTATGCATACATTACTCATTCTATGCTTTAATCTTTTGATAATCAAAGACATAATTCATCAAAAGCTATATTTGAACACAAATGAACATGTGACAATGTTTAAAACGCACAATTTGTCCAACACCAAATGTGCTCTAATTATTATTTTTCTTTGTATGTTTAAATAGACTCTTTGTTTGAAATTCTTTTTTTTTTCTATGTTAGTTTTCAGCAATCATGAAATGATATATATACAAACTTTGCCATTTCATGAGTGGATGATGACAGTTCTGTTGACTTTTATATAGATTACAGTTCTTGTAAATAATTTATAGGAAGGGTGCATTTTCAGTGAAATTGCACAGATGAAACTACACTTAAAATGCACAATAATATATTACAAAACAAAAATATGTGCTATGTCCTAGAGTGACTATCACATCTCTTATTTTAGTCCCTTTTTTCATTTATATTTCTTTCTTTTTCATAGCTTTCAAAAGTCTTGTCAGTGTGGCATGATTATGCTAATGTCTTATGTTTTTTATGAGTTGAGCAGCGCAGAAATAATGCCCTTGCAAAATATGTTCAAAATGCGAGTTTCTTTTTGATCTTTCAAAATGGTGCCTCTGAAGCCATTAATTCTATTTTACTGTGACTCCCTTTTTTTTATAGCTATCGCGATTTGTTTACAACATGTTTGATTAAAATTTTGATTATCATTCCATCAACATACGAATAGATGAATAACAAACAAACAGTAAAACAGAAAAATAATTATAAAATTAATTTCGAGAATTTTCCTTTTTTGCTTAGTGTCGTGGCAATAAGTATAACTAAAAAGTTGCATGATTGAGGTCATTCCTTTTGCCATGATTAATTCATGTTCTCCATGCTATGCTACAATGCCATTCCTAATGCCTCACCTTCACAACCACCAAAAAGGCAAACTTACGAATTATGGATTATGAAAAATAAAGCAAAGTAAAATAAATTTTTACATGAGAAACTCTCATTTTGAATATAATTAATGTGTATTTTATGCACTATGCAATGCTTTATAATTAAAATTTTAATGTTATGCTTACTTATTATTTTTTAGCATTAAAAAATATGTTCAAATATTGACATACTGATGACAATTCTTTTTTTTTATTTTATTTTTCCTTCCAACTACCAACACCACTACAAAAATAACAATACAGGACTTTACGCTTGATTTTTACTTTCGACAATTTTGGACGGATCCTCGTCTAGCGTATAGAAAACGGCCCGGTGTCGAGCAACTGTCAGTGGGGTCGGATTTTGTGAAAAGTATCTGGGTACCAGATACGTTCTTTGTAAATGAAAAACAGTCTTACTTTCATATAGCAACTACCAGCAATGAATTCATTAGAGTACATCATTCTGGTTCAATCACTAGAAGTATGCGGTAAGAATTGAAATGGCCCTAAAGTTGATATTCGCATCGTACTGAGCTCAGATTTTATTACTTTTGTGAACACACTAATCACCGAGTTTCTATGTTCATTTCAGATTAACAATTACAGCCTCATGTCCTATGAATTTACAGTATTTCCCTATGGACCGACAACTTTGTCACATCGAAATCGAAAGTTGTAAGTACATTTGTCATATTTTTCCGATATTTTTCGCCATTTATCAGTTAATTTAGAAATATTATAATAATAATAAATCAAGTGATATTTCAACAAATGAACAAATTATTCAGGAAATATTGAAACCTCAATGACCCTCAATGAATGAGCACACAGGGTATATTTTTTTGTTTTGTAAATAAAATCTTATTATAATGTCTTCGGGATGAAAATCCTGAAAAAATAAATTTGAGGTTTTTCGATGTATACAGTTATAGTTTTACTTCTTATATTGTTCCCACCGATCAATATTTGTTTTTTTCCCAAATAATTAAATCCCATTGAAATTTGCTATACACAGTAAATTCCGGGAAGAGAATTTAACCAAAGAAGAAAATTCTTAATTAAATTTTTAAATCGTCTTCCCACGCTACATTTTCTTTCATTATGTTTTTGTTTTTTTTTTTTTTCCATACAAAACAGCGATGCGGATATTTCTTGATGAGTGCAATTAACGATGCAGTGAATTTTTTAAAGCAGTTATTCAACTTTTTCTTTACGTAATGAAACATGAGACATCTTTTAATATCCGCATTTGTTGAGAATCAACAGATTATAAAATTTCTGTAGTATCAAAAAGCGAAAACCTGATAACGAAATAACGCGAAAGTTTCCGAAAGTGACGGGAAAACTATACTTGAACCCACCTATTTGCATTATTAAACTATAATAGACATGAACTTATAAATATAGTGAAACTTTTTTTTAAATCGGCACAGATACTAACAAATAGTTCTGTCCAATTGAAAGAAAAAGATTATAATTTTTTTTTATAGAAATTAATGTTTCCAACAAAGTGCATACAACAAATTGAAACGACAGAAAGATCAATGAAAGCAAAGATCAAAGAACTATTTGCCTTCAAAATTGGATGCAATTTGTGTTATTGACTTTACATAACATTCTGATTTGCACTTTGGCATTTTGTTGACTGAATGCTTGTGAAACTATGAATCAGTGCAAATTTATAAAGACACAAAGGATACTTCAAATTCACAAAAAGTTTACAAAAAGTATAATCTTTGTCCACATTTTTTTTTTCTTATTATTTTGCACAGCACTAATGGTTTTCACAAGAAATCACAAGGAAACTGTAGACTGTGCGCTTGAAAAAACAAAACCTCCACAATCGCTTTTCACAGATAATAAAGCCAGCAGTCGATTTATAAATATAAATCAATATTTGAAGCTCTCGCTCTTTCTTTGAAGTGCGAAAGCTCCAGTGCAATCGGACAAAAGCTTTAACACACATTTTCATCCAATATATTAAATATAACAGTAATATAATTTGCCAAATGCATTGTGTTGCAATGAGCTTTATGAACAGCCTTCCTTCACATTTTTCAATAAAGATGAAAAACCAAAAAAAAAGAAAAGTTTTTGCGCCAAACTGTAAAAGAAGAAAAATAATTAAACAGCCCCTGTTTGTTTCTTTTAGTTTTTATTTTATAAATATGATTTGAGTAACATTGAAGTATATTTTTGTTGGTTGATTTTCGGTCGCCTTCTCTAGTACAGCAACCGCAGAAGGTTGACTTTGTCTCAGTTCTCAGTCTATGTCACCCATGGAGAAATTGTATATTTAACTGAATATATTATATATATTATTATTACAAAATAAACGAACGAATACAGAATTGTTTGTTGGAAAGAATGATTTGCAAAAAATAAAAGCAAAAATAGCATTGAAACCAAGTGAAATCGAGAAAATAAAAGGAAAATTGTGAATCACAAAAAAAAAATAAAATAAAACAAAACAAAAAAAAATATATTTGTTTTTCACCACGAAATGACTCTCCCTCTCATTCATTCACTCACTCACTCTTTCTCTCTCGAGATCTAAAGTGATGACAAATAGATTTTTGAATTAAATCACAAATGTGCCAAACAACTTCTTTGGTGTAATAAATATTTTTCAATAAAGCAAAATCGTTCGATTAATTTCATTCTTGGTTGAAATAATTTTTTGTTTTTGTTTTTCTGTAACTTTTTTCGCAAAAAAAAAAAATCGCGAATTTGATCACTACATTTGGAAATTTACTAAATGATGCTGAACCACACCACAAATAAAAACGTTAATAAACGAACAAAAAAATCAAGATCATTTTGTTTTCCATTGTAGACATATTTCAATAAACAAGAAATGTTTATGATCATTCATGGACAATTTACATCATAAATCTCATTTTATTAGTCTCAAAACCCCTTTGATTTGTTTTTACTTTATTCACTAGCATATATATAACTACACACACCAAAAGCCTCATTTTAAGCAATGTGTTGGCCGTTATTTTCATATATGTAATAAATCAACCATAATATTTCAAATATATATTAGCACAATTGTATTATAATTATATTGCTCAATAATTATTATTTCACAAAGAAAAGTTTTTTCTGCTTCACTCTCTCTAACAACAACAACAATATATTATTGCATAATCTCACTCAGTCCCTAGAAATGGCTGATAACTAGCTTAGAGAACGAGTGCAAAATTTTTGACTGTGATTATAAAGCAAAAAATATACATACCATGCTAATCACATAACATTTGTGAATGATGATGAAAATATTCAACATTTCAATTTAAATATAAATCAAAATTTTGCTGAAATGCAGAGGTGTTATAACAACCCAAAAAAAAATCCATTATAGAGCTTTCTCATGCTATTGCCACACTTATTCACTATATCAATAACTGGTACCAATGAATCCATCTCAAAACCCCTACACAACAGTGTGAACGGTGAATTCGTTTGAGAAAGTGTCAGTGAAAAATTAAATTAATTGTGTTGTCAAAAGTTGAATAAAAAAAACTTAAATTTTCTAACTAAATGTGTCGCTTCTCTTAAGTTCCGCAGCAAAATTATGCAAAAATGCTAATGAAGTCGCACAAATGTGCACATCATCGGTAGCTGTTGCTAATAGCTTATTTTTTAATAGCATGAAATATTTTTCTTTTCTAGTTAAGAGAGACGACTCATTTTGGCTTATTATACGAGTTCCTTTTAGATGTTTTATTGCTTGATGTATTGAACTTCACTTGTCTGAAATTTTTCCCGTTTCGAATACCAAAATAAAAATAAAGAAACATATAAAGTTCCTTTAGCATTTGCTTGATTTATTAGAATTGCATGTTTCGGGTGACATTGATAATTTTTGTTTTGTTCCTTCAATCCTTTGAGTTTGGTTTTTTTATAGTATTTTTTGTGACTTTTTCTGTTGATTTTATGGGAAATGATTCGATAAAAAAAAAATATTTCATTTCGAAATTTCGTTATTTTGATATATTGAATATCTTGTTTTACCAATATGTATATTCAAAAAATATCAAACAGGAGCGCTTTAATTAAATATATATATATATATACATATATATAAACATAATAAATACATCAATATATTTTATATGTTGGAAATATTTTCTAAACATTTATTCAAAAAAAAAAAAAAATCAATCGAAAACCGAATATTCTGTTATTTTTCATTTCAATTCGTCCCGTGAGTCATTTATAGAGTGTGATATGGATTTAATAACATTTGGCAAAAAATTTACTTAATTTATTTTTTTTTTAAGTTAAATTTTGTGTTCAATTTGATAAGTCGACAATATATTTATTTTATTTAAAATTCTGAACAAATGTTGAGTTGACTTGCATGAGTTTAAGTCAAACTGAGTTATTTTTAGTATTTAAGAGTTTTCCTTTTAGGTTTCCCTCAAATATATATAATTCGCGGTTTCTTGTATGATTTAAGAAAAATTTTCATTTTTTTTCTAGAACTATATTGACTTGAAAATCTTTTAATTCAAATCTAATTTTTAATACAAACAATAATAATATGTATTATCAGTCGCTTTCATAATGCAATTGTCAAATTTTACCATTTTTGAAAATAAATATCAACAAGAACAAGCCAATCAAAATTAATCAACATTTTTTTTTTAAATCGAATAACAGATTTGATAGCATGTTTCATATAAATATAATATAAAAAAATGACAGATTTATCTACTGATTTTTTGATAACTTCATAATGCTAAAGTCAACTTGTCATCGAAGCACTACCAGAAGAGGATCTCATGTCTAATCCTTGATTGCGCACGGTTTGTTGCTCTAAGTGCATCGATGACAGTTTTATGTTCTGCTGACTGAGTTGACTGAAAAATGCTTTCTTAATTTTATCTACAAAAATAGTAATATATTATTTGAAAACAAATTAGGTGGCAAACATGTAGAGTTTCTATTAATTCACTCAAAGTATATTGAACTGTTCTCGCCAACATATTGCGTTCAACATATTTTGGGCATCCAATTTCATTTCAATGTTAATAACAACTCATTAAATTTCCCTTAACATCGTCACTTTTATATCATTTTGAATTCACAAAAAAAGAAAAAAAAAAAAAACAACTAATGAAACTTTTTTTTGTAGATTTTCCCCAAAATTGAACAAGAAATTAGTTTTGATTGACAAAATATTTTTAACAACATGAATTTTGTTTTTTCTGTTCTTTTTCCATCTTTCATCACGAACTCAAAATTGTTGCGTAACACAAAATAAATGATTACGAAAACAAAAATCTGTTCAATATCATTGACTGACCGATAAACAAAATGTGCGAAAAAAAAAAATCAATCGATGCCGAAAATGTCTGAAAAACAAAAACAAAAAATTCTAAAAACAAAATTTTTATGTGTTTTGCAATTCTCTAAATCAAAATCTTTAAAAATTTAAAAAAAAAAATTTAATAAACGATACAATTCAAAAGTCGGCTATACAATGCGAGATATTCGATACTTCTGGAGAGATGGACTGAATAGTGTTGGAATGAGCAGCGAAGTAGAGCTTCCACAATTTAGAGTACTGGGACACAGGCAGAGGGCGACCGAAATTAACCTAACTACAGGTACCCACAAAAACCACACACCTCAAAAAAAAAAAAATTAAACTCTCGGAACCAACTCTTAATTTTCACAGAAGAGTTTTTCTTGCTTTATTTTTGAATTAACACAAAATACATATTTTTTTAATACTCTAATTTGTTGTTTCATTATATTGTTGTGTGTAATTGATGACCAACTACTTTAGTTTGATGCTTATAATTTTGTGGTATAAACTTATCAGTTCCCTTATAGAATTAATGAAGAAAATAAATCAAAACAGCAAAAAAAAAAAAATAATTTTTTGGGTGAAACAAAACTTTTAACAAATCACCATTTTTTAAATCAAAATGAAAGAAATTGCAATATTTTTTTATATGACAAAAATATGAAAAACAATTTAGTTTATCAATATCTAGGACTGATGCACATAATTTCCTCAATCAAATAAAATGTGAGAGATATTTTGTTTGTATCAGTTCTGGATCAAAAAAAAATAAAATTGTGTTTGGTTTCCTACTTTTAAAACAAAATTAAATATTAGTCGAAACCAATTATAACATTTTGCGTATTTCACTTTTCCAGTTTATCCCCTCGAACGAAATAACCATAAATTTGTTGTTTTGTTGCTAAACAAAATTCGAATTCAATTTGCGGAATTTGCGAAATCAAAATTAAATTTGTTTATTTAAAAAGGGGTCTATAGCGGCAAATGATATGTGAAAAAAGCGAATAAATATAAAGCATATTTAAAACGCGCGATTTGTAGCGATCTAACATACGTCTTGTTTGTTGTGTGCAATTTTATACAAAATTATATAATGCGAATAAACCTCAATGTGCGTCCTTCTAAAGTTGTCTTCACTAATCCTCGTCGACGTTTGCGTTCACTTATGCGGTCAATATATAATTTCTAAAACTATTTGTTGTTATTGAAATAGAAAATGCCTATTAATTCAATATTTCAATCCCATTATTTTAAAACTCAAACTATTTCATGAACACAAAAAAAAAAACACGTAAAATATTGTTTCGAAAATATAAAGTCGGATATACCATGCGCGATATCCGTTATAAATGGAATGAAGGTCCAAATTCCGTTGGAGTGTCAAGTGAAGTATCTCTACCGCAATTTAAGGTATTGGGACATCGTCAACGAGCTATGGAAATCAGTCTCACAACAGGTAGATCACAACAGTCTGTAGACCGGACTTCTGCATATTTGCAAAACAATTTAATTAAAATAAAAATTCCACTTGTGTTTTTGTATCGCTCATATAGATTATAATTTCAAATTTATGTTAACTTTTTGGTTTCCTAAAAGTTTATTCACCAACCTTTAAAATCTCCTTTGATTTATCTTTTTTACACTTTAGTTTCAAAGTCATCTTATAGTTCTTAACAATGAAGTTGAAATAAAATCTCCTTATTTAATTTTTTTTAAGGAATATACTAGCAACGTTGAAATTTCATTTTTATTTCCCAAGAAATCTTTAAGAATTTGATAGTATTGCAAAAAAGAAAACCTTTTTTTTTTATATTTTCCTATACAATTCCAAAGTATTTTTAACTATATTTAATTATATTTTATTGGTGTCTTTTTGCCACAAGTGTTTTTTGGTTTTTTGTTTCTGTCATTTGTTTATAATCAAAAACAAAAATCAAAGCTTCAAAATTTTGCTGGCCGATGAAATTTTGCGGAAAGTTTATGAAGCAAAAATTGGCGAATTCGACAAATTACAAGAATAAAAAAGCGCATGCGAATTTCACTTCTTCATTGTTTAAGTTCCTTTTACCCAAAATCAACAAAAATATGTATATGTATCAAAATTCAGCATAAAATATCCGGTTATGTGATCGATTCTGTCATCTGTGATCAAATAAAACAAAATCTTGCGTAGACCACAAAGTAAAATTAGACAAATATTAATAATTTGTTAAAATTAGCGGGCATTAAGTTATAATCGGCAATAATGTACTCATCACAGATCACATTTCCCTCCTCCATTCAACCACTCATCCCCTTCACCAAATCGAGTTCGTCGTCACAGAATTTTTATTGCTCTGCATTGATATTGTTGGTTTGAGACTGATATTTCACAGTTTTCCCAAACCGAAGCTAAAAATAAAATCTGATAACAGTTTTCTCTTGGAGAACGAAAAGTCGTAAATCGCACTCTCTCGATTAAATTCAAGTGTGTATGTGTCCACCATCCAGATCCACAGTCAAATAAATTTTCATACTTGTCTCTCACTTGACCCTTTCTTCAAGTGACTCAATATAATTTTTGTTGTTCTCTAGAGTCACTTTTCATTTCCCCCTCTTACTTAGTCACAGTACTTTACGGCAGAGCTCAAGAGTGAAATGATATTTGATTTCGGATCTCGGGTAAAATATTCCACTGCGGCACACACATACAATAACGCCACGTAAGAAAATTTTCACTAATAATCTTTATAGAACAAGATGATTAAGAATTTTATAACTGTCCAAAGAAAAATCCTCGCTGTGTGTGTTTTTTAAGTAAACCGATCTACATTACCGCCAAAAAAAAAGAACAAACATTTCAATTAATATATATTTTACACTTTTTTTCAGCAAAAACATAAAATATATATATGAAACCTACATAGATCCATAATATACCGGAATGCAAAGTATCTATTTTAATCGAAGAAAAATTTTGTTTTGGAACAAAAAAAAAATAATTCAAATTCTCTAGAAAAATGACTTGCAAACCCAAACCTTAATTAAGCATTTTCTAGTGTCTTGCTGAATGCCGATTTTATTTTTCTCCATAGCAAATATTTATTTTAAAAAACTATAGAAATATTTTTAACCCGCTTAAAGTGTTTTTGCGAATTTTAAATTGTTCTTGCATTCTACAAATTTTACGAAAATTCCAGTTGCTATTGTCTCTGGTCTGATAAATATTTAAATTTTCTTTTTTTTGTTCATGATATTTACAAAAGCTTTTCCTGATAACCATCTCGCTTCAAAATTATGAACATTTATTTTAAACATTTTTATTTTTGAATCATTGCATATTAAATATATGAATCGGATGTAGCAAGAAATAATAAAATGTGCTATGCATGAAGCAATGATCGGAGGTGAAAGACCTAAAAACATCAAAAACACGTGGCATCGTCTATAGAACAATGAAAGGAACAAACATAAAAAAAAGATTTGCAAAAATCATACATGATAAATTTAGAGTATTAGAAACATCCATCACCGAACTTAACGACCGAACATAGAATACATGTTAAACATTTATGGCTCGAATCTCCCTCTACAAAACTCATTAAAAGCTTAAAAATAGAAAAGTTTTTTCATTCATCAAAAAAAAAAAAAAAAAAAAAAAACATTGTTTTATGAAGTCGTCAGCATAATGGACGTTGTTGGTTGGCAAGTTTATAAACATTTTTGTTGCGTGGGAGAACATTCTTTAATCAAGTATCGAATAACAAAGGCAAGAAATAAGTTGAAAAAAAAAAAAATGGCAAAATAATCAAGTTAAAGTTTTCAAGTTGGGGCAAAGCGATGACTTTCATCCTCAAAATCTCCTCCCTTATGTAAATGCTTGCCAATAAACAAGAAATAAACAAGATAGCAAACAGGATGGAAAGAGCGAATAAAAAAAAAACTGTATCTGATCTTTATAGTAAAAGAACATCAAATTTTTTATACATATTAGAAATCTGACTTCAATTTTCATGTTTCTTTTCAATCTCTATAAAAAGATGCTTCGCAAGAAGAAAAAACGCCGCCAAAAGATGAATTTTTAACAAATGGATTTTGATTACATAACCCTGTGACGATATTGATACTTCGATACTTCAAGCCCTACCATTCTCTCTCTCTCTCAACATCTCTCTCTCTTCCTTTCTTCAAATAACATAAAATTTATTATACGAATAAAATTGATGATTTTGTTTTTCTTTATGCTCGCAATATAAATTATTATTTGCTTAGGGATAAGGACGATATTGACGATCCTCGAAACATTTCTTAAGAATCTCATTGCGCAACTTTTAGTGTATATTTCCGTGTAAGTTTTCTGGTCTATGTATATCCCATCCATTAACTATATATGCGAATTTATATATTCGTCGAGGACATTGAGGGATTTTTTATGGACATTGTAAACATAACAAAATTATATTGCGATATTCTAAGCGAGATACCAATAGAGTGACTATAATTCACTTTCGGTGATGCGTACCATTTTTATGAGACATTTTATTTTATTTTTTTTTTGTAACCGTTACCGAGCTGTCCAACACATATGACAACCGATGAAGGAAAAAGGGAGATGATACTTCATTTCATATTTGCTATTGACTATTTTTCATTTCGAAATCTTTATGTCGTATATTGGCGACCGAAATGTGTGCGGGATCATAACAATAGCGAGAGGAAATAAATGGTTCGTGGTGAATGGAGATCTAGAGTACCGTGAAAAAAAAAAGGTCCAATCATTTCTTTTTCCCATTCTGCGATGATGAAGACTTGTTTGTTATTGCAGTGCCATAAACCAATGCCTGACCTTGTCACGCTTCGTTTAATACGATTTTGTCCTTTAAATTGACAATTTCGTACATTTAATTAGATTTCGAGCTAGAAATTTTCCAACTCGGCCTTTCATCGACCTCTAAAACGTGATCCTTTTGTTTCACGATTGTCAGTGGAAAATGAAATTGAAACTAGAACAAACTTTTATTGATTCACACTTTAGAAAAACGCTTCTAAGTTCATTATCGCGCACAATTGTAAAATGAATCAAAGCAAAAACAAAAAAAAAAAACAACTTGCTCCACAGGGTTAATTTTGGCACAATTTTCATGTCAAATGTTTCATAAAAAACGAGTGGAAATATAATATTTTTTTAAAATTTCCATAATTTAAACTTTGGTCGTGTTTGGCTGTAGATTGAAATTCTGAAGTATTGCATATTTAAAGTACCCTTAATATGATAATAAAATTCATGAAAAATACATTATGCATGGCGGTTTCAGTTTCCTCAAATAAGCCAAACAAAATATTAATAAAAAAAAAGTTGGCAATTCGACCCGCGAAATTCATGGCTAAATACATTTAACGAAAGTCATTAACTTTTCTAAAAAAAGAAGAAGAAATTTGCTTCAGAATTTGGGTTCTGAAAATGATATTCAATTGTGATGGGAACCGCGAAAAAAAATTATTTTTAATCATTCTAAAATTGAAAAACTTTCGAATTTTATTCCACGCGCGAAGCAACGAATACAAATTTCATGCAATATTAAGCGCAAACAAATTATGAACCAAAGTACTGTTTAACTCACAGAAGCCTTTAACTCTCTTCTCACAAAAGCCATTAACGAAAAAAATAAAATAAAATGCTTTAATAACCTTCCCGAAAACGAATTCCGAACTAACAAATTAAATAGCAGGAAAAATCAAGCAGAAAAATCGCGAGTTAGGTTTTACTAGTCATTAAAGCGATTTCTGTATATCTGATTCCGATAATAGTATGCATTTACCTTGATTTAGCCACCGGCGACGTTTTTGATGGTGGCGAGGTGAGAGTTTTGGCGGGTCGAAGGCGGTTCAAATTTATTTCCGAAAATTATTATGATTGATGTTTTTTTCCAACCGTCGCTTACACTTCTCATTTGCGGGGTGTTAAAAGTTAATGTTGAATGCTTTTTTTTTCGGTTTTCCTTCCTACATTTTCTCTCAATTTGCGGACGCCATCAAAAATTGTGTCCGGAAATTAATTATTGTCCCCGACTAGGAAAAAAAAAATCAATTTTCTTTTGAGTGATTAAAAAAGTTGTGACAAATTCTGTTCAAAGCGAAACATTTCCATTGAAAGCTTTTTCAATGCAACAAAAGTTCGAATGGCAATCACCAACAGCGCAAGGGAGTCATGAAGAGAGATTTTTATATTTGAAACAGCATGTGACAAATTTTAGCACATCACAGGGGCGACGGCAAATTGATAGACCAGAAAACTGCTAGCGGGCGAATGAGAGATTAATGTTCTAAGTCTATAAATCAAACATTTAAATTTGAGCAAAACCAACATACATAACGTGTTGTGTTGTGTGCAGGATTTGTCCTTCTACCCACAATTCCAACCAAAGCAAAATTTTCACATCGCTAAACTTGTGACTGAAATTCATGATACTAAATATAGTTTAACTCTCATACACGGTTGGCCTATAAAATACAATCAAAGCATTATAGTCACTGTTAAACCACGGAAAACCGACTTCAAACGACTCGGTCGACAATTTTATTCGAAACTGCAAATGCGACAGGGAGACCACGTTGATGAATGACATTAAAATTCTCGAAATTTAACACACATTGTTGTTATAAAATTGGACCCTTTGAATAGCATTGCGAAATAAAAGGTGTATAAAAAAAATTCTGTGCAGAAAACAAAACGACATTTCAATCTAATAGAGCTTCTCATTTTAACTGGCATATCTCATAATAGAATAAAAATAAAAAATAGATTTATTTTTAGAAATTTCAAATTCTGCATGTTTTACTATGTATATGCTACGTACATACGTGAGCCATTGTATTTAGATTGTTTGCTTGTTGACAGCATTTTCTAAAATCTGAAAAACTTTTCTCATATCACTTTCCTTCAAATCATTTTATTTTCCTCTAGTCACTTGTAGTACGTTTTCACCCCGTAGCAGACATGAATCACAAGCTGAAGAGCTTTTTTTTTTATCTTCTTCACATGAATTTGTTTCTGTTTGTTAATGTTTAGATGAGAAAAAAAAATCAAAATCAGCAGCAGCAGCAAGAGGAAAATTTTCAATTCTGAGATTAGATTTATGTTGGGAAAATTATTTGTTTAAACATTTTTTTTTTCCAGAATCATCGCTTTTTTGCTTTCATACATAAAATATAAATAAATAATTTTGCATTTTATTTTGACTTCCTGAATGATGGAGATGCCATACATTAATCATCATTTTAAAATTTATCATTTCAAAAATTTGTTGTTATCTTCATCTCTCTGTTACCATGCTAAATATTTGCGCGCGAGTGTGTCTGATTTGTATGTACGTTTGTCGATGCTTATGTTTCGTAATCATGTAAAATGTATCGCATAATGGAGGGCAGAGTTAGAGCTGTTTTAATTCAGATAAATGAGAGGTTGGTCATAAAAAAAAAAAACGTTTTTGTTATGTTGCTTAACTTTTTAATTGCGTTTAACATCCGAACGTATAATTTATGAATAAAGATAGTCGCTTTTGTCAACACAGAGCTTCACTCATTTATTTCTTTGTGAACAACGCTCGACTCTTCTGCTGATGCTGATGGAAATGGCACATGACAAGTGATGCAGAAAGTTGCCGTCTGAAAATTTTTATTATATCATTTACCATTATCTATGTTATAGCGTATATTGTAATCATAAATATATAAATTTAAATTTCACCATTGAAAATGTTTTATGTTTTATAGATATCTTCAATTTCTCTCTTTTCTTTCTTCTGGCTAAAGTTCTTAAATGGAATGATATTATAGAAAATTTGTTTCCTTCCTTTACTTTTTGCTTGATTTGCTTTTGAAGCTTTCAGTAGGCCTAACACATTATATATTACTCTATAATGGTGCAATTTAGATGATGAATGAATAGGAAATATAGCAAACTTGAACAACTTTAGCTTTTATATTTCACATAAAATAATTTTAATTCATTGATATGTAAAACATTTTTTTTTTTATATAAAAATTTCAGTTTTATTTTGACTTTTTTTTTCTTTCGTTCTTTATCGAATTTTTATTGAAGTTATTTTAATATGCAAATATTTTCGGTTGTACAATTTTGTTTTTCATTCCCGAACAACAATTATAAAACATGAATATTTTATTTGGCATTTTTCTCTCTTTCTCTCTCTCTTTTTTCTTCCCACCCGCAATAATCATTGCCCGAAATTCATTTATATTTCCCGTGGCAAAAATGATTTAAACAGGAAATTATTCACGTTTAGCTTGTGAAATCCAGTTTGTTAGATCAATGGGTTATTATTTAATTCAAATTTATATTCCATCTGGATTAATTGTAATCATATCGTGGGTATCGTTTTGGCTCAATCGAAATGCAACGCCGGCTCGAGTGTCACTCGGCGTGACAACTGTGCTCACGATGACAACGCTCATGTCGTCCACAAATGCTGCCTTGCCCAAAATATCATACGTTAAATCGATTGACGTTTATTTGGGCACATGTTTCGTCATGGTCTTTGCCAGTTTGCTCGGTAAATATTCAAATATTTTGCTCTACATTTTATTTTACTATAAAATGATTTATGGAAATGTAAACTCGCCTTATTTTCACGTTCCTGTTTTACTTCTTTTTTTTAACACATTTTGATCAAATAATCAAAACTTCTATCAGAGTATTTCAATGTGAATTAAGTATACATCCATTCACTTTGGACACTCTTTTTTATTTCTTTTTTGAACACTAAGCATTTCTTTTATTTGTTTAGTTCGCTAAAGTCAGCATCTTGTTTGACCTCCTTTAAATTGTCATAGATAAGAATTTTCGCAATTTTGCTGATCCAAATAAATAAAAAAAATCCAAGGACATAGTTTTACCGATAATAATGTTTATATGTGTAAATGTAGTAAAAATATGTTATGTAAAAAGCTGAAAACTCAATTTTCCATTTTTCTTTGTTTTTTTTTTTCTTATTATATCTTATCCGCATGGCAATGACATTGACACTCTTGGAATTCATCGTTGTGAATCGAAAAATGATTAATTGTTTGGCAAACACACAGAATATGCCACGGTCGGTTACATGGCTAAACGAATACAAATGCGTAAACAACGCTTCATGGCTATACAGAAAATAGCTGAACAGAAAAAGATCCAAGTGGATAATGCACAACAAAATAATCCGCAAAGTGGTCCAGGAAGCACGGTTGGTGTGGGCGGTCCACCAAGTGAACACGGACATTCACATGGTGGTCATGGTCATTCGCATCAGCATCCACACATTCCAAAACAGCAGCAAATGGGCACAATGGGAAATCGCGGCGGACCACCCGGTATGTCTCTGCAAGGTAATGTTGTAGGCTCAAGAGGATGTTCTATAGTTGGACCCTTATTTCAAGAAGTACGCTTCAAAGTGCACGATCCAAAAGCGCACTCGAAAGGCGGAACACTTGAAAATACAATCAATGGAGGCCGCGGTGGTGGCCAACAGCAAGGTCCACCAAGAGAAGGAAATAATGATGAGGAATCAGGCGGTGGGGGAGGCGGAGGTGGAGGAGGAGGAAGTGGACCTCCACAACATCTCATACACCCAGGAAAAGTAAGTTCATATTACTCCAATTATTTTTCTACAGCCCACATGAATATAACAATATTGGTCATTGTGATTATGATAAAACTCTTAGACATATTATTATATTCTTCGACTTATAACACCCAACTGAGATCCAAATAAATTGACAAAATAACCAAATTATTCAATTAAGGTGAAACGTATAGCATAATCAAATTGCAAGGTTCATCTGTTTCAATCGTAACCTAATTGTCTCAATTATTTTTCTATCTCTTCCCGTCTCTCACACAGAATATCAACACACTGCTGGGTATCACTCCTTCCGATATTGATAAATATTCACGTATTGTGTTCCCCGTTTGTTTTGTATGTTTCAATTTAATGTATTGGATAATTTATTTACATGTTAGTGATGTTGTAGCCGATGATTTAGTATTACTCGGTGAAGATAAGTAGGAAAACTTAGGACCCATATCAATAAATCACATTATACCCGAATATGGAACGTATACAACTTTATTGTGGAATATAATTACAATAGTTATTATTATTATGACATATTTACACGTTTTCGTAAAACACAAAAAGATTTCATTACTAGTCCCATTCCGTTCATTTACAACTAAATACCTTAAGTTTTAAAAAGCCTGCCTTTCGATAATAAATATAACTAATAAAACAAAAGAAATGACGTTAGAGCTGATAAATAAATCACAAAAAGAAAAAACACATACAAACACAACAACCACATACACACACACTTTTCTGGTTACTATAGAGCACATTAAAATTGAGAGAAAACTGAAACTTTTAATATTTATCGACGAAAAAAAAAAAAAAAAACACAAACAAATTGAAGAAATCTTTCAAGCGAAACTCTTGTTATTGAAACTTATTATATTATCATTATGATGACACTTATAATCTAGTGACTCTCACTTACATGCTCTTGCATTTTTCTATTAATGCTCATATCTATCGTATATCGTTCGTCTATCCTCTTCATCCAACAAACGCC
Organism: Propsilocerus akamusi; assembly: GCA_018397935.1. NCBI lineage: Eukaryota > Metazoa > Arthropoda > Insecta > Diptera > Chironomidae > Propsilocerus > Propsilocerus akamusi. The sequence continues at coordinate 25,193,929 of CM031468.1, read as the reverse complement.
GCTCTAACTCAAACTAATTTATTTTCACAAGGATTTTCATTCTCCTTTAGTTGATTTCTCACATGTAGTTTCGATCTGTAGTCGTCAAATTTGTTATACTTACATCTATCGTACAACTCGTGATTTGCTTTAATTCCATTTTCGATAATTACTTCATACGCTTCCAAAACATATTGCCAAATTACTAAAAACAAAAACAAATGATATATTTATTATATTTATCGAGTAAATAAGTCGAGATTGCTCCTTTCGTCTGTTATATTCACTCATTGTTATTTCTCTATCTATGCACTCGATAAAAGCGCCCTATCTGCGATTTTACAGTTCGTTTTCTTTCTATTGCATTCTTGTCATCAATCAATCAATAAATTTTCCTTTCTACGAGCAAGCCAAATTATTCTAGAAAGTTGTGTTAATTACTTTTGTTGAAACTGCTGGTTTAGATTGCAAATTCACTACCATGTAACTTTAGATACACTTTCATAAAGTGTTTCTGATGTAGATATTGAAAATGCTATCTATACAAATATGTGTTACAACAACACTCGTTCTATTCTTTAAATTCAATTTCAAAAACATTATATTTATAGATATCTACATTGTTGAGTTGATCTATAAAATATGTTTTCGTCGATAAAATACACAGCATAAAAGCTACATATGTGATGATGAATGATTTATTTTTAAACGCTTAAAAACAGCCATAAATTGAATAATTAATTTATGTCTACCGAGTCCACACCTATTTTAACCCCCCATTATAGCGTCCATAACAAATGACACTCTCACATGCCGAAAATTGCCCATATTAAAAGCCAGTTTCCACCAGATTGATTCTGCGGATCTCTAGGCATAACAAACAATTATAGACGAATAATAATAAAAAAAAAAATTGTATATTGAAGGAACGAAAAAGAGAGCGCGCGTGTGGCGTTAATTGATTATGATATTCCCGAACCATATGGAGTTAAAATAATAATAAATCATTAATTGATGGCACAGCCTGCACCAACACGATTCGTAGGACAATTTTTTCACACCGTCATCGATTTCCTCCTCACTCTTAACAAGAAAAATAATAATATTAAAACAATGCTCTCACACTATTTAAATGAAATATATGAAAAACCACCATCGACCAGTTCTTCTCAATTTTATCGAAAAAAAAAAATACCATGATGAAAAATAAATAAATCATCGCTCTTCGGTTCAATTATGGCTGTCTTTTTACATCAAAATACATTTAAAAGAAAGAGATGAAATTTCCTTTGATAAATTTAAAAAATATATATATACAAAGCATGTGATAGACAAAAATTAATTGATGAAAAATAAATTAATTAAATTTAAATTAAAAAAAAAAGAAGAAAATGACACTAAGAGCATTGTAGTCGCCAGTGAATTTTAAATAAAGAAACACTCATTTACACACACAGAAAACACACACACACACACGTATATATAAACACGAAAAATAACTTTTGAGGTATTTAAAAAAAGAGTAATATCAAAAGAGTTATTAGGATGAGAGGAAGAAAAAAAAATTCTAAAAATAAATAAATGAAACTTTTTAAACACGTTATCACTAGGGAAAAATGTTTTTCTTTTTTTTTTATTGATTTTTAAGTTATTTTTACATCATTTTTCCTCGTCACATTCTCACCAATCGCAATATAATCCTATATTTCCCATTCACATCCCTTCCATAACCGCGAAACCATAAAGTCATTTATTTCGGATACAAAATTCACTGTTACATGAAAATTCTATTATCGGGATATTGATGTAATGGGTCAAAAGCTATATTTAGATCAAATCAGAGATTTTAGTCACCAAAAAGTAAAGAAAAAAAAAAAAAACAAAACAAAAGTTGTTACATTATCATAAAAAAAAATAATAATCAAAAAGTTGTAATTATTATTTTCTAATTATAATAAAAAAAAAATGCACCGTATTTTTTTAAGTTTGTCAAAAAGAAGTCATGTAAGAAAATTGTGTAACCTGAAAGTGCTAAACCTTTGAAATACCCAAAAAATGATTGGAAAATGAGGTGAAGCACCATCAAGAAGAAGAAACCTATTAAATTTAAATTAAATTAATGAAAAAGACATCATTTTTCGAGATGATTGCAAATATTTTGTACATATAGAAAGCAATTAATTTTAACTTAGACACAAAGAAACAAATCGAATAAATTAAAAAAAAAAACTGAAATCGAGCACAATTCAGAAGTGGGAAAGAGATTAAAATTGAAAGCGCAACAAAATTAAAATTGTGTGATTAGATAATTTTATTTTTCAAAAAAAAAAAAAGAAGAAAATTCATTTCGCTAATACTCTTCCATTAAAATTTATGTAAGGTCTCAAAAGAAAAACGTTTATTAATTCAAAAAAAAAAAAAAAAGTGAGATATTATTATAGGTACTTATATAACTTATAGTTTCAAGCAGGTAGCTTTTTTGGCACGTCTTCTTCAACTAAAAATGAGCAAATTTAAATTGAGTATGAAATTGTGTAGCGAAAACCAAAAAAAAAAAATTGAATATGTAAAACTATGTATAATAACAACAAAATGAGTCGATTAAACATCACACACCAGGAATTTCATAATTAAAAATTTTCACTATAGGCGAAGAAACAAAAAAAAAATCTCACACAAAGCGATTATGCAAAATTCATTCATTCAGTTTTTTTTTTTTTTCATCAGAGAGTCATCGATCATCATCGTCCGTTCCCCCTATATACCACTATTGAAAGCCCGATAATGCTTCTAATTTGGCCCTCTTTTGATGAGCTCGGTGCAGCATAAATTCAATGCACTCGCTAACGTGCACTTGCGAGACTATACTGCACTTTGTGACACAAACAATGAGGCCACTCGACAAAAAAAAAAACTATATAATGAAAATCTCTGTCGTCGATTAGGAGCAAATGAAAAAGATCCATTAAAGCCTTTCTTAGCCATCAAACGATTTTCGATAAGAATATTGTTACACAGACAGAGACATAAAACTTCCTTATTACGAATTAGGAATGTTCATTATATGATGACAAAAGAAAAACGAGATATTAAGTCATAAAATAGAAAATTTAAAAGTGCATAAAAATTTAATTTTAGGACAAAAATTATTATGTAATTTGAGAAAACAACCTATAAGCTGAGAAACTCAATAAAGGTTTTAAGATAAAAACATGAAAATCGAAAAAGTGTTAATTCAAATTTATCTCATTCTACAATTTTTATTACATTTCAGTTTTTAGGTGAATAATTTACTTAACTAATAAATTGATGATCTGCTAGTTGATCGCCAGAGGAACTTTTAAGAATCCTAGAATATTTTTCAACAATTTTATGCGTGATTTAATTCGCCGCCAATCTCAAACTTTCTTCTTCATATTCTAATCCCAAATTCCTTTTTTTTGCATATTTTTTCCATCAAATTTCCTTTACCTTCCTTAATTCCGCAATTTCTCGTTATAACAAACTTAGTTTTCACTCAACGAGAAAATTTCTACTGAATTTTTTTTTTATCATGAATGGTGAAAATAAAATATAAATACGCAGAAAAAAATGTAATTTTTGGCTGTGAAATTATAAAAGTTTTGATTAATTTTTTAGTAGCGAACGATGCAAGATGTTTTCTTTAAATATTTCGCTCTTTCCTCGTTTCACCAGAAATTTTCCGAAGTTTATTTCATACAGTCTGTTCAAAAAAAAAAAATTTCAATGCTCGAATTTATTATATTTTTTTTTTCATCGCTCAGTTTTTCCCGTTAATTAGCTGATTAGGTTGATCCTAAATACGTAGATACAGCATATAATTTCCCTCCAATCCATTTTATATACAGCAATCTCTTTCTCTCGTGCGGATATCACAAAATTGGCACAATTATTATTAAAGAATATAAATTAAATTAGAGGGTAGGCAGATGATGGGTGAAGAAAAAGAAAGAAAGAAAGAAAAAAATCTCGACGTTCTTATTGAAGGAAAAGAAATCAATAAAATTAGAGACGTTTTAGGTAATATTTCAGGCACATAGAATCTATTTGCTAACTGGCTTATCCCTGTAATGACATGATTTATGATTGCTAGCAAACGCTTTGAATTTTTTTCATATTGCTCAATTTCATAAAACAGGGAAAAACTTCAATTACAGAAATGACATTTTTTTGTAAACGACACAGCGCATTAATTCCGCAACTTTCCCATATCTAAATTGAAACAGCACATTTCATCAATCTTTCATGAGTATCCAAAATATAAAAAAATGGATGAAATTTAGGTTGAAATTTGGAGAAGTTTGCCGCTGCTTAACATATGAAGCTCAAACTATTTTAAGGATAATTTTGCGATTTCAATCGTGTGATATACATATGCAACTTAGATATTTATGTGGTCGTCGCCATGTAACAGAACACAACTGACTTTATCATCATATCCACACCAAAATTTATGCGCTCTCTCAACCAGCTGAAATACGAAACAGCATTCACAAAACAGTGAACCTCAAAATCGAAAATTTAATTAAAACAATTTTATTCAAAACAAACTTGATATATTGGAATATATTACATACACACACACACACACATTTCCTTAATTACAATCTCGCAATTCGTTTTCCCTACGTAATGGTAATGATGGAAAGAAACCGCACAGCGATAAAAAAAAGTAAGAAAATTATAAACAAAATATTTTAATTATAAATAAAAATTATTAAAGCAAACACAGTGGTTTACATTTAAAATTTACATTTGTACAATAACACATCGAAAAGCTGCGAAAAATACACAAGTAAACATAAAAAGCCCTTGATAAAATCCATTTGCAAGAAACAGCATAAATTAAATTGATTAAACAGGCCCATGTTTGATCGTTATAGTAGTCATTGCACGTCAACTGTATTGACATAATTTGCGAATGAATCCCAATTAATGTCAATTCATGAACAAACATTCGATTATTTTTATGAATTTTGAATCAGTGACTATTGATTTTAACTTGAACCGCTTGGATTTTGGGATCGATTTTATTATTCTACTCAGTTCACTCATGCAATATGCAATTGCGGAATAATTTTTCTTTTCAAAATCATATATCACTGTGCATTACGCAATTCTGTTATGTACATATCTAGATATAACGTATTCTCTGTTGTAAAAAGACGAAGACCGTTTTTTGCTATAGTTAAACAAAACCAACGAAAGAACAAAATTAATTGATATGTCAGTAGATTATAAAACGTATTTAGAACATAATTATGATGCGTAAATAATTAAAGATTCCATAACGTATAAATGAATATTATTATTATTACTGTTTGTAAAATGAAGAGACAATGTCTATAAAATTATAAGTTACAAGAAAAATTTATTTCAGTTTCATTTTTCTTTTGAATCTAAAATGCGTAGCAAATAATTGTAAATGGTTAATTGAAAAATGAATGAAAATAAATAATAAAAGGAAATTTTTGAAGAAAATATAATTTATTCAATTATAACAATTGATGGCTTTTCCCCCGATTTTCAGGGGGTTTTTTAAAGCTTTTGCAGCTTTACGGGCGTGACCAAATGAATCGCAATTTTGATTATGAGATGATGATTTCTTCTTTAAAAATCACTGTTCCAAGTCCATACATAATTCAACATAATTTTTTTTAACACGTATCAAATAAAATTTGTACAAAACTTCATTTGAATGATAACAAAACGTGCATGTATTACCAAATAATAATATCAGAATTTTTGTAAGAAGAAACAACAAAATTAATACTTGTAGAAATAGAATGGAGAATAACTTGCTACAAATTTTATCATATGCAACCGCAGGACACTTCCAGGGGAAAACTACTATTTTTCTGACATCAGTCATTGTGAATTCAGTCATCGATTTTTATTTCGTCAACTTTGAAGAATTTTTTCTGGTTGCAAATTTAGGTTTAAAATTTAAAATTGTACTCTTGTTGCCATCATAAAAATGTCTTCAACTGTGGAAGCATTAACATTATCAAGAGGTAATATCAACCAGCCCATTTATTAATTTATTAGTTCACAATAATTTTCTTGAAGGCTTTTTCTATTTTTAACTTTTCTTATGTTAAGAATAAAAAAAAAAAATTTTCATGAAAAACTTTGAAACAGAAAATACCTAATTTCAATTTATTCCAGATATTGCTCGTGCAATTGAGCTAATTGAACAGCTGAAGGTGGAACCACTACCAGTCACTAAATTAGCAGCGTTGCAAAAAGTTCTACAATCTGATTTTTTAAATGCAGTACGTGAAGTTTATGAACATGTCTATGAAACAGTTGATATTCAGGGCAGTCTGGATGTTCGCGCATCAGCTACAGCCAAAGCGACGGTAGCCAGCTTTGCGGCGAGTGAAGGCCATGTAAGCTTAACAAACATAAACATCATTGATATCGTTAATTGATGATAACATTTATTTTTAGGCCCATCCCCGAGTAGTGGAGCTTCCAAAAACTGACGAAGGCTTGGGCTTTAATGTGATGGGTGGTAAAGAACAAAATTCACCCATCTATATTTCTCGAATTATCCCGGGTGGAGTAGCCGATAGACATGGGGGGCTGAAACGAGGCGATCAATTATTGTCAGTGAACGGTGTTTCCGTTGAAGGCGAAAATCATGAGAAAGCTGTTGAATTGTTGAAACAAGCCATCGGATCTGTGAAATTAGTCGTGCGATACACACCTAAGGTTCTCGAAGAAATGGAGTCGAGATTTCAAAAGCAAACAAATCGACGTCGACAATTTCAATGAAATATTCACATATAATTAACTCCATGATTGGAGATAAGAGTAACCGTCGTATCCCCTCTCTACTCGTTGCGTTAAGTGGCCATTTAAAATCTAACAAGGAAAGAAACAAAGTGAAGAAATTACTTAATCGATTTATTTTTAATTTTCAAAGCATTTTCTTTTTTATTCGTAAATTTTATGATCCTCAAATTGTGTCTCGTCCTGCTCATCAATATGTTGTTTAATTAATAAAGATGTAAAAAAACGATCATTATTTATTTTAAGCCTTGTTCATCGTAATCATTTCTAGTTATGCAAATTTTATCAAACTCGGGATCCTGTGCCATATATTTTCCGCCACCCCAGGCATAGCCAATTGGATCCTCTGCAACGGTTACATTTACATTGTACCACTCCGGTGCTGACGCTCGAATATCTTTTTGAAGACGCTCTTGCATGCCAAAAAATTTTGCTGTACCGCCAACCACAATAATGTTGGCATATAAATGAGGTCGTGTTTCTTCCGGACACGCATTGATGGCTTCTATAGTTGCTTCCGAAATTCCCATTTCGTTTATTCCAATGTCAGATGGATGGAAAAGCAATTCTGGCACTGCGAATCGTTCACAATTCAGTCTCAATGTTTGGTAATCATCATCCTTCTTAGCAGTTCCTGGTGGCTGCAAATAACCTCTTTTGATAGTTGTGCAATCGGGAAGAACGTATTCTCGTAAAATATAATTTTCAGGGTACTTTTTCTTCACTACTTTCATGTCGCCATAAAAGTCCTGTGATACAAAGCAAGAATCTTCTTTCACTTGATTAATGACATAAGATTCGTCCATAACATTCAACTGCCGATAACTTATAATCTCCTTCAGGTGATTTGTTAGCAGCTTACCTCCAACATCAATCCTTCGAATGGCCGATAGTACTTTTTTACCTTTTACAAATGGAATTATATGACTAAAGCTGTACCCGAGATCGATAACCAAGCAACAGAGTGGTGTGTAATCTTCTTGAGTATTTGTGTAATGATACTGACACAAATCTGGCGCTGTTGTCATTGCCAATGCACTGCAGTCGTATTCCTCGAAGAATATTTCCATCATGGCTTCCTGAATTGTTGGAAAATTGAAAAGTGGTTCCGTTATGATGAGAGTCGTTTCACTAAAGTTGACTTGAAATTCTGATGAGAACACATGATCGAAGACATTCTTTTGCGTTTCCCAATTTGTTATATATCCTTTTGTAAAGCTGAGAATGTAGAATAATCCAGAAATGTCCCGGCACTCTTCTATCTGATTCCCGATAAATGGACGTCGCTTTTCACTCTTTGCTTTCATTATACAATTCGGAATTATACTGCAAAGAGTGCATTTTAAAATTTTAGTCTAGAAATATTATATAAAAAAAAGAAATTATTGCTGGTATTTACAGTGGCTCTTCATCATCAACGCGTCCAATCTTTATCGTGCACGCTCCATTATCTAGACACACAACATTAGTCATTATTCGTAAGTATCTTGTTGTTAAATGATTTAAAACAGTTTATTCAACTTGTCGGCTTTAAATATTTTCACAGAAGTTTTTGTTTACATGTAGGGTAGATGACCCAATTCCGAATATTTTGATTTTTTTGAAAAAAAAAAAACGGTTAACTTTTTTTGTGTGTGTTCATATTTCCTGTCACATTGTTCCTTCCCAAAAGTCCCGCCAAAAGTGCATTAATTTTTTTTTTGTTTAATATATTTTTCTTTTTTTAGTTTATTCAGTTTAGGTTATGACAGCAAAAACTTATACGATTACAACATAAACAGTCAGACATGCAACATTATTGCTGAGATGAGATGTGCGATAAGGAAAACTGAAGGTTTTTAACAGAATTGAACTATATATAATTATAGAAGTTAATACGATGGTGTGCAAAGCAAACAGCTGAGATCATATTGCATTTTATGATATTTTCACTAAATTCTCAATAAGATTTTTTTGGGTTTTTTTTCTTGTTATCGATATAATAATTATCGTATGTCATTCTAATCTACTGAATTAAGTTTTTGTTTTTAATCGTTTCATCATTGTTGCATTCAACAGAATAATTCCCGTATTTTCGCTAATTAATTTTTCAAGCTTCTCTTGTGTTTTCACTAAAGTTACAACTTAATTAGTTTTCTTTGACAGGTTTTCCTAATAATTTCCTGGTAGAGTTTTTTTTTATTTTGCAAACGGAAAACGTTAAATAATGTATAAGTTACATTAAAATATCAATTGTTATTTAGAACTTGAAGCGCATGAAATTTAATTTGTTCCACAAACATCGGCAGATGAACAAATTTAAATTAAATAGATAAAATTTCCTTACAATATCATTACAGAGCAAAAGACATAATATTTGTTGTTTTCTTTTTAATCTAATTTTTTTTACTTAAATTTTATAAAGATCGTCAACTTTGCAGTTACCATGCGAATGCGTATATAAGACAATGGAAAGAGCGAGCCAGCAGTTATGTTAGAAATGTTTTAATGGCAATGCTGTGTGGATGTTTTTATGTATTAAAATGAATTGTGGGTGTTTATTTAGACCGCGATTTCTAGAACTCGCTGATAGCACATTTATTATCTCGTCATTACAAAGCAAAACGTTCATTTTAATGGATTACGGTTTTGTTAAAGTTTTCTTCTCTTCAATCGGTGAAAGCATTTACCACAAAACTACAACTAATATTATGCATTGGACTCCTTAAGATTTTGCAATCTGGCTAATTGTTGCGAATCTAGTTCTTCGGGAATAGAAGCACGTCCGCCTACAACCTGTTTGGGCATTTGATCGGATGGCGAATCTTTGACATCCGATGATGACGCTTCGTTTATTTGTTCGATGGTCTGTGAAGCAAAGGCATCTTCAAAGTTGGCATCAAAATTGGCTTCAAAATTTGCTTCAAATTGATTGCTTCCGAAACCATCATCATCGCATTGCTCTTTCAGTTCCACTTGCTTTTCTTTTTCGCTGACTTTTGTTGATGCTTTTGATTCGAGTGGCTTTTGATCAGCTTCGGGTAAATCATTTTCAACGTTTTCATCTGCGGAAGTTGTTGGTTCTTCCACTTCAGGAAACTTGGTAGCTGCTTCTTCCACCATTGGGGTGGCACAAGTTACTATAATTTGAGCTACACTTAAATTAGGTTGAGTTTCTGTGTTCGAATTACCTTGTCCGAAATTACTTCCCTCATCATCTTCATCATGTTTCTCATTCTTATCGTCTTCTTCGCCATTTTCCTTTTTATTAAATATTAAAGAGACAAAAGAGGAAAAATTTAAAAATATGCCAATTGCAAGTGGAATTAAAAATTCATTCATAAAAGTATGCAGATGAAATAAAACATTATACACTCTGCGACGACACTGTGATTGTACAGGAAACTCAACAAAATTCAATTATAATACCTCCTTGCTTTCGCAAATTACATTAACTGAGAATGCATGAATGAATGGAATAAAGTACAATATTTAATATTTCAAAAGTTTAATGCAAAATATCATTATCAATTTCACCTGTTGGAGCTTGAAATTGTTGTTTGTATTGCTTTTGTTGTGCTTGAGATAAATCAAATTCCAATTTCTTTTCGATAACTGGCTGCTGGTCAGTGCTAGTGATTTCATCTTGAAGCAAATGCGGTGGAATTGTTGGTGGCAATCCGAAACTTGGTGGTGGTGCTCCATATTCATCATCTTCTTCTTCCTCCTCAGGTTCCGTTAATGGTTCACCATTTTCGTCACACTCATCAACCACCAACGATGGGAAATTTCCAACCTTACCATCTAATTCACCTTCCCACCTAAACAAATCCGTTGGGAAATAATTGAATTTTTAATCCAGCACGTTTTTTCATAATAAATTAACACAAAAAAGTTCATACCATCCATCATCGACACCATGTGGCTCTTTTGTAATGAGTTTGATAATCTGTAATTTATCGTAACAAGAATTAATGTCAGGTCAGATGTGAGAGTAATTTGTCATACTTGTCCTTCTTCAAATGTTAATTCATCCTCAGCTGTCGCATCATAATCATATAAAGCTACGCAATATAATTGATCAGACTGCTTCACTTTAACAGGAGCCGATATGACAGATACTTGATCTGGTGATTGTACAGAATCTGGAAGAATTTCTTGGTCCTCATTATCAACAGTGTAATCGACAGACGAGAAAGAAAGTTGAGCCATTTGAGTTTGTTGTTCGTTTGTCGGAACATCACGCTCCACATCCAAATAATTGTGTGGAACAAATCCTTCTTCGCCTCGATAGTTTCTAGCCCTCAGCCATCCATCGCCATCACCTTCGCCAACAACCTCAAGTTGTTCGCTTTCAACGATACTCAATTCATCAGGATTTTGAGCCTTGAAATTATATGAACATTATGAAACGTAAGAGCAATTCTATCAATAAACTTACAGTATAAGAATACAGTGCCGTGCACTTAAAAGTTTGAACAACGGGTGAGGTAATGTTAGCCACAGGAGCTGCAGTTGTAGGTGGTGGTTGGGGTTCTTCCTTTTCATTGCCCCAATCGATTTGAGTAGGATCTGTAATTATTTGTTTCATAATGAATAAATGTTTGGTTATTTCTTATAAGTTTTTTTTTACCACTCCAAACTTCCGCTGGTTCAACCTGACTTGCTGCAACCACTGGAGGAACATTCTCTTCAACTTCTTCATCTTCAAATTCACTAGACTCATGGAATGATTCTCGATAGGTATCGCGAGACTCTGTTGCGGTTTTACTAACAGTCGTAAATCCACCAACTGCTTGATTTTGATTAACTTCGACATCAGCATTGTCGCTGTCATAGAATGAATCGGAGCTAGGATTTTCACCATCACGTGATGCATCAGTTCGCATCGAAAGTGAGCTTGCTGATCGGGGAATTTCTTGAACACTCAAGGTTTCAGCTTCCTGGATCCATTCTTCAACCGAAATGCCGCCTTGTTTTAAACATTCCAAGCGTGCTTCAGCTTTGAGTTTTATAATTTCTGATTTACGAATTTGTTCATAGAGATCATCGATTTTTGTTTCCAAATCTGGTCCATTTTGATCATTAGGATCATTGCGATGGCCTTGATCTCTCAATGATTGATAAGCTGCAACGCGTCTTGTATTTTCTCGTACGGCATGAGTCTCTCGTGCAACTCGTGCTGCCCATCGTTTACCTTCTTGATTCAATGTCTGCAATACCGATTCATGTTCAGCCGTTACTTTCCGAACTGGATCATCATTGCATGGATCGAACTCGTATTGAATATGTTGCTTCAGAACTGGATAATACAAATAGCAACATTGCAAATTATATTCGCGCGTCAATTGATTAGCTTGATCACGAATCTTCCCAAATGAGTTTTGCGTTGCTGAGCATGTTAACAATTCAGTGCGACCGATAAGTGCCAGAAAGTCGGCAACACGTTCATACACATAATATTCCATTGAAGTCATGGTCGTTTGTAAATCGGTGGTAAAATAACGATTCTGATGTGAATTCCCTGAAGCGAGACTCAGAATATAATCATTACGAGCACCAGTGGATTTCTCTTCAAGTTGTTCTTTGCGCGATGTGACACGGGCACTATTTTTCTGTAATGATGTTATTGATTGGAAGAAACTTCCCTTTTTCTTCTTCAATTTCTCCTCGATATCACGAGCTTTGTCACGAACGTCATGAGCAACCTTTTCTTCATCGAAATAAGATTTTTTCGTTTTGTCTATATCCTGCACAGAGAGTTGCAATTCACGCTGAATATTAGCAAGATTATCGATACACTTCTTGCTGACTGCTTGCTTGTATGCGCGCAAAACTTTGGATTCATCCGCAATTTGCTGTTGAAAAACTTCCACCGCAGCCAGGCGAGCACGTGCTAACTTTTCATTTTCTTCAAGTACTGTTGTCCAAACGCTCCACATGTTCCTGTATGCAACCCAAAATAAAACAAGCATGTTAATAATTAATTAAACACAATTCCCATCATGGTTTTAACATGGTTTTTGTCATAATATTAATGAGCTGACATTTGACACAATCGAAAATCAATAACATTGTAATGTTCTGTCGTCTGAAAGTTTCTGTCATTAGCATCAAATATTTGGCGACTTTGTTAAAGAATTTCAACCGGTTCAAAGCTACTTAACAAATCAACATAAAACGTTAAGTTATTATTCCTCATTTATTCATAACAAATCCTAATACAAAACTTCTGTAGCCAAAATTCCCCCAGCAACAGAAAACCATCATGAACTCATCAGCTAGACAGGCGACCTTAATTTTCTGTTTCACCGTAGCGAAAATACTTAAATGGAAAATTATTCAACTAATGCTCGACTCCATAATTTATTTCAAATGAGATTTGTGCTTTTGGTGTGAAAAAATTATTTTGAGCTTTTTTTAATGCACAAAACTATTTTGGGTTTGAGAAGTTTAATGAAATGGAAAATGAAAATGTTGTATCGTTCTAAACGGATACTTTGTCACAAGAAGGTTTGATTTGAAACCACATACCATTTTTCTTCAGCACCTTCCATTTTGATTTCGGGTATGTTTGGAACTTTCTTATTTAAATATGATGACGATAGCTTTAATAGCGATTCACTGTAGGTCCTTTCGATTGCCGAACGTTTGATAACAAACGTTCTAATATCCTCCAACAAATCACACTCATGCTGATTTTTCAATTGCAACTTTGCTAGTTGCTCCGTGTGCAGATTTTTCAGGAACTTTGTATAATTCCCCTAAAAATGACAAAAATTAATTTGCTCGAATGAAGCTTCACAATCAAATTCTTAAATTATTTCTTTTACTTTTCTCGGTTGTTGCTGCATTTTGATTGTAGAAAGCCCCGCGTTAACAAAATCAATAAATTACTTTAAATGACTAGAGCGAATGAATTGAATAATTTTTCTGGAGCACTTTTGTCTCTTATCAAACTAAAACAGTTTTTTTTTGCTCTCTAAATACTGTTCATGTTCATGATTGAATACTTTTTTTTCACTGTTCTTAATATTTGCACTCGCAACAATTTTGCCACCCACACACGATGGTCTAGTGCGTCACTAGCTGGTGCAGCTTTAAAGAATAATAAATCACATTTTTTCATTTATTTATAATCGAATTTCGGAAACAAGAAATTTTATGTTGCAAGAAAATTTTCTTTCAATTTTTCTCAGAAGCTTCTTTTTTTCGAGCCGAATTATCGATTGTCTCGCGATTCAGTAAAGAAAGAATAAAACAGAATTTTTTTATATCGGTCGATTGTGCTTGCTCCAGAAAAACAAGACAAGAATTGAGAAAATTATCCGAAATTTCTCATGGAAATTTATTTTTGATACTCAAACATTTTTTCAGCTCTCTGTGTGTACCGGCTGAATTAATGTTTTTGTCGATAATATTTTCATTCAAACTTTTACGCGCCACATGCAAATTTTCTCTCCTGGAAATAAATTTCCTCGTGGTTCAGGAAGTTCAGAGAGATGAAAAATAGAAAATTCCGGAGCTTGCGCAATTTATGCCTTTATGAAAAATTTTCCTTCATATGATGAAAATTTATTTAAATGGAACTTTTGAAAGCTCAAAAAATGTTAATTAAAGTGCGATTTTCGTTTGTTCTCAATGAATTTCCAATTGAAAAAATCTTTAATTATAATCTAAAAAAAATTTCGATCGGAAAAATCTTCTGAAATTCACTAAATTTAATAAAAATTTCTTGCAACCACGAAACGAGGCCTTCACTTCTTATCACTTGCGATAACGATCTGAGAGAGCATTCAGTATATATATTTCCAATGGTCTACGGTCTACTATGGAAACTACTTAGAGAGAGCAATGTTAAATACCTTAATCCTGCACTGGGCTGGAATAAGGAGGAGGGGTGGTTAACTAAACTCTTAGATATCATTAATTACACCAAAAAATATTATTTTAAGTACTTTAATTTTTATATTCGAAATTACTTATCAGTAGGATTAAAATACACAAATATATCAATTCTCTATTTAGCGTCTTTGAACGAATGGATATTATTTATGTGTATCTGTGCTGGATATGATATGAAATGATTATGTCAGACCTATAGCAACAATAAATTTTATTGACGTTTGTCTTATCAATAAATTACACATAAGTAAAGCGGAACACCTTAATGGTAAAAGAAGAAATCACAAAATGCAAGCAATAACATGTGACATCTTAAGACGTCGAATCAGATGAATCCCCACGAACTTCAACTGCTTGATCAAGTTTTGTGCTTTCCAATTGTTCATATCCAACACCGTCACTAGCTTCATCTTCTTCATCCAGTTGAACCTTGACACTTTGTTTGTTTGCCTGCTCAAAAGCATTCGGATATTTTGTCTCCAGTTTACCTTTTATAGTTCGAATTTTCTTGAAAATGTATTCAAGATCTTTTTTCATATCTAATAGAAGTTTGCAATGTTTCTTATAATCTTCAGAGACATTCTTTAATCGATTTTGTGAGAGGGCGTTGACATTATTCAGCATCTCATTGGTCTTTTCAAATCGCTGAAGCCTAGAAAATATTAATTATTTTACAATTTTAGCAGCAATCGACTTATAAATAACAAACTTACATTTGCTTTTGCGATGAAATTATTTGAGAAATATCACTTTGATTAACAATTCCAGCAATTTGTTGAACGAATACTTCTGGTGGAGTGTAATTTTGGAAACATTCAAAATCACTTGTAGTGGCAAAGCTCGTCGTACTTTGTTGCATTGCGAATAGTGGTTTTAGTTTGATATCTATTTAATTTGCTTCAATTCGATCTTAAGTATTTTTTTATAAACAACAATAGTCAGTTGTTTTTATTTTTCTGTTCCCCTCAAAGTTAGCATCTCAAAACAACACCATGCTGTTTTTATTAGTCCATCCTGACCGACTAAATATATTGCCTTGGTTAAAATAAATTAGGGAATTTAAGTAGTACTTAGATGCTTTTAGATCAGTAAAATAATCGATTCTGTAAAAACAGCAAAGTAAATGTGTATCTTTTTGACCTTTCTTATAGAATGACAGTCTCTCAGTCTAAGTAAAACATAATACCATTTTTAAAAATAAACGTTTTTTACTGGTTTCTTTTTTTAACACATAATTTTTATTGAACGTTTTTTTTTACCTTTGTGAATTAACAATTTTCCCAACAAATTTTTTAATGAGCTCGATATTGTGTTCAATTTGCAAGGAATTTGCTTGATAGGATTGATGATCGAAATTATTTCCTATTTTCCACCAATTTTCTTGAATTCTGTTCCATAGCCTAGATGGAAGTTCTTCAAAACAGTCCTCAGATTTCATTGCCTGACTGGTTGCATAATTTTTTGAACATGCATCACATGAACATCGAAACCCATATTGTTGATAAAGTTGAGATTGACGTTCCTCGAGTGATTCATGAAAAAAAGTTTTTCTGGAAATTCATTAACTAAGCATAAATATTTTATTTATCTAAACATCTACTAAATAGAACTCACCGGTAACATTGAAAAATTTGCTCACCAGCTCGAATAGGTTTCGTTACAATGAAAACAAACGTTCCGTCAATAGCTTGAACATAAACATTTGGATCACATGAATGCGATATGAGTGATCCAAATGGCAGTAAGCATGTACCGAGTTTAACGCAATTGCCATCATAACAATAATGATACATAGAAAATTGATTTCTCACACAAACTCCCATCATGTGATGTATGAAATTCTTAAGAAATTCGCGCTGACCTTTTGGAAAGAAACTTAGGATGAGCTCGAAATTTGAAACTTCCCGTTCTTTATAAGGTGTTGATGTTAACGAAATCAGACATTTGAGAAGATATTTATTCAAATTGAATTCATCACTTAAATCATAATCGAAAACTGTAGATTGCGGTTCCAATGACAATTGGCGTAAGGCATCAACATTGTCCATCACTTCCAGTGACATTTTGAAAATTTTTTGAGCTTTTGTAATTTTCCAGCCAAATTCTTCTTCGATTTTCTCTTCAGCTTCAATATTTCTGTTAAGGATTTCATCACGACATTTTTGTGAGCATACCATTACTACAGGGCACAAAATATTATTTGTGGCATATTGAATTCATCCTAACGAATAAATTCATATTACCTGAATGCGAAGCAGGCAAAAACGAATGAATTACATGTGAGCTCAGACAATTGTAGCAAAGTTGATTTTTGTAAAGGTTTAGAATTGATAAATCAACAAATCTAATGAAAGGTTTTTCAATAGCGATCACATCTCCTGGTGATAACAATTTTTTTGTTACAACGTAACGTCCAAATTTCTCGTTCCTTGCAAGCTCAAGCGAGTCAATTATAAATGGAACTCGATAATTGGGTTGGTGGGAAAGTAGAAAAAACTGCTGATGATTTTCACATTTCGCTTTTTGTTGTTCTATGTTGCGCAGAAAATTTGAAGAAGATTTTGCAATTCCCCGAACGAATTTTGGCAATTTTTCTAATCGAAATCTTAAAATTTCCATTTATACATTGCAATTCAGACACATGCACGAAATTTATGTATTTGTATTTGGTCTCGAATTCGCAAATTGCGTCTTAAAACTTTCTCATCACTTTATAATCTTTGAAATAATTTCAATTTTGGCAGATTGAAAAATAATTTCTCAAATGTTTTTTGATGAACTATGAACTTTCACACTTTTAGCAACATAAAAAAAAAGATTGAGCCGTTTTTTAACCGAACAACATAATTTAAAATTGATTTAGCAGCAACTATTTAAGTACGCTGAAAGATAAACCAATACAATTTTGTAGCGATTTTTGTCTTAGTGGGGAGAAAATGACAAAATATTATTTTTACAACGGAAAAAAGAGGACTAAGTAGAAAAAATCTCTCGATCTTGTTCTCGCTGCATGCAAATTTTCTCGTTGAATGTTGAAATCCTCGTCTGATAGAGAGATGAGCGACTTTTTGCTTATATTTCTTCTTCGAAATATTCAATATCAAATTTTTCAGCGTCCCAAAAAAAAACTTTCGTCATGATATTTATAAATAGCGACACTTTGGCGAAGCTATAAAACTTTTATGTTATGAAACCAATTTCGGTTGACTTCTGTCGAAGCGCGCTGCATTTGTCCATCAAGGAATGATTTGCTAGGAAACATATTTCATATGCCGAAATAGAAAAATGTTATAAGCTTCATTATGATTAATTTGTATCGCTTCCGTCGCTGTGCGAACTTCTGGAAAAATAAAAAATACAAGATTTGCGAGTCTGGGTTTTTTAAAAGAAATTGTTGGAGTTTTATTGAATTCTTTTTTTAAATTGCAATTACTCGTTCAATATTTCCATTCCGAAACCTCATCTTTTAATTTTTAATACCATTTAAGGCTCCATTTGCAAGCTTCTGTTGATGTTCGCAATCAACGTATAGAGTTTTAAGAACAGCAACCTCGAGTATCTTTATTCCAGTCTTTTTGGGTTTTTCTTGATCATTTGCCTTCTCCATATTCTTTTAGCCAGTAACATTAATAATAATAAAAAATAATAATATTAAAAATAATTTTTTTTAAATTATACAATTGCTGATGTACAAATTATTTTTCTTCTCGCTTCACTGTTTCTCACTTGCTTATCAAAAATTCTAACTTACCTGGCTTGAGTTTCAAGATTTATTCTGAAATTTCTTAAGAACCTAATTTTGTAATTCTCTCCGAATTGTTGCTTAAGATTGATGTCAATTTTTAAGAATGCTTGGGCTTTTATAGCGATCTTCTTTTTTTGTATTTTTGAACTTCTAAGGAGTTCTTACAACAAATCACCCTGTAATCAAATGTATGTAAGATCAATTACCGAATTCTTTTTTTCTTGGGGATTTTCTTGGGGCCTTCAAGGCAATTAAAAAGTACGATTTCCTATCTATTCCATTTTCTTTTAATCAACAATGTTATAAATAAAGAAAATAATTTAAGAATCTTTTATTTAATTAGATTATTTCTCTCTTCGCCCTACTGATTCTGGATGAAATATAACTTACAAAAGTTATAACTTATGGTACCTTTTATGGTATAACTTTATTTTAGTTTCAAGATTAAATCTGATCATTAAATCATGGGCTTTTATAAACAGCTTTTAACTTGATTCAATGTTGGAAATTGAATCTGAACTTGAATTTGAACTTGAATTTTAGGAAAAATTTTAACTTGAAAGGGGATGAAATTTGAAGATAAATTTTGATATCGATTCGTAAATAAAAAATATCTAGATTTCAATAAACAAAATAAATATTAACGATTTGAAAGAAAAAGGCAGAAAAAGAAAGTTTAAGTAAAAGTTGATGAAATTTATTATCACATCAAAATTTCGGGTAAAAAAGAAACGTTTTGGAATTATGTGTTCTTAAAAGAATCCATCACCAGTTGGATCCTGAAGCCATGGATAATGATTTGGGCAACGAACGCAAGTCTGGAGATTAATAAGCTCGCCGGGAACTTCCTTGGATGTTAGTCTGCATGTATTTGGTACCCAACAAGCTGGCTTAGCATTCTGTTCGACTGAGCACTTCTCCTTCCATGGATCAAAGTTCTTAATTTCACTTGATGTCTTGGGATTTTGCATCCATTGAATAACTTGTGTCATTGTAACAAAGTAGACGTCACTGTGATTGGCCAAAACCTCATCGATCCAATAAAGGAATGCGTCAAGGAATTCAGGATTATTTTTCAACCAAGCGGCGTGGAAATACAGTCCCATTGGAGCACGATTCGAATCATAATGACGCTCAAAATTGTGATTCAAGAATGCATAAAATTGATCGCCTAAAAGATAGAAAGAAATTTAGTTTCGTTAAAAAAAAAAAATCACTCATGTTTACAAACCTGTTAAAATGCTGGAACATGAATCAACCATGGCACAACCAGGAATATCTTCATCAATATTTGGATCATCTCTTCTGTCGAGTTCATTCATGACCATCTCCCAAACAGCATGTGAACGTGTTGGACAATTCTGTAAGTTTCCATGACATCTGTGTGGCATGCGGAAATACATTGTATATGGCCATAGTGGTGGATTCGATAGGGGTGCTGTAATTGTTGAATCATAAAGGAAAGCTTGTTCTTCCATCATTGTGAATTGATTGTTTCCTCCGACACGCAAGTATGGTGCACGAACGCCAACCACTGAGTTGTCTGTCAAATTAGCGAATTTCTCAGATACTATACGCATACCAGCCATTTCTTTGGCCCAATCGTCAACTGATGCATTTGACCAAAATCGTTCATCATCGTTGTGTCTGTTAATCAGGACAAGTTACATTTATTAGCCAAAATAATTTTTATTTATCGAAATAAAATCTTACGTGATCGAGTGAACAGCAATTTCATGCCCGAGACGATGTGTTTCTTGCATGGCTGAATAATTTGTGTATTTGTGTGAAACGAAAAACTGAAATTGAAAAGAGCCTTGAACGTTGCAACTCTAATCGGATTGGATATTTTACAAAGTCTTCTTACCGTTGCCTTGATGTCGCAGCCATTTGGATTCTTGCGTTTCCCATTAAACATTTCCTTATACAGTTCAATATTGTTGTTATTAATGGCATCATCAAAGGTGATTGTTATCATTTGGGGGACATCTTTTGATGGCAAATCACCAGGAATTGTTGTGCCGTCTTCGGAACAAAAGCAATCAGGCAAAACACAAACGGCTGGATCACATGGTGGTGCACGATTTGGATCGGTCTCAGCATCTGATTATAAGATTATCAGTGAAAGGATGATACTAAAATTATATATCTTAAAGAGATTGTGGTTTTTATTGTTTATTTTAAAGAGACAAGAAAATTGTTAATGTTGCTCATTAGGGATTGCAAGAAAAAAATTATTTTGCGCCAACTGATGTATTAAATTTTAATAAAGCAATTCTCTGGCAAAAGAAACTTGGAAATGTCAAGCTTTTAATTACGTTCACAAAAAAAGGTATTGAGTTTTTGAGTGACGTTGTCTGGTTTCAGGTCGGTACGAATTATTCGCATTTACATATAGACTTCATCAAGGAGAACTACATGGCTTAAATGAAGGATGGAGAAATGGGTGGAGGGATGGACGATCGGACGGATGAATGCAAATAAAACTTAAAATGCAAGTTGGTATCGGCGATGTTTTTATGAGTACCAAGTTTATGTTAGAAAATCTACTACAAATGGCGCTGTCACTTCACCTAACAAGTCAAATTACACGCTGAGGTCATATATTGTGTCGTAACTCTACGTCAAGTGTCACATGTTCGACAGGTTGGTGGCCATATTTGGTAATTTAAAGATTTTGATTTTATTTCAAATATTTAATTAAATTAGCATGATCTTAAAATATCCAATATGTTAACTTTGAAAGGCAAGAGTGACTGTGAATCACAGTAAACAAACAATAATTTGGCAATGTTTTTAATAAAAGGCTCGCTCCTAACCTCCTCTATTTAAAAATGTCTTATTCCGCCCCTTAAAAATAATAAAATATCACTTACCGCAAGAATTTTCATCAGATCCATCGGCACAATCCTTCTCGCCGTTACAGAACAAACCACGCTCGATACAATTACCATCACCACAAGCTAAGAAGCCATCTTGACAAAGTGGTTCATCTGTGATCAGCAATGGCTTGACTTTACGTTCCTTGTTCTTTGATTTGCAGTTCTTCACAGCATCTTTCCAATCGCATGTTTGCTTCTCAATATCAAAAAACAAACCTGCTGGACAACGAATGGCTTGAAGTCCCTACAATTTTTCAATGAAACAAATCAATTTAATTTCACAGCTGATCGTCGTGACATGAAAATAATAATTATGTGAAAATGGCCTTGCATTTGTCAATAACAAATTATCAAAACAAAAATAAAGTTATAAGAAATGAAAGCAGTTCAGTTGTTCAGTTCCGCATATCGGAGGTTATAAATCGAACTTAATTGAGTGGAGGTTTCACTAGAAATTTGAATGTCATTTACGGATTAAAAAAAAAATAATATTTACCGATGATGTGCATTGAATAACGTCACGACAATTGTCACCATCGCCTGCAATCAAACGGAACCATTCACCAGCATCCTTGTCCTTACACAATTCCTTTTCAAAAGACTCTTCAGACTTCTTAGTTGAGTCTTCTTGTCGCTTAACACGAAGCGCGCTGACTATATATGTACATTAGGTATGAAAAAAAAAAAATTAATTATTTAATTAATCAAGTTAACATTTTGTAAAATATGCGACTTTCTGATGCTGACTGCTTTTGCCTGGCTGTTATGCAATGACGCAAGAAAACATCATGCATAAATTGATATTTAAACCATTCGTAGAGAGCGTGCAAGCAACAAAATTATTATTCAAATTACATTCCGAAAAGATCACGCCGCCATAGCACTGGAATGCACTTTTTAAAGAGCACATAAATAATTTAATTTTACTTTTTTTTTGGGGTTTACCTGTTGATGACGTCAGCAACAAATATTTTTAGTTTAAATGATGCAATAACAACATTTTTCAAGTACCAACTACAACATTTATCGTCTCATTTCAAGATCAAATGCCATCGCAAGGCAGGCACATAAAACAATGCAAAACGAAAAAAAAAAAATTCATTTTACAAGTTGAAAATATACCGCGAAAGGCGCGCCGTGTCGCTTATGAAAGTCAATGATTTCAACTTTAAAATTACAGAAAATAATATATGAGGCGATGAGAAAAAAGAGAGATGCGGTAAGTAGGTTAGTCAGAGTCATCATCAATTCGCAGTAACTGCGCTTAGTCATCATCAATTCGCAATAAATGCGCTTAACTTTACTTAACTTTTTATATATATATTTTTTTTTGCAATTCTGCCATAACCTAACCTACCTAAATATTTTGTCGATGCCCGTATAACATTAATCGCATTTGAAAACCAATTTTAGCTATCGATATAATGAAACTGTGAAATTCCCATCCAACTTCATGTTGTCAAGCGCAACAAACTGACGAATAAATTTATAAAACGTTTTCAATAAAATTTCGCATATCGTGTCTTTGGCGCAAGAGCAAAAAAAAACACCTCCAATGGTGAGTGAAAACTATTTATTGTACAACATCAAGAGATTGTATTATTGCCTACCAAACCAAGATTTTTCATTACAATGTGATGACATTCGAAAAAAAAGGATTCTTCTTCTTCGTTTCTTTTTGCATTAAAGAAAATATTTATCAAATATCGGTGCCAAAAAGGAATTTGGCATACGAAAAAAGAGAGATTCAACAACGAGTTTTGCGTTATTTTTTTTTGCTGAGGTTATATAACCATTCACTTTCATGTTATGCGAGTTTTTTTTTTCTTAGTATTAATTAATTTGCCGTTTTTTTTTTTTTTGCAACAAATTTTGGCGACGAATCTGATCAGACAGCGATAAATTTTTTTTTTTTGAAGTTGAATATCTTGTTACAGTGTCGCACAAACATGATCGTAAAATGGGGGATTCCATCAAAAATTCCTGCCATCCTGCAAAATAGCACTGGGAATGTTGCACAATTTTATTGTCTTATGATCAAAATATTAATGCGGAAATCAATGATTATAATGCGCTTTCGCGATTTGTAAATGTCTATCGACCTCTCCCTTTATTGTTACTGGCTGCCATCTAGTTCATAATTTCTTATACAAATATTGCGAAACAATTTATGTGGGTTGTTGTCGACGACGCATCGTTCAATAAAAGTGAAATGTTTCTTTCATTTTTGCTATATTGTTTGGATTTGAACAATATTTCGACATAACAAATAAATTGAAAGCTCCTAGTCTTCTACAGCAGGTTGTTTGCAATTCCTAAATGCTCCATCTCATTGACGACTGTAGCAAAATATTCAAGGAATAATTATTTGTTAATTTGCGCTTCATGAGCATGAGATTATTGTCGCCACAAAATTTCCAAACGAGTTCTTTCGGTGTATAATTTATAAGCATTTTAAAACCCACATTGTCAAATGGAATGGTGGCGAAAAAATTTTCTTAAAATGAGCGAATACAAAATAAATCACAACAAGTAAAGCCATTAAGAATGCTTGAAGCAGGGCTTGAAGAATGCAGTGCGTCTTATGTCTCTCATTCTCTCTGTCTCTCATTCTTTACTTTATTTGTGGCTTGTTCACTGTTTTTTTTTTGCATTACAGGTATTTTACTTATTTTTCTCGATGGCTCTCGAACCAATTAGAAAAACTATTCACGTTCATCGAGTGAACCGTTGAATGACAAATTGGAAAAGGCCACCACTGGCCTAGGTGAAGGTGGATCAGTTGGGAAAGTTGCTAATTGGAAATTACTTGTTAAAGCTTAGTAAATTATGAGGCTATGAGTGTTATTCACACTAACTGACCCCAGTTAATTCATTGCAGTTGCAGACTATCCATTTTAATGTCTTCACATCAATTTCAAATAAAAGTTGAACAACATTTTTACTGCCGATTGACATTGCAAATTAACAACTTCAAATTGACGTGAAATATCGTGAAAACAATTTATAGACACGAAATTCTTCGAAATGCTTGAAAAAAAAAATATTTCGCACAACTGATTAATAAATATTAGAAATACCGATTCCAATTTGCTTTTGTTGTGCGAAGTAAAATTGATTTTGTGCAATACATAACAAATTTCACGCACGAATTGACAACATCGAAAACCATCTAAAGGAAGATCTACGAAGTTCACCCAAAAAATGATCAAAGTGTAAACAAACAGCGTTTGCTTTGTTGCGATCACGACGAGAAAAATTGAGAGTTGTGAAAGAAGGAGATCAAAGTCTGTATTATGTACTGCGATGCGATAAGTTCAAGGCAAGGTAAAATAGATTTTGGTGTTGATTGGAATTTTGCACAAAAATATCATGATATGGCATTTCTCGAGCTTCAAGAAAAAAAATACTAATTTTATTACTTTGCGCTGAAGTTAAAAATTATTATGCGACTGCACATATCAATGAGATGCTTCATGTTATGCAATGAGCGATAATGAAGCGAATATAAATGCTCAAAAACCTGAGAAATACGAAGTTTGGAGATGGAGAATTGCAAGAAGACCATATTCTTAATGGGGGAGGGGCTCACTTCAGACTTAAGTATTTCGGTCTTTAAGATCTAATAATTATTGAGTTTCGCTCGTTACGAAAATTCAATTTGCAAATGTTATGTTAACAGTTATCTTGACAAAAAAAATTTATCGCTTCTTGATTGAAATTTTGAACTTTTTAACTAATCAAAATTTTCTTTCACAATTCGCATTTCGCACCCAAATGAACTTTTGAAAAATTAAAATGGATTAAAAAATCGCCCAGATTGACGCCTCCCGAGGACTGTCGTCTTCTTTTCATTTGATAATTTTACGGCATGTTATACAATTTGGAAGCGGCAACAGCGACGGCCTTCTTATTGATTATGCCCTCTTGTCGTCATCCACCCATATCGAAAACAGCATCAGAAACAAAAAGTTAAATATTTGTTGCCATCATCATCATTTGGGCTTATTTAAGTTTTTTTTTTTTTAACTTGACATTTACGAGTGAAACGATTGAATTTAATTAAGCGGTTCTATTTGTGCCGACTGCCACCTTAGAAACAGATCCTTGGTCAAGGTTACGTTATGGAAATTTATTTCAAACGCCACATAAAATTTTATTCTGTCCCATTTTTATATAGCTTCAGCTAAAAATTTCTTAGAATAATCTAAACATAAAATAGTATTTCTTTTTTCCTTAGAGAGAGAACCTGATGAACCAGAAGTAGATATTTTGCATTCTGTCCGGTTCCCAAAAAATATCGCACAAGGCCACAATTTGCTGATTTGCATTAATCTTCTTTTTTTTTCGTCCATGCGATCGTTCAACGTTATATAGCTGATAACTATAACCCATCATGATAACGATATTCCGTCATCGAGTTTTCACTTTCATTTCGTTGCGATGATCTGGTGATCTGGCGATCTTCTTATGTTAATCGAAACAAATTTTTTTCTGGAATAAATTAAAAATTCCTAATAGCGACCAGCAAAATTGTGCTTTTTGATGAATTTAACATTCAGATGACCGAATGGAATTCAAGTAGCCGACAGGATATTTAACAAGATATTTTTTTTCTCTCTCCAATGTGATCAAATGTTGGTTTGTCTATCAAAATATTTATTTCAACGATCCAAAACGAATGAAAAATATTTTAAATTTTGTTTTACATCATCAGAAAACTTTCTTTTGAATATTTTTGTTAAAGCCTCGGTCTGTCGCATCATCAATAAATTATCAATATAATCTTCATACTGATCAGTTTCACTTTTTTTTTTTTTACAATAACCAAGCAGCAAACGCAGCTTGAAAGTCTTAAGCAAACAAAAAAAAATGTTTTCAAAATAAATTTATTAAACTTACCGCTTGTGAGTGCCAGAAGAGACATCAGAAGATACTTAAACATGTTAATCATTCTCTCTGTCTGTGATCGATGCACTTGACGCACAAAAATACAATAAAAGAATGTCGATAAAATCGAGTTTACTCCACTGTGAGATTGAGATTTTCAATCTTCCTTATCAAGCACTGAAAAAAGTTTTCAGCTTCGGAAATTTCTTTCACTTGTAAGCTGTTAAACGTACAAAAGTAAACTAAAAGTCTAAATGCTTCGTTGAAGACTCTAAAGCGAATTATTTTTCTGATCGATAAAGTGGAAGGGGATCGAGGCTTTGTTTGAGTGTGCAGTTGCTGAATGTTTTTAACATAAATGTCGACGGGGAATTATTTTGATGGTAGCGGTAGTACAGCGGCTAACCAAACCTGATTCATATGTTGCCATAAAGAAGCTTCAATCCAGATCATTCTGGTTGCTGCAAATAAAAACATTTTAACTACTTCAATCAAGAATGAGCATCTTAAAAGTAAAAGCTCTTGAGGCCTAAAATGCGATACATATTTCATAAAAAAAATTATATGTTAATTTGTGGGTTGGTTCATTCATCGAGAGCTTCCTGAATGTCAAATTCAATTGAACAGTCGAAATCTATTTTGCATGTTGTTGCTACATCGGTTGCATCGGTATTCGGTTCTTTAATTTCTTAACGAGAAAAATCATTGTACATGCCTTAAAAAGTGTTTTAAATCATGTAAATGTAGATCGACTCAATGTATCAATATTTGTTGTTTAACAAAGCTGAAATGGCTTAGCTCTAATTAAATCAGTAAAATAAATTAAAAACAAAATATTTATGTCATTTTTTCTATAGGAATACGGGAATACGGTACAAGCCAACGGTAAATATAGTGACAAAACTTTTGATACAATCCTCAGATTTTCAAACCCTGAGATATTTGTATGCATTACAAATCGAAATCAAAACAGAATGAATTAGCCAAGTTCATTTCTACCAGTGTGTATAGCATTCATGTGAAGCAAAGCATTCATCCTGCATAAGGCTCAGGTGAGTTAGCGAGTTAGAGTCTAGGCGAAGCAATTTGAATAAAGCTGTAAAACAATAATATTTTAGGATGACTGCCGGAATGATGCACGGTTGTGGCAGGATTCTGGCTCCTTAACTTGCAACAAACTATAAGCTGGTTGCGAGACCATTGTTGGAACAATGCCAAATAAAGAAAACCTGATTTTCTTGTCAACCCTTCATCACAATTGCGAAGGACGGTGGAGAATTTAAAGTATTGGAATGTTCTTCGGATCGCATATTCATTATCTATGTTCCTATTAAGCAACGCGTTGGAAATCTCTCGCTATATAGCGACTGCGATACATTTAAAACAGTTTTAGTTCCTGTAAAATTAACAACTAAGACCATCAGCGGTTCATGTTTTCCAGATATCTTGGACACTGGCACTGTTTTAGTTTTTACTTCGCGGAAAGGAGGAACAATAAATGGAAACAAGTATTTGGAGAAATTTTCATGTCAAAAGTGATTTGTTATGTTAGATATTAACATGCACCTAAAAATTTCAGTAAGTCTATCAATACGTTTCTGATTCGTCCTATCAGCCTTATCACAATTGCTTTTTGAACATCTATACCAAGTGCAACTGGCATTTGTCTGCACCCCACAAAATTCGACAATATTTAATTATAACGTATGATATTCCGGCTCATTAATCTTTCAGATCGTCCATTTGCGAAATTGCACCCTCTCGACGACTATGGAACGAACTTTGGCGTCACCCAGACCCAATATCAATAGCGTTTAATTTTTTTACTTCTGAGTCTGATGGAAACATTAAAATGCCTGCAATGCCAGGATGGCAAGAAGCAGTTTCAGAAATTTAATTTATAATTCGTTTCCTCAATTTACTGCACAATTTTTCACAATTTGTTGACAAAATGTGATGATTGTCAATGAAAGCCCATAAATTAACAGTGCTGTAGTCTATGGCATGCCTGAAAATTTAAACCTTTCACGACAATTTGCTAAAGTTCAATTTTCATTAGTAAAAATTTTATTCTTCCTCTCTCAGTTGAATATCGCGACATGACCAGTCTGCTGTAAAATGTCACCACACAATAAATTAATTGCATTTTCAATTAAATTTTATATTTAACAGCAACTGCTTCTGTCATTGCAAAAATTCCCACAGCTGACTCCTTGACGTTCTTGTCAATTTCACTTGCCGGCAAATCAAACCCAAACCACCCGCCGCCCGTCAGTTCCATTACAATTGAAATCGGAATGCCAACATCGTGAGCATAATCTATGCTGCTTCCTACAAAATTCGTAATTTTCATATCATCTCGATTTGCAACGAATTCCATTCTACATACCCGAAGCAATGTAAAGCACATTCGATGCACTCCCAACAGTGTACTTTGTGTTAGTTGCCATTCGAATAGCATCAGCACCAATTTTCGCTATTTCTTCCTGCTCTTGCCAATTACTGGGCAGATCATTTGTATATCCCCACGGATAAAGCAAATAATTGCCGTATGAATGAAGTGTAAGAAAAAATTTGCAATTTTCTTTAACTTCATCCATAATATTACGACTAATTTGTGCTTCAATTTCGGACAATGCCTTTGGACCATGATAATTATCAGCACAGCGATTATTTGAAGAGCCACCTTCATTCCAATGGAAATTATAATTTCGGTTTGCATCAACCCCCGAACATATTCCGCCAGTTGGAGCTCGAGTTTTTCGCCATAAACGGAAGCGTTTGAATGTGAATTCGTATCCATCTGGATTGACGACGGGCTGTATGACAAAATCCAATTGATTCAACAATTGCGAATAATTGCTTTGTGAATCAACAAGTTGATTAATTAAGTACAATGCTGTAGCGGGTGCAATCCACTCACGTGCATGAATTCCAGCATCGATGAATATTGAATTCTTCTTTTGACCATCGCCATTTGAGATTTTTATGATTTTAATGTCGCGTCCTTCATATGATTTTCCAACATTTTTCACTTCAACTTTTGCATGCGGAAATGTACTTGCATCTAAGCTTTCCAAATATTTGTTAATTTCGTTATGTCGATAGTAACGATCAAATGTTAGCACTTCAAGTTTGCGTTTTGAGAGTTCATGATGTTCTTCAAGTTCCCGATCAATATTCGCTTGAACATTCTCAATGGTAATTTTGTAATCCAAAGAATGTCGTTTGAATTCATTCTCGATGTAATTTTGTTCATCTGGTTTCACCATCACTCGCACAACATCA
Organism: Propsilocerus akamusi; assembly: GCA_018397935.1. Classification (NCBI taxonomy): domain Eukaryota; kingdom Metazoa; phylum Arthropoda; class Insecta; order Diptera; family Chironomidae; genus Propsilocerus; species Propsilocerus akamusi. Next base: position 25,164,442 of record CM031468.1, on the reverse strand, counting down.
TCGAGATTGTTGTGCAATGACCAAAAGTCCAATGCTCTTTCTTCACCTTCAAGTTCCTCCAAATTGTTAAGAAAATTCAAATCTTCTTGGTTTCGAAGATTTATGTCGTAAACTTTATATCCATCGTAGACATTCTCCGCAACTATAGACAATGTAAGAAACCAACTAACATAAAACAAACACTTAAAATCCACAATCATTGTGGCAAAAGACTTCAACTGATACTAGTCGCCAGAATGAAGAAAAATTCTTGCTTTTATACCAAAAAACTAATCGAACGTCTTCAGCATGCGTTTCAATGAACTCAGTGCGATTCTTGTTAGCTTACAAAAGCGCCTATCAACCTATCAGCTAGTTTTGCATAAATTAAGCCGCAGAAGAGGCAAATAGCAAACAAAAACACTGCGACGATGTTTTCATTTCACAGCATGGCGCTTTATTTATAAACTGTCAATTGACTCGCTGTGGCTTTTAACAACTTGTAAAATTATATAAATTGAAAAACAAAAAAAAAATTACAAATAATTGTAATGTTCGCCCATGTAAAGTCCCAATGCTCTGAAGCCATGGAAAGTTTCTTTCACTAAATCTCCGACCATATCCTGTGGAAAATCGAAACCGTTTGCGCCGCCACCAGTGAGCTCAAGAGTGAAAGCTATATTTGCATTCGCATATGCCATGGCATGGTCATCTGAAGCACCTGTAAAATAATAAAATATATTTAGATATTTTAAATAAGGAATGCAAATTACTCGCAAATTACCATTGGATGTATACAAAAGATCAGCGCTATTGCCAACTGCATAATCTTCTCCAGTTGCAGCTCTGATTGCTGATGCAAAGAGATTGCCAATAGTGTTGTGTTCTTTCCAGTTTTGAACATAACGATTAAACTCAAAGCCCCATGGCCATAGAACATAATTTCCATAAGAATGTGTGCTGAGATACATTCGAAGATTGTACTTAAAACTTTCTGCATACTGTGTCAATGCTTGAGTTTCTGGCTCTGATAATGGTGAAGCTCCAGGATATGTCAATGTACCGCAGCTATTAGGAGAACCTGGCATCCAAACGTAAGCAAAGTTGCGATTAAGATCAATTCCTGTGCACGTATAGTTGACATAACGTCTATTTTTACGCCATAAACGATCCTCATTAAATGACCAAACATATCCGTCAGGATTAGCATTAGGTACAATTACCCAATCAACTTTATCGAGAAGTTCTTTACTAACAGTTTCATTTGTTACAAGTTGATTCAACAAATAAAGTGTCGATGCATGACCAACCCACTCCCTCGCATGAAGACCAGCTTCAATAAAAACAATTGGTTTCTTGCCGAATTCGGTTGCATTTGAAATTCTCATTCCGAACATTTCGCGTCCCTCAAAAGATTTTCCAATAACATCACGCTTTACAAGATTTGGATAATTCTGTGCCAATTGTTTACTGTAATCATTCATTTCATCAAACGTCCAATATAACTCAAAATTTGGCTCTCCATCTAAAACTGAGCGTTTGCCTCTAGCCTTTAATCGCGAATTCTTATCTCTCTGCAATGTCGGCTCGACATTATCAATGAACAAATTGTGTTCGATCTGATTTCTTACAAGGAATTTCTCAAATGAATTTTCGATTTTTGGCGATACCATAATTCTTGATGATTTTCTGGTGCCACCAGCAATCCAAAAATCAATTCCTTCAACATCCTGCCATTCCATTAACATGCGAATTTGAAGCTGCGTTGGATTTACATCGAAGACTTTGTAACTGTTGCATAATATTCACTTGGGTTTTAAAACTTTTATTCTTTATTAAAATATAAAATCGAACTTACTTCGTGTAATCTTTTGCTGCGTCAGCATTGAAAGCAAAAGTTGCGAGAAATATTGCAAAAATCCAATTCATTTTTTAACGTCTCGTCGAGTGCCAATCCAATAATAGACTGATTGATTACATTAAGTAAGAAATCAAAAATTATTGTTTCAAAAACACACAAAAAAAAGCGATTAAGTCAAAAACTTTGATAAAATTTCGTAAAATATTTTTAATTCCACAATCTTATCAATTGTTCGTTTTGTGATATTGCCAATGAAACAATGGTATCAGTTTTTATTATTATTTTTCAAATCAGTTTAAAATTATCGCCAATATACAATCCAAACTCACGGAATCCCAAGAAAGTTTCTTTTACAAGATGTTCAATTCTTTCTTCTGGAAAATCAAAACCTGTGGTTCCACCGCCAGTTAATTCAATTGTATAGACAAGAGGAATATCATGATATCCAAATGCATGATCATCACTAGCTCCTGGTGCATTTCCTAAAATTTAATTTAATTCATATACAAAATTGTAACATAACGACAAAAAAGAAAAGTTTCACCCAAAATTTTAGCAACATTTCCGACAATATATTTTTCACCAGTTGCATTACGAATTGCGTTCGCCCAACGAAGACCTAATTGATGATGCTCTTGCCAATTTGGTGCTAAGCCGGGACTTCCTGTATAGCCCCATGGATAGAGAACCATATTACCGAAACTGTGTACACTCAAGTACAATGGCACATTTTCACGATATCGCTCCAAATATTTGTGTACTGCAAACGATTCGGGCTCTGAAAATGGAGCCGGTCCACTGTAGGTCAACGATCCACACTGAAATCAATTTTAAATTGAGTGCATGTGATCTTTTAATTTTGAAATTTCTTTCACCGAAAAACGTTTCGCTAGAGCCCAACTGAAGCCATAATTGCGATTTAAATCAACACCAACGCACGTCTCATTTATTCGTCGTCGATTCTGTCGCCACATTCTATTGACTTGAAAACTGTAAACATATCCATCTGGATTGACATTTGGTATAATGATCCAATCAACTTTTGAAAGAAGCTCTTGAGAACTTGCTGGATTTTCAACAAGTTGATGTAACAAATATAAAGTTGAAGCAGGTCCGACCCATTCACGAGCATGTGTTCCACTATCGATAAAAATTATCGGCTTCTGACCGAACTGAGAACCACTTGAGACTCTCATGGCAAATAAATCACGTCCTTCGCCTGACTTGCCAATTACTTCTCTCGTGATGAGCATTGGATATTTCTGTGCGAGTTGAATGCAATAAGTTTCCATTTCGCTAAGTGCCCAAAAGACACTGAAATCGGGTTGCTCCAATTTCGGTTGACTCAAAATTCTCTTTTTGCGGTTTCTCATCGTCTTCTCAGTTCGCAAATATTTCTCAACATCTTCAACAATCAATTTATTTGTGATATTTTTTTCTGTTAGAAAGTTTTCGAACTTATTTCGCAATTTCGGCGGTATCATGACTTTTGATGTTCTACCTGGTGCACCAGTTATCCAAAAGTCAACATCTTCCTCATTTTGCCATTCAAATAAACTTTCGATTTGATCAGTAGTCAATGGCGTTACATCGTAAGCTCGGTAACTAAAAACCAGCAGTAAAAAAAAATCAAATAATATTAAAAATTATTCTTAAATATTGTGATTTCTAATACTTAGATGAACTTACTTTTTATAATTTGCTTGACAAACAGTCAATTTTAATAGCACGAAAACAAATAACGGGAAAATTTTCATCGTCGCTCGATGACTCTAAACATCCAACGACAGAATGATGTTGGTGCTGGCAATGTTAAAGCATTTTATATAAGAAAAATGTGGACAAACAAGACGAAAGAAGAATTTAAAGTCTAGACATTTCCTAAGGAAATTTACTTTCGTTAATTTAAGACCTTTTTTTTTTGTTTCTTGTGGTATCGTCGTCATGTCAGCGAACGTTGCATTTGACTCAACGAAACATCAGAAAATCTGATTTGTAATAAATTTTGTGGGTTTTTTTTGGCTTTAACCACAAAGCTTTGAATGTGGGACACATTTATTTCATCGAAATACTTCTCGACTTGTGTTCTGATGAAAGTTTTAATCAACTTCATTTGACTTTGTTAGTTTTTCTTCTCAATTTTCTGCTTATTGAATTTTTTTTTCTATTCCTTCGAAATAATTTTTGCATTGACACAAAACTTTTGCTATTGATGCCCCTCCGAGCTGTAGAGCTCAAATCCATTATGATTATCCATTATGATTATTTCATAAAGTTTGCATCGTCACATCGTAAACTTTGCTGAACTTTAATTGAATTGCAGTGTGAATAAATTAAAAGTTTTTCAATCAAAAAACTGCAACAAAATTAATTGAATTGAATGACGTTACGCATCATGGAGGTTTGAAGTGAAAAGTACATGACACTACGATGACGTTATGAAGCAATTTAATTTTAAATGCCGACATAATTGACACTCAAATTAAAGTGATACGAAATCGAGCGACTTTTAATGGCATTTAAATGCTGTTGATTTCACGTTTTATGCACCCAGCAAAAATTTCGTTAAAAAATTCCTTAAATCAATTTTCGCATCTGTAAATTGTGCCATTAAAGTTCGTGCGCCCTCCCTCACAATCGTTGAGTGCAAATGACAATAACTCTTTCGAGTGTATTCTTTTTTTTATCTCTCGCTATTGAAACTCAACAAGCTGTATCATCAACATCAAGTGTCATTAAACTCGAAATGGAATCATTAAATATTATATTGCATAACTTTTTTTTAACATTTCCATCAACACACTTTCGATATTCGATTTGAAAAAAAAAGTATATATTATGGAATCTCACTCAACTGAAGGCAATTTGTAAAGGCAGACTGAGGTAAGAGGAGAATGAGAAATGTAACGGAGGGAAGTTCACCAACTGATAGCATTCGGGTTCAAGGGTGAATTTACGGGATAAAAAGTTTTTCGTGTCAATTGTTGTTATTCTAGGGGCAGAGGGAATGAAAGAAAATAATAAAATCACCAATTTTATTTGACAATCAAAGCCTCAAGAGAGTGCGTCGTTTAGGCTAACAATGACACCTGATTCCCATGTCGGAATTGTGAATGGTTTTCTCTAACTAATGATAACACATTTTTTATGATTGCTCCCACAAGGAACGCATGCTTTAAACGCATGAAACACCGCAAATATATATAAATTTGAGTTTACTAATTTATAACTCTCAGATTGAGAGTATTAATTGATAAATGATAACAGAAAAATCATTTGATTCAAATGCGATAAGCAGCGATTTGATTTTCGATATAAAAGCGTTGCGATTTCATCAATTTTCATTTCATAATTCACAACTGATTTCGTGCAATGAGGTTAAATTTGGTGTTTGCTGTTGCAATTGCACAAATAGCTTTTATCGTTGGCTATGAAAAGTCATATGAAGGCTTCAAAGTTTATTCAGTGATTAGTGAAAAATTGAACGATGTCGAAAGTTTAAAATGGTGGGAACATAATCCCTCGATTGACTTTTGGAGTTTGCCGGGCATTAATAAAACTAGCAACATTCTCGTTCATCCCGATCATCAGAAGGAGTTTGAAGAATTTTTGTCTAATGAAAATTTCAATCACAAAATTTTAATTGAAAATGTCCAAAAGTGAGCGACAGAACAAAAAAAAAAGTTTAAATTTGAAAATTTTTATTTTTATTTAAATTCATAAATCGTTTCAGTACCATGAAAAGTCCATACCGGAGTCGGAGGTATGTGAGAGATTCAGACTCATCAAAATTCCATTTCCAGAACGGAAATTTCACTGCTTCGTTCGATAGTGATTTTTCACACTATTGGACATTGCCCGAGGTGAGTTTCCACAATTTTCAATCAATTGAACGAACCTTTTTTTTTGCTGTGAACAATTTTTTCATCCCCTTAAAATGTTGTTGTAACATGTGTTTTATTGTGCAATTATGAATGCTTAGCCAGAACTCAGGTGTGTAAAATTGTCGAGAAAAAAGGGTTCGTTTCAGCAACCAATACATTACAATACGTTAATTCTTCTTCTTTCACGCTTTCGCCCTTCACGCTCTCCAATTAAAACACGAACCTAGATCGAAGATTACATAAATTTTCTAGCGCAATCAACAGATCTACACGTGAAAAAAGTGATAATTGGTAAATCGTATGAAGGCAGAAATATTGAAGCACTAACGATATCACTAGATGAGACAGTAGGGAATAAACCGATTTTATTTATGGATTCGGGAATTCATGCTAGGTAATGCAATAAATTATGTTCGTAAGAATATGCTCAGTGAATCAAAGTGTGTGTATTTGTGCGTATTGTTAAAACATATAAATTAAACCTACAAATCAAGGTTCATCACACGCTGCGGCATTTCAACCTTCAAAAGAATCGCAGCCCGCGCAATATTTTATAACAATGAATATTTCTTTCCAGAGAATGGGCAGGTCACATGTCGGTATTGTATTTGCTACATGAGCTAGTGGAAAATTATGCTGCCAATTTAGATTTACTTAAAGAAGTTGACTGGGTCATTGTACCCGTTGTCAATCCTGATGGCTATGCTTATACATTTGATGGTGTAATTATTAAATTTACAAAGTGGTTGTTAGTGGTTTAGGTAGAAATAATTTTAAACATTTGTAGGATCGTTTGTGGCGCAAAAATCGAAGACCAATTGATGATCGTTGTGTAGGTAATTGTGTAATCTGTAAACTTTGATAGGTAAACATAAAAATTAATAAACATTTTTGAAGGTGTCGATTTAAATAGAAACTTCCGTTATGAATGGAAAGCTGCTGCTTATGGAACAACAGTAAAATCCAGTTCGAATTTCAGTTGAATATTAGAATTAAAATTTAATATATTTTTAAAGCCCTGCTCACAACTTTATCCGGGACCATCACCGCATTCGGAACCGGAAACACAAGCATTAGCAGATTTTATGGTTTCATTTAAGAACAAACTAAAGCTTTATGTGTCAATGCATTCTTATGCTTCGTTTCTTATCTATCCATATTCATTTGATTTTGTCTACATTTCAAATTGGAAGCAACATCAAGAATTGTGTCAGATTTATGTTGATACATTAAATAACATTACGAGATTTACACCCTTTGATTATGGACATTCAGCATCAGAATTTTATCTGGCAGCTGGTAAATTTGTATAAAAATTATTTGGTTGAATTTTCACTATTTTCTTTAAAGGAGTTTCCGATGATCACGTTATTGGTGAAGCTGGTGCTAAGATGTCAATTGTTGTCGAGTTGCCAGGAGGTGGAAGTGCTGGATTTGATTTCCCAGAAGAAGATATTGAAGATCTTGTCAAAGAAACATTTCAAGGCTTGAGGAAATTTGGTCATTACGTTGCTGAAAACTTTTATATCTAATATGCATCTTTTAAGTAATTCTTCGTCTTAAGGGCATTTGATAATCTTTTTCTTTTTAAAATATATAAATAAATATTTTTATATATTTGAAAGCCATAATTTAATTGATAAGATTGATTTATTTGATAACCAATAGAGTTTATAATATTGCTAACGTGATATTGTTTATCAATTATTTATTCGGATTGATTGGCAACAAAAGCTTTCGATCCGTTGAATATAAAAGGTGGAATTTTCGAGGTTCAATTAATCAGTTTAATTTCAACAGCAATCAAATCATTTTCCAAAAATGAAAATTTTATTATTTGCAATTTTTGTTTTGGCTTCAGTTAATGCTGCTCCACAACCACAATTTACGATAGACTTTGAACATTACTGGACATTGGATGAGATCTATAACTATATGGATGCACTCGCTAAGGAGAATCCAGAATTTGTAGAGATAAAAATTGTAGGATATTCATATGAAGGAAGAGAAATTCGTGGAATTCACATCGCAAAGGAAGGAATTTCGATTAACGAAACTGAGGTTGTGGAAATTATAGCTGGACTTAGTTCTCGTGATTGGATTGCTACAATGGCGGCTGTCAATATAATCCATGAACTCATTGTGAATAGAATAGAAAACAGTCTCTTGATTGATAACATTTCATGGTTCGTCATTCCTGTTTCGAATCCTGATGGATTTGTATTTTCATTTACTGAAGGAGTGAGTAGAAGTCATGAGCCGTTCATAAATCGCTCACTGTTAAAATATCTTATAGAACCGCGGATGGGTTAAAAATCGGCGACCAAATGAAGACTCGGATTGTATTGGAACTAGTATCGATCGCAATTTTGATTTTAGATGGGGTCTGGAAAATATGCAAAATTGCTTTAATCCTTGTTGCGATAATCACAGAGGAACAGAAGCCAGTTCTGAAGAGGAAACAAAAGCATTACAATCTGCTATTGAAAATTTGAAGCATAGACAACGTGCTTATGTTGCACTGAAAGGTGTTTATGCTAATGTGCACTCCGCAATTGCTTTTCCATTTTCATTCTCGAAGTAAGTTTGAGCTGATTATTTTAATTCAGTTATTTTTTAAATTGAACACTTTCAGTGAAGCTTTTACTAGTAACTTCATGGAGATGCGTGATATCGCGCACGTCATGGCTGATTACATTTATCGTCACTCTGGTTCTCGATACATAGCCAGCAGTGAAAGTAACATTGCAGGTTTAATCAGTGGCACAAGTGCAGATTACGCTGCAGCTGTTGATCGCATCCCACTTGTGTACAGTATCTATTTGCCAAGAGCTAACACTATTCCAATTTGGGATATTCCAGCGGAGAACATACCATCAGTAGTAAATGAAATCTTTCAAGCAATTCTAGGACTTGGTGAATACATTTCTGATAATAGACATTTCTAAACAAATAACAAAAAAAAATTGCCTCCACTATGAATTAATTTTAATGGAACAATAAATTGTTTATTGAATTAAATTTAAGGATTGCGAGCAACATAAGTTCCGAGTGCTGCAATGCCTGCAAAAATATCATCGACAATTTCATTTATGCTGCTTGCAGGAACTTCCCATCCTTGGACTCCATGTCGTGGGGCAAAAACAGTGAATGCAAGTGGAATATTATCCCTGCCCGCAGCATAATCTGCACTAGTTCCCGACTTAAACATAACCATGTTGCCTTCACTTCCGACTAGGTAGCGAGCTCCACGTTGTTGACGTATGGCATCAGCCATAACATTAGCAACGGCGCGTTGTTCATTGAAATGCTGAGTAAAAGCCTCGCTAAAATATTACAAAATAGCTTCAAATTTAAAATGCACGATAAGATAAGGCGAAAAGAGGATGCGATAACTTATCATATGGATATGTGTGCACCTGTTTAAATGAAACTTACTTTGAGAATGAGAATGGAAAAGCAATAATTGAACCGGCAGTGGCAGTTGCAGCCTTTATATTTATGTAAGCGTGTTGTAAACGTTGAGTGACGTCAATAGCAAATTGAATAGTTTTAGTTTCCTCTTCTGAATCAGCTGCTGTTCCACGGAAATTCTGACTGCATGGATCTGAGCTGGAGGCCAATGTCAGTCCCCACATATGGCTGAAAAGTAATAAAATTCATTAATTGTGTCCAGGGGTGTAGCCAAGTATTTCATACCCAAAATTTCTGTCAATATTGACACCAACGCAATCGCTTCCTTCATTAACATTACGATTTTTGATCCAATCACGATTCTATTATAAGAATACGATCACATTTATATTTTTTTTTTGAACTATTTGTCTTCAAAAATAACTTACTCCTTCAATGTGTGAGAAAGTGTAACCATCTGGATTAGAAACTGGCAAAATGTACCAGTCAACATTGTCAACAATTTCTCGGAATTCGTCATAGTGTTCAACCAATTCGTGGATGATGTCCACAGCAGACATAACAGAAATCCAATCACGTGCAGCCATGCCGGCTGTTACAAAAACAATTGGAGTCGTTTCATTCAATAGGGCTTCATTTGTGATGCGAATTCCACGAATTTGAATTCCACCCTCAGTTGTTCCCATTTGTTCAATTTCTACGATTTCTGGATATTTGCTCTCCAGTTCGATAAACCAATCGTAAATTTCATCCACTGACCAAAAGTGGTCGAATGTAATCGAACCAAAAGGTTTTCTTTTAGGAGCAGCTGCTACCGTCGCCAAAACCAGCATAAGAGCAAAAACAATACGCATTTTGATAATATCACTGTATACTTCACTTAAATTCGTACGGAAACTAAGACTGCTTCAAAATATTCTTAAGCTTTTATATTTAATCGTGCGTGCAAAGTCTCTATAAATTCTCATTGATAAGCCAATTACTAATCAAACAATTAACAAATGAAAAAAAATTAAAAAGAAAAATAGTTATTTTCGGCATCAAGTGGACACCGGTTATGACCATGATAAGATAACGTCTCTCGAGGAAGCAATTTTTTTCTTCAGCGTTTTTTAATCGCCTCACATTAAACTAAGGCTCGATCGGGAGCACGGTTATAACAATCCATTGCCTTATCATTGTAAAATTAACCGTTATTTTTTGAACTTGATTATTGTAATTTAAATTTTGAAGGCTACAAAATAATCATCAAAAGTGTAGGAACAATGTTTATTTAACATCTATTCGATTAATGCTCTAAAACAATGAGAAACGACTTTAAACTCAAAATAAGTTTGACCTTCGTTGAGCGCTTTACGAAAAATAAAAAGATAAAAAAAAACATAAACACAAAAATATTTCAATGTTTCAACGCTAAAACGATATCATTTTTATATTAATGAAATTTTCCAGTTTCACACTCAGTGATTTAGAATAATAAAGCAGGCAGAGACAACTTGTTGATGGGGTTGGAAGTGATTCAGAGTTGCTCTTGGTTAATTTTGTTTTCTGTTGATTCAACAATGTTTTGAGATTATTTTAGCTTAGTTGGATGAAACCGCTAGCGAAGCGACTTTGTCACAACACAGTGAAGTGAACTTCTAAACGGCTTTTGACATGTCTTTCACAACATGAATAGCATCGTTGTGAATGTCTTGTCACACACACACACGAATAAACGATCCACCAACAAACTTCAACGAACGTTGACAATGTCAAAGAGTTTCTCAATTTTCCATTTCATGAAAAATTAAAAGAATTTTTCAGCAATATAAAAATAGTTTTTTCATGTTTTTTATTCATTCCATCAACGTCTGTCAATAAAAGCAAATGTTAAGTTCAGTATTTTAATAACAAAATAATAAAGAAACAAAATTGAGCTGATGACAGTTTTAGTGAAATAAAGTCAAATAAATTAAATCAAATCATGAATCAATTGACGGGTTTTAATGTTATCTTAATTGTGCTGCAATTGACGTTGAGTGTTTTAGGAAATGTTAAAATCACGCCAATTGCAATTGATAGCAAAAAGAATGACATGAAGGGTGAAGAAGCAAGATACACGAATCCAATTGTGCCGGAATATTATGGATCAAACTATTACGATCGCAACCGTCAGGGTGGTCAAAATGGATTTTTGACATCGTATGGTAGCCAATATCCAAGCAGTTATGGCACAAGTAGTTATGGCACAAGTGGTTACGGAGGTTCGTCGTATGACAGATATGGAACCAGCTCGTACGACAACAAATACGGATCAAAATGGTCTGATAGAGATAAAATTGGAACAAGTGAGTGAATATTTTGTTGAAATTGTGGAGAAAATTTGGTTTTGATATGGATATTTCTCAGCAGATTATGACAATACCAAATTTAATTACATGCCTGGTGGTGTTTACAATCCGAATGTTCCAAATAGTCCTTATAGTCCGAATCCTTATGGTCCACAAATCAATGGACCAATGTTTGGCGGATCTAATGGAATTTTTGGTCAAGAATTTCAAGAAAAGACTTCAGCAATTCTACCTCTGGCTGGAGCTGCTCTACTTGGAATCGCAACTTATGCTTTAGTTGCTGGTGCTGGTGTTTCAATAGGACCTATGCTTGGAAAGCGTAAGAGACGTTCATTGCTGGATGAGAAATTGGATCAACATATGGCATATCGTGCACATAAGAGAAGTGCTTTGAAAAAATGAGACTTGCGGCAAATAAATTCATGGAAATTGTAAATAGAAATTAAAATTACAAAAACGAAAAAATTAAATTATTAAAATGCCTTGAATCCAAATTAATTCTTATCATTAGACAATTCATCTTAAGCTGTGAAGTGTTGTGAAGGCTTACAAACAAAAGCTCGAAAGAAAATAGTATCTCATGAATTTAATTATGATTACATCACATTAACATTAATTATTTCTATCATTCGGGGCATGTCATGAGCAATTATTCCCCCCACCACCCGAAAGCTATCAGATGAGAAATGAGATAGAATTTATGAAAAAGATGTGTATAGCTTTGTAACAGTTTTAATCAGCGAAACATTCAACCCTTTGCCGTTGCTTTAATAATTTAATTACAGCCAACATTGCAATTAATTTTGCAATCATTTGTAGCAGAAGAGGAGAAAAAAAAATTCCCCGAATGATAAGCAACAACAAGACACAATATGGATCCTCTTCAAGAGCAATCCATTTTTCATCATAAATGAATTAAAAGCGAAGAAATGATAAAATTATTTTTCTCTTATCCACTCGTGTACAGTAGACACATCATTGAATCAGGAGAGGAATGGAAGTTGCGAAACTAGGAAATAAATTTCTTTATCGCAAATAGCATCAAGTACATCTTGAGCGGCAAGGAAAAAGTCGAAGAATTTCCTTAAGTGTGTATTGTATTGTTGTGAATTGAAAGGTAGCGTGGTGCAATGCTATATGGGGAATTTTCAACTTTCTCGGCTTTCGCCTGCTCAATGCAGACAGATTCTGTGAGAATTATTGGAATTTTTAGACAAATTCATCATTGATATTGTTGAAATATCAACGCCTCGATGGAAAGCATTCCTGATGAACTTTGACTTGTTTAAGTTTCAGGAGACATTTAAAATCAGTGATAGACGTTTAGGGAAATTATCAAAACTTCGAAAGTTCAGTAATCTGAATTTTTCCCACATAGTTTATATTGTCTTCACACTCTATAATATTTAATTAAAAACATTTCTCCAGTGTAACGTTCATGTAAGCGAAGGACAATAAATGATTCAGATCCAATTACAAAGAACATCGCTTGATTTTGTCTCATCGTCATTTATATTTATGAAGCTCATTGTTGAAGCTCATTCCTTTATATGGATGACAGTGTCTACCGAATAATTTTAATTTACCAGAAAAAAACAGCACACACAGACAATTTTTCTTTTACTCAGTGAGTAAAGTTGCAATGTCTGAAAATGAATGAGGGAAACATGGCACAGGTGAAATGAAAGCTCGGCACCAGACCGATACAGAGATCTAGAGAATTTTTATTTTCAATCAACCGGAAATGTGTTTCGACTAAATGCTGATCGCACAGAAATTTTTATATTTTCAATCAAATATTGTGAAACTGGCCAGAATAATCAATAGACAGCTCAATTGCAAATAACAGAACAGACAGAAGGCGGGAGAGAGAGCGAGAGAGAATGAACGACACGTTTTATTCACAGTTTGAAGTATGCAATCAATCATAAAAAAATCTGATGAATGTTCACTTTTGTGATGCTTTTTCAATCTTTTGTAATTGTTCGGCTTGTGATGGAGCGATGGTAATTGATGGGCTTTTATTGGCTTTAAAAAAGTAGCTTCTGGAGTTTTCTTTGCTGGTAAAATAGAAATTTGATTGACATAAATTTGTCTAAAACAATCTCACAAACTGCATCAATATTTTTAATTAAACTTTGTTCAATTCCCATCCGGAGTGTTTTATATAGATAAATATCCATCCAGTACCATCACAATATAATTTCAAATAATCAGAGTGATTTGAGATTTAATTATCGAAATTGAGTGTGGGACTGGGGACAGCTGAATTGCAATACTTTATTTAACAGTTTCGTGCTTCACATTGTGGTGCACCTTAAAATAGACTGCCAATGGACCTGATTTGATTTTATACTTTTGCTGATAGCGTACGAGACCAATTAAGAATCAATTTGATAAATGGTTCCCCACCACCAATAATTTGACCAATTGCAATAATTGATTTGCAATTTAATTTAGGGTTTAATTGGTTTTTATGTTTATCAAATTAAAACAATCTGCTGTCCAATGATTATTTGTCCAACATGACCAGTTGTTCAATTGTTGAACTGCTTTTATTTATTTGACGAGGAAAAAGATTTTTTTTTTATTTTGTTAATCTGAAAAGCACATTTTCCGATTTTCAATTGAATATTCAACCAAAAAAGAGAGAATGAGTAAGAGAGAATGGAAATTCCTGGAGAGATTTTTCATCATTTCTGCTCTCTTACTCTCATTTTGTAGAGAATTTTCCGGCACCACGTTTTTATTTTTCTATTTACATTTTTGTTCCGTACAGATGAAAAACAGTTTTTCCAATTCACTTGCTTCAGTCGACGTTTACATTCGGGGAACATTAGACGCGTTTTATTTTACTCGGGGAAAAAAAAGTTATTTTATCGCCCGACGGATTGTGAAGAAAGATAAATAATAAAAGAAATTAAATGTTTATTTAAAGAAAATCTTTGAAAGTGAAAAAAGAAAACTCAAAAAAAAGAGTCAAATTGATTAATTTTCCAACGCAATCAAACAACATTATTAAGCGTGTCTACACAAAATACATAAAATTAATCAACGCTACCGCAGTGTATTCTGTGAAACGAAATATCCAAACACAAATGACTGAAGACACGTCAAACATTTACAAATTTGTGTACAAAATAAAATTGCACAAAATTTATTTTTAAGTCAAAAAATTAAAAATTTCTTGAAAAACATCGTCAAAATCTGATCAAAAAGAAAAGAACATCATCAGACGACTAAAAATATACACGCAATAACTTTCCTTCAATTTGACTTTTTATTAAGCGACAAGTGCAATAAATATCAAGTGAATTTATTCTGTTCAGCAACAAACCAACTGACATACAGCAACAAAAACGCATTAAAAATAGTGTAATTAAAAAGTAAAGTAGACATCGTATACATAAAAATATTAAAATCTCATTTCCAAATCAAACATTAATTGCAATGAAATGTCTGAAAATGTAATTTGGATTAGTGACATCAAAAACCGGCTGCAAAAAGAAATTCTCGTGATGCCACGCGGAATTTTTTGTTCATTTGTGATGTTATTTAGAAATGAATTTGGCATTTAGCACCAAAAAATTTCGCTCATAAAATATTTAATAGCGATTATTCTTCAAGAAAAAGGAAAAAAAAAGAAAAGCATTTTTCATTCTGCGGTCAGAGGAAAAATAATGTTTCGACTAAGCGGAATAAACATTCAATAAATTAATCTCGCGTCGGACCTTGAAAAGTTTCGATAAACTGTTAAGAGATTTTTGAGTGCGGATTAAATTCCTCGTGAACTTTTTTTTCTTTATTTCGAAGAATGTTAAAGAATTTTTTTTTTTTTTTTCAATAAAATATTTAAATCTTTTGTAACGCTTTCTTTCAAAAATTGGCTTTCCTGCTTACAATTCCAGCTTCTCTCTCAGTGGAATCAAATTGTTCTGTAACATTATAAAATATGCAAGCATTCAATTTCTTTGCACAACAAAATTTTCCATCTGACAAAAATTGCTCGTGGAAATTTCTAACTTGAATAAATTGGATGCAAACTATTGCTGAATTAAATTTCTCACCACTCTTTCTCACATCGGAAAAACCGCAGATTTTAATCAATTAGTTCTTGTTGTGTTCACCCCTAAAACCACTAAAATCGGGGGTGGCTTTGTTGCTAAATTTTACCATGACAGTTGCATGTGATAACTTTTCTCCTGTTTTGTGCTTTTGTTTGAACTGATGACAGACTTCCAGTATGATCCAGTGAAAAGTTTTCTTGAAAAAAGTTCTAACATTAACTCATTAAAGAGCTGTAAAAAGAATGTTCAATTAAAATTTTACGGTTACTCATTTTTGCTGCCCCTGCCGCAATTTTAGGTGCTAAAATGCTTTCATCATATTTTCTGTTTAATGTGTAGAAAAAAAAAATACAAATTAAAGACGTATTTCGGATGGTTTGTGGCAATAAAATTTTGAGCACAGTAAAATATTTCGCAAGTGATGAGCAATTGAGGTAATGAGTGATTTGAATATGAATCATGCAGTGCGTCATCAAAGGAATCACGTTCAGAAGAAGTTTAATTAGCTTAGTGATGATTTCTGAGTGCTTGCTTTGCTTCATTGATCACAAAATAAACATCATTTGATTCCACTTTTGCCTCGTGCACATTTATAGCTTGAGCTTCTTAACTCCCGAATGTCTCAATGGTAATAATCAATGCCTTCACATGTGTGTAATACATTACGCTCCAAACATGATATTTTATTGTTCAGCAACATATAAAGTTCATGCATTGCATGTTTAACATCGAATGGGGACGGAAGAGCTCCAGAAGAAGCAACAGCAAAAAAAAGTGCAATAAAATTTATGTTCATTGCATGAATATTTCATTACCTATTGAACTCTTCTCCCGCTTTTTTTTTCTTTGTTTACTTTCATTCTGTGCGATTCGAGTTGGGAAAAATATTTTCTTCTTTTTTCAACTATTGAATTTTTTATCATTCGTAACGTCTCTCCGCTCGAATGTCGTGCATCGAAACACTTTAATCCAGTCTTTGGAATCCAATGAAAAATGATTTACTCATAAAAGAAACGACAATCGAACAACACATTCGATTCAATTTTGATAAACGACTGATAATTGAAACTTATAGCTGGGGTATTATTCATGATTAATGACATTTTAAGCGACACTCACATGACACATTTTTTATTTTATTTATGTTTGTGAAATTCGTGAACATACTTTAGCAGATGAGATTTAATTTAATTAATAAAAAAAAAATATTTTATTGGGCAGCTGCATGATTTGGAAATTTGCTTCATTTGAAATGTCAACAGATTGAATTCAGCGATTAAGTAAATTAAAAAAATGACATTCGTCAGTCATGCAAGCGATGGGAACAATTTTCAATGTGATTGCTATCAATGCTATACATTGTTTGTTATAAATTATACCGACAAATAACTGTGAAATGGCTTGTTCAGCTTGGCATAATTAATCGACACATGACAATTAATTAATGGCGAGTTGATTAATATACACTAATATATATATTTTTTTTGCTGGATTTAAAGCTACACAGTATTTAATGGAAAATTCAATTAATCTAATTAACTGATGAAAATTGCGTGGTAATCATTTTGGTGAATTTTCAATGACAGTGAAATTTTGGGATTAATTAAAATTCATGAAAAAATTGTGAAAGTTCTCTGAAATGAAAAATACATAGAGAAAAAATCAATAATGGAGTTTAAAGTTCCCGAATGAATATGCATGCAATGACCATCATCATGAGCATAATTTTCCTGCATCAAAAGCTTCAAACGATTTTCAAAAATTGCCTACATACAAAATGTTGTGCATTGTGCAACTGAATAACAGTGAACAGAAGTTGACTAAAAAGTTCGTTTTTGTCTGATACAGCAAATTAAAATCATTCATAAAATTTTATTTGTTTTTTGATAAGAGCCACACAAACGAGCATGAAAATTTATGATTCCTCTGTGCCCATCCATTCACAATCACATGAAATGGTTTCAAGCTATGTAGTGTGCAATAAAAAATGCAAACATTTTCTCGTGCACAAATGACTTTTTTCACGAGCCACTCAAAGTCCTTTTGGTTTTGGGTTTATTTTTTAGCTTTTATGATTTGATTGCGCTTCATTTCGCATTTTTTTGTTCGGTCCAAAAGTCCAGTAAATTTCTTGTCAAAGCGAGTTTAAATGCCAAATGAAAATATAAAATATTCAAATGCTGCATTACATTTTCACCAATCACTAACCATAACAACAACTTTTTTTTTACTGAATTAATATTTTTGACAATAAACATAAATATAAATAAAAACAGTTCAAATCCAAAACGAAAGCGCATCGTTCAGCTGCTAATAAATATTATTAATGCTTTTTTCGCACCGTGTCATTCACAAGCTACGAGAAAAACAAAATTTTGTTTGGATAGCAGAGGAAAATATCAGAAAATATCGAGAAACATGAAAAGTTGTGTGAAAAAATTGTGAATCCAAAATTCAATGACAAACGACAGGAAATTCCGTACAGATTTCGAAACAACTACTGGAATTTCCATGTTGTCATTCCTAGAAAAATAGTCAATGTTACAAAAAAAATACATACCTAGATAATTTAGCACAGCATCATTCATGATATGTATTTCTGTGTATTACTCGCCTTCGAAATATTTTAGTCACCCCCAGAGTAACATTCATTTAAAATTCAAAAATATGTGTAAAATATGAATTTCATATAGCTCATGGGACACCATGAAGCATTTTATCGAACGTTCTGAATAACAAATCTCCCTTTAAGCTTCTGTGCTAGTTGAGTGCCTACAATTTGTTGTCTTTGTGGCATCAATTAAAGGCTCATTGATTGAAATTGACCA
The DNA here is from genome assembly GCA_018397935.1 of Propsilocerus akamusi. Lineage (NCBI taxonomy): Eukaryota > Metazoa > Arthropoda > Insecta > Diptera > Chironomidae > Propsilocerus > Propsilocerus akamusi. Next base: position 25,146,076 of record CM031468.1, on the reverse strand, counting down.
TTAAAGATCAAAAGATAAATAATCCGATCAAATTAATTGCAACATCCGATGGACAAAGAGAGACAGAGAGAACCTTTTTGATCAATCATTGCTTCTGAAAATAAATTGCGTGATCCGTTCCATGTTAAATGTGGATCATTCATAGGCATGCAAATAGAGAAATATGTTTCACCTAATTGAAAATCGATAAAATGCTTTGGGCAGATTTTCTTATTATCCGAAGAATTTCATTTTAATGTTTGATTGAGGACAATTAAATTTGAATCGCAAAAACTGATGAATCAATTGAAATTTTCAGTTCAGTGAGATTGACGAATTGTTGATGATAAAGAGTAAATCAATAGCAGCAGCATTGGAAGCATTAACAGAAGCAGACATGAAGATGTCAAAACTATCAAATCAAACAAACTCGCAAGATCCTCAAGCGGTGAATTCGCGAGTTTTTGTTGGCAATTTGAATACATTTCAATGCTCAAAGACAGATGTCGAGCGAATGTTTCAACGATATGGAAGATTGGCAGGTAAGCAATTGCATCGAAACAATTAAAATTCATTTTATGCTATTCTTAAGTAAAAACACAAATTAATGCAACGATGATTTTTACTTGATTGCGAAATCTACAATTGGGTCACAAAAGAAAGTTGTTTTCTACCAAATAAATTAATTAAATTAATTGCGTGTCGCAATAATGTAAACAGAAAATTACAAATAAAAAAGGAATTAAAATCACTTCATTGATTTATCGAAATTCGAGAACATTTTTATTCGTAAAATTCTGAAAAATATTTCAGAAAAAAGTTTAAAAAAAATTAAATTTATTTATTCGAACATTTTTTTTTATTAATTGAATAATTGAGCAGTCCGCAGATTTTATTGATCATCATCGATTTTCCCATCAACGATGTTGTTATCAAAATTATCGATCTGTTGTTATTTCATGGTTTTTTTTATTGTCAAATCTGTTGAAATTTGTTGTTCAATTAATTTTATGCACCGAAAATTTGCTTAACAAATTGAACAAAACTGTTCGACAAAATGAATTTTAAATGCGAAGGATTATGACAATTGACAATTGGTATCAAAAATAATATAATTTATAACTGAAAATAAATTTAGAACTTTAATTGTTTAATTTTCAGGTATTTCCATGCACAAAGGATACGCTTTTGTTCAATTTACGAATCCATTTGATGCCAGAAATGCTTGTCATGGTGAAGATGGTCGAACGGTATTGAGTCAAGTATTGGGTAAGTTAAAACCAAGATCATTATTATATGACTTAATCAAGGAAATTATTTCTCATGTATGTAAAATTATTCTCAAAAGACAGAAAACAAAACAAAAAACCACAAAAATTAGATTTGAAAACTTTTCGACCGACTTTTGTTTTATTTTTGTGTTTTTGCGGCTGACGCGACTGAAATTAAGTCACGATTGCGTGTCGGATCGGATCGTACCTGTTACGGATCTGAGTCAATGATGGGGTCGAGGGAAAAAAGAAGGAATTTCTACTATAATTCCTTGTGTGAGCGGTGTCGTGTGAAAACAACAAAATGAACCATCGTCGATGAAAAATTTTCTTTGCACAATTTTCTATGATTTTAATGTTTTTTTTTATAGATTTTTATCAGCTGCGAAAATTGAGCTTGAATATTTGTGTCACGCAGAATTGTTGTTAAATGTAAATGTATTTAAGTCAAATTGACTTTGCGGAAAAAATATTTATACTGTTTCATTCACTCAACGCGATGTGATTTTCACTGAGTTGTTTTTGAATATTTTGTGACAGACAGACAAGTCACAAATTTTCTATATTTAGTTTCATGTAATTTTTTTGTCAGTGTTAACTACCTGATCAATCACCTGATAGCTTCATCAGACAAAGTCACAAGCACGATGCTTGAATTAGTGATTAAATGAAGCATTCAAAAAATTTTGTGTTGTTTGTTGTTATTGTCAACTTATATTTTGTAAATGATTTTTTTTTATTTTTGGGATTCTGCCAATAAATTGAAATTTAAGGAAATTGAGAAGTTGATATGAATTTGGTTTTTGAGCTTCAAATTTTCTACAATTTTCGGAGCAATAAATTTTTTTCTCGCACATTTCATTCATCGAACGAATTTTCTTTAAGAAACGAGAAATATTTTGTAAGATCGCAAATTACATTTTGACAGATTGTTTAAAGTATTTTAGTGTTTTATTGTGAATTGTTTGGATTCGCAGGAAAATTGTCGAGAGCAATTCGTCATTATTGCAAAAGCAATGACCTTTAACTGATTCAAGTTTTATTTATGCTTTCGGCAAAAGAACTTTTCATGTCATCAATTATTCAAATGAATCTAAATTTTGATTTCACGTGGGAAAATTTGTAAATTTAGAGATATTTCAAAGTGGAAAATTCCATGCTGAAAAATATTTTTCACACTTTTTATTTCTCTTTTCATAATTCATTTGATAGACGTCAACATGGTCGCTGAGCCGAAGGTGAATATTCTTACAATGGAAAAATCGTGAGTGATTTTGAAAATTGATTTAAACAAATTTTCAAAGCTTCATCAAACCGGTAGGAAGAGGCAAAATGCAGCAAAGACGGGAAATGACTGGGATTATTATTATGATAGGTAAGATAAGAAGAAGAAATTTAAATTGAATTAAAGTTTTGAAACATTTGCAGTCCATAAAATTGAGAAATTTCCTTTTTAATGTCTCAGTTCGCACAATTTTTCTTCATCCGTTTGCGGACAATTAAAGTTTCTTAATGACACTTTCAAGTGTGAAACACATTTATTTTATTGCCTAAAATGTTAAAACAGTTGACACACTTACAAAATGTAACGATCATTGTCACTTTTAATTAAAACAGCTACTACGCCTCCACAATATTTCCAACAGCCACACCACAGCCACGTGCCGTTAAGCGGCAAAGATTAATGACATCACCTCAAGCACGGCAAGCGGGCATTATAGGATCGCCACAAAATCCAGTTGTCCTGCAAGCGTCACAAGTTCAACAACAACAAATATCAGCTAACAAACTGGCATCAGCAGCTAATAATATACTTCAGCTCCAGCAGCAACAACAACTTATGTTAGCCAATGGCACGCCTGTCGTTAATCTCATACCGAACCAAAGCTACATCACAAACAACAATTATAAAGTTTGTAATGGCGACAATAATGAAAATATCAACCAACAAAATTCTATTTCTGGTCCATTTAAAATCTACAGTGAGTAGTTAAAAGAAGTTTCTAATTGAATCTAAGCCGACACAAGAGAGTGAGCAAACCTATAATGAACGTTTTCTTCTCCTTTTTGTGGCATTCAGGCAACCCGGACATTTTAATTTGCGGAAATTGTAGAGAAATGTTCTCGGAATTAAGTGATTTATTGGATCATAAAAGATCATACTGTAAACTGAGATTTACTTGCAAGTGTCAGGATCAACTACCGACGATTGTAAATAGTAAGAAAATTACCAAGAATTCATGAAAAATCAAAAGATGAAAATTACTATGCCAATGATTTTTCTTTTCTGTTATTTCTTTGTCTATTCCCACAACAGAGAATTTGCTTCCATCATCGAAATTGTTGTGTGTGGTTTGTAAGGATTCATTTGGCAATCCATGGGATTTGATGGTCCATGCTCAAGCCGCTCATATGGTGAATATTTATGAAATTGGTGAATCCGATGAGGAAGACGATGCGAATGCAAACAACAAAAGTCATAAATTAGATAAGACTAATGGTGAAAGCCACAACAACATAAATGGTTCATCCTGTAATGGAGCAGTCATGCATTCAAATAGAAATGAAAATGTAAGTCCTCCATGTTGCTCGTCTTCGCTGCTTTGCCGTTGTGCCTCGCCTTAAATATTTATGTGCATTAAAATCAAGCTCATGGAATGTTTCATGCTTGTTTTGGCGAAATAAATTCACAACACAATCTTGCAAAGAGAAATCTGTGTCGAGAAAAGGAAAATTAATGTCGAAGAATTTTTTTTTTCTGTAGAAATTTTAAAGTGAAAATACGATAAGAGGAAAACTCAAGAGGAAATATTGTTGCATTTTCCTTTGTTGCGTTTTTTGTAGTTGGCTTTAATAACATTGAAGAGATTTTCGACAATGTTTTCTTATTTATTTACTCAACCCAAACACGATAGAAAGTGAAAAATTCTTTAAGAAAACTTAATATTTTTAAAAAATAACTTTAATGAGTTTCATGCAATTTTCCACATGCGAATATTGCCGGCTGCAAATTTTTTTTTCCAATTTCAAATTAACTAAAATTTCTTTAGTCAATCGATAATATAAATTGCTTTTCAAAGCCTCATGTTCGATGAGTGAAAGTATCCGAAATCAATTAAGCAGATTAATTTAATGCAAACACCAAAAGTCATTAAACGAGAGTATCAAGAATGTCAGGGAGGGCAAGCGTTGAGATAAAATGATAAGTAAATATCAACAAGTTAACGACTCTCCGTGCTTTGCGAAGACTATCTGGGAATGTGAAGATAATTTTCGTTCTTCACATTATGAGGAAACAGAAAAAAAAAACTTTCCACTCCATTAATGGGCCTTTCACTCGAGCTAAGTTCGAGGGAGAGAAGTAGAGGAACGAAAAACTCCTGTCTAACTAAAACGAATAAATTAAACTTTATGTTCATCATCTTTATTCTCCTTTTTTTTTTCTTTGGCGCGCCTTTCAAGGAAATGGAATTAAATACGGAAGAAAATAGCGATAAGAGAAACAACCATTCATCATCGGCCGCATCAACACCCACAAATGAACTTTTACTCATCGAAGCCTCCACCGATAATGAATTGATTATACATACTAATGGTCTGGATAATGGAATCAATGGAAAGCTGAGTGCCGATCTTTCACCAAATGATTTAATGTTGTCTTCCTCACGTAGCAGCACATCAGATAATGGCATGGAGTCACCACCTCGAGCATGTATTATGCGAGCATTGACTATTGTAAGTCAACTTTGATAAAGGTTGATATTGAAAGTTTTACTTAATTAACTTTTTCATTCCTACTCTTCTTCTTTATATTTTTCCCTTGCTCTTTAATCATCAAATAACATGCGACATGATGTTGTTGGCATAATCTCAACAGGACACCAATGCAAACCCAAACTTAACAGCCTTAGCCCTGTCATTATCTAATGGAACGGCTTTGTCAACACAGTAAGAGAATTTAATGCACGTTCAAAAGGAAAGTAAATTTTCTTTCTCTACACTCGGTATAAGGTTTAAAAAAAAAAAATGACAGTAAACAGTATTTCTTGTTCCTGGTATTGATGGATTACATGGATTTATACAGTAAAATGATGCGAAAATGCGAAACGCGGTTGTAGATTAATTAAAGTACATTTCGTATCAAAATTGTTTTCAAGTTTAATTCAGAAATTAAGATGAATATATCATACCAAGTGAGCTTAAACTATATAATTTAGAGAACAAATTAACTGCGCAAGGGATGACCGGTTATATGACTTAATTAAATTTTACGAATAATCGGTCTTAACTTGTGTTATAGTAAAATCAAAGAAAAAAAAATTATTCAAGGACAAAAATACACAAAAATTTCAAAGCGTTTCCGCTTAATTGCCATAAATATTTTTCCACCTATCATGGAAAAATCTCCATTTATTTCTTTAGTTAAAGCAGCAAAAGAAGCAGAAGAAAATTTTCCCTAAACATATCAGAGCAATTTTAGAGCGCAGAGTGTGAAAATGAAAACAAACATCCTCCCTCGCACTGTATGCAATGTGCTCATTTACAATTAGCTGCGTAATATAAGTGAGATTTATAATTCACTTTATAAATCAAAAGCGATGGCAGAATAGAGATATTTTCCTTTTCTTTTTCTTAAATTTCTAATGACCAAGATGATCTGAAACAGAGTTATTATTTTTATAGCATTAATGTCTTCCGGTCTTTCAAATGATAAACCACAGAGAAAAAAAAAAGATTAAGAAATTTACAACTTTATGTTGCGTTATAAAGTTATAATAAATCACGAGAAGTGATTTTCAAAATTTATTCCATGAAAAGAATAAAAAAAAAAAACCTGCAATCAATTATAAATAATTAACAAATTATTTAAAACACACTTTTCAGCAGTCACATTCTGGTTTATTTCATTAAACACAAATTGCCGTCTGTCTGTTTCGAGAAATTTATTTAGATATTTTATTCAAAAGAAATTATAAAACTTTAGTCTCACATTTGGTGGCGTCGGCAAATGGGGATTTAAATACTTTCAAAATCTAATGAATAAATTACAATTAGCCAGCCATCGTTTGAAGTATTAATGGATTTCACACATAATAACGACGATTTTCCGCTGTGCTTTAAAGTTTACTTGCAAAACCCAAATATCATTTATGAACATTTTTTCGCGCCTCTCCTCAGAATATAGATTTCCCGTTTCCGTCTTAGTTCGTATAATGAATTGCGCATTAAAATATAGTGTTCAAAAACACTACGCAATCGGAAGTTTGTTTCGAGGATTTGTCGATTAGCTTGTTAACTATATTAACTAATTTTATTCGGGTACCCCGATTCTTTAGATAGCAGATTACTTTCTTTATCAATTAAATTAAAGAGAAGAAGAAGTATGGTTAATTTAGTTTCATAAGCGCCCCAGGAATAGTAATTCTAAATTTATTTCAAATAAAAGAAGAAAAAACAAGAAAAAAAAAATTATTAAAAAGATCTAGATCGTTAGATTATAATTGTAAACAACTGCAGAAAAAAAGAAATATTCAATAAAAATTTATTTGAAAATTAATTTTCTTTTGTTAATTTCTCGAGACGCAATTTTGATTTGCGTTTTAATTACAAACTGCGAACTGGACAATCAGAATTTAAAACTGTTAGAAGATGAAAAAGTTTTTCACGAATATACAGCAAAGTGTTAAAACCAACAAGTTATGCTGATGGAGAGAAAATTACAAACTTCGAGTAAAGTGGATTGAAAGAAAACGTACAGCTTACAGTCTTTAAAGCGAAGAGGTCCGAAGGTCGACTGACTTTACAGTTTTCAGAATCCTTTGTTCACTTTTTTTTTCTGACAAAGCCTCAATTCCCACAAGGCGCAACCGTGTTTTGATCATTCTCTGTGAAGCTTTCTGAAGCGATTAAATGTTTACGGCACTGCATAAATGTGTATCAAAATGTGCTGGTGCATGCTTTTGTAGATTTTGTGGGTGTCTCTGGTATTAATAAATCATGTGCATGAGAATTTATGTGGTTTGATGACTGAAGATGAAAGTGTTGGTGCATGCAAGTTTATGCTTTTAATAATTAAAATACAAAATTAAAAATTCATATGATGTTGCTGGTGTTTGTGTCTGTATTCCTTATTCGAGTGTTTATGCCTTTGAATGCATCCAGCTATCGGGCGGCTGAGATACCGACAGACAACTCATTCTACGAAGCCTCATTCAAAATTCCTCTGAATGAAATCATTTCGCATAATTTTAATGGAATGTTTAATAATAAATGATATCAAATTCTCCACTTTAGTTGTAGCAAAAACACAAGGACGAGAGTAAGAGAAATGTGTTATTGTTGGGTGTTTCTGTTGTCAAAGCTTTTGCATTATTTATTACATTTGAAGCCACAGTAGTTCGAGGTGTCACAAACTATTTTCAACCTCCCCAAAAGGGGAATGGAATATTAAAATAGATTGAAGACATAAACACTTTGTGACAATGATACGATGAGCCTCATAATGATTAGACCTCAGATTATGATGAGGAGCAAATTGAAGTCAATGGCCATTAAAGATTGACGAGACCAAAACCGAGAAATAAAACAATCATTAAAATGTGACCGAAGGACAAACAATTATCATCATTTTGTAAAGGTTTCGACAGGAACTTTTCACATCTCGACAACTATGTACAATCATCATCTCTTTGCATTCGCAATACCCATCCTCTCAAACATGTCAAAACCATAAACACACTGAGGGAGATTATAAGTGTTGTTTGTTATTATTGCGGGGAAGGGCCTACATCAAACGCCCGCAACAGAGAAACATACATTGGGGAGGAAACAACAGCTTAATGACTCCTGTCGACTGTTATAAGCATTTAATCTCTCGGTGGAACATTTTTCACCGAAACTTTGTTGCCGCTTTCGTTCCCGTAAAGGATTTTCTTTTTGTGCGGCTCATTTAATGATTTGTCATAAATACTTTTTGCATTAAATCATAAAAATTGAAGGCAACAGCAAGTGGGATTCAGTTGTCTGAGTTAAGAGAAATATTGCCAATTATTTTGACAGAAGTCCTGCAATCGACTCTCGCTTTCGTGAAACTTTTTTTTTTTGTCTCTCCCCATAAAATATAAATCACTAGACAGATTTTCACAATTTAATTGCTATTCGGGCTTTACTTTGATTGTCTTTTAAGCTGAAACCTTTAATTAAATGTGAACATTTTTAATCTTTTTTCGCGTGTATCATTCGTCAAAAATCTTTGCTGCTCTCGACATCGCGTGAAATAAATTCTTGGCAAAGTTTCAAATATTTTTTTTTTATTTTTTATTTATTTGTCGAGTGATAATTGACCTTCTGGCTTTCATGTAATGACACCATTTTTTATTTTTTTTTTTGGTTTTTTGATTTAATAAAATTTGAGACAAGCGAAAGTTTTTTTTTTGTTTAATAATGAAATTTATCAATTCCTTTGCTCAATCTGAAATTTATTTTTAATTCACTACATTTGTCTTTTTGACATTTTGATTTATTTTGTGCCGACGATTTCGCAATTTATCACTTGTTAAGAATTGAGACCCAGTGTTTCGTTGCATTAGTGGCTTATTAACATGAATAACTGCATTTGTTAATGCACTTTTTACGTAATAAGGTTAGTGAACTTTGATATACTAATTCTCTTAGTGCATTCCACATGTATATAGTGATAACTCACTAATTTCATTGCAGTGTTGCCACTAATTAATTATGATTTATTATTTGTTAAACATTTTAATTCTCTTACTAAAAGCCCGTTGGCTTGATTAAAATTCAACATTAATGAAGATTTATTGCCATGCTCCATGCCATTGATTTAATTTTTTGGGGAGGTTTTGGTTTCATTGTTGAACCAGGTTGCGGTAAAATAACAAAAGCACAATACCTCAATTATTGTGTGTTTTAATAAACATCTCACTTTACAGCGTTAAAAGCATCTCGATGTTAATTAATTAAAGCGATTTTGAACCCAAATTTTTACACTTCACTCAGCAGTTTCAATCAATAATTGACCTGATTTAAAACACATCACATCACACTTCAAAATGATGTAATTTCAGAAATGTGAAAATTTTCATGTTTACGGGTCATTTTGTCAGCAAATGATTTTATATTATCACTTTTTGAATATTAAACATGAAACGTGACTCAATTTCACAGAGAGTACAAGAGAACGGCAAAGGAGAATTTCTAATTTAAAAATTGCACGTTTCGCGAAAGAGGATCGAGAAGTGAAAGTTGATGACAAAAATACTAAATTAGCTCGTTTGCACCTTTGCTCCGTGTCGTCGTTTAAATTCAAATTACCAACCAAAACGATAATGAAGTAAATGGAATAATAAAACACATTGTAAATTTATATCTTTCACAGAGAAATTTCAAATATGTATGTTACCTGAAAAGCGAATCCATTAAAATCAGCATGATGCCACAAGATGAACCGCATTGATTAAAAATCAATCGCGTGCTTTCCTCACTGAATGAAGAAAAATGTGGTGGAAAATCCCATTAAACATGTCCAATAATGCAAAAATCTCGAGAGCATTTTTGTATGTGTGTGTGTGTGGTTTTTATACAAGTAAACATTCATCGCCCAGATGAATGGATCGGCAACAATAGAGGGATTTTTCATTTGCCAATGGCGGCATCATGACATTGACGATGTAAAGCCCAAATAAAAAAAAGCTGAATGAATGTGTTTCTTGATTATATGCGGAATAAAGAACCAGCGAAATGATGTTGAAAAAAAAAAAAAAGAAACAAAAATCGATAACGTTCAACCGATATGTGAGAAGAGCCGTAAATTGTACGCAACAAATTTTCATCATGATGCAACAGCATGGCTCACTTCAGATGAATCATTTTTCATGTCAACTGCACAAAATCATCATCCATCTTTAATGGTGGAATGTTGCATGCATATTCGGTGGATGTGATGCTATGGTACATATGTTTGTTTTATTTGGGGGGCTAATAAAACATTTCTGTTTTTTTTTTTTTACAACATTGGTTACAACCAGATCGAGTTGTTGTTGTTACTTGCTAAACATATAATGCCGAAATTTATGGTTAATTTTTTATGACGTACATGTTGAGGTGGCAGGTCGCATTCACTAAAGTCTCCCTGTCATGTCGCAATGTAATGTTCTGTCACAAAATGTCCGATCAGAAGAAAAAAAAAAGTGTTTCGTCATTTTACTTCATTGCATTAGTGGCAAAGCGGCCACAGAACTACATTGCGTCACCACAAACAAACAAATTAGAATCTATCAACGAACGCAAACATAAATATTTTACAAAATTAATCATGAGTTTGCAATTTTCCTAACGTCCTCACACATAATTGATTATGGTGTCGTTCATACCTCCCTCATTGCTCTCGATGTTTACAGTCCAACGACTAATTTCCCATTTATCGAATTACTTTTTTTTTGCGCCTTTCAGCGATGTTTTTACCTTTTCAATTGCATGGGTGCAAAACTAGATTATAGTTGTTAGCTGTTACGTAGTTTACCTTTGTGGAACAGATAAAAATTTAATAATAACTTTTAAAAGCGCGAGGAAAATTTTTGCTGGTTCTTCTTTTTCTTTTATTTTGCCAGATTATGAAAAAGAAAAGTTACGATAATAAACCGTTAAACTATTACAATAACTGGTTTTGCCATAAGAAAATAGTTGTTTTCGTTGTTCGCCCTTTTGTTGATGTTTGCTTTAATGTTGTTTAAACGTTGAACAAGAAAAAAAAGAATCATAATGGAAAAACTTTTTTTTTTCCACTGTTACGGGAGTTTTGCGATCCGTAAGTCGGTGGAAAAATTATTTCTATTCGTCGGTTTTATTGCTTGCAATTTCTGTTATTAACTTAACGATGTTTAAAAGCATTATGAGTTTTTTTTTTTTTTTGAAAATTCTTATTATATAATTATGGATGAAAAAAAAAAAAAATTTCATTGTGGTTTGGCATGTCAGAAAGCAGAATTGTCATTTCGTGACGTCACATCGTTGTGCCAATCTCATTGCTTATCTTTTTATGAAACTTTTTATTTTGTGGGCTAAACAAGATTCTTTCAAAGCAAGAGAAAAGTCTCCAAAGAGAGCTTCTGAAATTTTCGCTCACTGACATTCAAGCAGAGAAAATCTTGTGAACTTTCTTATCCAATCAAAAGCGATTTTCCCTCAAAAAATGCTAATTTCCTGTTCCGTATGAAGCCTTTCAACGAACAAGTTACATCAAGTGATTCCAATACAACAATTTTGTAATCTCTTTTAAGCTTTTAATAAATCTTCACGGATTTGTTAAAATAAAAACTTTTCTTTTTTTTTTTTAAATCACTAAAGAACATTTACCGCGGTGTGTTTTAATTAAGCTAAAGCCCCAGTCGAGCAATGAATATATGCGAAAGATAAATAAAAACAAAGGAGTGGCATTTTCATGCCTTGCCGTTTTCTTCTTTTGTGTTTTTCGGTTTTTGTTTGCTTCGGAAATGCGAGAAATTTTATTTTCAGCTATTTAATTAATGGAACTTTTACACGCGGAAAAACTATCTTTTTACCTCTCGCTATTGCGGATTTACAGTTTGATGGGTGGAAAAATGGGTGTGATATTTTCACAGATAACCATTAAACAGGAAAATTTATATGGCTTGGTGTGAGAGATTAGCAGCAGACATGCAATGAATAAATGGCAACAACGTTTTTAGTTGAGTTAAAATTTCCTACTCAACATCAGTGGAATAAAAAAAAATATTGTTAACCAAATGATGTGGTTAATTTTGTTTTTTATCAATGGGGAATATTTTGAGTGTCATGAGCACAAATAAAAAACTGTTCCAGAGTGAGAATCCTTTTGTATTTTGCCATTGAAATGTTGTAAGCATTTAATCCACACTCGTCGCATATTTTACAGGTCCTTTATCTTTATTTACTCACACTTTGCCTTTTCTTTGTTTTCGTCGGGTTTGCCTACGGCGTAAGCTTGAGTGCGTTGACTCATCATTAAAATTAATGATACAATCAACATGTGGTGTATTGAGAGCAAACAATGCAACGTGATTGAAGTAAAGCGATTGTTACTGCGCGAGGTTAATTAATGGAATGAGCTCTATAAAGCTTTATTTACACATAAATATAATTCCTTTGGTTCATTTGCAAGTTAATTGAAAATTTTCAGATTTCCAAATGTGTCAGAAATTTCAGATTTGGAAGGAACATTTCCCGGCAAATCGATAGATTTCTAAACAAGTATTTATTGAATGCGAAAATGACTTTCAATCAAAACTCGAAGCTAGTGGAATCATAAAATATGTTGAAAATTTACATGCATTGTTCGGTGCTCAAATGATTCTGACACAATTCAATGAAAAACTCGTTTTTCAATTTACTGAAAATCTGTTTAATGATAAATTATTTTCAATTGATTTTACGGATGATGAAAATTGATAAGCCTCCTTTTTGCCGCAACATTTGCACTGAACATTGCTTGAAGCCTGATGCACTTTTCAACAAAAAAAAAAAAACCAAGTGAAAAATAATTTATGCAGAACATCAATAAAATACATTTCAGTTTAAAATTTGTTTAGATTGAAACGGCAAAAATTTAGTTCTGTTCAAATTTGTCGGCATGCTTTCGTTTCGCACTGTCGGATGAACGAGAAAGGCGTTGAGGGAAATGAGAATGATACGCAAACTATGCAAAACTGGGGAGAATTTTATCGTATTTTATATCAAAAACTATGACACAAAATATTCCATTTCAGTTAACAATCGATGGAACAAAAATTTATTTTATTAATTATTCATGATTTTCTCATTCTCATCACTCACTTGCATTTTTAGCATTTTCATCGGAGAAACAGCATTTGCTTAAATTATAACGGATTTGCAGGAGAATCTGTTCGATATTATATTGTGAATCAAAACGTAAAGCCGAAAAAAAAAAAGAAAATCAGAAATTTTTCCTGTAGTCATGTGAAAATTCCTTTTCCTGTTTTAAGAGTTCCGTCACGTTGAAAGTTTCACGTTTCCTATCTGAATTATTATTTTTCCCAGGGATCACAACTTCAAGCTTTTTTAAAGTTCTGTTTCTGAATCAGGGCCACATTTAGGAATTTCAAGTAATAATTTCTGATGCGGCTTGCAAAATCTCCTAAAAGATATTTAAGTTGTCAACCCTAGTAGGAAAATATGTTTTCGACCCACTTAATATTTTTCATATGCTCTCAAGTCATTCACATTTATCATGCAATTTGTGTTATCATAACGATGTGATATTAATGTCGAAAACAATCCAAATTGAGGGAGAAAGAGATTATTGAATTAGTTCCAAAATTGTCATTATTTATGAGTTTCTCTGTCCAACAACTTTCGTCATGAAAATTGTCCGAAATAAAAGTTTCGCAAACAAAAATTAATCAAAAAAAATTAATTGTTTTGTTGTCTCGTTGATGTTTCGCTTTCGAAGCCCTTCACCCAGAAAAAAAAATTCCCTCAATTCCTTGAAACAAAAGAAAAGAAAAATCCCAAACTCAATGTTTGCCGTTAGCAAACGGCAAATTGCTGAACAAATACTCGAGTCAATATTTGACAGATGTATTAAGTGAATAAACACATTACTCCAGTGTTGTTTACTCGACGAGGTTTCCTTTTCTCTATTTTTCTTTTGAAATTTCATGAGAAATTTGTTTAAGTTGCAGATCAATGTTCAAGAGAACAAAATTGATTTGTATAAATTGAAGTGAAATGTATCAAAGACATTCGCAAGTAATTAAGATTTTATTTTTTTTTTCAAGTGCATTCGTGTGAGTTCAAGAATCGCGTAAGTTTGTTAGAAATATTGTGGAGGCGTAAAAGCTGTTTTAATTAAAAGTGACAACGATTATAACATTTTTAAAGTGTGTCAACTGTTTTAATTTTTGGACAATAAAATAAATGTGTTTCACACTTGAAAGTGTCATTAAGAAACTTTAATTGTCCGCAAACGGATGAAGAAAAATTGTGCGAACTGAGACATTAAAAAGGAAATTTCTCAATTTTATGGAGTGCAAATGTTTCAAAACTTTAATTCAATTTAAATTTCTTCTTCTTATCTTACCTATCATAATAATAATCCCAGTCATTTCCCGTCTTTGCTGCATTTTGCCTCTTCCTACCGGTTTAATGAAGCTTTGAAAATTTGTTTAAATCAATTTTCAAAATCACTCACGATTTTTCCATTGTAAGAATATTCACCTTCGGCTCAGCGACCATGTTGACGTCTATCAAATGAATTATGAAAAGAGAAATAAAAAGTGTGAAAAATATTTTTCCGAATAGAATTTTCCAGTTTGAAATATCTCTAAATTTACAAATTTTCCCACGTGAAATCAAAATTTAGATTCATTTGAATAATTGATGACATGAAAAGTTCTTTTGCCGAAAGCATAAATAAAACTTGAATCAGTTAAAGGTCATTGCTTTTGCAATAATGACGAATTGCTCTCGACAATTTTCCTGCGAATCCAAACAATTCACAATAAAACACTAAAATACTTTAAACAATCTGTCAAAATGTAATTTGCGATCTTACAAAATATTTCTCGTTTCTTAAAGAAAATTCGTTCGATGAATGAAATGTGCGAGAAAAAAATTTATTGCTCCGAAAATTGTAGAAAATTTGATGCTCAAAAACAAAATTCATATCAACTTCTCAATTTCCTTAAATTTCAATTTATTGGCAGAATCCCAAAAATAAAAAAAAATCATTTACAAAATATAAGTTGACAATAACAACAAACAACACAAAATTTTTTGAATGCTTCATTTAATCACTAATTCAAGCATCGTGCTTGTGACTTTGTCTGATGAAGCTATCAGGTGATTGATCAGGTAGTTAACACTGACAAAAAAATTACATGAAAGTAAAAATAGAAAATTTGTGACTTGTCTGTCTGTCACAAAATATTCAAAAACAACTCAGTGAAAATCACATCGCGTTGAGTGAATGAAACAGTATAAATATTTTTTCCGCAAAGTCAATTTGACTTAAATACATTTACATTTAACAACAATTCTGCGTGACACAAATATTCAAGCTCAATTTTCGCAGCTGATAAAAATCTATAAAAAAAAAAACATTAAAATCATAGAAAATTGTGCAAAGAAAATTTTTCATCGACGATGGTTCATTTTGTTGTTTTCACACGACACCGCTCACACAAGGAATTATAGTAGAAATTCCTTCTTTTTTCCCTCGACCCCATCATTGACTCAGATCCGTAACAGGTACGATCCGATCCGACACGCAATCGTGACTTAATTTCAGTCGCGTCAGCCGCAAAAACACAAAAATAAAACAAAAGTCGGTCGAAAAGTTTTCAAATCTAATTTTTGTGGTTTTTTGTTTTGTTTTCCGAATTTTGAGAATAATTTTACATACATGAGAAATAATTTCCTTGATTAAGTCATATAATAATGATCTTGATTTTAACTTACCCAATACTTGACTCAATACCGTTCGACCATCTTCACCATGACAAGCATTTCTGGCATCAAATGGATTCGTAAATTGAACAAAAGCGTATCCTTTGTGCATGGAAATACCTGAAAATTAAACAATTAAAGTTCTAAATTTATTTTCAGTTATAAATTATATTATTTTTTTGATATCAATTGTCAATTGTCATAATCCTTCGCATTTAAAATTCATTTTGTCGAACAGTTTTGTTCAATTTGTTAAACAAATTTTCGGTGCATAAAATTAATTGAACAACAAATTTCAACAGATTTGACAATAAAAAAAACCATGAAATAACAACAGATCGATAATTTTGATAACAACATCGTTGATGGGAAAATCGATGATGATCAATAAAATCTGCGGACTGCTCAATTATTCAATTAATAAAAAAAAAATGTTCGAATAAATAAATTTAATTTTTTTTAAACTTTTTCTGAAATAATTTTCAGAATTTTTCAGAATAAAAATTTTCTCGAATTTTCTCTCGAATTTCGATAAATCAATGAAGTGATTTTAATTCCTTTTTTATTTGCAATTTTCTGTTTATATTATTGCGACACGCAATTAATTTAATTAATTTATTTGGTAGAAAACAACTTTCTTTTGTGACCCAATTGTAGATTTCGCAATCAAGTAAAAATCATCGTTGCATTAATTTGTGTTTTTACTTAAGAATAGTATAAAATGAATTTTAATTGTTTCGATGCAATTGCTTACCTGCCAATCTTCCATATCGTTGAAACATTCGCTCGACATCTGTCTTTGTGCATTCAGACTTGCCCCATCGAGTTTCGCCATTAATTTCATCAAATTATTTATCTTTTGATCTGTAATGGTCAGTTTCAATCAAAACACCGTGAAAAACATTTAATTGGTACAGCAGCATCAAGAGAAACCGCAGCTATAAAATCCAGAAACAGAAAAAAGTTTTCAAAATCGACAATTCTTTAAAAGCCAAACTAAGAACAATGACTCGAAGGTAATATTTTTTCAAATTAGTAAAGAAAGCAAAACAGCAAAAAAATGTTGCCGGGAAACCATAAATTGCAAAAAAAAATGTTTCTGGGTTGGAAAAATGGAAAAACGACTGCAACAAAACATAAAAACACATTAAATGCAATGCCGAGTATTCCATGGAAGCAAAATTGAATTCTTAATTTCAGTTGCAACATATTTAACTACACGACAAATGCATCCATTACAAATTTAGTGCAAAAGAAAACTCGGCAAATTTATTTGTTCTGCTGCATGTTTTTTGGGAAAGCGACTTTTCATCGAATTCAATGTTTAAGGGAAAAGAGCTGCATTACCATATTTTAGCGCTTATTGGATTTTAATAATGTTTCAAGGCTTGCAAAACGACTTTTAACCAAACAATGAATGGAACATTTGAAGGATTCCACAGTGCATTGATATGTAAAACACCATCAATCGGGGCTTTGTGTGGATGGAAAGCAAAAGCCGCAGCACAACAAAACACGAAAAAAAAAAATGCTGATAAGCTTTATTCAATCTGCATTTGCGAAAGAGCGAAATAAGAAGAAGGAGAGAAAGAAGAAAACCTTTTCATATCATGAAGCTTTCGGATTTTATTCAATTTTTTGCATATCTATAGTTGTTGAAGTGTATGCTGAGAGTGATGAAAGATCCAAGCAGAGATCGATTTCACATAAATATTTATTCGCATCGAAGGCGAGATTAAATATGTAAAGAATCGAAGGCAAACGCGGAGGAGAAAATCTGCAAAGGTTTAGTACTTTACCTATGGCTGGATATTTACAATTCCTGCATTTTACCTCTTGCGACTATTGATTGAAAAGCTATAGAGATTTATTGTATAGTAGTCGATGTATAATGTAGCGTAAAATCCTATTAAATCATGAGGTAAGGTTTCAACAACAACAAATGTTCTCTCTCTCTTCTCACTCTCTTTCAAATTCACTCACTTTCTCCGGGTGTGTATTATTATAGTATTTCTGTGTTTGGAATATTTTTCATGCAGTCAAGTGTACAATGTCAGTACAATGACTTCATGAACGAGCAATATGTCATTCTTGGTCGCATTTAATGCAATTTCGTATACGGATGATATATTTAATTAAAATCCATTTTAGCAAATTACGTCAAAATCATTCCAGAAATGACATCGTTGGATAGGTTGAGAGACAAGGTAAAATCTTTCAGTGTAAATTTAAATTTTTCCATTAAATAAGATGTGTGTTTAAATACTCAGTTACAATTCAGTAACACAATTGTGATTGAAGCCAACATTGTATTCAACTTTGCATAAGATGAAACATACATCCAGTTGAAAGCTTCCTCTTGCTGTTCTATATCTCTTCATCATTCATATGGCAAACAAAAACTGCTCTAAATAATAAAACATTCATGAACAAATTTTAACGTTACATTACACTTGAATTAAATTAATGCTGAGCTGAAGAAGTTTTCTATCGCTTGTTATTTATTTATGTTGAAAATTTCGCATTTCAATGGAAAACAATGCACGCGATTAGGGAAGGAATTTTTTTTTGGGAGTTTTCCATTTGACACAAAAAGAAATTTTTGATGGAAGTGCACAAAACATTTGAAAACTTCTTAAAGCTGTTTATGTTAGTTATTACGATATGAAAGCATAATGACGGAGAGTGTTCAAGTTCAGATATATTTCATAGAAATCCTCTTATGATATTAATCCTCCTCCATTCAACATCCACTGAACTGAACTCATTTGCTGTACAGTTGATGTATAGTTATGAGAATCAAATTAACACATTTAATGAGATGAAACGTTTCTAATTTTCTGCAATAAATTATGTTCAAGTCAAATGTTATTAAAGCAGGAAATCACTGATTAATCAATGTCATGAGCAGTTATTTAGAGCTCCATCGCCAACGATGTTGCACAAACATTTCTCTTCTCTGTAACTAACTGATGTTTAATTGAACTGCAAGTTTCTTTCCTTGAGTTTGAGAAATAAAAATAAATAAATCAACATTTGTTACAAAGTACTCACATTTGATGGCATGGCATTCACCAATTCCAACTAGATGGAAGCCATTTAAGGAACGAGTCATGCAAAGTTAAAAGGATTCCGCACCCAGAATTTACTAGAGGTCAAAAAGTCGTATTATGCTCATTCGTGAGGTGGAAAGTTTGGTTTATTACAATGGGAATATAAACACTAATAAATATTTTCCTGCTCTCTCTTTTTTTTTTTTTGATGAGCACAAAAGCTGATAAGACACAATGATACTACACGGACGCTCCCCGTTAAATGTCTTCTAGAAACGCAAGCCCTATTTTCGTCTTCAAAATCGATATTCCAGTAATGTTGAACTCAATCAAATTAACAGACATTTTGCTAAAATGTGTTGTTAAATTCTACTCACGTAACTGTGATTGAAAATTATTGATTTGTTTTTTTGAGTTTAAACAACAATCACGACAAATATTTTTCAATTCTTTATCAGTCTAGATCTTTAATTTTTATTTTAAAGAATTCCTGCGTGAAATCTATTTAACAGTGTGAGTCAAAAAAAATTCTACTTGAACAAGCACCAAACAAAAACGATTCCACTTTAAATGTTGTAACATAAATCAAGCCCCCAAAGAGTGAGAGTGTGTGTGTGTGTGTATACACCAACTAGTATGGTTCGTAAGTTCGTTACGTTCCATTTGAAATATATGAGTTAATCATTGAAACGGAATCTAAAAAACGAAGAAAATTTTACGAAATTCCTTTGGGGAAACGCAAAGAAAATGTGTAGCAATATAATATTTGCAAAATAAATCTTTTTGCTTGGAATTTAATTGCGTTAAATTTTTAATGCTTTCATTTGTTTTATTTTTCGCGAGTTTATCGATGCGATGAAAATATTTCTTTCGAGAAAATTTTCCACAATCGAAAACTTTAATTCGGCAAGTTTCCTTTTCACCGAATCACGTTTTTCGATCGCTGGTCCATTATTTGATTCGATGAAACAAACAAGAAAATCTACTTTTGGCAAAAGAAAATCGTTACGGGCAGCAATGGGGGCTAGAAACACATAATGGATGCTTTAGGCAAAAATCAAATAACACTGAAATTGCATTAAGGGTGGAAAAGTTTTTTTTTTCCTCCTCGAAATCAAATAAAAATTGTATTATTTTTATTTCCAGTTATATGTCCATTCAATTTGATTTTCTTTCACTTGCTCTTGATGATGTTTTTTGCTGATATATCTAAATTAAGTTACTAGATTTTATGCTCAATAATCTTCAATCAGTTTCCTTTTCAACGTTTGATGATTTCTGATAATTTTATTTGAACATTTTTTTTCTTGCTTTATTTTATGTCCGTCAGCAAGTTCTTAAAGGATTTGATAATTCACATAAACCTCAACTGTTGCCCAATTATTTGTTGTTATTTATTGTTGTTATAGTGTTGGGTAATTACCTCTATCAGTTTCCGTCTTCGGTCAAGGCATTTTTATGTAATATTGGTGAAATAAAAATTTTCTCGACCACCCGAAACGTGACCAAATAATCATTTTCCTCACGCATTTTTGCCATGGTGAAAGTGTTCCCGGTGGCAACATGTCAAATGCCAAAAATCTAATGCTACTCCCATGTGGAAAAATCCATTAAGAGTATTAGAACAACTAATTTCAATGTAATTTTTTTCTGATTTTTCTCACTTAAATATCGAAATAATTTTTTTTTATTCCGACGATAAATTAAAAATTTCAACGCATTTTCATCCCATAAATTTTTGTAATACCAAAATCGGACCACTAATAAAAATCTAAAGTAATTAGCCGTGAAATAAATCAGCCACACCGCAAATAAATAGCAAACAGCCCGAAAAAAAATAACCACGCGCGCCACTCGCTCGACTGCATTATGCATGTCACTGTATAATTTATCATTTTTTTTGCTGCTTTAGTAATAATTATGCGATAAATTTCGTGACATAACAGGCATGAAAAATGTTTAGTAATAAAAGACCCGAGAACGGCAGAAAAAATAAGTTTCAATTAGCTGAAATATAAAAAAGAAAAAACATTTTCTGTACTAAATGTGGCATTTTTCGCATATAGTTTAGTTAATTTATATTGTATAGGTGTTATGGAAAAAAACCTCATCAACATAACGAAGTGTGTCCGGTTGGAGGAAGTCGGAATAGTGGCACGAAAAATGGCATTTATGTTTGTAACGGCATAAAACCATTCCGGAAGTGGCTACAAATATTTTAAAAGTTAAGAACGACGAGGAGACGGTAAGAAAAAGAATTCTCATGCAAAAAGTTTATTGAAAAATTCAACGATAAAATAAATTTCATGCACTTAAAGGCAAACGAAGCATTTCAATTTGCAGTTTGCAACCAACGTCAACGGTTTCTGAGCAAACGATTCCAGTGCAAATTGATTTATTGATCGATGCTGTATCGATATCACGGCGATTGGTAAATTGTGCTGTGCCACAAATTTAATTTTTTTTTATTCTTTCAGTCTTCTCAAATCCCGATTCCTGCACAACGGCTAGAGACGTGAGGCAATGAAGATACATGTTGAATTTTTTGCCACGAGCATTTTAATGTGCTATTCCTGTGAGCTGTAACGTTGAGCGCAATTATTTCTCGTTTCATGATCAGAAAAAAAAAGAAATAATTTTATTTCAAGCACGTTCTATGTCGTTCTCTTTCTTGCCTTTTGCCGATTATTGGAAACATTTCTTCCTTGTTTTTTAAATCGCTGCCGCCTTAGCAATGACACTGCAAATTTGCTAGAAATTATCGGGCGAGGATGAAAATTGTCGGTTTTGTTTTCCAGATTTATCGAAATATTGTAAAATGAATTCAGAAATTACAATCACGATTTCGTTAAATTTAGGAATCAATTAAAATTTTTAATTTGCCCGAGCTGTGAAGTTTTGACTGAAAACTTTTAATTTTCTTGCGATTTCTTTTCTTGCGATTTTTTTTTTTTGGTTTTGAAAAATTACAAAATTTTGCGCCTCATAAAATATTTAATGTTTTAAATATTTTTTTCCGCATAATTATTTTCATGATTTATGTTAATAAAAACGGCTTTTAAAAAATAAGAATTTCACAGGTTTTCGTTTTGCGTCGCAATTTTTGTATAAATATCATTTATAAAGTTAGTCGCATCTATAGCAAATATCTTGAGAATAAATTTCATTTCATTCTCGAAAAGATCTTTTCAGTTTTATGTCAACAATAAAT
Organism: Propsilocerus akamusi; assembly: GCA_018397935.1. Taxonomy (NCBI): domain Eukaryota; kingdom Metazoa; phylum Arthropoda; class Insecta; order Diptera; family Chironomidae; genus Propsilocerus; species Propsilocerus akamusi. The sequence continues at coordinate 25,124,078 of CM031468.1, read as the reverse complement.
TGTTGATGCTAAAGATTTATGTTCATGAATGAGAGACACGCAAAAGGATGTCAATTCGGATAGTAATTAATGTTGGACAAAGAAGTAATGATATAACATGCGAGGACCTAATTTAAGCAATTCTTAAAGATCTCTTGAACTTCAAGAATATGCGAATTGCCACGCAATTCAACAATTGATCGTATCTATCATGAGAGCCGTAAAAAAAATCATCGCATAAGGGTCTCGCGTCAAACATTTATGGAACATCCATTACAGTAATTGCAAAATGCATTTCCATCAAAATAAAATTTTTTTATTCTTTTTGTTCTAAGAAAAAAATTTGTCATTGCGACACATAAAAAAATTCATCTCTTTAATACACCTCAAATAGGATTCAAAATATGCGACATATGTGAGCAAGCGAAAAACATTTATGATCATAAATTTATATTGCATTTTAGGCACCGAACATAAATTTAACTGGCTCACGATTGCTTTCAATGCTGAAGGCATTCTTGAGGATGTGAGGACTCTTTTGAACGATGAGACCTAAAGGAGACATAAAAAAGAAGGAAAACTGACTTTAAAGCCACAACAGAAAAATTAAATAAATTTTATCATTCACTGACACTAATCCGCTTTAAATTCAATTTTACGCGGATTGTGCGATTTGTTTAAATGGAATTAAAGAGAAATGGTCAAGAGAGAAAGGGAGCGTAAATTAAATTGAAATGAATTACAATGAATTACAATAAAATGGAAATATTTTGAAGCTTTCAAGATGAAATGACCTGGAAATTAAATTTAAACCTTGACAAAATTTCAGGCTCAGATTATAAAAATTATGGAGCGAATTTATCAAATCCTTCTTGGGTAAATTTTAGCACTTCTGAACAACACCGAAATGCGAATAGAGAAAATTATCATGGGAATGCAGCAAAGATCATAATTAAAATTTATGAAACAATTTTTTGTGTCATCATGCTGTAAGGCCCTTACCTAGCAAGGGTGAAAAAGAGAATTTTCAGTATTTTCCGTAACTAAAACTGCACAGCACTTTTTATATTTCATCACAGAATATTCCATCGCAAATTGAAATGTCTCCGACTTTGCGATAAACCAATCATCATGAATGATTTTAATCTTTCAGTGCCTTATGAAACAGATTTACAATAACTATGAAAGGAATCGAAATGATTCAATTCATTCATTAGAAAAATGGAATCCATGGAATCCATTGAAAGGCGCAAAGCCACGTTAGCTATATTAAGGCATCAATAAATCAGCCGTAATAATTTGATGACATTTTCTTGTGTCAAAAGTAGAAAAATTCCAATATCATCATTGTCGGTGTTTTTTTTATTCATATAGGGAAAGATGCCAAAGAGAGAGAATAAAGCGATAAGAAGATTAAATTACCTGATAATCTTTTCAATGCGTCATCCAGCAAATTGCATGTAATCTTGATGAATAGACTTTCCCTTAAATCGATGCTTAATTCGATTTTTCAAATCTCCATCAGGATTTCTGGAAAAACTGCAAAATAATCTTTGAAAAAAATAAGTTTCTGGATTCATGTCTCATGATGAGCTTAAAAGGCAACAAAGCAAACATCAAAAGGAGCCTCATCCAACTAAAAGGATTTCCTTGAAACATGCGCCAAATATTCATGAATAATTTATTACAAAACAAACTACAGAGAATTTTCCATTCCGCCCTCGCAATTGATGCCGAAGAAAAAACAAAACAATATAAATTGTCGACACGAAGGGGAGGAAACACGCACAATACCAGAAAATGAGAGGAAACATATTTTTTTTGGTAACCTGTTGAGTTTTTCCTCAAAAAAAAAAAAAAATTTTGTAAACAACAAAACGACTGAAAGAAAATCCATTCCAGCAATTTATTTTTCCTTCTTTCTACTTTTTTTTTTTTTCTTGAGATAAAAGTTTCCGTTTTTCTTTGCATAATTTCCATTATTATTGTGCTGTTCAGTTTATTCAGGTTTTTTTTTTGTTGTGAGTAATTTTTGATATCGTCACTGAACATTGAAACTGTGTAATGAACATTTTAAAGACATTCAGAAGAAAATTTATTTTAAAGTTTTTTATTTGTTTATTTACATTTCTGACATCTTTGAAAGTTCTTCTGAAGCAAATCCCTTCTTGAAAGTAAATTTTCCATTCTTATATTTCGAGTGATTGCATGATGCCACAAAAATGAGGGAGAGAAAGTCGGCATCCCACGGGTAGCATCGACATGATACATTGAAGGCAATACATGCCAAGTAATTGTATTTCAAGTAAGTGAATTTATTGCCGAAAATTTATTTTCCTTCCACATAAGAAACAAAAAAAAAAAATTGGAAGAAAAGAAATTTAATTCAAGATTAAAAACAATAAATTAAATCCAACATATGAAATTGGTTTCTTGGCATCTAAACACGCTTAATATGTTGGATAGGAAACAAATTGCTTTAGATACTAATCAAAGTACGGAAGCTTCCGTCTTCTTAGTAAATTTCTTATAGAAATAATCTTCAACGAGTAAAAATGGCTCTTCAAACACCAAAAATAGAACGGTTGCAATGCAAATTGTTACAAAAATATCACCAAAGTAAACGTGCATCTGATAAGATAAGGATTAAAATTAATATCAATTAAAAGTCAATGTTCTTCTAATGACTCACCATCGGCCATATCTCGAAAAATAAAGGTTGTCTTTGATTCATAATCATGATTTGCTGATACATGTAATGAATAAGCCACATGCTTAAACCCATTTTGCCAATCGGTTGAAAGTAACTCAATGACAAGAACCATCGAACAATTCCTCCACTCTTTAAATTCTGACAAGCAAATATGATCCATGAGACACCAATTGCCCATCCCAGACGATGAAATGCCAAAAATATTGCATTACCAATAAGTGGGCTTTGAAAATTAAGGAAAAGTGGTTGAATACCAACAACAGTAGCAACTAAAATACTCAATGCAACAATCCAAAGGACACTGTCAAGAGTTCTATTAATTCTAACTTTCTCATTTCGATGTTTGTATAGAACATATCCCAAGATGATTCCAACCAGCCATGGACCCATTCTAGCATGTGTTGCAAAGTATATCCATCGGAAATATAAATCAAACTCTCTCGCTGATCTCGGTGTAACATGAATCTCGTAAACCAATGACATGATTAAAATGTAAATTGAACTCATAAATGCTAAAAGTCCAAGACTCCAAATATATTTCCTTCCCCACTTCCATGCTGGATAGATTAAGAATGGTGATAAGATAAAAAGTTGAAAATCAGCTGACAAATACCACGCGTGTCCGAGGCACATTTCATTGGCATTGACATAATTTTGAACATGTAGCAAAGCACTCCACCAGAAACGCTGACAATTTTCATTTGTAACATCATTCATGATCGGCCCCGAAACGAAGAATCGATTTAAGGAAACTGCAAACAAAATTATCATTGCAAAAACTGGACTATAGCGAAGATAGCGGCGCCAAATCATTCGTGGAACTTTTAATGTTCCTTTGTCAAGTGATCTTAGTGTTGACCAAGTAACGAGCAAGGCTCCCATGATGAAGAAAGTATCGACAGCAAGAGTGTTTGATGAAAATATTGCACTATATATTCGATCATAATGTTCACGAACTTCAGCTGGATTTGCTAAAGGACTCATTTGCTGAAGATAAAAGCGATGGCCAAAGATGATCCACATAGCGCTAACAGCTCGTAATCCGTGAAGGCAATTAATTGAGTCTGGTGATTTACTTCTTGAGACATCAAACAGCTTTTTGCCATTTGTGTAAGCTGAAAAAGCGATAAGCAACTTATTTGGTTCCATTGAATACTTTTTGAGTAAAACATCATAGACAGTGCTCAGCACAAAAATGATTCCAAATAATGAGAAGAGCACACTGGAAATAGAAATTCAATAAAAAAGATTTCGTTGAACAGAAAACTTACATTGCTAAAATATCGACAACATTGAACGAAATTGGATCATTTGTTAGGCATTGCGCTTCCAAAGGGATTAAATCAGCTTGTTGAAATATTCCATTGACATATTCAATCACTTTCTTTTCACTACACGATGCTGGCAAACAAAATGAATTTGTAAGTGTCAAACTATAATTTCTCATGAATCCGCCACTTGAAATAAAGTAAAACAAATTTTCTGAAGATATTCATAAGATGTTACTTCAAAAATCTTACATTTCTCTCCAATCGAATCCATCACTTGTTGCTTCTGAAGGTGTAGTCGATGTAAAAGTAACAAAGCAATGTTGTCCTTGAATTGAACCCGCATTGGCTGTCACATGTCGAAAGTTCAGACACTCAGTAAAGTGACCAAAATTTATTCGATTGCCAACTAAATAGCCGCTTGTCACTTTCGCCCACGTATCAAACACTGGAAAATTTATCACATAATATTACAAAAATTTCATGAAATTAATTAAATTAAAATTATTTTACATCTCATTGCCCAATGTTCACGATTATCAAAAGCCGAGCTGAAAGCTTTTATTTGGGAATCACAAATTTCATCATTCACTGACTCTGAAATTCTCACGGAACTTTTTACAGTATTTTTCGGAATTAAATGTTGACCTCGTGTGCCGACGATGAATATCGATAAATACAAAAACACAATTCTGATAAACATTTTGTATCTTGCAGTAGCACAGCCGAATGAAGACTGAAGCTTTCAAATAAAAACCCAAAGCAATTTATAAGAAACTTATCTTTATGCTTTATCTCTAATTGAACTCGAAGAAGCCCTCGAATATTTTGGTTTTTTTTTTCGAATGAATCATTATCGGGAATCAAAAGGTGTCGAGCATGAGATATTGAGTCATGCCATTGCAAATTCATTGATATTCTATTTATTTGTCATAATTCAAAGGTCGTGCATAAGAATCTTTTAAGTCTCAGTCATTTGACAAAAATGAAATTTTGAAGCAAATTCTGCAAATTGTGAAATGTAAAACGCAAATATCTTAAATTATAATGAAAGAACTACTGCTTAATGAAAGTCAATCCTATAAAAAAAATATATGAATTCTTATTAAAGAACTGAATAATTTTTCTCTTTTGTTGCCGGTGGGCATTTTGTGTTATTACTATCAGTTGCACAAACGTTTTGAATTCATAATTTATAGACTTTTTTTGCTTTGAATATTCTTGACTATCATAAAAAAAATTTCGCCTAATTGAAAAATCAGCCCGAGAGTCATGCTTTGATGAAAGCTTTGATTTTTCCGACATTCAAAGTGGTAAGAGAAAAATAAAGGAAAAACTCATGCTCATATCTATGACACTCTTTATCATTTAAATTTAATATCCGTGAAATGAGAAATTTCTTTATATCCCATTTTGATACATGCGAAATTAAATTTGAGGGATGGCACAGTTTTAAAACTGCGGATGGATTGAGTTAATGTATGATGATGTAAAACACAAGAAATAAGGTTTTGCGGGAAAAGTAAAAAATAAATTATTTTTGACGACATTCATTCGTGCCATTTCTCATACATATTATGATGCTTTGATGTCATTCATTCGCTCTTTATCAATCGTGTGCTCGTCTTTGAAAAGCCTTTGTGGCGTTATTGAATCGAGAAAAAATAATTTCACGTCTTGTTAGGTGCGTAAAAGCGCAAAAAAAAACATGTTTTTTAAAAATGAAAGGCAACATCGAGTGATTCTTGTTTAAATCCACTTTTTAAAAAATAACATTAAGTAGATATATTAAACCGTGAATGTGTTTATGCTTAGTGGATTAGATTTTTGATGCCAATTTTCTCGCTTCTGGGCCTTTACATAGCAGTCGTTTTGTATAATTTATTTCATTGAGCTCCTTAACTTTTGTTAACTTTATAAAGTTTATCGACAAAAAAAAAAAAAGAAGAAAGCATGTAAATTGGCCCAACGCCATTAAATGGGAAAATTCCTTGTGAATATTTCATGACGTTTCTGATTTACCATTCATGTTCGAAATTGAAAAAAAAAAAAAAGAAAAAAAGAACAATCGATTTTATCCATTGGCTTGGCTAGCTCAATGTTCTTTAATGTGCTCATTGAACTTCAAAATTGAAAAGAGGAATAAAAAATGGAGGAAACCATCATTTCCAGTCATATCGGAACTGTTTGCGATTTATTTCAAGTACGAAAAGAAATGTTCCTCAACATGCAATTACATCGAAAACATTTTATGGTCCTTTCATGTTGCCTTGAGTACGGCTATAGTAGAGTGCATTGGCTTGAGTCATAGCTTGATAACAATCGCTAGGGCAATTTCCAGGAGCTCCATTATTTCCAGGTGGACCTCTTGGTCCTGGTTTTCCAGAATCTCCTGTCATTCCAATTCTTCCAATACTTCCTTGAGGACCCTCTGGGCCGGCTGGTCCAATAGCTCCTTTGAAAGATAATTCATAAATATTTGAATAATTAAGATCGATCTTCATTAAAATTCATCGAAACTTGCCTGGAGGACCAGGTAATCCAATTCTGCCAACACCTTCTTCTCCACGATCACCTTTGTCGCCTTTCTCCCCATGATATCCCATTTCTCCTCGATGTCCAGTAGGACCTGGAACTCCTGGGAATCCCTAATATAAACAAAAACGCATTTTTTAGAGACGAATTTTTATTTTAAAATGAAAATCATGATTATGTACGTACTTGCATTCCTTGAGATCCTTGACTACCTTTCTCCCCAGGTGAACCTAACCAAACCAATTGTATAATCGTAAGCAAATTTGATAGCAACTTTTATTATAATTAACAACCAACCTGAAGGTCCCATAGGCCCGGGACGTCCAGCTCTGCCAGCATTTCCTGGTGGTCCTAAAATGTAATGAAAAATTCTAAATAAATACAATTAGTTAATGTCATTAGGACTTGTTATTGCTTACCAGGTGGCCCATGAAGATTGGCTGTTAGCTCAGCAATTTGATCGCGCAATACATTGAAGCAAATATTTCGAACTTCATCTTCTGTAAAGCTTTGTCCTGGGCTTCCAGCTAATCCAGTTTGACCAGGTGGCCCCTAAATACAAAGGAATACAGAGAAAAATTTACAACCTCAAACATGTTGTAACTACCAAGTAAACTCACTGGAGATCCCCTCTCACCAGGAACTCCCGGAGGTCCATCAGCGCCAGGTGGTCCTGGAAATAGTGTTCATCAGTCTAACACCTTAATATTTCTAATATAATTTATTTACCGTTATATCCAACAGATCCTTCAGGACCTCTATCTCCATTTGCTCCCCTTTCACCAGGCATTCCAGTTGAACCCCAAAGTCCGTGACTGGTTATGATCCTCTGTGGACCTTCACCAGAAATATATGTCTCACCAGGAGTTCCTGTGATTTTATAAAAGTATTATGAAGATTTTTAAAAACTATTACGAATATTTACTTACCAGGAGGGCCAGGCAAACCTCTTTGTCCTGGATTCCCATCATAACCACGCGCTCCCATATCTCCCCTGTCACCTTTATCTCCTTTGGCTCCATCTAAACCATTTCTTCCTGGCATACCCTATAAAATTAAAATGATTTTTATTTCAAGATGTGAGTATTCTAAAATGTTGTTGCGCTTACCATATCGCCTTGTGGTCCTCTTAATCCAGGAGGGCCAGCAGGACCGGTCATTCCCATTTCTCCTTTCTCTCCTTCTCTAACGATGACGTTACCTTCTCCTGTTCCTCCAAATCCCGGCAGGCCCTTTAATAAATCGAATAATTTATCATAAAATCATCAAAAACAAAGAGACATTGTGAATATTTCTTTATGTAAATTTAGGACAGAACAATCTTTAAAACAATGAAATGTCGATAAAAAAATACTTACAGGTAAGCCTCGCTCTCCTTTTTCGCCTGTAAAATTGATGGGCAGAAAAGAAATTTGAAATTGCGAAACATTTTTATTATAAAAAAAAAAAAACTTTTCTTACCTCTGATTGCGGGCGGTGAAAATCCGGGCATACCGATAGGTCCCATAGGGCCCTTGAAAAACAAATTGGAAAATTTATAAAACTTGAAAATGCATTAAAACTTTGTGTCTCACAGGAAATCCGCGTTCTCCTTTCTGTCCAGGACGTCCCTAAAATTGAACGATATTTTTTTTAAAAGAAAATATTGTAGAAATAAAAAGATTATCAGCTACATCAGTGCCATTAAATCCACGTGGACCTTGAGGACAAATCTGGCAAGGTTTGGGGCCTTCAGCATATTCAGGGGTTAATGGTGCAACTTCGTAACCCTGTCGAATTGATTAATGAAATCGATGAAAAACAAAAGGTTAAAAATAAGAAAACGAGAAATGAAATTGTGCAGAAAAATCTCACCGGAATTTCATCGCAATTTTGACGTAAATGTCTGGTTGGATCACAAGACATAAAAAGCCACTGCAGGTCAATCTAATATGAAGAAATGGAAAGAAATATCAAAATCGATAAATTTCATTTTCGCAATTTGCTCCCTAGCATAACTATTGTAATCCCATTCCAATCGTCTTACCGCCGGCGATGTCTGTAAAGGAAAGAATGAGAAAATGTTCATCAATAAGATGATTGGTATCATTTTATTGAGTTGATAATAATTTACTTGATAAGTTCTACGATTGTCAGCAATTTGTGCAATTGATAGAAATCCATCCTGAGCGTCATACTGTCCGCGTTCTTCTAAAGGATTCTCGATGTACCCATGAACACTCTGAACTGGTTGACAATCGATCCACAATTTCGCACGTGAATCAGTAACACCAAGCATAATTTTATGCCAACGTTGATCAAACAACTGTTGAATCAATAAAATTCACATTAATCTTGAGTCGTGATTTAGTTTCATTGCACAAAGAACGAGATTCAGCTCTATGGGTGCTGCATATTACAAAAAACACTCCAATTATTGTTAGCAAACTTTGTTCAAACATTTTTTTTTTCTCTCTCTCGCTCTCTCTCGCTTCCACTCGACGTCCAACAAACGATGAAATTGAAATTGTTTACTGTTTAACAGCAGAAATGAAACTTTTATAATTTAGTTTAAAATCACTTAAAAAAGTTTTCTTTCGTACTTGACGCGCGACAAACTCTTCAAGTACCGGAAAAACGATTTTCCCGGAGCATTTTCACAATTAAAAAAAAAAAAAACAAGCAAAAAAATTATAGGAAACCTGAAAATTCCTTCAGCTACGTGCAGCTTTAAATTCGAATAGAAAGTGAGCAACGAAACAATGAAGGGGGGGAAAAAATGGCAAATTACTTACAGCTGAATGCCGAAATTCGACTGTCTGCAATTCACCATGAATATCGGGTAGGGCAAGTTCTAGCGTTTGCTTTGCAGGATTTAGAGTCACTGCCAATTGTGATTCTTCACGGGAATTAGTCAAATGGAATAAATGCCACGACTCTTGCTGTGGCTGTGGCTGGCGATAAGTACACTCGAGTGAGAATTCAAATGGGATACCACGTGGAAAGGCTTCATGTGCTTTCATTGTTAAATTGGCTTCGCGTTCCAACCGATAAGCGGTTTGCAGACCATTGGAACCTGAAATCTGCGAAACAGTTTCGTAATGTGAATCGTGATGATCAAGGTGAAATTGTTGAATTATGTCCCATGTGTCGAGATCAGCATCACCTGGACGCCCATGTCCGCAAGGACCATCCTCGAAGAAGTGAATTTCTGTCGTCGTTGTAAAAATTAAATAAAAATTGCACATTTTTCACTTGTTCCAACATGACTTGCACCACAGAATCATGATACTCACGAGAATGAGACTTGGTGAAAAACGTTATCACTAGAAGCATTAACAACTTAATATTCAAATTCATTGCAACTATTATTTTTTGTCCTTTCACTGCACAGGAATAAAAAAAAAATTATCCTTGCAAAATTATGCACATTTTAAATTTCACAGAAATATTTTTTAATATTTTTTTCTAAAACCTCTCGACTAGCTCTCAACTACTGGAGTGAAGTGGATTGTCGAAAAGCTACTTACGAATTGAAATCATTTGACTATGAATTTCGGTATATAACAGTTGTCAAAATTGGCCTGTCTGCTAAACACATTCAACAGATTTTTGAAGCTACTAAAAAAAAATTGCAGCAAAAAAAATTTTTTTTCGTATATCAGAAGATTATGATTTATTTATGAGCATCAGACACAAAATGTGAATACCATATGTTGGCATATCAGAATATTTCTCTATGAATTATATTATAATAATTTTTTCTATGGACAATTGAAAATATATCGGTGATATTTAATTTCACCGTGAGAGCTTTTCATCGTGTTCTCATTATATCGTTTCATTTGAAAAGGTTTTAAAGAATTTCTTTGGGATTCAACAGGTTCCGATTGAAAATGTCAACGATAAATTTATCCCACGATTAAACATCTGTCCACTAAACTATTATGCTGATGCAAAATTTTGTGATATTGCGTGCGTGTTGGTGAAATATTAATTACACATTCGGAAATGTGCTGTTGACCTTTGATTAATGAATGCGTGTGAAATGGAGACATTTGTTGCTGCCATTTTGGAGTGTTGAAATATTTATTTCGCTGGCCCCGAATAAATATAATGAAATAAAAATTTCCCGCATCCAAAAATAGAGTAGAGAGATAAACTCACCAGATAGAGAAATGTATTTATTTATTTTTTTGCTCCAAATCGTCGTCACAAATTATGTCATTGTGAATGCTAAATGGCAGACGATAGTTTGGGCACCAACATTACTTATCACATATAAAGAGTTTGAGTATTTGTGTCATTTGCAGACATTTGTGAACTTTATGAATGGACCTAATCACAACGACATGATGTAACTCGAAATTTGCTCTCTTCATTCTGTGTGAAATAAATTTTATTATTTTTGATTTATTCCCTCATGAACGGGTAATTCCGAGGATGAAGAAGAATTCTATTGCGATGACCGTAAACAGATGAAATAAACTTTGTTGTTTGCTTTAAATTTGCATTCAATTTGTAATCTTTTCAGGTGGTAGCCAGATATTAATCCCGTAGAGTATTTGCTTGTTGTTTTGCGAAACGATGTTGATGGCGAAAAAAAAAAGGAGAAGAGCAAGAAAAAAGATTGTAATGCTTTTCATCTCATGAATACAACAATTTACTTCAAGCAAACACAATTTTCATTGGGAAACTACAGAACGATACCTGGCATCATGTAGCTTCTTTGGCGAAAAGAAGCAAAATTATCTCAAGGAGCAACTTTCTTTTGCATTTCTGCTTTTCTTTACTGAAAATTGAAGACGAACGTTGTGACGAAAATGAGATGCAATGGCAACTTGCAAGAAGAAAAGAAGTTTAAATTGAATTTAAACAAAATCTGCAGTCGAGTTCATGCTGTCAACAGATTTGCTGATGATGGTGCTTTGATGAAAAACAAACTTTTTGGTTAACTTGTATTCAGATCGTTCATGGTTGATTAAGACTTCAACACTGTCATAACGTTTCATCATGATAAAGCTTTTTAATGTTAAGAATTTTGCATAGAGACTTTTTTTTTTCATTTAAACTAGATAGTGTTGAAGTGCAACGATGAGTTAACTCCTTATTTTACTCAACAACCTTTAAGCTTATTGATCTCAAGCTCAAGCTAAAAAAAATCAATCACGACAACACTTTTAAGGAAAAGAGCAACAATTTTCGCAAATAGCTTTCTTTCTACTCAATTCACCATTATTCAATTTTGTCGGTGTTTTCTCTTTTGAAAAGCTTTTTAAGTGTAGCAGCAGCAAAAAAAAAAACTGTTGAATGAAAGAAAATAAGATGAGTGTGTGAAGTGAAATGGCATAATGGAACAATTTTTGCCCTTTTATCTGCGCCCCATACATGACATGCTGCTTTGTTCTTGAACTGAAAACATCAACCAGCAGAGAACAAAAGTGAAATTCCTGGCAAGAATGTAGTCGGAACTGACGCCACAGAACAAAAGAAATAAAGGAACATTTTCCAGTTTCAGGGCTTTTGATAGATAAAAGCAATTTCACACACATTTCCATTTCACAGCGTGAAATGCCAATTTGCGTATATTTTATTAGAAGGATTTTCCATTGCTGTTGTAAATGAGGAAAATTGAATGAAAATAAAATAGAAACAACGTACACGCTGCGCAGTTTGTTCGAATTTTACAACAAAATAGTGGATCGCGGGACAATCATAAATATTGTAACATTTCTCCTGAATACAACATGAATCACTTTGAAGTAAAATAAATTCATAAACGTTACAAACATGACGAATTTTCACGCAAATAATCCGAATGAAATATCCTTTATTGTTAAACAAATGCAATATGTTTTATTGTGAAACTGAATCTCCATAAAATCCCTGTAAATTGTTATCGATTCAATGGACTGCTGTGTGCCACTATATCGGTGGGTGGATTGAGAAGGTCAATGATACAAAAAAAAAAAAATCTAAAATTGCCAACGAAATCGACGTTCATTTCACTTCCACAATCATCATTTTTTAAGGATTTGCTCATTCATTTCATGCTTGATTCGGATTTTATGGACGGGGCCAAACGAAAAAAAAAGAAGTGAATTAACCGCCAGTTTTAAATGCATGAGCGTTCAATTTTCATTGTGCTACAATCCGCGGAAAATTGAATTCTGTCGGATTAAGCGCTGAACGAAACGCCTCCGCACTATAATGAACATTTACATCAATTCTGATACATTTAACTGAGCTTTGTAAAAGGAAGGAAAAAAAAGAAGAAACAGCTAAATCATCATAATTCGATTTAAATTATTTAAACGCACACAACAATTTTCCTTCTTTTTTTTTTTTTCATCATCATCAACATTCATTACAATCATGACAGTGTAAATTAATCGATAGTCAAATGTTTTTTTTTTTTTGACAAAAATGCAGTCATCAATTTGTTAAATATTCACATGTCCCATAATTTGTATCAATTTTGAATTGAGGAATTTGGTTTTTAACAATTTTTTATAGCAAATATATAAATAGCAAACTTTATCTCATTGGGCGCATCTTATCGAGTTTCTTAACAAACAAACTTTTGCATTAAGAAACACTGCGAACACGAAAAGTAGATAAAAATTCTACTTGCAGAGGTATCTTCATAAATTTGTGACATTTCGAGTTAATTCAATAAACTCACTTTCCATAGTATTCTCTCCTTCACATCTCGCACTCAAGTTTTACCAATTTATTGTTGTTATGATACAAATTACATGATAAATGTCTAGTTGAAAGCATAAGAAAATAAAAATGGAATATAAACAGACAAATAACATTATGGAACGTGCCAAGCACTGAACGTGAAATGAATTTTAAGCATTTTTTTTTTTTGGGATTTTCTTTTTTCTTTTTTTTTTTGCTTCTGAACAATTTCGAGATTTTTTTTTCTCATTTTTCCAATTCACATCTCACGCCACTGAATTCCAATGTGGCACCCACTAGCAGTGTGCGGCATCCCTCATAAAAAAAAAATTTCCTCAACATTGTTTGCCTGTGAAAATTCACTAAATGCAAAATTCATGAAAACTTTTCCCATTCATTTCATATACTTCACGGAAAATTCATTGCATTTTGTTGGTCGCAGTTTGATGTCATCACATTTCCTGCATTTAATTTTTGCTGTACCTGCCCAATAGTATTCACAGATTTAACGTCGAAAACAGTGCACATTGGAGTGCATTGACAGAAGCGAATGAAACAATGCAAAATTTGGTGACAACTGTGTACTGGATGTCAGAATTCACTGCATGAAAATAAATGGCTGTTGCACGATGAATAAAACATTATTCGTCACTTCTCATTCTGCTGGCACCTCAGAAAATTTCTATTGCCATTGTAAAATTCACATCAATGAATTTGCAAAATTGTTATGTTGCTAAACATATTTTATGTGGTGCAACAGCAATTGTGCTACCTCTCTAGTGCATCTCCAGTGGTTTATCACTTGAATGATGGCAACGAAAACCTATTTTCCTACTCCATCAAAATATAAACCAAAAATCAATTGGCAGAGGCGAGATCATTAGGGAGATTTTGTAATAAAATGCCGAGCAATATTCAACCGAGCACTTTCATTGTTTATTGTTTGTATTTTGGAAGGTGTCAAAATCAATAAATACATTGATACCAATGGTGAGCTCCAGTTGCAATATGTAACATGAATGGAATAGTGTGAGGAAAATTTGTCAAGTGGAAACATTAAATTTAATCCAATCAATGGTTTTGCATTGAGGTGTGAGGATTATCAGATTTGGTTGCAGGAATATATAATTCGTTTGCCACAATGAAGCTAATGTGAAAACACATTTTTTATGCTTTACCAGAGAAAATCTTAATTATATAATATTTTTCCATGATATTGAAACTCACATTCACACAATGTTTGTTTGTTTCGCCTTTATTTCACGATTTTTCCAATGTTTGGTTTCGGTTTGAAACATGTGGACTTTGCTGTCATTAAATTTAATGATGACTGTGAACTCGAAAGTTGACAATGTGAATCAACAAAACAAACGAATGAAAATTAAATGAGGTTTTTTGGATTAAATTCTTAAATTGTTGATTACATCAAGCACTCTTAAAGTGCCTTTAAAATATGTCCAGGCATGGAGCAATTCGCCTATCAACTTCAATCACAAAAAATGTCATCAAAATGCTTCCTTCCCACTCATTCCATAAAATTCGTCGGAGCTCCATCATAATTTCTTTGTGATCTCAAATTCATGGCATAATCAAACATTTTTCCATCTTTTTGTTGATCCGCACTGCAAAATTCGAAATGAACATTAACAAAAAAAAAAAAAAAAAGAATTATATATATATTTAGAAATGAAAATCTCTGACAAACCTTTCCATTATGAATATTAATTTCCCATGGACCGAACAGATGAAACACCATGAACATTGCTTTCAAATTAACTCAATCGAAAGAAAAATGTCCCATTTCAGTTTTTAATGCAGCAAAATTGCTTTTTTTTTGCGTTTGCTTTTTTCTTTCTTTACGCTTAAAATCCATTTTTATTTCGAGTTTCCTTTCAAAACGCGAGACCCGAATAACCGTAAGATAAAAATCTCTTAAATAGAAAAAAATGCCGAATGAGAGACCATTAAAAATAAATAAATTAAAAAAATATTAAATGTCTTTCGTGCAAATGAAAATGAGGAAAATTCCTTTTTTTTTGCTTTGGAGATTTCTTATCTATATTCAAGTTTTTTTTTATATTTTTCCGGGACCATTTTAATGTATTTTAACGCATGAATGACCATTTTGAATGAGTTTTTGGAATTTTCATAAATAACGTCACATATATAAGAATGAAAAATTGTTTTCTATTTAAAAGCTGTTCAGTTAAATTGAAACGTAATTTACACACAAATCCCGTTAATGGGCCTCATTTTCTATTATCAGTACGATGAATGTTGTTTCATCTGCCTGTGCAATGCTTGTTTATTGTCAATTGCGATTTAAATGAATTAAATTATTCTCCAAATGTTATTTCAGATTTGTTTGTTAATTTTTTCCTTCAATGAAGCTTTTCAAGCTCACAACATAATTAAAGTTTATTCAACCGTCGCGCAATCAACTAAAGTCTTGTCACGTTTTTATTTTCCTCGATGTGGCAATATTTTTCTCTGACATAAATTACAATTTCCCAATATTACATTACGCCTTGCATAATCTTCAGCAGTAATAAAATCCACCGACTTATGTGTCATTCGCAATAAATATCGAAATCATAATTGGAAATTTAAGAATTTATTGTATTTTATGGCATCTCCCATAGCGCACGCGACAGACATGTGCCTTGAATGTGTATCATTTAGCAAGTTCGATTTATGAATTTTTGATGTAAGATGAGTAAAGTTAAATGTGAAATGAGCTAATTTTCTTTTTTTACTATGCCGCAAAAGCTTCGTTGCGATTGGATAAAACAAAACTTTCTAACTTTCTCTTTTTCTTCTGACGAGAATTTTCTCACGAGCCTTTTGCGTTGATTGACTTGACACTCTCATTCATTTTTTGGAGACTTTTTTTTTCTCCTTTCACTGAAACGATTAGGAAAAGAAAAGATGCGCAACTAATTAATTTGCCTGAAAAACTTTAGCAATAAAAAAAAAAACTTTAATTTTCCATAATTTGGAAAACTAATTTTTTGAACGAGCTTGGAAAATATGTGGACAGTTTTGCTAGTGCAATTTATCATAATAATCTGAAATGAAAGCATCATGCCATTGTGGTTTAATTGCTTCTTTTTTTTGTACAATTAACGACAATCACAGAGCAATTATTTGCTGAAAATGTTATTAAATTAATTCGAAATGTTTTTTTTTTGGACTTTTGTTGTCCTTTGTGAAAATTTATTCTCAACGCGTTACGAAATTTATGAAAATTTCCTCCTAGATGCAATGTTGACAGAGCTATTTTATTCAAACAAACAAGTCTGACAAATAGACCTCTTTTGTTCTTCGTCTGCTGACATCAACAGAAAATTAAAAATTAAACGAACAAACTTTTTTTTTTAATTCCTTTCATTGTTTTTCACTGCTCCAAATCCCAAAAGTTTGATCCTTCTTTAGAAATAAAAGAACGAGAACGAGATAAACTTTCTAACACTGCACACAATAACTCAAGCAAATAAAGAACTTTCAGGTAGTTGCCGGCATGCAGTTGAATTAATTGAGTAAACTCTGCAAAAAAAAAAGCTTAAACTTCATTTATTGCTTATTTGTTCACACTTAAAAGAGCGCAAAGCCGCTGAAAATATTTAACATAAGACAAAAGTGAAACGATCGAAGTTTATTGTTTGTTAAACTTTTTTTTTATCCTCGATGTGCACTCGACTCCAACGCAAGTACTTTATAATTTTCCGCTTCATATATTTTCACCGCTTTCTATCGTTCCGCGAACGATTTTTCATTGGAACCATTCGCGGCGTTCTAATTGAAGGCAACAATTGAATTTTATTAAACGACCGAGAAATTTTCATCGACCAAAATTAAAAAAAAAAATACCAAGTGGAAAATTAATTGAACTTATCAACTTAATGTCTCGCACATTTTCATCTTGCTCATGACAATCGCTTATTGTTTTTATTGCATGCAACGGAAACCAGAAGACACAGTTAGATAATCGTGACGATTGCGGTTTTTGTCTCCAATATTCTTTATGAAAGTCAGAGCGCATTCAACAATTATGTAACCACCATAAGATCTGTAGAATAAATTAAAATGTTAAAAATGCCGCTATCGTGTCAAATTTAATAAAAATTCTCTACGCAACTTTTAAATGCTCCCACGCCTAAAGCATTCACGAGAAAAATTAACATAAATAATTTACGTTTTGCGGCGTCTTCTAGCTCTTATTTACTCATCATTTAATTATTAAATTTTCACTTCACTGTCACATCATAGATGTCTGGCATTTTTTAATGTGCAAAGAATGTTAATCCGCGTTAAGTGGAGCGAGAGTAGGAGACGAATACGGGACACCAAAGTGTTTTGTCTGTTTATTCTTTTTCATTTCCATTTTTTTTTTATCAAAAGCTCTATTATAGCCTTAAGAAGGAAATTGCCATCTAAATGCTGATGCTGCTGCTGCTGCTTCAACGGTCCTGGAAAAGGATCATTTTTCCTCCGCTAATTTAATTGCTGTGTATCTCATATTTCTTTTGTTCCATACTTCCTTTTGTATGTTAGTCATGTTGTTTTGCTGCGGTCAGGGAAGGAGTAAGAGTGGTGCAAGGGTATGAATTGAAAATTATGAAAAATACGAAAATTACGAGACACTTCCACTGACTCACCAAAAATAAAAAAAAAAAAACAGTAGCAGCTAACTGATGGCTTGGGTTATTTATGGGCATTTTTAAGCAAATTAAAATGAATGCCGCTCGTTGAATGAAAGTGGACTACGGTCCTTCTGGCTCTTTAATAGCCAATTAATATCAATTTTTGTTACTACAAATAAACAAAAAAACCAACGACAAAGAAACGTTCTGGATCATAAGCTGTGGGTCCTTTTTTCGATGCTCAGATATCTGGTGAATTTTAATTTACATTATTGGTCTTCGGAACCTGATGGCCTCAAGGTTCTCGGTTTTTACGTTGCCGCTCAATTAACGGTCGCATAAAAAAATCATCTTCAAACAATTATGATTCTCTATAAAAACCCATCGCAGGTTTTTCATGACTTGAATTTTCCCTCTTTTTCCTTTTTTTTTGTCGTTTATTCGCCGCCCGTTTAATTACTTAATTTTCTTTCAGAGTAGTGTGAAAGGATCTCCCGGAAGGAATTAATAATCCTAATTGAGTGCCCATGTTCTTTCTTTGTGGCAGGCAGAACAGCAGCATCCGAAAGAGCTTAGAGCATTTTTTTTTCGACATTGTCATGCTGTGGATGTTCGAGGAAAATTTATGAGCTCTCAAGTTATTATTTTTTGTATGAATGGAAAAAAAAATTATTTTGCATTCCATCTCTCGAAATTTTCATGTCGAAAGGAAAATTTTCTATTTTCATGAGTTCAATAAATTTTTTAAACAAGAAAAGTTTTTTCAATGCAACAAATTTCTGCTTAGTTTTGAAAGAAATAAAACTTAAATATGAAGAAATGTCGATACAGGAGACAGATGAGTGTTATAATGTCCCAAAAAAAAAAAATATATTCTATTTAATTAAAATCAAATTTGTTTTCCGGAAAATTAATTTCTATCCGACAACTGAAAAGTCACTCCTGAGACCCAAAAGCAAAAGCCATCAAAGTTTACCGAAACTATTTGCGAGCCAATTTCCAACAACATAATACACATTCAATTCCCTCGCCGGATATTTCGAAAGGCGTCCTCAACTGATGTGTCTCGTGTGTAGAGAAAGTTTCTTTTATTTTATTTTTTGGATTCTCCGACAAAAGTTAAATTACTTTTCCTCCAAAATTGAAAATCCCTTTCTTTACCTCTTGCTGTTTCGTGCTACTTTGGAAATTTGAATAAAATTTAAATTAAACTTTCGATTAATTTTTTTTTTTATTTTGTTGCTTCTTGATTTAGTTCACTCAATTAAACTTTTTTGTTTTCTCTTGATTTTCTCTTTCCTTTTGGGTTGCACGAAAGGAAAGTTTTCAAATTTTATTGAATTGCGTGTCGCAGTTAGAAAATAGTTTTAAAGTGAATGTTTGGATTGATTTTAAATTGGAAAAGTCCTTAAGGCCAACTTGAGAAACTTTTAATACCTTTGAAAGCATCATAATGCGATATCTCTTCTTGCTCTTGCACAAAATTCTACAACAAATTGGCTGTCATTGACTTGTCATTATCATGAGTTTGGAAGCCCGTCTGAGAATGATTTATGTGAATAACAAATAACAATTTACTACAAGAAATTTTTTTTTCACCGTAGAAAAGTTTCAATTTTCAGTCACTTTCGACATTGAAATGCATCATCGCGACGATAATTAGCTGTCTCACGAACGTGAATTGAGCACATAATTAAGTTGAGTTAATTAAATACGCATTTTCGGTCATTAAGTAAACATTATTTTTCCACTCATTCCGATGTTTATCTATAAATATTTTCCACATATATTTATTTTTCCCGCATATGAAAAATCGCCGCCGCGCATTATGTATGAAGGCAAATAATGTTTTGACAAGAAAATTAACGAACAAACTTTTATGGTTTCTCATTAAATATTTAACAATTAATAGTCTTGTTAAAAAGCAATAAAAAAAAAAAATAACTAAAATTTCTTTCATACGAAAAGCCAAAGAAGAAAAAAAAAACTTCAATGAAATAAAAGTTTTTCTATTAAGCTCGCTGACGGTTAAATAACGGCAACAATTGCTAGTAGTCTTGTGTTTATGGCATGAAAAACTATAGTTTGTTTCTTTTATTATTATTTTTTTTTAAAACGAGTCATGAAGTTTATATAATAACATTTCTTCCGAACACAGAATTATTATTAAATTAATTTCTTTTTCGTCGAAAAATATTCTCCGGAAGTTGTGTCAAGCATGTTAAAAAAACAATGATAAATAGTTTATTTTATAGTCCAGTCATATGTGTTATTAACAGTAATCTTATCGTTTTTTCATCACTAAAAACTTTGTTCTCACCTACGCAATAAAACGCGTCAAAACTTCGATATAGAGCACGTAATCAATTACTTCCCTAAAAGAAAAACTGCATAGTCATGACTTGGTTCTTGGTTGTATCAAAAGTAATATGTTTTCTGTGCGTTCTCAACCACGTGCTAATCGTCCGTAACATATACACGACGTCCGTGAGCTAATAAACTATGATGACGAAGGACATTTTTATGGCTCTTGTTTGTTTCTTTATTGTGACAGGATCTGTCGTTGAGTTGATGTAGAATAATTATGATATTTTGTAATGTAATTATGATATTTTACGTCATCAACATAAATCATAAGACGCTGTCATCTGCTTATCATGAAACTATTTTTAATTTTTTATTGCTCTCATCCACTTGCTTAAGTATCGTGGAATTACAAATGTGGAATTTCCTTTATCAACAAGTTAATTGATTTGACATTTTTTAGGAAAGAAAACTTTGAAATTTGCCGAGGAGCTCTGATCTGACAGTATTTTTGATAAGCAGCTTTGCTCCATCTAAATCGCATAAGCTCATTTTATGTTCCAATGCAATGCTTGTTTATTCACAGAAAAAAATTCATCGACATCGCTTGAAAAATAAAATATGCAATTGGAATTTTTCCGAAAACTATAAATAAAAAAAAAAAAAACTCGGTGTTATTGTTTGTATGCGAAAGAGGGATCGCAATTTGCAGCTTATATTGGAAATTGACAAAATTTATCGAAAAAGTTTTTCGGCTTTTCATGCTTTTAATAACTTTTCCACTGAAATCATCTCTCTTTTGCCTCTATCGATGTGCAATGAAAATGTTGAGTTGATAGCATGAGAGAAGGGAAAATAAATGCTGGTAACGAAAAATTGTTGTGATGAATTTTTATGGCATTTTTGCTTTTTGGCTCAAAATTTATGGTCAAAGTTGTTGTGCTGTCGATGCGAATTTGTGGAAAAGGTGTTTGGGGATAATCAGAAAGTTTTGTCTCGTTCAAATGTAAGAAAGTTCAAGAAACTTAATAATCCTTCTTGACTTGATTACATATTTCAACAAGCTCGTTCCATGATTTATAGAGTTCTGCATAGTTCAGTAATACATTGGCCGTTTCCGGTTGGAACTGTTTCCGCTTTGTGTTTCTATTCGCATTCGGTTAAATGCTTTTTAGTAGGCACTGGGCCGATAGAAAATTATGTATTCTTAAAATATGTAAACCTCATTCAAAGGGGTTGAAAATGGAATTAGTTTGATTCTATTAAATACTCGACATCAACAACAAAAGCGAACAAACTCAAATTTTTTTATTTCAAAAATCTGCTGCTTTTTTCAAGTCGAAGAGATAGTCAGGCAGTCGACGTGGAAAGCGAACAAATATAATGAAAAATTATGCAAAGCGAACCGAATGAAATAAAAGAAACTTTTATCTTGAACAACCACACAAAAAAAAAATTGAACAACAAATGGATTTCTGTGTATTTAAATGTGTTGTTCGCCTTCCACTTGAAGTGCGCTCCTTTTTGCGGGCATTCAATTTTCTAAAGCGAAGTAAAAAAAATCAACAAGTATGAAACTGTTTCTTCCTCAAATGCGTGTTTTTCTTCTTACTAGAGACCGAGAGAGAGAGAGAGAAAGAAGCGGTTGGAAGGAGCCAAAAAAATGTGGGGGTGGTTTTTATTATCAGATGATAGCATACTTCTGCGGTTTATTTATGATAAAATATTCATGGCTCGGAATTTTCGCAGCCACAACAAGAAACATAATGAAAATGTTTAATTTATTCAATCCACACCGAAAAGCATTTTTTTTTAGGATTTCAAAGCAATTTTCTAGCTTTTCTATTTGTGGAATGTTTTTGTGTTATCGCTAAATGATTTAAACGCAATTTAATTTCCGAAGGTGTTAAATATTGCCGCGGGGTCTTTAAAAGTAATTAAATTCTTGTTAACCTATGGTGGAAGTAATGTTTCTTGATTGAAGAAAAGAATAAATTCTTTAATGTAATAGATTTCCGTTAAAAATCAAAATTCAAATTTCCAAAATATGTGTTTGGCTGAACGTTTTCACCAGGCAAAGGATCTAAAGAGTCAAGTAAAGTCAGTATCGCAGGTAATCGCGCTAAAAAATATTAATATGTCACGCACACGAGAGCAATGTGATATTTGCCAATGGGACGATAAGAATGACGTGATGTACGGGGACTGGATGACATCAGGAAACATAAAGGTCCATTATTTTTGCCTATTGTCAAGTTCTTATATAGCACAAGAAGGTAAATACATATAATGATGAATTTCATGACAAGACGAAGACATGCATTCTTTTCACTTCTAGGTACCAGTGCCAAATCTGGAATTCTGGGATTTCTTCTAAGGGATATCTCACAATCCAAAGAGAAATTTAGCGATATTCTCTGTTGCTACTGTGGACGTGCGTCAGCTTCCATTAAATGTGCACATCCTGGTTGTGATCGAAGCTTTCATTATCCTTGTGGAACCAGGAACTCATGCATGACTGAATTTCTGGAAGAATTCAAATCATACTGTCATCGACATGTCCCTGATCGCCAAATTGATCTCTTGAAGCCCACCTCCCATACTCACGGCTTTTGTCTTATTTGTTGCAATCCTATGGGCACATATCATCCAGCGACATCGATTATGTCGTCCTGCTGTGCCGAATTGGAGATTAATGACAATCTTTTCACGCACAAGGAATGCTTGATGGCTTATACAAAGAATGCCGGGCACGATGCAATGTGTCCTCATTGCGTTCGGATGAAAAGGCCACAATGGCAGCACGAGATGAGCCTGAAGGGAATTTTCATTCCGAAGCAAAAAGCAAAATGGGAGGATGATGACTTTTATGAATTTAAAAAGCAAGTAAAAAATAAGTGTGGTCATTCTAATTGTCCTTATTCCAAGAGTAGACACGCAGTCTTTACCTGTTTTGTCTGTGGATGTTTTCCATTGCATTTGAAATGTGCCAAGGTAAGCAAACATCAAGACTATTACTGTCCCAAATGCTTCGATCAATCTTTTGTTAGTCGAATCACAATCTAGAATAATGTTAACATTCTCAATTTCTAAATTACGCATCCTAAATTACTGCCATCATTATCCATTACATATCTAGAAAAAAATGTTTAGTAAAACATGCCCGACAGAGGGTAATCGAAATATTGATTGCATTTTGTGTTAATCCCTTAAAAATACGATGTATTGTTATCGTCAGAACGGTCCAGTACTGCTCAAAGTGTGGTGTTATCATAATGTTGTTGCGTAATTTCAGATGAAAATAATCAAAAATTGAGTCATTTTTTTTGTTTCCTTCATACGATTTTATTGAATAATGAAAGCCAAATCTGACAGATTCTTCCCAAAAACTTATCCATAAGCCATCATTCTCGCAAGCATCACAATTTGTTTTTAGACTAATTAATGCCATTTTCTAATATTAAAATACAATTGCACTGTCAAATGGACATCAAATTCTTGGCTTCACGTCATTTAGTTTCAATGTCAGCTCATCAATTTGGATTTTATACATTTGCGAGATGGATTTCAAGTCCACAAGATCAAGCTTAAGCTCCTCATATTCTTCGACCTAGAAAATAAATGATAAGAAATTATTAAATAAAATCAGATTGATGAAAATGATCTTATCAATTAACCTTCTGACCAAACATTTCCAACAAAGCATCATATTGCATTTGCATTTCCTCCTGCTTCACTTGCATCTCTTCATTAATTTGTATCTGCTCTGCAGCTTTCTCCAGCTCAGCCGTGATATTTGAAAGTTCATTTGATAAGAAATTACGTTCAGATTGCAATCGATGAATTTCCCATTGAAGCTGTTGAACTTCACCATCGCGTTGCTTTAGAACCGATTGAAGACCTTCCATTAAAGGTGCTGACGATTGAACAACGCCACCATATTGACTGCTATAAGTAGAATTTGCTCCGATATCGTTATCATCCTACAATAAAATGAAAATAACATTTGCTGCACAATTTCAGAGCAATCACAGAAACTTACCAAATTCCATGGATGCGAATGAAGCGATTCATCTGAAATATGACCGATGCTGAGAGCCGGTGAGACGTTTCCCATTTCGTGTTCTGAACGTTCCGGCGGCTGCTGCTGAAGAAACATCAGCTTACGTTTTTCTTCCTCAAACTCATCGCGCTCTTGTCGCAATTTATTTTCCAGCTGAGCCACCAGTGACTTGAATTTCTCTGCATCATTCGATATTGCCAGCGCTTCATATTCAAGCTGATTAATTTTTGACTTAAAATCATTTTCGTGTAACTGAAATTCAATTTGTTGTTGTTGTAGCTGACCAGCAATTTGCTCAAGTTTGAGACTTGCAAGAGATAATTTTTCTTCAAGATTTCCAACCTTCAAATTCTGATGCGTCAATTGATCTTTTGCCTGTCGTTCAATATCTGTTTGAGCTTTCAACTGACTTTGTGCTTCATCAAGCTTGTCTAGTAAGCATTTTTCTTGCTTTTCCCAAGCTTTAGTGTGAATATTTAGTGTTGACTGAAGTGACTCCAATTGCCGTATAAGAGGAATTGATGCGAGTGAAGCTTCCTGCTTCTGATCTTCAATTCGGAATTCAGTTTCTTCCAATTTACGTTTAAGTTCGATGTTTTCCTGGCGCAATTTCTGCTCGCGAGCTGTTGACGAGGATTCAACATCACGAATTTTTTGACGTAGATCGATGAGCTCCTTTTGCGCTTGCTGATTATCCATCTGAGCTTTTTCCTTTTCATCTTCAAGATTTCTCACAAGCGCATTGCTTTTATCATTCAATTCCTTCTTCAAAGCATCATGCGACATCTGAAGTGCCAGGAACTTCTGCTCCATATCTTCATTTTGACTCTTCAACTGTTGATTTTCTTTATCCAACTTTCTCTTATCACTCGTTAATTTATTGATTCCTTCCGTTTGGGATTTCTCAATTTCGTCTTTTGTTGTTAGCGTCCTTTTAAGCTTTTGATTTTCATCACTGAGCTCATTTATTTGCGTCTCCTGGCGCTTCAGTGTGTCGTCATTTTCTTTCAATTTCGCTCGTAACTTCTTGATAATGTTTGAATGACTTAAAACCTGTTTTGACAACTTTTCGCCTTCACTTTTGAGCGTTTCAATGACATTTTCTTTCTCAGTAATCATCTGTTCATGATCATTGCGACTTACTTTTGCATCCATTTCAGCTCGCAATATATCTGTCTGCTTTTTAAGCGCTGAATTTTCACGAACTGCTTGCTGAAATTTCTTTTCCAAGACTGAAAGTCGTTGTGTGTATTCTTCCTGAATATTGTTCATGTCCATACTGTTGCGTGACCTTTTTGTTGCTTCTAATTCCGCTATCAATCGTGCATTGGCGTCTAAGAGTTCAGCATTATTGCGTCCAATCTGTACAAGTTTATATTCACGTTGTTCCAGCACTTCAGAAAGTTCACTTACTCGCTTCATCAGTTTCTCGCTTTCATTTGGACTGCCAAGATCGTCGCTGGCAAGACTTAGAACAGATGCTTCTGATAACTCACGGCTGTGGCCCTTACGATCTAGTTTTAATTCTTGGAGAAATGATTCGGAATTTTGATATGGAAATGGCCCATCTGACTTTCCAGGACTCAATTTTATGTTGGTAAAGCTGGCAGTGCTACTCGAATCACCATTTGGTGAGCTTATGATCTCTATATCGGAAGATGTGGCTGTTTCTAGTTCATCGCCTGATGAAGGCCCTGAACCAGATGTCTTTGTTTTTGAGCCAGCCTCCTCTGACGGAATCGATTTCAGTTTTGATGGATGGATCTCTTCAAAACTGTGAGTTGAATCGGAAATTTGCGTTCGAATTTCAAAACTTTCCATCGATTTATCCATCCCGGTAATTGATTTGGCTGCTTGGTCCAGGTCCTCCTTGCTAGGATCATAGAAGCTTTCAGTTTCAGAATTTGTCAATGTATTGTCGGATGTCGATAGAAGTACCATTGTTTGGGATATGTCCAGCTCTTGTGATGCCGCTGAAATGATTGCCATTGTAGATCGACCTGGTGGTACAGTTATTGGAATGGAAGGAACTTCATCTGGCGTCATAAGTTCACTACTTTCATCCTCCTCCGTAATTTCGAAGCTTTCCGGCGACATCAGATTTGATGGTTGTTCGATTGGTGATGAGACATCAGAAGCAAGAACACTTGGCGTGCGATTGATAACTTCAACGGAATCATCAGCTGATCCTAAAAGTGTAGATTGTGAAGTACTTCCGTGTAAATCCGGTGAAGGAAGTGTAGATGGCGTACTAAGAATCTCGAGGGATTCTAAAATAAAGCAATATTGTGATACTATGGGAGGAAACGAAGCATCATTAGATACCTGAGCTGGTTAAACTTTTTCGTGGCGGCGGATAAGTGATGGGACCAAGTGACGGCTTCGTTTCAAAGAAGGATCCGCTGTTAAATGAGCCCCAAACAGAATTTTCCTCTTCTTTTTTGTTTTCCTGGATGCTTGGCATGGTTTTACTTTTTACCATCTTCGTGTCATCCGGAATGGAATTATCAGCAACGTCATCATCTTGAATGTCTAATGCATTGTCAATGTGCTTTTGAGCTAGAAACGTAAATGATGTGTCAATAAAATAACAACAAGACCAGACATCATTTCTGCCACGCAATATTTATCTTATTTTTTCGATTTTCTCACCTTCCTTTAAAACATTCTTGGCATTTTTGGCTAAATTTGTTATAGAGCTGGTGTCGAACCACATTTTTTACGTTCTCATCACAATTACGGAGCAGTTATTAGGCTGTTAATGTTTTAAAATCTACCAAGAGATCACTTTTCAAAATCTTTTATTTACGTATTTTTTTACGTGTACTTGAGAATGGAAATAAAATAATCATCAATAACAATAACAAAGAAGTTTGTTTTTGAAATTTACTTAAAATATTTTCGAGAAAAACGTATATACCAAACCAGATCTAATCGAAATGTTGAAGCCAAAGGTGCTGACAAATGTATTGAGTCAGGCAAATACGGGCGGTGTTGAGAATACCCTGTAAATTGAAGAAAGAAGTTAAAATTTAACAAAATAAACATTTTAAATTATTTTTAGATTACTAAATGCTGAAGGTGCACTTCTTTCATTCAGTGGCTTCCATGATCGAGATGCCAGAATAACGTCAGCTATCGCAAGCAACGTTTGGTTGGCCTACGAGAAACATGGCCACAATTCTTTCAGAGAAGATCGTCTTCAGCATCTTATCATTAATTGTGAGAATGGAACTGTTATTGTAACTCAAGTAAACTCAAAGAGCGGTGATTCATTATTATATTCCACTGATAACAACTTCATATTTTAGGTCGCTAATCTATTACTATGTCTATATGCAAATCAAGATGTTGGTTTGGGAATCCTGAAAGCAAAAATCCAGAAAGTTAAAGAATCACTCGAAATTCCACTAAGAGAGATCAGCACTTGAATTTAAATGTTTATTGAATGCTCTTGTATTTCAAAATAGATGGAATTATGTTCAATGAGAAATTTGTGATTGGCTTCAGTTTCATTTCTGTGCACACTTTCTTCATCCCTTGAATTGCTTCATTAATTTCTGATTGCTTCATAACTGAATACTTCCTTGTTTCTAGCAGCAATATAGAACAATCGTTTAGCAGTTGAACGAAATCATTTTTCAAAAACGAAACATAATTGTGAGCTACAAAGGCAATGTCGAATTTCTGATGGAATTGATGCTTTTTAGTAATGTCCAGCACATCCTCAATGGGAAGAAAATAGATTTTAACATTTGACGGAAGGTTCTTTAGTGGCATATCGTATTTCTGGAGATTTACACTGATATCATCAAATACTCGACCAGCAGATGGAGATTCGGCAACGCTCAATTTAACGGCACCATATTGACGGAAGGTTTTGTTATCCATCGATGAATCATATTTCTGACCATGTTGCAATTCCCATATCATCTCGTAAATGTTACGCTCAGTAATGTCTGTCGAGCGACATTGATTAGTTCCAAAATTTGATTTCAACATCGCTTCATCTGCACATTCTAGCCCAAAACTGATGTAAGGACCAACTGTCATGTCACCAACATAACCACGATGAAACCATTGTTTGCCATTACGACGAAGATCCATTGCGAAAGTTTTATTGGGCATTGTATGCTCATATTCCGGGAATGTGAAAGCGATTCCCGTTTCACGCCAGTGCTTATATTCTTGAGAACAAATTTGTTTTACTCCATTATTGCGCAATTTCATTTGCAAATCCCAATCGAAGGCGCCCTCACGATGATCGTAACGTTCTTTCAACTGCAATCGATTCTGATCGTTCCAATACTTTTTTATGTCATATATATGCTCAGCTCGATTCTTCCAGAATGTAAAAGCCATTTCCAATTGATCACGTTCTCTGTATTTCAAATGACTCATATCAAAAATTGGCATCATGCGAGTAGCAAAATCTTCATCGGTGATCATTTTAATAAAAATTTCAGATTTAGCATTTAAAAACATGGCTGACGATGGATGAATTAAAGTGTTTCCATACAAATCCATATAAAGATGGGCACGCCCGTTTATGGAAAGCACTTGATCGTCTTCAAATGGAAGAGCCATTAACAACAGATCACGTGCCAGCAATTCAACACAGCCTTCGATAACGTAAAAGTTGAATTGAATATTTTGTGCATTATTTTGATTGATCTTTGCAATAGTCTTCAACAAATGTCCCGGATCTCCCAAACCATAAAACAAAATATCCAATTTTTCATTTATTGGCTTCTTCATTTTAAGTCCACTCAAATATTCATCATACAAATCACGAGCTTCGCTAATGCCCCAAAACATTGCGCTGGTTAATAATTCTGAAAAACTTGGGACCCAAAAAATTTAACAATATTTTTTTTTTTTTTCGATTTCCATGACAATCTTTGATTGTCGCCCATGACGATTTTCTTCTTGTTGTATGACTCAACTGATTTTCATGGCAACCAGCAAGTTCAAAACTTCTTTAAACGACAACTGGAACAACAAAGCTCAGCAATATTTTTTTTTAAAGTGTACGAGATGGAGAAGAAAATTTGCATAAAAACGACACCAAAGCAAGTAGCTGTTAAGAAGGAAAATTTATGCAGAAAACATTATTAATTTTGGGGTAAATTTATTATGTAGTTGCATTGGTAAAGTCTCTTTTAAGTAAATGAAGTGATATCTAATTTTCCGCAATTTCAGAATTCGTCCAACACAATTTGCATCAAAAAGCAAACACATGAAAATTATAATCAATTGCTCCTTTTTATGAGACATGGGACATGCAGCATCTTTTGTTTATATTTTATTATGCAAGCAAATTGAAGCATAAACGGCTTGGTGCACAACGTCTCACTGCGCTTTTTTTTGTGCTGCAAACAATGCTCCTGAGGCTAAAACTCATTTTATGCAATGCAAACAAATAAAATTTGTATATAAACATAAAAGAGAATTTTTGATGTGAACATAAAAAAATTTACATGAATAAACAGCGCTCGCGAGATAGAAACATGAAGCATAATTACAAACTGAATGCCGCCAGACTACTTACTTAGATATTTTTTTTCTTTGCATTCGAACTGCATTGATTGTTATCAATAGGCTTTGTTAGTCAGCGATAGCCTTCCTTATGGTTGTGTTAATTTTATCGTCACGAAATGACGTCGCTTCCGGATGATCCCTCAATGGCCCGCTTTAACAAACAAACTTTCAATCAAAAATGACCATTGAATAAATTGTAATTACTTGCGAGCGACAAGATAAATATTCCCTCATTCTCCAGCAAACGCAAGCAACAAATCCGCCCATTTCATCATAAACATAACACAACGCCAGCACCAGCACTGAATTTAATCGATCAAAAAAAATTAAATTCCATCTCTGAGATTCCGTTTTGATTAACGAAAAAGGGGAGAACGAAAAATTGCATCTCAATGCTCGCCTCTCTGTAATTACTGAACAGTGGACCTGGATCCAAGACACTTAATGTGAAATTTAAATAATTTATTTGTTTTTGCGCGTCTGATGGTGCCTGATTATGTGTTGAGCGTGTAAGGTAAAAATCACTGGAGGTTTTTTTTTGCGCTCTGAAGTGCAAAACGTCCCACCTGCTTTCGTTTTCATTTTATCATAATTTTTCTTTTTTTTACTTAACGATTGCGGCTTCCAGCGTGAGAAGCGTACTTGCACTTTTTTTTTATAATGTTTCTCGATGGCATTTATGATGCGATTATTTTATATCAACATTCGAAGTTCCACACAAAACAAACATCGTTAAGTTTTTATGATGATGATCGATGGATGGTGTAGGTAGGTTCATT
Organism: Propsilocerus akamusi; assembly: GCA_018397935.1. Taxonomy (NCBI): domain Eukaryota; kingdom Metazoa; phylum Arthropoda; class Insecta; order Diptera; family Chironomidae; genus Propsilocerus; species Propsilocerus akamusi. Next base: position 25,093,587 of record CM031468.1, on the reverse strand, counting down.
CATCAATTTCATGATGATAAAATATCGGAGTTCCATTTGTCGATGTGAAAAGTAATTTGCACCTTGTCCATAACGTGCCACATGAAAGTGATTCTAGTTGCAATCATTAATTATGTTTCTGTCTGTCGAAAAACAAAAAAAAAAAAATGTTGGTCCATCGTTGGTCGTCGGAAGGTCGCTCACGTTTTTTACCTAAACTAAAATCCATTATTGTATCGGACCATTATCACTGACTGGAAATTACCTTGGCAATGATTGACTTACTGAAATTATAGTGCAAAACTTGTCTGCATCAGCATGGTGCAATTTTTATGGGCATTTTAAAGTGTTAAGCTGTTGGCACTAGCACACAATGATAGGAAATTCATCTGACCCATCAATTTCATTCGTCTCCATCAATTGTCCAATTTTTCTTTGAGTAATCATTAGTTGTTATAAAATTCCATTATCCATCCGTTGTCTATTGCTTCCCTCTTCGATATTAATGCTTCTGAGTGTTTGTTTGATTTTTGTTGTGTAAATTCGTAAATTGATGCTTTGGCGTAAGTTAATTAATGGTTTTGAAATTCATGTTGTATTATGCAATCAAATAACAATGAAAAACGATGTTTGGAATGGAATGCAATTTATTTTTTAATAATTTATGCGATACTTGTTTGATACTTTTGATAAATTTGTGGCATTTTTATGTGAGTCAAGTGCCGAGCCGATGCTAAACATAATTAAATTATGGCAATAACACAAAGGAAATTTGAAGTTATTATCTTGAGAAGGACAAAAGCGTAAATCCGAGAGAAAATTTATGATGCGATAATGATGTTCATGACACAAATTCGAGGATGTCCAGACGATAAAACATAAAAAATGACAGAAATTTCTCACTTTTCAAATTTTTCGTGATAATTTCGTTTAACCTTCTGTGATTTCCGGACCTGTCGTTTCTCTCATGTCCATCTACGGTAATTATGTAATATCCTCACTCAACGTTCCCAAAAGTAGACAAATCTCCTGTTCACAGGACCGTGATGATTGCTTGCTCTCCCTTCGTGTTTGGCAACGCTTCATTATCAACAGCATCGCAACAAACAAAAGGAAATCACATTTTGACCATGAAATATTACAGAAAAAGGATCGACATCCTTTATAATTTGGATGGATGGATATGAAGGTCAAAACGGAAGTCGAATAGAAACATGAAAATTCAAATCAAATTCCTTTTCTGTGTCGATTGTGTAATTTTATGATGAGCGATGGAAACCACACTCGACTCATGGCGTGACAAATTTAAATGTTGCTCTACTAAAACGGATCTGAATCAATTAATTTCTTTATTTATTAGATAATTCATAGATTTTATCAATTAATTTTAACTTTTTGAGTGTTTGATTGCAAGAGCATTTTAAATAACTTCTTGATAATTACAATAACAACTATCAATGTGATCAAAATGAAGAGGTAAATATCAAAACTATTCGATACTAAATAACCAAGCTCCAGTGACGGTGAACGATATAAAGACGCCTTTGGATGTCTCAGAACATACTCAATCCACCAAATTGCTCTTTCCATTGGTTTCATTGGCTTATCTTGGAAGAGTGTTGAAATTTCTTGAGCATTTTTTGTGAATTTTGGATCTTCAAGCACTGTCAAAATTGATTTCCTAAAATTTTCTGCCGTAAATGTTGCAATATCTACTTTAATTGCAGATTCCGTTCGTAATAATTTCGCAAGATTTCTATGTTGATCGGCTATAAATGGAATTCCAACCATCGGTTTACCATACCACAAGCTTTCTTGTGTACTTAAGGCACCGGCATGTGTTATAAACATTTTCAAATTCGGATGTGCCAAGAGATCATTTTGTGGTAAGAATTTGCCGACCATCACATTTTTCGATGGTTTCGCTGGCAATTTATCAGCTTCTGACTCAAATTTCCATATGAAATTATAGTCGGAAATCGATTCGAAAGTTTTTAGAATTGCTTTCAATACATCATCGCCTAACAGATTTGATTTGATGTTTGTTCCCAATGACATTAAAACTGTTCCTTTCTTGCCGCTTTCGACGAACTTTTTCATGTCAGATGGAAGTTCCTTTGGTTGCGTTATTTGCAATCCACCGACAAGAATCATATTCGGTTGCAATGGCTCAGCATAATCAACAGCAAAATCAGAATTGAGCAACATCAAATCAGTTTTTCTTTCCAATTTTTTTAACGATGGAAAATCAAATGGAAACCGTTTACGAGCAAGCTTTTCAAGTTCCGGATACATTTCAAATTCAAAAGACCTTTAATAAAAACCAATTACATAATTTAATTTTTTTTTTTAATATTTCTTAACATACTTACAGCGCTTCAAGTGTGTAAATAAAAAAATTGAACAAACGTTGACGGAAGCTCATAATTTGTGGATAATTAATGAGATAGTGTGGAACGTAGGCTGGATATTTATTGCCACCAATAAGATTTGTTGTGTAAGGTGGAATGAGAAACGGTGACACTGCTACCAAAGGTGGATAATTGAATTTATGAATGAGAGGCAATAAACATGGACCGCATGTGAAATCGTAGATAATGAGATCGAATTTGAAATCGTCAGGGTAATTTAGAATGACGTCAAGTCCTTTTGCCTTTAATATTATCTCGCACGATATTATACCATAAGTGGTTAATCCACGAGAAGCTTCGATTTTTGATTGCCTTGAAAATTCCATTATATCGAATGCAATGCTGCTATCTTCGCTATAAAGCTCTTCATAAACACCTTCCAGAGCAATATAATGAAGGTTTGGATCTTTTACTTTGGGGTGATCAACTGATAAAAATGTCACATTGTGTCCCTCAATCGCTAAGCCTTTTGCTAATGCACGATTCCAAATATGGTGTGAACCCGATATGACTCCATGTAGATATAAAATATTGGAAGATTGCACTTCACAAACTGCCACAAATATCACAAAAATATCAAGAATAGTTATCATCTTGACGATCGCTAAACACGAACTGAGCGTATATCACATTAAACTTAGATTTATATGCGAAAATCACAAACACATTCACGATAAAGACTCTTATCACTCGCAATGATTTGATAAAATTGTGACAATATTTATCTAAACTTCACTTACGGGAAGGTCAAAATTGTCTTCAAAAGATGTCATTGAAATTTCAATCAAAAAATTGATACTTTGCCCTTTTATGATTATCGCCTGAAATTGTATCACAAATAAAAAACGCAAGAAAAATTTCAGTTGAATATTTTTTTTAATATAAAACATTTAATATATTCACATTTTTTCCATTACTTTTTTTTCTTGTTATGTGTGTGTGTGTGGTTTTTAATACATTTAATTTAATTAATTCAGATAAGAAATTTTTTCCTGGATTTCTAACACGATTTTTTCTGTACACTGATGCTAACCGGAAATGGTGTAATCACCAAATTCCGTTTCTTCATGTCACCGTCCTCCTTTTTGCATAAAAAAAGGAAGTAAATTCAACATTTTCCCACCCCATGTGCAGTTTTCAATTCGCTTATATCAAAAAAAAAAAAAAAAATCTTCCAGTCAATTTTTTCTCGCGTGAAAATTCTAAAAAGGTGAATTTTGAACCCGATCACTCAAAGAGGAAATTCGCCCAAAAAAAGAATGACATGCCATCACACACGGACGATTCCTCAATTAAATATATATTTCTGTGATTTTGATATCAACGAACATGAATTTTGTTTTTTTCTCATAAATAGAATTAAAGAACATTCACTCACTTTCGGGAAAAGCTCATTTCACTTAAAAATTCCCTCACGAGCCGTCATTCAACTTTACTTATAGTCAATCTACACGATCATCTTATCAACTAAAGGTGTGTTTATCAATTATTCTTTAAATATAAATTCTTAAACGGTACATCTTCGTCATCGACCCAAGAATCTTTTTCTTCAAAAAAAAAAAAAAAATGTTTCTCTTAGAGATTTTTTTTCTGCTTCGCGCATCATTTTTTTTTCTTCTTCTCTTTATTGTGTAAAATAAATGTATGGCCCTGTAAGATTAAGGTTTTCTTGTCTTCTATAAAACATACACATTGGTTGCGTTATCTATAATTATTACAATTATCAAAACATCAAATTTTCCTGCAACTTTCTGCAACATTTCAACTTGATGGAAAATTTTATTTTCCCACATCATACTTCTTCACAGGTTTTTTTTTCTTAGAAAAAAATTCGTATCAAATTGTGTAATGTTTCAATATATAGATTTCTTCATATATTTTTTTTTTGCATCACGGATGTTCCATCCTCGCAAACAACAACGGGTGCAAAAATAAATCTATGTATACAGTTTAATTAATGTATTTTTTTATATCGCTTGCCCCCCGCGGCCTCCCTTTTGTTTTACTTTACTTACAGATTTTTTTAGGCAATATTTCCAATCTTTGATTTATCTTCCCTCTCTCAAATGCAGGAAAAAAAAATATTTAAAAAATGACGTCACACGTTCTTGAAATATTTTATGTTATGCAATATGAAAAAAAAAAAATTAATCACATAAGAAGTAAAAGGAAACTTAAGAAGAGACGTTTGTTCATTTATCGCGAGCGCATTTCATTTATCACCAGCATCAATCGACAAAAATGTAAGGGGAAATAAATTGCAAGACACTTTCCAATTTGCAAATTTAATGGATACGTTTGAACGAAAGCTGTTTGTGTGTATGAAACATCTAAAAAACATTGAATTTTGTTTTAAGTACATTAAGAATTTGTTGATGTTTTTTTTTTTCATGCCACAAGAAATGCTCCAAAGCTCAAATTTTCAATATTAATTCAGTTAAAAAAAATCAAAGTTTAATTGCCGGGCAAAATGTGTTTGCATGTAATAATAAACATTAATTATTTTTTTTTTATCATTAAGGGCCAATCATAAAATTATGGAACATTTTCGTTTACTTTGTAATCAAACATGTTTCCGTCACAGAATGAAGATTGTTTTTTTTTTCCTAATTAATAGCAAGTGAAATTAAGAATAAATAATTGGATTTGTTGTTGTTTTTTGAGATTTCACAAAAGTAATTGAAGGAAATGAAATTAAAAAGAATTTATCGTTCAATTTAAATAAACTTAACAGCAATTTTAAAAGATAATGAAAGGTGCAAATTCCAATTCCGAATCATTTATTGATGATCATGTTGTTGTTGTTGTGTTGCTCATGGTTGTTCAGCTGAACTATCCTGGTCGGGTTCATCATGTTCGGATGGAACTTTTAGCGTCGATCAGATAACAAACTTATCACCGGTATGGATTTTAATATGATTATTGAGCGTGCTCGATTGTCGAAATTGTTTTTTACACACCACGCACTCAAATGGCTTCTCACCTTTATAGAAGGAATAATAATTCCCAATTACAATCAGCTGATTGATTGATCGCAAATGATTATGAACTTACCTGTATGAATTTTGACATGATTACTTAAAGTACTTAATTGACGAAACTGCTTTCCACAAAACGAGCAATCTGAAGGAATAAATTTGTTTAAATATTGATCATAAGTTGATAATTAATTGCGTATCTTACTGTATGGTTTCTCTCCCTAAATCGATGAAAAGAAAATAAAATTAGGGAAATTATTACAGACATCATTGAAGTATTCTATTTATACGCTATGTTGCTACATACCGTATGGATTTTGATGTGATTCGTTAAGGTACTCGATTGCCTGAATTCTCGACTGCACACATGGCATTCTGTAAAAGATTAAATTATTTAGCATTTTCTTTAGTGATGTCAACTGATAAGATAACTTACTGAATGGTTTTTCTCCCTAAATCAAATAAAAAGGTATATAAAATGTTACATAGTGAAGAGCACTCGCGATTAAGGATGACAGGTATAACTCACCGTGTGAATTTTCATATGGTTTGCTAGCGTACTTAATTGACGGAACTGTTTCTCACAAACGTTACACTGAAATGGCTTTTCAGTATTGGGCAATTTCATTGTTCTGCTGAGTGCTCTCGACATGAATGCCCGCGTTAATTTAATGCATTTAACGTGGGATGATGTCGCTGATGGGGCGTAGAGTTTTTATTGGTATGTATGTGCTCTCCTATCTAAATGTCCTTCACAATTCTCACTTATCCACTAAATCTTATGCAACAAACGAAACTTTTGTTACTAACAATTGGATATTCTGCCGTAACTTCGTGCGTTTATATTTTGTTGCCACTTGTTGTGGCAAATGAATCACTTCTTGCAGGTGGTCCAAGACAAATTGTCGTTTAGAAAACTTTATTACTAATTATCGATGCACATCAAGGCGTAAGCAGATAGAGCAATCTCACAATCTCAAGATGGACTGTTTAGAATCTATCAACATCGACCGGCATTTCTCCTGAGTATTCTGTTCTCGTTGAGCACCAGATTTTCTGGAATCTGTTGACGGAAAATTTAAAACCATTTTAAATTAGTACTTGAATTGAATAAAGATTGCGGATGACTAATCATGTATTTTGTATTAGAGCGTTTGATAGTGGCGGTGAGAAAGAGGAGGAAGTAGAAAAGATAAAGGAAAAAAAAACCTGATCTTATGTTTTGCAATTATTTGGACAGGATTGGAAGGATTAATAAATAAGGACACAAGCACTTGGCGTGGCATGTAATTGCTTTCAAGGACAAATTGTTTTCGTGTTGTTGATCAACAATTTTCTTTTCTGTTTCTGATGATGATGAAAAAAGTTTTCTTCTTCGGATGGAACTTTTTTTTTTTTTTTTGGAGCATTGAAGGTTAGTCGGATTTGTGATTTTTCATCAGGTTTCCCTGCGTATTATGGGCGTTGGATACGCGTATGATTATGTTGTCATGTCATCAATGCATTTGAAAATGCGGTAATCTTCCGATAACACCCGCTAGCGGCTTATCAAACATTAGAAATTTAATTAATTTCTTACGAATTTCGGTTTTTACTCGATTTAGGGTGCTTTTACGGTCGGTCTTTGTTAATTAAATTATCTAATCACTAGTTAAACACACTCTTGAGCTGGGAACGTTGGTTGAATGCTCGAAAGTTACATTTCACGGCCAGAAATTTGGTTGAAAAGTTTTCAAAATTCACTTCGGCCTTTACCAGCGACAGAGATGCGACTGAGAGATGAACAGAAAAAAAATATTTCCACACTGAACAAAAAGTTTTGAATTTTTTAGGCGCGAGCAGAATCCGTTGACTTTTTCTTTATCAGCGAGAATCTTTATTGAAAAATTAATTTATTTATCTGGTGGTGACCTTGTATAATTTTCAAACAATTTATAAATAGGCTCTGGGTAAAGACAATTGCTAATTAAGAAGATACAAATTAATAAATATATGTTTTATAAATAAATAAAATAATTACTTCATAGAAAGGAACAAAGAAAATCATTTTGATTAAATTAACCAAAATAGATATAAATCAAACAGAACTTACCACAAAGGTGGTGTGCCATTTCTCTATGTAGAAAATAAATCATCAAAAGAAATTTGCACATTTCATTCAAAATGTTTGTACAACAAAAACAGAGAGCAAATAAAAATAGAAATCTATAAATTAGTCGACCAGTTTCCTTCTTAAGTAGCAAAATTCAACAAACCATTCAACAAATTTCTTTTGATATTGAGCAAAATTGTCCGCAAAAAAGGACACACAACAGTCGTCAAACATCGTCGTCAAGAAGGATTATTTTTTCTCACAGCATGCACATCCTGGCTGGTGATCTGTTGATTCATACATTTCATTTTTTTCCATTTATTCTCGGGCATACCGAAAAATGCGCAAACATACAGCAAGTGTTGTGTAAATATTTCTTTAGGCGATCCAGACGACGAGAAATTCGAAATGGAACTGAATACAACCCTTGAAAGAATTTTTTTCAAACACAGCTCAAACTATAAACAAATAATGCGATATGACTTGAAACGAGTCGAGCCGGTTAAAGCAAGATCCTTACAAGTCATACATTCGAGTCGTCGTCATTGTTTAGATGAAATTTTTGATGGCTTAATGTTTGTCCAAACATTCTGTTTTATTTATTCCGTCAAATGCACATCTCGCAGACTCATGGGAGTGATTCCTTCGTAATGTCACGTTCATCATCGAGTTCCATAAAATTCAGCATCCATTTATTTTCCCAATCTCCGTCAAGTGTATTACGCTTTAGATCTTCTTGATGTGCAAGCAAGCAATCCAATCCAACATGAGCCAAAGGATGGTGCACCGAAAGAGTCATTTGAATAATTGTTTGTTTAGGTTATCTTTTCGCCGTTTGCTTGTTCATCGCGTATAAGGATAATAATAAATATGAGAGCAGGAGCTTTGTGAAATATTAAATTCCATAATGGATCAACATACATCGTCATTATAATTTATATGAAGAAACATGAACAAAAATTATGCTTTGCATGAGTAAGTAATAAAACGAGTCATTGCAAGACATTAAACTGTAGACTGTAGAGTATAGCTGCTTTATATTTCTTTTTGATGAAATATTAAGATCCAAAAGGGAATTCCAAAGTTAAGTTGTCTGCGGAATCTCCACATTTTCGCAACGATAACAACTGGAAGTTCGTGAAAGGACAGCTCGTATTCATCATTTTGATTCATGAAAGAAACTACATTCGTCATCATTCTTTAGTACAACCTATTGTGGACTATACAAATTATCCAATTGCTCGTGTACCATGAAATGATTCTTTTCTACATTTGGGCTTTACACTCGCACAAAGTGTTCAGTCATCTGCTTCATCCCGTTTAAGGATTGTATCACTGATGGAAATGACACAAGAGGATTTCCAACAAGAATGTCCACCATTTGTTTCTGTAGTGGCGTGGGCGATTGATGTCAGTTTTCATTGTACGACATGATTTCATTTATAAACAAACCTTTTCTTGAATCATTTCACAAATACTGTTGTTGATTGTTTTTGGGCTCTATTAAATAATATCTCCAATGAAAAACAATAAAGTTACATAACCTAAATATTTTGAACCTAAAGTTCAATAGTTTTTGAACCCTTCTAAACGTCAACCAGGCAACCAGGGCATCTGCTGCGATTTGTGATAAGTTGAAAATCCATTATAAATGAAAGTGAAACGAGGTTTGCCCTTATCACATGGGGCACTGACTCATTCTAGTAATTAGTCTTAATTGCTTCTAGATCAGCAATTTTTGTTCACATCGCATCGAGCTGCCGTAAGTTGTTCTAAATTCTCCAAGATTCTCTGCAATCTGACAGGTTTGAAAACTTTAACTTGGTTTCTGCTTACAGTTGCGGTTAGAAGACTCAAAAATCAACTAAAATTGGATGATAAAAGAAATTTCGCGCAAACATACAAATTCAAAATCACAAACTAAGCTATATGTCCTTGAACTGATGAGCGACAATGTCTGATGATGAGGCAATTGCGGAGCGCGAAATGAGATCCCAACCGAAGTATGTTTCAGGTAGGTGAAATCTCTGTTTTCAGTTCAAATTGCGTAATTTCCGTGTTCGAATTAATAATTGAGTCTGCTATTAAATTTTCCGTCCCAGCAACGACCTCGCTACTCAGAACCCATCGCACATCAAGTGAATATTGTTTTTCAGAATAAATAGGGGAAAAATATCGATTCAATAATTTAATTGCTTCGGATACTTTGCAAAGGCAGAAATGAGTGGGTTGCCCCCCTTTCATTATTAATTATTAATAGACTGTTATTGCTATTTATCGTTTTAACACCTTAAACAAAAGTCTTTTTCGGTCGCTTAATTGAATAACTTGCCGCTAATTATCATTGAGACACGTTTTTGGTTTTTTTTTTTTTAATTATGCTCGGATTGTGGGCAGTGGATGGAGTAAAACACTGGCAAATTGAAAGGCGAACAGAGTAATTTTGGCCGATATTTGATTACATCACAACGTTTTGCTTCCTTTGTATGAGCCATGTTATCCCATAAAACTGTTCCCTCAAGCGATTAATGTCTATTTAGCTTGATCCCATTTCAATCTGTTCTGTAACACTCCTCTACAATATCATGCATTCCATTCAATGCTTCCCACCGCCCGACGGTTTTGTTGCCGAAAAACAAAAGAAACATCAAAGAGGAAATTAACTTTTTTTTTCTCATTTTCACGGTTGACGGGATGAATGAATAATATAAATATAATTGGATATAATTTGGGTTTCATTGTTGCGTCCTACTTACCCTCCCCTCAATTCCCACCTCAGACCCCGCACGTTCGCACGTCCTTGGCATTTCGTAAATTTATGTCATGTCTACATTTGAATGGTGAATTAACATCTCCTTTTAGCTGTGTTAAATTGCTTCTAACTAATGGAACATTTGCAAAAAAAAATTAACAAAACCTTTATTTCCATTATGATGATGCACAAAAGTAGAATTAATTTTTTTTTTCTACTTGTTCAGAAGTTGACAGAAACAGAAAATAAAATAAAAATATCCTAGACAAACATTTTTGCCATTGAGACACGGAGGACAATAGAATGTCCATTGTTGATGTTACACATGAGTATTGATGTGGAGAATTGTAGATAAAAAGGGATCAGCAAACTTTTAATTAATATCTTTGTGTGTTAGAGCATAAAGAGCCACATCCCAAAGTCGATTCATGGCCAGGATGTAAAAAGAGTTGATTAAAGGTATTAAAGTAATTATATTTAATAATCTCTCATATGAGTTCTCTTATTCATGTTTCACATCTGTTATCCATTTTAACGCTGCAACAAGAAATCTCAATTTCTTCAGCTTCCGGATCGAGATAAGTTGACTAGAGATTTCTTTTTTTTACGTTTTCCCATTCGACTTTTTGACTTTTTGCTCCCTTTGCAAAATTGAAACCGCACTACAAAGAGTCCTTTTATGTCATGCTGAAATGTGGCACTTCCATCCTGGCACAGAACATTGGCATTCACTCGAATTCATCATTGCAGTGCGGCTTTTTTTCTGCATCATGCAAATGTTGATAAATTGCAGGAAGTTGCACAACAATGTCAAATGGTTGTTGAGTGCTGGAACTATAGAAAATATTTTCGAGTGCCATCATTTTAAGCCATTTCAAAAGAAATAACGAGTTAAGGCCCCAAAAAAAAATAAAAGAAGATAAACCGCAATAACAAATTCTATTTAACATGCTGCTGGATCTCATAATTCATTGCTGATGATTCCCATTTTACAAATGGATGGAATGTTTTGCGTCTTGCTATTCTACCATTCTATCTCTCCAATTTGAAGCACATCAAACGCCGCGCATCCAGTTGCCGACACTAAAACAATGTGTAAATCGCTCGGGTTATTAAAATAATCAGGCGATTATGTCTTCATTCACACAAGTGGCGGCGTTTCTGTCGCGTCTGGCCGGGTTGTGTTAATAATATTTATTTTTTAAAGCGGCCTTGATGTGAAATTGTGCAGATCTTCTCGGTATATTTTTAAGTACACGACATCAAGATGAGATAAAAAGCGTTGGTGCGAAATGTGTTGAGAGGGCAAAAGTCGCAATTTTCTTAAGGACTTATTTTCAAGTCAAGCACATCATTAAAAACAACCCAAGAAATGATGTCCATTATGAATGGCAAATGAAGAAATTAAACACAACCAATTTATTCAAAAGTTCTTGAGGTTTCGCATCATTTTTTTTAATAGCTTTTTCTCGGTCTAAATTCAGTTAATCACGCACATTTAGGCATACAATGAGTTGGAAGTATTAAATTATTTTCATGGTCAATAAAATATGGCGATGATTAGCCTCAAAAGTTCTCAAAAAATTAAGATATATTGAAAGCTATAGAGTACTTAGTTCCATTAAAATTTCTTCATAATCTATGTCAGACGTTAAAGATCAAGTGCACAAAAGAATTGTCTTTAATCGACCCTTTACCCTAATGAACAGATGCTGAGCAATTTTAACCGACAAATTCAGTCATTAAATTCATTCTTCCAAATTGAGCTTGCCATTAACTTTCATGAAATAACCATTTGTTGTCATGAAACGTGGATCATATGAGAACAGCACAGCACTGATTCATATCCCGAAATTGCAAAATTTATGCATAATCAAATTGCACTTTATTGCTATTCGAGTTTTCATTCAACAATTTATTTGTTTGTTAAGCTCATTTTTATGTTTCCCTCTGCTCATGTCGTCTGTTATGCACTTTGAAAAAAATGCATGTTTACAACCGTTAGTATGGCTCATAATTCATAACATCGAGAAAGCAAGCAACAGCAAATGCAACTAGCACTATTTTATTTTTATTTCTTGAGCTTTACGTTTGCTTGTAGAGAAATAGAAATATGAACGTTGAGATGTTTATCCTTTTTTTTGTGCAAATAAAAAAATGAATACCGTGTATGAGGAACGATTTCAACGATGTTGCCGGATATGAAATATAAATATTTATTAACCTCACTTGCATTGCACTTGAATCGAACGAGCAATGAGAAAAGCTGATAATGCTTTCGAATTGCGGGAAGGTGATGAAAAAAAAATATGTCATTTTTCATGCCAATATCCTTGAGTGAGATGCAATCGATGAAAATATTTTATGGCAATGCCTGAAGTGAAGCATAATAAAGAATGAACTGAATTGAATGCATTTATTCTCTGGAGCGTTTGTTTTCCCACAATATGTATCGCAGGATAAAAGGATAAAAGACTTTTCATGGTTCACCAATTTCCGTAATTTTCTCGCCTTTTAGTTGCGCTTCAGAATTTAGCAATTTTAATTCTATTACATATCGAAAATTCCCAAATTTACACCTGCTACGCTTATGGCTTTTCTATTTTCTACTTCCTCAGATTCTGGAATTTAATCGAAAGAGTTGGGCTCCGCTCGTATTTATTGCAGGAAAAATCCTTATCAAGTGACCCATAAGCGTTTCTTCCTTATCGTCAGAATTATTAGTATCCTTGGTATTGAAATGTGTTTGCTGCGTCCCTCTGGATGTGCTTGAAAATTGAATACCAAAATACAAACATTTTATCCAGAGCTACCCTTTTTTTGTGTTCTTAGAACCCAAGAAAACCAAATTCTTGATCACCTTTTGTATATTCGGCATCTTAATGATTTCCTTTCCTATTTTTCTCTCCTTTTGTGTTTCTCGAATCGAGAGTGGAATTCATGTGAATGTGAGGCAATTTTAATCCGAGCAGGTTTTTTTTTTGTTTTGTTGTTCCAGATACCTCTCGCAGTGTTTTCTTGGGATATCGAAGAAATTAAATTACATAAAATCATCATTCAACGGGATATTTCAGGCTAATTTTTTGGGGATCTGAATGTAGACATGGGAATCGAGCATAAAATGGTAATAGAAATTCTAAGGTTATGTAATGTGAAAAGGAAAGGGTGTTGTTTTGAGGGGCTCGCAGGCTCTTTATATATTTTATTGAAAATGCTCCCGAAGGATTGAAATCTGTTCTCCGTCAGCATGTGAGTGGTAAAGGGATAAAATCATTAAATGCTTAACACTTTTACAGTTATTGAAGTGCCTGTAAAATGGGAAAGTAACGGATTGTGTCGGTTGCCCGTTCGGCATTTTAAGTGAAATTATACAGGAAGAAGTTTTAAGACAGAAAAAAATCCTAATTGTTTTGAATGAGATTGAAATTTGTTAGGTTGAGGAATGAAAAAAAAAATTATTTAAACCTTTTTTTCTTACGTTTTCCTTCTGGCACAACAATCAGCCACGAAAACAAATGCCTCGAAAGCAAATGTCATTCCTGCTTAACGGTACTATGCCAATCTAAAATCCCTTCCTTATTGTTTTAGAACCCCGTTAGTCGTGCAATGTTGAGTCCCGTTCATGATGTTGAGATGAATATGGGCTCTAAATGAAGGCTTCGGTGATTAACGAGAAAAGGGTTCGAGCTTTATTGTGCATGTATTTTTGTTATTTTTGGCACGGAAATTTAAAATTTCGAGTGTGGAATTAAAAGCGTGGGATTAACTAGTTTCTTCATTGCCAGGATTATAAAAGTCTACAAATTTGGGCCAAATATTGTCAATCGTTTTTTTTTACAATCAACGAATTAATTCCAGTAAATTTAAATCCATTCACTACCCCAAAAAAAAAAGTAATTTCCTCTCAAATTCTGGTTTGTAATGTGAAATCAAAGGATTAAACGGTCACTGCTTTCCTTTGCTAATACTTCCCTAACATTGCCTTTTTGCTGTTAAGTCCTTTCTATTTGAATGCTCTTTCATCGTCATGGAACTAAACATAGCAACAAAAAAAAAGGACGGAAAGGAAAAGTAAATAATTAGATCAGCTTGAACAATTAAATGATTTTCTTCAGTGTTTTCTTTTTCTCTTCTTACTTCAGTTCTAGTCCCAGAAATTTCGCTTTTATCTTAATCATCAACTCTGTCGTTTTTCGCAGCAATCGCTGTCGCAGTGAAATATGAGTCGCATTTTTCTGCGTTTCCTTACTGCCTTCATTTCATAAATAACAAGCTATTCTTGTGTATTTTTTTTTTCTCATGGAGCCGTTTCTGGGTCGAAAGATAATACAATTTCTCTTCATGAGATATCAAAAGAATGAGCTAGAGCAAAAAAAAAAATGGCAATCCGTTTGTAAGGATAAATTTACCCACTCACGCAACAACAACAGAAAAAGAGTGTACTCCGGGGTTTTATTATTGCCATGTTGTTTGTTGAACACTGCACACACACATACACACAAAAAAATCATGCGACATGAGACGAAATCCTGCCATTACATCATTTGTTTTGATACTAAGCGATCATATCGCCATATGTTTGCTCCATTGTTCGACCTCAAATTTCATGTTCGAGGTGAATGGCTTTGGCATTTTTCTCTTGATTCTCATGAGATTTCACTTGCTATATTTCTTTCTTTCATTTAATTTTTTTTTGCTCTACTCGTTTCTAACGGCATAGCAAAATCCTGTGCAAGCTGAAAAGGATTTTGTGTGATTTGCTTTGTGCTGATTCATAGCAAAAAAAAAAGGAACAAAATGTTGAAATCGTTTCGATAACAACGACAGGATGCTTTTAATGTGCAGAGGAAAGCACTTTCAATTGTCGCAGGAACAATCCTTTTTGTTCTGACAACATTTCTCACAACTTCTCTCTCTCTCTCTCTATCTCTCTTTTCTCTTGCCATTCCCATGTCAATTGTAATTTCACTTCGTTAAATTTTACCGTAATGATGGCTCAAATAGCAAATGCAAGTGCCTCCTCCAAATGTTATGCAATTCAATTTGAAGTTCTTTTCTTTTGTATTCATAAGAATTGAAACCCATGTTGTGATTCAAAGTGCTGCATAGTTACAGAAAGTGATTTTAGTCCTCAACTGCAATTGAATCTGCAAACATGCTTTTGACCAGTCCTCAGCGTATGCATGACGATCATTTTTCTTCTTTCGCTTGGAAGAAATTGCAAGTTCATATTTACAATCTGGCTCTTTTGGCCAGAGATGTGTTTTTATGATGCAACACGATTTTGCAAGTGCATTTTAATGATATGCAATTTCTCCCAGCTTTCGTTGTGCATTCTTATTATTAATCACATCTGTGGCCAAAAATATATTATGTGAAATGAAATCTGCAAGAAAGCGAGAGCAGGTTTATTACGAGAATTACGCAATGAGGTATCATTTGGTAGCGTATACACGAAAACGACCGGCGCAATTAAGTAATTGGCTAATTGTTTTCGACGGAGTGCACTGAAATGGATTCATTTACTTTTATGTATTTAATCTGCTGCTCCCAAGGGTTGAATGAATTCCCAAAAGACTTGTTCTATCTGTTATGCGGTATAAAGAAATAATAGCAGTTACAGCAAATAACTTATTGCTTAGTGGTTACAAACAGTGATTAAAAATGATAAACACATAAAATATGTCTCCATTGCTATGCTTTATATGTTGAGCTAATATCACTTTAGCATTTCATTGACTTGCTGGGACGACGATTAAGAGTAAATTTATTGTGAGAAAAAATACTTTCGTCTTATTGCTTCAAGAAAGAATGTTGCTTATTGCATTATGGTACAAAGAAAATTGCTCACGAGAGAAACAACTAAAAAAAAAAAACAAATATCCAGCACGAACAATCATGGTGGTCGCCAATAATTAATGAGCTCACACAATATTTTTGTTTCCATCCATCGATGATGAAATTTAAAGAGAAAAAAAAAAAATACGAAAACTCTTTCACTAGCAGTTTACGAGACAGATATCCATATAATGTTAGTTATTAATTCATTTGGAAAAATATTGACATTATCATTTGGTTGGTTATCGAATAACAAAAAAAAAAAAAAAAAAAACAATTTACCGAAAATAAAAAAAATCGTATCAAATGTCGCATGTGTTGAGGATTTACGATGAAAAGGAGATTTCTATGTGAAATTTGGCATTATTTTTTTGAAATGTCACAAACTTTCCTTAGTAGATAGCATTAATTTTTTGGGTTGAAGTTGAGATTATCCGCTAGTGATGATATGAATTGCATAGAAATTGTTCAATACAATTTAGAGACAAATATTAAGACATCATTGATGAACCATTCACACTTGAACCATAGAGAACATTACGGATTTGACGTGACATTCATAAAATTAATGATCGCTTGTTCTGCGTCTAAAGTCTGATGAATATCTATCTCGAATGTGTCATCTAATATACGGTATATGTCGTAAAAAAAAATAAATATATTTCAAGGCTATATTAGATGGTGACGAGATTTAAGCACCAAGCCCATATCACATTTTGCATAAACTATTATTAATGGATACATGAGATGGATAGATTCTCACCATTCATTCATCTGAGTCGATGGTCTTTCTTTGCTGTAGTTCCATGTATTGCAACACTCTTTAAAATCGGTGCAGTGTCGTGTGCTTAATATGATTTACGTTGGACCGAAGTTCATGACATGATTGATCATCATTCCACTTTCATAAACAATTCATTATGTGCGGGTTAAACGAAATTTTATAAAAAAAATTAAAGAATTATCTTAAATTTGAGAATCCCGGAAGAGATTGCTGACTTTAATTTAAGGTGAAAATATGAAGATGAAAATCTGGTTGATGAAAGGCTCATGTTGCCCTTACATTGGATTATTAAATGTTTTTCTTATTGTTTCATTTTATATTCGTTGCTGTAGTGCAGCACTTAGAGCTTTGGCAAATTATCCATTTCGAAAGGATTTTTTTTTCCTTTTCTGGAAATTTTTTTTTTGGCAAATTCATGTTCGAAGCATCAATCAATAATATACGCCCAGAAATTTGACGGCAACCTTCGCAAAATAGCCAATTTCGAAGTTAATCAGAAGTTTTGTGTAAGTGAAAGATGCTTGCGGCACAAAATTTTTTTCTGGGTAATTTTTGGATTCTTGCAGTGAAAATCTTTCACACGAAATCTGTTTCTTTTCTTTTGGCAAATCCATAAAAAATTTACCAAAAAAAAAAAAAACGTGATGCTTCAACCAGCAACACAAAATTGCATTAAAAATGTATAATGTCGATTGTGGCGGATCTTGATTTTATGTCCAATTTTATCGTCGATATTTTTTCTTACCCTTCTTATTTTCTTCACTGTTTGACTCAATGTCAGTATAAAGCCTCGCTGGATGATGGCTTGCCGCATGCAGCATAAATTTCTCCATAATTAACGAATCAATTGCCATTTGCCGGTTTTTTTTCCTGGTCCGCGTGCGAACGCCAAGCGAGAGAGATTGATGGGCCAATGTGGAATTATTTCTGTAAAAGATGCACATAAAAATATTTTTGGGGTATCACGTTCGCCGTTCATGGAAGCTCAAAAGAATGGCAAATCAATTGAAATGACTTTTATCATTCGACAGACCCATGGACGGCGGCTGTGATTTTTTTCTTATTTTTAAAAATAGAAATTCATCACAAAATTAATGGCCGAGGATGAATGAAAAAGGCAAACAAGCTCGAGAATGGAAACCCGAAATATTTGAAATAAAAAATATTGGATTCGGAGGCAAATAAAAAGCAATGGCAAAGGCCCTTTTATAGCGAACGTGATTTGGTCGGAGGAAAAAATGTATTTCCTTAAAATGTGTCTTTCAACTCGTTTGTAAATAAAGGTCAAAATTGATTTTGAGATTCAGAATTTGCAATACTTATTTACATCGGTCGATTTTAAAATTAGCATCATTTGCTTTCTATCGCATCGCATTCGTCATTTTAAAAGCTTTAGGGTGCATCACCCGCTAGTAGATATCTAAAAATGAATTTTCTTAAAATCTATCCCGCGTCTGAAATGTCACAGACGACATATTTCTACAAATAAATATTCCTTAAAAGAGATCAAACAAAAGTGATTGCTTTTAATATTTACTCGAACGTGCTTGTCTTTAGCTTTTACTTTTCATATCACATTTTACATTCTCACCTTACCTAAAAAAATAAAAAAAATAAAAAAACAAGCTTTAAAGCCAAGAAATACGCAACGGCAACAAGATATTGAACTGTTTGTCTGCATGATGATTGTACAAACATAAACAGTGTTAGGTGTGCTATAGATAGAATGCATGCATACACATTTTTTTTTGCCATGACAGACTACGAGAGACGTATAATCAGCATCATCAGAAGGCATTTAGGCAGAAAAGGAGTTAGCGGCGAATGAGAAAAGCGAAAACAGCAAAAATGTAAATAAATCGTGCCTTAAATGCCTTTTCGGAAACTGTCTGTTCAGAAGTTTTTTTTTTCTTTCCTTCTTTTTTCTTTTTGTTTGGTTCTGTTAACCATTGCCCGAATGTTCTTCGACTGAGTACTGCATCATGTGAAAAGGGAGATGAAAATAAATTCCGTTTTGCGGTGATGCTGAGAAAAATTAATTACCTTCAATTAAATATCTCTTAATCGCTTCCAATCTGTAATGAAATATCCTCGTCAAGACGCTGTGCGAAGAAGTGAATTAAGCGACTGAATGATATTTAGAGTTATCGCATTGAATTGATCAGACGTGAAAATGGTTTGGGTATTGAACACAAACACACAACTATCTGATCAACATACAGATATACAAACAAACGTGCAGAGTTTTAATCAGATTCAAGTGGTATATTGATGAAATGTCTCGAATTTCCTGTCGATATGCATATAAACAAGACATTTCATCATGACAAATGTCATCGAGTGATTACAATCGAGGGGTGGTCCAGCAAGTCCACAGAATCATTTGACTTGTTGCCCATTTATAGATATTTATTGGATGCTCTGAACAGCGCAGCACACACAAAGAAAACAAAAAACGAAACCAGCAATTCGTTGACCATACATGCGGCCCCGTTTTAAAATATGAAAAAAAGAAGAAAAATCATGACCTTTTTTATATCGAATTTAAGGAATCAACAAGTTTGTCCTGCCAGTATCCTGCTGCTAGGAAATGCACCATAAAATATATATTTGTTCTCTGGTAAATTGAATGGAATCAAGCAAGTGGGTCCCGCCGAACGTATCATTAAATTTTTATTTCGATTGTCGCTATGTATATAAAAAAAAATCCACAACAAAATTAATCGTTGCGTGGCCGAGAATTTATTGTGGATGGGGGAAAAAAAAAGCTTTAATTGAAATTAGGGGAGGATAAAAATAGGGTCCACTAGATGTTTGTCCGGTATCCTCCCAGGGGATGCAACCTAACCTTTAATATCACGTTTGGCTTTCCCATCGTATCGGACCTGAAATTAAGTTTATTCAGCAGTGTCGCAATACAACATGTGTTTTATGTCGACGACAAGTGAGACGATGGGAGCTTCAGTTTATTTTTATTTTTGCCTCGAATCATCGCAACGGGATCTATAATGTTGATTGGTTCCACTGCTAATGATTGCATCGAATGACGAAACCAGTTAAAGTCGGTAGAAATCTTGAAGGTTTCCCTGAAGCTATAAATCACTTAAGATGACATTCATTTGCAATTAATTCGGTTCATTGGGCAACGGCCTTAAAAAAAACCTCGTCCTGTCTCTTTTCGGCAGAATGGTTCCATTAAAATTTCACGATGATTTGCAATGAATCATTTAGCAGATTGATGGAATGCGACCCATTTGATGGGAAATCGAAAAGTTTTATGGTTCGCTGTTGCTCTTGATGAATCAATTAATCCCTTGCAGTTTTTTTTTGTGTGTACAAAATTCATGAGCGAAAATTAATTAGATTCGATGTTCATTTTTTATACTCGAAGCTGTGTAAGGAAGCTCCTTCATTGAGTCACTTCTTGTTATGAAATTATCATTTTATTATTGACTTCTCGTTGCATTTTAACCAATTCATAATTTTAATTGTAATCCGACTCTCATATAAATTATCGTATCAGTGACTTAAATCTTTTTATTGATTTTTAAAAATATTTCATTGTCGGCAGCGAGCTATTGTAAGATTTTATATCGCTCTCTATGTTGCATCATGCCATCTAATCCTCTTTCAAAGTGTTGAAATGGACCATTTGTAGTTAATGCCTTTTGGGCTTGCCGAGAGCGCTCAAACTTGACCGAAAAAAAAAAAAATAATAATGAAACCAGCTTCTGGAAGTTTTTCGAAAATAACCAAAAAATGTTTTCATCTACATGGACATCGAGATGAATTATTTGTAGCTTTATATATAAATTTTTTTTTTGCGGGCATGTATGAGAAATGTTTTACTGCTTTCAGTTTTTTTTTTTTTTCTTCGGCGAGATCCAATTTCCGCAATGTCCATACTCGAATTTCGCTCGTAAATTTATGGCAAATAAAGTTATTTAATGAAGAGCTATGAAAACCCATTAAATGCTTTCTTGACTAGATGCTCCAATTTTACTCTCCAAGTATTTTAGTGCTTCCATCAAAGTGTGTATCAGATTTAGTTTTTAAAATTTGTGTGGTTTATGAAGGAGCCATTTGATAACTCAACACTGATATTTATATCGTCGTGTTCACATTATTTAAAGGCCTTGCGATAAAAATTATCTATAAATGACATTATGGAGCACATGACACTAAGTTAAACATGAGATCTGTTTCTATCAAAACACGCGAGCAGACATTTGGCATTGTTTGTGCGGTGGATTGACGCAAATTGTCTGGAATGCAACACATCTGATCCAATACAAATGTTCTAAAATTAAGTATCCAAGATATTAACGCGCTCCAATAAAATTTGTTTAATAAAATATTGACTCATAAGATGACGAATGTAGAACACAGTCGCTGTTGTAGTCAATACTTATCTGACATATTTACATTTAACCATTGATTATCATCCGTATTTCGTAAGCGATTCAAGGCTGTCAAATATTTCCATTCATGTCATTTTGTTCCCAAAAAAATTTTGAGTAATTGTATTTCACATTACTTGTGTGGTCTCCTCTGTAAAGCCTTACGATTTCTCATTTATATTAGCTGTCTGTTCCACTGAGAAATTATACAAATTATAATGAGTTTAGATATTTATTTTCACATCTCTTTTCCATAATTCCCAATATAAAGACATATACTGAGCGCCGTGAAATATTCCTCGCTTCAATGGGCATAATGGTCATTACTCCCATGCGTCCAAGATGAAGAAAAAAAAAAGTAATTTATTAAGCCATCGAAACTTTATTTCGTGTAAATATTGTGCGCGCACCAAACTATATATTTTGACACGAATCGTGTGTGTCTCGCGTATGGCCGAAGGAAAGTGATTATGGAGAAGAGGAATTGTGTGATTAATCATCTTATTTTTACTGTCTGGTGGGTCAAAATCATGTGCACGTACTTTTAGACAGAGAGACAGAGAAACGCAAGCTCTTTAACCGGAAAAAAGAAATAACACAAATGATTGCCGAATTTGGATTGTCGATCTCATCCATCGTTATGCAAATGCGGAAAATAAATTTAAATGATCGGCGATGATTTATACGGAGACAAATAACTAAATTTGCGTCGTTTTCAAATGCTAATTAGTTGATGGATATAAATTATCAACAATCGGAATCCGATTACGTTATTTGTAGTAGAGGATTAGGAATAAAGCAGCGCGGGATTAAATTGTTTTGTAAATTCCTAAATAACGTAAATCACCGAATCGTTTATCTTGAAATCCAACACGATAAAATGAAGCAACTACAAACTGCACAAAAACGTGTGAATCCAACATTGCAACATGTTACAAATTTTGATGCAATTTTCTTACAAAATGATTGCACCATCACTTGATTAATGAACTTTACCTCAATGCTTCATGAATCCTTTAATGTGCTATGTGAAGACTTTAATTGTTGTATGTATGCCAGCATCTATCTAATGATAAAAAATTTCTGCAACTCAGCATCAGCAAACAAACACCACGCGATATCATGTAGCACCGCAGTCAGGAAAGCATTTAAACATTTTTCACACGTAATTTTTCACTTCGACTTCCATCGCCCTGTGCTCACTCGCTCGCACTACGTCCACAGCTTCAAGTCTCTGACTTGTTAAATCGTATCCAATTTCTTTCGGAGCTTGACTTGACTGGTGACTGCGGGAGATTATTTTGTGGGAAACTAACAAATAATTGGGAAGAAGTCATATATAATTTTTTTTTGCTTTTCAGCATTTTGTCGGTTAGAAGGTTAGTTGAACCTTGAATGGAATAGAATAAGAGGAAGAAAAAAAATGTGTTGCCACGCTGTGCATGTCTCTCGAGACCCATTTATTATGAACATTTATTTTGCCAGCTTTACCTCTATTCGCGATGCTTATTCTGCATAAAAAACCAAATATTTAAACCCCAGGACTGCAGTAAATTGGCAGCCGCAGCTCCATTCATAGCATTTTAAGGTATAATGAGATGAGTCATCAAAAAAATTAACTTTGAAGGTGACACAAAGAAGGAAGGAAACTTAATGCAGCGCATCTATCTTGTCGACAAAAAATAGATCGACCTAAATATAAATTTCTTAGATGGATCAACTTAAAAATAAAATCAGCGCATTTATTTCATTTTATCGTAGGCATATTAATCAAACCCTTGGGCAACAATGCTAATAAATGTCATATTCATTATATTTACCTTCAAAATCACCACGAAAAATTCATTTGAATCCATTTCGAACACAGAAAGAGAGAGTGAGTGAGAGAGTTAACTTGACTGACTTTGATAAATGGGTCCACCATAGAGCTGTTGTTTCTTTACATCCCTTGAGGCGCTATACGATTTCAGCTCTTTCACATATGAAAGATGATGCAAGGTGTCAAATTATGGAACATCTTGTATCATCTTGATGACTTCAAATCCATCATCCAAGTGTCGAGCAAAGGAAAGGAAGAGTGCAGTATGTTTAGCCCCGAAGTCCTGAACCTTACCATGCCATCACATCGTTAAGTTGTTCGTTCACCCCAGAAAGGTTGCTGCAATACACGATTTATAAGCGTTGACGATCAAGTGAAAGTGACAAAGTTCTTACACAAACAAAACTTTTTTTTTTTTTTTTTGATTTATTTTTTGTCCTTTGAAATATATATCAGGAAATGTTTATGGCTCCCACTTGCGCTGTAAACAGTATAGTCAACTATGAAAAATAAACTTTTTCTTTTGGTTGTGTGGTGTGCGGCTGTAACGAAAGTCGCTTTGGGCAAATTTTCGCCAATTCATTGAGCCATAATTTATAAAGATGAATTTTTCGGCTTCAGTCGACTGAACAAATTCCGCTTGTCAAAGTTTTTCATTCCTATCGTGCTACTACGGGCACAAGATACTTTGTGGTTTTGTTTTCGTTACACAGTGAATATAAAAGAATCATCTGAAAACAATTGAATGGGAATTTCTTCGCCAATGTTTTGGGTAAAGTTTAATTTTTCACACTCAACTTGCGAATGAGAGTTCTCGTTAAGGAAGTTTGTGTCAAATAATAAAAGAATAAAAGAAACTTTTGTGCCATATTTTCTTTACGAGCCTTTAATGCTTTTTCCATATGACTTGAGCACGCGTAAATAATCACATTTTGTTAAATAGATGCTGGAAATTTCAGTAGAAACACATGGAGCGAGAAGCATTGCAAAATTGGTCACAATCATTTTTGTTAGCAATGGTCCCAGTTGTGAGCCACACCACATATTGGTTGCCTTTCAGTTGTACAGACACACATAAAAAAAATATCAAAACAATGCCGCAAAATGTTTTTCAATTTTCAAGGAGTGATTTGGGATTTTTCTGGTTCTATTCAATGAATTAGCATTCAAATGCATGCCGTTTTTTCGGGTAATTTGATCCCCATGAGCCTCATGCTTTACCATGACGCAGAACCCGAAAAAAAAAATAATAAATAAAAAACAATTTTTGAGAGATCGAAATTTTGCGAAGCAATATTTGGATTTGATGAATAATGACAACGGGCTTAAGGCAATGATTTTTTTTTTCGGGTTTATTTTTTGGTTTTACTCAAAAATCGATTTGCTACAGTTTTGTGATATATTTCACTGGAAACATATGAAACAGTTTTAGATTGTTAGCCATAAACGACTTTTGCATCATTGCCCAGCACATGCAATGGATATTCAAATTCCTTTTTTTTTTTTTTAGAGAATTGAAATTGCTCTTGTGATGCCCAATGGCAGTATGCACGCTTCTCGACAATATACTGATGATCATAAACTTTCTTCTTATCCTCCGAGTACATAGTGTTTTTTTTTCTTATCCTGCAGCACTAGCGAACATGCACGAACTCAATAAATGTATAAAATGATTTAACATTTTTTTCTTTTTTTTTTGAAACCAATTTCTGGGTAATAAGATTTTTTCCTTTCGTCAGCATGCGAAGACAATTTTTTAAATCCTCCCATGCTTTTTTTTCTACTAGACCATTGTAAAACAATTTTTTTTTTACAATTACACTTTATAATCCCATCGACTGATGGCTTCTTTTGTGTAAACAGGCAACGGAATTTTTTCGAAAGGCACACGAGCAATGTCGCCCTTTAAGGCATTTTCTTAGGGTAAATGACAACAAAGTCAGGCAATCAGGTAACATTGTTAGCTTATAGATAACGAAATTCCCTCAATGCCAGCCATTGTATCTTGCAATTGAAAGCAAACTCATTTTTTACTCTAAAATTATACTTTCGTTTCGTTTTATTAGGTCTTTACAACGCCCCCTCTTAAAAAAAATGAAATGGATTTTAAGGAGTTTTATTAAGAGATGTTTTTTTAGGACGTAAAATAACGTTTTCAAACAGTATCCTTTTAACCTTGTTTTCTTGTTGGTGGAAATGGAATTATGACAGTAAAATGCTTTTCTTAATTTTAACAAAAAAATGAAATTTCTGCTGACTTTTTATGATGTCTTTATGTTTAATGTGACAGTCTTTCTAAGAATCTTAAAGCATTAAAATATCGAAATGCCATTTACGTTGCTCAAAAAAAAAAATTACAAACATCAAAAGATTTTTATTTTCTCAAAACACAACAAATACAAAGAGCAACTTAATTTCTGAATGGCATGCGATGATAATGCGCAAGAAATTTTAGAATTACGAGTATAAAGAACATTTAATTGAACCCATATGGCGTGTAGTGCGAGTGTTTATGAGCTTTTTTTTTTTTTGATATGATTTATGAACGTGCTTCGGATGTACATATTTAAGCCAGCTCACGAGCAATTTAAGACCGCACTAGAATCTTAACACTTTAATGTTGTTGCTTGGAACATATTCATTAACTGATTATTGATCGTTACATAAACTTTATGAGCTGCGGGCTTTTGCTTACCGCATGATAAACATTTATGAATAAATCGAAATTCTCTCACTTTTCATTTTTAACGTATTCAGCGTTTGTCCAGCAATAACTGGAACTAATCGTTGAAGACTTTAAGTTGTGTTTAAGGCGCTAAATATTTCCTCTCGTGCCTGCTGCTGTACCATGCAATTAGTGATGTTTATTCTCATTCCAAAGAAAAAAAAGTGTATCAGCCAGTAATGCGATTAGATCCATCTGAGTCATGTGCTTAATGCTGCTTAATATCTCATCTCATTTTCTTCCATCACATCCATCTACAGCAGACACAAAAGAGCACCGTCAGCATTCTAAGCATCACTTTAATAATCATATTTCTTATTATCTTATTAGCACTCTTCAGCGCTTGTTGCTTTGCTTGTTTGTGGATCACGAGTCGAAGCCTCATGCGTCGTCGTCGATGTGATGCCCCATCATTATAGCGAATTTAAAACATGTTTAATGTGTCGGCTGAATTCATATCGAAGATTAAAACGTGAAATATATATATTTTTTTTTATTCCACCTTATGGCACATTGCATCACAATTTGAAATCTTTTTTTAACAACTCGCCGCTGAAATTTTATTAGAGACTTTGATAGTGCTGTTTTCGGGAATAATCATAAAATCACTCACTATAATAATAATTCATATTCTCACCCTTTTATTCTTTCCACAATCATCTTCAGCTATTTCAATCCACACTTTTGAAATGTGATCATCATCATTGGCACCAGCAGCGAAACAGCGTCCAATAACAAATGCATTGTGGAGCATTGTATTAGAACTAAAAAGGAATTAAAAAAAAACGGAGTGAAAATATATATAAAAGAGATGAAACTAAAACATCGCTTCACTAAAGTGGCTATAATAAAGGCCCCAACGAATTGTATAACGATTATCGAAGAACTTGAACATGTGAAATTTTAATTTGAAATTCACACATTTCTCAGGTTTTCATTCTTTTTTTTCTTTCTGTGGATCAATCAAAAGATCATTTGTTAGAGATTGTTATTCGAGCATAAAAGGGGTTTCAGAATTTTAATAAAAATATTTTTCGTTATTTATACTTTTGATATTGAAACGCGTGTAGACAATGAAATCAGTGAGCAGGTTGCCCGCAGATTGCCAGCGGATTTTTTTTTGGCTTTGTTTTATTGGAATACTTTTGATGGGCGCCTTTTTGAGAACGAACGCGAGAGAAGAAATATAATCAAATCACTCCCGAAATGCTATAGTCGGGCATCAAAAAAAAGAAAGAAATAGACGAGCTTCCATTGTTAAGTCCGCACAATGGAAGCGAGTCTTTAATTCTGTCGGCACCCCACAAACCAGTCGAACAATGCGAACACTAAATATAAAGAAATTGTTTGCACACTCACAAAGCAGCAAAAAAAAAAATAAAGAAAGCCCCGAAATGAACCAAAAAACATATTTTTCTTCTCAAAACACTCAATCACTCTAAATTAATACTTCTTTTCAAATTTTAACAAACTCTATTGAATTTTATAAAGTTCGACAGCAGTGCTTCTCCGCACCACCGCAAGAAACACTTTGTGAGCTTCTGAAAATCTAATTTCAGGTTTGAAGGTGCTGAAAATTGCGATGAATAAGAAATTTTAAACAACCCGTCAATTGTGTGTTTATGCTTTTGAGCGCTAGGTTGTTAATTCAAATTACCAAAACATGTGCTATGCGTATTTGTGTAAAAGAAAAGCACAAACACACACGCAAGGAAAAGTTCACATGATTGAAGCCCCCTTTAAAGAAGTTAAGTATGCAAATCAATTGATTTGCGTTGCATGAATGGAGAAGATGATTGAGAAAGAAATTTTTTATTTTCCTTTCAAATTACTTAAGGACTTACTGGCATTGAAATGTCTTGACATATTTGGTTAGCTTGTGACAAATCGACAAATGAACAATTAACATTTTGTTATTATTCATGTAAATAATTGAAACGTGAAACATGTTACACATGTGAAATGTTAAACATTCGATGCCTTGTCAAGAGCAACACAACAGTAGATGTCGCATTAATTTCGCTCCAATTGTATTGAATGTCGGAAGGTCATTGCAAGAGCACACACATCTCACATGCGAGGGTATGGGAATATTCTAATGAAATCAATATCGAATGAATGATTTTCATGTTTATCCATCAACGTGTGGCTTTGTGCTGTTGCACTGTATGCACAATATGGTGGACACTGGGAGGAGTAGAATTGCCTTATTATTCATGAGCGTCAAACAAACAAAACCCTCTCAATGTCCGAGTCAGAAAGAGCTTCTAAATGATGTTTGTCAAACATGATTTAGAATATAATCCTATGATGTGTTGTAATATATGCTAACATTTTGTGGCGTATAATAAAACATATATTAAACAGAAGCTCGACAATGTATCTAGCAAGTAATCTTTACACATGCGAATGAAATAGCTCTGACAGCGTATTTCATTCTTATGGAATGAATCTCAACTAGTTCTACGAAAATAATTTAAATCGTAGATTTTTTTTCCATCCCGCAGAAATCAAGTTGAGCCATCAAAGTCATTTCTCATCAGTCGCTTCCAAAGAACTGAAAATCTGATTTCCAATTGTGTGGGCATTGACAACAATTGCGGGACAGTCAGAATGAATATTTTTTTTTTGTTTCGAGACTTTTGTAAAAAAAAAATTTCCATTTTTTTGTTTGCATTGTTTTTTCCCCGAAGTTTGCGTCAAAATGTCCAAATTGATGAATTGTTTTGTGTTTTACTTGTCAATGGTAATCCTCTAATGGGGAGAAAAATGCGATCATTGGATACAATACTGATGGGCTAATATTGCCGTGTTGTTTCACTTATGCAATTCTAGTGTGAGCGACAACGATGCCAATAAAATCAATGATAATCCACGCGCCGTTTGACAGCAATTTGAATTATAATTTCAAGTGGTTTAGGATGAATTGTGACAATAAATTGTAAATTCTGCCTGCGCATCGGAACTCAACGACCGAATAATGGCCATCTAACAACCCACTTACTGTTTTAATGTTGCACCCACAAAATGATAAATTATGCGATTATTGAATTCATTGCTCCAGCAACAGCAATAATAATTTCACCATCATCGTGAATTTGCAAAATTATAAAATTAAAATCTCGAAGTGCTCAAATTAATTGCCTTCGATGCAACATAAATTTTTAGCTGTGAAAATTATCACTTTGCTGGACAGGTTTTTTTTTTGGAATTGGATTTAAAAAAGTAAGGTAGCGGTTTTTTCGTTCTCTTTCTCTATCCTTCCCTCTATCGCGGGCGGCTTGGCGCGCGGCTTTAATGATCAAATTTATAACGGACCCGGTGCACAAATAAATTTTTTCAGTGTCGCAATTATTTCTTTTTTTTTATCTTTTACCAAATTAAACTGCAGAGCGAATAAAAAATTCATTTTAATGTCTCACTTTTGGAAATATTTTCGTAGCATAAATGTCTTGTTTGTTAAACAGGAATGCTATAAATCAGGTGCAATCTTGCTATTTTAAGTTTGTTATTCAATTATTTATGTTCGCTTGTGTTGTCCTTATCGTAGATTTATTTGCCAACTTCAATAGATTGTAAAGTTCGAAGAATTTATAAATCTCATCCTGCATCGAGTCAAATCTTGACGAAAAGAAACTTTAATATTAGTTCAACCGCTTATTAATCATTTTCTGCCTTTAATTTATTTTCGAACGAAATTCTTAAACAATCAATTTTCATTTATTGCCCCGAAGTGGATTTGAGCAGAATGAAACAAAATAAGCGCAAAATTTTACGGAAAATAACAAAAATCCTCCATTCAAATTATGTTTAATGTAATAATGTTGATCTTGCCCCCAAAATAAGAATCATGAAAGCCTCGTTCGGGCCACTTTCATTTCGTGGAGAAGCGGTATCAATTATTTTCTTTTCGTTTGGTGAATTAAAAATTATCTCCACACTCGAATGCACAAACACCATAATGGAGATAACGGATGAGATTAAGGTCGAAAATTAATAATAATTTTTTTTTTCTTCATGATTTTCACGATGAAATTTCATCGATGCTTTTGATGAGTGCAATATTAATACGATTTCTCAGAAAAAAAAAATTGCACATTATTTCTGCCAACAAAAACTTGATAAATCAATATTTAAGATTAAATAAACATTTTCCTTTCTTTCAAGTTTTATTTATCTCATATTTACCCATTTGAATGAGTAAGCGAGAAATGAATAATTCTAGCGCCCAGCTTGTAGATTTCCGAACGAAAAATTGCCAAGCTTCTTTATACATCGCCATCTCATATCTTTATGATCATGATTGAAATCAGAAACTTTTCCATCTAAATAAGTAGCAAAATAACTTTCTTTGCCTTCCCAAAATGCCCTCAGGCTGACCATCAACAATGTTCTTCTTTCCATTTTTGGCGGAAAATCTGTATGAAAATTTTATAAACATCAAAGCCGAGCAAAACATTCATTTCTTAACCCCCGGAATTGTAAGGCTCAGTGACCACTGTTTCTTAAAATATTCACGGGCTTTGAGATTTTGTAAGCGATAAAGGGATCAAGCATAAAAAAAAAAGTTTCATAAAGTCCAGTTTATTTATTTAATGGTCAGAAATCCTTGAAGTTGTATACAAAGGAGAACAAAATTTTTCGGCCAATTTGTTTTCATTGCATTTGGCCTCCGGGTTATGGGCAAATTCAGTGTGCAGTAAAATCCTTTTTTCTCCTCTTAGTACGAAACATATTTATTTATTGAAGCATGGATAATTAACTTTTCCCTGCATAGTACGAAAAGTTCTTTTTCTCTCTTTCCCGCTGTACTTTTTGGCCAATGGTCATTCAGTGCCAATAAATTTTATGGAATATTTAAAGCCAAGCAAAGGATTAAAATTAGATTTCTTTTTATTTTACGACCAATGTTTTATAAAACAAGTTGTAAAAGATTATTGAACCATCTTAAAGTGATTTCTTTTTCATTGCGGATAAAAATTGTTTGTTTGGCTCTGTTTTGGTATTTTTTGGTGTCCATAAGTAGGGCAAACATGGAGCACAACAATGGTACACAAACACAATTTACCTAGAAAAAGGGTAAACATGGGTTAAAAATTGGTTCAACTCTTTGTACTCGAGAGCTGTATGAATATTTCTCGTTCAAGGACTTTCTTTCTTGTCTTCGTTTTATGGGCAAAGAAATTTAAATTTAATTGGACTATAAAAAAGTGTTGTTATTTGTTTCTTTTGACTTTTGCCTTTTCATGAAATTTTTCTCGATAATTTTAGAATGATTTTCGAGTTCTTTTGCACGAAGGAACATCTAAGACTTTTAGATCGTAACAGACGGGAAATCAATATTTTTAAAGCTTTCTTGAGAAGTTCATCTCTGTTTGATGATTTCAATGTACGTGAAAATAAAGAAAACCCTTTTTTCTGTCACTTTCGTTTGAAGTTTTCTTTCCTTTTATAAAAGTTTATCTCATGCATAGCTGATAAGGCAAAAAGGGTTCTTGAATCATGACTCCAGATGAATAAAACAAATTGTCAAACTGGATTTCGCTCCTAACCTCAATCTGCATTTGAATTCAGCTTGGTAACACTGTAATAAAATATTCAGCCACATTCCGTGACAACCGTTAAAAAAAAGTTTTATAATTAAGAATTAAAATGAAAAATAAAAAAAAACTTGCAAATCAAACCGTTAGGATTCGCAGTTTCGATAGCACTCGTAAGATAACTGTAAATGAATAAAATAACCAAACGTATTAATTGGTTCTTAATTGAGTATACACATTGCACCATTCCGAAAGACATGCTTAATACCGTCGAGAGAAACGAGTAACAACAAATTTATGCAAATTTAATTTTAGGAGATGAATATATTCTGCAAGTCGACTTTGTGATATTCAGCTAATGCACGTGGCCAGTTTCTCATGACTTTTTAATGCCATTTCATACTGTGAATTGAGTGAGATTCGAATTTTATTATACATATTTTACTCGCCTCAAGTCGCCTCGTCAGATCTTGAATGATTTAATGACATGATCTCATATAAAAACAAAAATTGAAATGCGAAAACCAGAAATTTCATCAAATTGAATTTTCATGTATTCAAATTAGTAAATGACTTTTTTTTTTATATTCTTCTATTAAAGTCCGCTTGAGATGAGAAGGTCTTCTAGTTTACGGAACGTGTCGAGCTGCGATTCACGGACCATATCAGTACACAAATGCAGAATTTTATTAACCTTGACTGTACTTTAATAAATGGCGAACGTGCAACAGTTTCATTTGATTTCCTCTGAATTTGTTTATTATGCTTGAAGTACGAAGGACAAATGTGATGATTGTATATTTAGCAGCGATAAAAGCGTTGAACTGGATGGCAAATTTTCGTCATTACACGAAAAATGAAACTTCATTATGCTTTTATGACTCGAGAGGACTCTTCGGGCAAAAAAGAAAACAAAGTTTTATTGTATAACTTTCCCTCAAAAAAAAAAAAAAAGCGGAAAAAAATTGTCACCAAGTTTTGCTTTTTAGAAAAATGAAAACCATGAAAAATAAAACTTTGTTCAGAATTTGGTGGTCGAGGGACTGGAAACAATGAACAAACAAGTCATATATTGCCTTGCCTCAAATATTTTCTGTACTTCCATTCCCTTCACACGAGCCTCATCCTTAATTAGTTTACAGTCCGAACCGAAAGCAAAACAAAATTTGAAATTAAATTTTCTACCTACTCACCATCGGGGTCGGCTGTCGGATGGATATTGAAACTCAAAAGAGCAATTCCGACAGAAAAGCAACAAAGAAGCATTTTTATGAGAAAAAAAAAAGTAAATAATAATTTTTTATGTTCGTTATAAAATAATTACTCAAAACAGAATTGAAAGAAGGTTTCGTTTTTGCGAACAGAAAAATTCTTTTGAGGTCACACATTAGATCGATGGTTCGTAGCAATCGAGTGAGAGTGCGAGATGCGCACCGAAAAGGAAAAAAAAAATATTCATAAATATTTCTCGGAATGAATTATTGCTTTTTCTTGACTTTTTTGTTCATTAACAGCAAAATAATTTCGCCTTGTTTGTATTTCTCGGGCGGCCGTTTTGTATTGTTACCGTCGCAATGAAACATGGTCAAAGAAAGATATGATGGCGATGGGTAATTTGTTAAATAAACACGATGGACACTACTAAATTATTTTAAAGCTGCAACAAAGAAGAAATTTCTGTTTTATTGTTATATTGTTTTGGTAGATTATGGTCAAATTAATTGCTCCAATTTTTTTTTAGGGGCTGGAAATTAGTTCACATTTTATGTTTGCGTCCTTCAGTGTCATTGAGCAATAATTTCATTTTTGTCTACAGTTATTGCAATAATTTTCTCTGCTGCCACCTACACAAAATGAGAAGAAAAAAAATTCCATTGTCCATTTAATTGCTTCGTCTAAAATGTCCTACGAGGACCAAGCCCGGGCTTTCTAAGGATCTCGGAATTTTAACGAGACCAAGTTAAAAATCTATAATCAATAAATCATTGAGGATTCCTTTTCACATTCAAGCGATACAGCGGCCGGAAAAATCCCTCACAAATATCTCATTTCATGGTTGTTTTCTTGATGAGGAATGATATGCGAGCTGAGTTGATATAATAAAACGTCATTAAATTTATGCCCAAGACCAATTTCTGTAAAATAATTTTTTATGGCATTTTTATTGTGACGAGCTTGGAGAGTCTTTTTAAGATAAAATCAGACATGACTGGATTAACGTTAATCTGTTGTCAGCGATGCTTGTTTACTACAGAATCTCAGAATATTGTTGATTATTGAAAAATAATTCTCTAGCAAACTCGTCTCGCAATGAAATGAGAAAACTTTTGCGCAACAACAAACTGAAAACAAACTTCACAGTAATTAAATTCAATTTAACAGAAATAAAACATTTTTTTTTAATAACTTTGAAGTTATCTCGATGCAAAAAGTATCGTTGACACATTTGCGACGTTTTCAGTCTCATTAAGTCAGTTTATCATGTGATGCATATGTATGTGAGCTTATACTTTGGTGGTCGACCGCAGATGTTTGTAGTCTTTTCAACTCATTTCTAATGTTCTCCAACGACATTAATCTTTCTTCTAAACAAAGTTTCAGAGCGCAGTGAAGAAGTGATAAGAATGCCTGCGACATTGAAAAGTCGTAAAAAAATTTTCAAGAATTTTCTGCCTTTCTGATATTTATTTATTTTTTTCATGATGGAACCATAAATTTTTGGAATATTCTTAACATTTTCTACATCAACTTTGCGTCGTTATGATGCTGACAATGGCGATGCTTAATTTACAATCTTTCTTAGGGGAAAAATTTCAATTATTAGCCATAATGACACTTTTGGAAGAAAAAAAGACAAATTTTCGGGTTTAATTGCGGAATTTTTATAGCAATTTTTAATAGAAATATTTTAATGATTTTTCAAAATAAACATAAAAAAAATATTTGTGACTTTTCTGTTAATTTTCAACGCAAACAAATATTTTTATGTTTTTTTTT
The DNA here is from genome assembly GCA_018397935.1 of Propsilocerus akamusi. Lineage (NCBI taxonomy): Eukaryota > Metazoa > Arthropoda > Insecta > Diptera > Chironomidae > Propsilocerus > Propsilocerus akamusi. The sequence continues at coordinate 25,059,272 of CM031468.1, read as the reverse complement.
TTTTTTTTTATTTCTATTTGAGTAGCAAACAAAAACAGCTTCCAGGAATCTACAAAATATGAAATAAAATATGCTCTGCTACCCTCAGGAATATTATAGCACTAAACCGTCAGAAAATGGACGCAAAAAAAAAATGAAATACATTTTTTTTTTTTCACATCACCATAAAAATTGTTGATCCCCCGTGAACTCTACAGAGAGTAAGCGAAAGGCTTCAAAGGCCATCAAAAACCGCTTCACTTTCGCACGATGAAAGGGAAAAAAAATCTTCCAAGGAACGTTGGGTTTGTATTTGCAAGAAAAGCCATTTTGAGCCGCAGTAGTTTCCATAGAAGTGCCGAGAGCAAAAAAAAAGTAAATTAAATTAAGTGTTAAAAGGGTCCCAATTGCCGAACATAAACATGCCGATGAAAAGTTTCTTGGTTTTCTAAAAATAGCTACGAAGAATATGGAAAGCGCGCCGTGGAATGTTATTTGATGGAAAGTCATGTGAAAGTCAAATATTTTACTTTGGTAAATGCCGAGGAATCTTGATTTCGGTTTAAAAATGCTTCACGAAAGGATTTTCAGAGACTCAAAAGCTACTCAAACATTTGAAAGTTATGTCGATATTTTACAAATCCTGGCAAACTATTTATTCGGTAAATTTGAATGTTTAACTTCGATAAAACATAAATAAGAATGTTAACTTGTGTAATTTTTGCAAACATATGAAATTTGCACAGTCTTAAATGTCTTTATTTTATGTTTGTCTTTTATGCATTCGGTAATCAAGACAGGAGACTATTTATGATGTAGAATTGAAAATAGTTTAAATATCTTGTGTAAATTGCACAAAACTTTACAGACTTTGCAAATGGAAAAATAGCTCGAAAGGTTTGTATGAAGCACGGTTTTGGGATTTTGGATTCTTCGAAATAATGCAAATTTACATTGCGAATATCCTTGATGAGAAATCACTCAACTGTGCAGTTATTTTTTATGGAATATTTAGATACTGAACAAAAAACTGTACATTTCATTCTCAGAGTTAAATAAATATAAATTGCACTCAATAAAAGGATTGTAACGGAGAAAATTGCAAGTTCTGCAAAACACTGCAATCCGCCCCATTGCAGAGTCATTTAACGGCAATTTCTTCAACAGAAAAGGGCTGCAAATCCTTTACGAAACGGGAAAGTTGTCATAAACTAACGGGCTTTATGCCGAGCTAACGGATTGCAGAATAAAAGGGATTTTTCGGAGCTAGCAATTAGAGGGAGGATTTTTTTGTGCAAATTTCAATATCGGCGAGTTTCCCTTTTACATACGAATCGTCCTTTTTTTCTAAACAGAAATTTGCATTGGCGAAAAAAGTGCAAACTAACGGTTAAAACATTTCTAAATGGTTGAGATAAAATGGAAAATGCGAATCAGACATCGAAGATACAGCGAAATCAGTGATGGATAAAAATAGTCCTTTTTTATAAAAGGAAAGAAGTAATTTTTCATGTTTGAGAGAGAATTTTGCACAAAGAATTGTGACAAACTATTTGTTCTTAAGTATTTTCTGTCATCATTATACTACCGCACATAAAACGGATTGTGGGATTGTCAAAAAAAGGGCCTGAAGGAGTAAGAGATGCGAGTATTTATAGACTCGACTTTTTATGACACGATGACAATGCACAAGAAATTACATTCAATTTACCTTTTTTTTTTTTCTTGTCATCTTTACACTTTCTCTCTGGTGACTATTTGGGTTTTACTATTCAATGGAAAGGGATATGCGACACATGATCAGTGATGGGCTTGCTTTGGGTTCGTAATAAAAAAGGAGTAATTTTCGTCAATAAAGCGATAAAACAATATTCAACACTATAATGGTTTTATAATTCTTCTTTACTCTTTCGTCTTGGGATATGACTGCAAAAAGGGGTTTTATGAGTGTGTTGAGCATTTATTGCTGGAAGAAGGTCCTTCTGGCTCAAAGGGATAGCAAAAGGATTCGCTTGTAAGTTACCCTTTTTGAGTTGACAATAAAAAAAAGGATGTTTGCGTATCGATTTGTCACTCACGAAAGTTTTTAGTTATCGCATGAAGGGCGGTTCTGGCGATGTTTCTTTACTATAACAACAAATTCTAATGAAATTCCTTTGCGAATCCTTGCAAATTTTCTTGTCTTGTGCAAAATTCCCGTTAATTTTTATGTTTTGTCAGCGTGCCAAAGAAACGGTAAAATGAGTAAATTTGTGCACTTTTTTGTTTTCAACTACCCGGAATTGTCGAATACGACGAAAGGACGCCACAAAATCATATTAAATTTAATTCCATTGCAAATCTTCAAATATTTATCAGATTATTTTTTGTAGACTCTGCTTTCATTTCAACTTCATGATGATTCCACAAAATTGAGTTTGGCAAGCGAGTCAAAAAGTTAACTCTTGTGTAGTGTTAAAAAAAGGATTATGGCTTAAGGATTAACCCTTCTTATCCCAATAGAAACAATGGAGACAAGAGCAATAAAATTTTGCAGTTTTAATCTCTTTAATGATCATCCACTTTCGCCCTCTAAATCCAATAAAAATCCTGCTGTTATGGCCGTCACAATGATTTTGCTACTGAAAAAGGGTTAAAATGTGCATATAATTCAATTACAATTTGCCTTTTTGCTACTGGTAATAAATTGTGAACTGTCTCTAACTCACTTGCATTATAATAACCCTTTCTATAGACGAAGGTGCTGTGCCAAAGGATTGTGTGAATGTGTCTGTGTGTTGGAGATGTCCACTGATGACACTCGCCACATATCTTTTTGTTTTGACTTTATAATCCCATTATCGCTCATAGTTTAAAGTCCTTTATTGACTTATTGCCGAGCGTTGCTAAGCCTTTAACTAACATACAGCAGCAATATTTTCATAATTCTCGTGTTTGTTCATTGCTCTGCTCAACTGTAGCGAAACAATTCCTCGAAGCCCAGCAAAAGGCAAATGACAAATTTTCATATTCTCATTTAATCCATTTATCTCGGTTCCCTCGGTAGCATGACAAAGGATTATAAATTATGATTTTTTTTTCTCTTCTGCTACTGCTTTCAGTCCAGTGCTTCGAGATTGTTTTCAATCGAATGACAACATGATTGTGGGATGAATGAGCTGGACAAAATTGTTAATGGCTCAAGCGGGGCACGTCGCTCATTTTTGTTCCATAAAAACGTTCCTATGGCGATTTTTTTTCTCTCAAAAATTGAAATGAGAAACTTTTCAAACGCTTTTTTTTGTTGCTGAACAAATAGACAAAAAAAATTATCGCTTAATTTTTCGACTCTGAGAAATAAACTTTATTATGTTTTGTTATGCACATAAACTGCAAAATTTAATGCTTCCTGCTCTATTTTAGTTTGCAACAATTTTTATTTTTTGTTTCGCTTAAAAATTCCATTTTCAATATTGAAAACTGTTCTTTTTGCAGTCGTCTTTCAATTCGATAAAACACGAGCTGAGAGATATTAAATAATTTATGAGTTGGAAAGAAATGGTCAGAATGCGGTCAACAGAAAGGATACATCGTTGAATATTGCAATTTGAATGTTGGAACATTTTAAATCAAGATGATTGCAATCTGTTTGCATGATGAAAAACGGCGCAAGTTTTGCCTGCTTGTGCCTTTTGTATTCAGTTTGCATTTGCTTCTTCAAATTGCGATTCATCTTCAGAAAAAAAAAAAGTTGTTTCTATTGAAATTTTCTTTTATATTTCACTCATTTCAGTTTCTTTGGCATTTGTTGCAAAGTAAACTGATAAGCAAAGTTGAATTACCGAGAAAGCAGTTGAATTGTTTGGGTTGCGACTGCTCAGCACTATGCAGCATGGTACAGCAAATTTCTACTGAAGTTTCCTTTATGAATGCTAGCATTTCCATTGAATTATGGGATTTCTATGGTTTTGCAAAAAAAAAAAAAACTACCAGAACAAACATCACCAATAATGTCTTTTTGGGTTGATATTGTTGATGCTATGGTCAAAATGGAACCGTCGGTGCTGACCTCGTCCATAATGGTTTTATAATGCTTCTGAAATAAAAACATTAAGACATTTCATGCCCCTCATTTTATATATTTTTTGGCTAACATGTCCTTTCTCTGTTAATGTTTTGGGGGTTTTCTGAAAAATAATAAAACTTTTTGTAGAAAAATATTACACTATGACCACACTAGAAAGACCACAATGCGACATACACCAATATGTGACAAGAGAATTTCACAGTTTTTCAAAAACTTTGCACTTGAGCAAACATTCTCTCAGTGAACTTGAGCAAACAAGAATAAATTCATTGTGCTTCAATTTTAAGTCACTGGCTTATGGAAGGAAATCAAATGTAGAGTTTGCGACTTCTTAGTATGTCTGAAAAAAAAGTGTGGAAAATTGAAATTTCAAGCTTCAAATTGATTTACTTAGCTCCTTTGCAATTTCTTGAATACATAGAGTAATAGATCTTCAAATATCTGTTGTAAAAGCTGATTAGTGTCAGTCCTTTTTACTTCTAGTTTAGCAATACGATTAAAATTGTTATTCCTTTTGCTGCTCTTGCATCCTAAGTGTGATCTAATGTACTTGCAAAATTGACGTTTAGTTGAGCTCGTGCAGCCATCGGGCAAAAAAAAAATAATTTGAACTTCATTACGTGGCTACCGCCTTGAAATATCCAATTTTGGTATTCGTATTTCTGAAGTCGTTGACTCCAGTGTTGAATGATTTCTCATCTTAATTTGAAAGTTGTAACAAAGTTTCTCTTGCTATTGAAAGCTTTTCATTAACTTGATGACAACCTTGAATTAAATCGTTTCCTATGCTTTATAGTAAAATGTTTATAAGTTTACTTCTAAAGTAAGTTTGTCTACAAGCATGTATCGAAAACAATTTATAATTGATTGGAAAAACTACCTCTTGTTTGATCAAAATGTTTGCCGAGCAATGCATATAAATGACGATATTTATACAGAACTAGCCAGAAATCCATACGCAAGCTTTATTCATTTGCTAATTAAAACTTTTGCCGGTATAAAGCTGTGAAGTAAAAGTGCTTTATCAAAATTTCATTAGGTAAGTTCAAAACTCTGCTTTAATTTGCACTTTTGAGTAAAAGTAAACTCATGGTTTCATGGTTTGAAAGTGGCACTTAGAGTTGATTATTAATTCAAAGTGTTCCTTCATTGATAATGACATCAAAGAGAGTTTTTTCAATTTACAAAGTGCAATGTTTATGATTTAAAAAAAATGTTCATCACTGGCATTCAGACCTGTTTTTTTTTTTTTTCAAATGTTCTTAAAACATGGATGAGATTGCAGATGATGAGCTTTGATGATATTAATGTGCTTTTATCATGATATTGTACATTTTGCAACACATTTATATCAATTAATTAAATGAATGGCTGGAGCTGTTTAGCCCTGTGGCGTTAGTAACTACAAAAAAAGGCAGCAAAAAATCCGTGAGAGACTCGCAAGTCATCATCAACAAGCGATAATTGTTGCTTGGGCAAATGAAGCTCTTCGCATGATGATGCTGTGAGGCCACGCAACCCATCCATTTAAAGTACCATAATATGTTTTTTTTTTTTTTTGGTTGCCATTCACCACTCTCGCAAATTAGTCTTTAAATGCTGTTGCGTTTTGCGAAAAGGAGACTTGTTATTAAATACAAATCATTAAATTTAAATGGCATGGTGACTACATTTTGGGTGATTTTTGTTTGTTTTTTGTTTACCAACCATGGACGAAGGTAATTGATTTTTTTCTTGTAATGAGTTTGAGATGTAAATGTAAATAATTTCGTCTTTCATCTGCGTTTCTTTCAAGTGCATTTAATAATTTTGAATACCACCGCGACGAAATATCACGTAAGAAAGTTCGAAGAAATTGTTTCCATAATTTAATGAAGAATCGGCAACAAGCTTTATCGACCATGTATATATCGCTCCAATGCAATAAATACCGAGACTCAAGAGCAAATCCAATTTTTTAAAGTGTTCAGGTTTTTGCGGAAATTTATGGAGCGACTAGAGGTTGAAGTGCATAAAAACTCCATTTCATGGAGTAGCTCGCTCAACCTGCTGATATCATCAATAAATCACGCAAAATTAAACAATCAAATCGCTATAACGTGATCATCGATTATACTCATAATTCATTTATGAAGGGCTCAGCAAGTTCTAAGAATCAGATAAGCTGATTAAATAATTTATTTAAAATGTTACGTCTTTTTGGGACGCGCAATATCGTAAGCGCGTGAATCGCGTTGATGATTCTAACATATAAATTCCATAATTGTTTCAAGAGCATCAGCGTCATGGCACAATAAGTTTTATGATTCAAACGTGACTTTGTGGGGATGGAATGTGAATCGAACATGCAAACACTGCAGAGCCTGATGAATGGCAACAAAATTATAAAAAAAAAACTGTATCTCTCTCTCTCGCACAAAACACTTCCAAAGAAGCTCGACGAGGTGGAAACACGAATGCTGGAACTCTTAAAAAAATGCGCAATTAATTTCAACTCGAAATGATGCAAAGATGTGCACTTTATTTCCACACGCGGCAATTCTGGTGCAGCGGGGCATTATCGTACAATACAAACTCCTTTTATTTTCATAATTCTTATTCCACAAAAGCAAGCGTGCATCAAGTTTGTAATTTAAATGTGCGCACAATATGGTTTCTTCAAATGCCGCCACCACTCGCGTATACCAGCAAATGAACGTGAAAAACGCGAATGGTCCATAAATTTTTTAATGTTTGGTATGTGGCTTCAGCAAACAGCGGTAGAGATATATCGCGAGGTGGAACTCATGCGAATGGATTTTTAATTATTTCTGTTGTCTTGTAATCTTGCAAAATGCGTTCGACGGGATATTACGAATCGTTTTATGGCGTTTTTATTTATTTTTTTCTGTACAGACGTTGGATTAATGGTTGCGGTAAAGGTAAGTTGGGACAATTGATGAATTAACAAATAAGAGAAAAGTATGTTGCAAATGTGTTCATATCTTACGACTCGTGTATTTTACATAATAAAATCGTCGATTGTCCCAAAACTCATTCACGCGACTATCGATTTGGCCTTTGTGGATTTCGTTAATCTACTGTATGCCAGCTAATGAACGGCTCTCGTGTTTGCCTTTGGGGTTCCATAAAGTGAATATACGGGACAACGGGAGGTCAAAAAAATTAAAACCAATATTCGGAATTTAACAGAAAATAAAACCCAAAATTTTAATTAAGCTCCGCTTTCTGCTGACGCTGCTGCAGAATTAAATACATTAATTTTTATTCGCTGAAGAAGCTGAATGCAGCCGCAAGAAAGAAATCTCATGTCGTGATTAAAAAATTTGGGATGATGGCAAAAAAAGCACACAAGAGTTGCCTGTCTGTTTGTCTGCACAACGCACAACGCGCGAGAGATATAAAAATTGGCATATCGTGACCTATTGCATATGCTCCTCATTTTAGTTCAATTTTTTTTTGTGCTGCATCGCCTTAGTTAAAGTTGCTGATGAAAATCGATCAAATTCCAGGAAGTTTCTTTATTTCGGGCAATCAATTTAAACACATATTTTTTTCGGTAATTTGATTGCATTTGGCAATGTTTTTTTGTTTTTCGGCACAAAACCAAATTTCGGCTGATTCAGATTTTGCTGATGAGTGCAGAATTATCATCAGCAATAATTTGGCTCAATGATATAACTTGCCTGCAATATAAATAGATATGAAACTGATATTATGTTATTGTTCGGTAATTAGAGACATAAATAATTCCGTCGGCTGTTGTTTTAATAAACGTGAAATATTTCCAACGCAAAAAAAAGTGCCTTGAATTATGCAATTTATCAATTTGATGAATATTTGCGGAATTCATTGCATTTTTTATATACACAAATCTATGCAATTGTTCAATTCTAAAACATGGCACATGATTTGCGTTTGCATTTTAAATTTGCAAGTTTTTTTTTTTTTTTTTGAATTTATAAATTTGCCAAATGAGGTGAAAATAACTTTTATCGCACAGGAAAAAAGATCGCAAGCAATTTGCATTTTTTTTCTATATCAAATTAAAGCTCTTCCGTAAATTATTTTCACACATGCGAACCGGCAATATGACAAAGCGTCGAGTATGATATGAACATGCCGCAAAGTGTTGAGAATAATAGAATTTCACTATAAGCTTCCTCCGCATATATTTCGAGCCCCATCGTTGGCGGTTTTAAATCAAAATTTTAATGCCGCCAAAATGAGTTTTTCTTCCATGCTGCGACGGCGGTCGTCTCGTCTCTCGTATGGTGCGACAACGATGGTGGTGATGATGATGTATTGCAGTCGAAAACTGACTGTTGCTCGTAATAACTTGCCACTCGTTTTTGTTGATGGGATTTTTAAATTGCTCAGTCGACAAATGATATTTATGTCGCTTTTTTCTGTGTTCGGATATGAGTTCGCTTCGTCAAAATGAAAAATAGTTGTCGGGATTAAAGTTGCAAATTGAATTTTTGATTATATCTCAAATACTTTATTTATATTCTCCGCTTGTGTGTGTGTAAAGAGCCTTAAAGTTTGTGTAGATTGTAGGCAGAGTGAATAATGATGCAATATAAACTACTAGCTTACGCTTTGAAGTACCGCAATGCTTCAAATGCTAATTTAAAATCTATTCAAAGTTTTATTATTATGTTATAATAACAATAATAATAATTCAGATGAAGCCAAAAGTCGTTCACAATAATATTACATAATGAACAATTTCCATCAATTTTCAGCGCAATTTCCCTCTTTATCATCCATTCTGAGTCTTACTTAGAGACACAAAAGCTATTAGCCCATAAGGCCAAAAAACGCTACTCAAAAGGGAAGAAATTGTTGAGGCATTAAAAGTAATCAAATAGCAATAAAAAATTGTTAACAACGAATAAAAGACGAAAGTCGCTAAACATTTTCTGTGTGCACGAGATATAATCATAAAAATTATTCTGAAGAAAATTTATGAATTTTTCCCTTCAACAAAAGCGTGGCAGTGCGGTTCAAATGCGGTATTTCCGCTTTTTCTTCATCAACATTAAATGGAAAATAAATAAGATGTAAAAGAAATTGTCTTCGCTGTTTTCTTTTTTTACAAGCTTTTGAGCTTTTTACGAGAGACATTTCATTTGAGTTCCATGCGCTGTCATGATGTTGGAACACCTGTTTTTTGTAATATGGAAATGGAATAGTAAAACAGGCGCGAGAAATGCACCGATGAATTTAAATAGAGACAAAGTTTATTGTTCCTCGATCGTGCAGATTTAATTGAAGCAATTTGTCATAATGCATTTGAGTGCCAAACGTGACTTTACAAATTTAAGTGCTTTTTATTGGCCAACAACTCGCAATTAAACTAAAAATATTTGGCTTCCAAAAATTATTTCAAGCATTCGCCAGACAACCAAAAATGATTTAACAATTTCAATGAAACTTTACGAGTGGATTTTAAGTAGCTACGAAATGATATATATTCGTAATGGGGTTTACCAGCCCACAAAATATGATCCGCTGAGCAATTTTATGGTAATTGCGTTGTTTTCGTAAACATTTTTCATCGCATGTAGCTTCAGCATCCAGCTTTACCAGATCCATAAGAATAATTTAATCTGATGAAAATCCTTGCACCATCTATAGCAATTGTGGTCAAACAATGTAAAGCTCGAAGTAAAATAAACTTAATTTGCATGCAGCATGGTAAAATTTTTATAATATTTTGCCGCCATGAAATTATGTTTTAATCCCACAACTCTGAAACTACCTAAAAGATTTGCCTGAAATGATTTTGTTGTTGTTCATGAATCCCACACCATAAATTCTGCTTTTACATCATCCAATGCGCACTCCGGACCAGTTACGGGATAAGAAACAAAAACAAAAGGCACAACCACGGTACTGAGATGTATAATCAGCATTCCTTTTTTTTTTTTTGGCAACAATATAACGCACGCAAGAAAGTGAACGAAAAACTCATGAGGTTATATTATAATAAACCACATTATGCTTCGAGGTGAACATTAAGAGAACCTCGTGTTATGTTGTTATGGAATCTCATCCTAAGGGTTCTGCTGTTGTAGAGCAGTGTTGTTGTAAACCTTTCATGATTCACAGTCCTATAAGTTAAATTTGTATGCTATTTAAGTGGTGCCTTGGCAGACAGGTTTAATGCCACTGCACTGGAGTGTTCTTGTTTGCGAAACAATGAAAATGAAAGATCTTCTTGAATTCCATTCAATTTCTTTTCCTTTATTATTTATGTTTGCCATCATACAACTTTTTAATGTTTCACAACGCGAATAAAATCTTATATGAATAATTCGTAAAGCTCCGTTTCGGGCTTCAGGCACACTTAAAAAAAAGAAAAACTCTTGAAAAAAAAAGAAGAAGAAGAAGAGTTTTCATTTTTATCTTAATTTCACATTGAATACAATAAATAGAATTTATGAGATTTTTTTTGTTCTCTCTTTTATTTACACAAAAACACTGCCGGGGACGACAACAAATGAAACGTATTCGGAGGCTACTTCTTTTATTTTTTTTTTTGAGCCTGAAATAAATCTCTTGGTCAATATATTGTGGGCTTGCGAGCGCGCGTGTTCATTCCATGATCGATTTTGAGAACGTTGTCGGGTATGAAGGTTGCCGCATATCGGGAAGAGCTGTAAAGCACAAAAGTCAATCTGTGGCATCGTCTCACTTTTGAAAATATTTTGTTTGATTTTTGCAATAGAGTAAAAGTAAAGTATAAAACATTTAGACCAATAAATGCCTCGTTTAATGATTTATGTGACAATAAAAACCAACAGCAGTTTACTTCTCAGAGTTTTATTTTTCAGCACCAAAGGAGAAAAAAAATTCTGAACATTAAATTGCAAAATCGTAAAAGAAAAAAGTTTTGTTACGATATTATAGTGAAAAAAAAAGTGTGAAATTGTGCGACTCACGTAAAATTTAATGCGATAAATTTTTTGAGTATCCGCAATTTTGACGCAATTCCTTCATAAAGTAGCTTTTCGGGCGAAAGGGGGTCTAAGTGATGTTTCACCTTTCTCAAGATTGTTTGTGTTTCCTTGAGTCATTCAAGAGATTGCTCTTTTGTCGATGGCTAAATCGTTGTGATTCAGACAAATTTCCAAGAAATTGAGTTCAACGCTTCATAAAGCGACGATTTTTTTTTTTAATTTTTTTTATTTTTTTGATGAAATCATCAACAATGCAGTGTCAGATTTTTATAGTGTAATGGAGTCATAACATTCTCACGCCTAAGACATTTGAGTGAAAATGATGAGATTTTTTTTATAGACATTTATTTTGTTGGGTGTTTTGTTTCTAATAAAGCAATTTCAGGTAATAAAAAAAATTGAAAATTTTGTCGCGTTGTTTATAGTTACAGGCTCTAAAAATGGTCGTATCTAATTCAATAATGCTCTCAGCTCATCAACATTTTTTACGCAAATCACTCAGGCGTTCAACAAGAAACAAAAAAGAAAAAAACGGGAACATTTTTGCGGTTTTGTAATTTATTATTGTCTGTTTAAACACAACACAAAAATGCCAACGCGCGATTTTAGTAGTTTAATCTACGGCAATTTAGATACAAGTTTGAATCGGTTATTCGACGAGCTTGGCTATCTGTTTTGCATGGGATTAGCCATTTAAACTATTTTAAATATTTGTGTGACAATTTCATCGATTGATTTTGGGTCTCGGATTTTAAGAATGCAAATCATCTGCTCAAAACCCACGCGGCACGAACCCGCGCAAGGCCGTCTATTTACGATCAATTTTTTTGTGATTTTATTTTCTTACAGAAACTTGACTCGTCTTTTCTTTTTCGCGGATCATTTTATTGGATTTGTAAGGCGATTATAAATTTCAATAAAAAATCTTCCGCAGTCCGAAAAATTTTATTTTTTTTTACATTCGGTCTGAGCGCCTTTTTCATCATTTGAGGAATTTGCCAAATGTGATCATTTGTTTGATGGACCATTCATAATGAGATTGAGCAATATTGAGAGCCATCACAACTGATGTCAATGTCGATTAAATTGAGTGTCGGCGTGACTATCGCCATATAACAATACAAAAATTGCAACTTGAGCCTTTCATAAAAGCAACATTTTATTATAATTCGACATTTTCAAATCACTTTAAGCTTACAGAGATGATATCAGCTTTATGGTAGTCAATTGATGACATATTGCTAGATGACAAATTTGTGGCGTTAGCGAATAATTCACTCTGTGAAATATGCATTTTTATAGTGAATGTGTCATGTCCACAATTAGGACAAATTCTTTTTGCTTCAATTGTCTATCGATTAATCAAATTTTTTGCTTCCAGAAAATATTTACTGCATTTATTAATCTAAATCAAGAAAGCAATAAAAAGAAAAACTTGCAAATTTAAGACCTTTCTCATGCCAATCCATCAAAATGACCTTCCCGAATCGCCGCCAAAAGTGCCTCCTTAAAACTCACCATGCGAGAGAAGTTTTACAATTAATTTTGATCAACAGCACGAGTGTGTGAATAAAATTTACGATATGAGCGCGCCTATTAAAAATAGCATCATAATTGATTTCGATTTGAATAACAAAAGACATATCACGATCCCCAATAGACACAACCAGCCTCCGAGTCGCGCTCGATTCCATTAATAAATCCATTATAATCGAGCCGCTATAAAGTAAGCGCGCGAGAGCAAAGAAATATGATACCTCAAGGAGATTGTAAAATATCGTTTATTAAACAATTAATTGTACCACGACATGGCTTGCGCGTCTGGCCACATGACGTGCTGGGCATGACGCGGATTTCCATAATAAAAATATTCCCACGTTCCACTGCTGGCAAAGTGCGGCATTAACGGGAGGCTGGAAGATGAAGTAAATTGAATTTATAAATTTTGATATCATATGTAATAAATATATGAAAATAATATAAAGCAATTTTAAGTAAGTGAGCGTTAAATTGATGCATGATATTTAAATTGCAATAAAAAGCATCACTGGATTGACAATAATAAAAAAAAAAAAATTATTGCAACTATAAAAATTTTTCAAATAAATTTAACACAAAACTGTGACCACAAAATATTGCGGCAATGGTTATAGATGTACTATATGACTCTTTATTTAATTTGATTTGAGAAACACATCATAAAATGAATGTACTCCGACAGCTCTTGAAACATTATGGCGGTTTATGATGATTTAAAGTTAAATTTAATAATAATAATAAAAATCAAAATCATTGAGCAAAATGTTAAATGAACAACTCAGCACTTTCACTCCCCCTTCAGATGGTTTTGAGCCGGCATGGTGAAAGGTCAAAAAAAATAATATTGTTAAGCTAATCTCACGACTTTTTTGGGCCTATCCAATGAGAATGATGTGAGCTAGTCATTGAAATTAAAATCTATTTAAATCAAATTAAAAGTCATTTGACTCGTTTGATGTGGATACAAGAAAGAAACAGTTTCAAATTAACACGCGGGATTTAATCTGAATTCAATTAGGGAGTGCGCGGCGGCGGCGGTGAAAAGCATCACACAATCATCATGATGTAGCTGAAAATTCTCAAGCTTCGCCCATTTAATCATTGCTCGTGATGAGCGAGACTTCGCAGTTTATGCGGTTTCGTTCGCGTGATCGTTGTAAAGAAATGGTTTCAGGGTCAAAGTGATTATGTTGGGCTAATTAAGCAGCAGCAAAAAGATGTTACATTCCACGAAACAAATGGCAATTAATCATAAATCATGCTTCAAATTGTTTCAAAGCTTAAGCTTTTATGGACAAAATTCACTCTTACTGCAATTGCTTACCCAAAAAGAGAAATACTTACTTGCAGAGTTGCAGACATGACTTTTTTTTCGGCCTCAGTAAAGCATTGAAATAATTGGTCCATGCGAATGAGCCACGCGATTGCATTTTATGTGCATTTTGTGGCTGCGATATTAAAAGCAAATTTTTTTTTATTCAGTTTTCAGCAACAATGCAGTTCGACCGGAGAAAACTTTTTTTTTATGGACATTTTGCCTGCGCTCAGATGCAAACAATGGAATTAAGTCCGCTGAAAAGAAGTTTTTTTCTGCCTTATTTTTTTTTTTGGGTACTTATTGTTGTTGGTCGGACCAGCAGAAAAGAGAACTAAATATACAAACCATTAATAATGCGCAACAAACCGACTGAAATGGCTCTCAGGCTCGAGCCGCGCGCGAATATGTGGGAAACAGTCTTCAACGTTAATCTTTGTGCTTTTTTTCTTTTTATCAGTCATCACGCATAAAATCGGAATATTTTAATTTTTTATACGCTTTAGAATTCGCTAAAGCTACGAAAATAAATTCAAAACGTGAATTGTTTGCAGACGAATTTGAGCCAACAATGTCCGATGAGTAATGAGAGACTAATGACTCGGAATGATGTATCACGTTTAAATAGACATTTCTTCTGTCTCAAAGATAGTAAAATATTTCTTGAGATTTCCTAAAACGATTTAAATACTTCATGAGAAAATTTCTTCGAATTCCTTTTAAGGATTGTCAACAAGCTTCAACGCCATCATTGAAAAACTGCTATAAAAATGTTTTCCATCATAAGCATCCGAGATTCCCTTCCTGATGAGCTATTTATTTTATTATGATGCTTCGGAAAATTAACTGAAGAAACTGTTCCAACCAAGATTAGCCGCCGATGGTCGTTTGATGCAATAAAGCTTGCGAATAGATAAAAATCTGGTTCGCTTGTTAATGCTCAAGAGATATAAAAAAAAAAAAAATAAAACTATAACAACAACAACACAACTAGAAACATCATAAATTTTGCAGCTCTGGCGTCCTTGATGTCGTTTCTTTAGGTGAATTTTTGTCGTATTTTTCGGAATTTTATCGCTTGAGTTTTGTTTTTGTGCAGGAATTTCTTCTTTTTTTGCTCGGTTTCTTATTCTTCGTTGTGTGGCTTAACTTGGCTGCTGTGTATTAGGAATGAATTTACGACTTTAGATAGATGATTATCGACTATTAGATCTGAATTCGACGTGATGGCAAATTTGTGGTGAGTCCGAGGAGAGAAACAAAAAATATTCGCGAGCCCGAAATAATTATCTGTTTTATTTCGGGTCTGATGGTGGAATGGAAATAAATGTTTGAACGTTAAGTAGTCGCGGAAAACAAAAACAAAAATTATTTCGATTATTCGATGCTCCCGCCGACCAATATGAAGCTTCTCAGTGCTACCATCACTTCCTTATCTAATCTCATTTACAGTCTTCAGCACGCCAAAATGAATGGTTTTCTGTTCACCTTAAGATCATCAGCACGCTTAAATTTTTCTCATGGGATTTTCATGTTTTCAAGCGCTAATCGCGATTTTCGGTTGTAAAGAACATTGCGAGCACGAAATGAATCGACAGTCGAGAGATCGCGCGCTTTATTTCAGTATTATGTTAATATATTAATGTTATATGGACGGTAGAATGGTGATGAATCTCGGACTGTCTTTCTCTCTATAAAGGCAACAGGCTTGTACAAAACAAAAGTATATAAAAATAAAGAAAGCACAGCGCGAGTTTTATTATTGAAAAAGGTAACGAGCCCAGACATCATCCGATCCGCACGACCATCACAAGAGCAATCGCGCAGAGGCATTTAATCATTTGAGAGCCATATAAGTGAGCCGACAGCGTCGCGCGAGAGAGATGAATTTCCAAGTAATAAAAAAAAGTACTGAACCAAACGTTTAAATAAAAAAAAAGCCGTGTGCGCGTTTCGCGAGACCCGGTTGATGTGAAAATAAAAAGATCAGAAAGGTAGTAAATAAGCAAGTTAAGAAAGAAAATAAAAAGATGTTTTAAGAAAGAGACGCGCGCGGGCAGTTGAAAAGAAGGCACAATGCATGAAGCGCGAGGCACAAAATAGAAGATCAGAAAGAAGAAACAAAAAAAAACTTACTTTATAAGATTGAAAGAATAATAAAATTCAGAGATTTCTTTTTGTTTTCTTATGAACGAGGCGCGTGTATATCAATTTTAGGATCGTTTCTTTTGGGTTTCCACTTTATGATCGTCGTCTTTTATAATTGTATGCGTTGCGTTCGGGTTGCGTATTACACTCACACCATTTACATTACTTCTTCGGGTTTGAAATGATCTTCTTTTGTCTCGCTTCTTAAAATCGATCTTTAGTTTTGAGGGGAATTACGAAGATTGTGGGGAAAAAAGTGAAGAAGCAGACTAACAAAATAGCATCAACAACACACAATTTTTTTTTGTCCCTTTAATCTATAAAATTAAAGTAATAAGCACGCTGTCAAGTTAGCTTGAAGATTGAAGCATATGAGACATGAGAACGAGTTATGATGATCATAAATGTTAATTAGATAATTGAATAAAGCTTACAGTGGCAATTAAATAAGTGATCGACTAAACAGATTTGCCGTTAAATTAAATTGTAATTACCGAAGCCAAAAATTAGATTTTCTTGCAAGCACTTTGTAAAGTCCCCAACTTAGTAACAAAATTGTCAACTATTTTTGTTCACGATTAAATGTGACCGATAATAAACTAATTGGGTTGCACAATGTTCGCGTTCATTTGTGAACAATTCGATTGTTATCGTGCCAGTTTCCGTTTGTAGAGTCATTAAAGCAAAAAATTCTAGTCATTAAAAATAATATTTTCTGTGATTTTATTGTTGGCGCAAGTTGCGTGCATGTCGCAGTCATGTTATCTTGACATCAGACTTGCTCTAGAGTAAACGCGGTCAACAAGTTGAAGTTGATAAGAAGCGAACATGCAAACATTGAAAACAAAAAAAAAAAAATTATATAGAAAAACGGCACCCACAAAATAAACATATATGAATTTACTTTTATTTTCCTTTTTGTTTGCAACTTGTAACAAATGCCAATTGAAACCGTTTTGAGAATGATGGAAGTCAGTGAGAAAATTAAGCGAAATATAAACAGCAAGTGTGCTCATATATATAAATTTCCCATGAATGAGACTTTTTATTTTTAATTTCCCCTTCCACCAATCGGTATTCGGTCGCACGCTTCCATCCCCACCATCATTACTCAAACCACGGGAAGACACCGCCAATCTACCTGATAACCCGAAATCAATGTTTGTTGTTGCATTTAAATTCTCTTCTTTTTATTTTATTGTTCAAGTGTTTTATTTTTCTTTTTTTTCTTTGGTTTATTTGACTGAGGCCCCGATTTTAACTTACACCGACATTGCATACATCAACAGCAAATGATCGGTTGTCTGGATGATTTTTGTACGATGCCTCTTTAAAGCTCTCCTCTCTCACACCGCGACCACATTCAAAAAAGCATAATTCTATATGCCTGCCTTGATGGAGTGAACGAAGTGTAAAGTAAAACGTGAACGGCTCATCATCGGTTCCGACTGTTGGTGTTGTTGTTGTTTGCATTTATTTGGCTGTGTATATCGTGTGGAGTGAAGGAAAATGAAAAAAAAAAAAAATATCAGCAACAAGTCAGTCAAACTACTTAGTTCGTAAACAACACTCATTCAGAATAGTTTGAGACTCTCAGCGGTGAACGTCGCTTAAAAAAATAAAAAAGTTGAGAATTTTAAATATTTTTTAAAATTTGCCAAAAAAATAAACTGCAACAAATAATTATTGAAAAATATTTTCAAGTGATAAAAGCAGCAGCAGCGAGAATATTTTTCCGAGTGTGCACTGAATTAACAGCAAATAATAATAATAAAAGAAACAACAATAAAATAAATAATTTTAACATTTTTTGTTGAGTGCGAAAGTCAAAAAATAAAAAATAAATTGCAAAAATTCATCGATTTGTGTAAAAGAAAAATAAACACACAAAAAAAAAGATTTAAATCTAAATGCAAATGGTGACGGGACTGAAATCGATAAGCCATCAACAAGTGATCAACGGTACCACGATGGGATTAAATGGAATAACCACAACACAAATTCCCTCACAGGAAATGCCTGTGAAGCGTGCCGCAAGTGACACACGTCGAGTGAGTATTCAATTAAGCCTGCGTTTCGTTTTGCGCGTTTCTAATTAATTAGCGGGAGAATGATAAAGTGGCGAAAAGTAATCAATTTTCAACGTCCAATTAGCTCGATTCGCGTGAAAAATTAATTTCGAATTTCAGATTTCTCGTGGTAAAATGAAAACTGATCAATTAACGGTTCAAAAAAAAAACCTTTTTCCCCGGCGCATAAATATTTTTTATTATGCTCGTTAGATCATTATTAATTGTTTATCTACGATGGGTGTGCATAAAGTCACAAAAGTTATGGTTTTTTTTGGCAATCAATGAAAATCTTCAACGTCACATAATTTATGCAATGGCGACACTTTTTTTTTTATTTGTTGCTCGAGCATTAATTTAAATGTCACGTTTTTTTTATATTTTAAACAAACCTTTTTTTTTGCTCGATATTAAGCTCCGTAATATTTCATTAATTTTTATTGATTCGACACTTTTTTTTAATAATTCAATCGGCAAAGCGCGTGTTTCGATTCGCGATTGGAATTCACTTCCATTCGTTTCGGTTGTTAACAATTTGCGAAATTTTATTTTACACACTCTGCAAAGTGCTGTTTATTTTGCATTTTTGATTGAGACATTGATCACGCATCGGCAAGACAACAAATTGAAATGAATTATTCATTCGGCAAAAGTTTAATTGACGGCAGCGAACGACAAAACGTGGCACAATGTTTAAATGGTCCGATGGGCAAATTATTGTCGACAATTAACATTTTTTTTTTTATATTAATTGTTTTATAATTTGATTGAAATCAAGATTTCCGGTATTATGCCATGTCCAAAGCCAAATATCCATTTTACCAGCCCACTTGTTTCCGGCTCGCTTTCGGCTTATTAACATTTTCAATAATTGCCAAGCTTCAAACGGCTTTCGCTATAACATCAAAAACAAAAAAAAAAAAAAAAAACACAATTTTTTTTATCAAAATTCCAAATAACACTGAAAAAATGTTAACAGAAATATTAATAGTCGATGGCCACCTACAACTGTCGCTCTGATTTCGTTAACTTTTTTTTTCTTATGAAACAAAACAAAAAAAAAAATGTTCCCACACGCGTTCACTGAATGATCATTAAAGATTCCACTTCGCAGAGAATTCTTTTTCTTTTCGAAAGAAATGAGTGTAAAATAATTAAGACGATTAACTTTTTTTTTGTTATGTTATTTTGGTAGCGAAATTTTGCTAACAAACCGCACACGCGACTGATGCTGTCATTTTTAAAAGAAACAGAAAGGAAAAAAAATTACCCGAGATCAATATCCGCTGGCGATGGTTATAGCTCGCCAATTGTGCACCTCAGCCCATCATAAAAAAAAACCCCGGCACGGTGGGGGCGAAAACAAAATTAAATTGTGTATTGGCAAATAAAAAAAAAAAAATTTAAAAATTGCGTGAAATGTGAAAATTACTGAAAATATTTTTGCGGAGGTTTTTTCTCTCAGTAAATTGTTAATGAAATTTGCAATATTTTTTTTTTGTCTTGTTAAAGATCAAATAGCAAAATAAATTTTTATTTATAAAAGTCGCAATATCATCATAGATTAAGCTATAAAAGAAATCATTGTCTTTAAATCTTGAATTTGTTTTTATTGTGCGTGGGAAAACTTGCGTAGTGCCCTGAAAAAAAAGGCAAACTCTCATCTGACCGCAGAAAAAAAAAAGTCTCGAAACAATAAAAAAAAAAGAAATGTAGTTCAGAGCCACAACAAACACACCGTAAATCAGCTTTACCGGAGCTTGATCGAGTTTTATTTAAATTTTTTACTGTCACTTTTTTTTTTTCTTTTGAACAACAAACGACGAAAAACAGAAAAAAGAATCTCGCGAGAAGCGTGTAAATCTCAAATTTCTCACCTGACTTCCTTTCAATATGTGTTTTGCATTTTATCAGTTGACTTTGACGCTTTTTGATTACCGTTGTCAGAGCCACACGTAACATCGTTCGAATGGCGTGTTTAATTTCCTTCTAATCGTGAAAAAGCCTCATGTGAAATTTCTTTCATTTCTTCTTCTTTTTGTTTTCTGATTAAATAATCGCGCATCGTAAGCCGTCAATCTTGAGCCAATCTTTTCTTCACGATTCCTTTCTTAGTCTTTTGGTGAAGAATAAAAAAAAAGCCAATCGTTACGTTTCATTAGCTTTGTAATCAACATTTTTTTTTCTGCTTCTTCTGCTGTTTTCGTGAAAGGAACGAAAAGAAAAAACAATTTTTGATTAGAAAATTGATGATCTTCCTTTGATGTCTCAACACAGCACAGCTTCCGTCTCATGTCTCCCCTTCGTACATAACATATTTGAAATTTAATTCGCCCCATGTTTGGCTGTTACCTGCCTGCGATGCCTGTAGATGATGTAATTTATATGCTAAATTATCATGTTATATTTCCGCGCATTTCATATGAGACATGTGAAAAATCATTTGCCGACGACGGGAAAAAAATTTGTTGATCGGAAAATGTTTGGGTGTGAGGCGAGGGAATCGCTTTGATTCCGCCTGCTACTTGTCGGTCCCTGAAACGATATTAACATGATTTTTTCTCCACTTCATGCGTAAATGTTTTAATAACAATCTCGATGGGTATGAAAAAAAAAAAGCGGCAGTGCGTTTGCCTATCTCACTTGTGTTAGCGGTTGGCAGGCCGGAGCGTAGGTGTCAGCGAGCTTAACACCCCAGCAAATGATTTCTTTTTTATTTTACGCGCTCGCATTTTCTTCAAACAGCAAACATTTATTCAGCAAAAATAAACGTTTTTTCCTTTTCCTTTTGCGCTCGAGACAAATTGTGAAAATTGAGATTAATATTTTTTATTCGCCTGCTGATGATTCCACAAAACACCGATTCGCCGTGTGCCTGCGATAATTTTTTCGTGTGGCACGTTGCTTTAAAGTTTTTTTTTTTTTGTTGATGCTTCATTGCCGCGCGCTTGTCGGTAGAGTTCATTAATATTTTTGGCAGCTCATAATATTTATCAGCTTTACGGAGCTCTATGGGAAATTTTAGAATTCCATGTCAACTGACTGATGATTTCGGAGGAAAAGAAAAACAAATTGTGAATGGGATTTTATCACGAGATTTATCTTTCACGCCACTCGAGTGTCTTTTTTTATATATTGAAGCCGCACATCGTTTGGCGGATGAAAAATTTTACAATTAAAAATTTTTGAGCTGAGATTTGTCATTTTCATCTCGGGGCTTGTTTATTTTATGTGTCGCGCAAAAAACAAAATCCGCCTAAAAATTATTGTAGCGCGACGTGCCGAGTGCGACATTGTTGAATGAATTTTTCGCTTTTTTTTTTTAATGCCTACCGAGCGCGTCAGTTACACTGGGTTTCGATTGTTTTGTTGCCCAATGCCTCGTCACTTAATATTTTTAAGCTTCATTGAGAGCGGTGTGTGCGGCACAAAATAAAAGAGCGTCGGTTGAGTTCTTTTGTGATGGCTTCCATAATGACAACCGAAAATAGATGGACACACGATGGTTGATGTTCAGTATTTTTTTTTTATATTTTGTATTTTTAGCCACTTCCGCGCTGAATTTTCTTCTTTTGTGATTTTTTTTTCTTTCCCTCATTGTGTTGAGCAATAAACTAACAATGAAATTTTGTTTAACATCTTTTTTTGACAAACAGAGCAACAAACCAATTATGGAAAAGAAGCGCAGACAGCGAATCAACTTTGCCCTCAATCAACTGAAGAATTTGATCTTGGAGGCTTTAAAGAAAGACGTAAGTGAATGACTTGTTATCATTTATTAATAATGAAATATTAAAATGTTTCTTTATATTTTTAAACAGCCCGCACGTCATTCAAAGCTCGAAAAAGCTGACATTCTTGAGATGACAGTCAAATATCTCCAGAATCATCATATAAATTTACAACGTCAACAAGCAGCAATGTCACAAGCTAGCGAAGCAACAGTCGCTTCTAAATTCAAGGCTGGATTCTCAGAATGTGCCAATGAAGTCGGTCGATTTCCAGGTGTTGAACCACAAGTCAAACGACGTCTTTTGCAACATTTAAGTAGTTGCCTCAATGGCGTTAAATCAGAAGCCCAACAATCGCCTGTACAACAAGTTCATATTCTTCCATCGCCACCAAGTTCACCTGAACAGGAACCAATGTCACATATTACCGCAACCAATAATGGCTACTACCTCACAAATGGTTCAGGAAATGGTGTTCAATTGATACCAACAAAATTGCCAAACGGAAATATTGCCTTCGTTCTTCCTCAAACGTTGCCACAAGCCACTCAAATTCCTATGCTCGTGCCAATTCCATCGCGTACAGCTTCCACTGGATCAGCGACGTCATCAAATTATGAGCAAGTGAGAGAACAATCAACGTCACCTTATAATGCACCACCTAGTCCCGCAAATTCATCATACGAATCAATGGATTGCACGCCGGCACATCAAACAATTCACAGTCAACATCAGCTTAACCTTCTCCATCAGCAACAACAGCTTGTACAACATCAACAGCAGCGCTCATACAGTCCGTCGGCGCCTATCTCGCTGGTAATGAGAAAAACAAACTTTGAGCAGCAGATGAAAGATGATGAGAAGCCATGGCGGCCTTGGTAAGCTACAAAAAAAAAAAGAGAAGCTGATTATCAGTTATTGCGGATCTGTTCGAATATCAAATCTTGACTGTTGTTTTTTTTTTTTTTTGTTTTGTTTCGACATGTAAATATTGATTATAGCGATATTGGGTTGTGTATTTTCATAAGTTATTAGACTGTCTCTAGTTCAGGGATGACCAAAAATTTGTGAGAAACTTTAAAGTGAACGCGGAAAAGCCAGAAAAAAAATAGTTATTATAACCTCAAAAGAAACAGCTTCATGATTCATAACCTCTAAAACAGTGACACACAGCCGTTAATAGATCCCATAATAAATCGTGGACATTTTTTGTTTTGTTCACACAGCTCTTGACAGGTTTCAAGCGAAATGAATAAGAAATGGCGCGTACTGAAAGAAAATCACTTTAATTGCGGGCTGTGAAAAGTGGGAAAAATATATCTTGAAATGTGCCAAATTGTGTGCTTGTGTGTATATTCACATCGACTTAATAATAGCAAACACTAAGCACAATTTCAATTTGATGGACAACAATGAGTTTTTGTGTGAGAATTAAAGAATTAAAAATACTTTTTTTTGTTGTTTTTTGTTTTTCTCTAAAAATCAAAAAAAAAAAAACCCACAACTGACTTAAAGACACGAGGAGCACGCTCAAAGTCCTCTGTAAATTAGCCAAAGCAAGAGTAAATACAACAATTTAAACACAAATCGACTACAATGTCAGACAGTGCGACACAGAGCACCAAGAATCGCGGCAATGAAGGAATTTGAACAATTTTTTTTTTTCTTTTCTTTCTTTCTTCTTATTTATCGCCACATTTCTCACTCTGCGAAAAGTTTCTTTGCTTTTATTTCATGTTCGATTGTTTTGTGAGGCGCGCGTGTTTATAATAAGAAACTGCCTCTCATCGGCCACCAATAGACCGACCGCCTTTTGCGTCAGGTCTCTTATTATATCGCTGTATGTCTCGCAATGAAATCAAACTATCAAAAGAGTCATCGTTGACGGGCTTTTGTGCGAATAATGTCTTAAGAAATATATAAATTTATTTATTTTTTTTTTTTAAATAAGCCCCCGCGAATGCTGTCGGTGAGCGCGTAAATAGATTAAAAGCGCGATCGCATGGCAGATCAGCGCCAATGTTGAAAAATCAATCGAGCAAATCGATTGCTGCTGATGTGTGCGTGTGTACATAGTTTACTTATATTTTTGCTTTAATCAAACAAATGATGCTCGTGCCTGTTGAACGATGAAATTTAATTACCAACGCTATGCTAATTTTCCATCGAGCTGACGTGAGGCATGCAGGCAGTAATAATTGCTAGAATAAATAAAGCGATTTATCTTTTTATCACTTCACGCGGCTATAAAAAAAAGAGTAAAATCCATTTCAAATGCTCTATACGCCTGATATTTGTTTCCTAGTTTATTTCATGCGCCGATTGACATTAATTTAGGGCCGCGCAGAAAATCGGGTAGTAGAAATAAAATGAAATTATTGGTGACAAAATCGTGAGCTAGCACTTGAGCACGACATTTAGTTCGCTATCACGTGTATATTTATGAGGAGCAAATTAAAAGATTGTAAAGTGAAATGAGTGTTTACTCAAAAAAAAAAGAAGTTTTTTTTCTTCATGTATACACAAGCACACTTAAAGTACACTCAAGCGATAAATGGCTTTGAGCTATGACGCTATTTAAAGTGGCACGAGGCGCGCGAAGCAAAAAAAAAAATATTTAAATTGTTTACAAAAATCTAAATGAAAATTGCACAACTCTTCTGTTTGAAATGATCTCTGATGGCGTCCCATGTGATGACGTCTAAAATAAATAGATTGAAATGCGGCGCAGGTCAGATTCAGGATGGAAATTGATAGTTGTCATATATAGTGACGAACTTGCTCACAGCTCTTCTCGCATGGAATTAAATTACACGCGACTGCAAATTTTTTCTTTATTTTTGTTATGAGAATTAATTTTATAGCGTCAATGAATGAATAAGCAAAGCACGACACATACGGCGTAAGCATGCATGTGATTTACATTGCAAGTGAAAGAAAAATAATATCGTGAAGCCATAATGAAGATTGATGCGCTGCGATGACGGTCAAATGTGAAACAAACCTCCATCAAGTGAATTTAATTAAATTGAATATTATTATGATTTTATAAATGTGCGCTCATTTGTTTGTTTGTTGATGATGGAGTGAATGACAAAGGGAATGCAATAACGTGAACGAGACATTTTGAAAAAAAAAAAAAAAAAGAATTTTTAATAGTATTTGATGAAACTCAATTGCATTCCCTTCGTTACTCAATTTTATTTTCTTAACTGTCGTGAGGGAATGTTTATACAAAAATAAATGACAATTTAATACAGTTTAAGCTGATATTTATGATTCAATTTCGGGCCATTTGCTACGCTGAAAGTTGTGCACGACACGAGTAATTGAATAAAATTTGTAAATTGGAAAATTGTTTATCGTCACAATTTCTTTCATTAAATTTTTTTTTTTTTTTGTTGTTGTCACACATTTATTTATTATTCGATTTTTACCATCCAACATCTGATAGCTTGACTTGAACGTGTGAAAAAGTTTGTCTCGAGTAGATAGCGTCGACGACGAGGGAAGAAGAAGTGTCAAAGCAAATTAAGTTTGTTTATTTATTTCGAAGGAAAAATATGAATTATCGTTCCGGAAATTTCAAATTTATTTCAATATTTTTTACTAAAAATGTGGTTTTTGCCAGATTTCGTTATCAGTAGTAGCATTTGTCTTTGGCTTTTCGAGAGTTCCGTAAAACATTCATCACAAACCAAAAAAAAAAAAGTGCGAAAAGTTGGTATAATAAAATCCATAAATTTCGCTTCTGCGACGAGCTCTTTCGGTGTGTAAACAATTACAAAATAATTAAAAATGATTTATACATTCAGCAGAGCGTCGTTTGTTTGTTCAAAGTAAAGCTCAGAAGCACAAATGAGGGCGGATGAATTGAGGGGATGGCGATGGCAAAAAATGTGTGAATTCATTTCTTATTTGCTTTAACGACTGTCACGAATTTCCAAGTTGTCGTGAGAATTGAAAGTAATATAACTCAAAAATGATTTCAAGGACTTGTAAAGGAAGCGCCAATGGAATTTTTTTTGTGTTTACGGGGAAGGGAAGGCAAACAATGGAATGTGAATCGAAATCAAAATGCTTTTTTTTTGTGGAATGTGTTTTGATTGACACCTCACTTGGGTGTTGCTCTTTCGACATATATATTTTTTGTTCTCGCTTTCCTCTTTGCACTCCAACTTGGCTTGCTCAATACATGAAGCAAAAATCAATTAAGCTCGCAGAAACGTATTTCGAATTGTCTTAATGTCATCTGCGCTGTTTTTGCGAATGAATGATTGATTTTTTGGCATTTGCAGCGTCAGATCATTCGCTTGCTTTCTGTTCAATGCAGTTTTCTGTTATAATTTTGTGTCATTGTCGTTGTGGGATTTTTTTACGAGTAAATTATTTATTTAAGAGGAAATTGATTCAACCAAGGCTTAACAACATGAAAGTTTCTCCAAATTTTAGTCAATCTGAACTTGATAAACTGTTTAATGACATTTGTAAATAATTAATTATTCGTTATGCTTTAAGTTTTATGAAACATGTACAATCAAACTGTGCCTTCTGATGGAATGTCTTTGATTTGACATCGAGTCTTCCCGGAATGATCCTAATGAGACTTGTGTTATATTAATGCTATAAGATTTTGGGTCGTAGTTTTTTTTAAGTCAGTTATCTTTACTATAGTCTTTTAAGTGGAAACAATATTGTTAGTTGTTAAGAAGAAAACTTCAGAAAGAAAAAATTGTGTGACACAAAGAAATGCTACAATTTAAAACTATATATTTGAGAAATGAAATATCAAAGAATAAATTTGTATTTTTCATAAAAATGTGAAAACAAAAAAAAATTATGTTGTTGTTCTTTTTTTTCCTTTGTTTGCGAACAATTTTCCAGCTTTTCTTCTTTTTTTTTCAGTTCAACAGTGGAATTTTCATATTGCTTTATTGCAGTTGAAAAATTCCATTTCGCTTGAAGCGATTTGCTCATGACGAAGGGCAAATCTAATGCAGAAGATATTTTTAAATCAAGCTTTGTTCACTGTTATAGTTTTCAACCCCTTGTCAAATATTTTCTTTCAAAATAAAGAAACAGAACGAGTGGAAGCATAGTGATGAGAAAAAGAATAAGAAAAAATAACAGATAAAAAGGTAGAAAAATGAAAATTTTAAATTCAAACTTTTAGTCAGTTTTCCATTTCATATTTTAACATTTCTACAAACGAACACAAAAATCCCACAAAGATTGTGCGGTAAGAAAAAGACTGCATTTGACATCTGATCAGAACCTGACAATCTGAGAAATGCTGACGATGTACATTTTTTTCGAAGAAGCCTTAAACAAATTCCCAAATGTCCAATTCTTTATTTTCCCTTGTTGAACTTTTTATTTCATCATCATAGACTTGGCTTTGTGGTGAGGGAAAGCTTTGTGGTGGTGATTTATTTTTTGCGATTGAAAATTTCTCAAAATCCATAAAACGTAGCTTCAACACCAGGAATTCTATTATAAAAACGATTCGATTGGCAGGTACATTCGCAAGCCACAAACGCCATCCGGAGGAAAAACAATTGCGGAGCTTTCATGAAAACTTCCATCCGGGCATTGTGAATTTGCATTAGGGCTTTTTGTGCTTTCGTCTGCGAAATCATTCTGGCATAAACCATTTCATTGTGCGATATGATAGTTTTGATTGATGTAGTTCAATTTAATTTATTGGCATTTGGTTATTGATGAGAGTGGGTCACACGTTTAGTTGTGGCCTCATAGGACTGAGTGACCGTCACCTTTTTCCAATAAATCTCACTAACAAATATATTCAATCCAGCAGCAGCACGCCACATACTTTTTTTTTGCAGGATTAAACAAATGCGATGAACCGGAATGGAGCCGTGAATTTCACTTTGATTGTAAAATATTTATAGCATCGAACATAAATAATTAGCCGAAAGTTTTGCGTAACTTCGATTTAATGACTTTCAAACGCCGATTGATTGGCAACGAATCAATGTCAGTCGTCGGTAGTTTTTAATAATTTATGGAAATATTTCGCCGCTCATTTTTGCTTCGCTTGGTAAATAACATAATTTTTGTAAATCACCAATTTTTCGATGGATGTGGGCAACATTTCGGTGGCACGTTTTGTGATTTACGATTTAAAGCTATGAAAGTGAATGAGATCGAAGGCTCTTTACATAACTCAAACATATTGAAAATAACAAATGCTTGTTGTTATATTTACTGGTACATTTGATATCCAACAAATACTCCGAGAACGTTTAAATAAATAAATAAATGGAATTGTTCTGGATCATGTTTCATGTCATTAAGATCGAAATGGAATTCGAAAATAGGATATCGAAAGTACTACTTAATGCTTTCTTTTAAACTTGACAATTATTGTGTGTACATGCGAGAGATACAAAGTCAATTACAATTGCAGAGCATTGAGATGTTTTCTTAAGTATTAAAACATTTTTTTCCCACATTCAATACAAGAATCGAGCACCAGCTCACAAAACTGGAATTAATTTGTTATTGCGTGCGTAAATAATTCATTTTCAACTTATTAACAAATTGCTAGCGCTTTATCTTTCACCACTTAAGTCTTCGTCAATGATCGCACGAGAAAAAATAAAAAAAAATATATATTCATTGCACATTTAAGAGATTTGTTGGAGCACTTAAACGACCGTTAAATGCGATAAGAAATTCATGGAATTCTTATTCAATGCTAGAAAAAAGAAACGTTCCATTCGCTTCCAACTGCTTGTAATGTTTGTTTAATTTTATTTTTATTATTTCTCTTCTACAAACCTCGCATCAACTTGTTGGATGGACGAATGGAAAAATTAAAATACCTGTTTTCTTTTTCTTTGGCAATCTTTTATGCTATTTATACTCAATTCGAATGCATGTCAGAGGTCAGTTAGTAGAAGTATGTTGTGCGGCTCCAGCGACACATTCGAGCGCATGGTATCGCACTGTGGCGATGATTAATATGGAAATTTATTTGAAACACCATGAACCATCCATAGCGAATGAATTGCTAACGAGTTTTTAAAATAACATCATATTTCTATTCGATGCTTAAGTGAGGGCTCAACGCTGAGCCCGGTGAAAAGGAATATGCCTGAGAAAATTAACTTTTTTTTTTATTAATGAAAAATTTACATGCGCAACGGCACGAGTTTTTCGATATCTATCAAAGATATTTTTTTAACTTATTTTTGTGTGATTGCTTGGGAATTAAATATGAGTCGAACATATCAGATGGCATTCATTTATTTTCAAAAAAAGATATATATATATATAGTTATTCATTGGACATGTTGCTTTGCGGTGTTCCTGAAATAACAAAATATTTGCTATAGCAATAACGAAAAACATAGAAAAATGCTAATTAGCTGCAATTTTGTCATTCATTTCTCTGTTCGCTTATCAAATTAATTAATTATAATTCATGTTGATTGTTGACGTTAATTATTTGACAAGCTTCTATGCGACATATATCTGCTGAAATCACTTGATCAACTTTGTTTACTCAAACTGCAAACAAACTGACGGACTCTGGAAAAAAAATAAGAAAAAATTATTGCTTAATTAACTTGAATTTTCGCTGATGTTGTCATAAAAGCCTAATTGTTCTCTCGCTTCCCAGGTCATGTTCAACGTTTATTTACATAACAGGATGAATGGCCCCACTGGCATTTCTAATATGAGCTATTCGCACATTGATAGAAACGACCGGGGCGATATGAGAGCGATTGTGCAATGCAAAAAAAGAAGAAGAATATTTGAGGGACAAAATTGCTGATGCAACCAGTAGACAATGCGAAAATATTTTATGAAAAATAATATTCCCTGAAAGTGGAGCATTCTTGAATTAATTATGCTGACAAATGACGACGACGACGGCGGCGATGATTCCAATTTCGATTTGTTGTTTTTAATTCGTTCGACGGCCTGGAAAAATATTATTTGCTCGCAATGGCAACTGTCGAATTCCATTCATTAACCAAATCCAGGAAGTTGATGAAGTCAACCGAGAACAAAAAAAAAATCCTAAAATCAAATTTATAGTTCACGAAATTTCTGTCCACAAATGTTGCGATATTTTGAGAAATTTTCATTCATAAAACTCTGCCAAAAGTCTACACGCATTTGCTTTTTACTGCCACATGTTGACTCATGCGACACCACCAGGCACCAAATAAAAAAAGAAGCGTTTTCGAGATTAAACGGATTTATGCGCTATCATATTGCTTTGACTGATGACAAATAGCACTTGACGCTAAACACATGTGAGACTTCAATGGCGTCGCATATTCACCAACTTATTTTGCGCTTTCTTATAAAAAAAAAACCGTACTTCGAAGAAAATTTCGCATTTGTTTTGTACAGGAGTGTCGATGCGATAAACATTTTTTTTTAACAATTTTCTTTTATTGCTGACATGGGTAAGTCCTGAAAAGTCGATTCAAAAGAAGAAAAAGTTTTCTTTTTGGAGTAAAGTTTCGAAAGTCGGTTGTCAAAGCCATAATTTTTTTTTTATTTTTTATTCAAATCATTTGACATTTCATCGACCGAAAAATGTCCAATTCCCAATGAGCATTTTTTAAGAAAATGATCCAGCTCTGATTGGCGATGGGCAATAAATCCAAAAGTAAGAAAGACGAAAAAAAAAAAAACTTTTCAGCAATCCAAAATCGTTCCAAAACGCCAAATTAGGCGTGTGAGCCAGTTAATATAAACACGGCTCCGAATAAAATTGAGAGCGGAAAGCTGTGGATGGGAATGTTAATGTTATGATGGGAATTTCTGACACTTGTTTCGCGTTGTGCAATCTGTTGAATGTCAAGCTTCCTGCTGTGGACGCGCGAGTAAAACATTTTTTTGATCAACTTTATTATGGAATCTTTGACAAAGTATTTTTTTTTTTACTTTACTTTATAAAACTTGTCGAAAACCAGACATTTTACAAATGAGTTGTAATGCCATTGGAGCACGTGACACGTCTCAGATCTTCAATTTCAAAACAAATATATTCATTTGGACAATTCAGTTGTACAAACTGATGAGCAAGTGTCAACATTACCGTTCTCTATGATTATGTAAAACATTAAAATTTATAATTTGTTTCAATTTTTTGTTGACAACATCATGAGAGTGCTGATAAGAAAGTATTTATTCATGATGGGGCACGTGTTGAAAGTGCGGCATTCGGTGCTGCATCATTTTACATTCCACTTCATTTCGAGTTTTTTTTTTTTTTAGAAGCAAAATTCAAAATTAGAATCTATGACGAGATTTAATTAATATGTGAACAGTTTAGATAAGCGACAAGCTTTTTGGTTTCAACAGTAAAAGTCGTAAATCTTTCATATCGCTCATATGGCTTTGTCGTGAGTAAAAAGTGTGTGATTCCCAGCTAGTACTTAAGAACTTCAATAATCAATTGCTTATTTATGATGCCGCCACGTGCCTCAACTATTTTTGCAGGAGAAATTTAGAGATACTTAAATCGAAATTATATTATTTTAGATACACTGGGGACATTTTTCAGGACTGTTAAATACAACTGGACTAACGTTCCCAATGTGATTGCATAATTTGATTCCACAAAGTCCCATCGCAACTCATCGACAGTGTGACAATTGGTTTATTTTTGTGGGCTTATTTCAACTGCCTGCATGCGGTATATTTTGCTTTATCAATTTTTATTTTTGTCCGTGGGCCTTTTTGCGCGGTTTTAAAAGCTTTTTGTGATATCGAGCGTACGCCACTTGATGGTTTTTGCTGTACGATTTTTTTTTTGTCCATTTACAGTTCACTCGCTCGTGCCATGGTTGAATGATAACAGAAAACTCAAAAAAAAAGAGTTTTAAGTTGATATGATTGACGAGGCCCAGCGATAGCTATCAGCCAACCGTTTATTGCCGACATACCGTTGGTCTGGTTTTGATCATTTTTCAACACTATCAAAACAAAAAAAAAAAACTTCTGCCGACACTAATTGAATGGTGTGCGATATTTTACAGCTCGATGACTTAGTCGAATGACTTTAATTGAAATTATATTTCGTGAGGTCACAGATTTCGATATCAAGCTTGGAAATTTTTTTTGATACACCTTCGCGAAATTCTCTTAAAAATAATTTCAACTTAAAATCAAGATAAGTGAAATGAAAAATATGAATAAATCCACAGAAAATTGCACCTGTCTTGTACTGCTCGTTGCTACGTCATGTGTAGGTGTCTATTAATTTTTTTTTTCTCTTCGAAAATATTTCACATCGTCACACATGCTTTAATATCTGCAGACCAAGAAAGAAAAAAAAAGATTCTTTTGAAGTTTTAATATATGAGAGCCAAGGTCAATAAATGAAAAAAATAAGATTTTTTTTTTTTTGTAAAGGAGAAACAAACAATTGTGCAATTATTTAATGTGTTCTGGATTTTTGATCACGACAATTATTTTTTTTTTTGCGCGGTTGATTCGTGATAAGGAAGAACTTTTTTTTGTTTCTTTTTCACAAAGTCTATTTTCAGCATTATTATTATTTTTTTATTTATTCTTCAAGTGGCACGAATCAGTTTTTTTTTTTTTCGTCGCATTTTTTCTTATCTATCAGGTCGAGTAATAAAAACCAAATAAAATGTTTTCAAGAATTTCCCGAAAGCTCAATGCTTGTGTTGTTAGACTACGGCTCACACGTGATTGTCGTGATGTGTTTCACATGTCTCCGGGTTCGGTTATCATTTGCGCTATATTTTCGGTACGATGTTTCTCTCTCTTTCTATTTTTAAGGCATATGATAAGGTGCCAACGGCAGGAAACACACAAAATCCTGCCCATTATGGCAGAAATAAACGAACCATTTGCGTCGTCGCTGCCGTCTGAAATGCTGACGAAAGCTCTAAAAATTCTATTTTTTTTTGCCTCTCAGTTCATTTGAATTGCCTGCGATAAATTATTGCTTCGCTTATCACTTAACTAATGATTGTGAGTGAATGTGTGATGTTTGTTTGTGCAGTATCAGCACAAGTAAAGTAAGAAGAGTAGTGTGGCACATGATGATGGGCACGAGTTTTGCTTTTTTTTTTTGAATTTCGTTAAGTACTCGCATCGCACTTTTTGTCCACCTATTTTCCTCTCACTACCTCACCCGCTATTATCAGCAACATTTTATTTTTGTGATTGCGATTCGAATTTACATGTTTTCCCTCATCCCGTGTGTCTTCATCAATTCGTGTGACTGACGTCAAAAAAAAAAGCATATCAGTTGTTTATTAGCAACTCGCGAGCTACGCCCGCAAATAATTAGAGCTCTCATGCAAATTGATTGTCGCTGATGAATTGTGATAATTTGTAAGTATTTCGACATGGCGTCGTGATGCGAAAATATTTCAATTGGTGCAGAAAATTAGTAAGTTATTTCTACTATTTGGTAATTTACTCATGCAAACGCAATGATTTACAACCGACGCAGAATACATCTGCAAAATTGTTAGATTAAGTGTTGATATTCGGAGATGATTTCCCGGGCTACATTTCTTCAATGATTCACTTGTTTGTCAAGCACTTGTGATAACTTTGAATTTTTTTTTTCCATGTTTATTATGCGACAACTTTTCTGTGTCATCAAACTTTGTTATTTGCTTTCGAAATCGATACACATTTCAATTTCAGCAATGTTTGACATCTTAATGGAAATTGGAAGAAAATCAAAGGAAACCTTAATTGAATTGTATTGCTTTTAATATCATTAATTCAAATGGGGGGAATGGGGAGGAGGAGAAGTGAAGAAATCATTAGAAGGTAACATTTTAATTTCATGAGGTTTTTTGAATTCAATTTACGATTCACTTTTCGATCATTAAATTGTATCGCATTGAGGGATCCTTTTCATTAGGAAACAGCAATTAAATCAACATTGTATATGCATGAAGGTTAGGAAGCACCTGCTCGGCATTAGAAATGGAAGTAGCAATTTCATCGAAGTAAAATTAAAGGTTTATGGGCCTCGAAATGTTTTTAACGATTGATACTGCAGGCAACTCTCCTTTTGTTTCAAATCCATATATCCATTCGTTTTTATGTTCTCGGTGAAGAAATAAATGATTTCGAGAATTGTGGAGACCACCTATTGGGAATTTCGGATGGTTTTGGTCTGTACGGTTGCGGGACTTAAATTTTGTGGGCAATTTCACTCTCACTCACGTTCACTCTCCTCATTCATTGTCTGTCGATTTGTCAAAAAAATTCAAAAAAAAAAAAAATTTATCTCTCGAACAAATCACTGAAGAAGAGGAAAAAAAAAAACATTCCAACAGTAAATCCATATTCGGGATAAAGAGTGATTTGTCTGAATCAGCACCGTAAAACACACCCGAGACGAGTGAAGGATTTCACTTGTTAAAATTTCTGGCATTTCTTTTTCATGGGTCATCTTTAATGTTTATCTATCGAAACAGTTTCTCTGTTAAAAGTGGTTTCATCGACGGTAAAATTAATGGCAAACATGATTTTACCATTCGAAGGAACAGAACGGTTTTTTTTTTGGGTTACTCATTTGGGATTGAAATTGTGCAAAAATCAATCACAATTCGGGATGGATGTAAGGCGGAGCACTAGAAAATGAATTTCTTTAACCTCATGCTGTGCATCAGACGAACGAATTGATGTTAATTAAGAAGTTTAGCCTTCCTTTAAAAAGAAAAATGCCCTGCAACTATTTTAGCAGCGAAAAAATTTATGAAATTTGGTGCTCACATAATAATCTGAGCAGGTCTACCTACATAAGCTTTATCTCTGCTAAAACCATCTGCCTGCCACCTCTAAAGTATAGAATGAGAGATAAGGCCTAAATTATAATGTCATGTTAATGGATTTGTGCATCCATTCGACTGTGTGACCAGAAGCAATAGACGGTGGTGGTGGGAAGAGCACAGTGAAAAATAAATAAAGAACCAAAGAAATTCCACGATCTGGTTTGAACCAACAAAATATATATATGCGAGCAATTTCATGAAAATGTGCAAAAAAAAAAATATAAATAAGAAAATGAAAAAAAAATTTAATTTGATTAGTTCTGTGTGGTCTTGGCATGGACCGAAGTATACGAAAATCTAAAATTGTTTTGCCCGTGAGAGAGCGAGAGCGTTGTGCATGTTTCTGCACCTGAACAGCAGTTATCGTAAAATGCTTGAATGCAAATTTTATGCAATGGACAATTTGTTATGTTTGACTATAAAAACCGAGTTGCTGAAAATTTTTCTGAAAGCAGAATGAAATTGATTTTTACGGATCCGTTGGGAAGTTTCAGCATTGACGTTGAATTTGCACAAAAATTAATTATCGATTTATAAATAAATTTGATTTCACACTTCTTTTAATAACTTTACAAACGTAACAATGCAACTAAACTTGCAATTGAAGCATTCAAATGTCATTCACAATAATTGTTTTCTTTAATCCAAATTGAGTCAAAAAAAAAAAAAAATCATCAACAATATTAAAATCTTTAAAACAAGAACAAAAAAAAAATTGTGCCATCTAAAAGGCAAAAGAAAACGAAAATCGAGACCAAAATTGTTCATCTTTTAGGCGTGCAAGCAGCAACAGGAGAACACACAAGAGATTGAAGACGAGATATGATGATTGAATATGTAGGTTTAGCTCCAGCGAACGAGCATTGTGTGGGAACGAATGAATGTTATATATTCGATTCTGCTTTTATTTTTATTTTTTTGCTCGCACTGGCCCCGAATGGATCGTCGCCATCGAGAGACGTTTTTTTTTTCTTTATTAAATGTGTATCAATCCAATGCTGATAAATGACCTTTTAAAGTAAATTCCACCACGCTCGTATTTATTTCAAGAATGATCCATCGAAATATGTAACAACAATTTCCGAGAGCGCGAAAGATTCGATCGCCTTTTGATTAAATTATTGCTGCGTGGTTGTGCTTCGCTTTAACATCACCATTATGGTTAAATTAACGCACAAAGTAGGATGAGAAACATGAATTGTGCTGGTGCAGCGTCGCATATGGATGCGATAAATAACAAAAAAAAAAAAATTGCCCGAATGTAAACCGAAGAGCAGAAAAAGATAAATCAAATTAAGTAATTTAAAATTCAATCAGTAGTCGAAAATAAAAAAAAAAGCGCCACACACAATGCATTGCAAAATGCGGTAAAATTCCGGGGCTCCTCTATGGTACGAGTGGCCCAGTAATTGAAGGCAAAATCGTTTTCAAATTCACATAAAATTTTACTCAATAATTTTTTATTTGTTCTGTTGTTTACCCCCCTAAATAATAGTTCGGTGCCCAGCGTGCAAAACAAATCCACAACCATTGAATATATGGGATGGTGGCGCAAAGCAAAGTGATCGAGGGCAGAGGGAATAAAAAATTGCAAAAAATATTGATTAATCGAAATTTAATTCCATTCATAATTGGATTTTTTTTTGTGTCCATTTCGCATTCAATATTTTATCCTTTTGAATTTGTCGTACACCAAATAAATATTAAATTCCTTAGCACCGAACTGAAAGGAAGCGTTTGATGTTATTTCGGTCATTGTGTGAGTATTTCGATTGCAGCAATTTGCGGTTGGTTTTTTTTTTCGCTGAATCGAAACATATAAAAAAAAAAACATGAAATAGAAATTGAAACAAATTAACAAACTCATAAAAATTGGAAAAACGACGATGGTGGTCGACCGTCGCTTATGGTTGCGGAATGAATGTTTGTTTTTCGATGCCGCAGAACAAGGATCATCAAGGAAGAAGAAAATTTCATTCAGCTACCTGCTGGTCAATGCCGTCCATTAATAATTGAATTTTTGGCAATACTCCAAGACATGATTCACTCTTTAGGACTCAGTGGTTGGACATACCAGCACAATATGAGCATCAAAATACATCAAAAACAAAAATAATGTACCATCCATTGTTGAATCACGTACGAGTTGCGGCCTCCAAACACAAAGGGATACCTCATATGTTGTAAATTTGTTGGGTAATTAATTTTAATGGTAGTTTGCAGTCATGGAGGCCCTGTTGTAATTTTGCAGACAACCATTTAGAGAGGGAGGGAGATGGAGAGAGAAATTTGGGTATGATATTTGTGCCTTACAGAATTTTGCTGGTAGGTAGAGAGTAGCAATTTGACGGCTTCATCAAATGAATTTTTCTTCTTCTTTTTTTTTTTGGGGGGTTATGATGGAAAAAAACTGACTAATCGCGAGAATGTGTGTATGTGTGTAAAACCGCTGCAAATGAGTTTCGATAATAACATAATTTGTGGCGAAATTAACACAATTTTATCGGGCTGCACACGGCATGGTCTTTTACGTGCTGGCTTTTGTGTGTTTTTGAAGGTTTCCCACAGCGTATGCCGCCATTGTCGCTCGCTAGCAATTTACTTGTGTAGAAAACTAACGTCACTTTTTTTTTAACGTCAGTTTATTTTGAAAAATTACGTGACACAACGATTTGTCGTCCACTTAGTTCCAATATTATTTATGTTAAATAAGGCAATTTGCATGAAAATATTTTTGTCCAACCTAAACAGTCGGTGGTCGGTTTGTTGGCATTGTTTCAAGTATAATTGCGAGCACACGGGAACTGATAGCGACGCTTTGTTTTTATTTTTCATGGAACATATCATCCAGAACTGTTTAGCGACACATTTATTTATTTTTTTTGTGAAACGTAATAATCGCGTGTCAAATTATTGTTTCCCTCCTTTCTATTTTTCAAATCCAATTTCAAGAAAAAGAGAAAATATTTGTTGATTTTCTCAGATATATGTTTAATTTTCTTCCTCTTACTTATGTCAACACGATGTAATGTTCGAGTGGATGACAACAAGAAGCGTGTCGTATAAGTAGGCACAAGTAATCCGTCAAGGAGATAAATGATGCGTCATTGAGTGATGCGAGAGCACATAATATGCGAGTCTTATTGGAGCTTCGAAAGGCTTCTGCAATGAACTGATACGAGCAAAAATGATAAGAAGACATTGAAATTGATTTCAAAGTTGTTTAAGAAATATAATAAAAGCAAATTCTTGCATGGTAGAGCTCCAGTTGGGAAGTTACAATAAGAAATAATGATTGCTCTTATAGATGCATAACATTCTCAACGCTCTCATGAAACTTCCCGTAAATCATTCATCCCGATTTGATTCAATCAAGTTTCAATCTCTCGTTTTTTGCAAGGCGAAAAAAAAAATTATTTTTGATGAAAATTCGAAATTGATTTTCGTCGAAGGCACAAGAATGAATCGAAGGAAACGACTAATTCATTTGATGTTTTCATCAATGTTACTGCTTTTCCCATCATGATGAAAACTTGACGACAAACAAAAAGAAAACAAAAAATTTTCTTCAGCGAAAATGTTTTTATTCTCACACTCGATTCTGCCATATCATTATTATTACTCGTCTTATTCGATTTTCTCCCCCTTTTCCACCCACTCAATTGAGGATTATGGATTGTATATAACATTTTTAGGCTCGTGAAGATTTTTTCTAACGAATCGATGGAGTAAGAGTCTTTTGGGATTAATCCATC
The DNA here is from genome assembly GCA_018397935.1 of Propsilocerus akamusi. NCBI lineage: Eukaryota > Metazoa > Arthropoda > Insecta > Diptera > Chironomidae > Propsilocerus > Propsilocerus akamusi. The sequence continues at coordinate 25,020,881 of CM031468.1, read as the reverse complement.
GGTTGAGAATTCACTTCTAGAATTTCACCTTCACACAAATGTACTTGGCAATCTCAACTGATTGATGGGTCCCAGAGAGTGATGAAAATCCTTTACGGAAAAAAAATCCTTATTTTCTATATTAAAAAAGAAACAGATGAGCTTATTACAGTAAAATGAATTTGTAATTCAATATAACTTTCGTGTCGGCATATAATCAGAAATCTCCTATTCATCGAAAAAGCTTAACTTTGAGCAGCTCGAATGATGAGTTTTTTAAGGGTGGAGGGGAAGAAAAGTTCAGATTGAGCCTTAAAGGCAATAATATACATTTTCCAATGATTTACTACTCAGATATTTTAATACACCATCGGATGAGCTGTCGATATATTGGAAAAATAAATTGCACAATTTTGGCAAATTGGTAGCTTCCGTTAACTAGTCAACTCTTTTATCATGGCCATCGGGGCGAAAAATTTGCATTTGCCATCGATGAATTTATCAGAAAGAGAGCTAAGCAATTAAATCAGTCTGCAGTCATCTCTCATTTAAAAGCCATTAAAAAAATTCTATCTTCTAAAATTGCATCGCAAATGTGTCCTGCATAATGATGACCCAATTTTGTTATCTCGAAAAAAAAAAAAAAAAATACGAGGATGATGAAACGCGGCAGACTAGAAAGAAGAAGACAATAAAAAGTGTTCGATTATAGCAAACTAAATCTCCAAAGCGCTCAAGGAGCAAATTTTCATAAGAATTGGTAGCGATATTTTTGATATCGCGAAAATGAGCGAAGTAAAAAGAAGACACACGACACCAGTCGCGCTCGAGAAACCAAAATAAAAAAAAAAATGTTTATCACAATTTCATAGTCGGAATCTTTTCTTCTTCCACGCCGAAAAACCTCGGTCGGAGTCTCATGAATATGAAATGATGCCAGACGTAATAAATTTTATGTATGCGATTTTTTGCCGGTTCCATCTTGCTACAATAGCAACAAGAAATCTAAGACACGTCTTACGAAAGTGTCTATCATTCTTATTGTCGTTCAATTTGATTCTTTTTATTTCACGCTCTCGAACAGAAACTTTTCATTTTTTCTTTTTTTTTTCGAATCGAATCTGATGAAGCATTTGAATGCAAATTAAATTTCCGCTGCAAATTGAGTTTTTTTTATCGTAGGGGTGAGGGTGGAAAAGGCATTTTCGCAAGAGGTTCAAAGTTCAAAGGAATTGAAAAAAAAAAAAAAAAACTTTGTTATTTCGCTAAAATATTCATGCTTAAATCTTTACTACCACCTGTAATCTTGTACGAGTTGGCTTGGATGGATTTCATTACTAGTGCAACAAGCAACTCATTCTTATTCTGTAGCTAACTTCATGCATTTTAAAATACCTATAAAAGTATCAAAATAATAGAATTTGTTTTTTATATGACTAAGAAAATATTTTTGCTGTTCACTTCTCATCTGATTATTTTATCATACCAAAAATAGAACAGCAATTCCAGAGAAATACCAACAAAAAGTGGTTGCTAAATAATTCACAGAAACTTGCGCTGCTCGGATAAAAAGCACGAGAATAAATATCCGATTATACTTTGCTGATAAATGAATATTTTTTAAACATTAAAAGTAAATGAAAGATATAATTGCAGAGCTACTCGAGATATTTCATCAAAGTCCTGGGAAAATATCAAAGCTGAAATAGAAAGGAAGCGAAGGAAAAAAAACGAGATTATAATTAAATCCAGGTCGACGACGGCACGATATCAAGCAATTACAATATATCAACATAATAAGAAAAAAGGAAGAAATGGCAGTAAAGATTTTTCATAATGAATAGGGTCGGTTCTTATTGTTTTCAAGTGCCATCTCATCATTCTCTATAAGAAGCAGCAGTTTAAATTAAGCTCTGTATTCAATCTTTCAAAATCTCATTAAATTTGTTAATGCAGGTGAATAATAGAAATGGTTCAAAGCGAAATATTATGTCGCTATTGGGTCACCTTGCGCAATATTAATGAGGTCGTATGCAGAGATTGAAGACAATTTAAGAAACACCACGACATTGTATCATTATTGCTAATGATAAGAAAATTTGAAATGCTGCTGTCAATGGTGGAACGTCAAACTGAATTAATTTTTTTGCAATTCAGACGTCGGTGATCTTTTTAACTCTACATTTATGAATTATCTACGCCTTAATGAAAGAAGCAAAAAAAGAAAAAAATTCCTATTAGTCATCGAGAAATGTTGCCTGCGTCGCATATTTATTATTTCGTGAAAGGACATCGAGGTGCTTAATTGCTTAATTATAACAATCATTTCAGGGCCCGGAAATTTAATTAGCGTAATCAACTGCCCGGCGATGTGATATTTATGATACTCGTCCAGTTACATGAATCTCGATGGACGGCTATTGAGTCCGAAATTACACGTTCAGTGGTGCAATGTTTACGAGTTTTTTCATTTGCAGCAAAAAAAAAAAAAACTGTACATAAAAGCATATTTTTTTTTGTTGGTCCGCAATTTGCGCTTCTGAAAATGTATTCACTCCTGCTATGGATGATAATGATGATGTAAAGTGATATCGATTTTCGGAATGTACTTCGTCCCACAAATTCAGGTAGGTCAATGTGAATGTCTAAACAAACGAATGAGACATGAAATTGCTGCCGTCATTCGAAACGGAGGAAAAAAAATATATAAATTATGTAATGATATAAATGGCACTCGATTCACTCGGTGGTATTTCTTAATAATTGTTTAAGTTACAATTTTCTTCTCAATAATTTAATTTTTGTTGAAGCTCCACGGAGGCATGAAAAGCATTATCGAATGCCCACCCATTCGATGGGGTGACCAGCACGACAGAAATGAAATTCCGACGGAATGTAAAATTAATTTTTTCGTCGATATTCTCATCGTGCCATCATCTCGATTTGTTGGTTCAGCAGTAGCAGAAGCGCAGAAAAAATCCAAAAAAAAAGATAAATAAATGGCACAAAAGCAAAATACATAAAATTACATTCTTTAAATCAATTACCCGCGCCACTGTGACTGTTTCGCGATGATGATGCGTGTGGTCGGTTATAGTCTATAGACTCGGGGTCTTCGAATATTACTCGAAAGAGACACTCGAGTGAAACATACGATCGCTAAGATTTTGCATCAGCGATTCACTGATAAGGCTTTCGACTCGCTGAAATTTAAATACAATGGGAAGATTTTTATTCAATCGCGATGCAAATTTCGGGCGAAATAAACAGACTCTCCAATCGTAAATTGATGACGAAATAAAATTAGAGATAATTTAGCAATCACGTCGCAATAAAATGATGATTTACCATCTGGATCTCTTTGGCGAGTGAGTGGTTCGAATGGCAGTGAATCAGTTTCTTTATGAGCCGCCCAAGGAATTTGCTTAATGGAAATGCGACGAGAAATCGATCGCAACAAAGCGGAGGCTGTTTGTGCTCATTAAGCAACCACATTGTAAGCAAAATGATGGTGGCAATGGTCCGGGACCACCATGGCGTTATGTGGACTACACACAAAGAGTCCTTTCACTTGAAAATTTTATATTTTTTTTTTTATTTACATAATAATTGGGACAAATCCTTCATTCGTCCGCGGCATTTGACTTGCAAATTCCAATTATATCGGTAGCTTTTTTTTACGGCTTTGGCTCTCCCGCTGTCTCTTGATGGCTCGTTTGTCCCGTAATTATTCCATTTATTTATTTCTCATATTTCGAATTTTTATATTTTTTTTTTGGTCTTCCTTTTGCTCCTCGTCACTCAGTTGCTTGCTTTTTTTTTTTGGTAAAGCTCTTTATGGGCGTCCCGAGGAACGTTGAAGAAGAAAAAAAAATATTTATTTAAGTTTACAAGGAAGCAAAAAAAAAAAATAACGAAACATGAAAGAAATTCATAAAAAATTGTTTGCGCACAATTTAAATGAGCAATCAAATTGAAAAGAAAAAAATTATATGCAGAAAGTTCAAGACCTGATTCGTCGCGTGTATATTCAACTTTTCCTTTTTTTTTGTCTTTAAACAAATCGCGAAATGCAAAATGGTAATCACTTAATTGGTTTGTTTTTGGCAGGCTCTCAATTTGACCCACAGAAAACCACTTAAAGGAAAGAAAATAATTATTAAAATTATGCAAAATTGGTTTGCAATAAGAAAGGACCTAATTAATTTATTCAGTGAAGGCTTTCAGTGTGAGTGGATGGAAAGTCATTTTCTCGTATTGTGCAAACACCAAAGAAAAAAATTTTTCATTCAATTAGGGAAAAAGGTGCTCAGTGGTTTTAAGAAAAACATTTCAGAAGTACAGCAGTCAAATCAATTAAACCTTTAGAAAGTCGAGAGCTTTTTCGGGAGGGTTGTAAGAAGAGCTTTCATTCTTAAAAATATTTTTCAATCAAAATCAATTTCTTTACTTGTAATTGCGGAAAGTCTCCCCCCAAAAAAAATGATGAAACCTTTTCCTACAATTTTATTTAATTATTTGTACGCGTGCAGATCGTGCGAGAAGGTCAATAAATTGGGTTGAATGGTTTGTGGGTTCTGGTTGAACAAGTAAATAACATTTTTTTTTTGTGCTCATGATGACGTCAATCAAAATAACATGTCCCTCAACTCGGAATCATTAATTTTGTTATCACCGCAGAGCGTGTACAGAGAATTTTAAAACACGATTTTTATATTTCTGTCTCGCGTTATCGGTTTCAATCGGGTCAAAATCGCATAAACGTCCTCGGTGATTTTGAAAGAATCATAAAAATACTTAAAAAAAAAAATTAATAGTTGTTGAGTTCTATTTACATGGAAAAGTAAGAAAACTTATATGACAGATTGTGCTTTGATTCTATTTTATATTTTGTTGTCATTCTTGATGGTCTTGAAGTGTAAATTGTAAACAGCGTGTGCCGTTTCATGCTCTTATCAGCAATTAAAAGCGTGTTGATATTGTTAAAGCTCGTAAATTTTCGATGAACAATCAACGAGCGATACATGCGAAAAAAAAAGAAATTCTTTTCAGTCTATTTTTAAGTATTTTGATAACACATTTTTATAATAAAATTTACTTGAACCGTTGTCTCGACGCGAAACGAAATAAATATTTGAAAGGGAAAATAATTATTTTAAATTTCAAATGTCAGCAAAAAAATGCTCTTGGGTTGCCTACGTGTAAATTCTCTCATAGACCGACGGAGGATGTTTGTTCAGATTTCCCTTTTCATTGGAAATTTATCAGCTAAAGTTGATTGATACTTTTAAACCGATTTCGAATGCAAACAAAAAACAAATTATTCAAAATTTTAATGCATTTTGATTCCTTCAAACTTATTACAAAACTCAAAATTGAAATTGATTGAAAACAAAAATTGCGTATTGTCGTAAAGTCATTCCACAAAAATTCACGATGAACAAATTTTCATCGAGATATTTTCCATGAGAATTCAATCAAAAATTTTACTTCAATCGATTCCAATAACAAAAAAAAAAATCAAAATTCTGGCTAAGCTCAAAATCCAATCAAAAATTGAATTCGTCAACAAATCGATTGGACGCCCTCGCAGATAAGTCGATGAGTCATCAATATCATTCAACGTTATCTTCTGTTAGAAATGAATCAAAAAGTTGTAAAAGTTTTCACAAAATTGTTCATTTTATTTCGCTTCAGATAAAATAATTTTGCTAAAAAGCTCTCAAAACTTAAACTATGCAAAGAGGTTTCAAAATCAAATATTTACTAAAAATAAAAGACCAAAACTGATGAGATTTGAATTTTATTTTATTTTTTTTTCTTATTTGTGCGAAACAACAAAATTTTAATTTTTGATAAATGAGCGACATGATGTTTGCAAGACTAATTTGACTAAACAAATGTGTTGAAATTATCGCAAACATTTATAATTTTTTTTTAAATATATTTATGAAAAATAAGATGTCTGATTTGGAGATATTAAAACAAAGCAAGAAATTATTCAGCCAATTTGTGAATATTTGGTGGGATTAATTTCTAAGTTATGTCTGTTGTCAATCTCTTAAGAATTTGTGCCGTTTTTGATATAAAATATTAAATAAAAAGTGGTCAAGACTTTGTGACAACTTAACAATCGCCACGAGGTGCAAACATTAAATTGACAACATGAAAACGAAAAACTACAATCCAAACACTCCTCGACATATCCGTCTTGCTGTGATTGTCAATTCATATCGCACAAATTTGTTTGATAATTTAAAAAAAAAACTTTTATGAGGCGATAGATATTACAGAAATATTCATGTCATTATAATTCATAATATTTTCATTAAAAATCTTTTACGGATCATTAATAAGCGCGATCCAAGAGCCGCCAACATTCGGTGGACTCTGCACGAGACAGTCATGACAGCACAGCGACAATTTGAATAATTTTTGTTGTGAAATTGATAATCGATGAGACGAAACAAAATGCGTCACAAGAAAGTCGTCTTTATCAAGCCGACTCGGGTGATATTTATTCGAGCGCACAATGACCACAAAAAAACATGATTGTAACTAAATTAATGAAAAATATTTGATGAGCTATTTTTAGGTTTTTTAAAACAACATAAATCTTTACACAATTCTAAATCAAAAATGTTTCAGTCCTAATTAACTTTCTTATCAGTGACCAAAAAAAAAAAATTATTTAATGTTTCATCAAAAAGATTCGTGATCGTGTCACGTTTTTGGCATTGCGACGAGATTGAGTTATCATGGATTACATTTGTGCGCCATGTGCGTCAAAGCCGCACGACAAAATAAAAAGGTTCTGGTATCAGGCGATATTTATCAATGGGTTATCACGTGAAAAACTCAGTGACTCTCGTGCGACTAGCCTCCGACCATTCAATTAGCTGTCATCACAACTTTGTCATGACAATAAAGCTCGTTGAGTAAAAAACTTTTAATTGCATCACGTGGAAAGAAAAAGAAGAAAAGAAAATCTCTTGAAAACTTATTCGCACAGAAAATTTTTTCAATTTGTGCACTCGAACTTTTTTTTTCCCCAACAAAGTTTTTCATTCGCCCTTCCTCCAAACATTCATTCATTCATTCATTCAAAGGCTCTTTGTCGATGAGTTGTTGAAGAAATCTTTTCTTTCTTTCTTTTTTTTATGCGCCACATAAAATTTCCTTATAAACGAATACATCTTAAAAACGACGAGATGCAATAACAAGTCACTCAAAATCCGATTTTGAGATTAAAATTGAATGTTTCAGCAGCAGCGAAAGGCGAAATCGCGGTCTTGCCTAATTAAATTTTAATTTAATTTTCTGTTTCTTCGGATAAATCGTAATCGGCAAGATATAAATGATTGAAAGCAACTTTTTGTTGTTGTTTTTTTTTTTGCAGCTAATCCAGTCCAGTCGTACTAAGTGACTCTTAAGACATTTTTTTTTGCGCGTCAAATGATCCGCGGGTAATAAAGATTATCGACAACAAAATGATTTGAAGAAGCGAGCGACGCATAGAGACTGACGCGATGAACTTTAATTATACAAACATCATCAGCGGCACAAAAAAATACAGAAACGAATCTTAAAGACTTTATAATTTCATTTTTTTCAATCCGTCCGTTTTTTCCGATGTCGATTTCGGACGAAAACAAAAAAAAAACGACGCTAATAAGAAATGCCACAAGGAAATGAATTGTTTTGAGTCTTGCTTCGGGCACGCGGGCAACTCTTAAAAACTTAATACGGATTTTCATTGTGTAATTAATTGCCGAGGCTTTTTTTTTGTTGTTGTCGTCGTCTGTTTTCGGTCGTTGCGTTCTTGAAACTCTTTTTTTTTTGTTCACAGAAACGATGACAAAAAAAAAAAAATATAAAATTTGCGCTCGTCCTGCATTTCAGAATGGGTGGTTAATTTAATTTGATTCAATTAAAATGTTATCGTCTTCAGCTTGGATTCATTTTTTCTTTAAGTTTTAAACATATTTTTTTTAAATTTCCGTCTGTTTCGGTTTCAAGTGTCAATCCAGGGAACGCAATTTATCTTTCCAGGAAAAGCTCTGGGAGTAGAATGAAGAAATTACTATTGATCATATCTCTATTGCACCTAAAAGTTCATGCTCTGGTTGTCTTTAGTTGTGTCTGAGGTAATGGCACACCATTACTCCATTGATAAGAATCAATCATCCGTTGCAGTTCTGCAATGAAACGTTTTAGCAAACTTTGCTCTTTTCATCTCTTTATTGCTCTTAAATAACTTTAATCTCAAATTTTATATCCTTTAAGATTGTTTTTTTGCTACAACTTTCTTTCGTTCATTCGAGATGCTTTTTTTTATCCATTTTATTTAATTTGCTTTCGAGGGATTCATTCATTTTGTTGTTAAAATTGCGCAAAGTTACAGAAACTGTAAAGCAGAACACAGAAAAATTTTCTCCATTTTTGTTTGCATCTCAAGGGAGCAATTGTGCAATGAAAAATACAACGAAGGAGTAATTTATATTAATTCGGATGTTTTAATTTTTTTTTTTTTTTCAAATTGAAGTCAGAGACTCGCAGAAATGTGTTCTTTATTATCAGCATGATGCCATCTTTTACCATCCATGAGATAGCTTTAAAGCATGATGCCTGATGTCGACATTCGCAGTTACTCGCAACATTTTGCAAAGATATAAAACTTGTAATTTAATACGTTGCTCGTTCGCCTTACAACAAGCACATTTCAGTGCCATTTAATCCTCTTGATGTAAGTCGGATAAGATTAAATTCGAGAATTTTCAGTGCATCTTTTGACTGTTTGGCACACGAAAGACAAAAATCTTCTCTTTTTTTTAAAATCGCTTCAAAGCACTCAAATATTCTACGCTTGCCAGCACTTTCATTCGATTACAGTCATAATACTAAATCGTTGAGCTTGTTAACGCGTCACTCGTGCACATGAATATGTTACAGCATCAATGAAAAACACGATGGAAATGCGATCACCATTAGCATTCTTAATGTTAATTGAAATTTATTTCATTGTTCTAACCATTAAATTTCATTTCGCTTTCTGACATTTTCGCCCTTTCGGCCTCGCGTTCGCACACATTTGGTCGTTTGCGTCGCGGGGATTCATAAAACATTTTTTTTTTCTCCTTAGCTGCCAGAATCTAAAGCCAGTGAGTTGTTTTCATTGCACAATTTATCGAAACCAAACCGAGAAAAAAGAAAAAAAATCCACATTCGTAAATAAATAATTTTCTTAAAAGAATAATTTATTAATCTTGTTAAGGCTGCCGAGAGGGATTTTAACGAAATAGTCCGTGCAAGAGAGAGAGAGAGAGAAAAAGAGCACGCGGCTTAAACGAAATCAGCAGCGGCTCTCGAACGATAATTTATTGCCGAAAATTCAAATCGCATTTTATGTATCGCATTTCATGGCGGATTACGGGCCTTTGCGCTGGCATCGACTCGAGGGATTTTGGCACTTTTAATCGGTCTTTCATATGATTTTAATTATTTTGAAATATTCTCGAATCAATTAAGTCGTAATTCATTGAAATGCATCAAGTGCGATCCGGTGCATGCAATTAGTTCTGCAATTACACACTAAACACGCTATAAAATTTCATCAGTCCCAACACGCTTTTCTCGGATTAATTAACGAAACTTTTTTTCTTCTTATTCTTTTAGTTCTTTGTCTGTCTACCTACGAAGTAATGGTTATTAGCTGCAGAACGTGCACAGAATTGAAATTTCAATTTGTCTGCAACATTATTTGAGTAGCACCAAACCAGTATTACTTAATTGATAATTTTACCTGAATATCTCTTTCTACAACCAATTAAAAATTCATCTTCCAAAATGTAAAATACTAATTTAATTTTCATCTTTACATGTTGATGCTGCAAAATTCACGCCACACGTCGTTCAAGATTGAAGATTTTTTTTTTTTTAGTTTGCTGTGGCTTAATTAATTTTCCTCGCAACTGATTGTTGTGGGTTCAACTAAGTAGGTGTGATGTGTATCTATTTGCTGAAACTACCGAATAAAAACTATAAAGTTCATGCTGCTAAATGTGCTTTTGAGCGAGGCCACAAAACTACAAATTTGCAGTCATTTAAAATCATTCAATTGATTCAAGTCGCTTGTAAAGTTTCACGGTGAAATCGTGCTAGCGTGTGGCTGGCTCACCGGATTTTGTTGCCATAGATAGCATTAATGAAGTATTCGATCTGGTGATTTCGAATAAAAGCATTGAATTGATTGTTCTTCGTTAGTGTTGCGTTCGAAAAAATTACGGCAAGCAAAGTCCGGACTTGATGGAATTGATAGTTAGGTAGATTTTTTTGGCAGCTGAAATTTAGCCATTTCCCTTGTACTTCATTAGTGCGTGACGGCATGCACATCAAACTGAAATCCTTTCTCTTAAGGAAGTGATTCTTCTTAATATTAAAGATTTCGTCCAAGTCAGGAACTTGAAGGCATTGTGCCACACATGAAAGCCTGAAGCGTTATGCTTGAGAGCCTAAAATTATATAGACAGGAATTGAAGGGTGAACGGAGGCAAAAATAAAAGAAACTCGAAGTGGAATCAACGACTATAAGAAAAAAAAAAGGATTGTAATCAAAGCATGTCCATCGAAGCAGTGCACGAAATCAAGGGTGCATGAAAGAAAAATATCCGAAATTTTAAACAAAGTTACAAAGAGTAGATAGAAAGAGCATTAAATTAAATTTCGATAACTTATATATTTTTAATATTTAAATTTTAACTTCCATAATAAAATAAAATTCAGTTTCACTGACTAAAATCTAGGTTAATCTATGTCAAACCATTCTCAATTAATTTCATTCTATCACAAAACACCAGAAACACAAATTTCTTAGACCTTTGAAAGAATCTGATAAAACATAAAAAATTTATCCGAATTTTTAACAGAATTTTATTCATATTTTGTTGTTATTTAATTGCCATGCAGACTTGTGTGGAAGCGGTCAAGTGGTCAGCCGAATGAAAAAAAAAAATAATAATGTTAATAATAATAATCAACGACCATAAACACAAAACCATTCTCGTTTTGTTTAATGCACATCCAACTCAACAACAACAGACTTTGCAAGTACGACCAGTCGCACTTTATACACGTTCTGCTTGCTTTAGTTATTCGTTTTTTTTTTTTCGGTTGGCGATGATTTTTGTGGATGCATCTGAATGAGCTTAAGTCTTAACGGATTATTTTTTTTTTCATTTAACGATTTTTCATGACGAATATTCAGATTTTCGGCTGTCAAAATGCGCTCGTTAGAGCCAAAATCTGGTAATTGTTTTGAACTTGATTAAAGGATTTCTACAGAAGCATTTCTGGGACTGAATTAATTTTGGCCTTCCCCGAATCCCAATCCGAATCCGGTCGATAGGATAGAGAGAAAGCGATAGAGAGAGAGAGAGAGAATGAGCGGAAAAAAATTTATCGCCCGGAATAATTCTTAAGAAGTCGATTCACCACGCAGCGACCGTTTTTCTCGTGAATCACTCAAACGGAAGAGCCCATCAAAGTGAACACCATGTTTTTAATATTGCAAGCGAAAAATCCCGAAATGGTAAAATTGTATATTGCTCGTGTGCTCAGCCGAGCTATCCGAATGAATGACTGATTTCTAAGGCAGCAAATTGAAAACGAATTAGCATTACGGTCACATAATTTCTTATTCAAATGCAAAACATTCAAACACTTTTTCTTTACAACCATCACGCAAAATGATTTTACATTTATTTTAATTTTTTATTTTTCAAAAACATTTTTTCCGTTCTCTCGTCTCTCGTCAAGAACTCTTCAAGATATTTTATATGTTGTGCAAGCGACTGTCGATGACAAGAAATGCGCTCGCGAAAAGCTTTCCCGATTAGGTAAACACACAAATAAATGAATTGAATTTTAATTTTTTTTATTCCATTCGGTTTGGCGCGTTGCCGTTTTTTTTTATTTTTATTTTTTTACTTCATTTGCTTCCATCGCCATGAATTCATCAGAAATGGACAATTTTTTTATCGTCTTTTATGGTGCTTAAATGGTTCTATATGCTGTCGATGAATCCCATAGCTCCATAAACATATATTGCCAATATGTCTATGATGTTGTTTTTTTTTTATTACATATCTCAACTGATGCCAGTTAGTCTCACGACTCGCATACATTCATATGAATCATGGTTGAATACATAAAATGAATAAATCAAAAGTGTAGATTGAATGGGACGGTTTTTTATTTTACTGTGTATCGATACACTGTCGAATGGCATTATTAAATGGCAATCTTTCTGTCATGCCCGAAAAAGGCATAAATTTTTCAACCATTTTCGTCGGTCGCTACATCATACAATTGTCTGAGTTTCTGTAAAGAATGTTGCTCTTAAAACTTTTATATATATGGTTATTGAAACATGTGAATTGTGAAGCGCGCGAGTTGTTTCGTTCCAAGTAGCATTTGTGATAAATTATCAGCAATTCGTCTGCACTCAAAATGGTCAAATTGGTAATTAACATGGTAAAATCAGTCAAACATTTCATCGAACATCGTTTTCATCTAAACAACACTTTAACATTTTATGCATTCAATCGTTTTAATTAAATTATAGTTTAAGATTAAATAGTTTTTCGATGAATCAACAAATCTGACACAAAAACAAGTCGTTTCAATTAAGTGAAAAAGCTTTCCATTTTTGTTACAAGTAAATCGTTTTCCCCAAAATTGCAAAATCCATGCAAAAATGCCGCAACGCTCTGGAAATTTCGCACATTATTTTTTCTTCATCGGAAAAAAAACTGTTATTTTTTATGATCGAGCGGCTCCTCATTCGATGGAACCCTAATGAACATGAGTCTGGACTCTATAATGGACAGACGATGACCAAGGATGGTATGAGCAATAATTAAGTTTTATATATTTCGGGTTCACAATTTTACTGCGAACGGCAGATATTTTTTATCGCACTGCCAATTTCGGGGTCCGCTATCAAAACATGTTTGTCGCTTTCTTTATACACAACTTTGAGTTGGACATGCGACATTGGACAGATTTTTTTTTTTTTTTCTTGAAAACACCGTTTTTACTGTCAGCCCCATAAACATTAAAATGTTTCTCCTGAAATCTGTGTATTTAAAATATTTGTGTCGTGTGTCGGTCGGTGCGCATTTTTTGCGTCTCATGGGTATTCTATCCGCCCGCCCCGGAATCACAGTCCCGCGTCCAGTCAACAGAATGAATATTTGTCGTTTGAACAGCGAGAAATGTAAATTTATGTATTTTAGGCAGCAAACAAAAAAAAAATTAATTTTCAGAGTATGGAAATTCATCGAAATAGAATTAATTAAAATAAATTAAATATGTGTTCAATGTTTCATTAGCTGCGGCGCGCTCCATTCCCATCGATTATTTTTTTTTTTTTGTTGCTTGGTTGTCTAGTATAGAAAACATTTTTTCTTATAATGAATCTGATTTAAATAATAAAGAGACATTGGGCTTCTTAAATGTTTGACCTGTTACCGCGTGTGCCCAACGTGAGCGGTGAAATACCAAAAAAATAAATAAATTTTGATCGACAATTTATTGCCCAATAGACAGCCTTTTGGCGCTCAATGTCGGCAATTTTAATTCGACTTGTTAAGGTGTTGCATCGGCCGATTAGAAAAGATTCCGGAGAGAAAGGAATCAAAAGTTGAATTCTTCGCTTGTTTTTTGAGTGTTTTATGTATGGCTCGCTATAAAATTTTGAAATTTTAATTGACCGCTCTTGTCAAATAATAAATTTATATTTCAATTTTACAGCCTTTACGCTGATTTTTTTTTTTCGTGCGATGATGTTCGAGCGGATCGTATAATTACGAATGATGATCAAAATATATATATGTGGGCGATCTGTTGTTGTTGTTGTTATAATGACCAATAAATAATACACATATTTTTTTTAGTAGTGAAAAGTCGTTAAATTATCTTACGCGGTCCAGCTCGTTTTCCGTCTTTGGCTGTATCTCATTTTTCTTGTATTTCTTTCATTCAAAAGCCTTTGTAAAATGTAATAAAACGACACTCGACAGATTGGATAAAATAAAAAGCGGCATAAATGCAAATGTGCTGAAGTAATGTGAGCAGTATGGTTGTAATATCTGAGTACGTGGGAAAACACCTGCAGTATTCAAATTTAATAAGGCAATGCAAATTCTTAAACTTGTTTAATCGTACTTCTTGCTGGTACTTTTGGTAGGTTCGATTTGGATCAAATGCGACACGATAAAATTAAATTTTTAATTAAAGGTTATAATCTTGTTAATTTTTAATAAATAACTGCATCTCAAGGAACCACAACGGAACATGAAATATGAAAGCCATGTAATTATTGAAAATATTTAATGCACTTTCATTGTAGATTATCGCGATTTTACGCGGTTCTGGTACCGCAATAATTTAATGCTCATTGTCATAAGATTATTGTGAAATGATTAAGGATGATTAATTATCGTAAATTGAATGTTATTCATTGTCTTTAGGGCAAAGATTATGGATGGGATGAATTTTCAGCACAATAATTGATAAGAATCTTTTGGAGATTTTCGGTTGGGAACTTTTAAGCATTCCGCAAAAAAAAAATTTACCATTAAAAAAAATGTGCACAATGCCAAAACTTTCATTTACCAAAATGCAAGAAATTTTTCAATTTATTCTTTGCATGAAGTAATTATTCTGCTGCCGTTGGCTATTCAAATTTCCAAGTTTCTAAAAGTCCACTTTAAATATTTCATTAACAGCTTCAAGGGAATTCGCAAGAGTAGCATCAGAACTAATTTGTTACTGGATGTGGGAAATTGAAATTGAATTTTTAATAAAATAATGCATTAAATGGCTTTAAGCCATCCCTCAAAACGGATGTTTCAATGCAAACATAAGGATGTTGCTTCTTTCCCTCGAAAAATTATGAAATGCAAAATTCATTAACATCTTATATTAATCTTCGTACATACACATGGAAGTTACCATTTAAGCCAATTTTTTGCTCATGGGATTATCCATCAGTTCTGATAGGGTGATCAGATCACATGATATTCTATGAAGAAAATATCGCCCAGTGAATGATTTAATGTAAGATTGATTAAATATTCCATCATACGAAGTGTGAATCTTGATGTTGTTGCATCATGATGGACCATCACAGCACTTTAGTCATGTATAATGATGTTATGATTGACACCATACATGTGACGGGTAGGTTTGGTATAATAAATCCATTAAAATATAAATTAACAAAAATGATGCAAACGCATGTTCGGCAAAAGTCTTTGCAGCATTCTGTCTTTAAAATATTCGACGGGATGGCGCAAAGTGAGAAAAATAAAATAATTAAAGTACACTGGATGAGGTGTCTGAAATTGCCACAAATTAATGGCTTTTCATGTTTCGTCCCTCAACAAGATTCGCGAACACTGATTTTCAATCATTTTTAATTACCCGACAAAAAAAACATTCCACATTGCGGCCGAAATGGAACGCGGCCGAAACTGGCAGCAGAGATAATAACACCCAAAGTGCAATTTATTGTCGTTAAAATTATGATGGTACACACACAACTCTTGTTCTCTTGAATTTTGCGATTAAGGGCGAGAAATTTTCTGCAAAAAAAAAACTGCGATGCAGAATAAAATCTGCTAAATTGTCATTAAAGTCAAAAATTATTAAATTTAATTAAATTTTAATAATTTCTGTCACCGTAACGTAGTTAATTTATGGAAATTTTTCTTTCTACAGAAATTCCAGAATATTTTCGCTCATGAAATTAAATCGAAAATGATGTCAGGTCAATTTGATGCAATGATTTTTATTATTATGAAATTCTATTTTTACACTCCTTACAAACTGTTCCCAACAAATAACTACAAAAAAAAATAAAATAAATTCACTAACCAACGTCAATGATGCCGCACGAGCACAAAAGCAGCACAGCAGCGAGTTAATTTAATTTTCACTTCGTCTCACAATTAAATATTAAAATCAACTTTTAATTATCATTAAAAAATATTATTTGTTTCAAATTTATAACATCGCGACAGAAGCTCCGCACGAAGCACGACCGCGCGATGTTAATTAATTTCTGTTTCCCACACACACATACCGATAAACATACATACACACAAACAATCATCTACTTCACATTGCAAATTAATTGGAATCGAAAGAGGCACGTAATTTAATTAAAATCAGAATATAAAAAAATCGACTCCGCTTTTGTGACTCAAATTTATTCTCATAAAGAACTTTAAAAAAAAAAGTTTTTCGCAATCTGACAAAATATTACGGCGATTTTCTCCCATAGAAGTCCTGATAAATACTTTTAATTAATGGAAGATCAAATCATAGCGATATCACAAACCGTGCCGCCGTAAAGTTTTAATTTCTTGTCATTTTAATAAATATTTATGTTTGAATGTTTTAAAGATTTCTGCGGGAAGATACTGTTTGTTGAGGCTGCTTGCAGAAGCGAATGTTAATGGGAAAAGTGTGGCAAACGTGCCGTGGAGTAACAAATCTTGTCAACTTTTTTTTTTTCGTTTCTTTTTTTTTTCTTAGCCCTAAAAATTAATGCGAAACTTTTCAGAGTTTTGATGAGAAATTATTGTGCATGTTGCTTTTATATCGAACTCTCTTGTGATTAAAAGATGACAGCTTCGATAAGCCAGTAAGAGCTTTAAAAATAACCAAAATGAAATTTTTTTAATGTATTTGATCCAATATCTTTTCATCCAAATATCAAGAAATAATTTTTTAAGATTAATTGAACTTAAAGATTTGGCTCGGAAGAGATGTTGCTTCGACATCACAATTTCTGAGAAGCCAAAATGATGTTATACAATAAATAATCATAAACCTGTCATTTGACATATTTTTAAGATATGGTTGTTTATGATTAATAAAAAATAGCCATCAAATTGTGATTTTTAACATGATCATCCAACTTTTCATGCGTTGTCGTGTGAGGAACTTTTCAGTAAACCAAAGCGTTGTACGCTCATCAAAAAAAAAAAAAATCCAGGCGCTAAGACAATTCAGCCGTTCAAATATTTACACGTTCCCAGCCCCACACGACAATCAATATGTTAATTAAGAAATCAAACAACAGAAAAAACAGTGATTTTTTTATTCGATAAAAAAATCGCTTTGAGAAGTTTACGGCTTTTGAATGGATCTCATAATGACTTAAAATTCCACTCAACAAACAGATTTCAAGCAGCGCACAGTGCCTTTAAATTTGATAGTAATCTCATTTTTCACATGAAGGAAAAAGTCTTTGCTTCGTTGATATTTGGGACTAGATGCTGATTCAGCTAAAGTGCGCGTAAAAAGCCAGAAAAATGTTTCTGAAAGATCGAATCTTTCTTTGTACATGCCGTTGCTGTTACTCGTTTTTATATCATCAAAAGCTCCATGAAAGCATAATTGAATTTAAGTTCGTAATGGTTCAATTATTATTCAAGCATTCAACTGAAAAAAAAAAGTTCGCTGAGCGCAATAAACATCAATTTTACTTAAATCCACCACCATCGATGCCGTTTCGTTTGCTTCCGCTATTCGCCAGTGAGCTTAAAGAGCAAAACAACTTTTCTATTTTTCTCTTTTCTGCTATTCAGCAACAATTTTTTTAAGCTCCAGATAATGGTAGCCGATTCGACTGTGGCACGCGTATGGCTTGAATTAAATACGAAACCATTGCCACCGACACTGAACCGAAGCGAATTTAAAGTTCAAAATATTGAATAGAATGGCAATGAGTGAGCTCGTTGTTACTTACACTTCACATGCATTTTCGACCTTTCTTGATGACTCATTTGAGCGCATGTATCGTGCTTGAATGTAAAATGCGCATCAACCGACCGTGAATTAAACCAAAAAAATAAAAAATATTTAAAAATCATCGATGCACGAAACAAACGTTTTCCAGCAACATGTTCGATGTATCGATTAGATGTGACTTTGAAATGTTTTAAACTACAGAATGCTATATTCATGCTGCTTAAATTGTAAAGGCAATTATAAAATTCAGATAAATCTGCATTATCACCTTCAATCCGATTATGGTCAAATTTGTATGCCTTTCAATAGACATCGTCAATTAATTTCGCAAAATGGCCTAGAAAAATTATTCCTGTCAAATTCACTTCAATTATAATTACGGAAAACAAAATGTTTTTGTTGCTGAGTGGACGCAAAACGTAAATCGACAACAGTACAGGTAGTAGATTATGGTCTAATGATTTAAGCGGTTGAGAGGATTCGAATAGCCACGTCCATGTCCACACAGCATATTCATATGAGTGAGCAATATTTTTTTTTTATGATGAGCCCATTGATTTCTTCAATTCCATCAGGCCGTATCATATTGGGGCTTTTTTGTTGTTGTCGCTGCTGTTTGGTTCACGACTGTGATTTTCTGTTTACGCTTTTCGGGCATTATGGCTTCATGCTCGTCGAATATTTTTAGCAATAAGCATAATTTTATGCTTTCATATCCAAATCCTCCGAAAAAAAAAAAAAAATAACAATTTTAACGAGTTGAGTGCCCCAAAATTGAGAAGCTCGTTGTGCTTCAAAGTGCCTTTGCTCTTTTTATCATTTGAACGTTCATTATTTATGATGTCAATTTGCGTTTATGTCACACGACAGAAAAAAGGTTATAAAGTTCAATGTGCGATGATTTTCACACTTTATTAGTTTTTGAGCTTTTTTCAACGTAGACATTTTGGGCTATGGGCAATTTTTTTTTATCACCTGAGGGTCGTTTATTGCATCATTTCTATAGAAATATCCTTTTTAGAAATAGTAAGATCTTGATAATACATAAATATTCGTATGATGTCATTTATGTCTTATATGCTTGTCAATGAAATTAAATTAATTTCGTGGAATGAAAATCAATTCACAAAATGAATATCTCGTGAATTTCGATTTTCTTCAAAATTATTATTGAAACAAAATCAATATTTCATCACGCTACATTAACTAACATCGAAAGTTGCTACCATAAATATTTGAACACTGAATCACTTTATAAAATTAATACTTTTCTCTATACTGATGTTGTTGTTGGTGGATTTAGTTTAGTAAACTCGATGAAAATTCAAAGTTTTTTTTTTCTTGTGTTGTTTTGTTCGTTAATAGAAGTTTGTAGAGGATGTCTCAGAAAGGAAGCAAGTGAGGGTGGCAGAAATAGAGAACGCTTGAGGAACGTAATATAAAACTCTTGGTAATGGGAAAAGAAAAACTTTTATTCACACTTTGTATCAGCATTTTGATGTATACGAGCATCATCAAAAATATAAACACATATTTTTATGATGCATTTAATATTCTGTATTTACAAACTTTAAATGTAAAACTTTATTTTATCGCTTGTAAATATGTATTGCAATTTTGTGGAAAGCTTTTGAAAAGTTTGTATATATTTTGAAATTTTTAAGGATGCGGTAGGAGTTTTCTGCTAAACTCGTATTCTTGTAATCAAAACCGTAACACGTTTCTCATTTGCACAAATTAACGCTCCCCATAAAGGAATAATGAACTTGTTGGTGCTGATTATGAGTCAAGAGATTTAAAATTTTCAAGCTATGCGTGCTTGAAATTTAATGGAACCTCCTAGACAAATGCAAAAATCTTTGAACCAATTATTTTGACTCGATATAACTTTCGTCGCACTGAAATTACGAAGATTTTAAGTTTTGTTATAAATCTGAAATAATTCAAAACTTTATAACTTAAACTTCAACTAAAATTAAAGGAATAAATATTAAAATAATATCCTTTTACAACAAATATATAAATCAAGCTCTTATTCAGAAGCTTCAAATTCCACGCCACAAGAAAATGTGCCAAATAATCATGAATGAAGGACAAATATATCGCAATAAAAACGATAATATTTTTATTTTAATCGAATGAATTATTTTCATGCATATAAAAATTATGAACCGAAAAGAAATTGCTTTTTACTTGGTCGTACGTTAGATGGGGAAAAAACGATAAAGAAAGACGATAAAATAATCATTTGTAAAGACCTTGAGAGTGGGCGAAAAGACAGAGATGGGCATAAATTATCATTTAGCCATCGTTTACACAAACTAATTCTTGCTGAGCGGGAATGCACAATATACTTATTGCATACAAAATTGTAATTTCCAGAGAGATAACTGAATGTGTGATTAAATAAGAGACGAGAGGAATTACAAGAATTCATCTCCTCCATTGGAGGAGTGGCTTGAATATTTCAGAATGAAGAAACTCATTTAAATAATTATGCTAAGTAATCTCTCTGATACTTTTGGAATCTCACTGTGCGCTGTAAGTTTTTTGCTGAATCAGTGTTGACTGTGGTCATGAACGAAATTGAAGTATTTTTAGATACAAACCGATATTTATGAGCATGCCACTGAGTGAATTAAGATTAAGCGGTAATAATGATTCAATTGAATTTGTTTTACAAATTAGATTCCTGACGAAATTAGCATTTCTTTGTGCATGTTTTGTTCCGATAATTTTCGAAACTCGCTTGTTTGCCAATTCTCTGCATTCCTCTTGTGCACATTCCGTCTCTTTGGCTTGCTTTCTGCTCATTGTTCGCAATGCAATTTATTACAATGAAAAATGAATTTTTATTGGACTTTTGATTAATTGTATGAAAACAAGAAAAATGAGCCATTCTTCGCCAAAGTACCAGCCAAAGCGAGAAAAATATTCTGCTGCCATTCCGTTTTACTCAATGAATGGCAGAAAAGTATTTTTATAGTTTCGAGATTGCACAAAAATTATCTTGTTAAACATTTTTCAAAGCAAACGCTGCACAAAAATAAAAAAATCTCTCAATTCCATTTCGCGATATGATTTATCGTGTATGAGATTAATTGCGCAGGCAGTTAAAGAGTTGATGGGAAATAATTGTTGCTGTGAAACATTACGATTTGCAAGCGTTTAAAAGACACTTTCAGTGTTTAGTGCCATCATCATGATGACGATGGCGAACCATTTAAAAACTGACTCAATGATATTAATCATGCACGCCGTGCACAGTGTTTTTTTATTATTAAATTTCTTGTTTCCACCTGAATGACGCGTCATTTAGCATTTAGCAGCAAGCTCATAATCGCTCGCGACTATGAACACGGCAAATATTTATTAGCCATAAATTAGCGATGCAATATTTGCAAGAAACTTCCATTAAGCGTGATGCAGAAGTGCAATAAAAAACAATAAAATAAAATAAAACGAAAAAAAATAAAATATTTCTTGTGGCAGAATTTTTTAAGCTGAATACAAAAGCACCCCAGAAGCAGCATCAGAAATGATAAATTGAATGAACACATTTTTGCTGCATGAATGTTATTTATGTGAATTTAATTGCAGCAATAAACAATGAGTAATGCTAAGTAATTAGTGCTCCAAACAGGCACCGCCAGGGTCCAAAAGCCAGTCATAGATGATTCAAAAGGATAAAAATCGTGGAAAATTCCTTTTTTTTGCACCGGAAATTTTTTAATTTGCATTATTTGCTCTTTTGCAAATTGAAAAAAAAAAAAACACGTTGACAATGCAACAAGAAGAGAATTTTCCTGCACTGGAATTTGTAAAATACAACAGCAGAGTGATGGTCTGGTCTGGTAGGGAAAAAATATTCCATCCAGAAAATAAATCCCATTTTAGCGTTCCGAATACAATCTGTTATGCAGGATTACGGGAGCAATGTGGCTTTTTTTATCCCGTAATGTGGCTTACTTTCATTAATCCATCCCATTAAATATTATTCCAAATGAGCGTAGAGTTTATGAAAGTGAACTGTTTTCATTTTTTTCCATTTCACAAAAATTCACTGAATTCTGGGGCAAAAACAGAAATCCCAAAATGATGCGACTTGTGAGGAGAGGATGGTGGGGCGGGGGATATTAACGAGAAACGAATTATAATATATTTATTTTTGTTTGTTTCCTTCGTTAATATTTTGTTTTGTTTCTGAATTTTGGCAAACGAAGACAACAACACAACGTGATTAATCGCATTCAATTTGTATCTCAGTTTTTTTTTTCGGTAAATTGCCGCGCGACACCAGTCATGAATGACCAGTTAACGCTCTCTCTACCTCATGGGGCTTTAAAGTCGGCAGACAATAAAAGAAAAATTTTCAAAATATTATGATTAAAATTGTGAAATTTTTAATTGGTTAATTGCGTAATATCGTAAATATGTAACATATTAAGCGCGGTCATGATGCACTATATGAGGCAAATCTTTAAAATAAAGATGTGATTTAGCATTACGAGAGCCAATTATTTAGAAAAAAACTGAAATTTATATTTTAAATTAAATTTTTATTATTATTATAATTGTTGTAGATCGTGCAGAGGAGACTGGAAAAAGGCCTTATCTCTATCGCTCCAGCACAAAAGTCATTGTCGTATACATTTCGATTAAATAATTATTAAAAATGAACGAACAATTTTTACTGATTTAATCCAAATACTAATGACAATGACATGGACATAACTTTTAATGTCTCTCGTCAACGGTAATTAAAGCCAAAGCAATCAGGCCCGGTTTAATTAAAGTTGTGAACATTAATAATAACAACATTGCCTTTACGTGAGTAATACTCATATATGTATTTATTTGGTAACTATGTAAAAGTGATAACAAGCTTGGCAATCAAAACCAAGGGTAACTTCCCTAATCGGCAATTTTTCTAGTGCAATTAAATGGTTTTTCATTTCATTTTTTTTTTTTTTTGTAAATTTTTAATAAATGTAAGAACGTGATTTTTTGATTGAATTCTCTCCGGCGTTATGTGTTTCAACTCTAATTGGATTGTTCTGCATGCGATATGGTCTATTCAATGACACAAATGACGCAAAAATAATTTAATTGGAGAACAATTTTGAGCTTTCTGATAATGATGATTTAAAAAAAAAATTAATAATAATTGCATTCCATTATTACGTATGCGCTGAATATAAAAAATGCTTTTTCATCTGAAAGTGATTTCCAATTAAAGCTCCCGAAAAAAAAAAAAAATATTTTGTTCGATCAATTTAAAATCATTCCGGCAGCTTCCCGAGGGTTCTGAATGAATCATTATATATAAAAAAGGAGCCAATGAGCACGAAATGAGTAATTAATATTAAATGTTCATGAAATTAGCAGTAGAACTGGCGCTGTTGTTTGATGCTGATTCGAATTAAGCGATGATGATATTTTGATATGTGAAATTTGTTTCAATGATTGGATTAAAGTTCCACAAATCAGATATACAAACACTAAACATCAATTTTATTAACATCCTCAAACTTTTCGCTGATCAAAATGTTTTCATTATTGAGAGGGTATTATATTTTTGTCATCGTTGCAGTTTTATATCCAATTTTCAGTAGATTTGACTAAATGGAAATGCATAAAAAGCAATCATAAAATTTGGCATGGAAGCAAGCAAGTAATTAAGTTGAAATTTGTTAAGTTTTTAATAGTCGAAGAGTTTTATGACAATGCCGAAAAATCATTGAAGATTTTGCCATATGATCGTAAAACTTAACGACAAGATCTTAAATTAATTTGCAATATAAATATATTCAAAAGTTTATAGATCCATTTGATTCGGTTGTTTTCAGATGGAATATGTTCTATTTTTGAATAAGTTACTGAATGCGACTTCAAATCCCAACCGCATATCACAGGTTTTCATGTGGTTATAATGTTTCGTTATAGATAGCAATATTAAATTACAAAAGTTCTTCAAAACAAACCCACACTGGAAGCCGGTGGATGTCTAATGAACACTGCATCCAACATTGTCATAGCAAAATGTCTCTATGTAAACAAAGAAATTAAATTAGTTTGCTGCAAAATGGATTTTATTCGCTCATACAAGCCAACCACTGATATTGCGATGATACGTCGCAGTCGTTTTTAAAGAAATTTAGCAAATAAAAAAGAAAAAACTTTTGCAAGTTTCTGAACAAATTGAAAAAGCATTTTGCGAATTAGAGCATGCTCATGAATAAATATTTCCATCGATACCGTTTGAATAGAATCTTGAAAATGGCAATGTAAACATAACGATGGAGCTCCATTTATTAAGTCATTACTTTGATACAGTCGCTAGAACTGCAGCAAACACGCACACACACACAAGGAACTTTGTTAAAATTCATGTTTCATCGCTGCAGTTTCTCTGCTTCTTTATTGCGCAACCGACCAAAAGTCTCAGGGTTGTACGATAAGAATCTGTTTTTAGTTTGCTGGAGCGCTTTTAGAGAATAGCAATTTTCCGTCTCGACAACTCAATTCTCATGCATTTACGTGATGCCATGTCGAAAGTAGCAAAATATGGTTCAATTTTTGTTCAAAATAAATTGAATTGCAAAGTTTGTTTGAAAATCGTTTTCTTCTTCTTCTTTTTTCTCTTTCTCGTAACAAAAACTATTTATTTTCGATTCAATTAGAGGTGAATGTGTGCATTTATCATAAATTATATAATTGCTTCCTTTCTAATTGATCCATTGTGGCGCATATGAATTAATAATTTTCGGCAAATTTCAATTGCGATCGTTAAAAATGTCGCGGCATGACGCTCAAAGCTGGTGAAATCAAATTATCAATAAACTACTGTTTAATGGCGTCGCTGACAATATCCAACAATTGTCCACTTAATATCTATACGAGTAAAACAACATAAAAGAAGCTTTTCCCGTTGTTGTCATTGAGCTCGGGCTTCTCATTATTATTCAAAGTCCACCACCATACCAAGCATGAGCCCCAGACAGATGGTTCCATTGTATGCAAATTATTTCGCTTTTAATCATGTGCCATAATCATTATGCGCATCGTGAAGCGCATTTTATCGCGCCACTCGTATGTATTCATGTATTGCCTGTTTTTCCAGCTCTTTGGCATGAAACTACATGAAAGTCTGAATCCACTAGCCAAAGCAATATAATGGCTATGCACAATATATGTAATTGTCGTCGTGACTGAATATTAATTTGGGTAAAGTGTGAATTGAACATGAGGATTGTGTCGGAGTCAATGCAAAGGATAGAATGTGTGGGACGAGTGAAAACATTTTAAATTCGCCGGAATGCTATGTCGCGCGCAAACAAAACAATGCTTGTCGCGCGATTTATTTTTATTGTCGCTCGATTTTGATGCTGCTGATATTAAACAGAAACCTGCCAACAAAAAAAAAAGCGAAAACAGAGAGTGTTCGCTTGTTAATTGAATCGAAATAAATGCACATTGGGCAGTTTTTTATTTTTTTTTGTCTTTTTTTTTGCTTGTTGTCGATTGCATTCACTGCTGGGACATGAAGAGATGTAAATTTATGCATGCTTTGGCTTCATTTCTAGTGGCAGACTTTTTTTTTGCCTTTTTCAGGATAGTTTCTATGGATATGTAATCTGTCTATGCCTTAGTTGGAATTGTTTATTGGATGACGCTTCGATAGATGATGTAAATATATATACTCGTATGCTGATTTTTGCAATTTTTCTTCGTTTGCTCGACATCAGACTATCTTTGGATCCTTTCAGGATGTTAGTTAAAAAATGATAAATTACTTTTGTACATTTTGTCAACGACGTATAAAGTTTCACATGTAACATAACAATTTTTTTTTTTTTTCAACTTGTCGACTTTACATCACAATGATTTCCTCTTAAATTTTTCAAAGCGCGTACATCTTAATTTCATTTAAGATGCATGAAGGATTTATGGAAAGCTTTCTTTTTTTGACTAAGTTCAATTCTTCAGAATTTTCTTGACAAATTTGCAACCATAAATTCTTTCTACATTGATTACAGCACTTCACACATGTTAGACATGAGCATTGTGTGCAATCCTGTGGGAAAATTGTACATTGTGCTTGCTACAGTCTTGAACGACACGCAATTTGCATACTTCTCCTATAAGAAGATTGATGCTGTATTATTGTAGTCAAACATATGAATTTATACAAGATTTATGTAAATTTTTCACAGCCCTGCTTTGGTGCCGACTTTTGAGGAATGGGAATCTTAAAATTTATTGCACCAAGACTGGGCTAATAAAATATATTCGAGATAAAGTGCTCGTAAAATGTCTTCAATAAGGAAGCTCAATTATGGAGAAGATTCCACAAATTATCAGCTTCACAACCGACAGCAATTTTTGGTAAAATAACATGGATTTTCTTAAATTGTGTTAATTTAACGTTGCCTCAAAGATTTTTCTTACTTTTCAAAAACAATGAAATCCGTTAAAATTTTTTATGCACAACTCACAAAAACTTAGGCAGAACAAAAAAAAGAAATAAGTGCAATGGAATACAGTTGCGCCATTTAAATTCCAACGAATGTCAGTCTCAGGTCCATAATTAGCACATGCTTATAAATTTGTTAAAATTTTCAAATGAAACAAAAACCACAAAGAAAAACATTTATTATTATTCTTTTGCATAATAAAAAGTCGTTTTATGAGATCCACTTTAAAAAAAAAATCCGAAACGTTGCTGAAGAAGTGTTAAAATATTGCTTAATGATAATAATATGATAGTTTTTATAACACCTCGTTATCCGACAAAACGCTTCTCATTCGAAAAAAAAAAAAATACATTGATAACGACCCGACAGAAGACTAACAATTTTCAGTCTTTTTTCGATGGTAATTTGTATTTTAATGACACCAATGACACCACTTCTCAATGAATAAATTAGTTTTTCTTCTCGCCCCGACAAACAGCAGCGGGCCTGATGAAGCAGCCACTTCCAAGAAATTAGCATGCAAAACGTTGAACTTTTTTTTATTATTTTCTCACCAAATCACCGTAAAATTGGACGCCCGACAAACTCATCAGCAGTTATAGATGTCCCTCCGATGGGTGTTTTGGCTTCATTATTAACCAGAAAAAAATAACAATAATAATAACTTTAAGCCGATTAAAAACAAAAACTTTGTTTTAATGATATTCAAAATGTATATCGAAATGTTGACGGCACTCGGCCATTGATAGCACACTAAAATTGATAAGCCGGATAATTAATTCACATTGAAATGTTTTTGAAAATGCTTTCAGGGTTGAAATTAATATAAAGTATTAATTGCCACAAAAATTGCAACAATGTTATCGATGATGTCGGATTGGGAATTTAGTTTCAGCTTTGTGGCATGTGTAAACCTATTTATAAAATGTTTCAAATGGGGCCATCAATCAGTAGCATTCAGGATATATTTATAAGTAGCCCATATCATCAGCGACCTGAAAATCAATGCAACAACATGTGCGATGCTCATTATATCACAAAAAATGAACCGACCAACAATTTAAATGATGTTGCTCCTTTTTTTTTATTTTTGGCTCGAAACTCCTTTCGACAAGTTCCCATGCGTGATCAGAAAGGCATAAAAACGAATAATGGTAAAGTATCATTAATCTCGAACACGGCCTGATTCCCATCCCAACCAACAATCAAGCATTCATCCAAACATGGGAGATTTGCTTACAATTTACCAAATGGATTTTCATTCCGGGAATGTTTTTTTTTTTTTTTCATTTATGGCACAGATTTACGTACTCGTGCCATGCTCCATATATTTATGTCGAAAGGACTCAGCACGGCTCTACACATGTATGATGGCGAATGGTAAAAAAAAAATGTTTCTCGGTTGCGGTAAGTAGGTGATCAAAATGAGATCATCTTAATAAATAAAACATTATACTTTAATGCGCCAGTCGATTGAGATTCTTCGATATAGCAATTTTTGGGTATTTACGTTAAAATATTTTTTTTTTTTCATATCTTCGTAAATAAAGCCATTAAATTGATAACAACTAAATAATAAAGTGCTTTAAAGAGGATCAGATAGAAAAAAAAAATTCGGATGTGGCTTGAGCTTGGATAAGAATAGTAACTTAATTGGATGGTCACAAATTTATTTTTTAGGAACATGTCCTTTTTTCTCGGTAAGTTCTTAAGCCTTGTTATTATATTTATAAAAGATTGACATCAGTGATGGGTATATTTTGGCTTGTGAAGATTCTAAAGATATTGTTACATGGTGACTCATGACGCAAGTGAATCGACGCATAAAATGTCGTTTAAATATCCTTTTTAGTAAACAATTTACGAGCATTTTGCCTTTTAGCGGATTCTTTCATTTATGCTTCAAATGTAAGACACCATCATTAAATATTCCTTAAAAGAATCCTTCGAGATTGACGTCATTCATCGCGTTCCCAAATCAATAAAAATCAAACACTGCTTTTGGGACACTGACGACACGAAAAATGATGAGATTCTCAATGCGTGATGATGTTCAAACATAAATCATGCGTCTATCCGTGAGTGATACATGCAAATCTTCATTATCGCGAGCAAGTCATTAATCATTATTATTGTGTGGAAGAGTGACGTGTGAGTTGAATGCTTCGTGCTCGCACTATTGCTATTATTTCGCACACATTACATAGGCCAACGATCTTTGAGGTCGAATGTATTGAGGAAATGGACTAATAAAGATATTAAGGGCATCATTACTTATATTCCAGACGCGTTATTTGTTTTTGTAATGAGTTTCGACTCCTCCAATAGGGGACTGGGACACGATTACTTGGCGCTCCGGCACGATATAATTTTAACAACTTGAATACAATTCATCATTATGAAAAATGAATTCCAACTTTCTGAAATTGCGTAAAGTTTTCTTCGAATATGCTTTCTTCAAGATATTAATCAAAAAACAAAAAATTGATTGATTATTGGCGAGTGGATTTTAGCAATTTATTAAAAGAGTGAATCAAATGAAGTCCAATATTTAAGCATAAAGAAGAAAATCATTTTCTATTTTAGATTATACTCAATAAATTCGAAACCAAAGTCTTGAAATTAATACACATTCTGCACGTTGTTTCTTATCAATATTACTGAACATTGGACAGTTTAACACTTGTCACTTGGCACTAAGGCAATAAAATCCCTCAACGCGAACATTTTTTAACAGCTTAAAATTCCGCAATAATGCGATTCTCCATGGCGTGTATGATAACGAATGATTCATTCTTTAAGTGATGCTCGTCGTGTCGACTGTAAAATTGGTTAATCGGTTATGTTATGTGCGGTGTCGCTTGCCACTTTTTCGCTTGTCTATTTTTACCCACCCAAGAGCCATTTGAAGCACGCGAAAGCCCCACGAGTCATCGTGGCGAGCAGTTATGTGCTTAATGTCGCAGTTGTGGTTCAAAGAGTTGTGGTAAATTTTTTCTATTGTTGTCGAGTGTTACTTCATTGCCGAACATTTCCCAAAACAAACGCAAAGAAAACATTCTCTCACGGCTTTTAAAATTGACTTATTGGTATAAATACATCGCGCTCATATACACTCGTCGAATTCATTTGTCGACTTTTTCTCCATTTTCGATTCTCTTTTGTGTTTTCCTTTTGTTCTTAATGAAACTCATCGATTGAACTCGCAACTGTAAAAGCAATTCATCAGGAAAGAAAAGAGAACTTGAAGTTATTGATTTTTGATTGTTTTTTGCGAAAAAACCTTAGAAGTTAATGGGTGGGGAAGCAAACGATGATTTTATTCCAATTTATTCAATTTCGACATAAATATATTTTTTTGCTTTAATTTCGAGTGTGAGCAGTTACAGCAATTAGATTTCGATGAATTGCATAAAAGACGAACAATTTTGTCATGAATATTCAATAGAATATTTTTCCAAATATTTTCTCTCGATTATAAATATTTTGAATACCTAATTGGACCTTTTAGCCCTAATAGAAATTGTGCCCAAAAGACATAGAATCGAAACTGATCATTTTTTAATATTTATTAATAGAAATATTAGATGGAGATGTCGAAAGCATTCATTTTCCGTTGCTTAAAGGTACAAGAATGCAACAACAGTTTCTCTCAAGGTTTATCTATTTTTAATGAGACTTTATGAAAAGCCTTTATCCAAATTGTCGGCAACACAGCTAAGATATTAATAGAAAATATGCCGTAAAATTTCTGATGAAGACATCAGAACTATCAATTATAAATAGCTGGCACAAATTATGTAATTAATTATCGCTAAATATGTTTCTCTTTCAAAATTAATTTCTGCGCCATAAGTTTTTTTTTTGTCAAAAGTTTATTTTTGCCAATTCGATTTTGGCACAGTCAGTTGCAATGCTTTATTGATAAAATAAACTTTTATAAATTAGTAATCCAATTAGATGTTCCGGAAGGCCTTGTTGGAACCCAAATGAATTTACATACTTTGTGCGCGCACCGCCGCGAAAAAATAAAAAGCATTCCGCGGCACGGAATACAAAAAAAAATCGTTATGTTAATTCTAAATATCATCTAATTAGGATTAATGATTCAAACAAAAATGCTTTAATGGTGGCTGATTAAGAAATCGACAGTTATTGTCGTAGCAACATTGTAAATCGTCTACGAAAAGGCATAACACAGCGTGATACGATTGGCGATTGGGAACAACAAAAAAAAAATCCACGCCATGCCTTTAATTAACCAAAAATTTAAAGTATAACACTCGTAAAATGGCAAAAAAAAAGAAACTGAAGAAATAAATGCGAGAAATTAAATTTGAATCGAAGCTGTTGGTGCTAAATTTGATAATGCTGACGATTTAATTTTGGGGTGACTACCAAGAATTTTAATATATGACAGGGAGTGATAACTTTTCGAAAACTTAAAGCCCGAGCGGTTTGAAATTATGCTCAATTTGAATAACAATTTATAACATATTCCTAAACGATTCTGTTGACTGTCAACGAATTCGAGGAATCGCAAAAGAAAAACACAACTTAAGAACCTAACAAAAAAAAAAAAACATAATATTTTAATTTTGTTGTCAATACAAATGATAATTTTTCAGCGCGATCTTAAGAAGAAACTTTATCGGCATTTCGCTTTGATTTTGTGTATGTTCGATTGGATTGTCATTGAATGTTTATTGAGATTGTAGGATAGAAGCAGACGACAGGCCGAAAAGCATTCATCGATCAACAGACCACAATTGACCACTGTTCTTGTACAATTTGAAAGTCCATTTAAGTAGAATTAATCTCACAAATTGAATTGACAGGCTGAGATGAGTTTGAGTTAAAGTTTTTAGATATATGAAGTGTAGGAAGCAGAATTTTGTCGAACTTTTAACGAATGCATAATTGCTTTTTGGTGAAATTTTCATAGTTATTCATTCATCAACCGCTATCAGCTCAATGTTTCCATGTGTGCTTGATATAGCATACTCTTTTCGACAGCTTCTGTTTGCCTTTTTAATCCTCTTTTGGAGATGAAATTCATGTTTCTGTGGGTTATTTTATGAATTGAAAATTTGGATCATTTGAAATCGGTCGCTTTTACTCATTTTCATGAAGTTCACAGCCCAAAGCTCTCTCAGAAATGTGAATTGGGTAATAAGTTTTTTTGGTGTTCTGGGAGGTTTCTTATATAATGTCCGTAGCCGGTTGTTTCCAAACTAAAATTTTCTGCAAGGCTGATTGATTTAATCTGAACTCTCTCACTAGACATATGAGCAAGAATAACATTCGGTCTCGCCAGTTTTATGATTTCAGTTTCGATAATTGAATCAATTTTGCAAGGATGGCAAGTTTATTTCGATGAAATGATGCGATAGTGGGAATCTTTATTAAGTCTCAAAGCATGAGCTTTTTTAGTACATTTTCTATCCTTTTTTTTTGTTCTTGTAATCCAAGCTTTTTCGAACGATGTTTGCATTTGAAACATTTTTATTTTGGCGCTGAAACGATTGCAAAAAGCAAGGGATGCAGAAAAGGAGATTCATTATCGTGCTCTAAATCATCGCGACGGCCGTGAAATTCAAATAAAAGATATGGTATGCAATTCCAGCCATAAAACAAACCGCACTGGTACAACGAGCAGAGAACAATGGGGATAGCAATTTTTTTTTTTGTTCAGCGGTAAAATAAATGGGGACACAAGCGAATGGCAGCATAAATTTTCACGTTAAATGTAGAGACACATTTTAAGTTAAAAGTTTTCCACTAAAAGCGTGAATTACCCGAGGAATTTTGAATTATGTAGCCGAAAAGCAGATTTTAGTTTCTCATATTACGAGTGCAACCAATAATTTATACGAATTAATGGTGACAAAAGAAAAATTG
Source organism: Propsilocerus akamusi (assembly GCA_018397935.1). Taxonomy (NCBI): domain Eukaryota; kingdom Metazoa; phylum Arthropoda; class Insecta; order Diptera; family Chironomidae; genus Propsilocerus; species Propsilocerus akamusi. The sequence goes on along the minus strand of CM031468.1, from coordinate 24,988,701 downwards.
TCAACCACTATACATTCACATAACAGCTGAGAGCCATTATGAGCTTTCATATAATGTTTGCCTGGCCGGAGCTCATTGCGGAAATGAAAATGGACAACTCGATCTCAAAATTGAGATAAGGAATAGCAGATTTTATCAAACTATTAAACCTAACGACATAATCTGTTTCAATTAGGGGATTTATACGGTATAGCAGCACGCAACATTTCATTTCCGTGTCGAAAATTCTCATAGTCGGATTAAACACTTTGACAGCAAAAAGCCGACATTTATTTAAATTGTCATGTTCAGAACTTCTCAACCTGTGGAAATCCTGTACTTACATTAAGGAGATTATTCATAAAAGACATAAAACTTTGTAAGCTTTGCATAAAATGTTCATGATATTTCTGTTCTACCAGACAAAACGCGTCTGACCTTTGAAGCCTTGAATTCGATTTTTCATTGCATCGTTACATGTTGAATCTATTCTGCAATGATTGAGTGTCCCATTTCACCAACGAATTTTTCAAAGTTGCCATTATGGCCATCGTTCCGATGTAATTTTCTGGGAAAAAGAAATATTTGTCAAAACATAACGATGAGGCATGCAATGTTTGCCTTAACGAGAAAAATATTGGATCTCCTGAATTCTCATCAATTTTCTTCTTCATCGAGCCTGATGTTGCATGTATAAAAAAAATTAAAGTAAGTGTGGGTTTTCAGGCCCATTCGGCACTCAGCAGCTAGCACACCCACAAATGCTCCTCACTCGCTTATTTTTATATTTATATATTTTATTTTGCCTTGTGAGAAATATGTTGATGTCAAAAATCATTTATCAACATCACCAGGATACAGCACCTTTTTTTATGTATATAAATATAGTAAAATAAATTTTGCAGTTATATTCGGGGAGAAAATTAAGCGAATCATTTTAGGATTCCTTCAGAAAAAAAAAAATAAATATTGAATAGGATGGAAAAATGATTTCCCTCAACGAATCCTTCTTCGCTTTTAAATAAATTAAATTTGAAATTTCAACCACTATGCAGTAACAAGCTGATTGCATATTTGTTAATTCATATACCAATTGATCAGTTCATTTAAGACGCTTTCAAAAGCTCGATTTATAGTTTAATGATACGTCTAATTTGCAATTCGGTAAATGTTGAACCTCACCGATATGTTACCGAGAAATAAGGAAAAATTGATTTATGCTCTGGATTTACGATTTCCTTATAAACCCACGATGTACTAGAAGAAAGAAAAAATATTGAAAACAAATTTTTTTTATGTGATACTTTGCGATGCGGTATATAAGAATGATGATTTGGATTTTCAAGATGTGACATTAGCATAAAATCATCTTTCATGACATCCGAAATACGAGTCAGTGAACCAAACCAACATTGCTGAACTTTTCAGATCGGAATGATTGTAAGTGAAATGAAAGGTAGGAAAATATGATGAATAACATTTTAAGGATCCTTAAGGCAAAAAAAAGCATTCTGATAATACATTATTTATGTGAATATTACGAACTTAGTTTAATGGACTCAAATATTTCATCGCAAAGACGCAAACTTATTCATCGCAGGGCCAAAATATTTTTCTATTACTAAATGTTCGAACATTAAATCACGTGGCGTGATACATATTTAAATAATATACTGACAACAAGACGCAAAAGCAATAAACGGCGAAATATTCCAAAACCTGTTTTAAGAAATCTGAAACATATTTAAGATCCATAATATTGAGATTCGCTATAATTCAAAAACAAAATATTCGTTCTAGCATGCAGCGATGACAAGGAATACTAGAAATATATTGAATTTTATTGACTTCTACCAAAGACATTTATCATGAATCGTTATGCGGCACAGAAATAAAATATAATTTTATTGGAGCAGCTCTAACTGCATGCATGACATTTTCTTTTTGCCATAAATTACCATTTAAACGCATTTCGAGAACAGTTTTTCGGAGGGAAATGAATAATGCAATTTATATCTGGGAAATAAATTTAATGAAATTGAAATTTGAACATTTTTAATGAAATTTGGCGCTATACGAAACATTATCAGATGAACTCACATGACATGGATGCATGTATATTTTATGTGTCGACATAATATACGATACATTAATTATGCTTTTGCATAAAATTGAAGCTTATATAAACTTTAAATATTTACAAAGCTTCACAATCCTAAGTATTTGCAAATTTTCAAGTCTCGAAAATGTATCAAAAGCAATTTACATCGCTTAGATTTGTTTCATATTTACCATCGCAATGGAATGCGTGGGTGAGAAAGAGAGAGAGACACTAGAGCTGCCATTGTCGACAGCCATAACAGTAAATGTTTCATTATTATTATTCTGGTGCCATTATAATAACAATAGAATGGGAAATTTTCAACAGGAGGAATTTTCCCTAAATAAGTAAACACACTCGACAATGTTTAAAATGCAATATTCCACAAAGTTTCACCAACAACGGTTTCGGTCTATCATCACTTTGTCATATCATACAACATATTATCTATCTTACAGTGATTGCAACAGTTAGCGAGATGATTGCGTAACAGAAATATCAAACAGAAAATCATGAAGAATAAAAATAAGAGAATACAGGAAATATTGGGAAAATTGCCATTTAAAATAACATCACGGAAAACGAAATACTTCCTTATGAAAGTGCTTATATCTAGAACAAAACAAAAATAAACCGAAGGGGAGACCAAAGTATCGTAAAAATATTTACAAATTCAATTTGAATTGGATCATCATGTATCGCATTACAATCGATTTGCATGCTCATTTGAATTTTTTACCATTACCTGATACTCTTTCCTCTTTCTCGCTCTCTCTTGTTATCGACATCAAAGTGTAAATATTGTGTGTTGATGATATAAAAATTTCATATTCACATTGAACATCCGTACACTCGTAGTATCGAAGTTTTGTTTTTAAACCAAATCACACGATGCCGATTATTTATAGATGTTTAAATGCAAAGTTACATGGCTGAATAACAAATTGCTGATAGGTTTAGCTTTATCAATGGCAATCCACCCCAGTATCTAGTAATATCGACAAGGCCGAGCAGTAAAAAAAATAAGAAATTTCCTAGCCCGGAAGAGAACAGGTTGGCAGTCGGTAAGAAATTTTTATAGAAATTTACGATCAAAGTTTTGCCTCAATGTCAATAACAAATAGCAACTGATGTAATCGATATGGGATTTAGATCGTAGAAGTTTTTTTTTCTTTCCTCTTTTCTATATTCCGAAAAGGTTTTGCATTATTCAACCCAAAAGTTTTTTTTTTGTTTTTTGAGCTTTTTTTTGGAGAATATTTTTTAGTTTTCATCGAATGTAAGTTTCGAGAATTTCTAAAATCCAAAATAACCTTATATGAAAAAATGTAACTCATCCTAATGTGAAGGTTTCTTTATGCTGCTCTGATAAGCAGGTATCACACAGTATACTTTATTTATAAGCCGACAATATTTTACTAATAGCTTCAAAATATTTCTCGATTTCAAACACCAACCTTCGGTGAAAAACTTCTGTTGCTGATAGCTTTAAGATATGAAACTTTTCATCAACATCTTCTTTTTTTATTATTGAGAATAAAGCTTAAAGTCTAATACCATATTACACATCAAACGGGATTAAGCCGGTGATCCAATCATTGTGTCACGGAAAATTCGTAACGCACGATGATTAATTTTCTATTTCCTTTCAATTTTCTTGTTCCTTTTCCTCACATGACAGGCATGTACGCAATACACTTCGTATTCTTTGGCACATTCCAAATGTCTCAAATAAGTTTGGTATTTTACTGAGGAGCTCAGCTCCCCTGGAATGTCAGTCATGAGTTTGTTGCCTCCCCGGCAATGTTGGCAATCCGCATTGCGTTGCGAGTCCTACTGAAATTCTAGTCAGTCGATATAAAGAAAAGTTTATTTATGTGGCGCTATTCACGTAAATTATTCTGAATGATAAATAATATAATTAAAAAATTATAACACCAAAATGAATGAATTTCCTGAAAATCTAATGAACAATTTTGAATGAATCCCTCCCAAAGAAATATAAGACGACATTATCCGCGCTATATATTCTGTCCCAGGTTATTGGATGAAGAAGCGACATCTCATTCAGCATCACAAGTGTTCGGTTGCTGTATCGGATGGTGAAGTAGATATTTTTCCAATGATGAAGGTAAAAGAATTTTATTTTGTCTGTTGTGGAATTGAAAAGAAGAGACAATTTATTGATTTATTTATTGAAAAGATGTGACGTGGATCATTATTTCAATTTCATTCAATCCATCTTTTACTTTGCTCTGTCGATTTCTTATTTTGGTGTATTATATTGGGTCGTATATGTATGATAAAGTGAAAGAGAGAGAGAGAGAGTTGTTATTGAAGTAATACATTCAATAGGGAATACACAATCAATCGGTGGAAAGGAAAGAAATTATAGATTTTGATTAAAAAACACCTCACAGTTTTATCACCATGATGTGTTATCATTCCCCAATTGGCACTGAGAGAACGACGTGTGTAAGTTGATTGGATCGTGCTGATTTATGTATACAGTGTATGGCGTTTTTTATTGCCTTCTTCTACATCATTGATTTTCCACTAAAATTATCTATCGCTTATTGATTTTGCTTCCCGATTAGTTTGTTGCCACGCCACACACATCCGTAAGCACAAAATCTACATTTATTTATTGCTGACAGATAGTAAAATAAAAGCTACCGAATAAGCTCATAAATTTGCAAATAAAATATAGACGTGTTGGTTGTAACAGATGTGAGGTTGTGAAAGAAATTGAGATAAATTCGATGAACGATTTCGAGTGTTACTTTTTTATTTTGCAACTGCAAAAAAGAAAACAATCAGAACATTATTTAGATACGATTAAAGTTTAATGACATTCATCGAAGAATCTTCTGTTGTTTTCCTGTATTTTGTTTTGATATTTGTTTCATAGGATGTTGTTTACATCGTTGAATTTCCATCCTTTTCGCATAAGTACATTTTGCTGTCAAATCCGAATCCCAATGACTTGCTTTTGCGACTTTGAATATTTCTTTCTTCTGTCGCTTGTATTTTCCATGAATGTCATTTAGGCTCATTTATAACGAAAGCTTTTCCTTCATCGTGAAAATCGATGTCGAGCGAAAATCCGGTAAAAGCTTTAAATGAAAAATGAATGAAAATTTATGCGAGAAAATTGCTGTTTATTTGAATATGATTAAAGTTACACAATACGCCTTCATTGATTTTAAGGCGCAAAGAAAATAAATGATTCAGCTGAATAATAAATATAATGAGGCAAAGGAAATTTGCGAGTTATTCATGAGATTTCTCCTCAAAACTTTCCATGGAAAAATGCTTGCGCATGTTTTCAGCTTGGCAAATGTTTTGGAATTCCATCAGTTGACACTATAAAAAGTTAATGTTTTCCAAAATCCCTTTAAATGATTTGTTATCAGATTTCAGCGTGTTATAATTTCACAGATAACAAATTCATTGAATTTGAAATTATTATACAGAATAATTGCCCAATTAGTTTTACGTATTGAAGCTTCTTCTTGCGTCAGAGCTTTCATTTCATTTTCAAGTGTAGTTAACGGTGATTATTGATATTTATTATTATCAGTTTCACTGTTTAAATAACATAATCATCTAATACTCTAATGACTTAGACGAATATATTGTTTTATAATCGTGACGAAATCATCACACATTGAGGCATTGCGAACTTCCCTAGATTTGTATTCATTCTGAATCCAGAATATCAATTCAACTGCAAATATTGTTATGCTTTATGCTTATCGCTCGGCTGTTTCAATATTTCGCAAAATTCCTTTGCGTATTTAACAGCATTTTGTGGTACAATTATTTTTCACATCTATGCAGCGGCAATAGAAGCAAAGCGGCAAAATTTATTTCTACAGAACCGACAATTTTCGAAGCATTCCCTCATGAAATTTATGTTTATTTACTGAAACGTTTTTAAATTTACTTGTATGCCATTGCATTTTCGCTTCCTCCATTCCCCCATGGCAACAACAAAACATGCGAATGTGGAGGCTACAAAAAAAAAAGTTTTATTTAGTATAGAATGTGCACATATTTCGACCGAAAAACAACAAAAACCCATTCACTATTCGCCCACCTAGTCGCATATGCAAACAATACTGAAATGTTAATGCATCGTTTGTCTGTCGTTTGAGGTATTTTGCCTGTACACTAGCATAGACACTAACACAAACGGATGTGATACAAATTTATGTTTAATTCAAATTAAAATACATTTCAAACGTCCATTATCCAATTTTATGCATCAAGGCTTCTACTGAAATCCTGCATTTTGGATTTTCTTTTGCTGTAATTGAATTTAATAATAAATCAAGGTTCATTTCTTCCAAAAACTTTCTATCTACTGCAATATTGATAGACACCAAAGGGACAGAAAATGTGGATGAATATGTTAATTCCCTCAAAAAGATATCCCAAAAAAAATTCTCCACACTTGCAATTCCCTTTTGCAAACGGCAAAAGGGCGTCCGATGAAAGAGACCAAGACAAAAGTTATCGAATGAATAATTCATGCATTTGAGTTGGATTGTAACATTCCAAAGGCATTTGATATGCATTGGATATTATGTACGTTCAGGTTTACCGTCCACAATGTCATTCGGAAAATTGTTTTCTTCGGTAAACATAAGGCTCATAAAAAATGAGACTTCACTTCATATAAATATATTCATGTACGAAGGCTGTTTGATCAGCACTTAAAGGAACTTTTCATCGAATGACTTCCAAGAAATATTCATTGTGGTAAAAGCTTTTATTAAGCATAAGCAAGACCTGTTGCCAACAAGAAGTGAAAATACTTTGCATCACCGTCAACTTGGAATGTTTATGCGACGTTAAAACATTTTGCCATTCATCAAAATTTTATCGCGATAATAAATTTTCCATGATAAATGTTTTTTTTTTTTCCTTTCTTCTTTTTTGGTGGAAAAAATGTTCATGTAACAATCTCGTGGGCGTTCTGCGTTGCATATTTGTTGATATGATTTTTTTCTAGGCTTTTTTTGTGACATCAAACTGTTCCAGTTAATTGATGATGGTTGCATGGGGCTTTTAAAATGGTTCCATGATATTGGACCTTGAATAAGTAGTTGAATGTACTCAATTCTTAGAAAATATATATTGGACACTTCTAAACGAAAAATTCCATTAAAATTAATTAACAATCCAAATGACACTTGAATACTTATGTCAGAGAAATCATTTTTCATAATATCTCTAACCCTTTGAAAATGAAACACATTTTAATATCAACTGACAATGTGCATTTTCTAATTTTGTGAAAATATCCAACATCTATTCATATAAAACTTTTTTAATTTTTTTTTTTCTTTTATGGTGAAATGCAATGTAAAATTGTTTCTTGGTTTTCTAAAAAAAAAAAACTTCTCTTGCTCGAATGGGGAAAATTAATGCAATAAGCAAGTTGTACATTTCAAGATGTTACAGCCAAGATAACTTCAATTTGAAACTTTTTTACTTCAGCTAAAGTTTTAGGTTTTTTCCTCATGCGAAAATCAAGTCCCGAAATAAAAGGAAATGCTGAAAAACGGAATACAATCGAAAGTCGGAATGCTAAATTTCATTTTTTCTTTTGCCTCTAATATCAAATTTTAAAATAGTTGCCAGAGATAGAGATGAGAGTTTATTTGGTATTTTTTGAATAATTTTTAAGGTGCGGTCGAAGCCCTGAATGTTGTATAAAACGAATTAAACATTATTTTCCAGTGCAGCAACTGACTCTGCATGGCAAATAGCTGCTGCAATGATAAAAGATATGCTTCGTTTTGTCAAGATTTTCGTCATTCTTGTTATTTTCGTCCACTCAAATCTGCCATGTGACGACACAATGCATACAATCTTGCTCATAGTTGAAAACTTTATCTGCTTTCAATCTCATGGGATGTTGGCTTTCGATACTTTCCAAATTGCATTTATGTTTTGAGAGCTTCTTAATAGAAACTTTATTCTTCTAACACTTCCTCTAGAGTGCCAGCTTGCTCAATTTCTTCCGCGTTACCAGTGGAGACATAAATAAAATGAACAGTGAAGCATTCACAAATGGTTTGATAATTTCTTTATATAGATATAAAAACGAATGCTGGAAGAGAACAAAATAGAAATAAAAACGAAACGCAAAAAAAGTTTACGCAATAAATTCTGATTAGGAATAAAAAAAAGATGTTTATGAGTTGCCGTGGAAAACCATCTCGGTCTAGCAATATAAAAATGAGATAATAATTTTAAATATTTATAAATTTTCCTTTCTTAAAATTTGGGCATGCACTTTTGACTGAATTTTCAAGCTTTTGATATTTAAGCAGTGCAACCAGATTTTCTCAATTTTCAATTAATTTTTGAATTTGTTGAATTCTAAGCTTAGCTTCAGAAAGCTTCGAAATGAACTTTTGCGTTGATTGTGAAAAAATGAAATGCGAAAAAGAAAAATATTTTCAAGCAAAAAAAAAAAGCTTTTCAACGATGAGTGCACAAAAAAAACTTTTCTTTTTCCCTTAATTTTATGGTCTTCCAGAAGTCTGACCAATTTAAATTTACTTTTCTTTTTTGTTGTTTCATCGCAAATGAATTTTCAAGCTTCTTTTTGTTCTCCCCTACATTTCATTGCCACGGCCCACGATGTTGTTCATCACAACTCAAGTACCATAATTATGTAATTCGTTCCTTATTTTTCATCATTCATTTCATTCACAAAAGCAAAGTGAAGCTTTTGGGCAAACGTTGAAGATGAGATTGTGTAATAAAATGATGAAAAGAAAGGAAATATATTTTTCTCATTTTATGAGTCGTTGACGAGTTTTGCTGCATGCGCAAAAATGCCATTAAACGTTTGTGCCGATGCCAAGGAAAAGTTAATTATTTCTTTTGTTGTTGAACTAAAGTCATAATTTTATGTTTCCTGTGAGCATCTTACACGAGCAACGTTGAAGTGAGGGCAATTTAAGACAGAATTCCGACATCTCTTAATCATAATAGGTTTACACAAAGGCCAAATATTAATAGAGCTTACAAAATGACTTTAGTTTTTGCATAAATAAAAAAATTTCTCAACATTTCGTCATCGCATTTAAGGAGCAAAATCCTTCAAATCTTTTTAAATTTAAAAAGTTTTTCTTTGTTATTCATTTCAAAGCGCGAAATAAAATTGCGAAAATATTTCAAACGAGTTTTTCTCGCTCCCGATACTTCGTTTCAGATCTTTCTTTTTTTGCGATACGATAAATTGTGAATAAATAAAACTTCTATTTGCGAAATTCTAAAAAAAAAAAGAACAAACATTCGACAGATGACGAACGGCAAAAAAAAAAATTTTATGCTCTTCAAAATTGATTTTTTTTTACATCAGTTCACATGAAATGCCTTTTGATGCTCTTCGCAATAGCAATCGCAATTGCTATTAATTTTCAATAAATGCGCAAACATATCGAAACTTGGAGACGATCTCGGCAATATGAAAAATTTGAAAAATATCATTGATAACGTATTGATGTTATTTCGTTGAATCATCATGACAATTGAAATAATTTTTACTGCATTGAAGTAGAAAAATGTGTGGAATTAATGGAGCGAACAATTATATTGGCTGATACCATGGATGATGTTTGAAGGAAATAAGGATAACAAATAAAAGATAAAGAAATTTGTCATGATACTTACAAATAAAAAGATCATTATCTGCGTCTGATGTCCTTAATGTTTAGCCTTATTAATATAAAATCTTTCATTGTCCATTTTAACTTCATGCTACTCTTAATTTTAACAAATCTCTCTTCCATTGATTAATCGTTTCATCAGTTTGTCAAGCTCAATTTTTTACTTCTCACGCCTCACACTCAATCAGAAAAGCGATAATTTTTCAAAGTATTTCACAATGGCCATCACGGCCCATCTCGTCAATTCTCAGTGTAATATGAAGATTAAATGTGTAACCATCAACAGCCAACTCGAGAATCCTATTTGCTACTCATTAATTTTAATCTCAAAACGGGGTACATTAAGAAAATGAAAAACAACCAATTTTTTTTTTTTTTTTTTGTTGCCACTGTCTATGCCTTAATCCCGTTTTCTGCACAGAGAACGAGAGATAATTATGAAAAACACAAAAACTTCGCTTTTATCGTAAAAGTGGAAGTGGGAAATGCTTTTTTCCATTAGTCCTGCCTAGAACCTTTCTGCCATCAGCTATACGCTCTCATCCTTAAAATCATGCTGCGAATATTTAATACAATTTTCGAGTATTATTTTTTTCCCATTTTTTTTTTGCTATCGTGGAAACTTTCAAGCAATCAAACAATCAATGGCGTCGGCTGTATACGTCAGTTGAAAATTGTCGTGCTTACCAATCGATGAATTATGCTCATGGAAACGGAAAATTTCAAATTTCCTTATTGCGTCACATACAGTCATTTGATTTTGAACTGTGCTTGATGTGAGAAAAAGGAAAAAAAAAGACGAATTGTAAAGTGTTGACAAATGATGTGAAATGAGAAGAAGAAAATTGAAATTAATAAATTCTTTCCGTGTTTTTCTCTGGATACATCTTTGTCAGGGCTTGAAAATTTCGGCAATGTTGAAAATAGAGTTGATCTTCGATCAAAATCTTTTTAATTTATGTTTTCGGACAAATCATCACGAAAAGCTGAAAATGAAAATTATGGAAAATTTCAAATCCCTGTCAATTTTAATTTTTTGTTCCCTTGTGATGGTGTTACAATAAATGCGACTGAATTATGATGAAAGCACATAAAAAAAAAACATCAAGTAAAAAAAAGCGACTGAGCAGCAGCAGCAAAATAAATGAGAATTGAAATTAAATTTCTCGGAAATTGGACTGAAAAGTGCCGTATTTCCATGTCGATTATCACATTTTCCGACGATGCCAAAAGGGAACTTGACATATACAAATGGCTCTACCGTCTATTTGCTTTCATAGCATTTCTTCTATGGCATAATATTATTTTTTTTTTATTGCCATTCACACACATATCTGCAGCCGGGACCTAAGCGAAAATGTGAACGAGCCCATGGTGTGCAAGCGCCGAACAATGTACATATAGCCTCGATGTAATTTGAATATGTTTCAATAATGAGGGTGTGTGTGAATACATTTGAATAAATAAATTTTCAAGTGTTTTTTTTTACTCTCCATACTTGGGAAAATACAAGAAAATTAGCATATTTCCTTGTGTCTATTTCGGATGGTGCTCATCGCATATTTTCTTAAGCCATTTGACTGCTTTAGATACGATCGACTGAGAATGTTTTCTGTTTTGGTGTTTTTTACTCGGGAGAACAAAAAAAAATCTGAATGTGTTTGGGTGAAAAAGGGAAATTCTAAAATTTCATATGTTCAACAATGTGTACATAATTTATGCTTAAGATTCATTAGCAAAGTGAAATAAAGTTTTGCGCGGGATGCCAGGAGCATTCTAATTGTGAATTATTTAAATTTTTCTCCTTGAAAATCCCCTTAATTTGCTGACGATAGCACTTCTCGTAGGAGGGCTCTAAAAATTACATAACTTTTCGATTACGTAACATGTGCTGTTAACCGCCAAAAGTTCCCTGAAATGTGTCCTTGTATATTAAGCCCAACAACAAGACGCAAATATTCCTCCAAAAGTCATGAGCAAATTAACAGGCGAAAATTAGTGGTAGGATTCAGTATAATATTTACGACAGCGGAGCCTCATTAAGCCACACAGTTAATATTCATAAGAAAATTTTCTTTTCTTATTTTTTTTCGTTTGGGCTAAAGAGGAAGGAAACGTTTATTGATTTCTTCCTTGTGAAAGCAAATGCGTTCATTAAAACATACACTTCCATTTCCATTTACTTTCAATTACATTATCAATGAGTAGCAGTGGCAGAGTGAAGGCCAAACACTTTATCCACGGCCATGAGAAAACTTTATTTTTTTTTCTACAACTCGCATTCTATGCTCAGTGTCCATGTCAAACGGGTGACTTGAAAAAACTCTCATGGGTCTCAAAAAGAGAGTCTTCTGAGTCTCATTTATGGTGTAATGATGTTGTTTAGAAACAGCAAGGAAAAAAAGTTCAAAACAACGAAAAAAAAAAGCTCTGCATAAATTCATATAAACAACCGGATGATTTTCAAATGGCTGAAAGAAATTTTTCATTTGTTGTTTCACTGCTTTGCTAACGGTCCCCCAGATGCGGCAATGAAAGTCATATACAGGGGTTCGGTATTAAATTGTTTCCGTCACATGTCCAGGATGATTTAAGTCTATCAAACCTCTGACGATTCTGTTGTAAGTTTTGTTTTGTTTATGCATGGAAGCATATCAACCCCAAGATCTTGATTTTTGCCTGCCAGTTATTCCTCATTCATATTCGTCAGCATTTCACAAATTCCCCTAAGACTGCCTTCACGGTGTCGCTATATCGTGAATTAAAGTAACTTTTTTTTTATTTCATAAATTTCCATCATGCATCCAATTTTGATGTCGTAACATCAGCATCGTGTCGTGTGTGAAAAAAAAAATAAGAATGGTTTGAAAAGAAGGTGCTGTAAAGCATGAAAAGGCAATAAAATCATTATGAATAAAATTTCCACAATGCCGATGATGTGGATAAAATAAAAATGGCAACATTATCGCGCGCGAAAGCATACGATGAATATTCCTTTATAATTTCTAACGAAATATTTGAATGTTTATGCATAGCAGCAATATTTCATTATCGGGTCTTTTGTGAGCTTTCCAACGTAAATTTTGCGCCAAAAGATCAAAGGTGGTAATAAAAGTATTTATCATCGGATTATGTTGTGTAATATTCAAAAATACAATTTTCATCATTATAATTATTTACATTGGAAGAAATTATAAGTAAATTTTCGAGTTCAATTACTACGTAAGAGTATTACACAGGTAAAACACAAATTCAATTTACCCAGTAGGGAAGTTATTGATTTAACACGACTAAACAAACAAACTGCTTTGAAAAACATTTTGCAAACATAGTAATTCCATGTCGCAAGAAAATTTTCCTCACTCACTGGGATGCCTCATCATCAAGACTGTTTCGTTATTAGAAATTTTCACGAACAGCGACATTTCTACCGTTCAAAGTTTAATTTTGTTTGCATGATACACGAAATTAAACTAAGAAGCTTTATGCGAGAAAAGGAAGAGAAAAAACTTTTTCTGTATAGCTCGTGATGATATATTTCGAACGATATTTAAGGCATCAGCAAAGCTCTAGATATGGAAACAGAGCAGAAAATGTTGTGTATTTTTTTTCCTCTCATCCTGAGCTAATGATGATGATGATGATAAAATTAATTAATTGTATCTAGAGCAAAGGTAGAGTAAATGAAATTTTCATTAATTTTATTCTCTCATCGGAGCTTCCTGTTTTAGGTGCCTATAAGCTTTAGTTGGCAGGCAAGAAATATAAATTATACATTTCAAATTATACATTTCAACGTTTCACTGAGCCTTCGCTAGAGCTATATGTTCGGCTGTTCATTTCATTCGCTATAAAACGCTCATCGTTTTCTTTCTTTGCAGTCCTTTAATAAGTCATTCTAAAGATGCTGTGATTAATTAAAATTTATTAGTCTAAAGTTATCAGTACGACAACGAGTAGCTTGAACAACCCGAAAATAATAAAAAAAAGTAAATTTTAAGAGAAACGAATAAAAAAATTATTTGGTGCCAGAAAGCATAAAAAAAAAACCGAGCAATGAAAAATTACCACCACGTACATCCACTACCGAACCAATGCGATGGCAGATAGAGAAAACGTGAAAAAAATTCTAAAAAAAAAAAATCTAAAAAAGCTCGTCTTTGCGGCGAAAGATAAATATGGTTTTGAAAAAGCTTTTGTTAAGATGTTCATATCGAGATAATAATTTGATTTATAATAAGGAGCCAACGAGGAGTTTGGTACATTCCAGGAATAAATTTAGAAATTAAAAATGCTCGTGCATGTTGCTCGTGTTGATGGGAATTGCACAATGAGTGTGACATTATTTTTAGAAAGCAATGTACGTAGATGAAATAATCAATTAGGAAGCACTAACAACTTGGAACAAGTTAAAATTTTAAACGAAGTTAAATAATTTACTTAGAACCGTTTCCAACCGATTATTTTATTAATTCATATAATTCCGTTGAATTTCAATATTATACAGAATCAATACTGAATGCAAAATTCATGGAACCACTTTTAAAGAAGCATCAATATATTTTGTTGTGCTTCGTTGCAATAATTTTTTTGGAAATAAAATTCTAAATTTTTACGTTAAGTCATTTATGAATGTTTCCATAAAATACAAAAATTATAAGAAAGAATGAGGAAATTCATCACGTGGGTAGCTTGAAAGGAACTCTGCGTAATTTTTTTTCCTTGTAAATCTAATTAAAGCAAGTAGAATTTGCACAAACGAAAAGTTGACACATTCTTTTTCAGATTAAAAAAGAACGTAATGCAGAAATAACCGAAAACCTTTCATCAACCAGCAGAGTGCTACTGCTCAAAAGATGCTAAAAATGATAGAATTCACTATAGTCCTAAAAACCAGCATCCATCTGTTCTACCTACCAGAATTTCGACCCATAAAGCTATGTTGTAAATAATAAACGATTCGCATGCCCACACAAAATAATGTATTAAATCGAAAACATATAAAAAGCAAACAAACAAACAGCTCTTCTATACTTTTCTGAACTGGCAAATTCTGATACAGATACGGACGGATAGTCGAGACAATACAATTATTATTAGACGATAGGTAATAAAATGTTTATTATGGTAACAAAATATCTGAAGAAGTAGAAAATGTAATTAACGGTGATGCTTAAAATGAACCAAAAATTTGATCAAGTTTCAATTTAATTATCTGCTGCTAAAACGTCACTGCCAAATACGATATAAACGAAAAAAAAAACTACCACAAACGCCCTAAAATTTTATAGAAAAATAGAATCGACATTGGGAATCAAGAATTTCAGAGATAAATTGCAACTATCAAAAAATTGTCACAAGCTGGAACTGAACCAGCGACTTTTTGCTTTGGTGATTATGAATCATCAATTTTTGATGAAGAAATAACAAGTGTGCGATATTTGCCTAAACCGTTTTGGGACTCCAAAGTCAAAACACATGACAGATATTTTTTTTAAATATCAAGTTAAAAAACAATTTCAATGTTATTTATGACATTTATAATACCAACGGTGCGCGTGACTGCAGTCACAGAAGAACAAAAATAGAAGAAGAAGATACAGAATTTTATATTTTAAAACAACAGGAAACCAAAGCTATTTAAAAGTTGGCATCTTTAATAAAAATTACTAAAATGTCATGATATTTTTTAAACTCAAAAAATTCAATCAAAATGCTCTAATTAAATCAAAATTATCCATGACTGCGTATAATTATTTTGTTTATTTATCATTATGTTAAATGATATAGAAATTTTGAGCATTATATTTTAAAATCTCTTTCTCAACTCTTCAAATTGATTACGCATTTTTTTATCCATTGTTGCAAGTTTTGCTTTTTTAAGTGCTTTGTCTGGCAAAAGTCTGCAAAAAAGAAAAATTATAAAGTTAAAACTACTTAAAAACATAATTTAAGAAAAAAAAGTTACTTTGGTATCGTCATAAGTCGAGCTGATGAAGGAACTGTAAACTCTCGTCTATCCAGCAGCATTCCATCGACGATTAAATTCGCAATATAATTAGGACCATATCGGAATGTATTTATGTAATTATCCATTAAAGCAATAAATTTCTCTGAAGTATCAACAAATGTTGGATATGCAGTAGTAAGTTTGATATATTCATCATGTCCATCATAGCATAAATCATCATATAACGCACTCATGAAACCATCATTTCCATATTTTGTAGCACAATATGGAACTGCACGACAAATTGTCATCTTCGCAGATAGTGATGAAATCGATAAAATGTGACCTCTTTTCCTTTCAATCATTCCGCCTAAAAATGCACGCGATGTCTGTTTTAGATTTTTTAAAATGGTTTTATTACAATTTATTTGTTCACAACATTTCACATTAATAAAATAACTCACCCAAATGTATGACGTCAAATTTGTATCGATCATATATTGAATTTCTTGTGGAGTACTTTCCAATAATGAAACTTTAAAGCTCAATAATCCAGCATTATTAACTAAAATATCAACATTGCCCATCGTCATTTCGATGTCTTCTTTTAATTTTTGAACTTGCTCTTGTTTAGATACGTCAACTTGAAATGCATTTGCAATAACGCCATAACGTTTATTAATTTCATATGCTGTTTTTTGCCCTTCTAACAAGTTACGATTAGCAATTGCAATATTGCAGCCTTCCTTAGCAAGACGAAATGCTATTAATCGTCCGATACCTTGTGAGCCTCCCGTTATCAATGCGAGTTGTCCTTTAATTATTTTCGGTTTCTTATTGAACACACAATAAAATAATGATTTTAGACATTCCGGAATTGATATTAAAAGGCATTTAATAAAAATATAAATAAGTTTAAAAAAATGACGAATATTGTGTAAACGGAACGAAGGATTTTTAATTTTTGCGCTTTCGAAATTGATTACATTATTTTCACTATGAATTAAACTTGGTTCCATTTTAAACGTCCGAAATGTTTGAAGTATGATAAACTAATGAAAAAATGTGTTTATTTTGAGTTAATATCTTTGGAGCTGAACAAATCAAAAACAGTAACAAACAGGTTTATTCAATGCAGTTTCGGTTTGTAGCTTCGGATATCGCACACTCCTTTATATTTTCCCTAAATTCGTTATTAATTTGCAATTACTTTATAACAATGGAAACATATTTAATTTTTTTTTGGGCTTCACAATATCTCCATGAAGGCTTTTAAGATTCTATTACCGCTCTTAATATGTTTGTTCATTTTCTTCGTCACCAGATTAAAACTTTAAATTTATTCATTCGCTTTTAAGCAAATGCACACAATGCGATTGCTATAACCTAATGAAAAACTCGTTTTTAGCAGTGGGTCTTTTCGAAAATGGATTAATGTTTCTGCGATATTTGTACTGGGTTGTTCTTGACATTTCTCAACACACTTCAGTGCGGGTCAGTTTAATCTGTTTTTCGATTCATTCGTAGCAACACAGATATGCAGCGTCATTGTACATCTCTATTTCGTTTTTATTGCCGGATGCTTCTCCAGTTAAAGCGTGAAGCTTATACTTTCTGCCCAAAAATAAGAAAGCAATGTTCAAATACAATAATAAATTAGGGGCACTAAAAGCTTGGATCAGGATACAATTTTAAATGAAGTTAAATCTTTTAGAATCATTTCCAAACGATTCCTTAATTAATTCATACAATTCCTCTGAATTTCAAAATTATACAAAAGCAATACTGAATGAAAAATTCATGAAAACCCTTTTAAGGGAACATCAGTATGTTTCGTAATTCTTCGTTAGACTAAAGTTGTTGATAAATATTAAAATTCCCAAACTTTGCATCACGTTATTTAAGAATGCCTCGAATAAAATACAAAAATTATCAGGAAAGTCGAAGGAAAAAACACCACGTGGTAGCCTGAAAAGAACTCCGATGAACATTTTTTTTCTTGTAAATCTAATTAAAAACAAATAAATAATGATTTCAAAATTTATGCTAAGTAGAATGGAAAGGTTTCTTGCAGCTTTCTTCTTCTCAGACCGAAAATGTTTCCGCCATGATTTAAATTAATTCAAGGAGGGTTGTTGTTGATTTTATTGCTGTTTTCTCGGGATAAATTCGGTTAGTTTCGGCATGGAGATTGGAGATTTATTTATTCTGCCCATTTACGGTGAAACACAAATTAAAAAAGTTTTATCCGTAAGTTTTCATTCTACATTTAATACGAAAATAAATTTTCACAGGTTGCAATGGAAAGTTTTTTTATTCATGGTTTTCATTATAACCATTAAAATGTGTTTCCGCGGTATAACAAACGTAAAATTTTCGACAACATAAGCAGCTAATTGCAGAGAGGTGAGAGAAAAAGTTGCACTTTCAGCGTTATTTGAGGAAATTAAAATGATTGCGCAAAGACGAAAAAACTTCTTTCGTCACATAATTTCATCGCAATTTAAAATTGCGCTAAGATGAAACTTACGAATGCGAAGAAATTTCAGGGATTGCAATATAGCAGAGAGATTTAGTTAAATCAGTTTTTAGACTGAATCTCGAATAAATTAGGATGAAAGACGCTATTTCTAGCGTTGCGTTTGTGAACTTTCTATTTAGAATAAAACCATACTAAACATTCAAATACAACCCCAAAAAAATGTTGATTTAAATTGTTAAATTTCTCAATAGAGATTTTTCTTACTACGAACGTTTTGCCCCCTTGATGATATTTGATCCGAATTTCATTCTGCTGAGTTTCCATTTCTTGTTCGCATTTTATTATTCTTGAAGATAAAAAAGAATCAAAAAAAGGATTTAAAAAGTTTATTTTTTTTTGCTTGTTGCTAGTATCATTTTTCATAGAGATTACGGATTCATTCATCTGTAATATTAGCAAAGAAGTTTGAGCGAATGAAGGAATTTGAGAGGATATGTATAAACGACACTGGAATGACTTCATATCTTTATTTCTTGAAAACAGAAATGATTGCGAACAGAAACCGTGCTCATAAAAAGATCATTTTCTTATTTAAAACGATATCACAAAATTTTGATTCGAGGAGGAAACGTATCAAGACGCATTAAAATTAAGCTGAAAATCTAAAAAAAGACGATAAGAATATGCGACAGAGCGCTTCATATCGTCATTATGAAACTATTTGCGAGACAGTTCTTTGTAGAACATTTATTTCAGTTTGCCAATCTAGATATGAAAAGCCCTTGAAAAGCTTTATGCTTCATTAAAGCCACTGCAACTTGCGTTTATTTTTGCATTAGCATTGCAATACTTTCATCAAGAATTTCTCTCTTTCGACTTTTCTCTCGCTTTTGTTTTTTTCTGTCGATTAAGTATATTTCTATGGCTTTATAAATAATATAAATGGTGAAACAATAAATCACCGTACAGCTTTGTGTTGAAAGGATAACAAAAGGGAAAAATCTTGATTGCAAACCTCTCGCTGCGATTATATCTTCCAGCAGGAAGCATGCCCTCTTTTCCTAACTTGAATTTTTTTTTTACTTCTTCTACAGTTTTCTTTTTCAAAATTTACACAAACTGTGAAAGAAAGTTCGTTTGCAGCATTTTAATAGCAGCCGGATGTTTATCAGCACCAAGGCAGAATACAAAGCACCGGGTTTGTTCTCCGTCGACACCAAGCTCGAAGGCTAATTAAAGAGACATTAATTCTTTTAGCCACATTTACAGCATAATGTGCTGGTGTAACAGTGGTGCGTTGCGGTGACAGTTTATTGCCAATGGTTGTGCAAAAAAAAAATGCTCTTTGCGATAAATTTACATGAGGGTGCAATTAAATGCAAACATCAGGATGAAGCAAACTGAGAAATTATTTCTGAGCATGGCAATGAGCAAACAAAAAAATGAAAGAATTTGCCGAACCTTGTTCAGGGGAAAAATTCCATTAATAATTTTCTTCTTTTATTTGCACGATTCGGGCGATTTTTCATCATTATTGCATACAATTTCTCATTTTTTCTCCACTCTATTGACGCCCTCCCCGCCAACACGCAAAGCCTGGAAAAATGTTCAAGCCCAAACTCATTAGCATGAAAAAATGTTGGGAAAAAAAAATGTTTATGCCAAAAACTATTAAATATTTCTCACATGTTTGTGCAGGTAAAGTGGCTTCGGCTTTCAAAAACATTCTGAGTTATTTTCCACCGAATCATATTCCACAAACGCCATTTCCCGCTATGCGGTTTTGTTCACAATAGCACTAAACTTGATATTATGTGAATTGAATTTTAATTAAAAAAATTTTCGTCATTCGAAGCGCCGCGTGCACACGTTTTTAGACAAATATTTTACTGATTTATCAGACATTTGAATTGAAATGCAAAATTATTTGATTGAGCGTCGGTGATTGAAAACGAGTTGAATATTTACCTAAAAATCCCACAAAAGCTCCACAATAATTCTATAATGACATTTTCATAAAACACAATAAATAATTCACTCTTCACGTTTTCCCACTGAGTCAATGTGAAGCTTTCAATATTCAAAGAGCCTATTTCGTACAAGAATTTCAGCTCTAAAGCGTTAATAATTTATTGAATAGGAAATAAACGGCCATTGCGGAGCTGTTGTGAGCAAATGATTGACAATTTATAAAGTTTTATCAGTATAGAGTGTCATTCAAGTTCATTAGGCATTAAGAAGCAATTTCTAATTTATCATGAATTCTTTGTCATATTTATTGATCTAATTTCTCTTGAAGAATCTTTGGTTTCTCATAATGAGAATTTTCAACTGATAGCATTTCATCCCAAATCATATCATCACATCTCGAGCGATTTAAATATCTATCTTTGTGCGTCATCACTAAATTGAAGGAGCGCAAATCGTTTTAAGTTTGAACGATTGACATCGAATGATGAGAAAAATACTAATAAGTGTCAGCAGCACACTTTTGGCATTATTAAATCTGAATTGGTATAGATCAGATATTAAAAATGATTCAATGAGTAAAATAATGAATAGGAGAAATGTGTCATGAAGAGCATTCTGTCTCATTCTGCTTCTATTCATATTGAAGGCCCTCATTTGATCACGGTCTGAATGCCATATTATATATTTTATCAAAAATATTTTCGCTATCTCTCCCTATCTCCCTCTTCGTTGATGTATCTCTTTAAATCAATATCGCAACTCAGGCTCAAGATAAATTATTATCACGTCAGTTGCGCTTGAAGAGATATTGATTTCGCATCGTATTTTAACTGACAGTGCCTTTTTGCTACAGACATAATCAGATTTTTCTCACCGTGGGTGGTCGATTTGATAGATGGGTGGAACGCTTCCTTTTTTGTGATGAATTCTTATACATATCGAAAGCATCACAAATTTAGATACTTGAAATTTGTCCTTATGTAGTTTTTTTTTACATCTAAAGAGAAAGCAAACTTGAACCAATTCAGTTAAGTAAAAGTGCATTTTGAAGCTTCGTTATCGTTAACTTAATTTAGATGTGAATCTCTTGCTTTCATTATCATCGTCCTTTAATAATAATGCGGATAAATTTGCTGTTTACAGAGCTTTGTGCATATCCATGATATATCACGATGAATGATCGCAAGCACTGAGTGGAAAGTTTAATTAGAATTTTTTCCGGTTCACACCGCATGAGCCTCGGGATTTTCATCAGCAGCCATAGCAACATACGACCGAAATGATCATTAATGAACAACCAGAGGCAAGTGCGAAATTTGTGGAATTTTCAATTATTAATGAAGTCTTTCAATGGAAGTTTCCATGGAGTTATTTATTTGCACACTTTAGGCATTGTAAAAAATGTTAGAGTTGTACAATGTTGTGGCTTATGATTTATGAACTTTCATGTTAATTAATTATTAAAATGCATGGAATTCATAATTAGTAGAAATTAAATTGAAGTTCCCCAGTAATATTTACTTAGGTTAAATTCAACACAAAAAGAACATAAAGTAATTAAGTTCCCAATGGGAAATAAAAGATGATTTATCGTGCAGCAAAAATTGTGATATTATGATCATAGAATTATATTTAATTTACGAAATAATTTAACATGAATTGGAAAAATTCTATCGCTATTATTGATATTAACGAATTAATTCATTTCATGTGGCCGTCAATTTGTAACATTGTGGAATGACTGGATGTAGCGAATAACATTTTAATAATTGATGCGTTAAAAACTAATAACAAAAATTGAATGGCAATTGTTATTCGTAAAATTGACCACATCGTGATGGATGATTGCGTACTTTTATATCAGGGAAATTGAAATTATATCTTTTATTCTCGACAATCGAGAGTAAGTCTCACTTGATGTGACAAACTTTGTTTCGTTTTCGACGAACATGATGAAAGCAAATTGCATTATCATTTGTTTTTTATTAGTGCTCGCACACTAAATTTTAAGTACAGTTCATGTTTCTCCATCACCAGCTAAAAAATATCGCTTTCTCTGGCTACAACATCAACGAGCGAACATTTTTTTTATGTTGCAATTTTCCACTTTGCTCTTGTCCGCTACTAAAAATTCAGTCGTGACATGAAAAATTCCCAAGCATATATTCAATGTTGCATGAGTACAACAACGGAACGAAATTCACTTCAGTTTCCTTGATTGCATTCCTCAGAGCCATTTTTATTTTGTACATAGCTAGGAAGTAAGCGATGTTTCTTGTCACAAATTTACCTGTCGCGAATCCAATTCCATATCAAGAAACAAGCTGACTCTGATTCCTTCCAATGGCCCTTGAAGCAATAATCTTCCTATTGTTTCGTTGATTTCATTGTTCTACAATACAGCAAAAGTAGTGCTCCACCAAGCATCCATTACATAATCCTAGTGCGCTGATTCGAGCGTTTCGAAATAGATAGAAGGAAACTCAAAAAGGAAATAAAAATGGAATTCATTCATAAGTTATTACAATTAAATGACGAAGCATTACAATAAATATGCTCTTACTAAAGCCGCAGGATATTTCAATGATCCCCACAACCAGAGACTGAAACAGTTGTAAAAGTAAACTAAGTCTATAAATGACCCATCAACTAATGTTTTACTGTGCTTGATGTCGCTGGCAAATGTACAACCAGATTTTAATTTGAAAACTTTTTTTTATGCTCTCTGGATGTTGTTTTGGTATATTATGCTTCTGCTGTATTCTAGCTGTCGGAGCACGAAAAAAAAAACGTTTCTCTGATAGGTCACAGAAGTTCATTAAATGAATGGGGAATTAGTGAGCCAAAGCGTAAATTTATATCTCATAACTCTAATGATGCCCTATGCTTGGCGTACGACCCACATTAAATCACTTCCCATGCCCTTTATCATGTATCACTGGAGAAATTAGAGTGCCTGGTGCTGTGGGAAAGTTTAGGTCATGGTTCATGGACTTTTGTTCCGATTTTAAGGCTTCAGCAAAAAAAAAAGAAACAAATTCGGATTTAGAAGCCGCAGAAAAATAAAAGTTTTGTTGAAAATTATTTTTAATAAGCAACATTAACAGAATAAAAAAGCTCGATGGGATTCTCTCAACGCAAACGAGTAGCATGTACGAAAATTAATGGATCCTTAAAAAACAAACTTCAATGTAATGTACGTAAGCGAAAAACCAAGTTATATACCTCACATATTGTTCATTCAGAGGCAAATGTACACTGTTTCTTCAAAGAGAAGTCCTTGAAATATATCAAATTTTTTTTTCCAGTTTTCACATGCGCTCCGGCACATTTCATTGTTTTTTGTTTAAGAAACAAAGCCCTAATAATTCTTGCGTAGAAAAAGTGGCTTTAATCCACTTATTGTATCACATTTTGATCCTCAAAAATTTTTTTTCTCACATTCTCCATATTTTCAACCCTACAATATCTCTCACAAAAAAAGAACTTGCCACAAGGTAAAAAAAAAATCACGGAGAGAGTCACATGAGAAATGTTTTCGGATATTTATAGCACGCACCCGGCATATGTTCATGTGATTTTTCGCACAAGGATTTCACGCCGTCGCCCAAAAAAAGTATTTGTTTTTATATGTTTGACAATGATGAGACTTGAATTTTTTTTTCCTGTGTTGATTGTGGGGCTGCGTTGGATAAAATTGTTCCTCACTCGAGGTTACACGTGTATGTGTGTGAGGAAAAACAATTCCCTAACATTGTTCATTAAAAGGAAAAATTGTGTATTTCTCACGCTGACACCCTCTCACCATTCCTCGATTGTCACATTCTCATCACAACCATTCATTGCGTGGTTCATGAAAAATCATTGTTACCACTGGAACAGATATAAGCTTAATGAAAGTTGATGGGTTTTCTGTGCGTATTGCAAGTAAAACAGCTCCATACATACGTGTGTACATAAAGGTTTTAAGTTGAAATTTCCCTTCAGGTAAAGAAACATCTTTGTAAATTTTGGGCAATTCATTAATAGCGTCAAGCGGAAATTAGAAATGTTCATAAATAAAGTAAATGCCTGACGCGACTCTTGTAAAACGTTGGGTTAATTAATAACTTATGCCAAATAACAGCGTTCAAGAAATTGAAGGTAGTAAAATTTTACCTCCTAAAAACTTTGGATAATTGAATTAACTTCAATTGCTTTTAATTTCACAAAATAATAATAAAAAAAAAAACGACTGTAACCGAAATCAATTAAAGTTGTTGATCGTATTTGTAAAACCGAGCACTTCAAACATAAGTTTATAATTAATTTGAGGTAACAACGTTAATGCTTTATAGGGAACGTTTGAAAATTAGTCGCATGCTACCGAGAAACATTCAGCTCCAGCATGAAAAGACAGAATCTCATAACCACGAAAAATTTTTAATTCAAAAAGGAATGAAAAGTTTTATTTTTGAATAGTTTTCACTCCAATGAAAGCTTTTTTTTTAACTTTTTTCCGCATTGAATTAACACAAAATGAGGTAATTTTAATAAACTCATGATCATAAAAAAATGCATACATGAAAATTAAAAATAATTATTGTGTGGGTGGTGAAAAAAAAAATATTTTTAGAGGGGAGGAAATCATTAAAATTGTGGCAAAACTCAAATTCATTCTGAATTTAGATTTATTAGCAGCATATTTTCAACAAGTCTAAAATGTTTCGATGAAGAACAGAAGTGACGCATATTTAATTACGTTTTTTTTCGTTTTGCCTAAAAAAAAATATTTTTCCAAATTTAATTAGAACGCCGGTTTGTCATCATTATTAATTTATTAAACGTGTGATTATTTTTAATTAATTTACTCAACATGATGTAAAATGCCATAAGCACACACAATGTGTTTATACTTTTGCTATTAATGAGTGAGGGGGCCGTTCTTAGTTTGCGACACTTGTAGAAATATTGCATATATTTATCATACGCCTAATGAGGCGTATCCTTAACTTAATCATTTAACTTTTCTTATCAGAGCGTGTCACAACTATGCTACGAATCCTTAAATTAGTAATCATTATCAGTCAGCTCATACAAACTTTATGAATTGCGTGCAACATATTTTTTAAATTCATTGTGTTGTATGAAAACAAAATTTTGCAGTTTAAATATGTTTCATGATACGAAAAAGGCTTTTTTTGATAAGCTTTCATTTCATATAGTAATCGTGACCCCTTTAAATTATACCCCTGATTAAAATCGTGTTGCTATAAAATATAATTTAAATTTTAATCATAAAATAATTTGCTTTTAATAAGCCTTCAACCATTTTTGCATGTGATACATATTAATTGAAATGGCTAGCAGATTGTTATCGACGAAGAATTGTGGAGTGTAAAATTAAAATAATTATTTTGGGGATATTATTTTGTTGCTTTGATATTAAGATAACATAACAATGTGATAGCAATATTAAAGTAAAAAAGAAAAAAACGATTCTAAAAATCAACTTGCAATTTATCACAACTTATTTCCGCTACATAATTAATAATGAAAGTTTTCTCCTTAAAAATTCGATTATCTATTTCAGTTTTCTCTCTAGATATGTATTTAATTCAAATCCTCAAAGAGCAATAATGGGATAAAAAGGAAAAAAGTAAACTTTACGAGCCATATCCAGAGCAGAAATCTCAATAAAGATATTAAAGAAGTGATGGCGGAAAAACTTTTTCATCGAAAGAAAAAATAAATATATAAAGTTTTCAAGTTGTTAAAAAACAAGTCCGCAAAACCACAGCACAACAATCAACCGCAGTTTGGATGGTAGCAGATTTTTGCTAAACTATCAGGAAAAGGAGAAACAACGACTTTTATCCTCTTCTATGTCCTTCTTATCAGTAAGTGGTGCGAGAATGGAAAAAATAAACTTTCTATGGAATGAGGAACTATTGAAAGCGCATAAAACTTTCACCATTATCACTAACAATCGCAAACAATCCATACACGGATGAAATCATACAATTACGGAAACAAAGAAGAAACATGGAGAAGAACGAGATAAAAATTTGGTTAATAGAAAAAAAAAAAAATATATTTAACTAAACATAAAAACAAAAATAAAGCTCTCGATCTCGAATATTGAAAAAGAAGCTCCCAGTCGAAAAACTTTTGTCTTTTGTCCTTTACACTTTCCTCAGCTGTCAGATGTTTCGAGGCGAGTGCAATGAATATCCAATGAGTTGAGACACTTAACGTGTCTCATAATTTTTTCAAGAATTACAAGTTACATCCACGAAAATCTGGATTCCAGTATTCGGGATTCTGGTCATGAACATTTTTTTGCGACTTTTGCAAGAGTTTTTTAAGTAAAAAAAAAAGTTGATGGGGGGGGGGGTGAAAGAAAACATATTTGTTGAAATTTGTATAGATGCGAATGATGCGAAGGTTGTAAAAAAGGCGAACAAAGACTTTTGACATTTGCTCTCGATATTCTTTTGTTGAGTTTTTGGGGCGCGTTTCTTTGCCACTTTTGAATTTCTTATTTATGTCGAGCTGAAGAAAACAAATTTTCGCACTTTTTAGGTTTCTAGGTTATTGCGCTTTGCTGAAGTTATTTTTAGTTTATTTTACATCTGCTTAAGTAAATGAAATATGAATACTTAATTCCAAAAATGTTAGTTATGGTAATGGCTTAATTAATCATAAGTGGTAAAGTGAATTTAATGGATTATATTAAATTTCAGACCCCGCCTTGTTGCAAGCTAAATAATTGATTTTGTTTAAAATCTTCTTTAACATACCTATACATGTTTTTATAATCATCTTCCATCACAGCATGACAACGTGTCTTTCTTTGATCCTTTGTTTCAACTTGGAACTTCCAAGGTACTTCGGAGAACTTAATAAATTATTGTCAAGAGATTACTTTACGGCTATTGTAATTAATTGTGGTAGATACTGTGTAGCAAACCATAATTTAAACCGTAACCATACATGCCTTTGACGATTATACGTTTTTCCATATTCTTTTTGATGGTCCATCCAAGGTTCCATCATCCCTGGAATCCATCGTGCCATCAAAAACGGACATTTCAAAAAAATGTAACTGACAATCCAACATGTCACACATTCATTGATTTTAAAAAATATCATACGTTCTGCAAGTAATTAGCTTTTTAAGCGAGAACAGCTAAGATACTATTTATTATGTATCATCCCGCATTAAATGAAATATATCCTGTATAATAATATTAAATAAAACTTCCTAAGCATTACGCGAATTTAATTTTCGATAAATCATGTTTTCTCGGAATGCAAAGTTTCGTTTTCAATCCGATTCAGCGCGAAATATGAAATATTCCAGGCGATCTGTCCATATGGTCTTTGTTGCCGGAGATAAGGAAGCTCGTACAAAAAGATCCTGAATTTTCATCTTCAATAAATCCATTTATTGCGATATTGACAGTCAAAGAACAGAGTAGCCAATACCATATTTAGATACAGCAAATCAAAGCTTACTGGGTAAAACTCGTGGTAAGTTTGGTTAACCTTCTTAAATAAATTGACATAACAGTTTTTGATTGCACGCTCTCTGCAAGGAAGTTCCAGCAATTCTCGCCTGGTGGTTTTCCATTTACGAAGCATAAAAATATGCTTCGCGAATCCGTTATTAATTCAGATTCTATCTGCTTCATATTCACAGAAACATAACCTTAAAATTCACAATTGCGTATCAAGAAAAAATCTAGAAGATTCGGCATCTTGCATTCGAGTTGTCGGCGATCGCGATAATTCAGCACCGATAAAAAAAGCCAACAAAATGTACAGCGGCGGAAACAGAAAAAAGCCAAAAGAGACCGAAATAAACACATTGCATTGCGAGTAAGCTCCTTGAAGATAATTACTTCGAATTCCTTTTATGATCTCTTAATAATTCATTCATCCCATTGATAGATCTATGTCAACCTGGAACACCGGAAATGCATTGAAGGCTCCTTTATTACCACTTGAATGGGATTACGGTTTAAAAAATTCCGATGTTCAGCTAACAGATGCCGAAATCGTTCTGAGAAACTATCAGCAGGCTCAGTATGTCAATTATATGCATTACATAACACAAATGAAGGGGTTGATGGGAAGCGCGAGTTCTAATCCACTGGGGCTTGATATAGGATTCGAGAAACCTATGGAATCGTTTGCTCATAAGATGGAAGATTTACCGCCTGGACGCCCTGTTGGTGCGCCCGCTAAAGCTGAAATGACGTATGGCGACTACAAACGCTTGAGAAATCGGAATAATGGAATGGTGTCAGCTGAGAACGATAGCTCAAAAAATTTCTTCGATCGTCGAGATTCGGATCCAAGAGAATGTAGAAGCAAGCAAATGATTAACGCTACTGACGACAATTGGGATGACCCACCAACATGTAATTCAAATCAGTTATGTCCAGCACCAAATGTCCCAGACGATGAACCAGTGCAAAAACAGAGGAAAACACGCTCGAAATCGCCGGTCGACAATTGGGAAAAATCAGAAGAGCCTGATGCAAAAGTGCATAAAAATGATGACTGGAATGCCAGTGAAAATCCTTCAGCTCATCATTTCAGACATTCATCTAGAGGTGGTTTTAATGGAACACGTGATTCATATTCGAAACGTGATAGAGATTCATACTCGAAAACTAGTGATTATAACCATTCGAGAAGTCAATCATCAGATCAATCGTTTGGCAATGGAAAAACAGCTGAGCCAGGAAAACGTAAGTTTGAGCCACGAGAAGGTGACTGGGAATGTCCTGGTTGTAAACAAAACAATTTTACATGGCGCCGTGATTGTTTTAAATGTCATACAGCAAGACCGGAAGGTGCTGGAGCGCCACCTCGTGATGGATATCAGAAACGCGATTACAATAATAACAGACGCGGTAATGGATTTCGAGGCAGAGGTCGCAATGATCGTGGCTCCGGAAACAGAGGCGGCCGAAATGATAATTATCGATCGTCTACATTGTCTACGGATGATGGCTGGGGAAATGAAGCCAATTCAGTTTCTACAAAAGAAACCAATAAAGTCAAAATGCCTGTAAGCGATGGATGGGATGAACCAGAAAAAACCACTGAAGATCAGAAAACAACAATAGTTTCTGTATCTGATGGCGACAACTGGGACGATGATGTAACAACAACAGATCCAGTGTCAGTTTCTACTGATGAAAAACCGGTTCAAAAATCAGAAGATTCTGACGTGGAGTTAGTTCATATTCCGAAAACTTCAACAGGAGATAATTGGAATGACGGTGCGTCAACATCGAATCAGCAGCCGCAACAGACTAAGAAAGAGGACGCTTCAGGAAATCGTTCATCTGGAAAAAGTATCTGGAGCTGTGAAAAAACACCGGAAAAGTTTAAGCCCAAAATGCAAGGGCTATCAAAACCAATCGTTAAGATGTCGAACGATGATGATTGGGATTAACTTTTTTTTGTCTTGAAGTCATTGTCTCAAGAATCGATTAATCGATTTTCTACTGAAATATTTTCTTAATTTTTTTTCGAAATTAAGAAACAGTCAAAAATGATCAGTAGAAAAATTTACTTAATTAACTATTTTTTTAAAACTTGAGATCTCTTTTAAAACAATGTCAATAATTAATTGACCTCTTTTTTGAAAATGAATAATTTTTGGGAGTTATTCGTTAACGATGTTATTCAAATGAAATATTCTGACAATTAGAACTTTTCATTTTATGTACAGAATTTTTTTAATGTATGCTCGTAAACAACATCATTTAAAAAAAAGTCCTTTAATGAATCAAACTAAAAATACTGGAAAAGTGAAAGATGTTATCGATTAACCGAAGAATAATAAAAACGTGTGGAGACATTTAAATTAAAACCTTCCCGAAGCGAGATTTTTAATCCACTTACCTACCGTCTGATTCAACAGAAATAATTTCGCAGTGAGAGTTTGACATGCAAGTAAGAAGCAATTTGTGAACAGCACCGCTTTACCCATGTCGTGAAGAACAATTAAAGAGACTTAATCGAAGAAAGCCGTCTCAAGTAGTTTTGCCTTGTTGGCTTTTGTGTTAAGGGCTCTTATCACCCTGTATTTCACTCTCACACTGTTCGCATGACTGAATGAAAAGAAGAGCTCTCATCGCTAGAGCGACTTATGCCGCCAGCTGAAGGTTTCTTTTTTTTCTTGTGCTGTTGATTGCGAAACTTTGCAATCTATTTTTTTCTTTCTGCTTCAAGATGATTTTTTGATGAAATATTTTGGCGGCTCAATAGAAAGAGAGCATATAAAAACGAGAAAGCCCTCTCGCTGCGGGCTCAAGATTCATGATGGTAATTAATTCAAAGTCTCATCCTTAATTCCTTTGAAAGCTTGAAAGAACATGAAGCCGCAGGAATCTCACTCAATATCAGGGGCTCAAAAATACCATTCGATTTTCAGTCGATTATTTCGTTTTAAATTTTGCTGATAAAAGCTTATGTTAAAGCTCACGGAAGCTCACCGCATCAGGCATTTTAATATTAACAGGAGAATGAATGAGGGCGTTGATGAAAATGTATTTCCACATGAATTATTATGTAAATAATTTCAACCAATTAATGAACAAAACATCGTTTTATGTTGTAGTTGAAGTTTCTTACTCATTGATAATTGATTTTGCTTTGCGCAAAAACTTTATTTTTCGCTCGTCTCCACTTTGTAAACTTGATTAAAATTCCGCATTAGGTTTCTTTTTTTCTAATTGTTGAAGAAAGTATTTTTGAGCGAATTTAATTCTACTTGCTTCGTTTGAGGAGTGAGGGTGAATTGAATGAACAATTGTTTTTCTTGCATTTTTTTTTGTTTCTTGTTGTTGAATTGACTTTTTATTTACTTTCCGCTCGAGTTTCTCGGAGTTTTGATGCACGAAAGCCGCTAGCAGCTCATTCTGTTCGCTAGGCGCCATGTTGAGCTAATAAAATATTCTGCGAAAGAAATTTCCGGGATTTCAAATTTTATTTTAATTTTTTGCGGTTTCCTTTCATTGTGCATCAAGACTCGGGACATTTAGTTCAATGACGACGGTGAAGAACATTGTAATAAAGCGCATGGCGTGGAAAACAATTTAGAATTTCTTGGAAATTGATTGTTGGAAAAGTTCGCTTTTCTATTCAGCAATAACTAAAAAGCATCGTGAGGAAGCACCGAAACTCATTGAAAAGTCTGAAAACAACATGAAAAGTCTTTAAACCCTAAAGAGAAGAATTCAATATCCCGCATGTTAGCGAAATGATTTTTCTTTTCCACATGTCAATGACTTTGTCAAAATTGTTTGATTTAGTGTACTATAGGAAATAAAAGCTCACAAGTGCACACGCGCCATATGACAAGCAAATATAATTGTGTAATTTATGTACACTTTCATACTTTTGTCCTTTCAAACTTTGAACCTTTTCACATGTGAGAAAATTGACTGAACCCGAACGCCAAAAAAAAAAGTCTAAACGTCCGAAGGAAATAAAATCTGCTGATTTTTACTGCTTTCGAATTATGATAATACCTTACTAAATGCTTAGATTATGTGTCTCATGTCCTACAAATTATGCTTCGCCACAAGGATTTTAAGAGCTGTCTTTATTTAAGCTTTCACTTGAACTTTTTTTTTCGGAGTTTGTAATATTTCAACTGCAGAGCTTGCATCATCGTAAATCCGAAACGACAGAAATTTCTTACACAAACAAAGCCAAAACTTTTTTCAGAGCTTTTTCTTATACTGCTCAAAAACTGTCGGCACATGTGGTGAAACAGTGAAACATATTGTTTTAGACATTTTCCGATATTGGATAAAAAAAAAAACCAGAACGAGACTTTTTTTTCCTCTGTTTGCATTATTTGATTTTTTTTTTTTGGCATTCAGCTTTTCCATTTTCTTTCATTTTCTCCTTTATTGGAAGGGGTGGAAAAAAACGTCGAAAGAGAATGTGATTGAATAAATTTCACTCGATTCGAGATATTATTTCATGCCCTTGCACACCGAGCACACTCCAATAAAAGTTGTTGTGCCTCCGATGTAACCTTTTTCGGCATAATAAATGTGTATAAAATATTGCTTGCAAGATGTAAATAATGATGATGTTTGGCTTCGATCGTATGTTGGCATGCGAGCATTATTATTTGACATTCATCTCCCAAATGGCGATATAACGATGTGAAATTTTCGGTGTGGAAAGTTTCGACTGAAGCATAACATAATTTGTGCAAGGTCAATAAACAATTCTAAATGCAACCTGGCCATGGTTATCTCTACATTAACTGCTGCATGTCCTGCTACATATTAAATTTTATGATGAAGTGTCAAAGTGTCCATTAACAGAATTATGCATTTGCATAAACTAAATTTAGCTTTTCGTTGAAGGTATTACACCGAAAGATATTTAATTAATTGCATTATTTATTCAATTCAAAGGCCCATGACAACCATACAATATTGACACCAAGGACAAAATAGACGACAAGCTGTTACTTGATCTTCATAAATATTGCAAATGGAAAAAAGGAAATGAAGCGAATAGTTAAAGCTCCTACTAGGTAACACTAGTAAATCGAGTATTTTAGTCTATGACATCAAATATTCAGGAAAAGAATGTTTTTCGGACACGACACGCAGAAATCGATAATTGTGGCAAAACATTAATTTTATGCCATGCCGATATGTTATTTTTTTTCATTATTGGTTCTTGTTATGTTTCATCAATATTTCCTGTTCTCTCAGGAGAGTGAGAAATGACAAAATCGGGAACATCGATGGAACCAAATTATAATAAAAATGCACTCACCAAACAAAAGCGAATTAATTCATCTCGCAAATATATTTTTAATTGCAAAACAATAGAGATGTGCGCGCTTGCTTCTGCTGCTTGTTTGCTTGTTTGTTTAATTTGTGCCACAAAAAAGGAACAAAAAAAAAAAAATCATTTTTCAAATTAAATAAATTTAATCATTGTGTTGTTCGTTCAATAATTTTGTTTTTCCACCCCGCTCAGCATTTTCAATATTTTGCAGTTTTTGCTTTTGTTTATTTTTGAAAACACGCGAAAAAAAATATTTTCGAATTAGATTGAAAATCGGCAATTTGCAAAAGGGATTGAAAATGTTTATATCTGCTTTACTCGCATATCATGTCATGTTTCTTTCTACCCCTTGCTACTGAAATTGATTTGATTTGCATCGATTAATCTGCTGAATAATAAAGTTTCACTGCCAGATTCTCCAACCGTTGTCTGTTATTTTAGTGGATTTGCGGGATTTTTGCATTTAAATATTAAATTTCATCGAGAATTAATGCATAATTAAAATGTGCACACTCCATTTGCCGCTGCTGTGTGTCCAATGTTTATTCTGGGTTTCGGCTTTGTTCATTGTACATATTTTTTATAGGGTTAAAAATGTATAAAATGAATTGTCAGCGCATTGCTCAGGATTTCGGAATGTGGGTGAAGGGTAGAAGAGCGAAGGAGTGTGAACTCACTGAGCGTACATGGTATAATGCAGTCAACAATCAGACTCAAATTAAAAGCTCCCCATAGTTCTGAAGTCAGAGATCGGCTTTGAAACATTTAAACCCCGCCGGATGATTTCTGTAAAATTCACATTTCACGCAACATGCCGCGCTCGATTCCGCTAAGCAAATTATTTTTAAACGATTTGTTTTTGGTGTTATGCTCTGAAGTTCGCGAACATTTCGTGATGAATTTTAATATTTAGAGCGCACATAAGTAGATTGAGATTTTCATAAATATCGTGCATGAACGGGAAGGGCAAACTTGATGGATGTATGAGAAAAATAAATAAAATGAATGATGAATGCCGCTGCTAGCGATGAGGAAAGAATTCACGATTGCGTCCCGAGGGGTTTAATACAAGTTAAAAATACATTTCTAAATTTATTTGCCTGTCTTTCAAAATGTTTGATAGCAAGCATAATTCTTAAATCCCTTTTGCTTTCCATTTGTTTACCACCGCACCATTCCCATTTTTCCAATTCGAGAGATTCATATTGTTCTATTAGCATAATTACCAGAAATTTGATTTTGGAAATGCTCATTTCCTCGTAAAATCATTTCCAATTTAATGCCTGACGAGTTACCCAATTTATTTCTTTCACAAATATGTCGAACGACGTTTGAATTTATTTGCTTTCTCTTCAAATTCCTTACTCACTGGTTGCAAAATGAAAAATTCGAAAAAAAAGCTTTTTTTTAAGAAGAGGAAAAAGAAATTTTGTTTTTATTCTGAATTTTTCCTTTCTTTCTTTGTTTTTTTTTGGTAAAGATCCCTGCCGATATGTTCCTCAGGGAATTTAGTTGTCGAGGAATAAATCAATAAAGATTTTGCAAACTTAATCATATTGATCGCTCGAAAGACGTTGAACGAGCTTTTGGAAGACTGATGGGAATTTATTTTTTCTGTTTAATGTCTTTGCGTTTCAACGAAAATTTATTGAAAATTCAAAAATATTTGACATGAGACAAACTTAATTGTACATAAATTTTAAATCAATACCGTCAATATGTCTCCATCGGATTATTTATTCAGCTTTTAATCAAAAATCCATGTATCAAATTTCAGATTCCATTGCCGTTCCGACTCACGACTCTCTTAAGCTAATTAATGTTTCAGAATGTGAAGATTTATATTTAAATCCTCGAATGCATTAATGCACAGCAGCAAAGCAAAATGCCCGAACGATTATCGACCATTTAATTTCATTATTCATTTGAACTTTATCGCAATGAGACGTGCACAAAACAAAAGGATTTTAAAATAGAGAATTAACGATTTGAAAATAGCGCAATTAATTCAAATTATTTTCACTTCATTGCGGCAATTAAATTAAATTCAATTGTTTTATGATTCTGTCGTGAGATTGAAGCAAGTTATGACTGAGACGGAAATGTTTCAAGAACAGTGCAAACAGCGTTTTGCTTCAATCTTTGCACAATCTTCATTGTATTCATTCGTCCCAATCCCAAACTCACTCTACATTATTCAGCCTCTCAGGAGGCTTTGTGTGTTTGCTTGGTTTCCGCACATGTGTGGCACAAGTAACTTAAACAAGAAACAAAAAAATCCTCATATACCATGTTCCTGGCAAATAAAATAGACGAAAACCTAATAAACTTTTTGAGCCTTCGCTCGGTTAACGTTCACGATCGCAATAAATCGTCGTGGAATTCTCAAAGCATATTTTCAGCAAATTATTCCGTTATACAAGAAAAAGCTTCGAGAACAGAATTTCATCAAATTTTCATAACACAAAGAAGAGCGATTCACGCAAAAAGTTTGGTCTGTAACGCGCCGCTGTTACTTTTCACAAAGTGAAGTCGTGAAATTATAATTCATAGAAAGATCCATATCTATATCCACATCTGCATACAATTTAACGTAAATTTGCGTGAATAGTTCCTTCGTATAGTATAGGGCCGATAAATAAAAAAGAAAACAAAACATGATAATAGGGCATGCAATTTGTTCAAATATAGCAAGCATGTCAGTGAGCTTATATGCGTCATATTGTTATTGTAACATCTATTTATCATCACAAAATTAATGGCATTCTCAGTTCTTCATCACATGCAATTTACTTCTGCGGATCCATCGGAGCTTTGAGAAAAGCTTTCTATGAAATAGCCATACAAGCATAACTTTTATGAACCATTTACAATAATTCCAAATAGCATTCTAATAAGTCTTCGATTATTTGCATCATTCTCGCCCGCCAAGAATGTTAACTAACATGAATTATTGAGTGTGGTGTGGATCACATTTTATATCATTAACTTAAATTCCACTTCGGCAAAGAGCTAATGAAACAACAAATACTTTCAGATATCATGTAAAAAGCCAATGAGTGTGAACGTAACATCGCATCAATAATTCATAGATGCCAACAATTACGAAGTGGTTTTACTTTTTCACGAACGGAATGTGACAAACGGCCATTATTTGAGAAATTTCTCGTGCATTATTTAGGAAAATAATTCAGAAGAACTTGGTGACTTATTGCCTCCATAGGATTGTTTTCCAAGTGATGTAAATACACCAGCATTAAATAAAGTTAAACTAACGAAATATCAAAATAAATAATATCAAATGAGAAATTTTCGATTTGAGAAAATTTGTACTACAACGTGTGAACCAGCGCATATTTGATCGCGTGCCATTTCAACGCCGACAGTAAGTCGCATGTCAGTTTAAATTTAGAAAAACAAACGTCTCTCGATGACGACGCCATAGTTATTTCTTTTTTTCATTGTTGCTAATAATATAATCTTATGCTTTTCATTTATGCATGAGGTGAAAAATATTTGATGGAAATGATTTGATTAAGTTAATGCCCAACATTATTAAACTGAACGTGATTTTAATCAATGCGTTCGTTGTGGTAAATTACATTTCCGAATCAATGAAACTTTCAGTACAATCATGTTAACGAGATTTCAGCAAAAAATATTCTTCCTGGCGACCTACAGAGACAAATTCCATTTGCTCTCTTGGATTATGACTCTGTGAGCCACATTTTTATTTAAACGAACACATAAAACTTATTTTTATAGCTTTGAATGCAGAGAATTCATTGTCAGTGCATATTGTTGCAAAATATAATAAAATTCAGATTCCATTCATGCCATGACGCTTACAAGAATTTTGATAGCATTCTCCATTGCCTAGTTTAAGGATACAAAAAGGGATTTGTTTTGTACAACATTCTTTTGTGTAGAGCTCAATGAACGTCTTCTGGGGAAATCCGTTTTTGTTGTAATGCTGTGGTGTGGTGGTGACTTAGCTTCATGATGGAATAATGTTTGTACTGTTTTTTCTTTGCCTTTTGCTTCAAGTGATAATAAATGCACGATAAGATTCATACAAATTTGTTGACCCTTTTTTGTGTTAATGTCGACTTTGCTGTTCTTTAAAAGAAAATGAAGAAAACGTTTAAAATAATTTTTTTTTGCATTTATCTATGAACTTTGTGGCTGTCCATTTCTTGCGTAAGATTGTTTCTGTCAGGTTTATTGAAAGTTTCCTTTTTCGTGACTCATTGTTTTTTTTTTCCTCATTTACTTATCGCTTGGGAGTTGTAAATACAAGTATACCCGAATGCATATTTTCGATGCTAGTGCAGCATTTTCATAATTTCGATTGTAAATTGTTTTTAGCTTATTTCAAATTTGAAAAGTTTTTTTTTTTGTTATTTCGAAGCATAATTTGCTGCTGCCAAAATGAAATATTTTTTTTTATCAACAAAAGGTTAAAGCATAAGTTTTGTTTTACCTAAATAAACATGCATGTCTTGTTTAACTTGAATCCCAAAATATCAGAAAGGAGGATTTCGAATGTGAAACTAGGAACAATGGGTTAGTTGAGCATTTTTTTTTATTCTGAAGCGATCAAACTTTGTTTCGCATAAAAACTAGAGCAAGGAATAATATCATTCAACTCCTACAACAATTTGAACAAAACATAAAATAAATGTGAGCAATTTTGCGTTATCTGAGGATGCCTTTGGGGCCACAAAGCGGAATACAAACAAATTTATGATTTAAATTTGTGACAGATATTTTTGTTTTTTTTATGTATTTTCATTTTGTCATATTCGGATTTTTTTTCTTTTCGATTTGTAAAATTTTCATTTGTTTTTTATCATAAAATTCTTCAAAAATGTCACAATTTCTATCTAAGCACTTTTAAATTTTTATGAACTCGTCGTGCTTGAATGTCAAGGAAAAAAAAGGGAATTGTTTAACAATAAAAGCCCTTTTTGCTTCAATAAAATCTTTATATCCTTGATTTTAACCTTGATAATACTTATAAAGTAAAGAAAAGCATGTGCTAAAGCTCTTATCTACAAAGCATTTTAAATTTGATTGTTGTATTTGATTCCTGTTCACAGATCCAATATATGCGATAGCTTTTGGCCTTTTTTTTTGGTATATTGGACGCACTTGAATTTCTATTGAGCTTTCACGGAACGACACAATCTAACATCTTGACATAACAAACAATGTTTTCCCTCCACGTTGTTACAAGTTCGGTTAAAAATTCTGAGATTTACCTAAACAACCGCAAAAGAAGAACAAAAAAAAATACATTTTATAAACATCACTCTGTCACTCCAGTGACGTTGAATGGAAATAAATAAAATGCTTTCCAAGCATTTTTACAAAATGATAGTCGCATTGAGTACGAAAAGAGCAGAGCTTTTCTGTCATTCTGCCACTCAGAACATCAACCCACAGAACATTGACATTGGAACGTTGAAATTAAAACTGTTATGCCGAAAAAAAAGGTAACACACAAAATATTATAACAAAATTTTTTTATCATGTCAAATGATGCAAAAGTAGATTGAGGGGAGAAAAATCCAATTTTTTCATGCACAATATTAAAATACCTGTCATTGTCAACATTGGAGAGGCTTTTGTTCGTCTGTCTACCTGTTGTAGCATGTTTCAGAAATACATGTTAATCAAATTGGACATCGAAAATGTTGTCTTTGAATAATAAATAAAATCCAATATGAATGTAACAGGTGAATTCCATAAAACTCAATAATTTTAAAAAAATGTGAGCATTCTTTTATGCTCCCACAACGAATTTATAAATTTTTATTTTAATATTAGACTACGATAAAAAAAAGTGATCTAAAAAAAACTCTTTCGCTTGGGTTGGTGAAACGAAATGTGTTGTTTCGGTACTAAAATAAAATACTATTTATAATGGAATAAAATTAATCTGAATTCTTGACATCAGTTCCATGTTGCATTTTCAACGACTTTTCATGCTGTACAACATTATGAACATAAAGAAAAGAAAACTTACATCATTTCTATCATCTCGATGATTTAAAATTCCATTATCTTGTAGAATAGTAAATCATTGTTCAAGGAAGAAAACTTTTCAACTCCCACCGACAGACAATGCTCGTTCACATGCTATCTTTAGAGTTGATGTCGTTGTATGGAAGGAAAGAAATTCAAAATTTAAATAATCTCTGATGATTAAATGCTGCTACAGCATGCATGACAGTGACACATATTTCACTCTGTACCAAATTTAATTGATTTTTTCTCGCCATAAAATTAATTCAATTAAGTTTATGCTTTTTTTACGAGATTAATTTGATTTATAGATCTCGGAGCAGTGCATTTATCAATGCGAAATTTAAGCAAATTTATCACGAAACTGCTGTTCATTTCGAAACTTTTCTATTTATTTTTAAGAGATTTTCAAAGGAACACTTTTACAATGACGCTTTATTTTATTAATATCAAATTGCTAATATGATGTTATCATTAGTTAAGCATTGTCATATTAATTAATTGAGCAGATTCTATTGCGAAGATTATCGATGTTTTCCAAAGACAATGTGTCCGTTAGATATGAAGACATTTTCCAATTACCAACATTGTAGTCGTTTCATGATTGTCATTTTACTGTGTACATGAAAGCCAATCTCTGGCTAATGATATCTGTCTGTTTGTCATTTACAATTTCTTGACATTCAATTTAGTAAGTTACAATAAAATATCGCAATCTACTCTGCTCGCAAAAATGACAAGTGGTAAATTTCATTCAAAAGTTCTTTAAATTTCCATTAGAGAAGAAAATGACTCGCGAAAATTGAGACACAACTAAGTACAAAGTTTCATTTTTCTTGTGTCCGCGTCTGGAGCGCTAGTACGTTGGAGATATTTTTGTCCATTAATTAAAAAAGAAACATTGTTAAATGAAAAAGTTTTTTTTTTCTTCATTTTTCTTCGTACAACTTTTTTTTTGCGTTCCTTCTTTTCTAATGGCATTGTTGTTTTAATTGAATGCAGTGTAAAAGCGAAACGAAATCGACAAAGAAATACACTTTTCACTTCGCCTCCACAGCACTCATTAAGGCCAACAATGGCTTTGGAATACAAATTTAAGAGACATTCATTTCTCGACTATCACGAGCGACATTCAGAGTGTTAAAATGTGATGGAAGGAGTGTAAATTTTTCTTTTTCACCATCTCCTTGAGATGACCAGCAGAATGAAAAGAAAAACACAAATAACAGAAGGACGGAGGCTAATTCAATAATACAAAACGTGACTTTTCTTGCGAATCCAAAGTTTTCCATTACAGTTTTTCTTGATAAGTATATTCATCTTCGTATCTTATTCGTACTCGCTCGCTATCTCTAATTCTTATTTATTTCTCACAAATATTTTTTTTTCCAGAATCTTAATAAAAAGCACTTGACGTGAAAATGAATTCAAAAGGAGAAATTCAAAAGAAAATGTATATTCTCTCATGAGGAGCTTTATTTTAATAAGATTTTATTCATTCATTAGCACCGTGTTGTGAAAAATGAGTTCTTAAGGGTTACAGACAGTGACTTAGA
This sequence comes from Propsilocerus akamusi, assembly GCA_018397935.1. Lineage (NCBI taxonomy): Eukaryota > Metazoa > Arthropoda > Insecta > Diptera > Chironomidae > Propsilocerus > Propsilocerus akamusi. The sequence continues at coordinate 24,948,110 of CM031468.1, read as the reverse complement.
ATTGTTCAGTAAAATTAATATTGACAGTCATTACAAAATTCTCTATTCACATTTTTATCGATAATTTTGCAGAATATCAATTAACTCAAACTACATAATACAACTTAATTATATCCCATTCGATGCTGAGGATATCTAATCTAATTATTTCTATTTTATTTTTTTTTCCCCCATTGTTATCGGCAGCAGTGTATTAACTAAGTAGCTACGTTTTCTTATTTTTCTTCTCGTCTCTTCTTTTACCATATTTCAGTTGCGTCATCATGTTAAGAGCAATATTGCGGATAAAATGTATGGTTAAGATAGATCAACGAGATAATATAATGTAGCATGGAAGCATGGTGAGGTTTTTCAAGGCAGTTACATTTTTTTTGTGCTTCTTAATTCCATCAAGTACACAAAGGTCTTATGTGAGCGACCCACAATGCAAAAAAACATCGCAAAAAAAAGAGGGAGCCTTCAACAAGGGCTTACTCTTAGTTATATTACTTATTTATTTATTGCTATATGCTTCCTGGCTCCAAAAGCACACAACGAACGAGCAGCGAAGCATAATCATTAAGAAAAGAAGCCGATGCGTTATCAGATTTTGCTACTGAAAGATTTACGATTACAATGAAAATTATATGTGTGAGTGTTTTTTTTTGGTGCCATAGTAAAAATCACAGTCCTTGTTTATGTGCAAATACCAGCAACAACAATTTGGTACTTCGTAAAATATATGCATATATGGTATTTACGTCTGGGTGGGATGAATGAAACTTTTCCGAAAGCTTTCATTGTTTGACATCAATTTTACGATTATATATAATTGTTAAAAGGTTTTTTTTTTTGTATTGGAGAGTAAAAGAAGTTTAGTTAGGAGTATGTATTCGAATAGATTGCGTTGAAAGTGATATTGCTATGAGAATATATAATTGAGTTGATTGTAGGGTAAATGGAGGTAAACAGTAAAAAGATTTCTCCTTCTATATTCTGCATAAATATACGTAGAATTGTAAGCTATGCAACATTGTACCTCCATTGATTTATTTACCTTTTTTGTGCTTTCTTCTTTATATCTATGCCCGCATTCCCCGCACTCTGTTGAGATATTAACGGCTCTGATAACGAAAGAAAGGGATCTATAAATATTATACGGAACAATAGCGAGTAAATGCAAACAATGAAACCCAAAGCACGATGGATGTTGATTTTTTTTTTGCGTATATTGACTAAGTATATAAAGTTTGTGGTGAAACGTCTCAACTCAACCTTCCATGAGTTACCGACGACCTAATAAATAAGTCATCAAACGCTTTGCGCTACTTTGTGTGAATGAGAGAGAGAGAGAGTGAGATATTTATTTTCTTCATACTTTTTGTTTTCGTTATCAGTTTCCTGTTTAAGGTTTTTTTTTTTCACTTAACAGCCTAAAAGTTATCTTTATTGAAGCAGTTTTTACCTTTTCGTGCTTATTCATCTTTAATGCCATTTCCTTCGAAAATGTTTTTTTTTTTCCTCTATACATTTCACTGCTTTTGATGCGATAATTTCTTTGAAATATTTACGTATCAATGAATGCAATTATGAATGTTTTAAGGCGATTGAAGTCATGACAACAATTTAAAAGCAGAATGTTTTATCAACAATTAATTTCATTTATTTGCGGATGAAAGAACTTTTTATTGTAAAATGACCACCGATGGGAAATTATTCGGGTGGGTGGATCGAAATTATGTAACAATCTAAAAAAAATATAATCGAAACGTCTACACAAATGAACTACGACCCAAAAACAATTTCCATTCGTTTCTTGTTTGTTCCATCGAACATTAAATTAATTTCCGAGGGTGAAAATTTATTTCCGCAATTACAATTTTCGCATCAATTGTTTGGTATTTGCTGAAAATAGAATCAAATTCGAAATTGCTCAGAGTGATGCTGGGCAAACAACTGTTTCCTGTTTCCTGGTGATGCGATTTTATGCTGTGTGCATAAATAAATATCGACTCATGTCCAATCGACACAGTCTCGCCTTCATTGCTTTGTCAGTAAACTATAAATGTTTACCAATAGCTTTCTAAATAGCACCCAAGTCCATTATCTGAAATAACCCGATTATGCGGAAAAGCTCTATGGCTTCCAACATCATCATACAATAAACATGACAACAATAAATAAATAGCATTGATCGGATCATTTGATGAAAATTACTGTTAATTTCTAGACTTTACCGAATCATATTAAAATTTCCACTTCAATTGATTGCAAATAATTTCATTGTGAAATTGTCCAGAAAATTTACTTTTGTTCGAGTGGAATGGTGCGAGTGGGCGGATGAAGAACATGCTGTTGAATTACAAAATTAACCCATTTTCTTATGCTTTTAATTTTCCTTTATTTTCATTTTAAATTGGTTTTGGATTTTTAATTTACATCAATATATATATATAACTCATCTTCTTACTCTTGTTTTTTTACACTAAATTAATTAGCGTAATAATTTTTGTTTTTTTTTTTTTTTTTTTCGTAGTCACAAAACAATTTTTTATTTCTTTTTTTTAACAATCGGTAAAAAAAGCTCAGAAATTTTAAAATAAATATTTCTTTTTCACTATTCAATTCTCGATTTTACAAAGTTAGGGCTTTCAATGTCGTCGTTCTGGATAAAGTATGTTCTTATTTTATTGCCGTTAAATTGAAAGCCCATTTTTGAGCACTTCACAATTCCATTCAACTAAAAAAATATTAATTTTATTTACAAAATTCACTTTTTATTCTCATCGCCAAGCAGTGGAATTAAATCAAATGTTTTAACATTCAACAACATAAAAAACTATTTTTTCTCATAATTTTGTTCTTAATGTTCTCGTTTAAAGTTTTACACAGGAAAAATTTCTTTAATTTTCATTACGGAATATGTTTGGAACTATATTTTTTCTGTGTGCTTCACGTTTCCACTTTCTTAAAACTTTCTCTTGGATTGTTACGTATAAATTTTCATTAAAACACATAAATTCATGTCTGTTGTCAGCTAATTTACATCGTCAGTTAGTGAGAGAAAGAGATAGAAGAATGAAGAACTTTTTTTTTCCTTTCTTGTAATAAAAAAAAGAAAACTTTTTATATTTTAAAGCAATTAGAGAGATGTTTCCTCATTTCCTTCCTTTCTTTTTTTTTGCTGAAAAATTAAAATAGGAAAATCTTGCAAACAGTTTGTGCTAGTTGCCGGTTACGAGCCGAACCCGGAGCATGAAAAATGAGGGAGGTCAGAAAATTCATTAAGAAGTTTGCGGTTCTCGTTTCAATTTCGGAATTGTAAGGAATTTTATTGCATTTGTCGTGGTGCTAATTAATACTCAAAGCTTCTTTAATTTTACCAAATTTTTTCGCTGCTTATTAAAACCGGAACACTGTGGGAATCGCAATTTTGGCTTCAGGTTTGCATAATTGCAAGTGGTGGGTAAATGTCGAACGTGGGGTTCCATGCTCCGAATTCTGCTATTCAACAAACATAATTATTTCATCTCAAGTATTGTCGTTCCATTTAGGAAAGTTGTGTAGTAGCTAAATGAAACATTTTAAGATGCTGCGTGGTATTGATGTGAATAACGAGTATCATTATGATACAATCTTTCAAATTTAAAATGTTTTAATGAGTATTTCCTTTCCTATTGCAATATTACATTGAGCATTGAGATGATGAATAATATAGCTTTAAAAATTTGTGAGAAACGTAAAACGAGCAACGAGCTAGTTGAGTATCTCTTACGAAATCCTTCGTATCAGATCTTTTAAATTGACTAGCACAACGAACATACAGACGATGTTTCGTAAAGCAGTTGTGGAATGACATGACGAGTAATTTGCTATTGTACAACTACTGCTCGTGATGCTTTTGTTTGGAGTTGCGGCAATATTTGCAGCTGGTTTTTCGCCTGCAAAAGAAACGACAAACAAAAAAAAAATGTAAAACTTTGTCACAGTTTATTAGCTGTTTTCGGGAAGTTGCAAAATTTTTCATGTGGAAAAATAATGCTAAAAAAGGAAGTTGATGCAAAACACAAGCTTGCGGCACATTTTCCAGTATGTGCATACAATTTATTATTCGAGGTTGTTCGCTCATATGATTGAGAACTTTTAGACTTTAAGGACTTTTTCCAGTTTCCATAAAAAAAGGATTTTCAATGTGTCTCTTTAGATTTTTTTTCATTGATGAGCTTTATAAAATATAATTGAACTTTAAAGATGCAAAATAAACGATCTGTCTCATTGAACAATTCACAAATTCATCATGTGCATTATTATACGATGTTAATATTTCACCAAAATCGTGTCTATGCATGCAAATCGAGACTTGTCGCTTGAAAGCACATTTAGCGTGACGTTATTTCGATATATGGAGTACAGCATGCATAGATATTTTTCCACCTCTCAGGACGGCAACCGAAAATTTGTGAATAAAATAAATAATGAAACATGTTCAGAATCGCTTGCCAAAAAAATAAAATCCGAATTAAAGTCTTTAGATTTTTGGTACATAAAATGCATGTGATGCGGATTATTTTGAAGCGGAACAAAGAGCAATGCACATTCATGCATTGAGGCAGCATTTTTTTTGCCATTGTACAATAGACAATATCGAAAATGCGACGACAAAAATTCTATTTCTCATTTCAGGTTTGAAGATACAACATGAGAAATGGTTTTTCCAGTTATAGTCAATTTAGTTTTCTCAAATGGAGAAATGAAATCTTCCTAAAGCTTCGAGTATGTGTCGATTGTCCGAAAAGCAATTTGCAAATCGCTGGGAGTATAAATACTGAATGTCCATTTAATGGCACACATGGTAGAGATGGAAATTTGCAAGATATATGGTTGCAGAAAAAAAAGGTCTCAAATGATCAACGAACCTTTTAATACATGTACATAGATGCTACTCTGTCTGGCGTTGGCTGGAGCACACGTGTAATTGCCTGCAGATATGAGACAGAAAAAAAATATTTAGCAAAGAAAAATATTTACATAAGAAATTTTGTTTCATCTACATTTACCTCCATGTCTTGCTGTCGCATTCCTTACGGTAAGAACGCTTGAAGTTAATTTTGATAACACTGAGACGCCATCCTCATGATCGTAATTAATCATTCTGTCCTCATGATACCTGAACAATTTTATGGCCAAATGAAGGATATAGAGCAAAAGAAGAATAGATTATATGTAAATTATGACTCAATGGTGATTATAATTAAAAGTTCAAGATTGAGACATAGATTAAATGTTGATGGATCATATCAGAAGAATTTCTATGAAGAGATTTAACAATCCCTAAAAACATTTAATCTATGACAGTAGGAAAATTTTGAGATAAGAAAAGTTCGCAATAAAGCAAAAAAGAAAACGAAAATTCATCGATTGAAATAATTTATTTAAATCTCTTACCAGAATACATATAATGGACTTTCTGTAGCACGTTTCAGTTTGCATTCTAATCGCAATGTGGACCCTTCATTTATATGCAAATCAGGAGCTTCTATTATTTCAGCTACCGCCTCTGAAATTTCCAGCACATAGATAACATAGGATGAGTGAAGCGATAAAGAAATGGAAGCGGAATATTGAGTGAGAGACTATAAACCTCTAGATACACTAAAGTTAATACATTTATGTTTTAAGATTGGCGAGGAAATTAAATTGAAACTGCGAGCGAGTTAAATGAATTGTATTAAATTACATAAATTAATACTCCATCTAATTGCAAATTTATATGCTTTATCCCACTCGCTACGGTCTGTTAAAAAAATAAAAGAATCCACATAAATTTTATGGCGTTTGCCACCCACTTATAGTTAACCCGCCCCTCTAATTCGCATCCTTTCCAATAAGCCCCAAAAAAATATTTAATCATGAAATTTCCATTTTCATAATATTTTTGGGGTTTGGGTCGCACACAATTGTTAATTTATCGCAATTAATTTATTTTGCGTAGAGAAGGGCGCGACGACAAAACTTAAATGGCTCAACAAAGCGGCAATAAACTCGAAACAAATAAAATCATTATGAAATTAGCAATTCTCTAGCTTTTCAAGGGGTAAACGTAAAACTATTAAATGAACAAACCCCGACCGACGTTTTTAACTTTTTGGTAAAGATATTTGCGCCAAGTTGCTCCAACCCGCTTAATTGTATATATTTATATATGATAATGTAAATTTTCCTTTTACAAAACTGAAAATGGTTTTAAGTTTTCTCCATACGAAACCCCATTTTCCTGGTAGGGAAAAAGCAAACTTTAAAATTTTCTGTTTACTCGAGGGCTTTACAATGTTTGAGAACGCACATTAATAGCAAATATTAGAGTTACATGACCAATTCGTAGTAGAATAGTGCTATTAAGATAATAGCGGCTGAGTGAACCGCAAATAGTTATTCGGGCAGAAATGATAATTCCATCAGCGTATAATCCAGCAATCCATCAATGATGTAATTATTTGTAACTATAAAGCTTAAATTCTAAAATGGATTGTAACTTTTAGACAATCCCCCAAATTAAGTTATGAAGGATTTTTTTTTTAGAAAGCTCTGCAAGTTTTCTCTTCATTTACTCATCCTTTAATAAGTTTAAAATTTCTTGCATTGATTTTTTTTACTTAACTAGACAAAAAGTTTTCATTTTACTCACCGACTATCCTAAGCTCAATAAATATCGATTCAGGCGGGTGTATGGATAATTGGCATTCGTAAAGTCCCTCATCGTCCTTTCGGGCATTCTTTATTCGTAGCGCCCAGTTTCCTAGATGCCGTGTATGCTCTACTAAAAATCTATCATCACTGCTATATGTACCTAGTCCAACTGTTAAAAGTTGGAAGTCTTTTCGTCTAAACCACGATACCTGCAGGGGCGAATTTCATTTATGTTTTTCACTAAATCGAGCTCGTGAATCATGTTAGACATCCAAAAAAAATAATACTTTCAACAAAACTACAACAACTCTACACATGCCTAGGATAGATGTTAACGTTTCGGAAATCAAAAACAATCCTCATCTCAACGTCTTGTTGACATATCGCAAACCCATTTTCTGTTTAGACACAAAGTTCCTTACAGCTAAATATTATGGACGAGTACGAATAAAACCGACGGGAGGAGAAAATTGCTTTTTAAAAACTCGAGTAACTTTGATGGTTGAGCTTGAAGTTTCAGATATTTTAGAGACGCCAGGGAAAATTGTGCCAAGTGAAAGCTCATAAGTTTTGCTTTAATTTAATTTTTAAACTTCAAGCGAGAAAAACTTTTCCACCGAACAATTTTTTTTCCTTTTTTCCGGACTCTTTTTGACACCATCTACTTTACTTCCTTTTTTTATCAGATTACGGAGAAAAAGAAAAATGATGGTACCAAAAAATAAAATAGATATTTTGATGGCTTATCGATGGAAATTCTATTGAGTTTTTCTTTTTTTCTCCAAATTCAAATTGTCGTCATCCGAATTCTCCCCTTGATACCGTAAGAAGATTTCTTTTTTCTGTTCAAGAAATTGAGTTTTCATGTTTGCATAAGGCAACATGAATGCCTGGGAATCAATAAAGTCTAATCAGTACCGAACCGATATAAAATGTCTACCATTAGGCTTTATGTGTGCTTGAGCACTGCATGTAATGAACCCTTCGAATTTAGAGAAAATGAAGCAATTCTTTTTCATCTGGAAATATTCTCGGAAAATTGAAATAGGAATATCCTGAAGTAACATTTCAAGTAACAATATTGACTTGAAAATATGCTTCTGAGAAATATTTAACGTCATTAAGGAACATTCCTCTTTGAAGTGTATTTTACTGTCAGGCTCGAGAAATTAAATATAATTTTAAGGTACTGAATAAAAAGAAAGTTCAATATTTCCATAAATTTTCGGTAGCTTATAATTTTAGGGACAGTAAAATATAAATTTTAGCTCAGAAAGCACAAAGCCATTTATTGACCAATGTAACCAATTAAAGCAAAGGTTTAAATTTTCCTTTTTTTTTCACGTGAAATGCTCATAAATAAAAGTTCCTGTAGATATTGGAAGATAAAATTGTCCTTCGTAGAAGTTGCCACAAAGATTTTTAATAATTTATGGCAAAGCAATGAAGGAATTCATGAATCCCTCGAAGATATATCGTGGGTCGATCTTGCGTTGACTTGATTGTCGTTTCTAAGAAAATGGTGAAGGAATTTTTTCATTCAGATACTTGAAACCTTTAAAAAAAATGAAATTTCCACAAAATGCAAAATTAAACATTGCGATAAAATTTCAAAATTCATGGAATGAATGCAGAATGCATAATTTCATCGTCTGATGCTTGGCAATTATTATTCTCTAGGAGAAAGAGCTTTCGAAAGCCAATATTTATTCAAGCGATCAGAATGTGGCAAGGAACGAACGTCGAGGAGTGAAATTGAGAAATTTTGCCAAGGTTTATTTTTGTTTTAGCCAAAGAAAACTTTATTTTCGTGAGCAATATACACGTTTTATGAGCACAAACGACTCCATTTCTTTCGCTTTCGGTTTATAAATTTCGTTATTTTTCTCCTCACTCAGTGCTAAAAACAGCAAAAGCACGAGGGGAGAAAAAAGCTGTTTTCTGAGGTTTATTTAACGAAAAATAAAATATCAACAAAGAGCGTGGTTTTCAAAGAGTTTTTTTTTTTTTTTAGATTTCAATCAAACATCATATAAAAAGTGCTCGAATCAAAAATGGAAGTGAAGCTGCAGACTCTTTTTTTAGTTTATTTATTTGGCTTTGTGAATTTTGAAAAAAGCTTTTTGTGAATTTAAATTAGATTTTATTTTTGCTTTGCACTGAAATGAGACGATTGTTAGGGTGCCTTCATAAATAATGTATCGTTAATCTCGAAATATAATATAACCGTACTTTACGGATATTTTGAAGCTCCCTAAATCCTGTATAAAACCATAATGCTCTGCATTTTGTCATTTTGTCGCCCAGATTTAAACATTTGAAATATCTAGAGCCGATCAAAATCCAGTTCAATATCTGAAGCCGCAAAGTTCAATGTAGCGCAAATGCTCCGATATCGGGAAAATATCTCTGGAGGAAAATACATAAAATTGAAAAGTTGGATATTTATTATAATCCTAAATCCAATTGAATTCTATTGATTTTTATCTTAAAATATATATTTTCATTCTCGTTCCAGAGCGAATGGCGAAATATAATCCCTTAAGGAGAAACATTATTTCTCCATTTTGATATTTATTTTAATATGCTTCATTTTGCTTGGAGGATTGTTTCTGACGCGCGATGGGGCAGATTTAAAGTAGTATAAATACTTACTTACAGTGGCTGGTTGTGTCATTGTTACGCTACAAGGTAGAATTGCGAGTCCACCTCGTTGGCTTATCACTCGTGTATTATTTTTTGTTATGAAATGACTATGTACAGATGTGAGAGAATTTTTGTGCATTTTTAGCTCGTTCGAGTCTGAAATTAGATACAAAGTACCAGAGACGATGATGTTAGAAATTAAATAATTAACTTTGAAGAAAAACATCGTAAAATAATGGAAATTGAAATATATTACGTCCATTCGACCATTCTATTTCTATCTCATTTCGCCAATAAGGAAAATAAATGTAAATTGAATAATTATATTCAAACATTTGTGCCGTAAATGTAGCAGCAAATAGCAATAAAAGAGTTTAATTCCTTTCAACGAAAATCCCACAGGAAGATTAAATCTCACTAATTTTCGCAACACGTGACAGATGGTAATTTGCAGGAATTTGCGTCGAAAACAATATTCGAAATGAGCGGAAGAAAATCTTGATAACAAACAGTCAGATAAAAGCATTAAATGGCTTATAAATTAATTCAACACCTGTAATTCTATAATTAACACTTATAGCAATAATAAATCACTTAATTCGACAAACATTGCTGGCACACCTAAATTGATTTTCTCTTCTTATGTCGCATTCCAGAAATAAGATTGCCAAGAATTCTGCCAGTTTGCGGAGTGAAAATTAAATTTATATTTATGATATTTCTGTTTTCCCTGAATCGCTCTCATCACCCCTCGGCCCAATCGAAGAGCAAACCGACAAAAATTAAATTGAAGACACAACTCTTCGGCAGCGAAACATAAATATTTATGTGAGATTAAATAGAATTTTATGATTATAGTCTTCGTGTGATTGTAGAGCACTGGCTGGTGAACTTTCTAAGATAACAAAACGTTAAATAATGGCTTCCATATTTCATGTAAGGACTTCTGAAAATTTCCACAATCAAACAAACGCACATCATATTTGCAGGAAGCCCTAGCAATTTGAACGAAGAAGAAAAACGAAATGAATGTTGGGCAATTTAGCCGACATTTCTCATCGTGGATTCTCTTTCTGATAAAATATATATATTTTTTTTATTATCATCATTTCGCTGGATACTTTTTTCCGTGTGCTTTTATTTATTCGAAAACATTTTCATGAGCTTCTGTCGTATAATACACGGAAATGTGTGTCATTTTGGGGATGGAGGAAACGATATAACGTATCAGCATGAGGTTGTTTGCCATTGGCGTCAAGCGAACGGAAATATGCTTCATATCCTGAATATCGAAACTGTCATTTGGAATACTATTTGAGTTTCTGAGCAATGGCCTTTTTTTTAGAAGCCGGATAATAAACTTAAACAACTCTTAATCGCTCTTTATGATACCCAAAGCTTTAAGCTTGCATCAGAAAAATGATAAAGGATCAAATGTATTAAGGAAACTCCAGAATGTAGATAAATATTTGATGAGTTCTCCACACTAGATCATAGTCAATGTATTTGAAGCTTGATTTCGCATGCCAACTGATACTTTTATTATGCTTTAAAGAGATACTCGGAAACCCTTCTACGCATCAAGCACCCAAATGTTCCATTTTAATGTTCAGGCATATTAAATTGCTCGAAGGATATGAAAACGGTCTGGGATATTTGCCAAATATAAATAAAACACGATTCTCGAGCTGAGTACATTGGATACATGAGGGCTTTAAAATATATATATTTACGAGCTCGAAAACGCAATTGTGTGTATTATGCTCGAGGATGCTTGTAGCAATCGAGGTCGCCGCATGTAGAAAATATAAAAATGCTTTTAACTCGTTTCTCGAAATATGTTTGTTCCTAAGCACTCCCGCTCACACCTTAAACCGGAACCACCTGAATATTATCGACGGATGTTGGAACAGACCAAAAGAATGTTGAAAGTTGTGGCGTAGTCATCCATTTGCAAATGCGGCAAAAAAAAAAACATCAGACCGCAATACGCGGGGGAGTGAAATTCGTTCACAGGAGGGAAATTCATTTTTATACAAATTATCGTACAATAAATTTTCAAAAGAAATATTCGAAAAAATTTAAAATATCGATTTATATATGAATCGGGAATTTTTCATTGCTGGGTGAAGCAATTTTGCTAATTATACGCTCTGTGTGTTTCCCTCTACGTGCTCTTGTGGATGTTCTCAGATTTCCATGACTTAATGACTAAATATATATACACACGCACAATTTACTGAACGTGATTTGCCATGGCACTAGAGTACAAACAGAATTACGCAATTTGGTTTTCGCATTTTTCGGCAATAAACACAAATGTTTTCAATCAGTGGGTCACGCAACCCAGTTCCGCCTTCCCACGTTATTTCACCAATAACTCTCCCTAGGTCAGTTCGACATAAAAAAGAACCGAAAATACTCAATGTGATTGATTCAATTTCTCTTCTTTTTCTGCACAACATTCGGGTCAATCGACATTCAACATGAGGAACAATTCTTCACATATGACAAATAATGCTAAAAGCTTTCAAACTTATTCTTTTTATTGTGCAAACTAACAATATATCACTGACCAACAAAACCCTTTACACAGAACATTACCCAATATTTTTTTTTGTTTAAGTCAAACATAAAAAAGCAAAAAATAAGGGAAAACGCCTTCCGGCATCGAGTTTCATATGAAAACTTAATGGTACCCGATGGACGAATTCAAAAAATGTTGGAAAGGTAACATGCTTTACAGCCATGACCTATTCCCACATCTAATATCTGCTGAATGTTTGCTGTCCTTTCGTTTTCAATTTCCATTAAATGTCGCACAATTTTTTTTTTATTTTTTACATCACAGCGAATCGATTGTGGAAGATGATGAAGATTATTAAAGACAGTTACAGACCTTTTCTCCGATGACGTCCCGTATTTTGTAATTGATTATCCAGAAAATATCCATCCATTGAATTGAACAGTGTTAGTAAATAGACTATGAATAACTTTTCAAGCCACATTTTACACCAGATCCGTCAAATGATATTCCGTGCATTTGATTGGACGTCGAAGTGAAGAATAATTTTTTTTCTTGTGTTTTTTTTTTTTTCTTATTTCACTTCTTTCACATTATTTTTCGTGAAATTCATTTCCACTGAATCGTAGTAAAAGGCATTTTTCATTTTTTTTTTCTTGCTTTCTTTCTGGTTTCTCACACCTTATGTGCGACAATAAATTACACAATGAAAATGCAAATGACACTTGACTCGCTTATTGCTTGCATAACACTTCTCTTTGTGCCTTTTTTTTTCTTGAGAAGCTTCAATTCATTCAGTGTGCTATATTTAGAAAATGTGAAGGATTCTTTTATTGGTTGCCTTTAATCATGAACAAAACTTTCACAATCGATATCAACTTCCGGCGCATTTACGATTTAATCCAATTTCTGCTGGCAGATGGGTCTGATTTTTTTTTTTACTTTTAGTAGCAATTACAAGATCGTTAAGAATTTATAACGGGCGACCTTTGATTACAAACTTTTCACTTCCTTCCTTTCATTTGCTCTCTGTTTGACATCTAGCTTTCAAGCACCAGATTAGAATGACTGAGAAATTTAAGTGCGCTCGATTTTGGTTTCATGTCTGTATTCGAACGCGACAAACACTCGACTGATTAACCATACAAAATATGCTGATGGACTTTACTGCAATGTCAGGTGATGAGTGCGCTGAATACATGCGCATTGGAAGGGTGACTGGAAGTGCAATGGGAAGTGAGGGGAATCTTCAAAGTCAATCTGTTATCATTAAATGTCATCAACTGCCATATCGCCTGCCATCGATCAGCTATTGACTTTTCATCAGAAAATATAACAAACGCGCCCTCCGCGCTCGCGATGATAAATTGCAAATCGATTTTCCTATCGTGGCTAAAAGGACAGTAATTGGAGCGTAAAAATAAGACTCTTTTTTTTTGTGTTTGTTCTGATTGAGGCAGTGCTTCCGTGATGGAAGTTTAGTCACAAAAAAAGGGATGATTTGTTTGCGTTGGTAATTTACATAAGTGAACAACTTTTTTTTTTTATATCCAACTTAGCGAAACAAAAAAAAAATTGCTTTTCACAGTCGACAATAAATAGGCAAATTGTGAAATGTGGAGCAATTGTGATGAATCTGTTGTTTCATATTCTATCCCTTGCCAATACCTTAGAGTACACTGAAGCTTTAGGGAAATATGGTTTGCATTGAATGAGCTTGTTCACTTTATATGTTGTACACATTTTCTATGGAAAGTAAATTGAAAGCAATAAAAAGGTATTCAGTCACAAAAGCAAAGTTGCATTCTCTAACATATTCATGTTCACAATTCAATTCAGCACTTACTTCTAACACCAACATTCTTTGATTTTCTTTGTCATTCAAATGCAATGTTCATTCAATTCTCAAACAAACAATACCCAGACGATGATCTTGAACGTTCTATCAAACTCCGACAATAGTCAATTGATTTTCTACAAAAGCAAGACATTATTATTATTATGTTGACTTGAGGGGGTTTTAGTTTGAAAATCACAACAAAATATAAATCAAAAGCTATGCAGATGAGAAAAAAATTGGGTTCAAAAAACAAACACGAGACAAGCATGCAAGAAACTTTCAGCATATTTGCTCTACACTCAAGTGCGGGACCAGAAGTTTTATTAAATTATGAAAAACCTTTTCCCATTGCGCCTCAATACCATTATGAGCATATCAAGCATGTGTTGTTGTAAATGGTGCACGCAAATTCACAAATCTCCGCTCTTTTTGTGCCTTTCAGGGCTACCTTTTTTGCTTTCATATTCACGTCCCGAAAATTGCCCCATTTACAGCCTACAGATATACGAAGTCACACTCATTTACGTACAAAGCTGATTTAATCAGAAAAGCAAATCGTGTGTAATTTGAGAAATATATATACATTTTATTTTTGTGCCGGAAACTTTATATTTCAGGTGGGGTTTGTTGATGCTTTCAGGAATCACTGAAAGGTAAGTGTCAAATTTCCCAGAGAAAAAGTTTTTCGGAACTTGACTTACTAAAATTGAGGAATTTTTGGTGTTAATTGAAGCAAATAACATTTAATTTGTTGTAAGCTTTTGTTTGAATATTTGGAATTGTTTAGTGCCATTGATGTTCTGAAAGATGAAAAGAACATTTTTATTCTAAAAATTATTTTGATATCATTTCTGGATTAATCCTAAAATGTTTTTTGTTTTAAATTTTATGTTTGTTTTTAACAAAGCATTACGGCATTACGCGTGTCACAAACGACTTCGAGTCGAGTGATTTCTTGTTTCTTTGGTGTATTAATTCATTATCCTAATTTAAATTGTTGTTTGTTTTTTTTTTTGTTGCTCTCTATAATCATCAGATAGAAATAGAAAATGCCTTCTTCATTAGCAAGATAAAACATAACTTTTAGCGGCGTCTCATGTTTGTTCATCATAGATAATTAGCATTTTCCATCCATCAATGTTGCATATTCCTTAGACTTCTCATAACATCAAATTTTATTGCGTAATAATTGAGAGTGATGCGAATTTCTTCGCTCCTTAAGAAAACGTATCTTAAAATTACTTTTATTCATGTTTGTGACCTCTCATTCTGTAATAGGATGAACGATTTGCGTAGGAAGATCTTTGAGAAATTCGCTTGTAAATTTGCTGTGGGATGATGTTGTGATAAACGACACAACACCCGCTGACCTTGAACTATGGCATTTTAATGTTTTCTCAAAAATTATTCTGAACTCTGATCGAGATATTTAACGATAGATGTTGAACTGCTGAACCTCAGTCCTGAACATTCGAAGAGATAATTATTTTCTTATGCACGTTCCTAATTGGGCCATTAAATGAAAAGCTTCTTTGACTTTACGACACATCATACAACGAAACAAATTTCTTAATTTTCCTCAGCTCAAAAAAAAAAAACTTTTCAATGATACGAAGGAATTTTAATGACTGTTGCAAAACATTTCGAATGAAGTTAAAAATAAGAATGACGCAGAATGTCTGCGTTTTTCAATTCAATTCAAGAAAATATTTTTAAAGCATCTTCTTGAACGATATTCAGACATATTTTAATTCGAAATCAAAGTTTCCATCATAAAGCTTTTATAAAAATCGATTTAAAAGCATCATTGGTGTTGAAAATCTTCCTAAGAAAGATTCCAATTTCTATTTCAATCCATTTCACCTTCATCATTTTCAGATGCTTTCATATTGTGTTGTGAGGAGCTTCCTAATAAAAAGGAATTTCTCAGCTAAAAAAAAAATGTTCGGCACGGACATAGAGGAGAGAAAAATAACCTGAAAATGCCTTGAGTACCTAAATCGTAACCTTTTATGATTACAAATGTAATACCTTCAACCTCAACAATTCAGACGGTATCAACTCCATTCAATCTTCTTATGGATTAGCTTTCCCATACATACACTTCTTCTTGCGCCTTTGAAATATCTCTGAAGTAACCGTTGCAACCAAAAAATATTTAAGTAAAAGGCTTCTACCAGATCTGTCCATTATGAGCGAAATGCCATGAAGGCACTTAATTTCATTCACATTCATCGCCCATTATTCATAATTCAAAAATTAATTCTTTGAAATTTCTCGAGCCTGCTATTTTTTTTGTTATCCCAGAATATAAGCATCAAAAACATATTCATGTGAAGGATAATTTTATGATTAATGATGTCGGACGCACGGAAAATATTAATTTAATCAAGTCTAGCATTGTGTCCGCATAGTACAGTGATGAATGAAAGATACGGGGTCTCTTTGAATGCCCCAATATGTAGCCTTTTTAGGGAACATGTTTCTTGCAGGACGACGACTGGATCCTCTTGAAAGGATTTTCTTCCATTATCTTTCTTTCTTTCCATTTTCTCGGTGTTGGCTTCGGGAAGGAAAAAAAGAGATTTATTATTCTATTTATTTTATTTTTTTACTTTAATACACTCGTTTTCCTTATTCATTTCACTTCCACAATTCTATATGATCTATTACACATTTATGACATGGACAACATACTGGATGAGCGAATGAATGAGATATCAGACCTATGATGGCTATCATGGCATGCAGAAGCAATCTATTTCGCACACTTTCTCTTATACTTAGTTGTCTTCTTTATTTTTGGCTCCTGATGATGTATTTTAATAAAGCATTTTCTCTCGTTTCAGTATCTCGTGGTTGAAGAAAAGTTCAGAATTTCTTAATTTATTGCCTTTTGTGTGGATGTAAATCTGGCTTCTGAGATCATGTTACATATTTTTTTTTTCATGTTTTAAGAGTACGTGAATGGCGGAAAGGCTGAAACCTACTTCTATGCCAGCTCTGTGCCAAACAAGCTTTGAGAATAGTCTCAAGTGAGATACTTTTACTCACATTTGAAGCCTCGAAAAATAATAAAGTTCAAATTATTTGACGGTAAGTATGTCTTCTTTGTAGTTTCAAACAATTAATAAAATTTTCGTTAAAGCGCTTTATGAGTTTGTTGATATATTTTCCAAAATTTAGGAATAATTGATATGGGCTCATTCTTTTATCGTGTCACCCTGGAAATCAAAGTTAAATGTTATGCATGAGTGAGTGAATTTGTGAATGAAATTTTATAGAAATTATAAATAAGAATTTAATGAGCCTTCATTAATAATTTACTTTGATAATTTTTTTTACTCAAAAGTTATTATTAATATTTTACTAATTGTCTTTGAAGTGGCACTTTCATCATCAGAGAAAGTATTTCTATACATTTTCGTCCTACCACATTCTGTAAAATATTTTAAATCATTCGGTGAGTAATTTAAATTGTAACGTATAATTTTAAATTTATTTTAAATTACTTTTACACCCAAAAAACGCATTCTCCAGTCAACAAAAGATGGCGCCCATGTCGCCATGTATGAAATATATTTAAAAAAATCTAGAGCATACTTCATCTATATGATACTGGATACACATCTATGACATACATCTATAATACACATCTATGACATACATATATGACATACATCTATGACATACATCTATGACATACAAGCTATGATACACATCTATGGCATACATCTATACATACATCTAGGTATGACATACATCTATGACATACAATCTTTGATATACAGCTAAAATTTTTTCATTTGTCTAATGCCGTTAAATAAATCAAAAGGAAATTTCATACCAAATCCGAAGTTTACACTTATTAATATTTTCTTTTATTTTGTATTCTTTTCTTTTTTTTTCTTTCATAAAGTTTACATTTATTACTGAAATATCTTTTACAAAAAATTTAGTGACTCGTGAACAGAAGCAAAACTTTGTTAATTTCGTATACTGGAAACAATAAATTAAATTAATATGTTAGTACAATATTCAGTACAATTAAAATGCATCAGAATGTTTTTTATATTCATTCCATAAAAATTGATTACAATTTATCTGATGTACACAATGTAAATCAGAGCTCATTTAATTGCATCCACGCGTTTCCGATTCAGGCAGTCACGTAACATTAATTTCCTCG
Organism: Propsilocerus akamusi; assembly: GCA_018397935.1. Classification (NCBI taxonomy): domain Eukaryota; kingdom Metazoa; phylum Arthropoda; class Insecta; order Diptera; family Chironomidae; genus Propsilocerus; species Propsilocerus akamusi. Next base: position 24,930,245 of record CM031468.1, on the reverse strand, counting down.
CTATCGTCGGAGTTTGAATCGTAATCGTCATAATACATTGAGTTACTTGTGGTGCCGAATGTTTTAGCGCTGCCATCGGAAGAATGATTATCATAAAAATTATTAAATAGTTGCCCAATTGGTGGTGGATGAGCAGACGTGCCCGAAGCAATAATTGACGACGCACGCGAATTCATCTCGTCAATCTCAAATTTAAAATCATTTGGTTTTTTGCCAAGAACCATAAACTTTTGATCGATTGGTGAAGATTTATTTGATGATTGTTGATTTGGTGATCGCATTTGGTGCTGATCAATGTTTGATGGTGATGCAGACGATGGGGGGGACATTGATGGAGGACGATCCGTTTTAGCATCAGATAAATCTGGGTTCGGATTGTTTTTGTTTGGTAAAGTTTGATCACGTGAGCCACCACTCGCCAAAAGTTCACGTTCTTTTGAGTTTCGCCACTTCATGCGACGATTTTGGAACTAAAAAATGAATCACAAGTTAGTAAAGTTGTTGAATTTTTGTCTTGTTAAATTTGAGAATTGTTTGAATGATTTGTCGTGTTACACCAAACACAAGTCGACAAGTTATTAAATGTTGCTTACCCAAATTTTGACCTAAAAGAAGAATAAATCATTAAAAACATTTGATCATTAAGGTAATCAACCGAAAAACAAATAGTTTGAAGTGAAATGTTTGTACAAATTGTTGTTATTATCTCGCTCAGACAATCCGCGCTCGTCACCATAACTTGTCATCATCGATAAATGGTGGGAAAATGTCATACTCTCACTTTTGTTGTTAATTTTCTGTACATATTGCAACACAACAAAACTTATGCAACCGCAATGGACTAAACTTGACCTAGTGTCGTGAACAATTTTCTCTCTCTGATCCAAAGTTCAGCAATAAAAATTAACTTTCCAAAGGTCATTTCCGGTTTCCTTTCAGGATTTTCCACCATGTTGTAATAATTTCATTATCATTTTTTTTCTTTCATATTTTCATCTTCCATTTTGTGTGCACAATTCTTTCCCCAATTCGCAATATATTTTTATGGCATCAAATTATGAATAAATAAAAGATGGCAAAAAAAAAGTTCTCGTGGAAAGAAGAAGATGAAAAAAAAAATGAGAAAAACTTTTCCATTTAAAAAAGTTTCAGTCCCAGCATGAAAAAAAAGAGAATTTAAATCCATATTATGTATGCCATAAAAAACGTGGTGGAAAGAGGAAAATTAAAAAAAAAAAAATACTGAAATTCAAATGATATGAAAATTAGAAAAGTTTTATAGCTCTTTCAGTTCCGAATTAAAATAAAAATTGTTTTGAACCCAAAAAAAAAAAATTATTTCTGTTACCCGTCAAAGTCATTTTGACAAATTCGAATTATACCATTTTATAATTAAAACCCAACTTTTGTGATAAGAGCTTTGTGGCTTGAATAATAATAAAATATTTATTTTAGTTTTACGATTCGATGATTTTTCCATTCTGAAATAAATTGTTGCTCCAATTTGCGTTTAACGAAAACAAACAATCCGATAATGATATCAATGAACCATTTGGCATTCAATATGCTGCCCAAAGATTAACCTCCATTTACCGAGCATTACAATGCCAAGAAATCAATTTGCCAACAAAAGAAATTTCGAGGGGTTCCGAATTTGTGTACGATGCGAAGGGTGATTTTTCCTCTCAATTCATTCCCTACGATATAAAACAATTTGTAACAAGCAACATACGTTGATCATCATCAGTAAAAATGTTAAAAACACTCGCATTGAAAAGATATAGACAAGGAGGAATGAGTGATTTGTTTGCTGACTAACTTATGGCATTTAAATAATAGCCCATAAAATTATTTGCGTGCGATGCGGGGAAAGATTGCATTCAATGTAACGTCGATGTTAGTTTATAGTGTGTTAGATGTGAATCAAAATAAACATCACTTATGAAAATAGATTTGAGAAGGAAAATGTGAAAAAGAGGGATGCATCAGATATGAAATGAATAAAAAAAGAGCCCCGACCGCAAATCACATTAAATGATTATTCAATGTTAAGGCAGAAAAAAAAGAGAAATTTCCCATTTCAGTTGCTATGCTCGCCAATAATCTGTTTGCATATCTTGAAGGCATTGAACGTGTAATTGAACAATTAAATAAAGTTTTAAAATCAATAACAATAAAAGGAATTCCCACTAATCTGTAAATATTTAGAGAGAATCATTCCGGGAGAGAAGAATAAATGGACGGACGATTGCCGTTGGGCAATTGTGTCGTGCACGAGACTTTGATTTGTTGTCTGATGAGGGTGGATAAACAGACATTTTTCTGGTAATTGATTTTAAATCACTCTCAAGAGTTTTTAAATTTCATCAACAGACAATTTTTGAACAAATTTAATGTGATAAAAATCATGTGCGCGTGCTTTAAAGCCGCAAATACCCAACCGGAAATGTTTGTTTGATGTGATTTTTAATTGTTCAATTTTAGGGATCTTAAAAGGCTCGAGGATAATAAAAGCAATGAACTTATTCCCATAATTCACGTAATTTAATATTCAATTTTATTTTTTTTTTCTGTCCCTGAGCTTAAAGCAATTTGTCATTGGCAAATTGGTTTTGAAAAGAAATCTTTTATACAAATTGTTCACATCGAAATGCGTAAAATCAATGTAAACAAATTGAACTTTATTCTTGTTCCATGCGACATTGCTGCCGCTCGATACACTGTACGATAGCTGTGTTTATACGCGGGACCGAGCCAAAGTAACATCAAATATTTGCACAAAAATTGAGCTACAGCCAGCAGAAGATGTGCTGAATACACATAATGAGCTAACCACAGTGACTTTTTCAAGAACCGAAATCTTTTTTTTTTCTTTTCTTATTTACTTTATCATGAATCGAACAAATCATTTGTAAATTTGACTCCGCTTTTCATGCGACAATCGAAACATGTGTCGATTTTCGCAATCGTATGGAATTTCAATGTTTGATCATCAATTATGATGCACTTTAGTTAGAGTAGTGGTGTTTTTAACTAGACCTTGATTTCGATAATTTTTGCGCTATTGTCATGATTAATTTAGACATTTGTGTTAAGATAAAATTAAGAAACTTCTTCTATTTAAAAAGATGAATTATGGTCAACTGAATAAATAATCGCAATTTAAAAAGTGGCACAATTGGGCTTTCACAAATAAACTTCACCAGAAGAAGAACACAATTAAGTCCACAAAAAAGGAAACTTCGACAAAGTTCAATGCGTCAATTTGCGGATTATATTATCGCATGACTCGACAAAAAAAAAGCAAATTAATAATTTATTGAGTGTAAAGTTGAGAAAAACGTTTGAGAAATAAAAAATATTGCCGAAACAATGTTTGCAACAACAACGTTCCCACCAATATGGTCAACAACAAACTAAAGTCCATAAAATAATAAATTCGATGAACTCGGCAAACAATAATGGAGATAATTAAAGTATTTTTGGAATGAATTTATTGAACTTGAAAATGAATGATTTAAATTGTTTTTGTATGTGTAGCGGATGATCACTTTATAATAATTTGCCACTCGAAACAGTTCAAAACAATAAACACGTGTCAGAATCACATAATTAAACTAATAAATAAATTCAATTATGATAATCGAGATATTTAGGAGAATTATGTGAAAATTATCAGCCAAAACCACAAACTCAACAAATGTTTTACAATTCAACTATGGAGTGAATTGCATCATGAAATTTGGTGTTAAATGATGTTTATTTATTATAAAAAAAAACCGAATTAGAACGAACTTTGCATAAATATCAACAAAATATTCTCATGTGAAAATTGCATCGCATAATATTTGAAAGTGAATGAATTTTTAGTTTATGAAATGAATATTTTTTAAATAATGAAATTGCACACATTTTCATACTGGCAGACGGACAAAATTGATATTTCATTATCCTTGTGACCACATTTATGTTCCGCTTTTATCCAAAGAGTGCTAACACGGGCAGATCGCTACAAATATGCAAACACTATAATTCAAAAACATGTTAGACGCAACGCCAGATTTATGCTAGTCGATTGTCCGCCCACACTTTAGAATGTCATAGAAAAAAAACTGTCAAATGCACTAAACATCTAACACAAATTTTGCAAGTGAGAGTGTTGTGCACAACACCATGCAGACTCCTAAATGGTTATAATTCTAACAAATTTTTGTCGTCTCTTATATAAAGTTTTCAACAACAGCAAAGCGAGCCACTGTAGCATGAACAATTTTAATGGGATTTTGAGGATTGTGAAAAAAAAAAAAAATATTTCGTCGGTTTCAACATGAAAAGGAGTAGATGATGATGATAATAAAATGCAGACATTCAAAGTACCAAAAATGTTCCATCAAAATAGGAAAATGAGAAAAGGCCGGAAAAATGTTCCTCCGGAGTGACGATGACGACAACTGCACACACCCAAAAGTGCTTTTAATTATTTCAATTCTAAAGTGTGAAAGTCATGTCGGCTCAGTTCTTCTTACTCTCTCACACCAGTGCGTCATGCATTGGTTTCACAATGAGAGTGGCAAATTTTAATTGCTTTGTTTCACTCCATTAAGAGCTCATCGTACAAATTTAATTGCATTACATACAAAATGCTAGTTTAATGGACAACGGGATGCATCGACATGTTGGAAACTGATAGAAATGTGCATTCAAGAAGTGCATGGGAAAATGGGAGGAAACATAGTGATCCACAAAATTATTTTCCTCAAACTACTTATCAACAAGCGACAAATTCTCACCATCATCATCGCAAAACAAGAGCAACGAGAGCCAACTGCTGTTTATGAAATTTTAAGTCATCAACAGCAGTTCAGTCAAATAGCAAAAGTTTCCACATCACATCACAACATCAATTTTTCATCTCAATTTTGCAAGCATGTAGAAAAAAAAATCATCGCACAATTTTTCATTTGCAGCAGTTTTGGCTTCGTTTGCTTTTTTTGAAAAATTTGCGTAACAAATTAAAATTTAGATCGATCTGAGAGTGAAAAAAAAAATTGTTACTAATGGATTTTTAGGAAAAAAAGGAAAAAGTCAACTGCAAGTCACAACTTTCATCGATCACAATTTTACGACAATTGTCAGCGGTAACAATTGGTGTCTCAGACCCAACATTTATGCTCAATTACTTGTTCCTTTGCAAATTTTGCACAATAACAGCTTTTTATTTTTTTTCGGAATCAAATAGGCGTGAAATTTGAGGACATTCATCATCATTCATCGATCATTTTATGATTTTTTCTTAATTTTGTATGCATTTCAGGACATTTCTATTGGAGTCTGTCGATATGGCTTCATCGGTACAATTTAGCATGACGGAACAATTCCAGTTGATGGCAGTTAATTCAAATTAATTGATGAGTTTCATAATAAAGTTTTCAATGTTAAAATTTAATTGATCTCATTTCGGGTTTAGTTCGCCGTATACAGCATCATTTTGGAACCACCAAATAGATGTTGAATTGGACTATGTCCTTGGCTCACGCGCATTATTTCCCCGCGAAGAAAAAAAAACCAAATCTCATTATTTTCAGCTTTCATGATGCTGCCGACAGTTTGACTAATTACATCGCAAACGCCACTGAAAATATCGAAATCGCGGAAATTACAGTGATTTTTTTTTCTCGTTATTTTGATGCCACGGAATCGGAATTAGAAACTTCAGACGCACCTCAAAACACTGGCAATGGAACAATTATGATTTTTTTTTGAGGGCCTCTCTTTTCTAATTGAAGCGTTTTCATCATTTATCCATATTTCACAATCATAAACAGCATTTCGGCATCATTTCCACTCCACACCTTCGCTTAAATTATTTCGGAAGACTCAATTAATCAAATTAAATTTTGCTGTGTTGATTTAATTCATCATAAAATGAACACAAATTTTCTGACAGCTTTTTTCCCTCAGCACCCTCATCAAACGTTAAGTAAACTGGATAATTTTCTAATTCTTCCTTCAATGGTTTCATAATTTTGGGAGTTTTGCATAAATACCGTCAAAAATTATTAGCGATTTGTAATAAAAATGTAACCCAATGAGTTTCAGTATCGAGATTAGAGCATTACAAATAATATTCATTGCAATAAATCTCGTTGTTAGTCAATCTTTCATGTACTGATTTAACATAACTTCCCGCCAACCACCATAAAAAAGAAATCTGTGTTTTTATTTATTTTCCACAGACATCGCTTAAATGTCGAGGGGTCCATTTTAGTACGTACGTTCACTACCCCATAGAATAGAAAAAAACCTCGCATTTTTTCCAACAAAACATCAAAGTCGAATATGTCAACTGCAGATCTCTATTTGCCGAATAATAAATAACCCAAGAGTGAATGAGACTCCTTCTCGGTCGCGTTACGACTCTCTCTCGTTTTATTGAAAGTAAACCGTATTTACACAGAAAAAAAAGACAAATTAATCGGTTTTTATAGCCTGGAGTGTTATAATACGATTTGTTGGAGTGTTTTTATGACGTAGTGAGCGAAAGAAAAAGAAGAAAAGTTTTATTGTTCTTGTAGTCACAGCATAGATTGCCAAATTGTGTTTGGTTATGTTTTAGTGGTTTGTTTGCAATTTATCTGCTCGCATATATATTGATTTTTTCTTCTCTCTCTCTTAAACTGCTTCTGCTGCATATTTGTTTGCCAGACATTTTTTTTTAAATTATGTTCGGCAACGATAAACAGCAATGATTCGTTGAACTTATTTTGCTCGAATATGATAAGAGATAAAAATAGCAATTGCGTTTTCTATTAAAGATTCATTCTATATCGAAGAAACTTTTTTGCATTTTTAATGCTATGAAAAAAAATCAAAACATAAAACAGTTTATCAGTTTCGAAAGTGAATTAAATCAAATGAATGAATTATAAACTAGAACGACAATCATTGCTCGAACAAATCATCATTCATTTATGTGCTGCCTCAAACTGCGTCTGCGCAACGAACAATGATGTTTTTTTCATTGTGGGTGGGTTTGTTAGATATGAGCGTTTTTTTAATGTTCTGTATACAAATGTGAACACAACAAGAATCATAAAAGAACTTTGGTGGTATTTTTTTTTATAAATGCAGGCGGAGCCTTTTTCATAACCAGATGAACATTTCGAGCTACCGCACATAAAGTATAATTTCTAAAGTGTCTCTTGGTGCAGTTTTTGCCTCTTTTTTTTGCAACTACATTCTTCAAGGGCAAAAGATCAATTAGTCAAACGAGATCTTGTGTAACATTTAATAAATAGACAACACATTTCACTTCAAAAAATGCATTCAATTGTAAAATATAAATGGAAATTAAATGCACAGTTGACTTACCTGAGAATCTTTCAACCCTAGTCGTTCTGCCAATTTCTTTCTGTCGGGCTTGCTGATGTACTTTTGTATTTGGAAGCGCTTCTCTAAACCCTTTCGCTGGGAATCTACAAATCATAATTTTTTTTTTCGGGTTCTTGTTATTTTTGTTTTCAATTGAAATTTCAAATTACAAGTCAATTTGTCTCCTTGACAATCAAAATATTTTAAACAATAATTGAATATGAAAACATACCTGAAAACACAGCTCGTCTCATCATGCCCCGTCTAGGTTTTCCTCTTGTCGAGTGGGCCCATGGGAAACCTTGTCCTGCAATCAAATTAAACTCTTTTACATGCGTGCTTATGTTGTTATCGTGTTGTTTTAATGAAACAGTACCTGGTGGCAATGGAAAAACTTGTGGTCCACCTCCTACAATGCATCCGATATGATGAGGGTGAGAGAGTTAGTTTAGTTTCACACTAGTTGATTAACATTTCACTTCGTTACCTGCAATATATGGATTCCTGCAGTGCGCCAACAGCGAATGTAAATGCGGATGATTAATTCCATGATGTATAAATGGTCGACTCGGTAGTGGCTTTGCAATAACTTTATTATCACGACTATCGTTCGGGTGCTCGGGACTACTGTTATTGTTGTTATTGTGGTTGCTGCACATAGATTCACTCCCATTATCGTTATTTACGCCATTCGAATGATGCGTTAGATTTGAATTGTGTTGTAAGTGATGCGGATGATGATGACTGGAAATGAATGCGGGATTTGCTAGATGATTTTGTTGTATCAAATTTTGTTGAATGTAAGGCCAAAGGTTTTGTGGTTGAATAAATTCTGCAAAAAAGGAATTAGCAAAGAAAAAAAAAAAAAAACATAAAATTTTAAATTATGCAACTGTCAGATTTTTATCATAATCAGAAAGCCTCCGAGCAATAAGTCGCCATGGTCTGTTTTGAGGATTTGAAATTTAATTTTTATTTGTGATTGATGGCAAAATAACAAATCATCGCGCTATAGAATCTCATCATCAGAGGCGCTTTTTGTCTTAATCTCGGTCAATGAATTTATTTATTCAAAAATCCGCATCTTTTTTAAACGATTTTGAGTTCGCGTGATGTGAAATCAGCACTAACAAAACATAAAACGATGACTTTGCTCATTTTAAGTGGGCGACAAAAAAAAAAACTTTTAACTGTTAAGTTTGATAAATTGAAGATATTTTAAGGAAATATATAATCGATGCTTTTCTTTTTGTTTGCTTCAAACATCCCGCAGTGAAGTTTATAAATAAGAAAAGATCAATTCTATCACTTAGCACATCTGAAAATAAAAATAAGCCTTTGTTGACTAAAAAAAATGCCTCAACTGATGATTATCGGGCCTTTTGTGAATGCCTTTTCAATAATGAATGTAAATTAAGAAGAAGCATCTTAAGTGCTGCACAAGCTTTGACGTCAATAAGTTGTGCCGAATTTCGATTTCCAGCAGACTTGACGTCATGCTATCTCATAGTTTGGTTTATCGCTAAATTGCAATAAACATTCGACCCAAATTGCAAATACAATTTTCCTTTGTTGACTTCTTTATTATCTCGCACCAAACAAAATTAATTCTTGAAGATGGAATTCATTGCCAAAGATAATTGTAAATTTTTTGCCTTGTCATGATTCTTTTGAATCAAATGCGTTGAAAGCTGCAAAATCAATAATTAACTATCAAAAAATAATAATTGAACAAGTAAAAAAAAAAACATCTTTTTCGGCACATTGTCTTGTCTTACGCCAATTGAATGAGCAAAGATGAATTGTTTTAAGAATAATTAGACAAATAGTATATTCAGCGGCGTAGTTCATTTATGATTTCATCGGTTTCTACACATACGTGTATAGTGCGAGATCATTTGCGTAATTCCAGATACAATCGATTTGTATAAAAAAAACTAACTAATAACTGAAAAACACAATTAATAACGTTAAGTTAAACAATTAAGCATTTCTAAGAAAACTATTAAATATGAATAGAAAATATGATTCTAAATTCGAGAACAAAGTAATAAAATTATTTATAGCAAATTTCAAAAAAGTGTTGAATCGTGTGTGAAATTTGCGCCTTTACAAGTCAACACGCTTACATTTCCCCAGAAATATAATAACTTTTCACTTCCGAAAGCATTGTTAACTGTCTGCAGACATCAACACATGAGAACGATGAAAGATATTCTCATTCTTATCGCATCGAAAACCGAGAAAATTAATTCAAAACTTTCCATTGTGCAAAAATATTAAACAAAATTTTAAGGCAAAAACAAAACTTTTGTCTGCTGTTTATTGCTGATGCTGCTGGGAAGCTTCAAATTCAGCACCATTCTGTGAGCATGATGATGACTTTCATTAAGGAAAAGGCGCGTCGTGAAATGTGTTGTCAGAAAAAAGTAACATAAAATAAGCTGATTGAAAAATCAATAATCTCAAGATGGTTGAGAATAACAATTTTTTTTTTTCTGTTAATTAAATTTCTCGTGCGTCGTTCCGCGAGAATCACAAATATATTTTAAATTCCTATGATAAATTATTGTCCAACCTCGACGCAACCCACAAAAATGAACATTTTTATGAAAGTTATTGCACACAGAATTAATTGCAATAAAAATTGCATACAAATTTCACAAAAAAAAAAAAAACATTTATCAGCGCAAATAAATAATAAATAAATAAAAAAAAAATTACATTTAAACAACCCTCAGCATCATGTTAACAAAACCCCGAATAAAAAAATAACTTAAAAAAAAAAAAAAACAACACAATTGCCGTTTTTATGTAACCATACAGAAAGTTGGCAGTTTATATTGTGCATTTACAAAAAGGCATTAATAGAGCAACAAATAGGCAAAAAGCCCTTAACAATAACATTCCGGAGGGCGCGGTTCGCCTCCCCAAATAAATCCAATGATAGACGGAGAGATACTGAAACTATAATGAACCGTTTATGAAATGTGATGTTGCTAATAAAACACAAAAGATGGATTAAGGTTTAGAGATTTTGCGTTTATCGAGCTCAATTTGTTACATTTTGGATTTTCGAGTTTGGTTGCGTTGCGAGAGAATTTTTTTGTTATTTATTTTTATTTTTTATCATCAGAGCAATACTCGAAATTGCTGTTTAAAACCATTCCAGCAATGTTTATACAGCCTTGTTTATGGTCTTTTAATACACACTGAACCCATCTAATGTGCACTGAGCCCTCCGAGGGGTTGTTTTCATAAGAAGTTTATAAATAATAAAATGAGATTTCAATAAAAAAAAATTTGATGTTCCCTTTAAAGCCTCAATCACGCCTTGTTTTCATTTCAGATTTTATTTGGTGGAAAATTTAATTCTTTTTTTGCTATTTCTGCTTAGTTGAGCGACCTTTCATAGCAAAATATCTTACGGCGGTGAATTATAAAACACAGTTGGTCCATTCTAAGGTTCGAAATAGTTTTGTATTGCATCAGAAATAAAGTTTGAGTCAAAAAAAACATTAAAACAGCAAAACGGTAAAGAAAATTTATAAACTCTGAAAATCTCTTATACAACCCGAGAAAGTTGAGCTGTAAACGGAATAATAAAATCTCATCGAGGGTGGCAGAAAGGCACTTTAATTTGTGCACGATATGGCGTCAGCTGGCAGCCCACTTAGAAAGCGTTTCGAGTTTGTTATGGAGGGCGGAAAATATGATGTTTATTCCCCATTTTAGCTTCCATTTGAAACTAAAGACGATCTTGGATAACATTTACGTTCGAGAAAAATTGATTTTTCACTCGATTCTTTATAGGTGGAAAGAAAAAAAAAAAAAACAATTTTGAGAAAATTCCTTAATCGAATCCAGAAAAGTTTTCACTTCATTGTTTTCGTTATTTATGTTGAATTGATTTTATGATTATGAATTCATAAATTGTTGGAAAATTATTTTAGCGCTTTTCAGTTAATCGAAGATGAAGATTTTGAGGTGACAAACATTAATTACCATTTCTAACTTTTACACAATCCCGTTTTGTATCACTTAAAATAGCTGAAACACTGAATTTCAGAACAGGTTTGCTGGGTAGTTCCTTGATGTGAGTATCCTTGTGATAGAAGTCATTAATAAATCCACATTTTAAACACTTTTCGTCGATACTTTCATTAGTTGATTTGAGATTTTCATTAAAATGTCCACATTTTGCACAATTAAAATCACTAATTGCATCAGCGTTATCTGCTTGTTCTTGAATTACTGTATAACTCCGAATAAGTTCATCATCGGACAGCGGAGAATGCTGACGATTCATGCTGCCGTAGCTTTTTGGCGAGTCACAAAGTGAATCTTTCAAATCTGAATTGTGATCTGAATCACTTTCATCCGATTCCGAAACGGAACCAATCGAGTCCATAGGCTCATCTTTATCCTCATTTAAAATATTCTCCACCATAAATGCCGTCGACATTGTGAATACTTATTTTTATTCTATAAAATATCCTTAATCCAGATTCAATAAATTGCTGAAACACTTGTTTCCCGTCAACATTTAATTCAATTAAATCCAATGAATAAAATCAAAGGAGAAACTTTCTTGCTAAACTGTTTCCCGTGACAATCCGGACAATGACTTGTGAACGACTGAAATACATTTATTGCTTTTATCATTTTTGTTATTTTATTTTTCAGGACATACGGAAATTTTGTGTGTACATAACAGTCAAATAGAATCATCATCATCATCATCAGCAACGTCATTGGTTCATTTTTCAACCCTCAATTTATATTCGTGTACTTGAAGTTTGCAGGAGCGAAGGATTACAAAATGTATTACTAAACAAATCTGCACTAATTATTACAAAATTTATTTTATTATACATTGATATAAATATTTTCCCTTTTCCCTATTACATATTTGGCAAATTGTCTTATGAAAAAAATATTTAAAAATATTTTAACAGTTCCTCAAACTTCTTAGACACCTAATCGAGGGTTGAAAATCATTTCGACAATGATTTTATTTGTACTGAACAATGTGTCTACAAACCCATCCCATCAGTGAGCAGTTTTATAATTCACAATGTCGGTTACATTTAAAAGAATTTTTGTAAAATCGTATAAAGTCATGAAGGGTTTTTTGAGCAGCATCAGTAAATTTATACGGATTTCATCGTTTTCTGTATATCCTTTCTAGCCATATTTTCCTTAAGATTTTTTTTTTCAAGGCGTGGTTTATTGCTCGCTTGTGTTTGTGCAAAGACGGTTTTTGTTGTTATCCTGAATTTTGGAGATACTTAGCAAAAAATTCATATTTTCAGCTTATATACTCCAATAAAAATCGATACAAAAAATACACAACAACAATGCGGCTCCCCCATTCAACCATTGAAACCCTTATAAAAACTCATATAACTTTATTTGTGATTATGAATCTCTTAAGTATTCAGATGATTTTTATGGTCGTATACATACAACAAAAAATGTTTTCGCTCCTTAAGCTACAGCGAAGCGATGGTAAAGTATGGTTGAGACATTATGTATTGCACTTAATAGTCTTGCATGAATAATGGCGATTGAGTGCGTGGGTTGAGGAAATAAAAATGTAATAAAATTTATTACACACGAAAAAGGCTCATAATATATTTAGTACATAATAATTTGGGGGCGAAATTGGAGAAAGGACGAACGGAATAACTATATATGAAAATGGTCAGGACGCTGAGGACAAACCGATAAAAATTATACAGTCATGATTATTATTATTGCTACTGTTCATGATTTGATGATGTTATAATGATGCCTGCTGTTTCATTTAATAATAAAATAATAAATGAATTTTATTTATTCAATATTAATTGAAATTTGATCAAAAAAATTATTTTCACACAGATTTAAGAGAAATTTAAATTCATTAGTTTTCAAGTAAGAACGTTGCATGCAAATAAGTGATTGAAAAATCACCAGAAAGAAAAACTGTTCAATTTTACACATGAACGAAGAATAGAAGGCGAGCAAAAAAAAAAAGTAATAAAAGGTTGTGACGACATCTGGTTCAGACATCTTTTAATAAAATTTTCATCTTTATTGTAGCATATTATTGTTCACAAGTTGATTTCTTGCAGATAAAAGGAGGGTGAATGCCATGTGGGTTTCAGATGATTGTCGATAGACAAATCTACTAATGCGATTAGAGAAATTCTATCATTGAAACTTCGCTGGACTTTTATTCACCATTATTTTAAATTCTTTAACTAATAGATATGAAACCTTTAAAGTCAACAATGAAATATTTATCCTAATTAAGTCAAGAAGTGATAAATAATTCTATAAAAACCTTCTGAATAGCAACAAACAGCAACAACAGACGAGTCTGAAGACAACATAAAGCACAACAAAATTCTCGGTATACATTTAGCGTGTATTCCTTTCATATAAACGTCAATTGCATGTGCTGCCAAAGAATTTATTGAATTGCGAGAAAAATATAAAAATAATAATAAAAATAACAACCATACAGATTTCCACCCGACAAACAATTTCAACCCTCTGTCTCCCTTTCGTAATCTAGTCGCCTCGAATAAAGATAAAAAGTCACCAATAAGCATGTTATAAATGTAAAATTGTTTATTATATGATCCCATTAAACGTGTAAAATGACTCTCCAATGTGCCTCCGATATTGCCGTGTATAATAATGAATAGTTCCCGAGGCCTATTTAGCACATCACAGATAAAATCGGAGGGGTGCGAAGTAGCTAATTCCGAACTCCTTAATATCCCAAAACAAAAATCTGTCACCCGACAATAACAAAAAAAAATAAAAAAATATTTAATAAATATATACATAATTTTCCTCATCCTTAACTTCCCAAAATGAGCAGAGCAGAGAGAAGGCAACACATTTCTGATTGTCACAATAAAATGGAAATTAATAATAAAATATGAGTTTAATGAAATTATAAAATCATACGGAAAATTCTAAGTCGAAAATCGCGTCATCTGATAAATTTTCCACAGCTAATTTACTGAATGAAAACAACTTTCGTTCTGGTCACGTGCTGCATATTAGAGAATAAAAACTAGACGTCATTATAAGATGCGTAACAAATTGCAGGCCATTGCATAATTTAATTCATTTTTTCTTTTAATTTTTATGAGTGTCACTGAGAGTGGAAAAACTGAGAGCGTTGAGAGAACTGCAATAAAAATTAGAGCAATATGCAATTATTATTTATGTTCTTCGAATAGCAATAATATTGAATTCTAACAGTTGTTCTGGTGCCCGCCTATAATGAAAATCACAATAAAAAAATTGTATCAAAAAACGATATCGTAAATTAGAAAAGGTGGGCAACAGCAACAATAAAAATGTTCGATACAAAATTGATTGCTTACAAATTACCCATTATAGGTGCAAAACTGATTAAGTATTTTTCTGCAACAATAACAATTGCATTTTGTTATTACTGTTGTTTCGACCCTTGTGCAGAAATATTTATTTTTGAACTATTGCAAAAAGGGTTAGAAACAGCGGCGAAAAAGGGGTTTCAAGCATTCAAATGGAAGATCCGCGATGAATCTTCATTTGTATAATTTCAAACTCTAATCAAATATTTACAGAAAAAAACTGAGTTCTGTCAATCAAATTTCTAATATTTACACGAGTTTGTATGGAAATCGTATGTAAATAAAAGAGAATGAGCTCGTAATAGCGAAAGGGCCAATTTGAATATCATAAAAGTGTCCTGGTGAATGTTTTAATTCTGATTTAAAAGCACACAAAACTATAAAAAGGCAAATAAACTAAAATTTAAATGAAATTTCCATTTAAAACGCTTTTCATACCTTCGATAACTGAGAACTGTGAGCTCAGTATCACAGACATGCATCCAATTTGTCACAAATTGAAGTGAATTCGTGTGTAAACTTTTTTTTTTAATTTATTATCCACAATACAATGAATTTCTTCTGTTTCTGCCACTTTTTTTTATGTTTTCATCCTAGAGTTTCAGGCATCATGATTGAATTGCTTTTATGCTTTAAAATTGTTTTTTAAACAGCATCATTTATTAAAATAAATTTTCGTTAATAA
Source organism: Propsilocerus akamusi (assembly GCA_018397935.1). Taxonomy (NCBI): domain Eukaryota; kingdom Metazoa; phylum Arthropoda; class Insecta; order Diptera; family Chironomidae; genus Propsilocerus; species Propsilocerus akamusi. Next base: position 24,914,786 of record CM031468.1, on the reverse strand, counting down.
TTCATTTCGTATTTTAAAGTTTGCGCTTGTGTATCTGGGGAGGCTTGTTTTACAAATATATGGCATCATAAAGCATAAGCATATGTTTTTTATTATTCTCTGTGACTAAACGACGATAATGTCTTTAGCGTCTTGTAATGGGCTCTCGTAAAAATATTGCTTTATTATTTGGTTACGATCAACAATTCCATTAGAGATTTGGCATTTTCCTTTATCGTAGCTAAATACCATTTAAAAGCAATTGGAAATTGTTTTAAATGAAGTAAGTAACGGTGAAATTCAGTGAAGGTTCATTGTAGGATTTGATGACTTCATCGCTGAAAAATCCAGCACAGTATCCGAATGATTCAGCACAGCTGACTTACAAGCCTTCAACCTTAAGTCTCATCATTTTTTTCTAATTATTAAATGGGAAAAAAAAATCCCACAACTACGTTTGTACAAGCTTAAGCACCTTGCCCACCTTGATTATTGAGACAAAACGCGTAAAGCCATTTGTCTATTTCCTAAAGAGTAAAAAAAATCCAGCAAAATAATCTTTATTGTCCATCCATGTTCAATACGAAATGAAATTTTGACATTGAAACTGTTTGCTCGTATCGGATAAACATCACAGCAAATTTATTCAACATTGGTGCGCGCGCGCTCAAATCGATGCGTGTACTTTATGCGTCTTCAAATTGAGGGTCAATTTCTCTTACATCACACAAACAGATGATTAACGGAGGCAACACGCTGTTGATTGCTTTCTTGTAAGCAACAATATAATCAAAATTGTTAATTGATAAATTTCAATTAAACTGAGCCGTCATAGAAAGAACTTCTCCCACCCCTCCCAAGAAATTTAAAAATAATGATATATGATATTCGGTATGAAAATATCATTTCGATAATACAAAATGCTCTCACATTAAGTGTCGATATCAATTGAGCAAAAAATAGAGAGAGAGAGAAAATCTACACAGACTTAATCGCATCGTTGAGCTTCCACGATCAAAAGCCATCAAAGCAACGAAGCAACCCAGAGAGAAGTTGTGTACGCTTGTGTATTGTGCGGTCATACTGAGCAATGTGCTTTTTTTTACGTTCAATATACACAATTATTTAAGTTTACTTACAATACACAACTTTTTTTTCATATTTCTTCTACTCAGTTTCGGGGGGCGAGTTGCGGTGTTGTTGTAGTCGACTAGAGGAATTGAATTTTTTTTTACTTTAAGGTAAAGCATTTAACATTTCGCGACTGTTAGCGCAAGACGTTTTTCGCGGGTCTGTGGCAGTACTTATCGAGAGTTATATTTATTTTTTTTATTAAGTGGGTTTGAGTCGAATAGTGTCCAAATTAAAAAAAAAAATATCCAAGCGATGATTTCGAAATAATCAAAATAAATTGAAATATACAACCAGGAAAAAAAAGGATAATCACAAATATCCTGTCATTGTGCCTTGATATATTTTGAGCAGGAAAAGGTGCGCTTTCGCTTGTACTTGAGAATAAGCAGAAATAGCATTGATCTGTGATAATAATTGATGGAAACGATGTTGATACATTGATAAAGTTACATCATTCGACCCAAAGTTTATTTTTCGCATAAGAGTGTCAAAAAAATATAAATATAAAGTCTTTAATAGAAAAAAGGCGATTTGGAAGATCATTTGTGAATGGTGCTCATGAAAAGTGAAAATATTTGTCAACAACAAGTCCCCGCGATTTTTGTAGAATGAATATTGGAACCATTGAAATCAGTGTCAATTTAGAATTTCAATTAACTGAAGAGTAGTTAATCTGTATTTCACGTCTTCGATGTGCTGAAGAATATAGTAAACTGAATCAAAGGACACCAATAAGGAAATTTTAACACCTGCACTTCCCGAAAAACAAACGGCTTGATGTATGTATTATTTATTAATATCAAGCTTATAGTATTTCGATCAACGTTTAGTTCGAAGTTAATTATTTGTCAATTGCGGTGTTAATAAAATTTGAATTAATTTCATTTGGGAGGAAAAAGTAAAATAATCGAAGATATGAATGTTCATTCAATTGGCTCAATGATTTTAGGTGTCGCACAATTTTTTTGAGGCTTTTTAATGAACCAAAAAAAACAACGAATCAATTTCACAACGGAAAAATGGTGTAAAAAATGTTGTACAATATTGAAGTACATAAAAATTCGGTGGGCAATTTTTAGCTTTTTTTTGGAGCTAAATAATATTACACATTTCTTAAAGTAGTGTTTAAAAAATGCTCACACATTTTGGAAGTCTATTAACGAAACAAATTATAAAAAAAAATTCACTTTTAATTTTTTTTTTGCTCTAACAACAGCACCTTAAAAAAAATTAAAAGCTATGCTAAGAAATGTTACATTAGATACAGTAACAAAAAACGCATATCAACCAAGATAGAGTTTGGAAATTATTCGGCCGTCATAGAGAATGGAAATACATTTAATTATCGAATTGTGATTAATGTTGTCAGTGATACCTGAAATCGTTATTATACGTGATTTGCAGAATTGTGCAATTATTGTGAACTTGGAAGTGGGTTCGTTGCTTTAGTGACTGATCGAATTCTTTTCAAAAGCGGAAAATTCAATTTTTCGATGTTTTTATTTCAGTCTTTAAAAATTCGCATTAGTTCATAAAAAAAACTCATTGAAAATTTCAGAATCAAATCAACTTTTGAACGCAATAAATCTATTATGCACTTTTTTATTGTTTTTTATAATAATAATAAAAAATAACACAAGCTTATGCAACAGATGCGTTTCATGTATGTATCTCTCACAAGATCAAACTTAAATCATGTGCATAACTGACCTGTCCCAATGAAAGTACTGTCACTGAAGCACGAGAAGTAAAAGCAAGTTTATGTTTGTTTCGATGCAAACATTTCAATTGAATAACATTCATTGCATGCTGCTGCCTGCCGTATTAAGCCGGAGCAAACAGATTGTGCCATATTATATTTTTCAAGCTTGCAATAATATTTTTGCAGTCGAAGATTTCAACTATTTTCTCCGAAACTGTGTCAAATGAAAATGCATAAATCAGAGCTTTATTGCTTGATAATTTGATAAAAAGTACTTAAATTTTGTGACTTGTTGCGAGTGGTTTTCTTATAAATTGAATTTATATTTCAAAGGGACAATTTGACAGTAACAGCTTCTGAAAGAAATAAAATTGGCAATGGCTAAAGTCCTTTTGATGTCCATTTGACAGAAATTCGATTCGCCACTTAGCGATATTTTAGTTAAAAAACAAGAACAAAACCTACTACTGGTTTTACTATCATCTAGATTTAGTGTACTTAATGAAAACAGAGAATAATGTCAAAATGTGATATATTGCTGTTGTGATATTCATAAAATTTCTCATCATAAGTATCTACTTGGAAAAAAATATTAATGAAGCAAAATAAGCAAACCTACAGCAAAGATTTCATTTGGCGTAGATAACAAACCCCGTTGACAAGCGTTGTTCGATTTTTCGACCTCCTACGAGATCGATCAGTATTTTCATACAATTTAGGTTTACTGAAAAATCATGTTAAACTTGTATGCATTTAAATTTATGAGACGTGATACAACGACGTAATATTAACAATTTTCAAGATCACTGCGAATTTCTTTTCTCACTGCTGCATCGTCCAACAACAGCAAAAGAGCAGATTCGCAATTTTTATATCTCGCTTGGAATTCACTTTTGAGTCCATAAAATTGCTCAGATTTGCAAGTGAGTTATTGTTGTTTGAAATTTGCCAGTCGCGCATTGTCCTTCTCTTAGCTTGATTATTTTAAAAAGAAATTTAAAATTTATTATTAATTCATGTATAAACTTATGTTAATTGCTATGTTATTGTTTGAATGCTTTATTGTCGTCAGCAAATATGATACAAGAAGCAAGTATCATTGTTAAATTTATTTCAGTCTTAAGCGGAATGAGACAGAGTATTTTGCTTTGTTCGCACTTCGTCAAGTTTCGATAAATATTTTGAAATTTCTGTTATTATTTTTTTTTTTGTCATTTTTTAAAGTGATAAATATTTTGCAAATCGGCCGAAATTCAAAAAAACAACCACAAAAAAAAACGTATCAACATTCAAATGAGATCCCATACAATTAAATATATTTTCTTGTGAATCAGCTATAAATTGTACAACATTTCGTGCGCTCATGATTAAACTCTAATTAACTTTCCACACGACCATGAATTGCGGACCAAAATCGGATGATTTTTTTCTTTGTGCGTTTGAAAGATTCCATTTTTTGTTCAAGGTCGGTGTCGCGTGTTGAATTTGTTACAGTTATGATTGACGAATGCAGGTGAATTTCACAAGACAACAAAATTATGGCGAATCCTATTTCAAATCCACGGAATTTGTAATCGCGGAAATAATACGCAATGAACGTCTTTAGTGTGTAAACTCATGCATGAGCTTTTTAATTCATCTCAAAATTTAGCTTTCAATATAAATGTTGAATTATTTTATTGCACACACCCCAAGAAGATGTTTGAAATAGCATTTTGCCGATTAATTTAGATGAAGGTCACTTGCACAGCTTTTCATTTCAAAAGTACACTTGAAACGCAGAAAAAAAATGAAATTACAAAGCAAAAAAAATATAAAAATCATTGAAAACTTAATTTCACTATTGATACAATTACGCTTAACATGAGTTTATTCTGCAAATGCCGAAATATATTAGCTACGTTGAGGTTACTCACACGAAACGAATTGAAAGTATACATATGGAGGCACATAAAAATTACTCTTAATTTCGTTCACATTGTGCTTTTGTTGTTAATAATTAGATATAATGAAATGCTTAAATTAAAGAATTTTTGGGTGTTGGCAAATTATTGTGTCTCGTGAAAAAGGAGCATGCGGCTTTTCAATTAACCCTTTAAATCATTTTTTCCTCTCATTAAAATGTCAACAATCGAAATGTTTACACTTAAAATTTTATCATTGCAATAAAATTATAAACTTTAATTAATTATCTTCAGACGTAAAAGAAATAAGACATTTACAATAATTGACCTAATTCGCCTTACTTATTGCAGGTCTGCATGACGAAGTCATGTCAGAAAACAAAGAGTTGAAAAAAAAAAAATTGGAATCCCAAAAATGGATTTCAAGCATCTTCACGCTAAAATCTCTCAACACGACTCGAATTGATAATGAAAATTTTCCATACAAATATTATTTCAAATATTAGTTCAGCTATTGTTACGCGCATCGGTCATGTTGATGCTGCTTAAATATTTCTCGTAATAGTCCACAAAGCCACTGTTAGTTCATCTGCAGACTCATATTCAGTCGATTGCTTTCCTTCATGTTTTCTTACACTTATTTTTTAACTGAAAACGAAAGTGAAATTACTTACCTAGATATTACAGTCATACACAGTCGAATGCCGTGTGCGAGAAGAAAAAAGCTTGCAGAAAATTCAATGTCAAGGTCTTACTTACGTCTGTCGGGCTATAGACCGTGAAAGTTACACAATTGCATTTACTTTTTTTTGTGTCTCATTGTTTTACAATACACTGTTGCTGCTCTTATATGGTAAATCGTATGCTATAAATTTAAAATCTCTCTTAATTTAGCAAAGTAAAATCTTTTTTTCTTTAACATTTCGTTGATTGAGTAGCAGTGTAATCGTGTTTTTCTGCTTGACATTTTAAAAGCTATTTAAGTAATTTGAACTGTAATAACTCTTCAAAATGCACAATTTAAATCATCCTTGAAAAACTTGCCCAAATTAAGCAAGAGATTTACTGCATGTATACAATGCAATCATCTTTGCCGTTATAAGCATCAATCATGACAAATCAAATCCTCGCAAATTAACGCAACCGTTAAATGACAAAATAAATATTAAACAATACTTAAGTATACAGAACTCCCAGTTGGATCATCAGAAAAATCCTCTATTCCCACAAATGTACACATACAAATGAACAGTAGGTTTTTCCCCTGTTACGAGATAAATATCGTGACAAATCAATTCACGGTCTCCATAAATGTATTAAATATATAATAAGAATGTGCAAACATTTATTGGGCCAATAACCTGTGCTTGGCGATCGGCATATTATACTATTTATTCATCATCATGACGAAATAAGTTTTGCAAGCATCGTGCTGAGGTCAAAATAATTGATACCTTTATATACAATTTCGTTTTATATAGCAATGAAGCCAACAGGCATATATTGGCGAAAAAAAAACGACTGAAATCATTGCTCACAGATTTTTTTGACAATCGCAAGTCACAATTAATTGCCAAATTGTGTGCGAAAATTTGTCTAATAAATAGTTTAGCAGAATACTACTAATTTATACAAATCATTCGGCAAAGTGATGCTTAATTTGTGATCGCCCTATGAAAAGTGTAGCAAAAAATGTTGAATTTCCAGCAGGGAAATCACTTTGATTTACGCTTCGGCGACAAGTGATTAAGAAACAAAAAAAAATTATTGAGAAAACTTCATTGAAAAATGACATATCTTTAACCAAATGAAGCAATAGACTTGAAGAACATGATGCATAAAATATGTTTAGGTTAAGGTCATTATCAATGTACATTTAAATCTTTTTTTTACATTAATATCGTTTCCATTATGCGATGATGACGATGCAAATATCAGGTGCATTTATGCATTCATAAGTTGTTTGCGATCTTGTGTAAAATCAAATAAAATATTGCAAAAAAATGATCACGTTTCGTTAATGTTTGTTTGTTTATTTATTTCAGATTTCCATCATCGTCAACAACAAGACGAGCACACTACTCTTGACAGCATCGAAAAGTAATATGGGATTACACAAAAATTACCTAAAAGTTGGTCAAAATGCTAGCAATCAAATATTTGGAATACCGCGAGTCCATCGCAACGGTTCAACTCCCCTTTCGATGCTCATCTCCTATGGAGCTAAATTCAACAGTAGTAAGTTTAAACTTCTTTTTTTCGTTTTCTGTGACAAAGCTCACATTGAAATTTAAAAGCCATCATATGTTTTGTTGAGTGAAGTCATGCACATGTCTTCCAAAATAAAATAAAAACTGAGAGTAAGATGAAGAAACTAATTTTAAATCCTTCATTTCTCAATGAGATGCTCGTTGTATTTTTTTTTTTCATGGATCTTTTAATGTTTTGGGAAAAGTTTCAATATTACGTGAAAATATAGAATTGTTATCGTGTGTAACGCAGACGAACGCATGATGTTTATGCACAAAATATTCAAATTGTCCCATGATACGTTTGCTTTTGAATTTCTACGTGCTCGTATATCATTATGTAGCGTCTGGCTATAGGAATGAAAAAGAGGCATCGTATGACCTGCAGGTTAACTGAAAGTAATTTCCAAGCGAATTCACACGCATTAGTAGTTGACAAATAACTTCTTATTTTTTCAAAATCTCATCGAAATGTGGCTGCTGTGTGTTTGTTTCATCTGAGCATTATTGTTAGATATAATGGCAAATTCATTTCGGCATGTAGCTGAAAATTGTGCAATATCTACTGGTGATTTTCGCTCCTCAATTTAAGACTTTTTTTTTGTTTCGCACATTCGAGTTATTTAAAATTGCTACCAAATAAATCAATGTTTTTAACATAAACGTTTCTAGGTCATTTGTGACAAAAAAAAAATGTTTTTAAATCGTTCAGGTATCAACACTAAATATCAGATGCCCAATATATTTCAATTCTCGCAGGCTTTCAAATAAAATTAATTTTATTCATGAATTAATTTGTAAATTTCGAGGATCAATAACATTTTAATGCGATTAAGGAATTTCACTTATCGGATTTCTTAAACCAAATATGAACAGGCATTAAGAAGCTCGTAACTCATTCATAAAATGAAATATATATTGCATAACTGAATGTATTATGCTCTCATGCCGTTAAGGCAACATTTGCAAACTGCAGCTTTACTACCTTACTGACCTGATATTATACCTGTTCACTAACACATCTTGTGCCAGCAAAATGCAGCAAAACAATTTTGAATCGTATATAGTGCAAAATCACCTTGATTTTTCAGTAGCTGCATAACGTGTGAAATCAATTCAGCTGGTGCTTAGAAACAATAATTTTCTTTAAGTCTTCCCGTGATGACTTATTAAATGCGAATTAATAAAAAATTTATTTTATGGATAGGTTTGATGAACTTCCTTCATCATCAATATTTACTTAGTTACCAACAATCCATCGGAAGTCATTGCTTCATACAGTTTCGCCCTGAATATGATTTTTTCCGTTTTACGACCTTCAAGTTCTTCGAAATTCTGTAAACATTTCACAATAATTTTCTCAAAGCAACAACAGAAAAAAAAACTCTTCATCGAGTCGATGGAAGTTAAAAAGTTTCCATCTATCGACCTTGCTTATAGCAAACAAACACAAAAAAAAAATTGAATATTTGTACACTAATAATGCGCACCCGTTCGAATGAACATAAAAAAAACTCAAAGTGGAAAATCCAATGGCATGAAAATCCAAATAAATGGAAAACTCGCTAGCATACGGAAGTTTTGACTGTTTCAATAACAATATTAGCAACCTGCGAACAAGAGTACAAAGAGATACATTATATTTTAATTGAAATTTTAATGTATTGCATTATAAAACATATGATGCTCTATCGCCAATGTAATCAACTTGAATTTCAATCACGATAATAACACGAAGACTGAAACAAATATTTCGCTTCCTCTGCAGCAAAAAAAAAAAACAATAAACCCTCGTTGAGTTATTTGCTTCGGCTGAAACATAATTGGCAGAAATGAGCAACTAATTAGATGTGCATGTTATGAAAATGAAGCATGTTGCACATTGATGAACAGTTGGCGATTGGAAACTGATTTGTCATACGACCTTGACACATTTACATTGAAAAACAAAAATGCCTTCAATTTAAATTGTTCTTGTTTTTCTTCAGCGAGTTTAATTAAACGCTTAACTTTTTAATTTCATGTTCAGTGAATCGCAGGATTAATTCATCATTTATTTCATTTCAATTTATGACTTCGTGGGCACTTCTTCGGTTGATATGAATATAAAAATTTCTTTTTATTGCGTGGGAGTTTGAATGGCACTATGACACATGAAATCTGTTGATGTAATAAGTCTTGCCCATAAAATATCTTTTTTTTTGTTGCCTGCAGTCTTTAATTGAATAACAAAAACTAAATTTAAATGAATAAATCTTTTATTATTTTTTTTCTTGCTGACTTTTGATGCATGGAAATTAATTAAAGAAAAAATATTCGAACAAAAAAAGTTTTGTAAAATATATTTCAACACTTGAGAATCGAATTGTAAAATTTCACCCGCAAGAAAAGTATTTCGAAATATTGTAAAAAATTTCACCCAAAAAAAAAACATTGCCAAAGCCACAAAATCGTGTAACAATTAAAAATGTCATTTAAACGAAACATTTTTTCTAGAAAACATTTTAACAAGTCTGTAATAGTTTTTGTGGTTTATTCATTTGCAATTTTTAACAACAAATTTACTTAAATAAATTCAATTAGTCGCTTAAAATTTGCGAGAGATGGAAAAAAAATATTATTTTGAAAAGGCACAAGCGCTTCGTAGGTTTCACAATAATATGTCAATAAAGTGCTTTTAATTGCATCGCGTTTAGTCGCGCCTATCGTGCGTTGGCTATAATTGCCTCAACGGAGAAATGCATGAATAAGCAAAACTGTCAGATTGGCCTTTTCGATACTTTGCACAACCATCCCTTTCACCTTGAACTAGACTCGTGCAAATGGAAACGCTTTTGCGATGTCTCAGTTGACTGTTTATACAAGCGCAATAAAACGCAGCTAAACTTGCTGTACATATTGCTAATAAACAGCCTTGCATATTTGTTTTCTTAGCTGTGGGCAACGCGAAAAAAATTGTTGTTTTGTAGACTTTCGAGATAAATTAATCAGCATAAGATATCTAACACTTTGCTGAGTCTTGGACCCAAAGCAAACTTTGTACGAAAATGTCAAGGTGAATCCGATGATCGAAATTTACCAAACGTTTTGGGGCTTCTTCAGCAAGATTTTAATTTGTTGTTTTGCGAGACGTAATTTTTTTTTGAGAAATTGATTTCTTAAATGAAATAATTGAAACAACAAACGTTTTCTTAATTGTACTGGGATCATATGAACATTCGTTGAGATCATGAAGTTGCAACAATGTATGTAATTAAAAATGTATTAAAGAAAAAAAAAACGTAACAAATAATCATTCAAGAAAAAAAAAAATCTTTCAATTAAGTAATTAACTTTAATACCGTGCCATGTTCAGTTCAAAGTTTAAACTCGTAGAGTTTTCGATATTTCGCGATAATCGTCTGTAGATGAAAAAAAAAAACCATTCCCACTAAAAACAAATTCTGTTTTCTTGTTCATTTTCATCAATATCGTCATAGAAGTAATTGCCAATTTCAAATGATTGCCGTAACGAAAAGGTGTAATTACGAATTATGAGTTTAACCGATGACGCCTGAACATAACGCAATTTATTCTTATATTGTTCCTTTCCGCCATTAAAAGTTCAATGCTTCGAATTGTTGGAGACTGCTTAAAAAAAAAAACATACTTGAAAAGGCGCAACTGTGACGCAACTGTGCAAATAAATTGAAATTGTTTCTCTTCTTTCATCTCATTTAGATACAGGAAAACAATATCTAAATAGTTATCGTAAGTTTGCTGTATGAGCACATTGTCATTTCACACATTTGTTGTTTGCTAAAAAAAAATGTAAATAGAAAAATCGCAATGGAAAGATGACTAAATGACAATGAATTTAAATTCCCGTTAATCCTCTCACCGGAAACCTTAAAAAGTATCGTCCAAAAAAAAGCAATCATAAATTTCCAATGATATGGCAAGTTTTGCTTTATAAGGTGCTAAATGCAGATCTAAACTGGAATTTTCTGCTTGCTCATGGACTCGACGTAATTATCAAATTTTTATTTTAATTCTAATTAATGAGTAATAATCATCGTGTAACCAACGATTTTATAAACATCCCCAATCTTTGAACCAGCAACTTGACCTTGAGTATTAAGCGGTTTTTTTTAAACATTATTTTAAATTTGTTATAGTCATTCTCCACGTAAGCAATGAGACTTTATGGTTTTTGATATCTTCACTGTATAAAATCTATTTCTGAAATTCTTTTAATGATAAGATATTTTGCCAAAATATGTGGACAGAGTTAATTTTTAGCAAATTCCATTCATATTTTAGACACTGAAGCCTCTCATTGGACAAGACAAGCGTGAAAATACCAAAAAAAAAATATATATATATTTATAATTTTTTCCTCATTGTCAACTAAATGGTCGCTTAAAGTGAGCAATCGAATTAAATTACACAGCTGACCGTAGCACCATTAAATGGCTGAGTCGCTACGAAGCAAATTATTAGACGCAAGAATCACGCGACAAGAATATTATGATGGCTGCCAACAAACTCTTGAAATTAATGATAATCTTGATTCAAGATTCCTGAATAACCAAAAAAAAAATTCTTTTGATGTTCCTTCTTTTCAGATCGTGTGGCTGTGATAGTTTTTGGAATAATAACATTAATAGCAGGTGTCATATTATCGTCTGTTCCATGGTTAAATTATTTTATATTAAAGGTAAACAACCAAGTGACGATTATTTATGGAAAACTTTGAAAATTTATTCTCATTTTTTTCCTCTCTCAACAGAATCTACGACTTTGGAATGGTACATTAAGTTTTCATTACTGGCAACGACCAGGAGTGATAAGATTAACAAAAGTTTACATATTTAATGTAACAAATCCCGAAGGGTTTCTTATGGGTGAAAAGCCAATATTAGTTGAAGTAGGACCATTTGTTTATAGGTAAGTGCATCAATTCAGTGCTTCTAGTCAACAGGCATTGCAAGCATTTCAGTGCATCGATTGAGCTCAAGGTCGTTTACTGAATCAAACGACTTTTTTCACATCTATAACTGAATTTGTAGTAAACTGAATTTTTCTGTCCATAATTTTGTTCAATAAATGTGTTTTTTTTTTGAATCATTTGCTGCACAAAACAATAACCGCCAACAACTTTTGTCGATTAACGCAAAAGCGACTTACAGTTTCCATGAACTTTTTTTTTATTGCGCACAAAATCTCAAGACTTTTACATTGTTGACAAAAGAAGAGATAAATTTCGTGCCGAACGTTAAGGAATGCAAACAAATCTTTTGCCAATGTCTCAATGCATTTTGTTTTCTTAGCATGTATTCAGCAATCTCCAAACTGTTACATGGTTGTTTGCCATATGCAAAAATAAAATCTACCGCCACATATTATAAATTTTAATTATCAAAATACAGCCACCAAATGAAAGCCATTATGGCACCCGTTAAATTAATACAGCAAATTTATGCATTATATTATGTGCGGCAGACGTGTTAGCCCTCTAAAAGCAAATTTACGTGACCACCACTTGTAATTGTTTTTTTTTTAGATGAACCACAAATATCGCACATAAGTGGTTTAAAAAAAATGCAGTCAATGTTACAAACTGCAGTTTGTTCCAATTAAGCGAAATTTACGATTGGTTAATTAAGCAAAGCACATGGATACGAGAAAAAATATTAGAAAGAGATTGTACAAAGAAAATTTCGTAAAAGAAAAGCTTTTAAAAGTATGTCTGGCATTTAAGTTAATAAACATTTTTCTTTTCTTTTATATAATAAGCAAGCTCTTTCTCCACATCTAATATCATAACACTGAGCATTGGCCAACTCACCTATTGAGGCCTCTGTCTATGTCAGTATGTAAGAAAATGCTGCACAATTGCAATCGATATGTTTGGTGTGGCGGCGTGAAAAACCTGTTTGATTTGTACAAGCAAAATAATTAGAAAAAAAAAGAATTTCACAGTAAATTTTCCAAACACTCGCGAGCTTTTCGCAATGTCTTTCTTTCTCGTTCCATTGCATCTTTGCTTCAAGTTTGCACACCGAGCGTGCCACAAATCAACAAGTTTCATTTTCATTTCTCGCTACGTAATCATGCAAAATTTCAATTTCATCTGATTCGAAATGGGAGACGGAGACTGCAATGGCATCAGGTTATTGTAACACATATTTCAGTCATATATATCTAATCATCTATCTCTCCCTCACTCCTTCTTTCACTTTATGTGCAAATAAGCTCTTTTGTATTGCTCAGTAGTGCGCATAATTGTGAGATTGGTACACACATTGAATGTGCACACTCATCATTACCATCTAATCATGGTCGTGGTAGAGACAGCAAAAATAAAAATTGTCTATGAAAAGTTTGACCCAATTTTGTGCAATTTAATGAGCTTTTCGCGCAAACGCTCTCGACAGAAAAAAAAAATTGTTTTATTTGCAATTTCATTGCGAGCCAATCGATTATTGTTGTTCGATTTAGTTGCGTGATTTCTTAAAAAAAAAAAAAAAATAAGTTGTTTGCTGCCTGCCCCGATGATTACGATTACGCACAAATTATCTAATTAGATTGATATCAAACTAGTTAGCAAGAACTTTAAATTAATTTAAAACTAATTGCAAAATATAATTAATTTCATAATTTCAGGGAAGACATGGAAAAAGTGAATATTAAATTTTATGATAATTACACCGTTTCGTATCAGCATAAAAAGATTATGCAGTTCGTGCCTGAACTAAGCGTGGATAAGGATATAAGAATAACAACGCCCAATATACCGTTACTGGTAAGTTAGTCTAAAGATGTTTAGAAAAGAAACTCATTAATTAATGCACATAACTCCCGGCTTCAACTAAAAATACCAATTTTCGCTGTTTTTTCCCCTGTCCCTTCCATATAATGTCCTTACAGACGCTCTCAACGCATATAAAAAGTTTAGGATATGTGGCATCTAAAACAGTATCGCTGATACTAACAGCAGCAAAATATAAACCCTTCATATCGCTAACGGCTGATGAATTAGTGTTTGGATACGATGATACGCTCGTGAGTCTTGCGCATAGGTTTTATCCGCGTAATATGCGGCCTCAATCGAAGATGGGACTTCTGAATGCGGTAAGTAAAGGTTTGAAATGCGATATTGATTGCTGATTAATCTCCGCGTTAATCGATTAACTGAAGATTCAAAAAATTCCCTTCTTTGTAAACATATGACGTTGATCAGCACAATTCATCAATATCTACCATAAGTTGTGAAATATCTTATTGACGTCATTAGGTTTTTCGTTAGAAACGAATGTTTACATTCTACCGATTCTTCCCTAAAAATTTCCCACAAGTCATTAAGTCATGGGATTTTATTTATAAACTTGTTGTCTCATTTTGAAGGAAGGTAAACAATGAAATCACAAATTGCAAATCAATTCGGCAAACGAGTGGCAGATATTAATGAACTTTTTCATTCACTCAGTTTTCATACTAAACATTTACTTAGACAAGAACTTACCTAATTACAAAATATTTATAGCAAATTCCGACCTTTCTTGAACTATATCTCTGGCAAAATGGATATTAAATATTAATTAATAATTCGTTACGTTGAATTTTTAATAGTGACAGCTTTAAGTTTACACGACAATAACACCTATCTATTGCGCACATCATGCTCGATCGAATGAAATAAATCAAATAGAACAAGTGCACGCTTCACACATTGCAATTATGCCAACATTTGCAGTTGCGCCTAATAACTTATACTTTTGCTTTACAATTCCAAATTGTAAATTTATCAGAATTCACAATTCACAATTGAGTTATTAGTTCTCAATAAATAATGTTAGAATGGAGCCATAGAAGCAGTAAATAGCAATTTGTGTTATTAATGGGTTGATTTTTTGATAATTCAACTAGATCGAATAAAATTATTCAATTAAATGCAACAAATTACAAAACGATTCAAATAATTTCACTCGCTGTGATAAAACTCCAATTTAATTACAGCATTGATACACGATAGAAACCATCAAAATAATTATTTTATAAATATTAATATGCGCAACAACAGCAAAAAAACAAGATGTCGATTATCACATGATAATTTTTTCCATCCGGTGTTGAACAAAAAAAAAGAGCCGTCAGCCACAAGAGTCATTGCAATGTAATTTAATTAAAATCAACGTCATGTTAAAACATTTTTATTGTCATGTAAGTGATTTAATTTTTATCGCCATCGGAATTGCGATTCCATTAAATTATATGCAGTGATTTTTTTTTTTTTGGTTAACACAAATGCGTGTTGTGACTTTATGTGACAGCGATGGGAAGCGATAAAATTTATGATTGTCGCTTTAATATTGTGGCTTATATTTGCATTAAATCTTCACAACCGGTCAACAGGTGCATCCTTTGGGGCTGTTTGTTGGTCAATTTTTGGTTAATTAATTGAGGAATGACAAATAGCTTTGCAGTCATTCAAATGTCAATTGCGCTGCCTAGAAGATGTTGCGCACATTTTTATAATTGTAATAAATCAACATGAAGCAACATAATTGTGGGTTTTCAAAACTCTCTCGGTCGGTGTTGATGTAACGCTGGAACTGGAATATGTATCGATATAAGAAAATGAGGTCAGATTTGTGCAATAAAGTATGCAACGTTGGAAAATGAATTTCTTTTACGCAAATTTCTTCTCAACATGCATCAAAAGTGCAAAAACAGCTGTCTGACGAGCTATTAAAATCTGTGTTCGGCGAATTTATTTACACAATAATGTCGATTTACAACATTAAATCCAAAGCAGTCGATGATATAAGATTATGATCGCATTCTTATGACTTTACAGTATCAATCCACAAGCCATTATGACAAAACCTCAATTGGCTCCTAATGTTTACAAATTTATTTGCAGTTTCAATTGCCATACCTCTACTATTCTACTACTATGGCAAACATTACAGTGGTTGAAATGAATTAAAGCGGAAAACGGAATCTCGGTAAAAAGCAGTAGTCGACCGCATGAAAATTATTATTGAAATTGATTATTTGATCATCTCATTTCATTCACTAATAGACATAAATTTATTATGTAACCGCAAGAGATTATCAGCCTTTGCATAAATATTCATAATTTATTTTCAATTTACAATATCTACAAAAGAGTGACCTTGACAGACAATTGTCGATTGAAGTTAAGCAATGGACAATTTTGTACTTCAACTTTTATGAAAACCCTCAACTCTGCTCATAAATTTGTCATTTCGCAATTAGCAGATGAATTTTTTTTTTAATTTATTTAAGAGAAAAAGTTTCCCAAGGGAAGCAAGTCCTGAAAAATCTTTTAAGTTGCGCGTTAGAGAGATCTAACTGTAAATTCTTTAATGTATAACTTGATTTAATTAAACTCCAATTTAAGGCAACGAAATCGGGTGAGGGGGAATGATTCGGAATAATTAAACTTCAATGTATGATCAATAGATATTTTTAGTTGCTTGCAACAAGCCAGAAGCATTCAGTGGCTTAAGAAGTCAGATCATAATTCCATAACAGCATTTGCATCCTTGACGAAAAGTAAAAAAACCGTTAAAAATAAATCTTAAATTGCCTCTTGCCGTTTGTTTCCTCAACCGAATTGAATCATTTCAATTTTAATATTTTTAATTTACATTTTTTTGCTCAGCACTCGACAAATTTTTGCAATCAAAATGAATTCATTCAGCTTTTAAGGTCACAAATCTATTGATGTGTGCCTCTTGTTATGTAACGCCATCGTGTGTAAACATTTTTTTTTTACTTACTAAAATTGTTGTTCTCTACAAATAAATTTCAAAGTGTTCGTCTGTTTTTCTTCAATTAAACATTCACTTTCAATGAAATTTCATGCTGTGTTCGTTAATTCAATTAATATGCAAATTTAAGATCGCCAATTTGAATATGATTCAGATTTTGATTCATGGAGTGAATATCTATTTCGAATTTTTTCTATTATTTTAAATGTTGCATAGAAAATTATACAGGAAAAGAATCAACTTCAAATTGTATAATTCAGAAAGTTGCAGCTAAATTAGTTGAAAGCACATTTCGCTGTCCCTCCGTGTTGACATCAGGAATTATTATTTATAGTCTAAATTGCTTAAATTCTATGGGAGTTCCCTCTTAAATGAGTGAAAATTAACATTGAGTAAATTGCTTAGAACGACACTAAATAAGCAAATTAATAAGACTCGAGTCAAGAGTCATGACTCAAGTCGTTTCAAAAGGTTTAAGTTTTTCTCTGTTCTGTCATAATGTTTACAAATATAATATCTTTAATAAATTCTCACAATAATTCCCAATCGTAAATAAAAGAAATCTCGCTGTCACGGGATTAACCGGAATAATTAGATAGTGCTCATCTTGAACCATGAAAATATCATGTGATAATTGATATTTTTACATATTTTGTGATAATGCCACGCTTTAAGCCAAATGCGATATAAATTGATAGTTTCGCGTTATTTTCCGCTAATTACAAAATAATACATTTCAATACAAATTAGTATTCCTTCACCATTAAATCCTAGAAATAATTATATATTTAATTCTAATTAGGATCAGTGAAATTATTGACAGACGTTGAACAGAAATGATTTCCTTATAAATTTTCTGTAAAAATTTCTATTGTTAAAAGCCGAGCATTTTTTTTTTTTTCACGCGAATCATAAAAATATTTCTCATTTATTGTTCGAGCACATTTCAATGTCAATAGCAAAATTTATTTCACTTTTTTTTGCGGTCATTGAGGTGAGGAAAATAATATCAGTTGAACTTCATTTACATTTCACTTCCTAAAGTTCTTGAACCAGATCGAATTTCTGGGTTCAAATTACCGTGTAGGGTCTTAAGAAGAGACATTGAATATTGAACTTATAGAAACTTTAAGATAAAATATATGTGAAAAAACCATTTAGATAATTCATACTCAGAAAAATCTTAAACGGATAAATTAAAAACCTGTTTATTAGGCAAGTAAATTCTCGTCAATTTAAATACTAACCAATCAAGACTTCGAAACAATTAGTAGAAAACTATATTTAACTTGAACAATTGTACAAACTCATATCAATTAAAACAATAATATTTTTTACGTCTCATAAATCACATCTTGCCATTATTTCAGAGAAATGGCACGTTAGCAGAAGTCTCATCAATTCATACGGGCCTCGGTGAAGATGGAATGACGAAGTTTGGTTACATTGATCGCCTTAATGGTCTCGATCGATTGCCCTATTGGCGTGAAAAACCATGTTATAATATCTCAGCATCAGAGGGTTCATTCTTTCCACCACGCGACATAACCAAAGCAGATACTGTCTATATTTATGACAAAGATTTGTGCAGAATTGTTCCACTAAAATACACGGGACCAGTAGTTAAAGATGGTAAATATGATTATGCAAACATAGCTAATTATAAACGAATTTTTGACATTGACTTTAATTTTATTATTATTTTTTTCATTTAGGCATTGACGCAGATTTGTATTTGTTACCAAAAGATGCATACGGTGGAAACAACAAGGACAACGAATGTTATAACGATAACGACTATAAAGCTGATGACGGCCTGCAGAACATTAGTCCATGTCAATATGGTAATAATTGATGATTTACAAAGCAGAATAAATTTATTTTATTTTAATATTTTTTTCACACTTAAACACACAGGCGCACCCGTTTACATCTCAAATCCACATTTCTATCAGTCAGATCCAAAATTCATTGCCGAGGTCGAAGGTCTAAATCCTCAGAAGGAACTTCATGAGACCTACTTCAAAATTCAACCAGTAATTAGATTTTCAAATAGTTAAATAAATTTGCTTATCAATTATTTCCCTTATTAAGAGACTGGGCGTTCCGGTTGAAGGTAAAGTTCGAGTTCAGTTGAATTTGCGCGTGGAGCATGCACCATCAGTTCTTTCCGTTTCCAATTTTCGAGACTTTGTGTTTCCCATCATGTGGCTGGAAGAGGTAATTCAGTGATAATTGAATTTTTTTTTATCTAAATAATGACAAGGACATCCATGTATAATATTCATTAACGCAATATTTAGCACAGTTGACTTGTTCGATTAGCATTCCTTGCAAAGCGGAAATCTTACAAGGACGGCGCGCGTACATCTCACATTATTAAATTGAGTGTTTTTCTAGTTTTTTTTAAATGAATAATTTTTAATCTCATAAATGATTACACATAAAAAAATTATTTTAATTTATTCCATAACTAATACCAACTAAAAACGTACAAAAATATTAGGGCATCAGTGAGCTCACACCGCCAATCCGACGATGGATCTATTTGGGAACAGTTTTTGCACCGCGAGCCATTCCATTGTTGTCGTATGGAATGATTGTTGGCGGCGCATTTGCCATCATATATGTCTTCGTACGCGCTTACAAGAATTTCGTATTCGCCAAAGATCCGACGATAGAGATTCTTGAAATGGGACGCCGCTCGTTGAGACGAGGAAGTAGTCTCCTCATCAATGGACAGCATCGCATTTTGGCTCATCGCGATAGCTATCATTTGCTGAAATCATCACCGAAGCAACATCACCATCATATTCATGCGAAACCGATGAAAACGATCAATTCATCGAGTAATGACGATGAGGATTCTGCATCGTAAATCAAAAGACTTAGGCTTATGATAATCTTTGGGAAACGAGGGAAATTATCATATCATAGATGTGTTTAACCGTTGCAGAATATTGTTTTCTTTATATTTTTTTTATTATTTCGAGGAAATGAATGACATATAAAAAGCTTTTTGCACGTACGACTACTTAGGATATTATTAGTAACTAAGCAATAAAAAAAAAGTTTTGCAGAGAATCTTTAAGAAATCACCTTCAAAAAGCCAAGTTTAAATTTAAGTTTTTAGAGTCTCGATTTATTTATATAATAAAAAAAAAAAAACAAGTCATAAGAATGCTCAATTTCTATTGTAACGACCCGACGAACTATCGAAGCGCCTAAAAAATATTTCTATAGGAAATCGATGATATTTTGTTGGCTTGTGAAATTTTTTTTTTTTCGAGCAGAGCATCGAATATATTACAGACGCGATTCAAAATAAATCTTGGTATATGTTGAACTAATGTTTTTGTGTACAAAATTATCTTCACTTCCTTCTTAAACTCAAGTTCAATTAACCAAAAAAAACGACCTAAAGTGATGTACTACTCTTATACTATTTACTTCGTCCAAAATTCCTCATTTGCTCAAAAAAAAAGACTTAGACGCTTCACGCACGAATAATAAGGCTCTTCTAAAACATATATTTATATTGAATGTAAACAACATACTTACATTATCAAGTCTAAAACACTAAACCATTAATTTAATCACAAATTCTAAATGGATAAAAAATAAATGCCTTCAGGAAAAATTGCCTTAATTAGACTTCGAAAATCTCAATTCATCAAAGACCAGAAGCTCGTCAATTTAATTCCAATTGAGTCTCACGTTTGAAATATTTCTATTCGCTCAGAGCGATTCTGGAATTATATTATTAAAACGTGAGCTGGAATTGATGTTATATGTCATCAATCAAAGATTTAATCATTGTTTCATTAATTTCGAATTGAACGTCACGTTAGAGAAAAAAAAAGAAGTTTTTTAAGAGTTGATGTAGATGATCGATCTTAAGACATTTTACATGAGTTTTATTTGTCAGAAATATCATTAATAGTTTCACTATATAGATTTTCCAAATTTCACACAACAGCAGCAACAAAAAAGCTAACGACTGATCTTTAATGAAATTGCCGTTTGATAAAAAAAAATTTCCTACGTACTTAGAATAAGGTTTAGTGGTGTTTTGTTTTCGTTTCGTGTGAATGAAGAATATAAAAAGAATTCTAGAAAATTTCTGAAAAAAAAAGTGTTGTTTGGTCGTTTTATATATTTTTTTTCTTAGCGAATAAGCCATTTTAGCCAGTAAGATATGAATAGTTAATTAAATGAATTGTGTTTTTAAAGAATTATTTTTTTTCTTGACATCTTACGCATTATGTGCGAGATACTGAAACGCGTGAATCGTGATTTGAATCTATTCATTGGATTCATCAGAAATAATTTATTTGGCACATAATGGAAAATTGTGGGATGATCACATTTTCAATAAATCATTTCAGAATCTTTCAATTTAACGCTCAAATATGAACTTTTGTAAACACTTTAATTTCTACCAAATCGCATGATCAATAAAAAAAACGTTTTTGTATTTTAAAATCTTGAAGTCTTTTATTTGTTTCATAATTTTTTACCTCGAGTATCATGATGACCTCTACGTGTCGATATATCTAACAAAAATTGTGTGTCTTTGTTGCAGATTTATTTATTTTTCAGTAATTCTGAAGATACTTGAAACTGTTAAAAAAACAATGAAAGACGTTCAGATGTGAATTCAAGTAGTGCCAAATATTTAAAATATTGCGAGATGTTTATTTAGAAGAAAAATACGTTGCGTGTCTGAACTTGCTTTTATCGTTAAATTCTGAATTTATCCAACTTCAGTATTTTATTGAATTTCTTCCAAGGACTGGAAAAAAAATTTACTTTCAGATGTCAAATTCAGATAAGTTTTATCGAAACAATTTCATTGCGTGCAACAATCGATTGGTGATCAAAGTGACTCTCGAGGGGAATTAAAAGTTGAAAACAGCGAAACGTCACGCACTATAATTATCAAAAGAGGCAACAAAGTTTTAAAATGAATCTGTCAAAAGTACTTGCTTTGATGCGATAATTAAAATGTGCGATTTTTCCGGCAATTATAAGCATCGCAAATTAATTCACCGCTCAATTTAAGTAATAAAAATTGTTTTTCTTCAATCAATTCTGGTAATTTAATCTGGTGCTGATCTCAAACGATAAGATTAAAATCATCAAAGCGAAACTTTTAATTGAGAAATTTCATAATAACTGAAAATTCACAGAACAGAAGAGAAATTTCCTGTTGGAAAATTGTATGAATCGAAGAGATTTGCTACAAGTTAAGAAAAATCCTTCCCCATCATTTAAGTGATAGCATGGAGAGATGAACTGTAAATTTTTGTTCATTTAGCAGCTAATTACGTACCACACACTGCTTATTAATCCAAATTGAAGGCATTAATATGTAAGAAAAAAACAGTAATTTCATATTTTATTGCGCCGCGTGCTAGTCTCACAAACAAACAAATTATTTCTAATTGCATAGAATTCTCATTGTCTATATCAGGCAGGAAATCAAACAGATAAAATTGCTGTTAAAGGTTGTCGATCCCTCCAGTTTACGACACGTCACATAAACATCCGTCAAAACAGACTCGATTGGTGATAATGAAAACAACACCACTTCAATCAAGGACTGATAATTAATTAAATTGCTTTAAAGTTATGTCTCGCGAAAAACTTGTGATGTAATCTTTTTTCGAAATAGGAAAAACTTTCAGATTGAAATAGACAGTCGATGGAAAATTGCAGCCGATAAAATTTATTAAAATATTTATTTCGTTCGATAAATTAAAACTTTCCATTAATGCCTAAATTATGAGTAAAAGCTTCGCAGAAATGCACTTAAAAGAAAAGTAAATATTACACAATCACTTGAGTTTGTCGGCAAGTTCTGTGGCCTTAACTTTGTTCAATGTCTTAGTAGTTAAACTTATATGCAAACTAATTTACAAACATTTAACAATTAATTATTTAATACAGAAATTAACAATAATTTAGCTTCAGTTGAATGATAATTGCTTTCAGAGCTGTGTTTCGAATGTGTTTGCGGTCAATTGAAGATCAGTACTTTTGACGAAATCAAGTTTATCATCGATGGCAACAAAGAAAGTTCGCGTCAGTCCTTTACCTTTCACATTGATTTCACCTCGTAAATTACAACAAATACCGAATTGCATTAGCACATTGGCCGTCTCTTCGCTTACCTTAATGATAATGACTTTAATGTTAATGAACCTTTCAGAATTATTTTCATCACTTACTTGTATCATGCCTGGCAATCCCGTAGAATCGAATCTCGATGCCATATTAACGGAATCTCCCCAAATGTCTGAAAGCAAATAACAAACAATAATTATCTGGCAGCTCATTCCATTCTAATCTATGCAATTCATTACCATACAAAGGCTTACTTGAACCCACAACACCTGCCATCACTTTACCATGCGAAATGCCAACACGCAACATTAATGGCGGTTGATCTTTAAAATTCTCATTTTCTTCGCTGATTCTTTTTAGAACGCGCATCAATTCCAATGCAAATTCAACCAGAACAATGATGATGTTATTTGATTGACGCACGCTGGTTTTGTGTTTTCGTTTCTCATCAATTTGATTCGCTTTTGCCATAAGATTATTGCACGCTTTCATATTTAAACTACGACGTCCATCAATAAGTCCTTTATGTGAACTCGTTGAATCGCCACGTCCAGGATCAAGGCCACATGCGCACATATATGACCAGCCAGCAACTTTGATTTTCTCTATCATTTGATATCCCGAAAATGTCAGCAATGTCTCATCGAAAGTACAAATAATTTCATTTAAGCTCCGCAAAACGCTGTGTTCGCTTTCGATTGTATCAGTTGTCGCCTCAAAGTTCACTACTGTTGCAAACATCACCGACACATTTTCATATTCCTCGTTGTAAAAGTCATTGCGAAATTGTCGACTCAAATACAACTCGGCCACGTGAAGCGGCAAAATGTTATGAACAAGAATCTTATTCGTTTCCTTTGTGATTTCTGCTGTTTCTTTGCGCTCTTGAAGCTGTTGCTTCCAACTGAATTTTGATGAAATTTACATATGCAATAAAAAAATAAATAAATAAATTACGATAATAAATTAATTTCTTTGCATCTTACATGTATCCAACGCGCTGAATATACTCCGATTGTCTGTCAATCAAATGGAAAATTATTGTCGCAGCAAGAACTTTTAGAAAATGTGCAAACTTCGAATCCAGACTCGGATTTACCGTGGCACTTGTCTGTAATTATCATTGATATTTTTATTAATTAATATGCAAAATATTTCGTCAATTATTGGCAATGGCATTCCATAAATGATTTACGACTCTTGCTATTAATTGATATTAAAGAGCGAAATACATTAATGGAATCATCACCGGAAAATGACATTGACTAAGAATCATCAACCTACATCATAAATAAACTTGACCGCATGAAAAATGATATAATAATAAACAGCATCAATTATTACGGCGACCAGAAGTTTCAGTACAAAATGTATTCTCAGAAAGAGAAATGTTGTGCATACTGAGAGTACAAGACACTGTGTCACTGACTGCAAACATAGCAAGGAAATAAAATTATAATTATTATGTGAGATAAACATAAACAATCAAAAGCTGACTGAAGAAAGATGATATGCAGATATGGACAAAAAGAAACCATCTGAGAAATTAAATTGAGCAATTACATGGCCAATGATTTGACCACAGAAGCTGAAATACTGTAATAAAAAAGTATTGTGGAAAATATCTTTAAGCAGATATTTGTTTGCTGGGAATGAAATAATAAATTGCTATCATGAGAATGAAGTACCTAAATAAAAAATTACCCATGAATTTAAGCAAGACGAAAATATGATATGCGTTGTTTCATTGGCAGATGACTTTGTGATGTTAAAATGTCCAAATGGTCCATCGATCAATTCAGCGCCACACTCAACCTATGAATAGTATCAATGTTTATGTGCAATCGTTTTCGGTTAAATTAAAGTTTAACATCATACCAAATGCAGTAGTGAAACAATTGCCAGAATAATGACAATCATAAGATAAATAAGAGTACGCCACACAGCATTACTCATTACATCATATGAGAACTCGTATAATTTTCGCAAATACTTGTTCCTCGGTGGTACTGTAAGCGATGGGTCAGTTTCATAAACTGGCTTAAAGTAGTCCCACAGTTTTTTGAACCATAAGATTGGTATGAAGGTAAACATGACAACGATCGAAACGAAAGTGCAAACGTAGAAAACGATTCCGATTCTGTAAATAGTTTGAAAGTAAATTTTTAAAATTTAAATTAAATATTTTACTTAGTTATCAGTAAATGATTATTGTTGTTAATGTGTTGTCAGGTTGTCATTAATATTTTATAAGTGGAAATTCAAGCAAAGAACTTACGATCGATTCAGAAATTGTATTGCAGCTATGGCAATCAATACGACAAAACTCATCAGCACACTGTACTTGAGAAGCTGATCGGGTTGATTAAGAAAAGACCATTCCCATTTTGATGTCTCAAAGCGCAATAAAATCGTTGAAATTTTATTCGTCTTTTTCGCTTGATAGCAATATTCCTCGAGCTCGACACATGAATCACTTCCATAAAACGTCCTTCTCGGTTCTGGTAAAACTTTGCGGTACGTAAAGAGCTTATTTAGTCTGTAGAAAGAAATTATAATTGACATGAACTTAATTCATTTGTCTTGCGTTTTTTGTTACACAGTTCATGCTTGGATTCATAGCAAGGTCAATCCATGAGAGAACTGTCCATAAATTAAGTTAAGCTTTGATTTATTCATCGAGAACGACAAAAGAAGCAAACTCTTTATGGACTCTCCCCAAAGGTTAAATTTGTCATATTACTGGAATTTCCCAATAGGCATCCTCTCCAATTCGCGCTCCATCTCGTTATTCGTCTGCTTCATAATGTCTCGAAACTGCTCCATCGAATTTTGCATGAAGTTTTTTTGCGTTGGCCGACGATCATTATAAGAAATCTATTCAAATTAAGATATAAAAGTTTAACAAATTACTGTGCCAATTATAACTTCTTAACCGGAAAAAAAAAATATGAATTAAGCTCACCGATTGTTGAAGTATTGGGCGTCTGTAGACATTTTTATCTACACTTGATTGCGTCTGAAATGAAAGAAAAGATTTTTTTTTTTAATGTACTTCATGCGCCTCGTAAAAATTTGAAATGTTATTTTCGATTTACGTCATTGTGCCGATTGTTCTTGGGAGATATGAGAAATGTTTGAATGTTATTCTTCACCAAAATGGGTTCAGTCTTTGCCGCTTCTGTTCCTTCTTCGTAGTGATATTCGCCATTGAGAAGTTCAAGTGTGTTGTATGAAATGTGAACTTTGCTGAAAGTCAAAACGGTTTAATTAGAAATTTGTTTGTTTGTTGGGCGCGTGACTTTCTCGCTATTACCCAGAAATCCCCGTCGATTCAATTTTGTTAGCGATAATGACGTCCTTTGACCAGCATTCAAATTGCCATTTAATTTTTCCCATCACTCCGCCAATAATGCTACCCGAA
The DNA here is from genome assembly GCA_018397935.1 of Propsilocerus akamusi. Classification (NCBI taxonomy): domain Eukaryota; kingdom Metazoa; phylum Arthropoda; class Insecta; order Diptera; family Chironomidae; genus Propsilocerus; species Propsilocerus akamusi. The sequence goes on along the minus strand of CM031468.1, from coordinate 24,888,480 downwards.
TGAATACCAATTCTCATGTCGATATTAAGATTTCGCGCAATTCGCACCACTCGAATATCTTTAATCATTCGCAAGCCCAAATCAACACAATTCTTTGCGTGTCGCTTCGTTTTAATTGGCACACCGGAAACACAGTAGTAACAATCGCCGAGGAACTTGATGCGCAAAACATTATGCTCCTACAGAAATACCGAAATAATGTTTATTTAATTGTACTGCCTGCTTAACTCTTTAACAATTCTCAAAGTTTCCTCACCACTGAAGCTTCATCAAATTTTACAAATAGCTCATGTAATGTCTCGACTAGTGTTCGTACCGGCAATTGCGTTGTCATCTGCGTAAAATTAACGACATCGGCATATAGTATTGAAACGTCGCTATGCTTTTCAGCATATAATTTACTGACGATGAATGAGATGGGGAGAGAGAGAGAGAACAATTAAACATCAATTTTTTCATCACTAGCTTTTGCTTTTGTTTACTTGGTGGCACTCCATTGACGCTTTGACAGTGGGCTTTTCATCATCATTTCTATGCTAAAATTGACATTGAAAATAATATGTTTAAACTTTATAGTGTGTCAGCAATTACTTTTGTGGATCCGCAATCATCGAATGTGTTCGTTTCAGCTGTTTCTTTTTCTCAATCATGCTTTTGATGTCTTTCTCCATTTTTTCAGCAATGTGCTCCGGCAAAATGCTCAAGAGAAGCTCTTTCTGTATAGGATTAGAAATTTTTTATTTCGTCGATTTTTCGGTCAAGGATAGTTGTGATTTTAATCAGAACAAACCTCTTGATTCTGCTCAAACTTTAACGATAAATTTCTCTGAACACATTCACGTCTGTCTAGAAATGTCCGGCGTATGTCAATTTCATTTGTGAGTCGAAAAAACATTCCCATGAAATTTATGCAAACCAGAAACATGACTTCCGATAAGACCTTTATAGCCATATTCTTATCCAATGCGTATGAGACAAAAATCATGACAATCGTATAGCAAACAGTGGTCGTCAGGCCCATGATTAAAACAGTAAAGTTATCGGCGATTGGAAGGAAAATATAAATAATCAATAGATTATGACTAGCGTACATTGGCCTTAATGGTGGCCTGAATTCGGTTATCACTGCGTGATATGTTGGGATGACAAGATCTAGAAACATTCAATTAGGAAATAGATTTTTGTTTAACAATGAAACTAGCGAGATTACCCGTTCCAACTTGAACAAGTGTAGCGAGAAATGAACAAACAAATGGTCGCCATGTGTTGGAAATATCTTCGTTGAATGCCGGCAATAGAACAATCATGAATATTAACAGACCGAATGAATAAAGAAATATATCTGGTATCACAGTTGCATTATTCTGAAATGTGAAGTTGATTTTAAGAAATTATAACATCAAAAGCAGGAGAAATGATGAAACTTACATTATTTGGATAAACTAACAATAAAATATGAGAAACGCTAACAAAAAATTGGATAACTAAAATTATTGAGAGAAAACTCCTTTGCATTCTGTGAATGTATGTCCGATAGAACACGTCTAATCCAAGATTTTCGCATTCTTGCTGAAATTTCATCAAAGGAAAACATAAAGCAAGCATAACTTAGCATAATAAACCGCATAGAACATACCCTCAGATAACTCCATTCCCATTTCTTTGTACTGAGATATTTGTGATAATCTAAATTGGCCGCTTCAAAGTCAACAACTGTTGGTCGACTCGAAGTTGCTGATTCTTTTCTGATACTGTTCGCCATGATAAATATCGTAAATAAAAATTAACAACATACGCGTGGTATTCACCTAAATGTCATTAAAATCGCTGTTAATTAGTAAATAACAATAGCAATGACATTGAAATTTCCGATAACGACGATAGCAAAATGACAGTCAAACTTTTATCGCGTGAATGTATTTGATTAAAAGGATTTCATTTGATCTGTTGTTGTAACAACTGAGAGTTTTGATAAGCACTTGAGAAATATAATTTATGGTACACTTTTTTTTTTGTTGTTATCAAAATTTCTTCACTCTATCAACGATAATATTTTGGTTAATTTTCCAATCTGCTACGAAATGATCAATAAGTAAAGTGCCACTTATTATGTGACGTTAAACATTGCCACTTAAATTATTTCATTCACAAATATTTTCGTTGAATTTTCAATTGGCATTTTCCTTTTGAAGCAATTGCGAATTATTTTGACATGGCCAATGCGTGTACAGCCAAATCGGTAAATGAATGTCTTTGATGACTATCGCGCAACTACTGATTGTGTTACACAATAAACACATGAGTTCTGTTATCGCATGGGAGAAATGATAAAGCAATACAATATGAATGAATGATTATTGCCGAATTTTTACTACTATCATTTCAATATAGATAATTCCGTCTTTGCTACCACCTCACTGTGAATTGACTTAGCAAATTGCATATATTGCCAGTATCGAGGAATAATCGTGTTATCTTATCACTTTGGGCTGCTCATTGGCCATCAATTGAACAGCTATAATGAATGACTCAATACTTTGGCATGCAACAAACTCCCGAAAATTCTATAATTCTTATTAGCGTTTGTTATGTATCACATTTATACAGTAGTTATTAATTATTTTGCAATTAGTGTCAGGTCCGTTAATAATTAATCACAATTAATCAATTTTAAAATCTATTGTTAACTGATAACAATTTTATAAATTTCAGCAGCACAGTTTTTAACCGTTTACTATTCACGACTCCTTACGGACAACTAAAATCATTCTCTCTTATTGAATGCCACTTAAATGAGCTTTCATTTATGAACGGTAATCGAAAATGTCTCAATTGATAAGAAATTTTATTTTTTTTTTGTTGTGTGAGTGGCGTCAACAATTTTATCAGTAGCGTCTCGACTCCAACCACCAAGTCGAACATGTTGCTGCTATTAGCAGAAACTTTAAAACAAATCGTTTTAAGAAGCGAAATAATTTAGTTCCATTAAAAAAAAAAATTAAATAACAAAATCCATTTAAAACGATTTCTGGTGGCAATAAAAAAAAGCACCAACATATTGCACATTATATTTCGCTACAATAAAAAAAAAAGAAAAATCATCAAAATAAAATCCATTTCTTCTGGAAAATAATTTTATTTTTCCAACCCCGTAAAGAAAACATCAAAAATGAAATTGTGAAAAATTGTGGCAACGGCAAGGAAACATTTATACATATCAATGATTTCCATGAGGGTTCCTGAAAAGCCGTTTATCGAGCGCTATAATAACATACTGATGACTAAGGAGAGAGGAGAAAACGTCTCTAGGAGGAGAGTTTTGATTTAACGATTATGTCAAAAGCAGGCAACTTTATAAAAATGAGTATTTATGTTTGATTTTATGTTCAATCATGTTACAGTTTTGCCTCCTTCATGACTCGGCTCAGAATGTATGTGATTCTTTCTCTCCACTTCAAGTCCTGAAAAGGGAAAATAAATGTTACAACCTTACAATTATATATTTTTTTGACAAATCATACACAGTTTTCGACATATTTTTCTATTATCGCCTTTGTCAAATGGAAACATACTTTATGTTGTTCCCCTCAACGCACCTAATGGAATGAGTTTTAAATGAAATTTTCCATTTGACCTGTCCGAACAAATGTATTCTGCTGCGTAGGCGTTATCGTCTAGCCCTAGGTAGCAGGAAATTTCACCAGGAAATTTCAAATTTCTTAACATGACTGATAAGGTGCGTCAAAATACAATTCTAATCAAACAACTATACTCAATATTTTGAGAGTACACACGTACAAAAAAAAAATCATCAATTTGCGAAAACTCAAATTTATGACAGAAGGCACAATTTAGGTCTACAATTGGACGCACATATGAGGAATACATTCAGCGTGAATAGGAAATAGGACAAACCTTTTTGAAAAATCAAATGGCCCGAAACAAAAAAAAAAATTAACAAACAGAAAAAAAAAATTGGTGATTTCATTTCAATGTATGCAAACATGTCTCTCACTCTTATTCACTTCGGACTACGTTCATATATGCATGGTAAACTTCACATTTGAATAAATTTCTGAATTGCTTTGTCATGCGAGTGAATTTCCATTTTTTTCCCTGTTCACAGTCAAAGTGTTTTGCTTAACTCCTCCGCTAGAGGATCTTCCCCTTTTGTATTTTACTCTCCTTTTATTTTTAAAAATGACGTGTTTATTTGATGAAATTTTATGGCGTATAACGGGACCAGACAATGGCTTCTGGGCTCTGACGATGGACAATTATCCATTTGTCACCGAACAACACAAAAAATATGTCGTCTGCTATTCCTCCTTCAAAACACAAATGCAAATATATTTAGAAAAAAATTGATCGAGGGTCGTTTCGTATGCCAAAAATCATCAGCTTGCGATTAATTTTTTCCAGTAGCTTGCAATAATTATTAATCAAACTGCGATAATTTACAGCAACTTAATTAATGTCACCTTAATTTTTTATTGAGTTTCGATTTCGATACATTCCGCAATAAGCATTAAATGTAATTGTGATTATACTTTACGGAGCTTCTGAGATGCTTTTTTTTTTCAGCGTGAAATCGAGTGAAAACAACCATTGCAATTAATCATATAAACACCTTCTGCAAGTTGAAACAGCATTTCGTTACCCCAATGGCAAAAAAATTGTCGCAACAATATATTCGCTGCCCAATTTTATAGTAATTTTCCAATGCAAACTGGCTCCGATTTCCGTTCCAATAAAAACTCATTTAGATCAAAATGCACTTGGCGCCCGTCGTTTTTTTTTTTGCTTTTCTTTTACAACACATTGAGAAAGAAGTCAAGACGGGAATAAAATTTGTGAAATATTATTTAGGTTTTTTTTTTGATGCCAAAGTTCTCCGACAAATGAAATTTAAATGAATTTTCTCCTTTTTTTCTTGGTGTTGTGACATTTGCTGATGACATTCAAATCAAATCATTTTTTAATAAAATTCCCATTTCTTTCAACAGCCATTCGGCGATGAAGTATTTTGTCTTGTGCCTGCGTTCGAGTGCTTTTTAATCGTCCCCCGAACGATAGAGAGGGCAAAATTTATTGAGGAAAAATTTAACGACTTTATGACAAATCCTTACGATGTCAATAAATTAATTCGATTCCCAGTTCAGGCAGTGAAACATAAAATCGAAATGTTACTGACATTTATCAAAATGAAACAAAAACGGCTGATGATGTTTTAAATTGAGTCGCTTCTGGAGTCGAATGACTTATTTTTTGACAATTCGTCTTATCACAATTTATCGACATTAGATAAGGCGAAGCAAGTTTTCTTTGAAAACCCTAAAAAAAATTGAATTGTAGTTGCAAAAAAATGAAAATTATTCTGATTTTTGCAATGCTTTTGAGCTGCTTTCAAATAGCATTAAATAATGATGCCAAGTGCAAGGACGAAGGATGTTACGAAGTTATAAAAACCCTCGCCGAACTTCTGGAACAACGAATTAAAGAAACTGATAAGGTGAAATTGTTGTTGTCATTGACACAAATTGTTGTGATTACAAATAATATTTTTAGCTTTTAGCCGAAGCCGAAAGTCAGTTAAATGAAGTCACTTTTGGGAATGATGAAAAGTTTAAGAATGCTATTGGCAATGTTGATAAAAAGCTCACACATTTATTAGTTGAGATTTTTACTGGAATTGATGGCGGAAATCGAACACTTCTCGAAATAATTAATCAGGTTTTTGGTGATGTTAATAAGATTGAAAATGATATTGAATTAATTAATGTGGAAACTGAAGGCATTAAAAAGAAAGAATCAGCTACGAAAGGAAATATGAAAGACATTCATGAGATTGTTAAGGAAATTCAGGAAGACCTTGTCAGATTGCAAAACGCGACAACTGTAGAAGGACCGGAAGCGCTTCAAAATGCATTTGACAAATCGGAAAAGTTTTCTAACGACACAAAGGAATTGAAAAATGTCCTTAATGAAGTTAAATCGCTGCTCATAGATTACGAGAAAAATTTAATTAATGCTAAAGAATTAACGCAACAGACGATCCAGAGATTTGCTAATGTTTCTGAAGTTGCCAACGAAACTATGAAAATTCAGGATGAAAATGATGAAAACTTAAAAAAGCAACCCGAAGGATTCAATGGAACAGCGATTGAGTTTGAAAACATCAAAAAAATTGCGAAAGAATCTCTCGATAAAGCAAGAGATATTTATGAAGAAGCATTCGATTTACTCAATGATGTCACAAAATTAGATTTGGATCTGAAGTTGGACAAAATTATTGACACTGCGAAGAACTTAAGTGATCATGCTAATGTTATTGATAAGAGCTTAAAGGACTTCGCTGAAGAAAGTGAAAAGTTTTTATTAGAAATGGAGCAAACACTTGATCAAGCAGAAAATATAAAAAAACGAAGCTCAGACTATAAAAAGAAAATCGAAGATGCGCTTAAAACAATCAATGGAACTAATGAAATCGCTTTAAAAGCAATTGCTGATATGGATGCCACAATTGACAATGCCAAAAACATTTACAAAACGCTTCAAGATTTTTCTAACAAAGTTGAGAGGTCGAGTGAAAGTGCTCGCATAGCGCTAGAAAAAATTCCTGAAATTCTGCAAAGAGTTCAAGAAAGTGTTAAAATTGTGGAAAATCTTGAAAACAAAATGGAAAATTATACGAAAACTGCAACAGATGTGAAAGAAACTTGTGGAACTGTTAAAAGCCAAATGGAAGGAATTTCTAATGAAAACGAATCGATAAAAAATCGCGTTGAAGGCTTACAGACGAATTCAGAAAGCTTGTCAAACGAACTGAAAATTGTTGCTGGTAATTTATCAACGACATCTGATGAAGTAGAAAAGCTTCTTGCATATGAATCTGCAGATGAAGTAATTATTGCAAATGCAAAAGAGAAAATTGAGCGTACGAAACAACAAATTCAGCAAACTGACAAAGAAATTGAAAAAGTTTTGGAGAGAATTAATTCAATCATGAAGGAATTGGACGATTTGAAGGACATCGACCATGCAGCTCTGGATGATTTTGGTAAATTAATTTTTTTCATAAGATTTAGTGCAGATACTTAAGGAAAATACATTTCACTTGCAGATCGAAAAATAACCGAAGCAGAAAATGACTTAAATATTGTCCAGCTCAGTGAAAAATTAAAGAATTTACAATTGCAACATCATCATCAGCAGAAAACAATTGAGCAATATAAAGTTGAAATTTCAGAGCTAGAGTATGGATTGTCAGTTATTAAGAAAAATGCCGATTCATTAGAGAACAAATGTTTTAAGCGTACTCGACTTGAACCATAGTCCATAATAATATATTTTATATATTTTTACTATGGCCACTATTCAATCAATTTTATATATATCGTGGATATGTCCTATACACATGATACACGAACATCATTTCAAATTTTCCAGGATACGTTATTTTTGTGCAGTGTTGTTCAAATAAACTCGTTTTAGGTGCCAATCCGTACCCTTGTAAATTTGTTTTTAATAGTGTTAGTAAATTCTGCCTCACCTAAAGATTCCGAGATAAATTAAATAAAACCAAGTAAATACGAGCTGGAAAAAGCAATAAATGATTCATCCTTTATCAGAAGACGTCGCTTCACATTAATTAGTTGTTAGATGTAAGTAGAACGATGGATTTCATACCATTTGGAGCATGAAAATTATTCAATTGAAAAAATGACTCAATTTTCCCCTTCGTGTTTATTATATTTCTCCTTGCCTCATTCCTCTCGTTTTAGATTTATTCATCCAGTGCATTTTGTTCAGGCCAGTAATTTGAGAGTAAACATGGCTCGCCAGTTGAACCCGACGCAACAGAAAATCTCTGAAAAATTAATTATATTAAATGATCGTGGTATTGGCATTTTGACGCGCATCTATAATATCAAGAAAGCTTGCGGCGATGCTAAAAGTAAACCCGGCTTCCTATCAGACAAATCTCTCGAGTCATCCATCAAGTTTATCGTGAAGCGATTCCCGAACATAGATACAAAAGGTCTAACAGCTATCACAAACATCAAAGTGGAAGTCATAAAATCCTTATCTCTTTACTATTACACTTTCGTTGATTTGCTGGATTTTAAAGACAATGTTTGTGAGTTGCTCACTACTATGGATGCTCTTCAAATCTATTTGGATATAACAGTGAATCATGAGCTAACAAAAAATTATCTGGACTTAGTGACAACATATGTGTCGCTAATGATTTTGTTATCTCGGGTAGAAGACAGAAAAGCAGTTCTTGGGTTGTTTAATGCCGCTTATGAAATGCAAAACAACAGCACCGACCCCAATTTCCCGCGATTGGGACAATTGATCATCGACTACGATCAACCAACAAAAAAGCTCAGCGATGAATTTATTCCACATCAACGCCTGTTGACCAGCGCTCTGAAATCGCTTGTGCAAGTCTATCCTATGCGCAATCTGTCAGCTGAAAAGTGGCGTGAACTGCAAATCTTGACGCTCGTTGGAAGTCCAGCGGCTTTATTGAAACCATCAAAGACGGACACAATGTCATGCGAATATGTTTCACTGGAAACAATGGATCGTTGGATTATCTTCGGATTAATGCTAAATCATCAGATGCTGGGTCAATCGACTCAAGTCGCCAGTATGTGGATCGCTGCTCTTGAATCTTCTTGGGTCATAGCTTTATTCCGAGATGAAGTCATTTATATTCATCAATACATCCAGAATGCTTTTGAGGGGCTCAAAGGCTACAGCAAGCGTATTTCAGAAGTGAAGGATTGTTATAATCATGCCATGCAAAAGGCATCGCTAATGCATCGTGAGCGTCGAAAGTTTCTGCGAACAGCATTAAAGGAGCTCTCGTTGATTTTAACCGATCAACCAGGTTTATTAGGTCCGAAGGCTCTTTATGTTCTCATTGGACTGTGCTATGCTCGCGATGAAGTTTTATGGCTTTTGCGTCATAACGATAATCCACCAATAAGCTCTAAAGCAAAAGGAAAATCGAGTGAAGATCTTGTTGATCGTCAACTGCCTGAACTGCTTTTCCATATGGAAGAATTGCGAGGACTGGTGAGGAAATATAGTCAAGTTATACAACGCTATTACGTTCAGTATCTCTCGGGCTACGATGCTGTCGAGTTAAACCAGAAAATTCAAAATCTCCAAGTTTGTCCTGAAGATGAAAGTATTATTCTCTCATCACTGTACCAAACAGCAGCGCCGTTGTCAGTGAAGCAAGTCGAAATGGGCGAAACATTTGATTTTAGAGCATTCCGGCTCGATTGGTTCCGTCTGCAGACGCTAATGAGCGTAGCAAAATCGCCAATTAAAATCACTGATCATGTAGACATGGCGCGTCTGTTCGATTCGATGATTTTCCACACACGAATGATTGACAACTTGGATGAAACGCTGGTGGAGACTTCAGATTTATCGATTTTCTGCTTTTACAGCAAAATGCTGGAAGATCAGTTCCACATGTGTTTGGAATTTCCAGCTCAGAATCGATACATTATCGCTTTTCCACTCATTTGCAGTCACTTCCAGAACTGCACTCATGAAATGTGCCCGGAAGAGCGTCATCACATTCTAGAGCGATCAATCTCTGTTGTCAACATGTTTTTGGATGAAATGGCCAAAGAAGCCAAAAATATCATCACGGTAAGTTTTATATTCTATCGTTGAAATCGTATTAAGGCAGTTTTTCTTCGCTTTTAGACTATTTGTGATGAACAGTGTATGATGGCTGATACTCTGTTGCCAAAGCATTGCGCCAAGATCTTATCGGTCTCAACGCAACGCAAGAAGAAAGACAAGCTTAAGAAACATATGGATGATATTCGGCGTCCCGGTGATGAAAGCTATCGGAAGACGCGGGAAGAGTTGACAACAATGGATAAATTACACATGGCTCTGACTGAATTGTGTTTTGCCATCAATTATTGTCCCACTGTCAATGTTTGGGAATACGCATTTGCACCACGTGAATATCTATGCCAGCATCTAGAGACGCGTTTTTCACGAGCCCTTGTCGGCATGGTGATGTACAATGCTGAAACAATGGAAATTGCAAAGCCATCTGAATTGCTGGCATCAGTTCGAGCGTACATGAATGTCCTGCAGACCGTTGAACATTATGTAAACATCGACATGACACGTATTTTTAACAATTGCTTACTCCAGCAGACACAAGCGATTGATTCTCATGGCGAAAAAACAATTGCCGCTCATTACAACACTTGGTATTCGGATGTGTTATTGCGCAAGGTCAGTGGTGGGAATATTGTCTTCAGCACGAATCAGCGAGCATTTGTCTCAATCACACCAGAAGGATGCATTCCATTCAATCCTGAGGAATTTTCCGATTTCAATGAACTTCGCGCACTGGCTGAATTGATTGGACCATATGGAATCAAGTTGATTAATGAGCAGCTTATGTGGCATATTGCTAATCAAGTCCAGGAACTAAAGCGTATGGTGACGATGAACAAAGAAACTTTGATAATATTGCGCAGTAATTTTGATAAGCCAGATGTTATGAAGGAACATTTCAAGCGTCTTCAACATGTTGATAATGTTCTACAACGCATGACCATCATCGGTGTTATCTTGAGCTTCCGTCAGTTACTACAAGAAGCACTGTTGGCAGTTTTGGAACAAAGAATTCCATTCCTGGTGAGTTCAATGAAAGATTTTCAGAATCATGTGCCGGGAGGCGATCCATTGAAGACAGTAAGCGAGATGGCTTCAGCTGCTGGCTTACCATGTAAGGTCGATCCAACATTGCTTAATGCATTGCGTGCTCAAAAACCAGAAATTGACGAGGGCGAGCATCTAGTGGTACTGCTACTGATGGTCTTTGTTGCTGTTTCGATTCCTAAATTGGCCAAAAATGAGCAGTCCTTCTTCAGGGCATCACTGGAAGCTCACACAAATAATACTCATTGCCTGGCGCTTGCGGTTAACAATATCTTCGGTGCGCTGTTTACAATTTGCGGTCAAAATGATATCGAAGATCGAATGGCAGAATTCTTGGCACTCGCTAGTTCATCACTTTTGCGCCTGGGGCAGGAAACGGAGAAGGAAAACATCAAAAATCGTGAGTCCATCTATTTACTGCTCCACCAAATTGTACACGAATCGCCATTTTTAACGATGGACTTACTGGAATCATGTTTCCCATACGCCCTCATCCGCAACGCTTACCATGCGGTGTATAAACAAGAGCAGGCGGGCATCTAGATATGTTTTTTGCTCTCTTCGTCACCGGTCGCGATGCCGCTGAATCGCCATTCGCGATTCAGCAACGTATACATGATCCACGTCTCGGAGTTGGCAAATTCTTCATAGTATTTATATTAAATTATCAAACCGTATCGAAATCTGTTAGGATCCTCATCACACCTCTACACGCCTCTTCTAGAATCTAAATGGTTACAAAAAAAAAAAAAATGCATAATTATTGATAATTAATTAGGTCGAAGTTGCTCTTGGTCTACAGCCAAATTGTAGCCACAAACGTTATATTAATCCAAAATACAACAAAAAATTCTTATTGGATATAAACAATTAAATGGATTTCTTATAGGAATATAGATAATTAATTAAGTTACGCAATTAATTCAGATATTTTATTGGAAAAATTGAAAGAAAAGAAAATTACTATTATGCATAAGATTCGATCATTGCTTTTGCGTTAAATTAAGTGCTTCATTTATTAAGTGCCCATGCGTGGGTGGCCAATCGTATTACACAAATTATGACAAAATTGATATAAAAAAATTTATAAATGGACATTTCCTCAAAGAAATATAGAAAAAATTAATAATAATAATTATTGCCGCGATTTTCGAATGAATCATCGAATCGGTACTTTTCAGGCACATGTTGTTGATGAGCTCACTTGAACGATGTTAATGAAACTGCTTGGAACTACACAAAAGCGACGAGCGGCGGGAAAAAAAATAACCGAATGTATGTCGAGATGGAATTGCGTCATTATTTGAAAGAATGTTTTTTCGGGGATACCACATCTGATGGATCTTCTTCAGATACAATAAAACCAGTTTTAGGCGCGTGAACGATGGATCAGCTGATAGTAAAACAAGATATTTCGTCTCATTCATAGTCGGAACCAGATTTTCCTGCGTACATGCGATGTACAATTTCATTTTCCCATTTCTAACTGATGAACGTCCAGTGAAACCTGATAAGCGGTAAGGAAAGAAACAACATGTCAGTTGTTTGTGCAAGTTGTAAATCATCTTATTATTTTATCTCGTCAGTGCTGGTGGTATTTTTGCTGAAAGCAACTACAAAGCTGAAATATTGTTTTGTGCAATTTGAACTCTATTAAAGAAACATCATTGATCCTCTCTCACCACTCATTCCCGTGACCGTCAGAAATTTGCATCCCATAAATAACATTGAATATGTCACACGAGCTGGATGAATAATATGCGCACCATAACGAACCCATCCATAAATTCATAAAATATCTATATAGACTTGCTGGCACTGGAAGTTCTAAGAAGAACTTAAAAAGTCCGTTACAAAAGAGACAGATGGAAAAAAGAAAAATAACGAGATAGAAATTGCGAAAGAACGTTGAGTTGCATTTTATTATTTTATTGTTCTGCGCGATTTTTGCTTATAATTGTCGGCTGGCGTATTGTAATAGCCGTAGAGCCTAAAAAAACTGCTATTTAATCCTTTTTTTGCTTCTTTTGTTTGGCATTTAGCAAAATCGAATATTTTTCTTGCACATTTCAATTAACCACTTAGAGTAAAGTTCATTATTTGCTGACAATTCACTCCAGTACTTTTCATTTGTGTTTAAAAGATCTGCCTGTGAAATGTTAATTTGAGATTAAATTCAAAGACACTTGTTAATGACCTTACATATGGAGGTGGAACAACACGCTTAAAGTCACCAATGTTGACATGCTCAAGATAAGCCATTTGAAGATCGTACTTGAAATCTGAAGTCATGCAATGCCAGCAAAGTTCGCAACTTATAGGTTCACATGTTTCATTGCACGGCGAACTTAAACAAACTTCCGGTTTGACTGTTAAACTATTTTCGTGCGCCATAATCGAAAGATCTTCCAATGATTTGCTAAAATGTTCCCTCTTGAAATAACTTCCGACACCAACAAGATTGAAAAAATTGTAAATGACATTTTCAAAAAGATGTTGATTGTGAAAAATCCGCCGTGAGGCAAAGAGATTAGGACTCATGTTAACCTCCATTAAATGCAAATGAAGCTCATCATCGAGTAGAAAATCGAATCTTACAAGCTCAAAGAAATGATGCTTCCCGTGACTTGCATTCAATGAGTTTATCTAAAATTGCACAAAAATATAAATTTATATTAAATCGCCTAAAGAATTTTAATTTTACCCGGTTTATCATTTGTGGTTCAATTGCCATTAAAGTACTGTGAATGCAACCCTCAATTTGATCCCAAATAATCACAGGATCATGTCCATTATGTATGAAATAAAGATTGAGCGCTTCCTTAAATGTGTAAGATTTTTCAAAATATTTTTTTATCGGTGGAAAATCGTAACCGGGAATGTGATCAGTGTGAATGACATAGCTATCGACATTCTCTGGATCGCTTGCATCGTATGGCTCTGGACAAACTCTCAAATGGGAATTCTTTTCATAATAATAGACTCGCAGTGGGTTCACTGAAGTGATAGCGACGAAAATATTTAAATCAAATTTGTGTCCATCTGTTAATTTAATAAAAACAAAATTAAAATTGTTAAAATCTTTGGAAGTGAATTCAAACTACCAAGCAGATAAGGATTTTCTATAAACTCCTGCGCAAAATAACTAGCATTGCCGTTTTTAATAAATTCCATTTCTGAAGGATGCTTAAGTGAAACTCCTCGATTTGAATACAATTTCTCAACAAAACGCTTCTCTGGATGTTTCTTCGCATATTCAAAAAGCTCATCAGGATTATTAAAGCCTCTTGGAATGTATTTAGAAGCATATTTCGTTGACAATAAGGATTTTGACACTAAATCAGCATTTCCCGGCACATGATTTAAGCGTTGATAAACCTTTAGCTGCGAAAAATTCAATGGTAAGGACTGACTGAATGCAGTGTAACTCCACAGCAAATCCCAATCGGTCGAAAGTATTGATTCACTCGTCGATGTATTCAATTCAATCTTTTGTAGGCCCATTTTATTAAGAACTCTTTCAATGGATTGTAAATGATGAAATCCTGTTCCCTTCGAGCGATAAAACCAATATTTTGGTGTTGCATTGCAATTTACACTCTCAACGTCTTGGGAGATCTTGCTTAAATCATGTTTTCGTGAAATCCAATTGCTTAAAATTGCTGCCAATGCTACACTACAAGCTAATACCGCTACAAAACTTCGCATCATTTTCGTGTGTTGCTCTAACCATATGTCATCAGAAACTGATGAATATTTAGAAAAATGTGCTCAGCATTTTGTTAAAACATTTGTTCAAATATTTAATTTCTGTTTTTGTCAATTTTTTTATGCAGTAAGTGAAAAAATGACAACTTATTTTTAGGCTTGTTGCTTAAGCTTTTATTTACAATTTCACGAGAATTTTGTTTGCAAATAAAAGTTAATCACAGACAACGTCCGCACTTGACATTCCATAATTCTAGTGGTTAGATATTGTACGCATTCAATAAAAAGAATTAACAAATCTACTTAGTAAAACAATTAAGGAAAGAATGTTCTTTTAAAAAAAAGAGCCATAAAATATAAATTAATTCCACCGTCGAATGCATAAGAAAACAGAATTAATTTCAACGTGTGTAGATTCCATTCCGTTTGCCTTCTTTATGAGACCTTTGTTCGTTCGGCAAAGCCCACATGCTGTGCAACAAGCATCTTATGAGCGATGCTACCCAAGAAAGATGCTTCCAAGCAAATTTCAAATCAAGCCGAACTATAAAATCATAAAATTTATGTGCTATCGCTGGTGATATCAACAACTTATGATGAATAAAATTAAAGAAGCAAAAAAAAAACATGG
Source organism: Propsilocerus akamusi (assembly GCA_018397935.1). Classification (NCBI taxonomy): domain Eukaryota; kingdom Metazoa; phylum Arthropoda; class Insecta; order Diptera; family Chironomidae; genus Propsilocerus; species Propsilocerus akamusi. The sequence goes on along the minus strand of CM031468.1, from coordinate 24,873,422 downwards.
AAAAATAATTATTTAAAGTTCTTAATAGCCGAAAGCCGATTGTGAATGAATCATGAATTTATGAATTTCATGTTCAAAGAGACATTGACACTATAAAAATAATTTAATTTCCGGTAGCAAAACAGCAAATTTAACATGAAAATATTTTACAATTTCATCAACAAGTTGCGAGTAAAAAGCTATTAAAATTGCTCCCTTAATTGGCCTTCAATGTGTAAATTGCAGCTAATCAAAGCACTCTTCTTATTCCAATAAAGCAGACAGCCGAAGAAATTAATAGGCAACTGATAATTGCCACTTGCTTAGAAACGGTAGCAGTGAAAACATGTCGAAACACAAAAGCACTGGATCGAGCACATAAATCATAATTATACAATTTAATACGATTTTTTTTTCTTCTAAACAACAACAGCAACATCAATGGAACATGAAAAGCGCGCTCATCGACAGACAGCAAAAGGCAATTTTTAAAGCTGCTATGTGATTTTGCAAAAAAAAAAAAAGGGAAACATTAAAAATTATTGTCTCCAGTCGCAAACCGACGCGACGATTGCGGTAGGAAATTGAGATATTTTCGTAGTCGATTGGATGATGGTGACATATCTCCCCAAAGCAATTATCGTTTCAATCGTTTGCTGACTATAAAGAAAATATTGCGACATGCGAGCGATTTGTGTTGCACCAATCTACCGCGAGCCGGACCTAACTGCGCAATAAATCCCTCGACTTCGATAAATAAATAGTTAATGCAACAGCTGGAAATATATCTCTCAATAATATTATTATTATTTTTCTTACTTTTAATTGCTAATCACCGCTTCTCAACCTTACAAGCGTGATTTTCATATTTCGTTCATAATATTGCAATTTATTCGTTTTGCACAACAAACAGTTTTTCTTTCTGATCGGACAACAAAAGATTGTTGTTGCAGAAATTATTATTTTGTAATGAAAGGAAATGTTGCATTAAATAAAGTGCAGCGCTGGGCATTTAATTTGAGTATAAAGCGGGAGATAAATTGGTTTGTCTGAGGTAACTATAAAATTACAACCTTTAAGATATTAAAATTTCGCATCAATGATAAAAATTTAGAGCATTCTTGAACGTGGCTCGACAATCCAAATTGACTAGTCACATGCATCTCTGCATGGATCGATGAAAGGCTTGATATAATTATAATGACAGTTGCGAATAATTATTTTCCATTATCATTTTTGTAGAAAAATTATTTATTGGTCTGACATTTGATGACCATGATTGATACTATTCATTCCTTTTTTGCGCTCCATTCACATCATGGATTGCTGCTGAGCGATGTATGCTTGGTCTATGATTATGATTAAGACTGAGGGAAACGAGAGGAGACGGTAGGAAAGAAAAAAAAATAAGTTTCAATTTCCCATTTGCAGTACGGCAGACCTATCAGCGGACAGTTTTGATCGATCTACAGACGGCAATTGATGGACATTTTATCACATCACACATGAAAGCACAGAATGTTGTCGAATGTTTTTCGAGAGCGACAAACAAAAAAATTGCGGAATTTTCAAAGTTTGAGGTGTGATGAGATGTTTTGTGCTGAGAGGAGATTTCCACATTCGGTTTGTAAAGGTGTGCTAAATGGCTTACACAACGCGCCTAAAAGAGTCATAAAATTGGATTTATTTCTTCGGCACCAGTTGCCGTCCCGCTTGAGACATTGCTTTTCTTTTTTGCGACGATCGGGGGTTTTTTTTATGATTCTTCAGAAGCACCTTTCTCACTCTCTCGCTTACTCCTTTGGGTCGTTTCGATTGAAGATTCAATTTTAAAATGTACATCGTTTTTATGGCTCTTAACTAGCTCCAATGCCCCACCATAAAGGATTAACGATTGTAATCTCTCATCGAGCATCCGGAGACGAGACGTTCGAGTGTTTTACGCTCAAGGGACTTGTGATAAACATTTATGCTGGCTGCTACATAGTTGAGACATTGATGCCATAAAATGCATGCTCAGCCACCGCTCAAACTGTTGGCTAAAAAAAAAATTCATTAAATAAAAATATAAAAAAAAAATCATAGCGCGCACTTATATGGTGAGGAGCAGGAGAGAGAAAGAGAGAGAGAGGCATTTTATTCACTGCACTTTTTGCAATTATTTATAAAGTTTTTTTTTTATTTGTTTTAAAACATTCATTTCATTAAAAAATATTTTTCGAATGTTTTTTTTGCGTGGAATTTGCACGTGATTGGGACAGTTTTCTGAATTGATTTTTCTCTCTCGATCATGAAGCTTCATTTTTAACGATCTCAATTGAACTAGCAGTGGAGGCACATAAAATATTTTTCTACAATTGTATTTTATGCCGTACACCACTGAATTTATCTGGCAAAACTGCAATAAAATGTTTTATTCCTTTCCAATCATCCCAAGAACGGGAAAGGCAAAATACGCGCATTATTGATTGACAACTTAAATTGTTTTCTGATATAATTTTTTTTTTTCGTCGTTTATTTCGTTACACAAAAATAAAGCGTATTTAATTATATTTTTGCAATTTCATTGTTGGAGCGACGACTGTTGGAATTTTTATCGATTTTCCAACGAGCGAAAATAAGCATTTTTCCATTATGGAATTGTAATTTTTTTTTCTTGCTTTATTTTCTTAAGAATGGGTCTTTGTTTTGTATTTTTGTGAAACATCCAGTGCGATCCAATGCAGCAGTAGCAGCAAAAAGAAATTTAATATAAATTACACATTAATGAAACAATTTTTTTTTTAATTTCACAAAAATCAATTGCTCTCGTTAATGATATGTCTTATCAGCACAGTAACAACAGCATTCATTATTCGAGAGAATGTATCAAAGGCAAAAATACACACGGCGATGGAATCTATTAGTAAAACATTCCCGACTGCGCAACGAGAGAGACAGTTAGACAATTAAGCATTTTTTTTTATTTTGTATTCTTCATGTCTAGAGCTAAAGTAGATCATAGTACTTGAACTTGCACTAGCTGATCAATGAAAGAATTTCTTTTCGAAACGAGTGCGATTAAAATTCACTAAACGAGTTTGTGATATGAAGCAAAAGGCCCATTTATGGTACCAACCCGTAGCTCCCTTCCGATCTCACTCTCTAGACAATTTTCAAAGTGATTTAATTTTATTTTATATGATCAATTAATTATAAAATTGTTTTATATGCGTATAGTGAGACACTTGATGGCTTTCGATTTTCTAATGCGTCAATTTCTCCTCGCGCCATGTCTTTACATCTTGAATTGAAACATGATAAAAAAAAACACTTTGCAGTTCATTGCGCGGGTTCATAAATTATTAATTTATACAACATTTTGTTGATGCATTTTAGATGATAAATCAAAAGCCATTTAATGTTTATTCTTCTAGTCGATAATTTTCTTTCAACTCTTTTTTGTTTTGTTCTTTCGTCGGATCGTTCGTTAGTTGAGACTTGAGATCCATCTGCATCTGGACATGTCTAGCAGTAAATCGCTGGGGGTTGCTTCAATAAAGGGTTCTCGAAAGGCAAACAACAGAAAGAAGAACAAAAAAAATTCTATTTAAATATTTATCGAACATTTCTCGAGCTAACGTACTCAAATCATAAATAGACAAATACAATTTTCTCACGAAACATTTTCATGAAGCATATGAGCAGCTTACGATAGTTCTTGTTTGACCGGTGGGGGAACAGAAATAATGCTGATGACCTTTTGGTGAATGGTCTTGATTTTTTTTTACCGTTTTCATCGAGGACGTTTCTTCCTTTTGTCCATCTTTATAATTTCTAAATGAACATTTGGGGAGTAGAAGAAATAAATCGTTGATATATAAATCAACAACCCTTATGCTGAGATAATCTTAATGGTCATTTTTTTACCCCTTTTCCTTCCAACGATATCTGTTCGTATTCAAATTCCCTTCTGTCCATCACAAAACTGACCATTAGACGGATTTTTTATTTCATGCATGAACATTTTCGCTTTGTTCTGTTATGCAAAATTAATGCTTTTTCAAGACATTTATGGGAAAATAATCTGAGAAAATTATGAATGAGCACTGAAGGGAACACTGAATTCGGTATCTTCCGTTTGTGGAATTCCGGAAAATCTGGTTTTAAGGACAATCGTCAATATCATTCTAACGGTCATCTTCAGTTTATTTTTTCCAACGACAGAAACGTTAATGAATTTCTTCCAAATGAGTCAGCAACTGACCGTCTCGGGTCACCTTTCAATTAATTCTCAATGGATGAGCAGCTGAAGCTATACACAACTAATAAATTGCGCTTTTACGCATTCAAATATTCCATTCGGGCGCGAGAACCATCCGCGATTGAGATTAAACGTTACAGGTAACGGTAATTAAGGCAATCAGGCAATTTAATCAAAACGCTGTCCCACCTCCATTCAATTGGCGAAAATCCCACAATTAATCCTACCAAGCTGTGTTCGCTCACTTAAATGCGGAAAAGAGCACAGTTCCTTCCCCAAAACAATTTTTTTCCCCCTGGTGATTAAATTGATTGCCCATTTTTCTTTTGTCTCATAAATATATTTATATTCAATTTCTTTAGAGAGCCCCGAACATCCTCTCAACAATAAACAATTTATGCCGAGACGATGAATTAAAACGTAAAACGAATACTTTGTTAATTTAAAATTTAATAATTTTTCCCTGAATATCTTTGACTCGTTGCGCTTCACGAGCGCGGTTGCTTTTATCTATGAAGCTGGGAATTTATTGATATTTTTTTATGTATAGACAATTTTTAATAATGTTTGCGCATCATGAATAGAGTTTTAATGGCAATCATGTGTGCGATTCATTCGATGCCGACTGACTTTAACGACTAGATATCAATTAAGTCGCGAAATTTAGTTGAGAATATTTCTTTTTATATACTTATATTATTGCAATTGATTTTTATAACTGTCGCTAGATGGTGCTGTAATAAAACGTGCACACAATTTCACATTCAATTATCGCAAAAGTACTCGGCGTGATTTATTATCATAATAATGAAGAATTTATACTTATAACTAATCAATATTATTCCTCCCGCGACTCATTTTACCGAACATCGAAGTGGTTCAATAGTCAGTTATCCAATGAAGCTATCAATTTACGCAAAGTTTATTTGTGTAAGAAGTTCATAAATTTTCCTCGACCACTCGACTGGCATAATGTTTGTTGTTCATTTAATTTTGTAAACAATTTTCTCAGATCTTACAGTGTGTTGAGAAATGGCAATAGTAGTACATCCTTTATTCTACAATATCGCTAACCAACCCGTGAACGAGAGAAATTGCATGAATGGAATTAATTAATTGTGATATGCAGAAGTTTTGCACTCTAAGCCGAGAACCGCGCGACTGGAATGCCGCGATGGGACATAAAGCATATGTATATAAAGATTGTTCTGGTTGAGATGCTACATCGATGAAAAATGTTGTTGGAGATAATAAAAGAAATTTCATTATCGATTAATTTAAATCTTAATGAATTGACTCATGATATTTGCTATTAGAATGCTTATTAGGAAAACTAGTAAGAATTAAACGAATACATTTCTGGTGTCAACAGAAAAATGATGAGTCAACAACCTCATTGCATCCTTTTTTCGATGACCCTCATTCTATCAGATCCCTTTATTTCACATTGAAAGAAAGCAATTTTCCCCTTTCTTGAGTTCATTAAAAATCAAAATCCACATCTCTTCTCGTGAATTCTTACAAGATTGTTTTTTCGTGTAATTTCTTTCATCGTTTGTTTTGTTCCATTCGTTCAATAATAATAATAAAAAGAAATCTTTCGAGCTTGTGTAATGAATCTCTTGCTGTGTATTGCTGGGTTTTTTTTGTGGTCCTTCTTTCAAGACTCGCGTACAGTTCTTTTGTTTTTTGGAAAAAAAAAAAAAACTTACTTATCGGAGAATGAAGAGGCAGCAAATGGACATACTACAAAAAAAACATATCGTGGAACCAAAACAGAAATAAGAGAGAGGGAAATGGATCGTAAATGGATTTCTTATCAAATCTTTTCTGACTTTGATTTAAAACATTTTTTTTTTTTTTGTTATTTCGATGAATAATTTTTTGCTTCCTGATTTTTTTTTCAGTCAATGGTGAAACTTTGCTAAAGTTTTTTGCATATCACCAAAAACCCTGAAAACTATATTCGAGAAATATTCGATCATTTCAAATCCACACAAGTCATATTCACCCAACAACGACGCCAATGTCATAAAAATTCATCGAAACTTTTACAATAGCGAAATGATTTTACTGTTCATCAGCCATCCGCACAAAAGGTTCATTATCTTGGCTCATGAATAAAATTAACTACTTTAAAGAAGTCGAACGGAGTGAAGAAAAATCTGTTTTTCTTTTCGGAGCCCTCTGCTTGATATTCGCTTAATGTTACCAAAACGTTCATTGCGTGTATATTATTTAATGTCTTTAATAAGTTTTTATGTTTCTTCTCCGCTCCTTCACTTTCTCTCTCTCCCTCTTTCTGTCTTCCTCGAGCACTGTGCCCACTAAACATTTTTGTGGAGTGTTCCTTTTTTTTTTTTGCTTCAACATCTCGTGAGGGAATTTCATGAACATCGGAGGGAAGTTTTGTTTTTCTTATTTGCTGTTTGCAGCATCTCCGGAACAAAACTGAAGCCAATCTTTGAAACATTTTTTTTTTTGATGACCTAATATGTGAATGCAACAACCAACATACAGAATAAATTTCCGTGCAAAATGTTTAATTGAAAGCTCTGTGCACTGCTAAAAATAAATTAGTTCAATTTTTTATTCCTTAGAATGGTATCGAGAAGTAGAAATGTAATTTGTCTCAGTGTAGTTTCAGTGGAATTGAAAAAAATGATCCGGAAAATCATTTTTGATTTAATATTATTAATTTCATGCAATTACGGTCCGTTGGTGCATTCAATGTAGTCTGAATTTATGATATGCGCAAGAGAGAAATTTAATACTTTAACAGAAGGCCATGCAACAACCGACAACAGAGCTGGATCTAGTTGATGCATTGCATTATATGAGTCATCGCTAGCCCTAATCTATACACCAAGATGAGTTTTCATTAAGCCCTTTTATATGTTGATTCATTTCAGTTTGATTTTATTTATTTACATTTCTTTCGTTTCTTTTTTCTGTTGTTACCTCAAATTTATTTATTACACCTCCACAAATTTCGAGTGATCAAATGTGTACACACATGCGAGAAGACGAATGTAGTTAAGAAGTCAAAAAGAAACGAAACTTTCAAAGAGATATCTGTACCAATGCTCGAGAATGGAGCTGTGCGCATAAGAGAGAGAAGGAGACATGTTGTGTCCATTTCATATATAAAAAGAAACATTTATGGGGATTATTCGTATGTTGTGTGTCGCACATAATTTGATTGTTTTTGTGTTGACGCTGCAATAAACGTATTCGCCGATGAATATTATTGACGCTATTTATTATGATTCTCCGATATTTTTTTTTTTCAATATGTGAGTTCGCAGTCTACATCTTACACGGCCATGTTTCTTTTATATAAATAAAAAATAAAATATTTTTCGTAACGTCATTCGATTTTTATAGTTTCCTTCTTAAATACATTGAATACATTTTTTTTATATATTAGGGCTGATGACATTTCATTGACCAAGCAAAAGTTAATTTTAGATTCGTAGGAATGTTGCAGGTTGCTATCTTCCGAGACAACATTCTATAACATCCGATCCTACCCTAGCATAAAGAATATGTTACAAAAGACAAGATACAAAAACATATATCTTTCGAAATGCCTCGAACATTCTCTTTGCGCGAGATATCCAGCATACTTGTAGCTTCAGCAACGAAACGTATAGCAAAGCAAGTAATCGATATACATATAATTTTTTTTTCTCTTCTCTTTGACTTTCTTGAGCTCAACAATGGCACGAAACACCGCGAAACACGAGAAAAATCTTGAAAGAAATCTTAAGGAAACGAAATTTTTTTTTTTTTGAAACCAAACACGAACATTTCGTTTTATGCTCATTGGTATTAGCGACTCAGCGGTGCCCCAAAGTGGATTATACGTTAATCCATATAATTTTTATATGTGATGGAAATTTATTCAATCTCAACTTTGTATTTGATAGTATTTGTGAAAGAAAAAAAAAGTCTTAAAGTCAATCTTACAATTCATTTTCTAGGTCTGCGTCAGTCAGAGCATTCTTACGTGTAGGTAAAAGAGTAAGTTATGTAGTTGTAGTAAATGCAATGCTTGAAGTAGTTACCTGCTTTTGTATTGTGTCCTCATCCACTTTATGCCTTCAAAATAATATAACGACAGTGTCTCGCCAAGTCATTTCTTCGCATGTATTGTAGCGATAGCAATATGTAACCTGTTGCGTTGGTGTTGCTCACCACGATTCTTGCTTATGTATTCGGTCAAGTGTATACCGATGTCTTAAGCTCGAAACGTTTGTTGATGTATCTTTTTTTTTTCGTACCCATATACATTTTTTTCTTACCTTTTTGTGCGCAGTTGCCATGAAACGTAGTTAACTTATAGTTAGTTTGATTCGGACACCTGCTAAAAACTCCATAAAAACTGCTAAAATTCAGTGAAAATCGATTGAAATAATGTGCTAATATGTTGCCAATAAACTAAATTGTGTAATTTTGAGTGTGGACGTGTTTTTTAATGACTAAAAATAGCGAAAAGGTGAGTTGGAGTCACTGAAAAAAAATGATAAAAGTGGAAAGAAATTTTTTTCCTACAAGAAAGACTTCAATACAAACTCAAGAAAGAAACCTTAAATTGGTTTATAAAAATTTGTTCTTTGCCTCGAATGAAAATGTCAAAAGTTTTGTGCAATTTGAGTGCTTTAATATTTTTTACAATATCGCGCGAAATGCCGATCGTAAGATGTGAGGTTAGAATTCAGCGATAAGAAACAAATCTTTGAGAGAAATCTTCTCTACATCTTAAACGGAAAAAAAAAAAAATGTTTATGAGCAGAATTTTGTTTTTGTGGTGCAGAAAAAAAAACGTAAAAACCACGGAGCGTCCATTTCAGTTCTGTTTGTGGTCTGTTCGTGAGTCGGCGACTTGAAAATTTCCTCAGTGTTCGGTGCGAGTGAAAAAAACATTTCTTATGAAATTGACTTTTTTTTTCTTAATTGCACAAAATCTGACGGTCGAAGAAACTAAAAAATTGCAAGTGAAATTTATTTTGTTTATGTTTTTTTTTTCGGTATTTTTGTTTTGTTGTTGTTATGAGTTGTGAATGAAAAAAAAAAAAATGAAGAACCTGTTTTATGTGTAAAGGGGGTAAATTAACCAGCAAACTAGTTTTTTGTCAATTGTTGTTCTGTGTGCCGGACTGGTACAGTGCGTGTTCTGAATCACTTGGTTGTATTGTGTGTCTTTAACAAACTTTGCCGTTGCCAGTTCTGACTAATCCATAAATTCCTGATAAAATTGTGTACACGAAAAAGCAACAATATTGCTACAATTGAAGCTTCATTGCAGTGGTCAATGCATGCGTTTGAGTCATAAATTGTGCAATTTGATTGAAGTTTTCTATTTTGTCCTATTTCGACAAACAATTCCCTCATTTAGAAATCGCACGTTGCGAAAAGAATTCAATGTGAAATTCAATTTTAGCTTTCTTAAACTAAAACTTCGAGTGCATTCTTGGGATTCAATATTTAGAAAGGGAAAAGCCCTTAACTCGTTTGCCTTAATAAGTTTTTCTACCTGTACGTCACGTCGTCCGTGTTGATTTTGTCGGTTGCTTAATTATACGTCAATAAATGAATCATTCATTACACTTTACAATCTCGTTTTTATTATTACCAAACCTAATTAGCAAATGGTTTTTTGGGTGTGTGTAGTTGCTTAATTGGCAAAAGCCTCTGGCAGGACAATTAAGCAGCACATTCTCAATTAAAAATCTCCAGTTGGCATTTGACGTTTATGAAAAGTTTGATAATTAAAATAAAATTTGCGTCATAAATTAGATAATTATATTTGGATTACGATTGTTTTGTAATAGCCATACGCTGCTGCATCTAAGCGGCAAGGTCAAAAATGTGTTGCGCTGAAAATTGCTGACCAGAGGTTTCATTGACAAAATCATTTGGAATTTCCAGTGAATTTTCCACTCATGCATTAGACATATTTCATTGCCCTCCTTCGGCGTTGGGGATCACCTAATCAGCCATTATTTAACTATCAACTTTTATATTGCCCGTAAATTGATTTTACAAATAGGCGTTTTCAAGAATTCCATTGTTATGGTTCTCCATCGTAAGCAATTCAATACGCGAAAAAAAAAACCCCGCGCGCGAGATTGCAATTGAAAAATAACTTCTTGAATTGTATAAATTTACTCTCTATTCTTATAATGTGCCGGTTATATATTTGCGTTCTACGCCCCGGATTCAAATAGGCGAGATTTAAATGAAATTGTAGCCCACGGTGAATTTTCAATAAACAAATGAATGCACGGGTATTTGCCATTAATGAATTTCTGCATATATCGAATGGTGCTGATGCTGGCACAAACAGTTAAGTTCCGCCATGTGCAGGACTGAATCATGTATTTAATTCAGAGCATTTTTCGCGAAAGAGGCAGTAGACAGTAAAATTGTGATTCTTTATTTTAAAAATCGTAAAATTTCCATTGCATGAGTTTTCTTCCAGCTTCCTTTCGCCGCACTTAACGATTGTGAATATTGTGCAATCAATTGTTGCTGCACATTACGAATTGTTTAACTAGTCAACTAGAGACATTTGAATGGGAAAGAAAGAATTTAATAAGCTTGCGGGAGAGCTTAATGTCAGGTGACAAGACATTGTGTCGGCTTAGTTGCAATGCAAACATTATTCAGATAATAGAAAAATATTACATCAGAAAGAAAAATTAAATTCCAGAGAAAAATTACCAAAACGCCACAAATTAAAAGATTTCTTAATTATCATTCATTCATTAATAAATTAACACATAATACTCACTGATAATCATCTCGTTTCTCATATGTGCAATTTGTATTTTGTAATAATAATAATAGAACCGAAATAAAAACCACGTGAGTTTAAGTGATCAAACCGGATTGACGAAAACAACAAAAAAAAAAAATACTTGTTAGGTGAGCTTCAAGCTTTGCCTCGTGTCCGTGTTTTGAAAAAGATACATAAATTCGGGTTTTTTTTCCTTGGAGGGCGAGATGGGAAATGTCATCGGGCGATATATATTTAGTAACGATTCCATCGTTATGCCGACAAGAAGCTCCTTGAAAAATTTTATGACAGCATCAAACGATCATTTTTCTTCATCTCTGATTCGACTTAGTTCAATATATTTTTGAGGCTTTTAAAAATTTCGAAACATAAAAAATTTCCGAAAAACAAAAAAAAAAAGCATCTTCAACTCATTGAAATCTTTTATTTGTTTTATTCGCTAACAAAATAAGCGACTCGGCCGATGGTGAATTATTTTTGGATAGCAATATTACGACATTATATCAATAACAAATCTGTTCGCGGTTGTTTGGTGGAAAATTGCCATCGGACAAAATCTATTTTGTTCATTTTCAGCTCAGAATTTATGGGTTTGGAAAAATATTTTGACTGCTATTTATTTTTTCCACTGTCCATCCAAATCCACTTTGTGTGATTGTGTTCAGTTGTTCTCTGAGTCATTAATATTTCTTTGATTTTTTTTTCTGTGTTTTTTTTTTCTTCGTTTCTTTTTCAATATTTGAACTTTTTCCTTTAAAGAAGCTTCAATGCTTGTATCTATGGCTTCCACATATATATATATATATATATATTTCCATCTCTTTCCCAACAATGTCGCTGGACGATTGTTCGCACTCGTGTGCTTGTATGAGTATTTATCGAGATTTATTCCATTAGACTCTGCATGTATAATATTTTGTGCCCAATACAGTTGAATCGCCATCTCACTCCAGAATCATCATCAAAAAAATTTTGTGTTCAAGTGTAGTAAGAATAATAAATGAAACGATAATAACAAATTTTTGTTTTATTTTGTTTTGAGGCTTTTTCGAAGGCCTGATGATTACAAGTTATGCATTAAATACACTTTTAAGAGTCTTAAACATTTTGGGAAGTTTTGCGTTGAACGCTCACTATGGGGAGCTGTTTGGCGATAATCGTGAAAATAAAAGTTTTATACATTTTTGCCACGAAAAAAATATATGCAAAAATTCAATTAGTGCGACTATAGACTTGGCGTCATCAACAGCCTCATGTGACGCAAATCATTTGCATGAAAGAGATATAAAATAAAAGTTATGTTTTCGTGAAATCCAGCGAGATGTCTCAATGCTTTTCAACAACTAGATCAGCATAGCAGCAAAAAAAAAGTAATCCTCTGCTCGCTGGGAGATTTAAAAATAAATAAATTTATTCACAATAAAAAAAATTATTTCTCGCGAATTGGACATAAAAATGTTGTGGGGACAGAGACACCGATCGCCAATCATTGCGTCACTTAATGAGAATTCGGTTGATTTTTTTTTTTTTGTCAGCGAGGTTGCACCATTATCATAACTTGAAGAGGTCTCACGCGCACAAATGATTGTGGATTTCATTTATAACGACCCTGAAAGTTTCCCCTCAAAAACAAATGTAAGATTGCGCGATACTTTAATGAATTCGCTCTTTTCATCGAGAGCATTTCTTTTTTTGATACGCAACACACCAGAAGAATGAGCTTAAATGGGAAATAATAATTGGACATGATGATGTGTAAAATGCTCGTTACATGAATCAAAAAAAAAAGAACTGAAAACATAAATTAAGAAAATTGAATGCGGCGTCGCATTCATCGAAAAAAAAAAAAAACCAACCATCACTCAAAAGCCAATGGAAGACAGTGAACTCAAAAAGTCAATTATCCAAATAGGCATCCACAAAGATTGATTACATCGTTGTGCGCGCAACGGGTCAATGAGAACATCATTAGATGAGTGCGATTTATGCATGAACTTATGATGCATATTATATCTAAGAGTCAATCGATTATTGACACTGAGAGTCTGCAGCATGTCAAGCGACACTAAATAAATCACGAAATGTTTATAAAAGAACCACTAAACAACAAAAGCCACCATCTAAATCAACAGTCGACGAATCTTATTACATTTCTTTTTTTTTTCGCGGTAGATCGCTGTTCTTGTCGTGTTTTTTTCTCTCTCTCTTTAGATGGAAAAAAAAAGAAAAAGTCAAATATTTAATCTTTTCTTAAACAAATGAATTGTGCTTTCTGATGTCCGTCCATCCCGTGCAAGGTACCATGAGCATTTGTTTGTTTCATTCTATCACCAATAAGCCGGGAGACGATCTTAAGCCTCGGCAATGGAACAAAATCGAAAATTTATTTCGACTAATTTATGTTTATGGTCTTTTTATGGGCATAAATAATTTAATGTTATTTTAGACGTCTTCTTTCTTATTCTTCTTAAGCATTTTGTGAGTTGCTTGTTTAGTCAAATAATTTTCTTGTCGCAAGGCTCACATGGATCCAAAATATATAATATTTGAATAACATTATTGTTGTGCTTTTCATATTAAAAAAAAAAAACATCTCTTGACAAAATTCTTTTTTGAGATTTTTCTCCTTTTCTTAACCTAATAAACGTCTTCGTGGGGTTCATTTAGCTGCTGTGTCAAGTGTCTTCATTTAATTGATGTTCACAATTCTACGTCAAATTTGTATTGTCATGCTGGAAATCCTATTGTAGCGTTTTGATCATTATCAAATTCTACCAACTAACCTTCACATTCTTAAAAATATCCAGAAATGATTCTGATGTGACCATTATTATTCTAAGACGCTGGCATGTCTTTACGAGCTTTAATTGAAGCAATAAATTTGTCGCTCGGGCAATTCAATGTGTCCATTCGTGTGGAATTAATAATGTGAGATTTAATCTTCCAGCCGCGCGGTGGAGAAAGAGAGCTCCAGTGCACCATCCAGCAAAATAACCATAATCATATAAATTTACATTTCATTATTCGGAATTTTTTTTTTCTCAACGCAGCAATAATATTTTTGTCTTCGGGCCAACGGCGAAGATTTGTGTTCTTAATGAAAAATCGCCGTAAAAACATTTTTTTTTTTAAATAAAATAACAAAATAAAAGAAGGTTTGCTATTTTCATTGCGTGAATACTAATTTGCCATTTCAGGTAAAAATCTAAAATATCATAAATCCTGATTAGTAAAAGTTTCGGTCGCGATTATTGTGTAGCACATTGTCGTCAGAGGCATCATGATACTGGAATCACTCAGTGAGGTATTTTCCAGTCAGACGACATATCGTTGTAATATTACCGGAATCTACAATAATATAATGAGTGACTTGTTGAGATAGGACTAGACCGGTAAAATTCTCACGTGGTGGCTCTGAAACAAGTATAGCTCACAATACAAATAGCTTCAGCTACTAGATCAAGAGCAATAGCAAAACACAAAAGTATGTGAGCAACAAAATGCCGAAACCAGTAAAACTGGACGACACACAGCAGCAATAGTGTACACGCGCTTCAGCGGCGTTTCGGATGGCAAACGTGCTGAAAACAAGATTGATTCCCACCTGATTCCATAACAATAATCGTTTGCGGTACTTAGTCATTGATACAAAATTTATATATATATTTATATATATAAATATATGAACAACGTGGACCAAACCAGAACGACAAGTTCCGACGCCAATCAATCGGGAGATCCACAACAATCAGCTACCAAATTCTGGTTTCACAGCTCAAACTTTCGTTTTCTTTCACTAACCGGGCGACCCCAGAGTCAGAGTGCCCATCTTTCGTTCGACTGGAATATTAAAATTTCTCGTTTTGCGGTGCCTTTTTGTCTTTAGGCTTCATAAAAGAAATTCAAGTTTCACGACTTTTGTTGACTTGCCGTTTTTGGTCAGGTTCTAGAAATACCAGAACAACAAGTGTCTAACATTGTGTGGTGGCGCTATATCATTAAACAAGAACCCACCAAACAAATAACCATCCAAATCCATTCAAACGCTAATTTCACATTCAATTATGTAACTTGAATTTTTTTCATTTTCGGGGCTTGATCATGATTCGTGACTGGCTTTGGCAAAAACATCTTTTTTTTTACACATAATCCAGTTGTTGTGTGTTTATTGTTTGTGCTGCTTCTTTTTTTTGGGGGATTCTTGTTTTGCATCATTCTTGATTTTTTGCTCTGTTACGTCGCAAGTGATCTCAATTAGAAGAGATTTCGAGTTTTTTTTTATTTTGGGCTGTTAATAAAGTTGTTTATTGATGATACTTTTACTGTAATCCACATTGAATGCATATTATGCTGTTTATGGCTACAGGTTTTTTTCTGGCAAGTTGCAGTGGGTCAGTTGAATCATTTCATGTTTATATGAGGTGATTTTTAATCTGGGTCAATTGAAGATCAGACTCCAAAAGGATGTTATTCAGGACTGCTAAAAATGCGAAATGTTAAAGCCATTAGGATGCTAAATTGATTCAAAATGGGTCGCTAATCCGCTAAAATTTAATCAATTTAATCAAAAAAAATATATTTATATATTGTAATTAAATATTATAATTTATCATTTTGGATAGTTCTGTAGAAGACTTTACGGAACAACGGCTCCACAATAAAAAACACGAAAATCAAGTTTCTCATCCATATTTTTTTTTATTTGCTTATTGTTATTCAGATGCTAAAAATGTTTTTTTTTTTTTTATTTACAAGCAAAAAAAATCTTTCGTTTCTGGAAAAAAAAAGATTTCTTGACGATATTTTGGCATTGCTTTATATGCAAATTGAATATCCGGTTTCACTATCTGTAAGTCTAAGCCATGTGCGTATGTATGGGATTTTTTTTTTGTCAACTTTATTGTCACTGATTTGACATTGAGACGAGGAGTTTGAGATGAGCTCATAACTAATAGGTGTGATGCCCATCACCACAAATTATTGAGTCAATTTTATTGTTTCTCAAATGGCAATTCTTGCACGTTAAACAATATTAATTAAGCTTCGCTAAAATCTCAAAGCAACAACACTAAACCAGAGCCAATTTATGACCGATGAGATTATTTTCAGAAAGAGCCGAGAGCGTTGTCTCAGGCATCAGCTTTATGCACACTCGATGGCTAATTGTAATTATTTCCATTGAACTTTAATAGCTTGCGGAATTTTTTTTTTTTTTGTCGAATGAAATCTTCACGCTTCACTACAGATATTTTGTATCTCCATTTAGTTTGATCCATATGCTACTAACTAACTAGCCGACGCTATTCACTATTCTTTTTTCTGTTGCCTATTTGCCGACTCGCTTGGTGAAGGTAATTGCTCTTCAACCTGACGTTTGTAAAAACATCGATCGCAATATTTCACTCGACTAAAGTAGCAGTCATCAGCAAAAACGATTATGGGATGATAAAAACAAATTGATTTTCTGCTTTTGTACAAATATTTATGTTTTCAATAAAATGGCTTCTTTAGGAAATGAATCGTGAGCACTGGAATCAAATTCTTCTTACAGTGCAGGGAAATTGAAAATTTCCTTTAGCGAATTCTTCTCTTGCGTAGACTTTCACAACAATTGCATTTATATTTTGATGTAGGCGATATTTATGACAATGCATGTGATTGATGTTTATGTGCTTGAGGTAATTTCTAAATGCTCTCTGTGCAAGCGTCTGCACATCATAGATGTGGCTTTCTAATTCATCCAACATTGGAAATTTCTTGCAATTTAATACAATTAAACGGTGCCGAAGCATAAGAATGTCAATGTCTGTGTTTTGCTGCATTTCACTAGCTCGCTGCACCAAAGCTGTGCATTCGCTTCATCTACATAAAATTTCATTTAATTAAAGTCCACATCGGTTGACGGGCGCGCAAAAATAAAGAAAAATTGTAATGCAATGTTGTAAAAATGTGGCATTGGGGAAGCCATTTTTCATTGTAGCTTGAAGAAAATTACAAAGCGTCATGAGATATACATACTCTCCCCGAGAATTTATCAATTCAATGAAGAGAATAAAGAAATTTATTAATGCCGAGGGAGGTGTTTTCTAAGCACGGCAGTTCTTCTTTCAATAGATATGCATAAGCTAATTGCTAATTGAAATGTTCATTCTATGGTAGACACTCGCTCTGGCATGACAATTTTTCAGCATTTGACTATTGACTGGGACCGAGCGCGTAGTGCATAAGAATTAATTCCCGCACGAATATTAAGTACCGTGGCACAGCCAGAGCTCAGCATTTGCAACAATTAATATTCGAAATTGTAATTCCTGTAGGAGGAAATTTTTTCCTACCGCAGAGCACGTACCAAGTAACAGAATTTAATGCTAAAGTGCAATTGAATGAAATATTTTTTTTGCAGAAGTTGAATAATGGCTGACTGAGTAAAAGAGTACAAAAATGTTTGCAGTTAATTCAGTATTTCTTTTAGTGCATTTAGTTTTTCCATGCTCGTCAGCATTAAAGACTCTCATGCTCTTCGGAATGAAATTTAAGATCATTAGCTATGCGTTTCAAAAACATCATTTGACCCTCATAACTGCACTAAAGTTTTGTTTGTTAATGTTCAAAATGTTACAGAAAAAAAAAAAATTAATACCTGATACGTTTTTACATTGATTTTGCATGTTGTTAAAAATACGGAATCGAGAAAGATTTAAAATGAACTTGTGTGCGAATGGATGTAATCTCAAATCACTCGACCAGCATTCTGCAGCATTCTTTTCTAGTTCACGAAAAAAAAAAAGCACAAACGAGCGCTTTACATGAATTAAAATAGATATATTGTCTGTGCATGTTTGAGGAAGTATTATGGACTCGACTGCAATTAGATCGCTGCAAAAATAAAAGCACACACATAGAAATTTAATTACAGTTATTTGCTGCTGCTTTGGTTGCACAGGAAACTATATCTGCAATGGCACTGAGAAAATTGTTTTAACGATCGATTTCAAGCTTACAAAGGACACAAATTTTTTTGTAACAGATTACACATTAGTAAAAGTTACAATCGTGTATACTGAATATGGATTTTATTTGCATTTTCGGTGGAAAATATTGCGAAGAATGCAATTTTTATATGAAATTTTTACGATTTTTTGCCTTTCACTTTTTTTTTCTCTCCCATGCTAACTATATTTATTGTATCTATTTTTAGGTTTCTTTGTATCACACAAAGCACCACACAACCGTAATTGGCCTAGGTCGATTTCAGCGCCACTCAGGAACAATATACACAAGCGCGAATAAAGCGCTTGAGCAAATTTACATGCGCAAATATTTATGCAGTTTAAAGTCAAAATCATTTGAAATTGAGAAAAAAATGAAATAAAATTGTGTACATGACAGTGCAGTGATATTATGGAATAATAATAGTATAGAGACCAATAAATAATAAATTGGTGTTGCCAGAGTTGTAAACGAACTCAAATTACAGTGCCATAACAAGACAGTTCAATTAATAGACAGCAGCCAATTTATATTCATAAGCAGTGGAAATCGATCGCAAGCATTGAAAGAGTACAAATAATAAATTTAGTGACCAAGCGAATAATAAAGAAAAAAAAAAAAGTGTTTGCAACAGACAAATTATCGCAAGAAAACATATCAAGTATAAACAGCGCAAAGTGTACAAACAACCGTGAAAAATAATATAGAAGAGTCCGTGAGTGTTTGTGCCACTGTAGAAGGAAAAAAAAGTAACGTTCAAAGTCGTGAAAATCAAAGCTGGTGTTTAATAAACAACAGTTGCAATTGCATCTAACTGTTTGCATTAAAATATAATATTTTATGCATAGTGAATCGATACATAGCCAATCTCATCGAATAGTTTTGTTGCAAAATAAATTTAAAAAAATGCATTAAAAAGTAGTACGCCGAATGATAAAAAAAAAACTTTTTTGTTGCCGCTGAAATAAACAAAAAAAAAAAAAACTTCGCAAAGTGAAAATATCTGAAAAAAGAGCATTCAAAGAAACAATTTATAGAGATTGTTAGTGATAGCGCGCCAGATAAACTTATTCAACGCGGTGGAGCGGTGGACATGAAAATAAATATTATTGTGCTCTGTGAATTTTAAGGAACTCGTGTAGAAGAAAACTGTTATTGTGCAATTTATCTGTTAATAAAAATATAAGTTATTCAAATGAAAATGTCAGCGGCATCGCCCGAAAATCAGCATCAAATGCATTTGTCAAGTGATGGTATCATCCATAAATCGGGACCCGGAAGTCCACCCGAACTTGTCACAATGACAAATGTGAATGTTCTTGATTTGCATAAAGATTTTGCGAACGAGACCAAGATCTATGATAAGAATACAAACACCGTTTACGTGTATAGCAATGCACCGAAGATGGATGACACAACAACATCATCAGCCTCCCCAGAACTGCATCAACAACAGCAATTATCTCCCCAACTGCATCAGCAAATGCATCAAGTAGTGATCAATCAACATCCATCAGATCTATCAATGGATAATGGACTAAAGAACGAACAGTATGAATTGATGCAAGAACCGAATGGTGTCATGTTGCAACGAATTGTGAGTGATCACATGGTTGAGGGAAGATTGGTGCAAACAATTCCCGATGGACGGGGCGGCGAGCAGCAGATATTGACGAAAATCAATCCCAACGATGACTCGCTGCTTCGACTAATTGAAAGCAATCAGCTCGTCTCAAAGCTCGTTGGCGAGAATCAGCAAATCATCAGTCGGGATATTATCAATGGGGAGCATCACATTATAACGCGCAATGAAAATGGTGAGCATATTTTAACGCGTATCGTTAATACGGCTTCACTGGATCATTCGAAATTGGGCGGTGAATTGTTCAACGCAACGCTCGGTTCAATGTCGAAGGGCGACGATCAGAAGACGCAAATAATTTACACATCACATCACGATGCCATGAAAGCATCACAGCCATATGACAATTTAAATCCTGACGTACAAAAACAAATAGATTTAATTTACGAGGACGGAAATAAAACCGTTATTTATACAACCGGCGGTGCGACAATCTCGAATCCCGACTCACCGCACGACGATGACGATCCGAAAGGAATGGAATTGTACACGAGTGGCGAATGCCTGAATGGTACGCAAGTGATTGTTCAAGGTAACTTGCAGTACACACCACAAATACAGCCTGACGGGTCAACTGTTTATGTTGTTTCGGAACTGGTCAATGACTTAAATGGACAAGGGTGAGTGATGCATGAGAAATTTCTTTAGCATTTAAATTATTATGATTTAACGGTTGTTATACGCCAAAAACGATTTCAATTCAGCAACAAAAATAAAACATTCTTGCAAAACAAAGATCTCCTCCAATCGAAAATAAATGAAACAAAGGTCTCCCCATCACTGGTTCGGGCATGAAATTCGAAACTGTCTTACATTAATGTTGATATGACCATAAAAAAAGAGGGAAAGAAATTAAAACACGATAAAAATATGTCAAGATTTACCAACGAAGCTAAGAAAAAAATTATATATCTGAATAAAGAGTTTTGAAGACACACTCTCGGTTAAATTGTTGGGCTTCATTTGCGGGTCCTTTCACAATGCAATTGTGCCGCACACACGAAAACAAAAAGTGCTTTTAAGTTTTTTTTTTATTGGTAAAAGGAAATCGGAAAGTCAATTCAATGTAATGATAAAGAAAAGTATCAGCAAGATGAGAAATGTGAGAGGTCTGAAAGTGCATTAAAAATCGGCTTCGTTTCAGTGGGCCAGGCCAAGTTACACAACCGAATTTCGTTTGCATGAGAGCACAAAAAATAAAATTCAGCGACTTTGATTAATTAGAGCGCAGTTAAATGTAAATGCATTATTGATCTTCGATCTTTGGCACCTTCGAGGCGAGAAATTGCAAGGAAAAAAATATCTTTAAACATGAAAATGTTTCTCCATAAACATCCATCATTCAACCGCGTGAAAGAAAGTTCTTAACATCTCCATAATGAAGAGGTGTCCGATCACCTCGAGACAATCAAATTTATTGCTGTTCTTTGTTGTGCCATGACGTTGAAGAAAGAAAAAAAAATTAAAGCGGGCGGCGTTAAGATGTTACCTAGCAGTTACTTTTTGCTCAGCATTAAAAAACACGCAAAAAAGTAAACACAAAGAAATGCTCAAAACTTCATTTGCAATTGAGTGCAAAAAAAAAAAAACGAAGATATATACAAATCATGCAAGTGCTCTTTAGAATCAAAGAGAAAAGAGAAGTGCATTTCAAATTGCAAATACGCGTAGCCCGAAATCAGCCCCCAACAACATTCGTTCGCTCGCTGTCGGACATTGATTTATAAGTTTTTATTTATAAAATCGATATTTCCATTAATATATCGTTTCGCAAAAATGTTGGCATGAAAATATTTATCGCGCGCAAAAAAAAAAGGTACACAGAGAGACTTCATGTATCTTCTGTTTCTTGTGATACATACAACAAGCCACTTCTACCATGGGTGGAATTATAAAATATTGATGCTTTATATCTACCATTGAATGGCCAGTCTGATCTGGATTTATACTGTAACAAATAACTCGATTGTTCTCTTGCGCTGCTTTATTCTTAATAGCCCGAATAAGTGTTCGCGCACTCTCCGCGGCTGTACTATACGTGCGAAATCTTAAAAGCGCCAAAGTGATCGAAATCGAATCAATCAATTGCACATTGTCGATTTATCATATTGCTTCGCTTTGCATATTATGTATGCATAAACCACTCCACCAAATGATTGTTTATTGACTTGAAGCGCTGGAGTGAATTTCCTTGTTTGGGCAATCAACTGTTTTGCGGCGATGCAATTAAGACAGCTGATCATCAATATCTTTCGCGAGATATTTTTCCGCATCGCATTCAATGATGAAGACTGTAAAAAAGAAATTATCATAATTTCAGATATTTTTTCACCTCCCGTCCCGATCTGTTATCGTTGGAAAGAAAAGATACAAATAACGCCATCTTTTGGATTAATTTCAATATGATTCTGATTAAAGTGCCATAAAATGTAATTAAGAGCGTAAAACTAGTAGGTTGTTGAACGGTGTCCACCAACATAAATATAACAAATCGCATATCAAAGCTCCCCCGATTCTAACTGCATTGAGTTGCTAAACTGACTACCGTGCTGCACATTAAAGTCAATGTGCGCAGAAAGCTTAAAGCTAATGAAAGCAAATTGCATAAATATTTCATTCCGAAAAAGAATTCATAATTGCACTTTGGATGTGGACTGCATTTTTGATGTCGCAGAAATGGTTCGATCTGAAAAATTGTCGATGTACTATGAGAATGTGCAGTAATTAATATTCGCGTTTAATAGGCGAATGGGAGTGAAAAAATGTATCAATGAGATGACGGGGTGCGATCCAAGTCGATGTCACAATCCAACCTTGTACGATTCCATCGTCCATGAATATATTATTAATGTTGCCAGATGCAACTGTCAGCGAGCTCATTTATTCTAAAACATTCCATTTGGCATTTTAGAATAAATGAGCGAAATGAATTTCTTAAATATTCTCGGCACGACTCGTTGAGTGCTCGCAAAACATGTGTAATAAAACAACATTAAAAGCATTCAGCAGGATTGTACAGGACGTATAAGCAGATTGTCGAGCATAATTTCAAGTTAACTATAACATTCGTACATTTGTCAATTGCTATTTAAAGACCTTTCCGTATCTCCTTATCGTCGACTATCCATCCAATGAGTGTAATTATTAATGAACGATTTTATTTCATTGAACATTTTACTTTTTATTTTTCGTATTGCGATTTTTTTTTGCCATTTCTTTAATTGTACTTTTCGCATATCTTAAGACTCTTTTTGTGCCTTCTCTTTTTTGCCTTCATTCATGGCGTGTGGGAATAATTGTGGGATTTTGTCAACGTAGTTATTTTTAAGATTCTTCATCCTACTTCTGACAGATAGTTACGTCATTGACAATACATGCCTTTTTCCTGAAAAATTTCATTAACTTTTTTTGCACAATTTTATTTTTTCTGTTATCATTGCCAACAAATGTGATCGAATCTGTGAGGCAAACTGAAAATGATTTCACCGACTTGATTGGAATTTTTATTCTAATTTATTTATTTATTCAACAATATCTGAACCGCTTCGCTTGTTTTCTGAACTTTTCTGTTTCACGGGGATTTCATCTAATAGCATTAGATATACTCTAAATCAGATACATATGTCATTTCATTATGAAAATATCCCAAAATTTTAGCAATGGACTTCAATAACTATAATTCAGTTGTGAAGACATATATAAATTGGCTCCTTGACTTGAGGAAAACAAAATTCCCTAACTCTCATTCTTGTATTCGTCATCAAGACAATATCAAAAACATCGCATTTCATTCATTTGTGTACATCATTGGCAGTCGAATGTCCAAATTGATGGTAAAAATAATAATTGCAAAAATATGTAATGATACACATCATACCAATCGACCAGAATCGCATTCGGTGAAGAAAACTTATACTGAAATGAAACAGAACCTTTTGTGGCACTGGAGCTTTAAAGTAATGCTTCAACTTCAATTGCAAAAAAAAAAAAATTGCAACAATAAAAAATATCACAAATGAAAGCAATAAAAAGACACAAAAAAAAAGCATCGACGAGAATGAAAGCAAGAAATAAAATCATACACACATTTAATTCCACATCTCATTCCCTTGTTATCGGTTTCCGCGAAATCATAATAAATACTTTTTTTTCGCGTATTTTCTCTTTATGGCAAAGTCCTTCTTTGGACCTGAGCGCGATGACGAAAAGAACTCTTGAAACATTTGTTGTGAGGAATTGCATTTCTGCTCAGTTCGGACTTTTTCATTGGCAAGAAAACTGCAATTCCTTCATAAGTCAATAACAATGACGCGCATTTTGCGGTCTCAAGCGACTGCCGAGGCAGCGGCAACATTGGCAGTTGAAATGAGAAATGATAACAATAAAATTGAAATCAATAAATGGCTCCATTCAAATTGCGGGCTCTCGTTGCGGGGATAACTGTTTATGGGATGATGAATTCATACAATTTATTGCAAATATATCGCGCTGAGCGTTTCCATTGCGTATACGGAGATTATGGGGCTTTATCGCAAAATTGATTAATTTACTATAGTCACACATAGACACTTTGTAAACATCAGCGCGAGAGCTGCAGCAAGATTAAGGTAACTAACAATTTGTCAAAATGCGCAAATCGCAAGCAGTGTTGGGAAAATTTATTACTTTCGAATCTTTCAAGATGGCGACGGTGTCATTGTGCAAAATTTTACGCAGGACAAAAACCTCGCGCAGCGTTATTTAAAGGCTTTTCCTTCTTTGAGAATATCTTATTCATGCTCCAAAAATGGATTAAATTCGACCTGCCGATTGTCGTATGCGCTAACTTTTAATGTATCAATTCAAGTTAACTTCCTTCTTTGCGCATAAATCTTTAATGTCTCGAACTCGCTCAATATCATTTCCATGTTTGATTTTTTTGGTCACGCAAAAACAACAACAGCAACAAAATAAAATAAAAAATGCGCCCCGAAATCTCGTTACAAATCTGTTGTTAAATGCTGCAAAATGTAGATCGCTTTACGTTTAATTTACTATTTGACCTTAAGCCACCATCAGCTAAATGTACAACTGAACAACAACAATATTTCAATAGCACGACTATACTGAATGCTATGAACTATTCCACTTTGAATAAGTATAAAAAAAAATATTTTTGTTTACCTTTATGAATGAAATTATTCAAATATTGCAGCAAAACCGTCAGACACATATCGCGATTAATCGATCGCCATCATTCTGATATTGCGCAGTCATATCCTTTGAATGATTTTTAAATTAATTTTACTCAAAACTAATTTTTGTGTTTTGCTGGAAATTATTTATTTTTCTCGCATAAATTTGATTTTTATATTAATTAATGCTTCTCGACAATCCCACATGAAGCTGCTGGATGTTTAGCCTCAAAATGCCATTAAATATTTTAATGAGTGCTTTTTTTTTCTCTTTGGTCATTTGGATTTATTATAATACTGTTGATACATCGCGCGAGCTATAGCGAATGACAACTAATGTTTTGCCGTATTTAAAAAAAAAATTCAAACAAATCAATTCGTTTAGTTGCGTCTCGGGCGCGAGTCACCTTGTTTTCGTGGAAAATAGTCTGTAGAGCTGAAATTGTGTCGAATATATCAATTCTTCATCTCTGAACATTTATGGTTCTCTCTCACTCCCATAGCTAAGAATTATTAATCTGCTCTTTAAGAACTATAATAATAAGGAAATATGAGCTGATATTTATCAGTTCATCATCTCACTTGGAGATCGTCCGCCATGGCTCATTATTTGCCAACGACTGAAAGAATCTTTCTTTCTTTTTTTTTGAATTGTCTACATCGCTGGTGAAGCATAAATTTATATTAAATTAATAACAGAATAAAAAACAGTGTCCATTTCCATTATCTTATGGTATTTAATCTTTTGGTTCTGGACAAAATTTATCGCTCTTTCGAATCATAAAATCGACCATTTCATTATTTTTCCTATTTTTTTTTTATTTTATTATGCCACTGACTCAGATTCTTGATTCATCGCATAGAGCTTAAGAAAAACCTCTGTGGTGATTCAGAAAAAAAAAAATTAATTAAAATGCTATAAAATTAATGCTTCTGTTGTAAAAATATTTGTGGAGATGCTAATCAATTGTTTCAGGCGATATATGCAATTTTGAAACTGAAAATGTAAAAGATCGAAGACTTCTTACGCAGAATAGTTTTATGCCCTGCGATGCCAAGACGTCGTAAAAGATCTGATTAAAATGTTTATGAATTTCTCTGTTGTTTGACTAATGAAAGAAACACTTTTACAATTGATAGCACATCAATAAAACAGAAAGAAATGAAACGAGGCGATCAACATTCCTTTTATTCGTTCTTCAAGCCGTCAATAAAGCTTGAATTTGAAGGCAATAAATCGTGAAATGTTGACTATTTTTTCTTAGAACGCTCCTTCTAACTGTGTTCGCTTCGCTCTTTAATGGGAGTAAAATTGATAGAAAATCTGGAAGCGAATAAAGAAGCCTCGCAGGCACCATCATACACCTTACGAAGCCCGAAAATGAATAGCTTCGCTTCTGTTTCCAATCCAATTTCTCTACACTGCAATGACGGCAACGGCAACACTGAATGTGGTGCACAAAGTGTATAATGTATATAAAAAAACGATAATAATTTTTAATGAAATCATAAAGTGTACTTAATACAAACGAAACATGTAAAAATGTATTAATGAGCAGTCGAAAGTATTATTTTGAAGTAGCTGCAAATAAATGGCAACGAAAACTTTTTAATTCCTTCCACTGGGTTCACTGTTGCACAATAACAAAACGCAATTCAATAATAATCGCTGGCTCAAAAAGAAATTAATGCTCTGTATTTGGCATAAATTCCATTCGCAAATGACACTAAATTTTTACTCTCTCGGCGATGTTTAAAGAAGCTATAAAAATTAACAAGGCAGAATCATGCTGGAAAGGAAAATATTTTCTTCCTCAGATCTTGGTGCGAATGCATTTCTGCGGTTTCCTTAAAATTTTGTGCGCTTTTTTTTTGTAGGAATTCTTCAAATTTTTCTGATTTTTATCGTCAATGAAATTAAAAATTTCGGTTTTATTTTATTATTTGCGATATTTCAACAAATGACGTGAATATTTTTATAGTGTCGAGCATCGACCAACTCCAACGATCAAATTGACGTAAACATGACAGTAGAATTCCTTAGCAACACTCGCAAGACATTTTCAACACCCGCCAACATATCACCAGTGACGTTCTTGTCACATTGTCTCTCTCTTTCTTTTTCTTTGTCTCTGGACAGCACTCAACATTTCTTTTTTTTTGTTTCAAATTTGTTAAAGTCATTAAGAAGAATTTCTTAACATGCCATTAAAATGGGATCATGTTGGTATGTTTTTTTTTTCATTGGCTAAAATTTACACGCAGGGAAAATTTCCTTGAATTGTTGGAAATTTTCACTAAAAGGAACTTTAGATTTTCTGATTTGCCATTTCTCTGATAACCGTTTTGCGATCAAAACATTTTCATTCAAAGAACAATCAGCAACATCGACTAGAATCACAATTATTTTTTCCTTTCGTGTTCTTAAGACATTTTCTGAAAAGTCATATAAACAAGTGACATGGCATCTTAAAAAAACACTCACAGCAGTTTACTTCTTTTCCAATAAATTTTATTTCATTATTTCATTTCTGCTCAAGCCATTTGATTTCTTCGTTGCACTGCTTTCTGGCGTGTAGAGAGTGTGTATATATTGCAGATCCATTAAATTTACATCAAAAATACATAAAAGTGATAAAATGTGTTATTGCTTGGTCGCATTGCAACTGAGAAATGATATTTAATACATCATTAATGTTAATTTTTATAATATTGAAGCTTATAAAATTGCTCACATGATGCGCAATAATATTTCGATGTTGAAGTGCATTTGATGGAGGCAAAAAAAAAAAAACAGAAACGACACGAATGATGATTTATCTTAATCAGCATTTTGAGAGACACAACAATTTTTTTCTTGTCAATGTGCAATTGCACATTTTAAAGAAATATTTGAATTTAAATTGCGAATGCCAATCGCTGGCTGCTGTCAATGAAACGGAACTAATTGATGTGTTTCGTTGCCAGAAGTATCCTGCTGATTGTGTTAATTAAAGTAGGACTCAGACGGTGTGCAAAGGGTAAAAGGTTAAACAAAGTTTCTTCTTATGTAAGGGAAAATGGTTGATGCGGTCGTTTGCATTTAATTCATTCCAGTTCGTCTTCTGGTATATCAGAATAGTCGGATAAATCAATAGCAACTTGTAAAATACTTTTAAGACAAAAACCTAGACAGGCTTTACAAATAATGTTGGCATACATTTTCCTCGCTTGTAATGCGAAATATAATAAATCCATTTGCGATTAAAATTTCATGTTTCGCCATTTGCAATAAAGTGCACACATGAAGCATCGGCGCGGCACTATTGCTATGGAATTAAAACAGTTACTGAAGATTCCCATCTGAACACACAGCAAGACAAATTTGCGTGGTACAAGAAAACACAGCAAACGTGCATAAAGAAAATTTATT
The DNA here is from genome assembly GCA_018397935.1 of Propsilocerus akamusi. Lineage (NCBI taxonomy): Eukaryota > Metazoa > Arthropoda > Insecta > Diptera > Chironomidae > Propsilocerus > Propsilocerus akamusi. Next base: position 24,845,177 of record CM031468.1, on the reverse strand, counting down.
AATTTCCTTCAGATTGTAAGAAATATTTCTCTTTTTTTTTTACTAATTTACATATTACAAGCTATTAAATATGCGACTAGATTAGAGAGATCATTTCAGTGCGAAGTTGGTTCATCAAGAAGTAGGAAAAAGTACAATTCAGCTTACAGTTGATGGATGAGAAGCTGATTGGCATGAAGTGAAAATTTAACATTTTATAAATTTCCAAAGGTGTCCACCTCTATCCGATTGTGCCCATCAACATCATTGCTTTACTCTTTTGCTCCCTCGCTCAATTAATGAATTATGTAAATTAATCATCATTTAAAGGTATCGGCAATTTTTCTTGTCGCTTTTTGCCGTTAATAACTCAAAATTGCAAACCTAAAGATCGTCTTTTCTTGCCTTGCACAATGCATCGTGTCTTTTATTTGTCGTTTGATATTTATCATGCTTAGGAACGTTTGTGAATATATGTGTAGTTTTAGGCGTTTGTCGTGCCAATGACTTGTAATCTCTTTTAGCATTGAACATTAACAGAATCAACATCAATTTTCTCCATGTAAACGATTCAGTAGTTCAATTTCAATAGACAAGTTCTGGAAAATTGTTCGTGAGCAATGATCAAATCGCTCCTAGCTTCAAAAGCATCAATTGTAATTTACAATTATTTCAATTGACCGACACTTCTTCCTATCTATATTTAAAACTGACAATTTCAACGTGTATTCTGGGCATTAAACGATGAAGAATATTCTAAACAGCACGACAACATCTTGGAGATTAGAAAAAAAAATAGTTTATACTGTAAAAAAAAATCCAAAAGAAATCAATTTGGGATGGAAATAATCCAGGAACAGTTAAGCTGATGGAAAATTAGTGCGAACGAAAACATAAATATCTCATGTTCGACTTCGACAGAGATATTGTCGTCAATTTTATATTGAGTTTGTAATAACAATACACAAATTGCATTACACATCGACCTGCATAAATATTCTTCAAGTGCCCACACTCTTACGAAAAAAAAATCATTTGCTCGCAAATATCACAAAACAGCCTGAAAAGACAGAAATTGTTTCTTTCCTTATAATTCAGTTTGTTATCAGCAGAATGTAGAAAGAACGGAACGAAAGGAAAATGCATGAAAAAATCCATTAATGCAATTTGCATTTTGTACTCGAGAGCGACATCGAAAGGGCTTTGATGGATGACGGTCCATGGGAAATTATGATTGAGTTGAAATTACACTCAACCGCTATTTCTCAATTAATTGCAACGAACACAGAAAAAAAAATAATTGCAATAAAAATGTTTTTCCTTTTTTTATCAGAATATTGAATCTTGAGCTCATAGAAAATTCTCTTCCTATTGATCAGTCGTGGGGATGAGAAACAAAGACTTTATATTAAATTCAGTTCTCCATAATTTGCTCGATTGTGTGTGCCATAACGAAGTAGCAAATAAAATAATTCGAATGATTGTAAATAAAGTCATAAAGATTTGTTTATTGCCTTTGCTGATTTGTCATTGGCTTTGATTAAAAACATGCAAAAAAAATCTTCCAATGATCAGATGTTCAGAAACTGTGTTTAGCTCATTAGCAATCCTCAATGCTTGTACATCTTACAAACAATGCAAGTAATTTGATTAATAGTTGACAAATCAATGCATGAAAGTCACCATTAAATATGCCACTGCCCGCCACCACCACAAAATATATTGAGCCCTTTAGTGCAGTGCAAAGCTACGAAAAAAAAAAGCAACTAATAAGAACGAAAATTTTTAAAATTAGCAGAAGCACATCCACCACAAATTGCACACTTAATTTCACCTCTACCTGTAAATGCATAAAAAAAATATGCTCGGAGCTTCCAATGTAATGTAACCGTGTCATTATTGTCGTTACTTTTTTTTTCTTCTTTTGCTGCTCTTTGCTGCAAGTTGCACTGTCATTCTTTGAAAAAATAATTACAACCAATTTACTTCAAACTAATAATCGTATACGAAAAAAAAAAAATAAATATTGTATACACAAATGTCAAAATACGATATGTTTATTATCAACAGCAGCAGATTTTTTTTTAAGTATATTTATGCAATCGCTTTTGGCGAATGTTCCAGAGTATTTTAAAGTGCGTAGTAATTATAATAATTCTAAAGATTTTATTAAAATGTTATTTTCTGGATCAAAGGAATTAAATTATTATTTAATGAGACACATTTCTTGCATCTAACATTCAAATTCCATTAGAAGAAAATTTCTACCTGAGGCCATAGATGAAAGAAAATCCTTTCTGGCCTCAATTTACTAATCTCGATTAAAGAATCTTAAAAACATTCCTCTCATCTAATTCAGATTGACATGTTTGTTGTCTTCAGATTCTTTTTCTTTTCCAATTCAATCGGCAACAGAACTGATCAGAGACTCTCTGTAGCTTGTTAAAAGCCTCTCTCCATTGCCGAGCCAACAGCAAAATTAATATTAGCTTTTAATATCAATTTTTGAGTTGACGCTTGTTTTTTTTATCTCATTCTGTCTTTTATATTTTTCTCTGCTGTTTCGGGGCGAACAGGTAGAAAAAATAAAGTCCAAAGCAAATTCCGTTCGTACGTAACATAATACTCTTTCACAGCTCTGGGTTTGCTTACGGGGCCGGGGCTCTCATATGTGTATTGTGGAGAGACTCTCAATCGCAGTACTGTTGATTTTGTTGTTGTTGCCTGTCTTTGGTCAACACCGAGCACCGATTGTTGTTCATGAAAATGTTAAAGTGGTTTTCAGTTTATATCGGTTTGTCAGAGGGAACTGATTACAATAACGGAGGACGATCACAACCGTGCTTTTAACTTGCAAAAGTTTTTAATTTTTTTTTTTACGATTTTATATTTTTGTTTTGTTTCCGAATAGATTACGCACGGCACAAGTTGCGATTTTCTTAAATAACTTTTAGAATTAAAGAAAAGCGAGTGAAAAATTTTTAACTTCGGCGGCAAAATCGTGATTTGCTCAAGTGCTGTGAATGACAATAACAGAGCAAGGTGTTTTTTGTTGCTTGTCTTCAACCCTAAAAAAATCAAGTTTCTTTGAGTGGTTAAAACAAGTTTTTAAAATTAAAAGAATTTTAAACAATTCTCAAAGTAATAATTAGTGAAATTACATCAAATGAATTTCTAACAAAAGTGATTAAAAGAATTCTTAAAAATAAATAAGAAATTAGTTAAAGAAGAAGATTTCTTCTATTATTTATTTATGCAAGTGGAACAAAATTTCGTCAAACTGGATACCGGAAGTGCATTTCAGCTGGCCTATCCCGATGGCTGGCTAAGTGAAGATAATAGGTGATTTATTGATGTCGAATTCAATCATTTAAAAATTCATGAAAATCAAAAATCAAACTCATTACGGAATTTCTTTCTTGGCGTGTCACAATAAAATTTTCTATTGTGGCCTAGCTTTGGCGGTAGATAAAATAAATGCGACTAATGAATTACAATCTGATGATGCAATCAAATTTATTATTTCTTATTTATCATCTTTTTTTATAATTCCATCAAAACGCATGAAAAATTTATTTCAACAAAAAAAAAATTGCCGAAATTGCGATAAAACTGATAAAACACAAAAACAAAAATCTTAATCAATTTACATATTTTTTTTTTGTTCGTTCGATCACTGATGTTTCAACCGACATAAAATAAAATTCGATTTATTAAAATTCACCGCGATTTGGGAATTTTTTTTTGTCTTCGCTTCGTCTGATTATATTCTGTTTCAAATAAATTGATGGTAAATTGCTTCATCATATGTAAATTTTTTGATTCGCAGAGTTTTTCCTTCCCGAATCAGCGCGCGCGCATTAAGCGCGGTGACAAATACAGTCGTGAGATGACGATGATGCCTTTGAAACAAGAGATACAATTCGATGGCCAATAAACATTTATTTTTTGTGTTTGAGCTTGAGATTTGTTCAAGGTTATCAGAACATTTAAGATTTTTTTTCTTTCATTCGGACGCTGTCAAATGGCTTTGATTGTCGTTTTCACTTCTTTTATAAGTCAGCGGATTTTTTTTTTGGTTGCGACGTATTATCGAGACAAACAAACGGACAAACAAATTCGCACGAACTTAGCCAAAGCGTTTCGTTTAACAGTGAAACATTTAGCAGATCAATTTTAAAAATTGTTTATTTAAATAATTTAATTATGATTGTTAAACTGTGACAAAATTTGCCTTTTTGACTATTTGAACTTGCTAATATTTCATTATTATTAGAATAAATTAAACAGTTCTCAAGAGTGTACTTTAATTATGCAAATTAAATTAAAAATTGTCTTTGTAATTTTCTTGGACTTTCCTTGGAGTGTAATTTAATATTTCTGATGTTTCATCATTCAAAGAAATAAATATGAGACGAAATTGCGTGACCATAGAAAAATGAGATTGCGACTGACAGTTGAAGGAAAATTTTACAATGATCTAAATTTCTTCAATGGAAATTTGAGCTCAGAAGTGAGCAAGAAGCACACCGGAAAGTGTTCATTAGAATTGTTGTTTGCTCATTGTTGATGGCGCACAATGAAGCAATTCTCGCTCTTTTCGCCAGAGAATGGACGAATGTCAGGCTGGAAAAACGGAGTTTTCGGGGTGAATGGTGTCTCTCATCATTCACAATTCACATCATTGCGTTATCCGTTGGTCTTTGGTTTATTCACAATTAAAAAGGGGCATTCATAATAGACGCATCGGACCTATTTTTTCCATTTCTTTTGAGCGGTCTTTATGGCCGATGCTGCTTTTGTGGATTCTGATGCGACTTAGGATGTTCGGCAATTTAAATTTTAAAAACACAATTTGTGAGATATCAGACAACCCTTTATCGGATTCTCTTCGGACCCTTTTCGCTGTTAGGTTCTTTGCGCAATTAGAAAAGGGACAAAAGCAAATCTCACACATTAAATTTGTTTTTGAATCGGGTCCAGAGAATTGGACGATGGTTAAAGGATACTCTAATTGAGGCCCTTCAAACAATTTGAATAAATCTTCGGGAACCTTAAGAATAAACATTATATTATGGACCTACAGAGGATTTTCTTACCTGTTCGAGAATGTGAATGTCCATGAGAAAGAATCCTTTCGTTGCACAAACACATCGATGGGAAGTGATCTTATGCAACCCTTTTAAATCTTACGACAATGTTGTGTGAACTGAAATCAGCTGCGACAATATTCGGAGAACATTATTTGCTTCATAACATTTCGAAAAGACTTCCAAAAAATGCGTTAAAAAATGTCTTGAAGGTGCTAAAGATAATAAAAATAAATCAGCTTAAAGATGCATTTGAAGCACTTTTGTCGTGTGAAAGATTTAATAGCATTGATGTCGTCTCCAAACTTTATTCCATCCCGAAAATTGTCGTCATACAATTTGTCATCCAGTGCATGAAGCGAACTATGGGACGATGTTTTGGAAGTCTGAGGCTGTTTTTCGGCAATAAACTCGTTTCGTGTGATAACCTGAATTTTTTGTGAGACACCAATTTCAGGTTTTTATAGTTGTTGGTGAATAATAAAAATTCACTTGTTACCTTTCGGCGATGATGATTTGGGATTCAGGTTGTGGTTGACTGTTATGTAAGGTGCGCGAGCGACTTTAAAAACATTCGAAAAATTTTTGTTATTCATGTTTCGATTGAAATTAATTTTTCGTTTCTTTTTCAATTATCAAATGTTTTTTTTTTTTTTGTAACGAAATTGTCAACCTAAAAAAGTAAAAAATTCCAGTTCTGTTACAGTGCACGTAATCTGTAATCAAGTCACCAATGTAACAACAAAAAACAAAATATTTTAGATTGATTAATTTGATTGACGAGGGTCACCGTAGATTCGGAGTTTGAGACATATATAACATTCAGGAAATATAAAACCCACGTGCATGTGTCAAATGTGAAACAAGAAACATGTTAAAAAAAAAATATTTCTCACAACAAATTTTTTGAAAAGGTGTTAATTAAAGCACTGAAATATCACGACGGAAATGACGCTGCAGTGCAAAAATTGTTTCTAATTGTTAATTAACGGAACTTCGAATGTCTCCCGTTGTGGTGCCCGCGTGCATAAATTCAATATATGGCAGGATGGAATGGAATTTCTTGAACGATATATTTTTCTTTCACTAATATCCTCGACGGCCTCAAGGTGCACTTTGCGATACAAAGCAAAAGAACAATAACAACAGGAAAGAAAAATGCTCTCCTGTAATAATCAGGAAATCTAATAAATTACAATTGTTACGCAGTGCAAAGCAAAAAAAAGAAACGCCGATGAAGAAAAAAAAATTAAAGTTCATTATTTGAAGATCATTCATGAGAAATTTTGTAATTAGCTTCTCAAAAATTTTACTTCGATTCCTGCAAGGGGTTTGAAATTAAAATTTATGGACTTGAGTTTGCTGAAAACATTCTAAATTGCCTCTGCCTTTAGTTAAATATACTTTAATGCTGCTTGAATTTCAAATCATTTCCTTCCCCTCGGATTTCGATATCAGCTCTCCTTGGAATAAAAATAAATTTGCCTTAAGGACATACAAACATAATTGCTAAGTGCCCCACCATTGTTGTGCGCTTTGTTATCGCAAAACGAGACGTTTTTGTGCCTTAAAACTGCATGCAAAATTTTCCATTGCGAAACGCAGCACAAAAATGTGTCGCGCAAGTGTTTCATAAAGGCAAAAATCATACCTCGATTGCGAGTAAATTGTAATATTTTTTTTTTCTTATTATTATTATATGTAATTCAATATAATCGCAGTCTCGTCACCCTAAAAGAAACGCTATTGTGTTGAGGTCTTTCATGGATTTTTGCTGTTGCCTAACAATGATTTCCAAAATGCACAGTCGAAATATTTTTGCAGTTCGACCCCCTTGAACGAGAAGAAATTGACTCGGCATGGGCGAGTGAGAGATTTCCTGAATAAAATGTTGTATGCAAACGTTGTGCAAAAACCATTTAATGATAAGTTTTGCGAGCTATAATTTTCGGTTATGAGCTTCTGAAAAAATAAAATAAAAAAGGCACTCTCTGCAAGTGATGGAAACGCCCTTACGGTCCAATTAAGAACCTTTTTTTTTGGTTTCCTTCAAGGCGGCCCATTTGTGTGAAGTTTCGAGTGAATGTTCAGTGCCAGCACCATTGAAGGCGCATTTTTAAAGTTAATTACAAAAACATTACTTTTTATATGCATTTTACGCATGCCGCAATTAGCAAACTTAATAGACCAATTCCGTTAATTTTGCGGCTCTTTGTTTAGTAAACTGCTCAAATGGCAACAAAATAAACTGTTTATGCAAAAAGTACTTGAACGTTTGTAGATTATCAGATTATCCGACAATTTCTTTATAGCTCCCGACATTTTTTTTTATTGAAGAGATAATCATAAATTAAACTATGGTCCTCACTGAATTACCTAGTCAGTAGCTATATTGCCATCACTAACGTGTATTTGGCTCATGAATAACAACCGTTTCACAGATCAATTATTGCACAAAACCGTGCAATGACTAAAGCACTGTAAAATATTTAATAAGTTTATTAAAATCGATTTTTAAAAGTCCACCATTTTGCAAATTGGCTGTCGTTTTATGGTAAATAGTCGCTGAGTGCAAAATTTATTAGCTCTATTAGCAGCGCAAACGATCATCTTAGGAAGTTCATTGGTGGGAGAGTTTGTAAGAGACATAAAAATCGGAAAACTACCGTTGCCTCTTTGCACTAGATGCGAAATTGCGAAATCATCAACGTCCCAGGCGTTTCTCAAATAAACATAAAAAAATAAAAATAATTCGCCTCCTTTCGATTTTAATTACAATTGCACATAAAATTCGCATTTTTATGTTATAATTAGACATTTTATAGTACAACTACAGACGTGAGCTTGTTAATTTGCCGCCAATGTCCCTTTGTTTTGTTTGTCCTCTCAATGATACGAGGAACTTTCTGCATCATTTGGGCGCTTAATGTAAAATTGATGCAAATTTTATTCTCGCTCGCTGTAGTTTAAGAAAGTTCACAGAAAAACACCTTTCGCAAATCTTAATAAATTCCCTTGAGTGTCCACCACTACATTTATTTACCTTTTTTAATTTTTGTATCGCATTTTTTTTTTTGGTGGGCTTTGATTAATGGTATGCCATTACGGGGAATGTCTTTCTGCGTCTTTTGCACCTTCACGTGAAAAGAAAATTTTCACAGCTTCTGGAATTTAAATGCTGTTTTGTGTCGCTTGAAAAATTGAGTGAAAATTGCCATTTGTGGAATATTTTTGCGCTCGTGATGTTAATTCATTTATAATCGGTTAACTCGATTCAGTCAATTGCTCGGCATATTGAAGCTTGCTAAGCTTTCACGGATCGAACTTTATACATATCACTGGGGTGAATGAATGGCAACGCTTTAGTTTAATTACAACGACAAACGATCAATTGAGAGAAAGACTTTCCATTGAAATACTTTACGCGACAAAATGCGCACAACACCATCAACATCAAAGTTATTTATGACTTTGTCATTTGCCGAGCTAGCGCTTTGAGATATTGACCATGTTAAACATGTTGATTGAATTTTCACTTTGCAATACCTACATGGAAAAAAAATCTTATCAATTAATCACGAACACTGAATGTTTGTTAAAAATGTTGCAACTATTGCGAGCATAATTTTTAGCTTAGTGCAACGTGTCATGAGCACTAGGATTTATAAAAAAAAAATGTTTCTTAAGTAATTTGATATTATTTGCTCGACTAATTTTCCCTTCACTCGATCATTGTATGACGATCACACATCTCTTACATCAGATTTCTTGATGACGACAAAAAAAAACTATTAAATTTCATTGAAAAATATTTCTAATTGTTAATTATTCCGAAACTGTTTCTTTATGCAATTGTGCGTGATACAAAATCTTTAATTTATGAAAGTCGACCTAAGAGTGAAATTTATGGGACAATTGTCTATCATTATGACTGCATTCTGATGCTTCTTGATAATTCTATGATGATGATCGCTTCATAATAGCATTTTTTATGGATTATAATATGAACGTCAGCCGTCTGTAATTCTACACTTTGGTACTCATTTTTTAAAGTGATTTAATCGAATTCTCTCTGCAACATTGTCTCGAATCCGATTTCAAGTTTGTACTCGTTGTAAAGAAATAACAGGCAGCTCAGTATATCGCTATGAGAATATTTAAAGCGCATCCGTTCTATAATGCTCAAACCAAAGAGTAACAATTGCAATTTAAAGCCGTCAAGAGCTAAATGTTAATTGATAAATTAATTTCGGGTTTTACGACTATTGATGCTTTTTTTTTGCATTCAGAATAACTGCGAATGCAGTCGACTTGTAAAACACTTCATTTTACCTGTAACCGTAATTTCTTGGAAATTGCAATTTCTGCATCTCCTTCCATGTCTTGTAACAAATGACAATTTCTGCTCCATTCTGTTCGGCATTAATCGCCTGAGTTTACTTTTATTGTAGAATAAATATCAATATCAAATACGCCCACGCAAGGAAACCTCGCTGACTGCCTGCCGCTATTCGCCGATCGTTCGATGTGTTTTATTTTTTTTTGTCTCAATGGTGTCGTTTGTATTAATTTTTTATTATTTTCTTCATGCGACACGACTTGCTCACATGAAGCCGAACAAAGAAATTGTTTTAGCTTGGCCAGTAGCGTTGTGGGGCGGGCAACATCGACATCTACTATTTGCACCCGAGTTCGTCATCGTTTCTGAGTTCCATTTTGGAACCATGATTAATAGTCTCTAATTGTACACAAACATTTTTAATGATTATAAAATAAAGTTTTGCGTCAATAATAGTTTTAATAAATTCCATTTAGCAGAAAATAAAACTTTTATTTATTTTTATTCCGTTTGAAAACACTGAGTGAATTAAGATAAATTAATCTCTACCGCAGATCCATTGTGGTTTATGACCGAAAGTGGAAACATTATAAGTATATATTTTTTTTGGTTACTGCGGGTTCTGTTACATAATTAAACTTATATTACACACTAAAATAATACAAACCCGACTCAACTCTTTGTGGCTCAATTGATTTGCGGTGATAAATAGTCATTGTTTTGAATTCTGTGCATAGACTTTTGCTCCAATTCAATTTATTACAAACGCTTAATTCATATCATCAATTAATCTTGAATATTATACCGAAACGTGAAATAAGCGCGCGCGCCTCTAATTAGCTGCCGTTGTTGAGTAGGTCGATTTAGGTGAATTAAAATTGATAGAGTACTGTGAAACACAGAATTTTTACTATTGCGCGATACTAAAATGCGCTTGCAGCTATCGACTTCAACTTCAGTAGCAGAAACTGCAAGGAAATATTATAAATTTCATGAATTACATAGACTAATGAGATCATTTGGTAATTTTGCAACCGCATTGCAAAAGCTTTGCAGGATAAGAATGATGAAAAATTGAATGGCTGTTACAAATTCACTCATGGATCAAACATTCAGCAATGTGAAGTTTGATAAATTAGTTTTATTCGCCAATGCAAATTTGTAAGCTTTCAACCTGATCAGAAAAAAGAGCCTTTGCTTTATAGACAATATCCATTTAAACGGCAATAGCATGAAAGAACTCGTTATGAGTTTTAAAGGCGAGGATTATGAATTACTCACGAAACATTGTAGTTGTGAATCGCTTACATTGTATAGACTTGATCGGAAGACAATTATACAATTAATTCTATCACCAGAGACAATCAGGGTTAATAACTAGCATTTAAGCTTCCAGCAGAATACTGCAACTATTCATAAGTATACTTTGGACGCTTATAACGTCTTTGGTGGGAATTCAAGTGCTGCATAATTGTCGCCTCATGTATTGCGATCAAATTCCTTCAAAAAATTAAATCGTTATAAATTTTACAAGCTTTCAGTTTACTATTTTTTCTCTATAAATTTCACAAAAAGCTACAAATTTTATTTTAAGTAATAGTCTACAGTGATTTTAAAATGCATGTAAACATTGCTCTAGCACCCGGCTCTAAAGGAGAAACTGGTTCGATAGTGTGGCGGCAAAGTCGTACCATGAAATTGCACAAATTGGATCAAGTTAGCGCTTTTGTAGTCGCTGGGGCATTTGATTGAAATATGACTATTAAGCTGATATTAAAAAGTGTTGCTGCTAGTAATTGCTGCACTTGAGTGTCACTTGGTTGCAGCACTTGAATGAATTATATGAATATTCAAATGAATATTGATCAAATGGTGCTGTTTACACAATAACTTAATAAATAGATATATTATTCATCGCCCGCCACAAGTGCTAATTGTGTCGCGTCATTGCGAAATTCCCTTTTTATCTAAAAGAAATGAGTTTGATTTTTCGCGAATTTTTAATGATAATTTGTTTTTTCTCCACGACCATAAACTAACTAACAATGTTTCAGAAGACGTCTCAGCTCACAGATGAACACAAACGAGCATCAGAATCAACAATTAGATACTGTTACATCACAATCCTCATATTTACCATCGCGATATTTCGACAATCCGTTGACGGCTGTTACCTCAGCCATGTTGCACATATCAGGAAGTTCACAGTCGCAAAATGATGACGATTCAAATAACAACAATAATAATATTAACAACAACATCAATTTAAATTCACTGCAATCGAATATCACGCATCAAATTCATCAGGTGCACAATGGCAATGGTACCACATCTTATGAATATTACAAACTCGCTGATAAAGATGGCTTACAATGGACAAGGTAATAAGGGGGAACATACTGCGTGAAGCCAATTAAGCGTTCTCGTCGCTGATTATTATGCAAATTTTCTTCCTTTTTTTTTTCGAGAACAAAACACGAAAGCTGCGCAAAAGAACATCGATGCATGCGAATATCTTTTTTTTTATGGCCAACAATGATTCAATTCATAATCGAATAATGGCTACCAAGTCACTTCCATTCTTCGATTAAAATCAATTGATTGTTGCATTATCTTATCAATAGGTCTTGCGCTATCAATAGATGGTTATAAAATTGAAAGATGAATAGAAAAGATGCGCATTTTAGGCATTGACCAGAAACATTTATGCAAATTTTAACAATTCTTCGCACCATTTATGTGAATTACAAGTGATTCATAATTGCCGTAAATCTATACTTGCTGTAAGATAAATTTATTTCACAAGAAAAACAATTGGAAATTGCCACTACAACGTGATGGGCTACAAGAGCTTTCCAATTTCCATTCTCTGCTGCTTAAGTACAATTTTCAATCAATCGAACATGAATTTGCTTGTGCAACTTTAATTCACTTCACCATATTTTACACTAAAAAGTGTTACAAACGCTATCATTCGCAATCTAATCGAAAAATTTATGCAATTCCGTTCGGGACCTATATTTATTTATGTTGTTAAATTACATTTGTGAATTTATCGAAAAGCTGTTCCCATTGGCGATTGTAGCGTCGCTTTTCGGGCGACCAATGGAGATTGGGTGTCCGAATCTTAAGGCTATTTGAATAAATCTCATTTCAAAAGCCTCCACTTGCTCGCGATATTTATGATTTTATTTTACCTCCACATATTCATATTTTGCCTAGAATTATAGTTTATGGGAGCCCGAAATCGGTTCGAACGCTATTAATAATAGTGTTAATAAAAAGAAACTGTTGACTATAATATACACTTTTTATGTTCACGCCGAGGCCTAAAAGAGCAAAAGAAGAATGAAAATGGTTAAAAAAAAAAAAATATTTATATCAGAATCTATAAAGTAACAGATAAAAAATATTCCATGCATTGATTTATTGAACGAATCGAAATCGTAAAAATCTTTATGATAATGGCTGGCCGAGCTCTCACATATCACTTTTTGGAATTTACTTCTTTTCTTTCTTTTTTTTGTTTTTCGAAGGCAATTCCAATTTATTTTTATATGTTTTCATATTATGCTCTCACTCGCGCATGTAAATAATGTGTATATAAAAATTACCTTCAAACAATAGATTTAATGCTGATTCTTTCCCTGTGAAAATTTCATGATAAAGTGCATTTCTGAAAGTATAAAACGTTCATAAGAAGGACTTGAGGCAACATTTCTCCTCTTGATTAAATTGGAAATGAAATATTGACGATTCGCAATTTAATCGCCGAGGATATGAGGAAGAGAAACGTGAACAAAACAATTTATGTAACGAGTCAATTGCAACTCTTGTATACATGATCATCGAGCTCAATTTGGTCATTGCGCGAAGGGAAAATTATTCGCCTTGCCACCTTTTGGCAATTTTTCATTAGCCTTTATCCAACCTTTCAGACGTGCACCGATCTCGACTATCGATCGACTGACTCGGCATAAAAAAAAGTGTAAATAATTAAATAAAAATAAATTCAACGCGCATTTGTAACAATTAAACGATTTCTTTTGTGTTATCAAGATAAAGGGAAGGAAATTAATTTAAGAGAATTTTCTTATTTTTGCTCGTTTATTCTTCGCTCTTACGTTTTAATTTAACTTCTCGTCGCACTACATGCACGATAATTTATTGCAGATTAAATTGGAAAGATGCATCGCGATTGCTGAATCACGCTCACTCTTTCAAATCTCATGGAGTTTACTAATCGAATTCTTTTAATTTTACTCTATAAGAAAATGTCACAAGGTTGATTAATGAAAAATCAATTTGATGTTTGTTATTTTTTCTCTTTTTTTTTATTTAAAGACAACATCACAACTTAATGTCCACTCTTAATCATTTCCCCCTCAAATTGATGAAACCCTTCCGCAAGAATAACTCTTTTTGCTCCATCATCTCGTGTATTTCATTTTTTGGCCTCAAAGCGATTAATTCTTGAGCGTAAAAATGCGACTCGTTCGCGAGATAAAGATTTAATGTATTTCTCATGTTTTCCTTTTTCGTTTTTCGATTCGAAACTCTTTAGTTTTTTTAATTTTCGGGCTTTTAATGTTTCTATTTCACCTGAGAAATTGAATTTGATTGATATATTGATTTGTCAATTTCTTTAACATGCAATGGATTGTTGCGGTGAGGGCTCTCGAAGGTTTTTCTTTCGGTGGCGACCTGAAAAATCTCTTTTGATCTTCAGGGCTACCTTTTTTTTTTTTTTATTAAACCAATGCTTCGAGTTCCGTTTCAAAATAGTTGTATAAAGACATCAAACAAACAGACAAACGCAATATACAAAAATTGTTATTTCGTAATTAAAAACGCTAATTTTACTATTTTTTAAAAATTGTTTTCCATCTTGTTCGGACTACAATGCGCGAGTGGGATTAGAGAAATGTCATGATGCTGAAATGAGTGATTGAATTGGAACAGTGGTAGCTTAACTGTTAGAGACAAACACTTGGACGAGCGACATTAAATCAATGCAAACGCCCTAAAATCAAACAATGTCAATTGAAATTTCGCCACTTTTTTGCGATTTTAATCTGCGAAGGATTTTCTGTCACTCCCAATTTTAACACTTTTAATTAGAGAAAATACTATTATTATCTACAACGCTTATATCGAAATCAATTTTGTTTAAAATATAGCAATTCCCACTCCAAAAACCGCCTAAAAATAATTTCATAATAATAAAAAAATCAGGGAAGATTTATTTGATTACAATTCGTAAGCGTAAGGGGTTGTTTAGCAAAGGAATTGCGCAAAAAAAAAATTTTCTAGAGGGTTGAGTACAATTTTTTTTGTTATTCTGTTCAGCCAACATCGCACCTAAGACATAAAATTCCAAACAAAACATATATAGATTAAAAAAAAAAAAAACATAATGTGAGGCTAAAGAATTTATTATTCACACATTTTTTCCATCGAGGGCTGCTGCTGTTTTTTTTTGTAATGTGAAACGGTGATTCCCCGCGACGATTATTTTCTTATAGGGATTAGAAGATTTATTTCGTCTTAAGAAAACTTTTCAATTAAATTCAGATTTTTATTCGGTCGCTTCTTTTCCTCGCGCATTATTCAAAATTAACATATTCAATGAATTTTTCATGCATCATTTGGACCGCGACACACGAAGCGCTGCTATCCCAAAAGCCTTTGTTTAGTGCTTCATTTTCAATGGAATCAATTTGATACGTTTGTCATAATTGTTCTTTACGTTGAAAAATTTATCGACCATCTGAGGTCGTTGCAGCAACATCTGATTTCACAATCTTCCAGAATCATGTATCGCTTACAACAACAACTTTACATAACAAAAGAATCGCGCTCGTCATTTATTCCACCTTCGATGAGCATCTTTATACAAATTATGTAAATTGCTTTTCATCGAAGTCACATAAATTGTGAAAAAAAGAACAATTTTGAAAATTCACGGTTTAATTCATTGTTGGCTTTTGATGGGAATTTCTGTTTGCGGGAATCAGGTAGAGAAATGTTTGAGTTCTTTCTGATAAAAATCATCGAAATTTCTCTCGTTTGAATGGAGAAAGAATGAAATTTCTTTTAACAAATGACAATGAGATGCGCTTTGCAGATATCTTTCGCCATGCTTGACGACAATGACCATCCAGCTGATCAAACGATTCTAATAAATTTCAATTCATAAACGAATAAATTTGCTGCGCATCTACGGAGAAACCATAAGAAATTATCGACCACAATTATCGGAATCTTGTCGGAATCTTAAGGAAAAAGAGATAGCGAGAGATATATTTATGTGATTGCCCATAAAACAAAATATCAATTTAGCATTTTCCACAATTTATTTGATGCCTTTTGATTGATATAAGAATTCACAATTATCATAAATCTACATAAATGATTATCACGAGGGGCCAACAACTGTTTAGTTTTATCAGTAACAAAAGCGGGAAACAAACGATAAACAAAAGACTCGCTCGGATGTTTAAACGACGAACCTGTTTTTTTTTTTTTTGGTTTCTTTCACTCATGATGTTGATGTTCTCCAATTTCTGGCCACCTTTATGGTGTTTGCGTGCACACGACCGAAAAAAGCAGTTGTACGACTTCTGTGCTCTGATTCTCGGGGCTTTTTTTGTTTTGGGTGTGATTTCGATGTCATTCTTAAGATTCCGATTCGTAATCGGGACATCAAATTTATGGTTATCGATGAAGCGAATTCAATTATGTGAATTCTGTTTCGGGTATGATCGCGTAATTGTTTAAGATTGCAGCAGCAATATTATTTGAATAAACATCACGACACTGGTTTACTGCATGACATTTTACAGTGGGTAATAGCGATCCGTCTTACGATTATGATATTTTAATCATCGCCTTGCAACAATTGCAAAAAAAAAATACATAAACTGCAATTGTTCATGGTCTTTGTATGATTCAACGGTATGGACAGCAATTATTAAATTTAATGTACATTATGACTGGAAGCTATTTGAAAATCGTTTCTTTGTTCAATTATCAATTTTCTGTTATCGTTAAATGTTTTTTTTTTGGGACCTTCGGAAAAAAATGAAATTTTTTCTGTAAGAAATTGAAAAATCGTGACGGCTTTTTGTTGTTTTTAAGTTATGAACATTGTCCGAAAATGCGTTCGTCGAAGCAATAATTCCGGCCATAAAGACTCCCAAAATTGAAAAATAAATTTCCTCGGCACCAAACAAATTGCAAACAATGGAAATTTTGCTGAATTGATTTCGCGTAAAGGCCTGCAATTGAAGAAGAAAAAAAAAATACAAACAAGCTCAGATCGCAAGAAATTGTTTAACAACAATACCAATTGATTGATTTTAATTATAATTGTTTTCAATAATAATTTTTCTTGTGTGTTTTCTCATTCTTTTGCTGTCTGCTCTTTGGTTTATTCAATTGCTGTATAAATGTTTAATATTTATAAATAAATAAAAAAAAAACTCTTTTTTTGCAGTACACCAGCAAAGCTGAATGGACACGCCCAGCTTGATGTGCCAGTGCCAGGTCTCTCTCAAAACGAAATACAAGGTTTACTTCTCGGTCCACACCACCAATCACAACAAGCTATAAATGTCAAACGTGAGCCAGAAGATCTTCGTATCGATCCGAAGTGTCCGCGGAGTCAGAAAGTGAGTAGAAATGAAATATAAAAATTGGAAATTGTAAGAAATTTTGTTATTTCTTTTCGGGTTGTTTTTTTTTTTCTTTTCGGTTTTTGAATTATTTATTTTGCTATTTATCTCTCAAAACCCCTTACGGAATTATGCACAAGTTAAAATTGAGTTAAAATAATTAAGAAAGAGAGAAATAAAAGGAAAAAAATAGTTATTGAGAATTTGCGCAAAGAGAGATCAATTACTGATGCCAATTAAGAGCCACACACTGAAACACTCTTTTTCTTTTGAGCACCTCATGCAAGCAATCGCTAATCGATCTAAAAATATTGAAATCAATTAAACAGCAAATGTATTGTGACAGGCGGACTTTTTAGAATTGTCTTATCTTTATTTTCTCCTCTTCTTCTTCTTCTTCTCCTCTCGATTTTCTTTGATTCGAAAAATAAAAAAACAAAATAATTTTTATTGCGTTTAAATGAAATGCCAGAAAAACTGAATTAATTATTTCATGAACATATTAAAATTATTATTGGAAAGTAATATTTGTCCAATTGCGGCCGTCGAATACACTAATTGCCACAGCTGCATAAACACGCATTTATTTTGCGGTCAGTTCCGTTTAACATCCCGTTAGATTGTGTCATATTTTAATCACTCTAAGTCAGCTTTATAAATGCTCGAGCACACGAAGCATCAATCTAATTTGTTATAAAGCCATTGAATGCAAATTTATCGTTGCACACGTTAGTAAAAAAATTTCAATTTCCATCCCGTTTCAAAAATGTTTGTCCTAAGTGCAGATTTATCGGCTTGTAAACAAAACACTTTTTCCACTGCAATTGCCAATAAATCTGAAGCTTAATCGCTTTTCAATTGCCATCGTTTTGCACAGTAACCGACCACAAGAATAGGGCGACAAAATAAATTTTAAAATCTAAATATTATTTTGCCTTTTGTTGTGCAATTCTCTTTGAAAAACGATACCAATGAAATTGAATTGGCACAATAAAATATCAATTGATTTTTCGAAACTGCATCCCAGTTAAGAGCATTCATGTGTTCAATATCCTTTTACGTACAAAAAGGGGAAACCTCTCAAAAGTCAGTCAGGAGGGTGCAAGATGATTTCTTTGGCAAAAATTGTCAATTAATATTGTTAGTGGCTGGCAAAATAGCATTCACCTGTAATTTGAGATTCCCGAAAAATAAATTTGAATGATGAAAACGAGAGTTGAGCTGAAATTTCTGGTTTTTATTTTCAATGATGCCATGTCGCTTCTGTTGTATAACTAATAACTGTTTCATAAAATCCCTTCCATTAAACATTTTCGGAAGCCTTCTGGACTATTAACAATCACTATTTACGGCAATCGTTGAATGAAAATAAAAATTAAAGAAAAAAAAAAAATCTCAAAACTAGTTTTTGGTGATGGACATAAAAAAGAGGGATTGTGAAATAACAGTTTACTTGGAGGGTTCTTTTAGATATAAGAATTCCAAAAGAATTGATCATAAGAAAAACATTAAGAAATTCTTATTGGCATTAGCGAAATTCGCCCCTCCACATCTCATGTTGCTTTCCTTAGGTGTCTTATAACAATTGTCACAACCAAGTCCCTATTTTTCCCCGCTCCGAACAACGCATGTTACACTCCGAAATAAAAAAGTCTATAGAAGTTGAAATAAGTGTTTCATAATATTAAATAGTGTTATTGTTCATTTATTATATGAATGCAAAGGTATAATATTTTTTTATATGTTTCTTACCCGACTTTTTCCCTGCTCCGTGCTCCGTTGTTTATTTCTCCCGAGTCTTTGCTTTGTTAGCCCCGATGATGATAAAAAAAAAGTTGTTGTTAAATATTAATGCTTGTTTTTTAGTTGATTTCAAAGCGTTGACGAGGACACATCGATCGTGTGTCTGCCGGTTTTTGTTTTTTGTCGATTCGTTTTGTTCTTTACGAAATAAATTTTTGCGTAAATTTTTTTAATTATTGAGAAATCAAAATCGTTAAATTGGATTAAAATAAAATTGTTTTGTGCAAAGAGCTTAAAATAAATTTAATTATATGCTCAATTGATGGTACAATTGATAACAAATCTCATTTAATGGAACATAAAAAGCTGCAATTTTAGTGGAGATTATTTTTTTAAGTGGCATTTAGGTGGATTTTTTCTTGAAAAAAAAAAAAAAAAAAAAAACAATAAAACGAATTGAATTTATCGAGATTAATCGCCTCAAAAGGAAACTATTAAAAAAGAATTAATTCAGAAAAAAATAAATTTTTATTCCTCGATGTGAGTAATTAATTGAAAAAATAAAATAAATAAATAAATATTTTCTTCAGCCGCAAAGCATTTCAGTGACGTGATTGAAAGTCATAAATCGACCATGAGCATGCGACACATTTGATGAAAAAATTAAAAGAAGGAAAAAAAAAATTGCACAAAAGTTGCGCCAGTGAACATGCAAATTAATAAATTGCGCCTCAATCAAAAAGTTCCGCGCGCCGCAGCATGCAAAAATGCAAATTTGATTTCTCACATTTTTTTTATAATTTTAAAGTCGCCTCGATATTTGCCGATCATAAATTATCAAGTCTTGTAAATTGAGTGAGCAGAAAGCGAGTGAGATTCACGAAAATTATTTCCTCCAATTGTACAATTCGTCTTAATCACAGCAAGGAATTTCTGTGACTAAATGCAATAAGCGATTTATCGTCGCTTCATATTCGCCGGAATTAAGTTGTCAGTTATTTATTGTGAAACAATGTTGTATGCTGAATATCATAAAAAATTGAATTCTGAAATGCATTGCACAAAGCGCGTTTAGAAAATTCCATTAAAATTAACAAGTGAATTCCAATCAAGATGTTAATCAATTTTTTTTTTTTTCTTATTTTGAGTTCGTTGATAGAGTGAGTGAGACCTTGCAAAATTCCACAACATTATTAATTATTTACTACTTGAAACTGCAGCTTGCCACTGGTCACACGTTGCTCGCAACGCAGCAATTAAGCCATTAAAGCGAGAGCTGACAAGGAATTAAGCGCCTTAGAAATGCACAAATTTGCATATAAAAATCAGACTCTAGGAAGCCTAGTAGGGATCGAAAAACTGTAATTAAGGTGCCAGCTTAATAGAGTGAAGAGACATTTATAGAATTAATTTAGAAATTGAAGTGGAATGTTAAGTGCACAATTAGTGTGAAACTCTAGATTATAATTATGGAACGATGCTAGAACTTCTTGATTAGGCTTTCTCGCACTCGTAGCTGAGCTCTCTAGTGATTGAAAATATGTATCGTTAACACTCATAAAATATTATTTATGTGTCAGATTTTATGGCTTTATCAGTTCTCTGTAAAATGAGCACGCTGCTAGTGAAGAGAGCACAAAGATTTTAATAGCTTCCACCATTTCGGGCCACAGCCAGATCGTAAATTTAGCCATCACAATCGCACGTGAAGCTTTTATGGATCAATCAAACATTCGACAAGAATGAAACTGCTGAAATGTTAAATCGAAGTTATTCAATAATATTTTTTTATTATTACACTAGCTTCTTGCCCTTCAAACTTGCTGGAGATTCTTGCAACTTAGTTATTGTCGAAATAAACGCGTTAAAAGTACAGCAAAAATTGCAATATTTAATGTCAGACTCTCGCTTGCTTGGTAGAAACATTAATAATTCCGCTAATTAGCAACCAAAAAAATGGCTCTTCTGCGTGTTGCTTTAATGTCAACTCAATTTTTGTGAAATGTTTCTTTAAGAAAATGAATTTCAAATTCACCACACGAAATGTCATTTTTGATCGTAAATTAAGTAAAAAAAAAATCAGTTTATTTTTTAAATGCAATTGCACCATATGCCATCGTCGCGAAATCATTAAATATGTATGATCACCAGTCGTCCAAGTTATAAATTGCAATTCCACTTAAGAATATTTTCTGCTCCATCTCACTCTCTCCATCACCACTCGCATTTCATTCATTTCTTCCTTTTTTTTTATTCCAACATCATGCACCAAGTGCAACTGATAAGAGAGACGACACTCGGTCGGTGCAATAAAAATCAGTAACAGTGTGCTACTGGTTAGTGGCCGTACGATATTGCAATTTACATTTAATGGACGAAGAGCCATTTTGCCATTAAGCAGAATCAGTGGAAGCAAAAAAGTTATCGACAATAAATTATGGACAATTCGAATTGCTAATTAATTTAATTCAATTTACTTCTCTCTTTCTCACTCACTCATTTACACATACACACCGATCATAATATCACAACATTGTAAACAATTCTTAATTGTGATGATATGTTTAATTTACTGCCTGCCTGCCTGGCTTGCCTTAAACTCCTTTGGGGTTTACATTGCGTTCTGAAATAAACTCAATCTCTCTTTCTCTCTCTCTCCCTTTTTTTCTTTTCATCAAACTAAAAAAATAAAATAAAAACAACAACATCATCGACATTGTAGGTTTTAGTTCAATCACCTGCACCGACTTCGTTACAAATAAAAGAGCAACCTCCAAGTCCTGGAAGTCCATCGGCTGATAACATGTATTCGGGTGGCACACAAATCTACCTTCAGGTAAATTTCCTCCTGTCATCAACATAAAAAAAAACATTCATTCAACATTTTCTTACGCAATTGCCCTTTCGAAAAAAAAAAAAAGTGCAAAACTAGTAAAACGAATTTAGCTGTTGAAATAAATTTTCATTAGCAATTTCTCTCCTAAAATCCTAAACATGCGAACCATCAAATCGTGTTGACGCATTTTCGTTTCTTTACAATTAGCAGCAAAACTAAGTAATTGGGTAAAAACGAGAGTGTTTAATTGAACGATAATTAAGTAAATGTGCTTAGATTTAACTCTTTTTGTTTTATTTTTTTCGGGCGATTACGTAATCATAAAGTAATTCTCCCTGTAACAAACATAACCTTACAACTCGTCAAAAATTTGGTCACGCACATTTGAGGAAAAGTGAAAATTTGTCAATTTTCTATGAGGCGGTCGCATCATGCGAAGCATAAATTTAAATTTCGAGTTAATTAAAAAGTCAGAAAAATACATTTACAGACAAATCTCGCGAGCTTGACCGCTGACAAAACCAGCATTAAGTTATTAAGTTTTTCTTTTTTTCTTTCATAACTTTTAATGGATCATAAAATATTATGTGCAATGATATCTGGTTTTTTGGCGCTTCTGCGAGTCTCAATGAATAATGTTAACTAAAAATCTTTAAAAACAATCCTCAAATTATTTTGAGCACTAAGCAAGAGCATTAAAGCTTTTAAAAACATTCCTACATAACTTCAAAAAAAAAAAAAAAACCAGTAATAATTCTAACCTCACTGTATACTCTCATTCTCACTCAAACCAAAAAAAAAAAACATCCATCGCAAAAATTATGAATGAAATTACTAAAACAAACTTGAATAATTATAAAAAAAAAACCTACTTCAACCAAAATCAAACAAACAGGGTGCCCACCAAACGAGTTCTGCAACATCTGGATCAAGTGGAAGCATCAATAACAACAATACACCGAGTCCCGGTCATTATGATACTCAATATTACACAACACGAATGCCGTAAGTATCAGTCATCCACAAACTCATCTCCATACTTCCTCATTTGTGTCTCTTTCATCACAACATTGTGGTCCATTTTACAGTTCGGGTGGCGGAAGTTCAACATTCATAACGGAGCCATATGCATATCGAGAATATTTTGATGCACAAGGTTATGCACCATCGCGTACTACAATCTATAGTGACAGTGAAACACCAACAACGAGCTACGAAGGACGTTTCACGACGACACATAGCAAGGGCGGTTCAATCTATGCAAAAGCCATTACATCTGCTGCTGGACTAACGGTCGATCTACCAAGTCCCGACTCGGGCATTGGTGCTGAGGCAATAACGCCGCGAGATCAAAATCACATTCAACAGGTAAATTCTTCTCTCTCTTTTTCTTGCCATCAATTATTTGCTAATAAATTAATGATTTTTTTTTCTTCGCTATTTCTATCTCTCTAATTCAATTTAAATTCTCTATTTATGTATCTCTCCATCTCACTCACATTTTAAATATCATTTGCCTCGATTGCATGTCATACAGCCATTTCAATTAAACAATTTTAATTAATTACCATTTTAATAAATAATAATAATTCGCTGCTTATTGCAAATGCTCAGCAAAAAAAAAATATAAGCATTACAATTTTCATGTCTACCCCGAATGGCAGGCGATCTCTCCCTCTCTCATACACACTCTCTTTCACTCACTCTTGTGCTGAAATAGCGGGGCGCGATATAGAATTTATTAAATGAAATAAATACAAATTTGTTGTATTTTTTTTTTTTTAATTTCTTAATTACAGTCCAGGCAATCACTTGTTGCGACTATAGTCCATGTGTGCGCATAAAAATTTCGTAATATGTTTTCTGCAGCCATTGAAAATCGCTGTGTCGTGCTGGCGAAATGATGATGGCTTTGAAATAAAATTAATTAATAATTTTTCTCCTGCAACATCGGCCAAAGATTACAACCCAAATGCATTTTTTTTGACCGTTGCTTCATTCACTCTCTCACTTTCTCTGTCACTTTTCACGCAGCGCTGCTGCTGCTGCTACTTGGTTGTAACTTTTTATCTCGATATAAAAATAAATAAATTTGTTTCGTTTATTTAATTAAAATCTATGAAAAACGACCAATTAAGAATTTAGGTGATGCGATTGCACAACGTTTTTTCTCGCTTTTTTTTGTTATTTTGTTGCTAATTGATTGAATTTAATTTTTTTTAATTACAGTCATTCGACTATACTGAACTCTGTCAACCGATCGGACTCGATAATGGTACAATCCCAGTGTCCGTCACTGGTCTTCAGCGCGGTAATGTGAGCGTTCATGGTGGCCAAAATAGTCCAACTACATCGATTAGCAGTAATCCGGCTTCCACGCGCTCATCACGACCCTGGCATGACTTTGGACGTCAAAATGACGCCGATAAAATTCAAATACCAAAAATGTAAGTCCGTTTATTAAATTTACATCTAAATCATTCTTTTTACAAATGAATTCAAAAATACCGAAAAATTTGAATAAAATATGCGATCTAAACAGAACTTTTGAGCGAACGGCAGCTCGTTGCCAGTTGCGCAAAAATTAACATATTGATTTGCGTTGGACCATTAAGGATCGAGGGTTGACGACATAAGGCAATCGCAAATGTTTCCATAAACATCGGAATTTGAATCAATAAATCTTTATTTGTTATTGAAAGACCAAGAACAACAATGTTGTGAGCAGCAAAGTAAAATGTTCGACACCGTAAAACCAATATTCGTCTATTCTGGCGACAAGCTATCGACTATTGCAAAACTGCATCAATTTATTAAGTGGTATAAAAACATATTAATTAATTATATTGTTCTAATGAACATTTTTTTCTCCTTCTCATTGCTTGGTGATATACATTTGGTGTGTGATTTATTTCTATGTGCAACCTACACTGGATGGTTGTTTAAGGAAATTGTTCATTAGCATTTTTCCCGCAACTATTTTAACCGTAACGTTGCTTGCAGGCCAGGCCGCACAAAAGAGAAAGAAAGAATTGTTGGCAAATTTCAAATATTTCATACGGCAATTGCATCTGTTGCCCGCCAGCATTCAGTGATATTTCTTAGAAATTAAATGTTTCTTTATTTAGCCACAGGAGATGAGTTTGATTGATGAGCCATCAAGTGGTTCATTTCATGCTTAATGAAAGCCTGCCTCAATGCTGCTGGAGCTCTCATCAGAGAGCGATGAAGAATCAAGTATATCACCAAAAGGCGACACGGCTGTGCTTAATTTGTTTCATTCATAAATTGTTGCACTTGTATGTTGTTTCATTTTTTGCCTTTGATTTCAAGGCTTAAATGTAATTTAGACTTTGCCATTTGTTGCTGTTTTGTTTTTTTTTGCGTTCATGGCGCGCGCGCAAATCTCGTGTAACGGTTTCGACCTCTACCTAGAGTCGATATTTTGTATTAAAGGCAATTAGTTTTTTCTTTTGCAATTTGCAACTCAATTTTATTTGCACATTTTCGGATTAATTACAAATAATAATAATTTTTTTTAAATATTAATATCACTTGTAAAGTTTTGAAAAATTATGATTTGGCGTGTCTGAGTGAAATTACAGCAATAGTCGAGCAGTGGCGCTATATCTTAGTAGTTTTTTTTGTTGTATAGCAAAAATACAAATTACTTAAATTACTCGCTCCCGCTGGTCGTATCAGATTTCTACAATTCAAAGTGTTTGTTTCATTAAAGATTTGCACTGTAAGAAATAAATAAACATAATGTAAATTGGAACAATAAAGTTCATATGAATTTTTCACAGTGCATTAATGCCTGCAGTTGAAAGTTGCTTCGACATTAATCATCTTTTGATTGCATTTTATCACCGTTGAAAATTAGCATTGCGATATTCCACGGTGTGGACCTTTTTACATGTAGCGGAAATGATCCATCGGTTGATGGCTATGCCAAGTATTGTGCATGTTGTGAATGCCATCAATATAATGTTAATTGTAATTTAATAGTAGCACGTTGCAGTACGTATGAACTTACGTTTTTTTTGCCCATCTACGATAGGTTGCTGCTTTTATTATGCTTTACTACTCTAAATTATTTACGCTCTGGATGGTGATGCTTTTATAGCTGGCAATATAATGTACTCCAGTAAGAAAACAATTGCATTTGGAAGTGCAATAAACGCGCGGTAGATGATGATTATGCTAATCCTGCCCCTCATCTTACCGTGGCCGCTCCACAACATCGCGCTGCCCATCAAAATAATGATGATGCTACATCAGCATGTGCGTCTTGTTTGCTGCAATCTAATCATAAAAATATATCCAATTAAACATATAAAAAAAATTAATGTTCACGACATGAACAAGGAGTAACGGAATATTTCGATGGTATCACGTGATGACCATGCAAATTGCCTTCGTATAACGATCGTTTGGGCTTGGCATGAATGTCGTTAACAATGTTTTCTTTTGATGGAAATGATCTGAATATGATTCAATTATGGATCAACAAAAAAATAAATAAAGAAGAAATATCATAATTTGATGAGGATTTCCTTCTTCCTAAAGCATCATTTCATCCCTCAAATTTCCTGAGACCGCGAAAACAAACAAAAAATGTTTTATTAAACAATTTATGGAAATTATTTTTTTTTATGAAATTGTATCAACGTCGGTCGCATTTTATTCATGAAATATTTTGAATGTTTGCTCACATCAACTTTAATTGGAATCATAGTTTTTATTTACTTTCTTGCTGTTGTTGAACAGCCATGAACATGGATGGATGTAACGAGGGAGGCAATGCAGAGAGAACTTTCTGCACACAATGGGACACAAGAACGATAAAAATTCATTGAAGTTTATTTTATGCATAATTTATTCCAACGAATATAATCAGTTTTATGATGTCCGAACATCGAGCACCGGAGATTGTGCCTTTGAATCGCATCGTTGTGATTGTTGTAAAATGAGAGGAAAAATTTCTATTAAAAGATTGATAAAATTTATTTTACAATATTTATTTTTTTGCAAACAACGCTTCCCAATATCTTCCATCATAACATCAATTTAGCACTGTAAAAAATTTATATTAAATTTCCACGTCGTAACAAATATTTAAAATAGAAAAAAATAATTGTATTTTTATCAGTGCAGTGCAAAAGCTTTGTGTACATCATAAATTGTATGTTCGTCCGCGCAAGAAATCGATTCAATGACAGTTTTTCTTTAATATCACAAATTGTTATTGCTATATATTTATTTATATTTATATATATATTTTTTTTGCATAATATTTCCATCCGCCAGCTGAAGAAAGAAAATAAGTAATTGGAAACGCTTCAGCTTTTCCTTGCTATAATTTTTGTTTCACGAATCATTTCTCTTATTTTAAAATCTGCCATCTGTTGCGTCCTCCTCACGCATTACCTACATGGGTGTTTAATAAATATCATTTATTGCCAATGATGAGTGATTTAGTTGAACTTCTCAACAGCTTTGCACTTGTGGTCACCAATTATGAGCACCTCTCTTTTTTTTTTTTCAACCATGTCTCGTGCATGCTAAATGTTGCAATTTATAACTCGTAGGTGACCATTTATTGCGTTGAAATGCACATTTAATGAGGCTGATAGAGCGCATAATTTATTCATATTTCATCCAACTAATTGTCATTCTGCGTTGCCATCAATTTTTTTTTCTTACATTCGCTACAATCTCCAGTCGCTGTGTGTTCACTTTTTCATAAAAATTGACATTATGGAATTGATTTGGTTGGCGATTTGTGAATTTATTATGCAATTTACGTTTTGGATTTGTGCGGTGCACACGAAGAGAGACTTACGAAGAAAAATACGAGCCATGAAATGTCGCCAGCGCATAATGAGGGAAGAAATGCAATTGGAATTGTTAAAAAAAATATATATATTGGACAGTTTTTGTTTAATATTTTGAAGATTAAAATATAATGTCAATTAAATCGAGATATTTCTCAGCATATGGAAATGGTTGAGACAAAGTTGAGTGCATAAAAAAAACTGCACTTGAACTTGATGAAATCAAAATGCAATTCAAGCTCAATTGTCTCTAGAGATTTCCATCAATTTGAATGAAATCGTATCAGCAAACGAATGCTGCAATTGTTCTCCGAAATCCATTTAAAGACATAATTTAGTTTGCAATTTATTCACCATTAGAGTTTTAGACAGAAAAAATTCCATCAATTGATTTCCAATTTTGTCTTTTTTTACAGATTCTCAAATGTAGGCTTCAAATACCATCTAGAATCGCCGATTAGTTCGTCGCAACGACGCGAAGATGACAGAATAACGTACATCAATAAGGGACAATTCTATGGCATCACATTGGAATACATTCCCGATCCCGATAAGCCATTAAAGAATCAAACAGTGAAGGTAAGAGAAATGAAAATTTATAATCTTCATTAAGATTAACTTTCATTTGGAAATTTATGTGGGACAATGTCTGGTTCAGTTGATGTTGCTTTAGTGAATAAATCTAGTTGTGCCCTGAAATGTCAAAATTTTTTGATATAAGAACTGTCTGACTGACTCTTAGCGCTTCTCCATAATTTCTTCCAATTCATTAACTCCGTCAAAACATAGCAGCAGTTGACTGCCTTGCAAAAGTAACATACGACTAAAAACATGCATCGAGTGACAGAATAACAGAAAGAAAAAAAAAAACTTTTCATCCCATAATTTTTTTCTCAAACTGATAAGCATCTTGAATGTTAAAGGAATTTATAATTGGAATAATTCTCCACTACCATCGTGTTGTTATGATGTTATGTATTGTTGAAAATCATCGTCATCGTCAATACAATTAAATCAGAGCGTCTTTTGGTGCGTCACATGGCATTTAAACCCCTTTTTCTTCATAGTTTTCTCCCCTCGCTCTACTGATCCTTTCTACACTTGGAATTAATAAAAAAAATTATGATTAGAAAAAAATTTCCTCGATCCTTTATGCTCCTTTTTTGCTTTTCTTCCAAAAGATTGAAGCACACAAAAAATTCTCATAATTATTAATGACTCGATCTGTTGTTAACTTGAGACTTTTCTTTCGATATTTTTTGCTGCTTCCGAAAGCATAAGATTCAATTGAGCCCGAAGTGACTTTTGAAAGGTGTCGGGAGCGGAGCAGTTATGCATAATATTTTATTAATTTTTATGAGTTGAGCGTGGAATTTCTTTAGATCATAAAAATTCTTTCGTTAAACCTTTTCTCAATTAAACCGTGGCTAATATTAAATTATTTAAAATTATCTAAAATTTCTCAAAACTCAAATAAATTCAAAACAGAAATTTATGGCGCAACACAGATATTGACTTTATCTCACAATTTATGATTTCACCGTTTGCATGCTAAGCTTCGCGTTCGGCAAAAAAAAAGAGACAAAAGTTAAGTGACAATTAGGAATGCCTTAATTGAATTAGACAATTCAACAACTCCAAGCGCTGTAAAGGCAAATTAATTATCGCGTTTCCCGTGAGTGGAATGAAATTTTCGTTGATTGACTGTCGATTAGCGGCGAGCGGCGCACTTAAAATAAAGGCTTGTATTATGCAGACAGGCCGTTGAAACTTCACTCACACCCAACAATCGACGGCCCACCACTTTAGCATGATAATTTATCGTTCAACAAAGTTTTAAGTTGAATGCATGAATTTGCATAAGAATTTCAACACCGAACTATATGATTTTCAATGTGTCATGTTTCTATCAGCCCTTTCAGGAAAATTCATATCTAAGAATTTTAATTCTCTCAAGAGTGACGATAAATAATTACAATAATTGTAACAAACTGACAAAATTTCCTCGTTTTCCCCGATTGATATCCGATATCATGATGACAATCATCGTGTACATTCATCGCAAAGGGTTGTAAAGAAACATTTCATCAATTTCTGGCACTTGTGATTCACCTTCAGTCAATTTTTCTTCCCCTTTTTAACTGTATCAGAGATTCATCTATTCATGATTTCCTCACAAGATCATTTGGAATTTGCATATAACGAATATTTTTCTATCCAGATGCTTTAAAACAAACAAACAGTGAACTCATGCAAGTCTCATGAGATGTTTCGGGATCGGGCAAAAAAAAAATGAATGAATGGCTTAAAAATATCATCATACATCATCAGCATAAAATGTAAATTGTGCATGATATTACAAAGAAATGAATCTACTTTTTTTTTTCGTTGCAATCTTTCGTGATTATCTTCCTCGAGCATCTTCAATGAATCTTTCTCTTCATTTTTTTTTGCTTACTGATTTTTCATATTCAGCTCGGGTCGATGCGATTTTAGAATGAAAGGTTAGATGACGATGTTTTTTTGTGGCATCGTCAGCTGATGCAGAAAGATCAGCAATTTATACCAGAAGCAATGTTTTGAATAGCTACCGACATGAATAATTACTTGCGCAAGGAAATACTTTTGTGGGGCTGTCTTGGCTTCATTCTTATTAATATTCACCTTTTTTTTTTTTTGATAAATTGAAATCGTACTCGCAGGAAATTTTTTATGCTGTGAAATTTGTTGAATGATTTATTTATTTAGGAGTAGATTGAGCGAGCCTAAAGCCTTTTCATTTTTTGTTTGCTGCCGATGCCAGCGACTGATGGATTTCTATCGTTTATAATTCGTTTTGATATATATTTTTTTTTCTTACGCTTGAATTTGTTGCATAAATGTCGAATTGTAAGTCGGTTCTCGCATGACATAAAACTTGAGTGATGAATAGAGAATTAAAAGTAAACAAAAGGCACATGAACGTTGGGCTTTGTTTGGTACGTGATTGGCATTTCAAAATAATACACACAAAGCTCTTTTTGCACGTGAGCCATGGCTCTGGCTTTACCATTAAAGTTATTCCGACTAAGTCGAATATTAAGATTAGAAACTTATCAGTTTCTTAATTGAGTAAAGTTTTTTTTAATGCTATTATAGCAAATATTGTAGAATAATTTATAGAAACCTTAATGCTAATTTACGCTATAATGTCAATAAATAGATCAAGGTTTATCTGTCGTTGCCAAACAGCTCAATCTTGCAAAATTATTTTGACATTCTTAACATTACAGAAATAGATTTTCGTGAGCTGGAGATTGCCACTTCGCTAGCATTTACTGGACGATTATTGACGGAATCTTAATCCCTTTTGTTTGCCCTAAATTTGGGTTATTTTAAAGGAACGAGAAGCTCAATCAAATGGAAATGTCTGTTGGCAAATCAATTAAAAGCCATTCCAATTGTGGATGGACCCAGAAATGTCACATAGCATCATTATCGATATCTCTTCATCGCTCCAGTAAATTCTCAACATTGCCATGCGAAGCGGCCGAACTGTTTTGGTTTAATTGGCCGCTGGCACCAATTGTCATGAGACCCATAAGTTATTTTAATTACAACGCAAATTCCATTCATTTACCCATTTTTGTTGGTGCTCGCTCCGTTATCTGTGATGACCAAAACTGCGCACTCTCGCAGCTCTCGCATCTATATCTGATCGAAATGCGGGAATATTAAATTCACCTCATATGCCCCTCGGAACCTGTGAGCTGTGATGGGGCATATACGCAATGATCATTTAAAAAGCCATTTCCACAGTGCCGCGCGCAAATCTCGGTGGACTGATAAAAACAGTTTTCAAAAAATCCCCAGTCAGCCAACCCAGAGAGGGAGAGAGTCTCGAAAGAATTGAATAAAAAAAAAAAAAACAGCCAACACGAATAAATTATACATTGAGCAAAATAAATATGTGTTACAGATAACATCAAAATATATATAAAAAAAAAATATACAGACTGTTGCGCAAAGATATCATGAGAACAGCAAGAAGAAGTCGATTGCACGAGGGACATAGAAGAAACCCCATCACAATCTCAAACTGCTTCACTAAACACCTACAGTTAATGTTTTATTTGATTTTTTAATTAATGGATACACAATTCTTGGTTCTCTCATTCGACATGTTCTTTTTTTATGCTTTGAACGTTTGTCTTTCTCTTCATTAATATTTTTTTTTCACAATTGTCGCTTGCTGTTTAATATAACAGAAAAATGATATCAGCGATATTTTCGCTTTCCAAATTTTTCCTACCAAAGTTTCAGGGCATCAACAAGCTTATCTGCTATTAAAGCCATTAATTTCCATCCATCTCATCAAAATTATGTCATGAAGTCTTGAGTCGATTATCTTTAATTTCAGTACTTAACTCAATATATCATGAATGAATTTCGTGCAACGTCGTCAACATAAGTTTCCATACCAAACCATAAATGATGTCGAAAAATGTTAAAATTACAAGCATTAACTCTCCGGCTTCATTCCATTGCCATAATCATTAATTAATTCACTAAAATTTCATTTTCTTTTATTTTTTTTTCGCAGAGCGTAATTATGCTGATGTTCCGTGAAGAGAAAAGCCCTGAGGATGAGATAAAGGCCTGGCAATTTTGGCACTCACGACAACATTCGGTAAAGCAGAGAATCTTAGATGCTGGTAAGTTTTATTCGTCATATACAACACCACGCAACGTACTTAAAAACGACCATAAATGTCATAATATTACGATCTCGCACAATCATCGTGCGGCTTTTCTTAATGGCCCCGATGACTGGACTTCAAATTAACAAGTTCTTACAAGCGCTGCATGCATAACTATTTTTTTTTATTAGTGTATCGACAAACGGCTTTATAAACTATGTAACCAAATTATTAAAACGTTCTTATGAAGCATCAATATGTGATCACAAAAGCTGCAATTTCAAATAATGCTCTTAGCTGGAATCTCGACAACCAGCAGTGACATGCCGATAAGGTCAATTAACTTAACAATCAATTAACAAATAAGCTTACAAGCTCTCCGGTAGCTGAAACTAAAACGCACCACAAGAGAAAAAAAAAACCGCCAATAAAGAACTTGCTGGCATAAATGCGTTCAGATATAAATTTTTACGACCATAAATTGGCTTCTCTTGCCATTACCTACCGTACTTGCGCACTTTCTTGTTTACACCGAATGACAACAACGGTAGAGCGACACAACAATTTTAATTATCAGACATGCCATTTGCTGTATTTTCATTTCGAGACATTCAAAGACAATTGTCCATTTCTAGAGATGATTCTCTTGCTTCAGACACTCGACGCGTTGCTAAAATGGCGTTGAATGTTTTATTGGTTTTCAAATGATTTCAAATTGAGAGAAATTTCTCAAACTTCTTATTTTTTTTTTATTCTCCACTGATTTCCATGGAAAAT
This sequence comes from Propsilocerus akamusi, assembly GCA_018397935.1. Lineage (NCBI taxonomy): Eukaryota > Metazoa > Arthropoda > Insecta > Diptera > Chironomidae > Propsilocerus > Propsilocerus akamusi. The sequence goes on along the minus strand of CM031468.1, from coordinate 24,812,221 downwards.
GTTCCATATTGGACCTTGAGCTTGACGACAATCCAGCAAATTATTCATCAAGATTCATCAGTGGCGATTGTGCTGAACATTTTGCAACAGAAAAAAATTAACATTTTAATAATCGATGTGAAACATCTCTCGAGTCTTCTGATGATGATTTTTACCATCTTTGTCATGTCGATTCCATATCATAATTGCCATTATTTACTCGCTGTGCATTGGCGATTGTTATCAACGTATCCCCTCTCTCTTTCTCTCTGACTCGAGGAAACCTTTTTTAAATAAAACATTATAATTTATGGTTAATAAGTTACTGGAAATGGCTTTTTGGTTCTCTTCCATTACTAAGCCACGTGATTGGTGGTGTGCACACACTTGTTGGAGTCAAGAACTAAACGTTATCTTGTACTTGTCAATGAATAAACTTTTCATGTTGAAATTAAATTTTACAACATGATCATTTCATTTAACATTAATAATAATAAATTTCTATCTTGTTGTTGTGCAAGGGCTGATACTAAACTCACTTCTTTCGTATCTAAAATTTGATCAAAGGAGAAAATGGTCGAACTGAAACGATCTTGAAAATAAAAAAAGGCTTTTCTGCCCCTGGACAGAAATCGATTCGTAGATCAATGGAAAATTCTTTCTGCGATTATTGCGCTTAAATGTTACTTATGCGATTATCATACATGAGTTTGCTGTTGTGCAAACGACAAACAAATGTAAAACACAGTTTTTCTTTAATTTTGTGTTTCAAGATAACAATTAATTGATAATCACCAGCAACATGCACTCCAATGCAGTTATTTTTACCTCCTCCCCCTTCTTTTCTCCTTTAGGACATGTGACATTTTATGTTTGCTTAAGCTTTTTAATTAATTAATTTTTCTGTGCAACTTTTTTTCTTTCAATGTTGTCGCTTTTAATTGCCATAAAAATGTTTTTCACCCAAAAAAAAAAAATGTTTACAACCACAAAAGCACAATAATTGTTGCAAAATGATAAACCGCACATTTTAATAGCCTTCATCCAAGCGCCACTTAACACATTTTCATTTAGTGCGAGGAATCAGGTTTCAGTTTTATCAAAAATGCATAAATTTTACGTTCGCTTGTTTCAATTGATCTTTATCAAAAGCTTCTTTCTTTTTTTTTATTCATTTTCCAGACACAAAAAATTCCGTCGGTTTGGTTGGTCTGATAGAGGAAGTATCGCACAATGCCATTGCTGTTTATTGGAATCCACTGGAAAGCTCTGCAAAGGTAAGCATTGATCACATTATAATACCCAATTAATTTTATAACTCAAGACTGATTTATCATAATATTTTGCCATTTACCGTCGACGCATAATGCAAAATGTAAGAAGTAAAGTTTTGACTAATTTGCGCTGTTTGACGTGTTGAGAGATTTTTTTTTTTGTCTCGCAAAATGAAAGTCAAAATAATAATTTTTATCTAAATAACTCAGCGAACGGCAAGTGCGAAAATATTAAAATGCATAAAGAAGACAAATAATTTATTTAGCACACAAATTAGGAAGAAAAAGAAATAATTACGGAACTTACGACAGGCGCGACCCGCTTATAAGTATGTGTCACAGATAATATTAAAATTTATTGAGCTCTATCTATCGTAGCTGCCGCTTGCAAAATATAGAGAGAATGACATGAGGATTTTTTTAATGCCGCGCAATAAGTAATAAATCATAACATTTCAAATTTCTCGCGCGCAGTTCGCGTTTTATTTTGAGTTCACTTGGAATTTTTCCATACAACAGTTAGCATGATTTAGATTTTTAGCGAAATATATATTTCATTCACGACATGAACCGTTTGTTGAGATATTGGCGCGCGCTTCGATAAGAAATTTTAACATTAAATAGTTCACTTCCTTCATCTTGCTGCGCATAATGCGAGAATATAAAAATATTACCAACCCACAAAACTAATCATAAATTCTTAAAATCCATTAATTAATTTCATCTGAGAAACGTTCATACTGCAAGTAAGCAATCAACTGAAAGCTGTTTAGTAAAACATTCAACTGTAATACGCGGCGCTTTAATGCAGTCATGCCACTGTTAAAATGTATTTTTTTTAGCTTAATGTCGATGGAAAATTCAATTCCAAATTAAGATGTGATAAAGATTTAAAGATTGAGAAATAAATGTCAGCTGCAAATGCCTTCGCACCGAAATTCAGATCAGTAGGAGTTGTTTTTATAGGAAATTATGTAAAGTTCATTCCATTAGTTGACTATTTTATTATCGAAGGTCGTGTACGAGGAAACGATTTGCATTTCATTACAATCACATATTTCCATTAATTTGATGTCTTTGGGGCACTATTTTATTTTGCATTCCACTTCATTAACTTTGTATGATCCAAAATTGTCATTTTAAGAAATCAGTCAAACGATTCACAATTAATTACAAAACAGTCGCAAATAAAAATGTTTCCAATGCTGTTAAAAATTAATCTCACGAAGATTTTCAATTACAATTTACATAAATTTCACTCGACATCCCTCCACTCGCGAGCTGTAACAGAATTATCCGTTTGCAGCATAACATGACAACTTATCGCGGCAGTTCGTTGCTCGCGCATCGTATCATTGAGCGCATCTAGCAGAAAAAAAATAAACGGCAATATTAATTTGTATAGTTTCTCTTTTATTTCTTAATGCTTTATAATCGTCCACAAGAAATCGGCACAAAACAACGAAAAAAAAAAAAAATAAACTAACAAATCTTTATCATGCGATATCAATGGCAATAAATATAAAAATTGATATTTTTCCGCAGTTGCAACAAAACACATCACGAGATGTATTTCCTTTACCTCTCGATACATTCAAAGTAAAACAATAATTTATTAATTGATATTGCTTTTGCTTTGGCATTTTATCGCGTTTCGAATAGAACCTTTTTCGGTTTATCTGTTTGTCTCTGTTTCTTTCCATCGCCATTGAATGGATCGCTGAGCCTTCTGCTGCTGTTGTTGCTGCTGTGATGGCCCTGAAGGAACTCGCGATTGACTTCTCTGGCAAACTGGGCAAAATAAAATATAATTAAATGACAGATTATTAATTAAGTTGTTTGTTTTGCTGGCAATATCGTTGTGCGATTCTTGCCTCTAGCCAGCTCTTTTGAGTTAAATTGAGATATAAATTATTGAACGTTTCTTTTTATAAATAATTTTTCGGTTTCTTAGACAAAATTGAAAAAAGATTTATTTCGGTCATTGGGTTTTGAAATTGCTTCGTGAATCGCGCGCGAGATAAATAGAATTCGTTTTTTTTTTTGTGGAACGTGTCAGATTTAATATTTTCAAGCCTAGTTGAACATGCATTTGCTTTTAAACATTCAAGAAGTATTTCTAGCAATGGAACATTAATATTGTTTTTATTTACAAAAAATCAAAGACATGCGCGCATTTAATGATTATTCGCTTTGGCCGTAACTACTCATCTAAACTGACCTGTAAGATGGAGACTATAGTGAGGCCTTATCATTTCCATTTATTAAGTGATCAATTTAATGTCAAATATTTATTAGCGCTCATAATTGATTTTATATTTTTTATTTTTGTTCGTTATTGCACAGTCAGCGACCGCGACAAGCTATAAAATTATAAGAAATACTGCTGAAATGCAATGAAACAGTCAATTGGAACATCAAAGAGATTAAATTCGATTAGAGATTGTTATTTTTTTTTTATATATTTTAATGATCAGCAAGCAAATCGGCAGTTAAAATACGTGAATTATTTATAAAATGCCAGCAAAAAATGTTAATATAAATATAAATAATAATTTGTGAATTGAGATAAAATTTAACGGTTTTTGTTTGCAATTTTCAAATCAAGCGCGCATTTTATTATTTTCGACCCTATGACACTCTTAATTTGTTTCGAATGTTACTAAATTATTAATGTTTAATCGCAATTTTATGACGAAAGAATATCTTCTCAAATGATTTTTATTTATTTGAAAACTCCATTGAAACCACGCGCACAATTCTGTAAGCACATCAACTGCAAAAGTGAAATTCAAGCTCATTAAGGCAGCAGGAACGATATGTGCTTCTTCGTTCATCAATTGTTGATAATTAATTTAAATGTACGCAACTGTGCGAAATAAGAATTGGAATTCAATTTTATTGTTCAGTAAATTGTGCACCGCGTGTGACGTTTATCTGTGCAATTATATATTGACTCACTTCGGGGAGTTTTATGACAAAGTTGATGGTGGTTTTCAATGGAATGAAGCCATTGCTGGCGTCATAAAACACTGGGTTATGCGTTGTGGGAATTCCTGTTTTTTTTTTTTTTTTTCGATAATGATTGATGTAAATATTTATCAGAATTGTTGTGACTCACTAATATAATTTTGTCCCGGCGTTGACCTAATCTACTAGAAACTGCACGAAACAACAATAAATTAGCATAAAAGAACCTATTAAAGCAATTCAAGAAGTTTAAATTTTATATGCTAAGTATATCGATAGACTATCGGTGCATAATTTATGGCATAATAATTGCATCGTTCTACAATATCGAACCGCCGTGCATTGCAATTTTTTTTACTTTGTGTAAAAACATAATTTATTATATTGCACTTACAAAAATCTCTTTCTTTTCCTTTTCTTATCCGCCGAAGTCGATTGTGTATTTTGGATTAGCCGAGGTATAATAAGCCCCGAAACAATTTAATTTACCCGCATCCAATCCGATGTGGCATTTTTCGAATAATTTATTATTTTTTAATTTTACTTTTCATGATCGCATTTCTACTCCATGTTTGTTAATCTCATTTTCTTTTCTTCCTTGCAGATAAACGTTGCCGTTCAATGTTTAAGTACTGATTTTAGCAGCCAAAAAGGTGTTAAGGTAATTATTTGTTGTCGCTTTCATGTTGCCTTTGTTTGTTTGTTTGTTTTTATTGCGCACAAAAAAATAAAAATTCTGCTGTGTCACGATGATTCAGCCGTTGTCCGATGAACTGACTGGTCATGAGCATAGTTGAACACATATTTCAATTTAACTTGAATGGATCTCTAGTGGATATTTAGAGGACAAAGGGGCATGTAAGAATTATGAAGAACATGGACACAATTGCATTTTTATGGTGGCTATGTACATAAGATTATGTTCAGCGAAAAGTTATGTTAATGGGCATTTTGCATTTTTAGTATGTTCCTTCTTGTTCCATTCAAATTGAACATGCATTTTTCTTACAATTTCACTTGGAAGAAGTGCAAACATAATTCACGTGAGAAAGTAATTGGGAATGAAAAATAGATATGAGAGTTGATTGTCCCCTCCCTGAAGTTAGTTATCATAAATGAACCGCTAGAAGTCTGGAACACTTTTACGCTCCAGGTTTTGTTATTTGATTTCTTTATTGATTACAAACTAAAAATTGACACAAATAACAACTTTTCCTCTGCATAACATTGAGCGACACATTCAAAAAAGATTGTGATCAAATATCACTGGTGAGATGCCACCTGGTAGGGTCTGAAGTAACAAATTACATATATGAAAGAAACAACGCGTCTATTTCTTTTAATAAATTTCATTATGTTACGCTAGTCGAGACTGAATAAATGATAAAAAGCAACGAAAAAAAAATCCAAATCATTAATTTTCCAAAGTCACACAGCTCATTCGTGACAGTGCCGCGTTTGCTGAATGAAATTTTAGTAAACGAAACTAAGAGAGAGAAAGATCTCAGCTTGGAGACTCCAACAATGAAGTTAATGATTGAGTGGTACATTATACGCTTGTCATTAATTTCTGGATCCATAAATTACGCTATTAAGCTTGCATGCACAGCTCCATGGCAGTGAAATGTTTGTTATTTGAATTTTTACTTGAATAAAAAAAAACGGGGCGCTTTTGTGTTGAAGTCATTATGAGGCTCAACAAAACATTGTCAAGCTACTTGATTTACCCATTGATGGTAACAGCAACAATAACAACACTCTTTAGAAATCAATTCTTCAAAAACGGACAATCGAGTTTGGAATTACACACTATTAATTAATGAGTATCAATTAAAAATCAATTCATCTTGTGATGCCAACTTGAGGCTGCACTCGATGAGATGGATGTTGATTGACGATAATTTCCGTTGTTGGTTTTTTTTAATGCTGTTGTTACACAATTGAGATCATTGTGCCTCAGGGATCGTTGGCCTCATCATCTGTCGATGGTAAAAGCAATTATAGCAGACAAAAATTGCTATAATTTCTCTCACGACCCATCCAATAATAATTTCGCCCAAAATTTTGCATAATTGATAATTTAAATGTCATTTCAGAAAGCAATTACCGAGATTCCTTCAAGTTCTCGGCTGTGAAGAACGCAAAAGATTTCAAAATTCATTGAAAATACAAAAACTTATTTTTTTTGTTCACTTTTATCCACAAACATAATTATTGTTTACAAATTTCTCTTCATTCCGCAAAATTATGGAATTCTTGGCGATTTGTGACATCGAATTGGACATGGCAAAAGAGAGATTCCATGACTGCCGGGCTTAATGTCGCTCAGCTATTACACACAACATTTTCTGTTATAAAAAAAGCCATTTTCTGCAATTGATTATAGTCCAACAATTGCACTGTCTCACTATGTGCGCCCGTCATGGCATGTTTTGTGGTAATTGAAACAAAGAAGCAAATTGTTTGTCCTCGAACTTTTCAAGATTCCTCATCTGCATATGTTTCAAAGTACTTAATTCCATACATTTAAGATACATTTTATGAAACAAATCCCCATTGCGATGGTCATGGCATTAAATCGCTTCGATGCTTTGTTTCTAAAGACTTTGACTTTAAAGCGGCAAAGAAAAATCGCCAGAATCAGTTCTAAAGGCAACCACAGATCTTAAAATTAATGAAATTCCATCACATTTTTTTTGTGTTGTTGTAATTCCATTTCAATGTCTTTTTTCCATCTCGCAAAACATTGTTTCAAAAGACGAAGTGTTCAGGAATTCAAAGCGATGTTGTTGTGTGGGCGTGAATTAAATTTACTCATGCTGAGCCTATGTTATGCACTTGTTCTTCGTTGTCGCTCTCGTTTCTTCAATCCATCCATTAAAATATTAAAGAAAATTTAAGAACAGAAATAAAAACTCCACTAAAAAAATATCATCGAACGGACATGTCGCGCAAGAAATGAACGCAATATATCAAGTCACTCTCTGGTGCTGCAATAAAGAGATGTCCGCGCACACACACTCACACGAGTCGAGGCCACTTCTGCGCGGGACCAATTTATTTATCATTCCACAAACCTGTCACAAGATTTTGATAAATCCTTTGACTTATGTTGAGGATCTTTTTCTTTTATTTCATCAAGAAGCGAACAAAAATCTTTTCTCTCACTTCAATCGCGAAACATATTTGCAAGAAAACAGAAAATTGATTGTAGTTATGGACAGGTGTTCGACATAAGAAATTACTTCAGATTCTTTTCAAAAGCGATTCTTATTCTTTTCCATTCAACATTTATTTTCCATTTCGCGCGTCGAACTGAATTCAATAACAGAAAATTTGTTTTAATGTTTCTCCCTCTCGCGAGGCATGCCGCGCGCGTGAAAGAGAGTTCTATTGCCAACAACTGTTAAATGGACGGAAAAATCCTACGCAATTTTACATTTTTTTTTTCTTTCTTATACACAATTTACATCTCATTGTGGACACGACAATTGAAAGGCCACGTTGAGATAGAGAGAGAGAGAGAGTGTGTTTTCCATTCTAATGCACGATAATCTAGCGGTATAAATGATTTTTTAATGCAGCTGTTAAGTGAGTTTACGACTTTTGGGATTAGAAGTAGGAAATTGGCTTAAAGTATGAAGGAGCACTTAGATTTCATCGTAAGTTCATTTCATCGTGAAAATCTTTTCTATTCTCGCATTGAAATCTTTTGATTTGTAAATAATATTTGCATATAATATTTTAAGAAAATTATATGTTGATTCCATTTAGCCGAACTTGGAATTTCATGACTTTGTAGCCGCAAGCTACAAATAATAATCGCCTTCAAACGATCGATAAAAAAAAAATTTGTGGCTGCGATACGAAAAAAAATCATTAACAACAAAGTGTCGCCGTGGGCCTCAAAACAAGCATTACCCAAGCAAACAAACCAACATGCCAAATGGTGTCTTTTTCCTTTTAATTATTTGTTTTTGTTTTATAGCTCAAGCAAATGCAGAAATAATAAAAAAAAATGTTTCGGTGTCAGTTTCTTATCTATGAATGTCTCGCATTTTTGGTCGTAGACAGAGACCGTCGACGCGCGAAATAAAAAAAATTCACTTTGATATATTTGTTAATAACTTTGTTAATTTGATGCTCTTATTAATGCGCTCGGTAAAAAAAAATTTCGATTGCGGGTCTAACTATTTTAGAAACGTATTTAAATTGCCTTCAAAATGTGTCGTAAAAGGCTTAAAATATGTATCGATGGACTTAGAGATTTCGGACGTAAATCGGCCACACGTGACACAATAGAAACTATGCTCGCGAACTGAGGCTGTAAATTTTTTTGTTGTATCAAATTAAAGCGACTGACGCTTTATTTTTGATATTTCGACGTCATTGAAACTGTTTATTAATTGTTTCTCTTTTATATTTTTTACTTCCATTGTTCAGGGTCTTCCGCTGCATATACAAGTCGATACATTCGAGGATCCTCGGGACACAAACCTTTGTCATCGGGGCTACTGTCAAATCAAAGTATTTTGTGATAAGGTAAGTTATACAAGAAGCATCAGTTTGCTATTTTTAGTTTCATTTCCTTCTGAAATCGGCATAAAAAAAATACGACATCGAAGCAGCCAAATCGATGGTTGCCTTGAACGTCTTAATGCGATTCGATAAATAATCCGCATTTGTCGCGTTTTCGGCGATTCTTGTGTTGTCCAAGTCTCACACATTTGACACATTTAGCTTTGAAGCTGAAATGAAACATCAAATGACTCATGGATATTTAACGGATTCGCAGAAAAAGTTTCTCAACTAGACTCAGGAAAAATATCTTAATGCTTTCAATAAAATTATTTTCTTTATTTTACTCTCGCAATGGTTGTTTAAAATAACGATTTGTGAAACGATGATAACATCTCAATTGAATTGTGTACCGACTCATGCAAAAACTCATAATAACTGCACTTGATGTACACACAAACAACAGCAGCAAATGTGCGTTTAGTAGAATTTATTGCAATATTTGTCGCGAAAAATTTATTTTGTCGTTAAATTTTTCTGCCATTTCATAAATTACACATGTGACGCTTTGCGAAAAAAAAGCTCACCATTGGCATCGCCATTCGACACATGAATCATAATTTTATATGCTTGCGATTTTTCTTTATTGTTTGAATGCGTTCAGAGAATTTTTTTTCGTTATTCATTGCCATAAATGTCCGGCAATATCAGTTTTCAGTCTGCAAACTGTCACTGCACTTATAATTTGAGACATTCACAGAAATTTAACACTTTACCAACTACTTAAGTAATATCGAAAGTGACACTCCAGTGCATTCTCGCAAGGTCTGATTTAGCGGCCTTTCCTCATTGAAACCGCAGGTTCATAATCATATAAATGCACAATCTCAATAATAATAAAAATTTCGGCTCGTTTGACTTCCCCAAAAAAAAAAATAATAATAAAACCTTCAATAATTTTTGTTGTCTCAATTTTTATTTTATTTTTTATTTTGCTCTTATCGCAAATTCAATTAACCATCGCAATATTTTCTGGGATTAAAAAAGTTGTATTTGCTTTAACAATCATAATTAATCGATATCAATATGAAAATTTTTCTGTGCTTGCCATCTGCTATCACTGCGACATTGACTTGAAATTGCCATTCGCTGTGGTGATCGTAGAGCCATTAAATGACAGCATCCGGTGGTAATATGAGAAGAAATCTGTAAAATGATAATAAATAAATAGTACATTTTTTTTTTTGCAACGGATATTGACTTTTAATTGATGATATTTAAAGACATATTTCGATGCCACTCAATGTTGTTGTGCAAAAATGAAGACTTTTTTAATTAAAAAAATCTGTTTCCATCGAGACGTGAGAGATTCATTCGACATCCATCCGACATACAAGTACACTTGACTTTCACACGCATTTTGCAACATCAAAGTGCACTCAACCTGTCGATTGCGTACTGTGCACAAATGAAGTCATTAAGTGTACGATTATAAATTCAACATATTTTTTATGCCATTTTAATCATTCGTCTTTCAGTCAATAAGAGCTTTTTTAGTGCAATTTTTATTTTCTCCGCTTCTCCAACAATCATTCGACTCTTTAAAATTTTCTTCGAGCAACTAAACGAAGTCATAAAAATGATCGCATCAAAATGCAATTGCGTAAATATTTCGATATGATGAAAACCTTTGGAAAATATCTACCCTCAAAAAGTTTTTACAGTGCCAATTGAGCTTTCATTTTATCATAATCAGATTAAAATCTCATCAAGCACACAAGAATAATTTGTTTGTTCATTTGAAGATTTTTCTTTTGTTTTCTTTCGTTTCGCAAAATGATGATTTTCTTTCTCCTCAATTGCAATGCAATTTATGGATGTAATCGCCATTTAACAAGAGAAATTTAACTAATGACCACAGAGGAAAGCGTCATCATGCAATTGCGCGAGTAAAAATACCATTAAACGATGGCAATCTAATGCAATAAACCGCAAAGCATTTTTTTCTTTCTTTTTTATTCATCATCGATTTCACTATGCAGTACAAACATTCCAAAGCTTTACAATCGCCACATTATTCGAACATTAAACAAAAGGAATTTGAATATTTTACAAATTAAAATTATGATTTTTCTCATTGAATTTTATTTCATAATATGAATGAGAACTTCACCGAGCGATGAATCGAAGCCATGGTCAGTCAGATCCTGGCAAAATGAACATTAATAATGTTGTTTTAAATTTTTTTTCGCAATAACAAGCTCGCTAATAAATTTGTCTTCCCGCGCCGCCTCTCAATATTTACCGCTCAGCACTATCGTATCATAAACTTATTCTTTATGATAATCTCACTTATTGCGATGAAGATTCATGCAAGAGATTCTTCCGCGGTCTGTAAATGGCAAATAAAAATCGATTTTCTTTTTTATTTTTATCCTTAATGATCATTTTATGAGCCTCAATGATTGGACGTAATGCAATGAAAAAAAAAGGACAAAAATGCATTTAAAGAACTATAAATTTGTGATGGTGATCCGATAATATAAAAACAGCTATTAAATCTAGTTTAAAGCATGATTTGTAGAATGGCTACTTGCATCAAAGTCCATCACTAAAATAGCCTCGAAATATGCGCCAGCATCATAATTTGTGAGATCGCATCAATTACAAACGGCGTTCCCGCCTGATTGCATTTGACGGTGCAATTTGTGGCCGCACACACAAAACCTGGCAATCAAAATACATTTAAAATTATAATGTTTGAAGCAAACTTTTCGTTGTTATTCAGTTATTATTAGATTTTTATGTTCATCTGTGTTGCACAAATGATTCAAGCCACAAGGCATGTTGGTGTAAATTCAGTCATGAAACATAAAGAAATAAAAACACAAAATTACGCAAGTGCAGCAGTGCACTGGACGTCTCGTGTTCAATTCAAGAAGTGCTTAGGAAGTCCTTCGGGAAGTTTCATGTCAGACCAATATATTTTCCTCACATAAATTGCCACTTTCGTAGTTTGAAAATGTCTTGTAAGACATTCCTAGAAGAAAAAAAATGTGGCAGGCAAGCAATCTTTCAACTGTCCATTTGTTGGCTAATCAGACTGGAATTCATCGCTCCCACCAACAATTCACGCCGAGTCAAGATGCGCGATATAAAATATTATTTCAATAAAAAAAAAAATTGTGTGTAAAGAAATATTTTACATCAGATCAACTTGCGAGTGAACAGTTTTCATAGTCTCGCGGCAATTCATCACCATTTCGTTTGCCAGGTAGAATATCCAAGATAAATTTATGTGAAATAAAATTGTATGCAATTTGCAAAATAATGTCTGAATAGTTTTCCTTATTCATCACTGATCAGATTACACAGACAAAATCCTCCCACTCGCTATTGCATTGCTAATGGATTCTAATGACCATCTTTCTGCGGAATATGCTCAAAGACTTTGTAGAGAATAAATAAAATTTAATTTTGTTGTTTGTACAAATGTTTGTCATTAGCATTTTTCGAGAAATTTGTTATTTTTTACACAAACTCCGACACTTCGATGCTGCTACACAATGTGCTTCACAACATTCTTCAGCTACACATCACATTATACATTTTTCTGTTGCTGATATTGCTCTCTCTCTGTCCCTCACTAACCGTCGTCGCAGTTTATCTGACAACATGACACAAATAAAATCCATCAACCTTATCTCTTTGAGTTCTTGAGAGCTCCATTCCATTTTTACGTGCCGCGCGATCTTTTTTTAACTTCAATGAAAATGCAGCTCTTTTTTTTGCGCAAAATCACAAATGGAATTAAATAAGAAATCTTTTGAAAATAATTTAAAAAAAAAATTTAATGCAGCAAACGATTATTGATTGTAGCATTTAAGAAATGAATGAAGAACAAGTGAAGAATTTCCTATATGCTTGGATCATAGATGTCAAAATTAAGAAAGATTCATCACAATGAGCGTCATGTGAATTTTATTATGACTGGCATAGTAAATCTGTTATCAAACACACGACTAATATTGACGTCGATGCACCGTTGCAATGAGCGGCGATTTCAAGACAGTTGATGGCATTTAAGATGCTGCATAAAAAAATAATTTAAATAGTCGCAAACGGTTTAAAGATATTGTAATATTCCATCATTTCACGCGCGCAGCACCAATCGCAGCTGTTTTATTATTATAAGTATTAATTTTTTCTGATTATAAAAAGAAAAAAAAAATATTTTATTACTTTATCTTGGAATATTTTCTTCTTTTTTTATCGCAAAACATATTTTATAACCTGCAAAATACAGCATACATTTCCTTTCTTCGTCCCATTATTTATACATTTATTTTTTTTTTTCTTACAATCTCCGGTCTGATGATGTTTTTACCTGCCATCACATTTTTTCTTAAGCTGTTGTTGCATGTAATATTAATTTCATTTGATAAATATTAATTAAATCGCAATGTGAAAATCATTTCTGGATGAATGGAAAGAAACTCATCGCTCAAACTCGATTAGATTGTGATGAAGATGATCCATTAAATAAGAGATGAAAGTTTTGCTAGTTTGTAATTAAATTATTGAAGTTGAGACGTCTTTTTTCTTGCCCGTTTTAGTTATTGCTAATGGTTAGCGCTAATGGATGAGACTCCATGCGACGGACTGCAATATCTTTAGAAGCAAAAAAAACTCATCTGCGGCCATAAAGCGATTCAAAATGAATTGCAAAAATCAATTACTGAAAAATAATGTTTGTGTATTGTAAGAACAAAAACATCTTCTTTTGATTGCGCCCCAATCTCATAACAAGTGTTTCGCAATAAATAAAAAAAGGAATGTACTGCAACGGTTTGCATTGGAAGAATGTTGAAGCTCATAAAAACGATCTCAAACTGCTCATATTTAATTAACAATTCCATTATTAGCGAGCAAAAGAGATCAACAATCGCAGAATCTGCCGCTTCGATTAGATGTTACTGTTATTGTACAATTGAAAATATTATAAATTTACGCTGCTTTTGTGTTTATTGCAAAAAAAAAAAAAAAAGGAGAAGAAAAATCGCACAAATTGTTGCAATCTTAATGGCGAAATGGCTTCCCCATAAATTTTCAATTAAGCAAAATAAAGAAAAAGTCGTCGCTGCGCGTTTTCGCCATAATGTGCACTGGATGTTCATTTGAAAAATGCGCAACAGAAAATAAAAAATTAAGCGATAAAATGTAATGAAAATGGTGTTTTTTAAATTAATTGAATATTTGCGATTCGATATTTGCTAGTTTTAGAATCAAACTGTTTATTGTGCGCGCGAACTTAATTAACTTCAAACGTGTCATCCTATAAAAGTGATGACTATCAAAGTCATACAGCAAGTATGATGTGAATTTACTTAACACAAGGTGTTTTTGCCTCCTTTGCACAGCTTGCGCAATTATAAATTGAGATCAACAAATTAATCGTTTTATAGCGTTAAGATGCAGATTATAGTTAGTTTTGTCTCTGCATGCAACATTGTGTATACTTTGTGTTCTCAGCAACTTTATGTTGCACATTCAATGCAATTGCCATCATTTGTTTCCTTTCATCATTGACAGGGTGCTGAACGTAAAACGCGCGACGAGGAACGACGAGCGGCTAAACGTAAAATGACAGCAACGGGGCGTAAAAAGCTCGACGAATTGTATCATCCCGTTGTTGATCGTTCGGAATTTTATGCGATGAGCGACATGGCCAAGCCACCGGTTTTGTTTTCACCCGCCGAAGACATTGATAAGGTAAAAAAAAAAAAGATTTAATATCTTAAATATTGTGCAAATTATTTTAATCCATTTTATCATTCACAGCTCTCGTCGATGGAATTGCAAGGATTTTACGGTCACGATACCGATTCACTCTCCGGTGCTGATGGTGTTAAACCATCGCCATTTTTACTGCATCCTGCTGCTAGTAAGCCAACGACTCCAACACTCAAATTTCACAATCATTTTCCACCTGACGTGGCAACGTGAGTAGTAAAATCGAACAATTTCTTTTTTTATGTCGGTTGAATGCCCAGTTACACTTTTTTTTTGGAACCGATTTGATCTAAGACCCAACAACAACTTTCAATTGTGGATCCGCTTTTCTCTTAAAAAACAGAAACATTGTGTTATAATCATTAAATTAAATAACAAATTTCCAGTTAAACTGGATGTCAATTGGATTTGATTGTCGATCATACAGATTTTGTGTGACACCTTTTATGAAACCTTGTTTCGGTTTTCGGGTTATTATGAAAGTTGTTGTTGCCCTGAAGATCATTTAAAGCTAAATCTTAAGAAATGGTTTTTTTTAACTAATTAAATATCAAAAAAACCCTTCTTTCTCTTTTTCATTTAACTCAGTGACAAGAAGGAGCACATCATGATGGATAGCAGCATGGGCTCAATGAATGAATACGGCATACCGATAAAACGACAACGCATAACGCCACCATTAAGTGAACGGGTCATGTTGTATGTGCGACAAGATAATGAAGACGTTTATACTGCATTACATGTCGTGCCACCCACAACAAATGGACTCATTAGTGCGGTAAGTGATTGAGAAAGATTCTTTTTTCTCTCTCTCTCTCTCTTTTCTTTCATTAAATTCTTTAAAATTAAGTTCAAAATACTCAATTTGCAGTAAGGAAAAGAAATCATTATTTCAGTTTGAAACTTTAAGACATAAAAATTTTATTTCTTTTTTACTGCAAATTCTATTTTGATTGATCTTAATCGCATTTTGTTTAATGTATCTAACACCCACAAACCTCCAAACACAATAAAAACTTACACAAAATAAATTTCTTAAAGAATAAAAAAAAGATTTGCGTTCAAAATTTAAAAACTTCGAGAAATTTCATAAAAATGTCAACTTGGTTCCATTTTTTGCAACGTTTCCGCAGAATAAATTGTTTGCAAATTTCTTTACGCAACGCGTTCAATTAGTAGCGTGCAAAACAATTGAAAATAAATATTTGCTTCCACAATTTCACTATAAAATCCAACAAATATTAATTAGATAAGCCAAAAGATAAATGTTTGCTAAAATAAATGTTGAGCATGTATACATAAATGGAGTTATAAGTGGCACTTTTATGGATGAGCAATTAACAGTTTAAGCAAACAAACCATACACAAACACACAAATTGGGAAACTTATATTTAATATGATTTTTGTCGCTCTTTTCTGGTGCCTTTTAAATTAACCCCTCAAGCCAAATACCAATTAACAAAAAACAAAGTCAAAAAATTTATGTTGAAAGTGGCAGTAAAAACAAGCATTTCAAAATCCATCTAATTTACATAACGATATTTTAAACTTGCCGCATAATATTTGAGACAATGACAATTTAATAACAACTTATGTTTTGTCATTGCCAAAACAGCATTCCAACAAAAGATACCAAAAAAAAAATATATACCGATGTTAAAATGCATTAAGAAAGAGAATGTAAACCCAAAAAAAAAAAACTCCAACTGAGCATTTAACTATTCATTTATTAAAACAACATTTCTTTCTGTAATTTGCTTTTTGGCCTAATTAAAATAACTTTAATATTGTTAATTCATCAGGAAAAATTAGAAATTGGAAAAATCTAGTTTTTGATTATTTGAAAACGCACATGAACGAACCCTTCATATTGGAATCACTCATTTCGACATGATTGTGCTACAACATGCGTAAATAGCAGTCAAGTATCATGTCAAATTCAAATGAGATAAACTTTTACAAGATCTTAAAGACTTTCACTTTGTTTCTATTCACAAAAAAAAAATCCTCATCTTGTGTCACTAAATTAATCAGCCACTTGTCGCTCATTCCGTGCGGTTCCTGTTCAATGGCGACAAGTGTGATAACAACATTTTTTTGCTTCTTTTTTTTGCATTCCGCGCAAATTTGTCAATTTGAAAGTTTAATTCGTGTTGAGTTATTAAAACGAGATCAGTGAGACTAATTACAACATTGAACTTTCTCTAATTTGACATCAGAGCCGCCCTCATTGTGCAATCAATAAGAAAGATTTTAAAACTATAATTTCGTGCATATCTATAAATGTCGATGGATCAAGTATTAATTTCATTGGCTCACAAACATGCCGTAAATTCCCCACCAATCATAAATTATATTTTCTATCATCTAGTTGATTAAACATAAATATCTATTTTATTAACGATCATTTCCACAACCACTAATAAAATTATTTTTTTTTTGTTTGACAATCACATGCGGTGGACAGGCAAATGATATGAATTAACTCATTTTGATTTCAACATCACTGATTTCGTCATTTCATTTTTTTTTTTTGGATTTTATAATTTTTTTATTTATTTATTTGGGTTTTAAAATCATTTTGCATTTTGACATTAATGAGATGATTGTGACGCATTAAAGTGCGTATGACATTCAGAAATAAAAGATTTTCAGTAGAATTTAAAGATGTTCAAAGTCGCATTTTATTGGCACATAGAGTTTCATAATCGGTTTTGTTTTGTCAATATCGCTCACAAAACCAAGCACACACTACCAGTGAGACAAAGATCTTAAATTTATGTAAATTTTGTCCGAAAAAAAAAAATCTTCTTCATTTCTCATCTCATGTGTTTTATTTCCCATCCTATCGGCATGTGGTGCGTCTTCAGCTCTCTTCTTTTTATTTCGATTATATAACGAATTTTTTTTTATAGTAGATAATTTAGCGATAATGTCACAGCAAAAAAAATTATATTTTATTCAAATTTTCCATCTCTCGCGAGTATTCAACATAATATTAAATTTTTGTTTTTTGCTCCATCGGTGATTTTGCTGATAGGTTAAATTATTTATTTTTATATTTCATAGTAGTGTTTGGCTGTTTGAGGCTGTTAGATAAATGACAATTGATAGATTCAAATTTTGTAAATAAATTATTTCTTTCAAAACATTTTTACTCAATTCCAAAAACATCAAAATCAAAAACCAATCAAAATCTTATTATTGCAGATTGAAAATAAATTCAAAATTTCGCCAACGAGTATAAATAACGTTTATCGCAAAAATAAGAAAGGGTAAGTGCTAGTTTTCTTTTTTGTCAATTTCTTATTCTGTCTCAGAAAAAAAAAATCCCCAAATCTCTACCCCTCGCTGTTCCGCTTTGTCTCAATTCTCCCCTTTCTGATTGTCTCAATCGCGATCATTATCAAAAAATAAATAAATTGTTGAATTCAAAATCAGAATCAATAGAAAATGAATAATTTTACTCATGGAACTAATGAAGGCCTTAAACTAACCAACGATTGTGTTTAACCCATCAAAAATATATTTTAATTGCTTTTGTTTTACTTTTATTTGTTGCTCTGGTTGCTGTTTTTTTTTTTTGTTTACACTCAAATGGATTGAAATCATCAACACAACACATGACACAATCACAAAATTCCCAACAATTTGCATCATTAAATCAATTAAATATTTTAATTTTATTTCATTTTTTTTTTCTATTCAACAGAATTACGGCGAAAATTGATGACGACATGATATCGTATTACTGCAATGAAGACTTATTCCTACTCGAAGTGCGTCAAGTGGAAGAGGATTTATACGATATAACATTTACGGAACTTCCGAATCATTGAGTTTAACTGAAACATTAGGCATAGGATTAACTGTAGTTTAGTTAATTTTCTTCTTCCTATCATCTCTCTGGATCAAAACTGATGCTCATTCCGCTGCGGTCTTATGTACTTAAATGATGCATACACAAGTACTCATTAAGTTTACACACGCTAGAATTAATATAGCCTACATTAATTAAAAGCATGTAGTCTCCGATACTTCAAAATGCATTCCAAGCGCCCTCTTCTGAGAGCGTTCGCAAAAAATATCTTTCATTGAAAATGAAGAATCAATTAATTATGAATAACTAATGAAGTTTTTTTTTTTGTACTTATCGTTTAATTTATTTAAATTCGTTAGCAATTTAAGAAGAATATTTTTCTTTGATTTTTGTTCTTTCTTCAAACTTAGAAGTCATTAAAGAAGTTTTAAATATTTGTTTCTCTTCTTTTTCGAATTGCCATCAAATTTAATTGTTAAGAGATATCTAACATTTAGTAGAGGAAAAAAAACTATCAAGCAGTCGACAGCTGTCGGTTGCTTGTACGTTTATTTAATTAATGAAAAAGAATTGAATTAGAACTATAAAATGAGATTTTCAATTAGTTGAATTATTAAGCAGTATTTTTTAAAAAAGAAAAAGAAAGGTGTCATACACAAGAGCCATTTAATCTTGCCCGCACGATAATAAAAATTGTTAATTATAATATACAAATTGCGTGCCTTTATCATTCAACGATATACATCTGATACTCCCGATCACCTTAATTTGCCATTAATTGTTTTACGCCTCGAAAAGTATTTTTTTTTTATTTTCGTTAATTGATTTATTTTGCATTTATTCCATGTTTAATTGCCATAAATGGATATCGAATTAATTGAGTATTTTTGAGCCTAGACAAACACATCGTTTTTTTTTCTTTGCGATATTATTAATGTTAATCAATTTGCTTTGCCTTTCTACATGTAAATGAATAAAAAAAAAAATATTTAAGATCTCAAAAGTATCACAAAAAAAAATCCTTCCAATATTCGAGTTAATTAAGAGTTCTAGATCTTTCAGAGAAATTCTCAAATAACATACTTCATGTCTAGAGATTAATTTGTGATCATAATTTCTTGCTTGCTCTTGCAATTTTTAATTTGAAATCATATTTCATAGAATTAATTTACATTTTTAGATGATCGAGAACATAGCGATGGAAAATTTATTGGAAATTTGTGTAAATTAATAGAGGAATCGTACTAATTTCAATTTGAGCGAGTCTTGATTTCTTTGTGAAACAGCGAGATCACGTCTTTAAGACAATTTTCTTGCCGAAATCCCATGACATTTAAAACAAAAATTAATCGCAATTCGCATCGCATAAAAAATCTCTCTCTCGCTCAACGATTAAGAGGAAAAAGCATTAAAAAAAAATCTTAAGAACACAAAAATACAAAAAAAAAAATAAATAACTGCCATATATATAATTTACACACAATTAATATTGTTTTTTATGTTGCGCAACAGCAAGAAATTCTTAGATTAATTCAATTCGATAATAATGTTAAGTACCTGACAAGAAAAGAACACAAAAAAAAAAAAAAAATATATAAAAATGTGCACACGCAGCAAAATGAACTTTTAAAAACATGGCATCGAAGTGAAAAGAATTGATTGCAATTGTCATTATTTCTTTGGGTGGGTTCATTTGAAACTTTGTGATAAGACAGGATCATGATTGAGAGAAAAATAATTGTAGTTTAGAAAAGCACATCGAAAAAATGAGTGTTTTGTTGTTTTCTTGCCAACAAACTGTTTTGCAATATTAATTTTATAATTGAGAAACTTAAAGATGAAGAAAAAAAAAACGTATAAGAACTTTTTCGTAAGATGTTTATTTTTTTACGACGATAAGAGATTAAGTTGATTGCGTTTAATTAGAGATTTAAATAATTTTCGTGTATGTTTTGTTTAAGTTTTTTTTTTTATTCTCTTTCAATTAATTAAATATTTTCGTGTCTACAATCTGGTGGTGGAACAAAACACACGAGTTCAACATTGAAATTTCTTTTCCTGAAATGCAGATGAAATTTCTTTTTTTGCTGATTAAATTTTTTTTTATTACTTTTTGTAATCCATATCTAGATGTGTAGCTATTAATTTTTTTTTAATTTTTATTAATAAAAGAAAATCAATCGGTTAAAAATTACAGAAAAAAAAAAATACAAATTTGTTTTATTGAAAAATCAGAAGCGTTTACTTTGCAGCTGTTGTCAGCTGCTATCATTTTTTTGCTACATGTTTCATTACTAATTCAGATTAGTTTCCTAAGTAATTTGAACGTTGGATATATTGCAACAAGTCTTGCACATTGTCTCAATTCAAATTTTCCCGCCATTTCCATTGGAATACTTCCAGTCAGTTTTACGAAACGTCACAATATGAACCAAATAAAATTTCGGATTTAATTTATAATATTTTTGAATGAAAATGGCAATGAATTTGGTTTAATTTTCTTCTAAAGAAGCAGCGTCTTGTGTTCTTGAAATTTTAATATCAATATTAAAATCATCATATATATTTTGTAGAATATTTTAACGGATCAGAAACGGTTCATACCCCGGTTATACCGATATTTAAAAGAAACAAAACCGGTTCATAGCTCTATCTCTGCCAACTCACTGCAGTGCTGGACAGTAAATGTGAAACATCACTTCACTGAAACAATTTATTTTGAATTAAAGCTAATCAATTAATTACAATCACTGCATTTACTGACCTTATTGTGCTAATTCCATTATAGTTTAATTGTTAATTATGGTTAGTGAAGTGAATTTTATCAAATTCATTTAGAATTGGACGATTCCACTTTCGAAAATTGTGAAACAATTTTTTTTAATATATCTTATAGCCTGCTCCAGCATCATCGACATCTGTCGGCTCAAAAGCCGCAGCACCTCGCGCCGGTGGAAGTGCACCAGGCAGCTCAGCTGGAAACCTGAAGCAAAGAAAGACTACCACAACAACAACCACAGCCGCTCGTTCAAATAGAACAGGAGCTGGATCTGGTGGCATGTGGCGATTCTACACAGACGACAGCCCTGGTATCAAAGTGTAAGTTAGCATCCTAAAGTCATCAGAATCCAATACTAATCACATTCGATTATTTTAATTTTAGCGGCCCAGTTCCAGTTTTGGTGATGTCACTTCTCTTCATTGCCTCTGTCTTCATGCTCCACATCTGGGGTAAATTCACAAAGGCTTAAGCTTAAGTCATCAAATTTATTCTCTATACTTCATCCCTGCGAGCTCATGAGTTCAACTCCTTCGATGACCGATACGATGGTCCATCTCAAAAGTTCCCCCTCCTAACGTCAGAATGTGTTTTCTACGATAATTCATTTTTATTTTGAGTTTAAAATCATTGATCAAGATCGATTAAAAAACATTTAATTTATAATGATAATGTCCATTCCATTAATTGAATGGGGATTTCGGTTTTGCAAATAAATGCTGAATAGAAAAAAAGAAAGTAACAAAATGTGTCATCTATAATAACTCTATGGCAAAAATTAAATTATACAAAATTAACAGTTATTTTGCTGATGTTGATTTTGATGAGTTTGTTGCTGAAGTTGCTGCAATAATTGAGCTTGCTGCATTGCATCGGTTTGTTCTTGTGGTGTTTGTTGATTTCCACTTTGATTGTTTCCTGTTTGACTTAATTCAGCTTTTAATCGACGGGCAATGTGACTGCGCGTGTGTTTGCTAAAAATCATGAAATTTAACTATTAAGAAAGGGAGAACTACTTAAGTTAATTAAGGTATTACCGTAGATGATCTTTTCGATAAAATCCTTTTCCACATTCTGAGCAACTGTGCTTTTTATGTCCGGAATGAATAACAGCATGCAAACTTAATTGTTCCTTTCGTTTAAAAGCTTTGAGACAATGACATAAGAATGGACGATCGGGATTATGACTCTGCTTGTGGCGCGTAAGATGATCCTTGCGCTTTAGTGCTGCATTGCAGATTTCACACACAAATCGTCTTTCCATGTTTTGATGTCCGATCATGTGTTGGTCGAGAATTTCCTAAAATCAAATTTCAATTGTTTGACAATTTTCCAAAATTGTCTAAATACTTAAAGTGACAACTTACTTTTCAGGATAAGCGACTTGACATTCGGGACATACAAATAGCATCGAACCATCAAGTGCAAATTTTAAGCGTATTTCACCAGCTTTTGGTTTTGGTTTCTTTTCCTTTGGTGCCTTCTTCTTTTTCTTCTTTTTCGGTGTTGTTGTTGGTTGATTGCTTTGTCCAGTGACTTGCACGTTATGTTGTGATTGGACTTGCTGCTGAATCGGTTGAATGATATTAGCGATGGACGATGATGATGGAATCAAATTCAGTTGAGAAGAATGTTGAGGCTAAAAACACATTATTTACGAATGATATCAAAAATGTGGGCTCAATCCTTAAATGCTAACTTACAGCTACAATAGTTGTTTCCTTTTTGATTGCCGATTCAGCTGAATACTTTAAAAAATGATGCAACGACAATGATGTTGGCAAATGACTCAAATAATCGGCAACTGATGATGATTGCAGGACACGTTTCGTGGAATCGCTACTGCCGCCTTGTTCTTTAAGTAACAAACTCGTGATGTCTTGCGACAATTCAGAGGCCGTGTGCGATGTGGTAATGGACGATGTGGGTGCTGATGTTGTTTGTACATAACTTGTTTTTGGATTTTCATTTTGTTGCTGATTGTTGGGTGCATTGTAAGTTATTGAACCATACTGAAGATGTGCCGCTGATGTTGTCGGATAATGTGTGACATATTTGTTAATATTTGTTGTTGCCATATCTTCAGCACGAAATTTGACGGGTGCAGTGGGTGTTACTACCGACGATGTTGATGTCTGATAAGTTGTGTAGCGATTTTCCTAAAAGATTTTCGATTAAAATTTAATGAAATGTTTTGAAAAGTTCCAAATATGAACCTGAGTTGTGGGAGCTGATGTTACAGCTGTCGTAAACTGATGATGAATTGGAAAACTACCAAATGCAGAAAAATTCATTTTTGTTGTGAATAAATTAACTTTTCAGGCAGGAATTTTTCTTCAAACGTTTTTCGAATTTTGAATTAAACTTTTTTCATCGAATTTGATTTCCGGAAATGCAATTTAAAGGACAAAAATCCAAAATTAAAGCAATTTTCACAAATTTCCTTTCCAAAAATATTTTTGATTTCGTTTTTCCTGGAAGAAAAGGATTCGTTCCAATGGCGGGAAAACTTGCATGAATAATTTCACTTGGAAAGCGGCAAGCACATGGCTGGAATGATTTTTTTTTATTTTGTTGTCAACAAAGGACATTTGCAAGAATGAAATTTTTATATTTTGCACACCCACACTATTTTTATTGCATTTCAAAAAAAAAAAAAAAAAAAGCAAAATGACAATTGCGCAATCACAAAAAAGCGTAAATAAGTTTTGAGTTCAATGGCAGTGAAAGTTTTTGAAATTTGAATTTTGGTCAATTTTCAATATCTTGAAATTTGCTGATCGACATTATTAAACTCGATGGCACGATTTGTTGCCGTATTCCAAGCGTTTTCTTTCAAGCGCATTCGCATATCGAGGCCTTTGACATCTGTCGCAAGCGAGTGTTCCTTGTTCTGCAAATCCTGAATATTTTTCGTCAGCTGAGCTTCGAGTTGGTTGTGCATGCCCTTGGCATTCATAATTCGTTCTTTCAATATCTTACGAATTTCACGTAGACTTACAACTTCATCACATAAACCGTCATACAATGAGTCCAATACCAATTCCATGCCGGATCTAGTATAAAATTAACATTAAAAAAAATATATCATAAAAATATTTGAAATATTTTTCGCCACATGTTTTTATGCTTTTCCAAGTTCATGTGATTAATTAAATCAAAATCGCACCTATTCGTTCTGTTCTCCAATCTCGTTTCGGTCAACTTCAATGCGTTGTCCTTCACTTGAAGTGTCTGATATAAGTCGTTGATCTCTCTTGCAACTCTTTCTAATTCCTCTTGTGTCTATATTGGAGCCGGCGACATAAATAAGGAGTTGATTGATAAATATGTAAGTTTTTCTTAAGGTCATTCATATTTATGAGGTTGACAAAAATTCCAATAGCAATCAAATCGTGTTTACCTTCATCTTTTGCCATTGAAGTTCATTGCGGCCACGCTGCGTCTCAAAAATGCGACGTCTTATGGTATGTTCCGTTTTCTCTTGTTGAGCATAAAGTAAATTTTTGGCTTTTTCGCGTGCAACAAAGAGCGATTCACGTACAGCGTAAGACTCTTTAAGCTCCTTGTCAGCGAGTAGCTTAAGTTCCTTACAATTCTCAAGCCATCCTTGGTATGTGCATGCATTGCGTGGAACTCTCAAAGGATCGACCTTATATGTAATATTTGTACAATCCTTATTCAAGTTCATTTGATCACTATCAATGTCCTCAGCTTCACGCTTATCCTCAATATCAATCTTCAATTTGAATCGCACTTCAATTAACTCGTTCAATTTGTTCCATGCTATAAAATGAAAATTTTATTATTCGAAGAATTATTGGAATTTTTTGCGAAAGTCTTTTGCGAACTTGTCCCGAAATGGGTGAAAAAAAAAATATCAACTTTCGTTATCGCATTTAATGCATCGCTAATTAATTTCCAGTATTTAGAGTGCGCTTGTTAATGATGTCACAATAAATGCAGGAATTTGCTGTAAAAGGAATCCAATTCTCGTGACATAATTAACAAATTCAACCTACTTTAAAGTTAAATAATTTCAAAATTAATTTAAAAAAATATATAATAAATTCCACGGCACTTAACCTGCTTGACACTGATCTCTTAATAATCGCTTATTGCTTTCGACAATGCACAATTCACGTTGTAGCTCGTCGTCGACACTATCGAATGTCAATTCAGGTGCTAATCTCGCATCTCGTTGACTAATACATTCCGAGACCACAATTAGTGGCGTTATTTGAGATTCGAGACAATTTTCAGTGAACTCCTTTTCGCATTGCAACATTTTAATTTCCTTTTCGATGCGATTGTAACATTCAATCATCGTCTGACGCCATCTATCAAGTTCAGCAACACGATCCGAAAAGCGTTCATTGTTGTAGTATGTTGACCAGAATGACTCAACCGTGCTCTCGTTTCTCAAGTTCCTCGATGCTTGCCGCAAACTGAATGCATCTAAACGCTTCGTCTCGGAATTATTACGCAACTGTGAAATTCGCAAATTCCAATCGTTAAGTGAAAGATGCTTCAATGGCTTCTCAAACGTTACGACTGATTGTGTCGCTGCCATAACTCAGCAATGGTCACTCAAAATCACGTTAAATTATTTATCACTGATTTTAATCTTACGATAACTGAAAGTGAACTCAAAAGCTTAACTGAAAACTGTTTTTTTTTTATGAATGAAAATATTTTATCGATCAAATAAAATCCAATGCCAAATTTGGCGAAGGAATGTTTGATAATGTTTGTAGCCAAAACATAATTTTACTCGATACTCAAAGACTGAACTGAATAAATATTTATACAGTGTGACGTTATTTGGCACATTATCCCTTTTATATGCTTCACGACGGTTCGATATGTTCAATTGTTTATTTAACAAGATACCCAACAGCGTTTGATCGATACATTCATTGGCTACCTAACGACGACTGTAAATTGAACAATGAGACACTTGTAATTGAGCACAATGGCTCTTTAAATGATCAATTTATCGTGAATTCGGAACTTTTCGGCATCGAGAGTGGAAAAAAGAAATGTCCATTGTATAATTCGCAATGCTGATTGACTTCATAAACGTGACCTTATAGTCATGTCGATAGAAAAGCAACAAAAAAATAAATTAATTTATAATAAAACAAACGAAAGTGAAATTTGTTGGGCAATGACGAAATGAGTTCGTTAATTAGTTAATTTTTTTTTTAAACATTTTTTTTTTTATTGGAGAATTTAAGAAAGTTTTTTTTTTACAAAGATAATTGTATCACACAAAATTTTCAGGATGAAATGAGATTTTGAGGGGAAAAGAGATAGACATCAGAATGAGTGAGAGAGAAAGCGATGAAGATATAAATACGAATGAAATATGAGAGCTGAGCTAGGTAGGTAGGTTCGAGGAGTGAAAATGGTGAATGTGTCCTTAAATACTATAAAATGGCTAATTTAGTGGCGAACTTTTGGAATATTTTGTTTCTCAATAACTTATTGCTGAATGAATGGTCTGAAGCTCTGAAGCGAAGCTATGGGAATTAATTTCAAAGTGTTTTCTTCTTCTTGATGTTTTTTTTTTGTTTCATTAAAATTTTCATGCTATAACTAAATGATTTTTTTTTTTTATTATTTGATCCTCCGGCACTTTATTTATGGATTTGATCTCTTGAGTTCTTGACATCAGCATGGAATCCCCATTCGTCTGAATAGTAATCGACAGTACGAACATTGCCATCAGGTTCAACCAATGAGTATTGGCCACGAACGATTTCGCCATCGCGTTCTTCTCTTTGGTGCTTGATATCTCCAGTTGTTGGATCATTTACTCCATATTCGAATGAGTATTTAGCGTAATCATTTGCGTAGACGCCATAATCGTTCTGATAGGAAAAGAAAAAAAGAAATGTTGCGACCTTTTGCATTGAAAAACCATTTTAAGGTACTCACGTAGTTGTCTTGTTGCTTGGCAATGACTGACGTAAGGACAGCTGGTGAAGATTTGATGAGAGTTGTTGCTGGAGCGTAGTTAGCAATGGCTGGAGCATAAGGTGATGAGTATGAAACTGATGGAGCTGCAGCGTATGCACTATATCCAGGATATGCGACTTTAGCGACTGGTGCTGCATATGAAAGTGCTGGAGCGCCATATGAAACTGCTGGAGCGCCGTATGAAACTGCTGGAGCGCCGTATGAAACTGCTGGAGATGCGTATGAAACAGCCTTGACTGCTGGAGCTGCTGCGACATATCCTGATGAGGGGTATGCAACTGCGGGTGCTGCATATGAAACTGCTGGAGATGCGTATGAAACGGCTTTAACTGCTGGTGCTGCGTATGAAACGGCTGGTGCTGCGTATGAAACGGCTGGTGCTGCATATGAAACAGCTTTCACTGCTGGTGCTGCGTATGAAACGGCTGGTGCTGCGTATGAAACGGCTGGAGCGCCATATGAAACTGCTGGAGATGCGTATGAAACGGCTTTAACTGCTGGTGCTGCGTATGAAACGGCTGGTGCTGCGTATGAAACTGCTGGTGATGCGTATGAAACAGCTTTGACTGCTGGTGCTGCATATGAAACTGCTGGTGATGCGTATGAAACGGCTGGTGCTGCGTATGAAACAGCTTTAACTGCCGGTGCTGCATAAGAAACTGATGGAGCTGCGTATGAAACTGCTGGTGCTGCATATGAAACTGCTGGTGCTGCGTATGAAACAGCTTTAACTGCTGGTGCTGCATATGAGACAGCTGGAGCTGCGTATGAAACTGATGGTGCTGCGTATGAAAGAGTTTTGGCGATTGCTGGGGCACCATACGAGTATGGAGTAGCGTAAGCTGTTGAATATGATGGGCTCACAACTTTAGTAACAGCAGGTTGAGCATAGCCGGAGTAGGTTGGGTATGATGGGCTCAAAACTTTAGTAAAGGCGGGTTGAGCGTAGCCTGAGTAAGATGGGTATGATGGGCTTAAAACTTTAGTAACAGCGGGCTGAGCATAGCTTGAGTAAGCTGGATATGATGGGCTCAAAACTTTAGTAACAGCGGGTTGAGCGTAGCTTGAGTAAGCTGGATATGATGGGCTCAAAACTTTAGTAACAGCGGGCTGAGCATATCCATAAGCTGGCGACACGACTTTAGTCAGAGCAGGCTGAGCGTAATTGTAAGCTTGATAAGAAGGAGCAATAACTTTAGTAACAGCAGG
The DNA here is from genome assembly GCA_018397935.1 of Propsilocerus akamusi. Classification (NCBI taxonomy): domain Eukaryota; kingdom Metazoa; phylum Arthropoda; class Insecta; order Diptera; family Chironomidae; genus Propsilocerus; species Propsilocerus akamusi. The sequence goes on along the minus strand of CM031468.1, from coordinate 24,783,893 downwards.
TTGTGAGACGTAGCTTCCATATGATGGAGAAATAACTTTTGTCACGGCTGGTTGAGAAATGTATGCTTGAGGTGCTTCATACGAGTATGAATGGGCATGTCCTTCTGGAGGACAATCAGGAGCGGCGAACACAATTCCAAATGAACAGGCTACAACAAAGATTGTAGCAAAGATCTGGAAATTAATGCAAAGATATAAAATAAAAAACTTGAATTTATTTTTTTTTTGTCTCCACAACTTTTGATTTATGAAATTTTAATCACACAATTAATTTTATTTAGTTTAACTTCACATTCTTTCCAGTTCACTTCATTAATCCATGTTGTCTCCAAACACGATACTGTTTTTTTTTTTTTTTTCGTTCTTCATTTCCATATCAGTGCTTTTTATTTCGTATTGGTATTACATTGCATAACTTCGCGCATAAATTTCGATCCAAAAGTGGGTAAACTATTTATTTTATTTCTTTCAATAAACCAGATTTTTGTTTTCGTTTTCATTTTCAACATTTATATCATTTTTGCAAGCACCATCGTACAGGTTTGTATGAAAATGTAGCACGTACTTTTTTGGAATAATGTCCTTCGACGATTCACAATTTTTCTTATCAATTCTTTCGATTACTTAATTTTTTTTTTTTAAATCTTATTTCACTTTAACACAATTTCATGTCCTTTTTTTGTCGATTCTTTTAATCCGTTTTTTTTTTTTCAGCATTTCCAAGTGATTGCAATTAATAAACGACAGAAAACTCACCTTCATGATAAATTACCAAATAATTCACACAATTTTTTTAAAAGAAATATCGTAAAAGGATCGTCGAGAGCAAGACGTCAACACCGTACTAAATCCGAACGCACAATAAGCAAAACTTAAGCCGTACCACAAGCTTTTAAAGTTACTTTATGTAGAGCAAAATCACGAGACTGATATTTTGAGACTTAAATTCTACACTCTTATATACACTTCTCTGGCTTGGGCAGGCTAAAGCTATAGCTTGTGGAATTAAAAAAAAAATTGTTATATTTCTCACATGAAAAACATGAATTTCGGTATGTGAGTGCAACAAAAAAAAAAAAAAGTAAGTAAACACAGTCAACTGTCCGCTCATATACACAAACACACACACACAAAACGGCTCAAGCCACCACACTCGATATTTTTATTATTGGCCATTTAATATCATTGGGAAAAAGTAAATCAATTCATTATATCCATTTGGGTCGAAGCTCTCTTGGTTGGCTCAGTGCTTTTATTTTATTTTTGATATAATAACTTTATAAATAAAAATATTATAAAAATCGTTAATTTCAATTGCAGGGCTCATTACGTTGTTTGACAATCGACAGTTGTCGGTTGCTCGTTGCGCCCCACCAAGCTTCTGCCTTCAAAATGCCTTCAATAATTCAATAATGCTCCTATCAAACAACTCAATAGATTTGTTGTGCGAGTTATTTTTTTTCGCGCACCAATAATTGGAGGTACGCGGCCTGGGTGTAATAATATAATAATTAAATATCGCGAAACCGTTTCGAGCAAGTAAAACCATAATTAATAAATTTAATCGCAAAATATATTGCGAACAAAGCGAAACTGGCTTTTTTAGCGACTCATTAAATGTGCAAGGATATGCCACAATATGGTAAATTTCATTAAATACGAGTCAATGCCACAAGCAAATGCCGAACTCTCTGATCTAGATGTAAACCAACAAAACCGTCTCGATCGACAATTTTTTTAAGGTATGCAAATGAAACATTGTTCAATTTGATGATGCCATGCGATAAGAAGAACTTGTTGAAACAATTCTGTTACGAGCCGCCGTGGTGGAGGCAGCTCCTCGCTGACGACACAGACACCTTCGAGAAAAGTGTCAACAGACTCGCAATATGCAGCAACGATGGCAAGAATCAAGTTCACGCCGATTGAAAGTGAAAGGTTTCGTGTGTAATGTAAGAAGATCAGCGACCAGAGGAATCGGCGATTAATTGCAAAACAATTCGAAAAATTATTATTTACAGAACAATACTGTAATGTTGGGGCGTCATGACATTCTATACTTAATTAATTATTAAGCTCGTGATTGTAAAAGAATTGAAATAATACGACCGTGACCCGAACCCCATTGGACGCAAGAGACAAAACATGCAAATAAGAATTGCCGAAGAAAAAGTTCTTGCCTGAATCAAATCTATCTAGAACAAATAATAATAACGTAGGGTGAAAGTCAATGTTATGAAATCGATTTATGCCGTTTTTTAATGTAGGTAATCGTTTTTATTGTTTTTTTTTATTGAATAAAAGTACTACTAAAAGTGTTGAAATTGACACTTTCAGCATGTTCCGATCGAAATGAGTGCTGAAAAGTGTCGTTTTGTTATTTCAAGAATTTTCACTCGATTTTATGCAATAAAGTGAATTGCGCAATTTTTAAAGGTTCCCGATTGAATTTCCTTCAACAGCAATCCGAACATTGTCCTTGGAATTGTTAATTTCGTTAATTGTGTTTTGAGATAAAGGATACTAAAGGAATGTCGGTCATTATAAAATACCCGTCACATTAAGAAACTGAAACAAAACTTGAACAACGCGAGAATACTTAAAAATAATTTCTTATCAAGGTTTTCCGTGATTGCGTCAAAGAGTTATTTCTAAAAAAATATACAACTTAAAGTCGTTAATAACAAGTCTTAACTGAATATTGCAAAAATTATTATCCGCGATTAAATAACAATTTACGCGAATTTTGCTCGATACGTGCATTGCTTTCAGTATTGCGTAAAAGTTGACTAATTTGCATGTGACACATCCTGACCGACAAAAAAAAAAAACAACCATTTCTTGACAATATCCATTTGATTCGCATTTATTTCCTTATACGCAAGCCAAACGGTTACAATGTCGATGAAAGAAATGAACTAATTTTCGCACTCGATTCGCAAAACTGGACAAAACTAGAATTGCTGCATTCAAAGTTTATAATAAAAAAAAAAATTGTTGTGCAAGCGAACGATGGATCTGAAAAATATTAGATGAAGTGCATAATAAACAATTCTTCTGACATAAATATCGCCTTTCGCGCATATATCGATGTCAATATGGAGAACAAGTTTCGTGAGTATGGTCGCAGGGCTGGTAGCTCCACACATACACACACAAACTGGTCATTTCGCAGCGTGTCGATCTCAATACCTGACCATCTCAACATAAGTTACGTTCATGCCGCTGGTATGACTATGTTGCAGGTAATTTAATGAAATTTATTTACACACTTTACGCATAATCTTAAATTTTAAATTGACATTTTGCGCTTATCACACTCAATGTATCAATGAGACTTAGCGATTGTGTGCAGATTTTGCTGTCTCTATGAATGCTCGTGCCGATCCCTTTAGCTTTGAATGGATCTAACGAAGAAATATATATAAAAAAACGCAATGTTTAAATTGGTCAGAAACACATCGCAGCCACATTTTGAAAGGCAAAAAACCGATTTTCTGCGCAGTCAGGTTCACCGTTATTGAAATTCGATATCGTGCAAAAATCATAAAATGAATTATTGTGTAACATTAAGTTTTCTTATTGATATGCATTCTATAATTTGATGTTTGAACATGACTTTTGAGCGAAAGAAATAATAGAATCGCGCATACTGGCTTAAGCCTCCTAATAACAACTATCAGGTAGTCACCACATCACCACAGTGCTTGATATCAATTAAATATTGCATAATTATTTTCAGTAATCATAGGCAGGGAAGTTTTGGTTCACAATACCCAAGTCGTTTGTGCAAATATTTAGTCATAAAACTAGAACTAATTGATCTATGACTAATTGAAATGTTTGCAATTAACAGTCTCGCAGAGTCAAGTGAGGCCATTACGAATGTAATCTAACTACTGTTCAAAGACTGCCCACTGCTTTAAATACACAAAATATCTTTTACGTGCGAGCTCCTTGAATTTGCATTTTGCTATTTTTTTTTCTCTATCTCTCGCTATGATTTATGACTACGAATTATCGTTAGTAGCTTTTGTTTAATGAGATAATTGCCTAATAGCTTGTTGATTTGAGCTCAAATCATGTTGATCATACATCTCATTGTACACATGTTTTTGTTTTCACAAATGGTGCGAGATATCAGCGCAGTTGATATAAAGTTTGCGTTTTTCGCATGGATGTCATATGTAATTTCATATGCTTCAATTAACAGTGGCGCACACATTTAAGGTATGATGGCACACCCCACTGAGCGAGCGTGCAAATATAGTTTTTGTCCAAAAACAGAATTCATGCTTCGATTCGCGCGCCAACGTCGAAATGCATAGCAAGAAAAATTGTGTAAAATAAATATTATGATTCATCCACAACAAATTTGTATGCTCAGAAAAATTACTGAAAAAAAAATTATTGATCAGCTTTAGAGTGCAAAAAAAAAATATGTCTGATATAATGTCAAAAAAAAAAAAGATATATATAAGTAACATGCCCTCGGTTATACAATTTCGACGCACTGTATGTGGAAAAACAAAATCTATCTGAAAATGGGTCGATTGCAGCACTTAAATGTTTTGATTAATGCTAAGGCTCCTTGAAACATTAAACATATCTAGAAATATAAAATTTCCTCCGAATAGCTTTAAGCTGCAGCCAGATGACATTCATAAGATTTCCTCCAACAATGATAGACTGAACAACAGAAAAAAAAAATTAGCACATATACTGCAGAAAACATGCAATCAACAATTGATTAATTACAAATCAAATTTGAAAAATGTTCGATGGCTGAATAGAACATGATTGAAGTATGAAATAATATTTAAAAATAAATTGTTATGTTGTGCGAAATGATAAATTGCCATTTTGCCGCCCTCCGTCACTAATTTTAATTTTATTCAAATTGTTAAGCACTTTGCAGGCGCAAAATGCAATTGCATAAAAACGCACATTTTATTTTATCGGCGTTGTTACATAAAAAAAAAATCGTGTTGAGCACAGAAATAAAATGATTGACGAATATGGCACGAAAAGGAATTTTAAGAAGATTGTTATCGAATTTATTTTTAAAGCTTGACTTTAGTAAAAGTTCAGTAGCAAAAACAAGGGGTGTGAAACATATTTAAGCTACTTTAATTCGCATTAATTATTTATTCATTGCACATTTTCGAAATTTGTAGTCATTTAGCATTTCAAGTAGACTTCCTGAATTCAGCATCTTATGCAATAATAAAAGTGCAATAATTACATTTTTCTTCAACATTCTTTATTGTGTATCTAAAACTCTTCATAACACTTAAAGCTCTACAACAAAAAATTAATTTCGAAAGGGAGAAAAAATCGTAATAAATAATTTGTCTCATTCATGTAGACAGTAAATGAACTTTTTCTTATCACTTTTGCCATCAACTGCATACAATAAAAGTATAACCTACAAGAGAACAGATGTAAAATGCTTACAACGATTCGCTATTGGCGCCAGCGCCAGGAGCGTAGCGAGGTACTAAATTACGCGAATTACGCTTATACATATTTTGTACCAAACGATGTGATGCTTCGCGCTGATTTTCCTGCGATACGCGATTTCTGAAGTAAGTCGAATAGTCATTGCGATTGATGAACTTGGGATAAGTTTGAAAATGTTTTAAACCGGGCGTGGTGACGACTTTTGTAAGTGGGACTTTTATAATTTTTGTAATGACTTCTGGTTTTCTAACAGAGTGAATAGTTCCTGGTCTATAGCCGGCTGTTGGGACAAATGGTTCCGGTTTCGAAGCAACAAAGTGTTCGCCTGGTCGATGATGGTTTGAAAGATTTGGCGCATTGATTTCGTGAATATTAACTGATGGTCTAAATTTCAATGGCTGATAACCTTGATGCGGTTGTGGATAATGAGGTGGTGGTGGATGCGAATGACTTGATCCGACAACAACATTTGGTTTAAGCTCCAAAATTGATGGCGCCTGACGAGTTTTCTCATTGATTTCGGCAACTGCTGACTCCTTCGTTGGCACATCTAGAAATTTTCAATTATAATCAATAAATATATTTCTGAGGTAATAATCAAAATGCAAATTTACCAGAGCTTAAGATCAACGTGTCCTGATCCTTACTATAATGATTAATTTTCGATTGCGATTGTTTGTCATTGTATTTCTGATTTCCGTGCTCATCAATAACCGGATGCGAATTTGGTCCATGCTGCAATAATAATAAAAATAAAAAACGCGTAAATTTCTTTTAAGGTCAATGTGAAGTGGAAAAAAATCTTACAGTTTTCACGACGGCATTGAAACCGTTCTTGCTATCTGCAGTGTAATCGACCTCTCGAATTGATCCGTCGGGCTCGACAACGCTATAGTGACCCTTAATAATACCATTGTCTCTAGTTTCCCATTGGGACTTTACGTCGCCACTGTGACTGTCTTTAACGCCATAAGAAAATGAATACGAAGGATGTGCCTAATGAATGGATAGAAAATTCGAAAAACTATCAGTAAGACAACCAGCATATTTATGAGTCTCAATTGAGGTAATATTATGACAAGGCTTCGATATAGCTTTGGTTATGTAATAGTGAGCTCATAAAATTGGCTTATTTTTCTACAGCTTTACAATTTGACAGTCCAGCCAGAAAGCGGCATTAAGCCTAAATGGCCTTTTTAAGTTCGAAATCTGAACTGGGGGAAAAAAAAAATTACAATAAATTTCAATTCACAAGACTCGCGATGCAGTTCCAATTCAAGCTTATAAAACAATAAAATCACTTCTTGTCAGTAGATAATTCAACAATAAAATAAATCATTGCAATCGGCATTGGGGTGAGTTGAGGAGAATTGTAAGTCAATACAGAACTATTTTGCTTTCAACAGTTAAAGGTAGAAAAATTCCACCCGGATCAAGTTTGTAAAGCCCTGAACAATGAACAAACAAAGAAAAAAAGACCAGCGAGCTATAAATGGCAATTTCTTTAATTCAATTTATTGTTATCGCCAACTGAAACAGTGTCTCGCGAAATCAACCTAATGCATTTTAAATGGTAGCGCGACGAATATTTATGGGGCCGCAGAATTGCAATATAACTATACGCATTTATTTTATGGCACACACTAAAGCTTACAATTTGAATTTGATATGGTCGTTGAGACAGCTGATCACTTGTGTGTCTTGCTCGCGATCCGTATATGCCACACACATCTGACAAGAAAGGCTTAACGGCAGCCACGATGAAAAAAATTATAATTATGCATAGCTACTGTCATAACAAGCCACACTTTAATTGGCAGCGTTTTGACATTTTTCTGCATCTCCTTTGCCGCCTTAATTAAGTCATATTACGCTTGTTGTGAATAAGTGAATTGGGGTTTTTCGCACAAAAATCGAGTCAATCATTTCACTTTGCAATTTATAAAATGTTTAAAAATGTAAATTATCTCCAACTTTAAATGTTTCATTGACTTTTGTCGAGTGTGAACGCGAATAAAAGTTGAAATTTATTTCCCTCAACTCGTAGAGGTTAAAATAATTAATAGCTCTTGCGATAATAACGACTTCTTAAAGTCCTTTTCGGTCTGATTCATCCGAATAGTAGAGCAGATAAGCTGCACAATAAAGTCGTCGTGCTATATATATTTTATCTCTCAACTACATTGTATGATTGCGAAGGCGTTCTCGCTCGCTGTGTCACTTAAACATAAAAAAATAATTTAAGTATATTGATCGACTAATGAAAATGCTTTTACAAAATTTGCATTAATAATTGATTGCAAAAGCCAACGGCCACCGGCATAAACATGTTTTTTCGTCTATTAAATTATAATTAAATTTTTTTTTTTGGTACAAACATCAGCAAATTGCTCAAATTAATGATAGCATAAAAAAGTGACCTATAAACTACATCGCCAATTTGGTACGCAATCGTGTTTGTCACGATCTAGCAAAATTATTGATAAATTCCATTTCACCTAATTAGTCGATTTCAAGACTTTATCGATCTAAGTACATGTAACAATTAATTTAGGCACTGAATATTGCACATTCCGACATTTTTTGACGGGCTTTATCTAGTGTAAAAAATAAGTCAAAAATTAAATGCGCAGCTTACACATTTTTGTGTCGCGCACATTGCACAACTATCTCTCTATCAATTGATTGACTTACGTATTCGGGAGCATAATGGTGTTCATGTTCACGTTTTTCATGATGGTCTTGTGATTGACTGAATGTTATTGACACGACGAGAAGAACAAGCTGCAAAAAAAAAGAAACAATTATTGATTGCAATTGTCATTGAACTCTTTTGAAATTCAATTTTGATTGATAATGATTTTATTAAAGTCATTTGAAAAGTTGATTGGTGAGAGAAGTAATATTGATAAACTTGTCATTCATGCGTGCTGCTGCAGCGCATGCCATTTTGAAGTTCAAATAATTAATTGAAATTTTATGCTGATTTGTTGTAATGTGTTGACTAATGAATTTAGCAACTAATAGTGATTTTGACACCGCTTTAATTAATGGTAACTTTGAATAAATTTCTTCAAAATGTACGTTTCATCCAATACAATTTCATCCAATTTCTGAATATTCTATTTCTTGAAATCATTACATGATTACATTCTGCTTACTTTTAGCCTTTTAGATGAAGTGAACTTAAAAATTTAGATCAAAAATTTTGGATGAAATGAACTTCCACCGTTAACAATATCAAAGTGTTCAGTAGAAATAAAAAACAGTTTTATAAATTCAAACATCGATTGATTAAAAAAAAAAACATCGAAAATATGTTTGAATTAAATGAGCTCATAAAAAAATTAACAATTCAATAAAATCTCATAACCACAATCACCGCAAATAATGATATTCATGTGGTTTTTTTTTCCTATCAGTTACAATAATTTTTATATAGTAAAAGTAGTTCTGTGCACCTGCTCTTTAATCAAAACTGTTCATTATTTACGAGACAAATAACTTTTTATACCTCTTGAGTTTTGCCATGAATGCCAAGAACTAATTTGCTAATAGAGCTTTGATGAATGCTACATCGACCAAGTAAAACCTCGAGAGTTGAAAAATTGATCTGATTGGTGATTTATTGGTTCGACTTTATTTGGGTTTGCAGCGGTGACTTTGCAATTGTTTTCCATTTATTTTATTTCATTTTTTTTCTTGTATAATTAACCCAGAACATGAAAATGTTCATTTCAATCTCTTGTCATTTCAATTAAAGTGCGTGCTGACTTTCAAAGTCTCTTTCTGATATATTGAGAAAACTCTTGCAGTTTTGCACATAAATTCATGACCGTTTGTCAGTGAATTCAATGGAGAAAAAAATATATGACCAATTAAGATCTATTTTATGTGTCAAGTGCCAAATCATTTCACAGTTTTTGCTCGATGACCTTCAAGGTGGCACAATGGCACAATCATGTTTTGGGCTCGCAATGTAAGTTCCCTTGTGGGAGATAAAACATTGTTGCATGATATTTTTCACAGATCAAAGCGACGACTATTGACATCCCACATACGAGTTAAATTCTTGCACAAAAAGGAAATTTTCAATTTTCTCGCGAATTACAAACTTTCAAATGAATTCATTGCTGCTATCTAGTGAAAGTCTTAACTCATGTAACAGTCAATTATCGCACTGTAGCATAATAAATATGAAACTTGTTCTCGGTTTGTATAGCTTCCACTGAAATTACGCAGAGTCCGATGATCTCGTGAGTTAGAAATTGATAAATCACAATATACTTAATTATGTATCTTGTTGAAATCACTGTCAATGGTGCTTTCCCTGAGTTGTATCATTTACTTTTTGTATCGTATCATATAATCAACAATATCGTGTTTATGCAATAACTCAATGTTAAATATTATAACGATAAATTTGAAAAGCAATCTTGCACAGGACATACAAAATTACAGGAAACTTACAAAAATAACACTTTTGATACTCATTTCGACTGATTTTTTGGAATTTTTATGACACTGCTGCGTGTTTTAACGTCTTTGATCTTGATTTTATTGTTTTTTTTTTTGGCTTCTTTACAAATATTGCATTTCTTTATTGCACTTTCTTTCTGTTATTGAAATTCAATTAATGTCCATTTATTTTTGTGACAATTCACTCTCACTTTTATTATTGCTCTTCTTTTTGTACTTCTCAAGTTTTGCGTGTTGAACACTCGATTATCAAACAACAATTCAACGGTTAATTTCAATTTTTCTTTCTTATATAGTCGCAGAGTTATAGCGCCAATTGAGTTTTCCAAAGTGAAATGGCTTTTATCTGTCTCGATGGTTGGGATGACTTAAGGAAAAAAAAGCATGAAAGAGATCTCACAATGTAAGTAAAAGAAGAGAAAAATAACCCGATATGGGATGTCGATTGGCGCTACGATTTGCGCCCCGTTGCTACAGCCCATACAATTATCACGACAGTTTAATAGAGGCATTTCTATGACTCACAAAGACGAATTCATATGCAATTGTGTAAGCAGCCAAACAAGTTTCAGAGCTGCTATAATTCCATAATCTTTCTTTCAAATGTATATCAAAGCATTTCAAACGAATTAACTGGCGGCTATTTGCTATTGAAACGGCAAATCACATAAAAATATTTCTGCGCAACTTTACTCTCTCATTTCACGGCTTGAACCTTGATATTGAAAATTATTCAATTTTTTTTTTTCATGCTTCTCGTATTCGAACAGCGCATAATGACATCTTGTAATCGATGTTGAATTATATGTTTCTGGCGATAATGACTTTGTTGACGTTCAATTAATGATTTTTATGTGCATCATTAATTTGTATGGGTTTTATGAATTAATGTCATTAAAATATGACGTGAACTATCAACATTCAGACAGTAATTTAACAGTCACTAAATCCTTTTGAAATTTCCGGTCAATTAGCTTATATTTCCCACCATTAATTCATTTAACATATCAGGGCAATTAAGAGATTTATCGCGATTCAAATCTTAAATGGCGATTCAATAATTTATCAGAAAAATGCAAATCGAGCATTTGTAGAAATCACTTTTTCCTATTTTCTCTTTCCGTTGTTACATGCTTTTTTTATCTGATTATTCAATGTTTGTTAATAAAAAGTAGGTAGAAGACTTGTTTGAATTCCAGTTTAAAAGAAATGAAAAGTTCTCCTAAACAACTAAGTAACATAAACATAAATAATTGCAATTTTGTATCGACCGACAGTTACTTGTTATGTTCCCACAATGAACTTTTGAAGCTTTAGATTTGTTGTTATAAGAAAACCCCTGTTAACAACCTTTTTTTTATTACGATCCTTAATACATCGGCTTAATTCTCAGTTTACTTCAAACTACCATAGTAAAAGCACATATTTGTGCCGAAGCACTTGAATGGTTTTAAGCTTTCAAAACTTTATAAATTCATAAATTATATTTCAGCATTAAATCATGTGGAAAGATATATTTGGATTGATATATTCCTCTATGTATAAGAGTTGCCTACAGTGGCTAAAACAAAACTCCTGAAGAGATTCGATGAGAGGAACAGGTCCGTAAAGAGAACACCTGTTGCGAGGAGAAGTTAACACTGCCCTTCGCTCGTTATTTCATTGAAAGTTTTATATAAATTTAAATTACTTAAGCGAAATTCCAGTGAAATTCAATAAATATGAAGGAAAATTCTCCACTGACAGATTTTATTGCGATTTTTTTCAGGATTTTATTTTCTTTTTAACAATTTGCAGTCAATTGATGCCAAGCATCGAAACATGTCGCAAAATCTGAGGTAACATAAGGCTTAAATACGTCGTAGTATATGTTAATGCAAATATTGTTTTGCAGTTGTGTAGCCCAATTTTGTCTAACAAATTGCGTTCCAGGAAAAGAATTCAAAAAGTTTGGATCTATTGCTTCAATCAAATTACTCGCAAATGAAATTCCTTGCATAAACGGATTATTGACCAAAGTCAAAGCTGGCAAAATTGTAATGTAGTTCTGCGAGAATGCAATGCCAGTTAAATTTACCAGTCCTTTAAATGTGTCAGGATGAATTGATGAAATTTTATTGTTTGGGAATTCAATATATTGAAGACTTGGCGTATATGTGAAAGTTTCCGGTTCAATATAGCTGATGTCAGTTTGATAAACCCAAATGCTTCTCAAATTCGTCAATCCTTTCAATGCTGTTTTCGCAATTGTCTTCAAACCAAATTCGTAGATGTTCAATCTCTTAAGATTTGTACACGCTTCAGCAAAGCTAGCAGGTAATTCTGTAAAATTTTCCTTTCCAAAGTTGATGTAATCCATACTCAAACAATTTTGGAATGCATATGAACTGATTGACGTTAAATTGTTTTCTTGAGAGTTGAAGCCTTGAAGATTTGGAAAAATTGCGAAGAGTTTTGTTGGGATGTATTTATATGTGATGAGCTGCCCTTGTGATTTCCAAAAGTTGACATAATCTACATCACTGTTAGTTAGTCCAGTCTGATGTGTTCCCGAAATAGTTATTGAATCACTTTGAGAAGTAAGTATATCTATAGATTGTACAGTGCACATGTACCAGCTAGAATCTCCTTGAAAACTGCAGACCATATTTGCTCCGTTAACAAGTGAATTTGTCGTAATACAAATAAATACAAGAGAAGTTATTAAACTGTTAAGAAAAGGAAACTTATTTCGTTTTTCACTGAGTTTTCCCATTTTTTGACTACTGCTTTCGGTAAAGCTTAAATAGAAATTGAGTTTTTTTATCGTGTACAGAACAACTGATCACGTTGGATCGTGCTACTGGCAAAACGGATGAGTGAGAGTGAGAGAGGAGAACTAAATTAATCGGCAGTATGAGTAGGTTACGTTTTTTTAGTTTTGAGTTTTTCGTGTTCGATATTTTCGCCCGACACGTCAAGACGTTATTTGGTCATCAAGACTGCAGTGACTAAGACAAAATTCCTTTTATACCAGCAGAGGAATAGCTATTGAAAAAATAATACCTGGTGAGGGGAAATTAATTAAGTAACTCTGCCCTTTGCTCGTCATGTAAATCGCTTGGCCAATTTTAAACATATTTTCCGTTTTCTATAAATGTATACATAATTAAGTCCATAGTTTTGTTCCGTTCATATTTATTCCATGCAACAAAGTGATATTCAGAAATTTGAAATTTAAATTGAAGTGAAATGCGAGGAACATGAAAGAAAATCTTTCCACATTTTCCGCTCACAGATTTTATTGGGATTTTTCCTCGGAACTTTTGGAATTTTCTTTCGGATTTTTATCTTTTTTGCACTTTTTCGGCGATGTGGTAGTAGATGTAGTGGACGTGACTGTAGTGGATGTTGTTGTAGTGGATGTTATAGTAGATGTGGTTGTTGTCAATCGATTCCAAGCATCGAAACATGTCGCAAAATCTGAGGTAACATAAGGCTTAAATACGTCGTAGTATATGTTAATGCAAATATTGTTTTGCAATTGTGTGGCCCAATTTTGTCTAACAAATTGCGTTCCAGGAAAAGAATTCAAAAAGTTTGGATCTATTGCTTCAATCAAATTACTCGCAAATGAAATTCCTTGCATAAACGGATTATTGACCAAAGTCAAAGCTGGCAAAATTGTAATGTAGTTCTGCGAGAATGCAATGCCAGTTAAATTTACCAGTCCTTTAAATGTGTCAGGATGAATTGATGAAATTTTATTGCTTGGGAATTCAATATATTGAAGACTTGGCGTATATGTGAAAGTTTCCGGTTCAATATAGCTGATGTCAGTTTGATAAACCCAAATGTTTCTCAAATTCGTCAATCCTTTCAATGCTGTTTTCGCAATTGTCTTCAAACCAAATTCGTAGATGTTCAATCTCTTAAGATTTGTACACGCTTCAGCAAAGCTAGCAGGTAATTCTGTAAAATTTTCCTTTCCAAAGTTGATGTAATCCATACTCAAACAATTTTGGAATGCATATGAACTGATTGATGTTAAATTGTTTTCTTGAGAGTTGAAGCCTTGAAGATTTGGAAAAATTGCGAAGAGTTTTGTTGGGATGTATTTATATGTAATGAACTGCCCTTGTGATTTCCAAAAGTTGACATAATCTACATCACTGTTAGTTAGTCCTGGCTGATGTGTTCCCGAAATAGTTATTGAATCACTTTGAGAAGTAAGTATATCTATAGATTGTACAGTGCACATGTACCAGCTAGAATCTCCTTGAAAACTGCAGACCATATTTGCTCCGTTAACAAGTGAATTTGTCGTAATACAAATAAATACAAGAGAAGTTACTAAACTGTTAAGAAAAATAAAAATAGTTTTTCAGTTCAGATCAATATACTTGAATGTTTTTACCTGATTTTCCCCATTTCTCTTCTCAGTACCGCTTTTGGTAAAACTCCGATAGAAACTGGAATATTTATCATCTCCCATGTCAATTTATTTAAAAATTTCATGATATGATAAATAAAATTCACTCTTAAAACATTTGTTCAAAGAACAGTCGAACGTCAAAATAAAAACACCTGATCGCGTGCACAAAATTGAATTTTTGTGCTTGTTTTTGGGTTTCGGTGTGAAGCAGAGTGTTAACCTGGTAGTAAATATTCGAGGGAAGAGTCCCGCCGTCTCGGTTCTGAAGGATTTGTGCCGCGTAAATCTTGCTCAAACTTTTTAAAAACCTGGTCCATTTTTTCTGTTTAGAACTCTTGTTAATTGTACTTGCTTGAACTTACGCGAAAAATTTCGAACTGAGAACTCTACTTAGGCAGGAAGAAGGTAAGCAAGGTTGCTTTACCTAAGCAGGGTGTAGAAAGCTTTGCGTTCTTCTCCACGGTTAGAGTCGATGCAAAAATTTTCAACAGTGTAACGTGATATTATTTTCTTAAGCAACTAAAAAAAATTAAGCTATCCTTGTTTACCCGGATTGAGCTTTCAAATGCTGTTAAGCATTCTAACTTAACTTGACACCCAGAATCTAAAAGACCAGATCTGTTAAGACGTCAAAAAAATTTCGGGTAAATAATTTTATTCAGAACAAATATTGATTGAATCATTTTAATTTTTAATTTGATTTATTCTTCAGAATAATTACACCAAATGAATATTATTAAGAATCTCAATCTTACGATGGCACAACCATTACGAACTCGACGAGCTAAAATCGAATGTCTCTCGCCGATCATTTTGATATTATTATTAAATCTCATTGCATCCTTCAACATTGAAAGTTGTATCATCATTTTTCTACTGCTACCGGTAGCATTATCAAGCATTTACATCTATTGTGCCAAGAAATGTGGAAGAACAAACTTCTTTTTCGCATTTGGAATCTCATCCGGATGCTACCTACTAATTCTTTTTGAATTTTTCGTGCCGCTCCTGGAACTACTTCCTCAAGAAAATTTCATCTTTATCTTGCTCATCTCTTTAGCTCTGTTTTTCTTCATTAGGGTATGTATGATATAGTTTGCAAATAGTAGATCGTTTTTTGGTAATATTAAAATTCCTTTAAAGACAAACCAAAAGGCTTCAATGAACCGTCTGGGTTTCAATGAACCATTGAAACAACCAGATGAAGATCATGTCACTTTGCTTGTGGCAGATGATAAGTCAACAGAATCTGATGAGGAAGTCGATAGTGGTGAAACAAATTTTTGTCAAACATGCCACAAATCAGTTCCAGCACGAACATTCCATTGCAACTTCTGCAAGTGCTGCATCATTGGAAGAGACCATCACAATTATTTTCTGAACTGTTGCATCGGTCGATTCAACCACAAATTATTTCTGGCCGGTTGTGTCGCATGTGTATGTGCTCTTGTGTTGTTTGCGAATCTCTCATTGACGTCCATCTGTCATCCGTTTCCTATTTTTGCGATATTTGGAGTCAACGTGTTGTTGCCTGATGACTGTTCTGATGTTTTTAACGAAACAGAATATGCGCTGTGTTTTGTAGGCGCCATCTTCGCACTTGAGCTATCGGTGGCATTAATTCTTGTTATTATTCAACAATCGCTTTTAATATCGAAAGGTTTGACGTCAACCGAATACTGCTTGAAAGGAGAATGCGGATCACGCTATGGATGCTTAAGGAATTGGAGGAATTTCTGCATCTGAATTTCATGCACAACATATCTGCATTTTCTAGTCCACCTTTGAATTTCCTTCCATAAAATTATGTTATCCTCAACCATTCTGTAACTTTTGAAATACGCTCAAGTAAATTTAAAATATTATTTTATTCAGTTTTTTCATCATTTTCAACAATTTCTAGACAGGCGTCAGCAAACTCAACAAATAATGGCTCCATCATTGCCAGTTTCATCGCATTCCAAGAATTCTTTGAACTGTTAACTTCCACTAAAAAGTCTCTTAAATGGGGGTTCCGCAGAAGATCTTTCAATTTGTCTGAAGATTCAAGATGCTGAAGTTTCTCAGCAGGAACTGTGTCGATTGTTGTGAAGAGATTAATTGTGTCTGGTGTCCTGTCTTCAACGATATGCTGATCATTAAATTCGTTTGTTGTTTCTCCTTTACACTGCTCATTATGAATTTTATAGCAATTTACCGAGCAACTAAAAAATAACGATAAGATTAATAAAGTACACCTAAGTAGCCACTAATTATTTGCACTTACTAGAATACCATGCATTTGTTACATTTATATTTCCCATCTTCTCCATCACAAATAAAGCAAATTCTTCTTCTGTTATTGTTTGCCATACTTCTTTCTATTTACTATTTTGACAGTGTATCAAGGGTACGGTTTTGGGAACGGGGTAAGAACTTAGGTAACAAAAATTCTGATTCAAGTCTAAAGCTACTTACCTAAAGCACTTAAAAATTTTATCATAAAAAAAGTTCGCGACCACTTTCTGTTAATAGGATAATATATAATGGTAAGTGAAAATAGTATGAGCCTTGTTTGAATCATCTTATAAATTCGATAATTTATGAATTTCATTTGAATTTCATAACATAGTGTAATACTTTTCTCAGATGTATCAATTTTTTAAATTGAATAGAACAAAACGGTCAAAGTCAGCTAATTTCCATTATGAATAGTATTTATAAAATTTTAATTTCAGACGACAGTTCCAGACATTTATGGTGATGACGATCAAGACATTGAGTATTCGAGGAAAGAGCGCTACGTACTTCGAGTACTGGTCTCACGACAAAAGAACGAGCAAAAGCGAAAACAGGCACTGGCAAAAAAATCTGGCAAGGGTGGAAAGGGAAAAGGAAAATGATGAAATTGTTCGCTAAAATGTCCTTAAGAAAAATTTAAATTCTAAAATATATTTCCTTCAGAAAATAGAAAATAGCGTTTATGCGTACTGACTCTAGAATATTTTGCTACGCTAGGAAATCTTTTTGCGTCTTTCAGCTAGGAAATCTTATTGCGCCTTTTTCAAGCGCTGCATTGTTGGGTGAGATCGCTATTCATTGTCAGAGGAGTTTAATCGTATCTGATGTCTTATCTTCGTCAATAAAACAAATCTTATCTTTTGAAACTATCTCTGCAGGTCATAGTAGATAAGCAACCACCGCGCACTTTCATTACCTACTTTTTAGTATGTACCGGTTATTTTCAAAAAAATAATAATAATAAAACAAAACTGTGATGATGCCAATAAAAAGCTTTTGCAGCCCAAACATGAAAAATGATTAAGTTCTTAGTTTCCTGTCGTTATTGCACTGATATTTCCTACTATCGAATTCTTTTACATACCTATATTTTTGATTGCTACTACCATGCTTAATTTTGTGTTGGGATCAACATGGGTACGGAGCAAGGTGCGTAAATTTATAAACAAAAAATAATCAACGTGCTCTCGGAAAATAAAAAAAACCTGATTTTAAAAATTCACGGCTACTGTTATCTGTGCAAATTATTGCACAATAGCAAGGAAGACAATGGTTAGTACAACCACTATGAAGTTCATTCGAATCATTTACAAATAGCACTGAATATGGATAATTTAACCAACAATTTTAATAATTTCAGACAATGGAAACAGAAACCAACTTGAACGATTTGCCAGGCTTTTCATCAGTTCCAGATATCCATGATGATGATGATCAAGACATTGGAACGAAAAAATCTAAATCCAAAAAGAGTGGATTTCAGGCAATGGGTTTGAGTACATCGGTCTTGAAAAGTATTCAGAAAAGAGGATACAAAATACCTACGCCTATTCAGCGTCGAACCATTCCTGTCATTCTGGAAGGACGTGACGTTGTGGCGATGGCTAAAACAGGTAGCGGTAAAACGGCCTGCTTCTTGATTCCCCTTTTCGAAAAGCTGAAGCAGCGTCAAATTAGATCAACAGGCGCTCGAGCATTAGTGCTGTCCCCAACTCGCGAACTCGCCATTCAGACTTTCAAATTTATCAAGGAACTTGGCAAGTTTCACGATTTGAAAACTATTTTGGTGCTAGGTGGTGACTCAATGGATTCTCAATTTAACGCTATTCATCAACATCCTGATGTTATTGTTGCAACACCGGGTCGCTTTCTGCACGTTTGCATGGAAATGGATCTAAAGCTTGCATGCATCCAATATGTTGTTTTCGATGAGGCTGATAGATTATTTGAAATGGGTTTCGGTGAGCAGTTGAATGAAACCATTCGGCGATTGCCAGAATCACGACAGACAGTCATGTTCAGTGCCACGCTTCCGCGATTACTTGTGGACTTTGCACAGGCAGGGCTCAGTGATCCAGTACTCATTCGATTGGATGTTGAATCAAAAATTCCAGAAGCGTTAGAACTAAAATATATATTTTCACGTCCTGATGAACGTTATGCAGCACTTTTAGTGCTCCTTAAACATATGATTCCATTAACAGCTCAAACAGTTATTTTTGCTGGTACACAACATCACGTTGAATTGATATCTAATGTGAGTATATTTATTCAAATTAGTTTTTTTTTTCTAAATATTTGTTATTTTGCCGCATTTTAGATTCTAACAAAGTGCAACATCTCCAACACCTATGTTTACTCAAATTTGGACCCGTCAGCTCGTAAAATCAACACAGCTAAATTCACACAAAACAAAGTAAATGTCCTGGTCGTGACAGACATTGCAGCTCGTGGTATTGATATTCCAAATTTGGATTATGTCATCAATTTCCATTTTCCTGGGAAACCAAAATTGTTTATTCATCGTGTCGGTCGTTGCGCTCGTGCTGGTCGCAGTGGAACTGCTTATTCAATATTCTCAACCGACGATGAAGCTCATATGCTAGATTTGCATCTCTTTCTGAATCGTCCTTTTGATCCGAAAAATAATAAATCAATCGGTGTTTGTCCATCAGATATGATTAGCGAAGAGCATCAGTTGGTAGAAAAATATATCAAAGATTCTGATCTCGCGAATATTTATAGAATCAGTAATAATGCTTACAAAGCTTACATTCAAACACGTCCTGCTGCGTCAGTTGAATCCAACAAAAAAGTCAAAAATATTAAATTCGGTGCCCTAAAGCTTCTTGAAGAATTTCAAGAAAACGATGGAATTGCACATGACGAAAGTGTTGATCCAGAAGAATTTAAAGCTAATTTGCTGGAAAAAATGCGTCAGTACAAAGCCAAATCGACCATCTTTGAGCTTAACCCAAAGCTTAATTCTGAGCAGTTTATCATCATGTCCAACAAACGAAAAGTTCATGGCGAAAGAATTGCAAAATACCATCAGAAGCAAGAAGAGCTTGCAAAAGAAAATCAAATTATTCAGCGAAGTGATGATGACGATTACGGCGATGACGATGGTGGTGAAGATCCAGAAGAGAATAAGCGACGTCGTAAAAAGAAGAAGAAGAAGTCAAAGGCATTTGAGCCCAGCGAAATGCGCGATAAAGAATTTTATATTCCTCATCAACCAACCGATAAAGTGACTGAAGATGGTTTCGCAATCAATTCGTTTACACGCGATGCCCAAAAAGCTGAGTTTAGTGTTGCTGGTGACACGGCTGATGGCCAACGTCTTCATAAGACACTCCAGAAATGGGATCGCAAAAAGAAGAAGATGGTCAATCGTGAAGATCCACGTGCTGGTAAAATTCGCACTGAACATGGTGTTTGGATTCCAGCATCTTATAAAACTGATCGTTACGAGAAATGGAAGGAACGTACAAAAGTTGATGAACAGTTGGATCGAGATGCTGATAGTGATGATGATGAAATGAAGCCTCAAATGCGACTCAATCATCCTCACACTCACTGGGGCAGACACAATGCCAAGGTACAACAACAAAAGAGAGTCGATCCAGAATTAAAGAATAAAGACCAATTAATGAAACAGCGTGCCAGAAAAGAGCGTATGCAGTCTCGGGAATTGGTCTCACGTCAGAAGAACGAGCAGAAGCGAAAACGAGCAATGGCCAAAAAATCTGGCAAGGGTGGGAAAGGAAAAGGAAAATAATTGAATTTGTTAAAAATGTCATTAAGAAAAATAAATTTATAATTAAATTCAACTTCAATCGAAAAATAACGGATGTTGCTATTTTAAAAAATAATTAAAAGTTCATGACGTCATAGTGAACTTGACCTTTTTACCGGCAAATAAAAAGTAAACAAAAAATTTTATTTCGAATTTTAATTTTACAAATCAAATAAAAATTCTTAGTGAAATAAAGATGACAGATTCAAACTGTGAACATCCCGCTAAACGAATGAAAAAAGAGGATCCGAGGAAAATTCTGGATCCATTTGAAAATGTTCATTTGGATGTTTTTGAGCTCATCCTTCAACATTTAAAATCTCCAGATGTCTTGCAAGCATCTCTCGTAAGTCCTTTATGGTACAACGTTACAGCAACATCGTCAAAGTGCATGGAAAAGGTTCATTTGACTATAATTGCTAGAAATATAGTAACGGAGAAGTTCCTAAGAATCGCTGACGATCTTGTAGGCGAAAGGAAATATCAAAATATCTATCTCAACAACATAAACAGCATTTATCAGGAGATTTTTAAAATCCTCAATGGAAGAATGTGGAAGAAAGTTTATTTTTCTGAGACTAAATTTGATAGTGAAAAGTTTTATCGCTTCATTAAAATTGTCGAGCCAACAGTGGAAGATCTAAGCATAACATATACTAGCATCCAGAACATCGAGCAGAAACAGAAACCACGATTCAATTTTCCAAAATTGAAAAGCCTCGACTTGTCAAAATCAAATGGAATTTTGCTTGACGAAATTTCAGAGAACTGTAAAACATTGCAAACCCTGAAAGTGGTTCAGGATGCAGTAAAACTTCATTCAGCAATACGAAAAATTCTTGAAAACAATGTGGATTTAAAGAGACTCAATCTTTCACAATTCAGCTACAGAGAAGTGTTTCCTGATGAATTTCATTATTCATTTAAATTGAAGTCATTATGCTTCTCATCAATCAAGAAAACGACTAACGACGACAGAATCCGTTTACTGAATTTTCTTAAAAGTCAGGCTAAGTCTTTAGAAAGCCTCAGGCTGGATGAATGGAACGGAATCGAAACATTGAAATTTGTGTTTGGAATGCCAAAGTTAAATGAAATAACTTTTGATCTTATCCATGCCGAGAAGACAATTGATTGGGAAAATGTCATCTTGCCGAAAAATACTTCAATTACTTCATTCTATCTGGAAAGTTATGCTTCATCGAACGATCACGAGTACATAAAAATGTTTAATACGTTATTTGATGCTTTGCCGAACCTGAAAGTACTGTCGTTAGAAGTGATTAAGAAAAGATGCTTAGAGTCTATTGGAGCCAGATGCAAAAATTTGGAGGAAATCGATGTTCAAATGTTTAATGTCGTTGATTTACCAAATCCAGATTGCTTTCCGAAAATCAAAAAATTTCAGTGCGCCGACAGTGTTCCGAAGAGATTGAAACAAAGAATCAACATGAAGCCCGCTAAAGAAAGATCCAACTTTGAGCAATTAATATTGGCTGCTGTCCCAAGCTATAACATAAGTCAATAACTTTGAGGATATTACGTTTGCATTTCTTAATTTTGATTTTGAGTCAGACTGTGACGTTTTGTTAACATTAAAAGTTCTATTTAACTAAAATCATTTTTGTAGTTATTTGTGGCGTTGACAGTAATGCGTCCTTCCTACTTAGATTCGCAACCTACCTACATAGATAAGGATAAAGCAGATGTATCTTCAAACAAGCTTGGACTGCATTAATAAAATTGGAATCATTAATTCGCCATCTAATGGCTGTGCTCTTACGAGTATGAATTTCTTAAATTTTATCATCAATTGACAAAAATGTTGTCAAACAAAACAAAATTTACTTCAATCAAAATTAACGGCTGTGCAATTTAAAAAAAACGTAAGAAGGAGACGTCATGACTCACAGTGAACTTGCCTGCTGCGATATGTGTTTTTACCGCGCAAAAAAAAAACGTAAAAGTTTAACAAACAAACAAAGAAAGTTTATCAAATAAAAATTCCAGAAAAAATTCTGAGAAAAACAAAGATGACAGATTCAAACTGTGAACATCCCGCTAAACGAATGAAAAGAGAAGATTCGATTAAAACTCTGGATCCATTTAAAAATGTTCATTTGGATGTTTTTGAGCTCATCCTTCAACATTTCAGATCTCCAGATGTTTTGCAAGCATCTCTCGTAAGTCCTTTATGGTACAACGTTACAGCAACATCGTCAAAGTGCATGGAAAAGGTTCATTTGACTATAAATGCACCAATTGTATATTATTACAAATTTGTGCCCATTGTGCCGAAAAAGTTCTTACAAATCGCTGCCGACCTTGTAAGCGAAAGGAAATATCAAAATATCCATCTCAAAGAAATAGACAGGAGCAACATAGACAGCATTTATCAGGAGATTTTAAAAATTCTTAATGGGAGAACGTGGAAGAAAGTTTATTTTACTAAAACTGTATTTGATAGTGAAAAGTCTTATCACTTCATTAAAATCGTCGAACCAACATTGGAAAATCTAAGCATGAGAGCTTGCGGAGCATTTCCGTATTTATACATTCAGAATATTGCGCAGAAGCCACTACTCACATTTCCCAAATTGAAGAACCTGGACTTAGCAAAAACACATGGAATTTTGCTTGATGTAATTTCAGAGAACTGTAAAACATTGCAAACCCTGAATCTGAAAGCAGTAACAATCAAAGGACCGATACAAAAAATTCTTGAAAACAATGTGGATTTAAAGAGACTCAATCTTTCACACTTCAGCTACAGTGAAGTGTTTCCTGATGAATTTAATTATTCATTCAAATTGAAATCATTCTGTTTCTCAATCAAGAAAACGACGAACGACGCCGACGACAGAATCCGCTTAGCGGATTTTCTGAAAAGTCAGGCCGAGTCGTTAGAAATCTTAAAGCTGGATGATTGGAACGGAATCGAAACATTGAAATTTTTATTTGGAATGCCAAAGCTGACCGAAATAACCATTGACATTAAAAATACCACGATAACAACTACTGATTGGGAAGATGTCACCTTACCAGAAAATCCCTTAATTACTTCATTCTATTTGACGGGTAGTGCTCACCTGGACGATTTCAACAAAATCTTCAGAATTCTATTCAATGCCATGCCCAACCTGAAGAAATATCCAAACATTTTCAGGCAATCGATGTTCTCATGTCCAGAATCAAATGTTTACCCATTCCAGATTGTTTTCCAAAAATCAAAAGAAATCGATAAGCCGGCATCATCTATGTAAAAGTGATTGAAAAAAGAAACAACATTAAGCCCACTGAAGAAAGATCCATATTTGAGCAATTCATATATGTATCCTCATGCTACAATACCCGTATAAGTTAATCACTTTAAGAAATTATAATAGCTAAGAATACGTTTGCATTTCTTAATTTTCATTTATTATTTTCCGTGAATTCTAAGCTCTGTGAAGCCACAGACTGTGGCGTTTTCTTATCATTAAAATTTGCATTCAACTAAAATAATTTTTGTACAGTAGTTATTTGTGGCGATGACGAATGACTAGATAAGGATAAAGTAGGTGTATCATCAAACAAGCTTGGACTACTAATCATTAATTCGGCATCTAATGGCTGTGCTCCTGCGAGGATGTCTTGAATTTCATCATCATTTGACTCATTCTTGTCCAATGGAATTAATTTATTTCTTGCGTATTGCTGCCTTGGCAGGCTGTTTTTGCAAATTATCTGGTTTTCGTCCAACTCCAGATGCCTCCCCCACATTTCCTCTGCTATCCTTTTGTTCAATTCCCCCTTTTGTGATTGGTTTTGTTCGTGGGAGGACTTTCTTTGGTGATGGTGGAGCTGGTGATAGCTGCTTTGGTGGTGCACTGATTGTAGCGGGTCCTTTATTGCCAGTTGGCGATGGGGTTGTTGTGGGCACGGGAGAGACTGCTTGACTAGTTGGGTTGCTTGTTGGACTGGGTGACTTCTGTTGCGGCTCTTGGATGCTTTCTCGTGACATTTGTCGCGATTGGATATTTCTTGAGATTTCTTCGGGAGATTCAGATTTTTCTCGTGCATATAATTGATCGCGAGATTGCTGTCGCTGCTGTATGTTCTTAACGATCTCTTCGGTTGATTGCTGTCTAGGAGGACTTTCCCGTTTAGGTGGTGTACTTCGCTTGGGTGTTTCTGGCTCAATGTAGGATCTTTGCTCAGGTATGTAGTCCTTTTCAGGAGACTGTCTTCTTGAGTCAGTTGACTGGTAATTTTGCTGTTGTTGCTGCTGCTGCTGTTGTTGTTGTTGCTGCTGCTGCTGTTGTTGTTGTTGCTGCTGCTGTGGCTGTTGCTGAATAAAGACTTCTTTTTCTGGAGATTGGCGTCGAGATTCGGATTGCTGGTAAGGTCTTGGCTGTTCCTCTTGGGTGGAATAGTATTGGGAGTCATATTGGCTAATTGGTTCTGGTGCAACGTTACTGGAAATGTATTGTTCTTGTTGAGGTTCATAGGTTGGAACTGATGAAACGTAGCTTGATCCCAAGTTTTGTTGAGGCTGGTCATAGGTTGTGTACTCTTGGTTTGTTGGTCCGTAATTATATGGCTGTTGATAGACGGGCTGCTGGGGTTCATATGCTTGCTGTTGAATATAGGATTGCTCGTCAGGTATTGGTTCTTGGTATTGCTGTTGTCTTTGGTATCTGTCATCATAAACGGGACTTCGCGATTCAACCATTTGTTGTATATTTTGTGATTGCTGTCCGTATTCATCGTTGCGGAAAGTGACACTAGGTTTTCGAACTTGGATGCTGGGTTCAAATGATGACTCGTCGATTCTAGTAGTAATGAGTGG
Organism: Propsilocerus akamusi; assembly: GCA_018397935.1. Taxonomy (NCBI): domain Eukaryota; kingdom Metazoa; phylum Arthropoda; class Insecta; order Diptera; family Chironomidae; genus Propsilocerus; species Propsilocerus akamusi. The sequence goes on along the minus strand of CM031468.1, from coordinate 24,758,627 downwards.
TTCTGGTTGTCGATAGATTGGCTGCTGTTGTTGGTATTCTGTAAGTGATCTTTGAGAATCATTTCTTGAAAGACTTCTTTGCTGTCGCCAGTCAGTTGGTGAGTCTGGAGCAATTTCTTGCTCTTGTGTGTATAATCTCTGTTGAGAGGATGCGCGAGATAATGGTCTTGAACCGGGCCTTGAATTTGATCGCGATCCTTGTCGCGAGCCGGACCTTGAGCTTGGTCTGGAATCTTTACGTCTTTCATATTCGGTTGGCCCATAGTCGATAGGTTGCTGCTGCTGTTGTGGTTGTTGTGGTTGTTGCTGCTGCTGTTGTGGTTGCTGCTGCTCATAGCTGCTGACGACGTTTGCCGGATATGATCCGTTAGATGAGACATATTCAGTGGGTCGTGCTGCTCGATTCCAGTCGTTTGAATCGATTCGTTGTTGTTGCTGCAGTATGTTGGAAACTACAAGTTTGTGATAGAAAATATTCATTATGAATTCGTTTTAAGTATTTCCTAAAGAAATGAAATCATGAACGAAAAATCTTGTTGAAATTTTTTTCATGGATTCTGAATGATCTTTTTGTGGAATGAATGCTTGATAGATGTTTGTGAATGGTTTTGTGTCAATTTCAATGTTGAATTTTGGGAATATTATGAACTGAATTGTCATGAAATTTTTGAAAGAGATTTGCGATTTACCTTGCTGTGGTTCGGTATATGAAGAGGGTTCATTATAGTAAATCGGTTCGTCATCGGCATCATTAACGTACTTAATGGAACTTGATCGAACTAAGGGCTTTGACGACGGTGAAGTCGTCAATGTTTCTTTATAATTTAAATTACTACTAGTAGAGTTTTCATTTGCAATTGAATAATTATAATTAGCGTTATCATCTACAATGTGCTCGGGCTGTGAGATAGTTGCATTGACATTAATATTTTGTGGAGAAGAATGATTTGAAGAATAAGATGGCTCAGCATTTGATACTACATAATTTTCTTGAGCACTTTCATCATACGTATAAGAAGTTTCTGGCTTGATAACATTTGCAGAAGAGTCAATTCGAGTTGTTAAAAATTCAACATTAGCTTGAAGATTATTTAGTTCCTCCCTTTAAAATATTAACGGAATCATTCAGTTTGAAAGGATTATTTTTTGTGGAATTCAGGAATGGAAAGAAATAGAGAAGAAGAAGAAAAGCACACAATTAGTTAAATAAAAAGAAATCACCACACTACCTTGACATCATTTAAATAATTAACATTATTAGCTGATGCTGTACTAGAACTAGAGCTTGTGGAATTTACAAATCGCTCTGGAGATTTTTGTTTGTAACAATTCCACAGCTTTTTCAGGCGATCCATTAGTTCCTGATTGATTTGTCTTAGCGCTTGCTTTTCACTTCTAGTTTGTGATTGAAATAATAAATTAATGGAAATGTTGAATTTAGTTTTGAATTCGAAAACCACACTACATTATTGTGCATAAAATCAGTAAATACTACTTAACTACCTAGACAACTTAAGCTATTTATCATAACTCTAATTTCGCTTCCATCGAATATTCGTTTAAAAGCTTAAACGTAAATCGAGGATTTCTTTGAAGGGTTTGAAGGATAATTGTTGCTATATTTGCATCGCTTGTATGCTTGTTTACTCGCCGCTGACATCTTAATTGCTTCAATGTATGCTTGTTTGGCATAATCAGCACACAATGTAGTGCCACCAACGTGCATATGATCGTATTCATCGGGCGTCTTTCCTTCAACTTTTCTTATTTTTGCATCACTAACAATTTTACGTAAGCTGTAGTCGTGAATCGAATCACAAAAGTTCTCATCTTGGAATCTCACGTGTCTCTTGCAATGTCTTTTTTTTTATTTGTTTTTGAAAAGAGAAGGAAGAGACAGAAAGAAAGAAATCACATTTTACACACAAATCTTCGTGAAATGTCGACAATAAAATTCCAAAATTTGTGGTTTTCGAACGATAAGAAAATAATAAAGTGCTCAAAATATTTTCGATAACATCATGCATGTGATAACAGCCAAACTACAAGCTTCACTTTAATTTGAAATAAACTCTTAAATTTTAAGTTTCTTTTACTTATGCTTCATTGAAGTGTCTTCGAGCTTTTGTGTCAAATTTTTACATTGATCGGTTAGTCTTTCCATGAGTTGTCTTTGTTCCGAAATCATGCTTTCAAGTTCTTGGACGTTATTTGCTGCGAAATTAAGTTGAATTCATAATTTAAGTGCAAGCAAACACACACAAAATAAATTTTGAATTGATAGCTCGCTCATGGATAAACTATTGAAGTTTTTATGTTTTAGACATCGATAATTTTTTTTTTTTAGGAACAATAATAGTTTACAGACAGGACATTTTTAAGCCAGAAACAGAGAGAGAAAGAGAGAGAGCTACATCAGCTAATAAATCTTCAATAGCTTACCAATTAAACATTAATGTTTTAAAATAGTTTAATTTAATTTTTTTGTCGTTTAAATTTTGTACAGATCCCAACAAATAATGAAATTTCATGAACTCACCATGCTTCTCTTCCATCTCAGCAATGACTGTTTTTATATCTTTTGGTTTATGATCGCGATCGATGTCACCCAATGCAATCTGTTAAAATGTAAAAACAGATCAAGAATTAATTATTAGGAAATCAATTTAAAATTAATTCCATGCCTCTTTTTCCAAGTTTGAAATTTGATCGCACAAGCGCAAGTTTTCACGTCTCGAATGCAACAAATCTGCATCAGCTCGATCCAAGCGTTGACGCAATGAGCTGTTCTCAGCATTCAAACGTGATATTTCAGCTTTTCCTTGACGATCACTTCTTTCGAGTTGCATTCTATTTAGATATGAAAATTAGTTTAAATAGCTTTAATATCTTTCAATCATCTGAAAAACGTTACCTGAGTGACGTAATTTCCTGTTCAAGTGAATGTTTCTCGGCATTAATTTGAGTCATGTCAGACAGGTGTGAAGTTGTTTTCATCTTTATTTCTGTCTTCAGTTCTTCAATTTGATTATTTTTCGATGACAAATCGCGTTTGTAATCGGACTCAACACGCTTCATGCGTTCTAAATCAATCTGAAGTTTCGATGAATGCTCCCATTGTGAAGTTAAATCACCACCAAGCTGATCAACCTACAATATAATATTTACCTATGTCAAATATTCTTCATAATAAAAAATTCAACAAAGTACTTGATATGTATAGCGACGATCTGAATTTGCTCTTTCTTCTGCAATGCGCTTTGCAGTTTCAACTTGTAATTCTCTCATACGTTCATGTTGTCGTTCCAATTCATCCTAAGTAAAAGTTTAAATATTTTGACAAATTTTTGAATGAAACGCAATATGCTACTGACCTTCAACCGACGTATTTCAATGTCTGCTTGTGTTCGTTCGAAATTTGCTTGTTCAGCCATGTCTCGACTGCGTTGTGTTTTCGAGAACACATGGGCGTCATGCTCTTTCATATCCGTGATCTGCTTCTGAAGTTTCTTGACCATGTCTTCGAGCGATGTTTTATCACGTTGTAGATTTTCAACTTGTTTCTTATAAGCATCTGAGCAAGAGCTGTCGACAGCTGAGTCATTGCCAAATGCACGTTTGCGTTTCAATTCGGCATTTTCATCAGACACCTTTTTATAGTCGATATTAGTTTGTGCCAACTGTGCTTCGAGTTCACTTATTCGGGACTCGAATAAAATATTTGGCCCTGAAGTTGCCGTAAATTTTGTTGAACGAACAACAGTTTGAATGTCATCGTTCTCGCCAGAATATTTTGCACGCTCTGTCAAGATTTCATTTTCATTCACGACATCTTTGACTTTTGTTATGAGAGTTGAAAGTTCATCCTTTGAATGAAATATCGTGAAATGAAATGCGTCAAAAGACTCAAAAGCAATTTTGGCCACTCATATATTTCCTTACCCTGCAAAAATTTGATTCTTTTTCCAATTGCTCAATGTACGATTCTTGCTTTTCGATGAAATTCAACAATTCACTTGGTGGTTGAGTATTACCTACCGGAAGTAAAGCATCCGATCCATAATTTCCCACTAAAACAATTAGAATAAATATTAAAACATGTTTGCTGACAAAAATCAGAATGTGACCTACTTGGAACTGGCAAATTCGATGACGTCATCGACGGCTTATGATTATACGATGAGATAGTGGAATGTGCTGAGTATGGCTTATAAGGAAAGTACTTTGAAACTTCCTTAATTGTCGGACGCTCAACAATTGTATTCTGATCAGTGTCAGTTTCATCATCGGTAACAGATTTAAAGATCGATGAAGTTGACGAATAGTACTTTGCTGCGCTATATGAATCAGCCAACATACATTTTAAACGTCCGATGGCATCACGATAAGCATGATCAGAAAAATCCAAAGGTTTCTTCTTGATCATTGCTGTTGACGATGGATAATTATATTGCGATGGATTTGGAGTTTTATTCAATTTGCTCCTGCAAAATGGAAAAAAATATTTTAAATTATGTAACTTCAAAAAATAATTCACAAATTTCTCTTCAAAATTTTCAACTTGACGATCACATTTGAGCAAATATTTTTATCACAATTTACTTTTCAGCAGTTTCATTCATCGATTTATTGCAATCTTATAAAGTTTACGATCCGATTTCTTAATAAAATCCACTAAAATTTAAGCAATATCCTTACACAACAATGCGCACCATTTGTAAATAAACAATTTTTGTCTGTCGTCTGTCACCTGGCAACCTACACCAACTTTAATAATACTTTAATATAGAACACGAAACAAGCATAAAGCGATAAACAAAAACATACAAAAACATAAAAAGCCCACGCAAATTTGTGAATGAATTTGATTGAAGGGGGTTCGTTAGTCGCGTGACACTGAACTCGATCGGCATTTAAATGATAATTCATTTTGTCGTTTTCCTTCTTATTCGGGCATTTAATGTACCTTTAATGTCTAATATCGTATTTATTTCTTGCGCAAAATCCTAATTCGATGTTTATAATTTACTACATTGTAGTAAAGTTAGTTCCTTTAATGTCGTTTATTGTCTTTATTTTACCATTTTTATGTTTATTATGATCAAGGTGAGATTGTTGCTGTTTTACAATGCTGCATGATATTTATTGGTTGTAACCTAAATTTAGAATTTTCATGTTGAAATCAATTTCCAATATAAATGATTTTCCACAAATTTATTCCTAATTTGCAAAACAAATTGAAATAAATTTTCACACGCTTTTCAATTGGCAAACGGAATCAAAATCCGCATTTCTCTTCCTTTTGTTTCAACAAAATTGCAAATAAAAATCAAATTCATGCTCTATAAAAATTCGAAATTCATCGGACGGTGATCGATTCCGTGAAAAACTGAAATTTTAAAAGAATAAATAAATTCAGGATTCGAGAAATATCCTTTCGATTAAATCGATATCCTTTTTTTTCGTTAGTAATGTAAATCACGACATAATTTTTCTTCTTTCTCGTTTATTTAGTTGAACATATTTCAATGAACTTTTCAACCACACCCAAAATTAATTTTCTATTAAATTTTCATCGGAATGAAAATCATCACATGCCTTAATTTCATCCTTCGTCCTTTATTACTATGACCACTAACGAAGCTATCCTTGTCGGATTCTGGTTCCTTTTTGAACTTATTTAATTGCTGCAGTTGCTTTTGTGTCAAATAGCTCAAATATCCTTGATGTGTTGGACTTTTGATTGATGCCCTTGAGGTTAATCCAGTTGTAGTTTTCATGATAATATCACTTTAATCCGTTTTTGGTTAATCGTTTTAAATCCTTTCTTCTAGGATTTTTTTTTCACTCAACTTTCACCATTTCACTTTTATCACTTTTTCACTAGAACCGTTCGCAACAAACAGAAACTAAACCATCAGAACATTGCGCCTTTTATAGGAATTTTCGCAGCACCGCGATGACACGGAATTGTCAGTGTCTTCAGCAAATCGTTATTCTGACATGAATTTTCCACAGCAACCACCAAAAGTTTATTTAATATTTGTGCGATGGAAATGTGTAGTAATTCCCTCCTCACCAACAAAAACTTTTCTTTAACCCTTTTGACAACTTCAACTTGAAGCTCATCGCAGGAAGAGCTTTCTTCATGCCTTGGCGATGGCACTGAAAGTAAACATTTTCTTTTGAACCAAAATCAATTTGCGTGTCTGATAGCAATTTGCAGAACATTTTTCTTTTCATTCGATTGTTTTATCCTGTATCAAGTAAAAGCTTCGTGGTGATAAATCAATGTGATTGTGATTTCAGTTGATAAAAGACGAATCAGTGAATAACAAAAAGAAGAGAAAAAAGTTTCAGCACAACTGAAAATATCACCACCTAGTGAAGTAATCATCGCATTCGCATATCATCATAAATCAACAACAAAAAAAAAAAACTGGGACATGAAAGTTTTTATTGTGCTCGCAAATATGTGAACACAAAGTCGCATGTGACAGTCGGTTAACAAACCATAAAAATCATTATCGATCGGATCCTTACGCAATAAGGAATTTATAGGGAATTCATTTGATTTACATATAAAGTTTTTTTATTTTTATTTCTTATGAAAATATTCCAAAAAAAAAAAATTGTTATCAGGTAACAGCAACAACAGATTTAGATAAGAGCAAGAAAAAAAAATTAAGATACAAATCTTGCTAAAACTTGCGGAAACATCCATTGTTGATTGAGTTATGTCAAAATTCTACAGCTGCTAAACAAAGTTCGATTTGCACGAAAATCGGAGTGTTTGCTACAAATGATGACGAATCGCAACCGAAAAAGCTTCCAAGTATTTTATTATTGTATTTGAAGATGAATTTTTTTTTGCTGGGTATTCCCACAAATTCACAATCATTTTTTTACGAAAACTTATCTATGTAGCGAAATGCAATCGTATTTTGCTAAATCGCAATAAAAAAAGGAAATTACGTAATAGCACCGACATTTAGATAAGATAATAAGCATATATTTGTAAAACTGGTTATCAAATTTTTTTCTAGTAGATCCTGTCGAACATGAATTCTCTTTTTGACCTTGGTACTTTTGAGGTCTAATATATTTTTTCAAGTCGTTTTAAGAGCATTTAACATTGGATGACATTGTGCGAGATGAAATTTCATAATTGTCAACTGAAATTGAAGCTGAAAAGTTTTTTTTTTTAGGTTTTTATTTTTATTTTATCAATTCAATATTTACTTAACCTCGTAGTCGTGGTATAAATCATTTTATGGTGTCGGCGCAAACCCTGCTGCAATACAAGCAGCCATGCATATGCCTAAGCCAGTGTTACAACCGATTATGACGGCTGGTATCCCAGTTCTATTTAAAAAATGAATCAGACGAGAATGGAGATGCTATTGGGAAACTCACCCGGCAGTAACGGTTCCAAAAGTGAAACCAGCTGCTGCATAGCAGGCTACTACAACTGCATTGCATCCAGTTTGGCAGATTCCATAAGCGAGCGGTCCCGCGATTGTCGACGAGACCAATAACATCAAAATAATGGCACTCAGCTTCATTTATTTACTTTTGTTTCAGCGTTAGGAGCTTCAATGACAACGAAACACAGAAAATATTGCAAGACGATGTGACCAACTCAAAAAAATCGTTCCGACTGATTCGCTGTGCAAAAATAAGTGTGGGAATGTATAAATAATGTCAGCGTATTCCAAAAATATCCTCTCGCTGTTAGGTTCTCGCCATTCCCTCAGTAATCTACTACATACTACCACTTAAATGTTACTTCATTTATGAAAAGTCCCCTCATATAAACTGCGTAGCCAAATGAAGTTATTTTTTTTTTTTTTAATTCTGTATTGGACTCTGAACTTTTTCTAATATTTTACATAGAGTTTCGGCTAAATAATTAATTTCAATTGGTCAAAAATTTTTACAATAATTGCACCGCTTTTAAAGTTCATTCGTCGTAATCTTACATTTAATAAAAGCATCGAAATTGGTCATTCTAATGATTTTTTAATTTTTACGCAAACCCTGCTGCATTACAAGCATTCATGCATACACCTAAGCTAACATTGCAGGCGATTATGGCGGCTGGTGACAGTGACAATTCCAAATGTAAATCCAGCTGCTCCAAAACAAGCTACCACAGGACAATTGCAGCCAGTTTGACAGATTGCAATTTGGGACATTGTGGATGATACCAAAAGTAGCAAAATAACATTTCTCATTTGATTTTTATATAGTAACATCATTAAATATTGAATGAGTTGTGTACGAACAATTTGAAATGTTTCCAACGAATGAAAACATTGAACAATGCATTTGACAGGTATTTTCTTTCGAAGCTTAAATTTGCTTCGGTCGGTACTTTTTCCGATATCGAGTTTATATCTTATCTATCACTGCTAACTCCATAGTACGACTTTTCCTCGACTTTTTATTACGAACGTCATTTGAAAGTGTCTGAACCCTTAAAGAATTGAATTGAAAGTTTCGATAAAATCAATTAAAAACAGAACTTCACAGGTACGTTACTGATTTATTACTTATCACCCAGAATAGCTTGAATACATGCATTTAAGAATGAATTCTTTTTTATGTTTATGTATGAGACAGAATTGGCTTTTTGACTTTTTCACGCTTGAAGATCACTCGCTAACTCTAATAATCAATGCTATTTAAGTAGACACTTGATAAAAGTTGCATGATAAGCCACTTTATAACATAAATTCAAAAGTTATGTAGGTGGCAGGTCAGCAAGCAAAAATCAGCTCACTTTAAAAGCAATATGGTGGGAGTGCTACAGAGATCAGAATTGAGACAAAAGAATAATCAAATTGCTTAAAAACTTGCTTTTGTTTAAAAAAAATTTCAATATTTTCGTTAATTGAGGAAAAAGTTGCAGTTAAAAATTACGAAAATTATTTTTGTGCTATTTTAATACTTCCAAATTCGAATTATTTCCAATCAATCATGAATAATCATAATGTTTGAGCTAATTCAATTAAGAGCTTTGTTATATAGACGCGTTTATAAGTCACGCTTTGGACACAACAATCACGCGCTAATCCGCATGTTTCACAATCAGTTGAAAAATGTTTTCGGTAAAGAACGTCAAAAGCGCAAATATCAACAAAATAAAAAAAAAGTTATGCCGCCAATTTGCGGTTTGGTAAATGAAATTTTTATTGTGGGAACTTTAAGATTTAATTAAAATATCAAAACGATTCAAGAAAATGGAACATTTAGTTCGCCTAAAGATTGATGGAAAAGCGGCAACAAGAGTTCATGATCAGAAATTGAATTAATTATTTTGATTCGCGTCAATTGCTTTTTTTATAGTAAGTGCGTTTTGTCATAGTTTTCAAGGCTGCATTTTATTTGTGAATTGATGTAATTTTATTTATTTAATGCGATGAGGCTCAAAGATCATGGACTTGAACAATTTCGGTGGAAGCAACAATGACAAAACATATTTAAACAATTTCTCTGAAATTTTCTGCTATAGCGACACGATCTCGAAAACTCACTGAGAGCTGCAAGCAACATGAATGAATAAATATTTTTTTTTCTTATGCAAATTCTCTCTCAGATTATTCACTCGCAAGGAAAACAAAAACAAAACATTTTTATGCTACGAAAATAAATTTCTGTGATGTTGAATGAAGACAACGCATTAAGTGCTTGAATTTTGAGTGAAGCAGACCGTTGCTCTTTTATTGTTCATACTTATTTTATTTGTTGAGCTTAATTTAGTGAGAAATCGAAGATACAAAGTTTAAAAGGTAGTTAAGTGCATGGTAAAATTTATCACAATTAAATTAAAGTGACATAAATATCAATAATTTAAATTCGAAATTCACTTTTTTAATGAAATTTATTTATAAATTTATGTTTCGATATGTCAGGAATGAAAACTTTGCCTTTGAGATGCTTGCAACCAACGTAGAAAACTTGCAATAATTATGTGAATCAAACCATGCAAATAAGTCTAAATATGGAGCATAAAATTTCATTCCAATTGAATTAATGCTCGAGAAAAATTTTCCCACATGCATCATGTGCAGCCTAAGAAGAATGATGGTCATTGATGCAATAAAAATAATTGTGTTGCACCATTATTGAGTCATTTCACCTATTAACGATTTGGTAATTTCTTTTGTTATTACAGATCATGCTACTTTTAGGGATTTTTCTTGTTATTTGTTCATCAGTTTTTGGATTGGAGAATCCAATTCCATCGTCATTGTTGCATCCGCGAAACTTTAATCCGCATCCATATCAACAAGATGCTCGGACATTTATCTACCTAAAACAGTTATCTGAAAATGACCGTCAAGCAAAATATCTTAAGAATTTTCAAAAGTTTGTAATTATGAGAATTTTGCAAGCAACAATGATTAATTATCATATTTTACAGCACTGGTCCAATTCAGTTTCCCGCTGATACTTCTAGCAATAATATTAACAATCAACAGTTGAGTCAGCGAAGAAGACTTTCTGCAGTCTCGCACATTTTGGATAATCAAGCTCTCGTTCCTTATGAACATTTTGCTTTAAAAAATCGTCAGCAGCAAACTTTACGATATGCCGGAAATGTGAGTAGCTGACCAATTTCAGTTTTAATTGTGAATGTCAATAAATTGAACTTCCCTCACAGGATGATCAAGTTCGATCTATTTTCAACGCGTTAAATAAACATGGTCGTCGAGTGCAAGACAATGAATTCCAAGTAACGGCCAAACCGCCGCAGCAGGTTGATAGGAATCAGTATAGATTTGCATATTCAGTTAAAGATCGTCAATCAGGCGATGATTTTTCACATCATCAACAGCAAGAGAACGGAGCAGTTCAAGGAAGTTATAAAGTTCAACTACCCGATGGCAGGACACAAACAGTCAGATATACGGCAGATGATATCAATGGATATCGAGCTGAAGTTTCTTACGAAGATCATCAAAGTCTGTCCACGCAATTGAAGTCGCAGCCTCACAGACATGGAACCACGACATATGATTCAACTTCACAATACAATTACATCAAAGCACCATTAAATCAACATCGCCTTCGACCTATCGTAGTAACAACACCAACAGCTTATGACTGATATAAGTATTTTGTGTCAATAATTTATTAGAAATAAAGCTTATTGCACTTGAAAAATTGTTAGATCAATTGTCGTTTCTTAATAACTTTGAATCAATTAAGACATTAACAGAAAAACAGTAAATCAGAGAAATATTATTTCAGTTTTCATTGATCTTTAGGCCGTTTTTCTAGCAATCCGCATGCGGAATTTTTTTTAAGCCGTTTTCGAAATTTTAATTCAATTTTAGGAATCTCCGCCAATTGGCGGCAAAACATTTTTTTTTTACTATGCATTTACATTTTCAGCTGATTGTGAGTACACGAGGATTAGCACAATTAGCACGCGAATATTGTGTAAAATATAAGCATCGTATTGTCAAAATCAATGCTTTATATGTAATCCTAAATGCTTGCCTAAAGATAAAAACATCGTCTTCTGCTTCACGCACTGAGAACGAGTTAATTTTAAAATTTCGAGTAACGTGAGCTTTCTATCCCTGATTTTAAACCGAAGGTACGAAATTTGAAAATTCAAACAAATCTAAGCAGTCTGGGTAGGTACGTGAAATATCTGATGAAATGCGCCACAAAACAGAAGCATTTACCATGGCATTTACATAGATTACATAAATTTATAAATATAAATTAAATTTATGAAAATAAATACAAAAAACCTCGAGAAACCATAAAGACATTTTTAGGAAAATGTTTAATTTTTTAGCGGTTTTTGCGAAATTCGTAATACCGCGCAACGGTTGTTTTTAGTTTTTGAATCAATATCCGAGCTAATATAGTATACCGAGGGCATGTACGTTCCTACGAAAGTTGATTCCTCCTTTTTCTATAAATTGGTATTCCCACAAATTCACAATCATTTTTTTACGAAAACTTTTCTTTGTCCACATATTTAGCTATTTTTAAAATAATAATTTGTTATCTGAATTGATTAGAAATCCAATTCTGAGAAATGTAACTATCTATGTAGCGAAATGCAATCGTATTTTGCTAAATTGCAATAAAAAAAGGAAATTACGTAATTGCACCGACATTTAGATAAGATAATAAGCAGATATTTGTAAAACTGGTTATCAAATTTTTTTCTAGGTAGATCCTGTCGAACATGAATTCTCTTTTTGACCTTGGTACTTTTGAGGTCTAATATATTTTTTCAAGTCGTTTTAAGAGCATTTAACATTGGATGACATTGTGCGAGATGAAATTTCATAATTGTCAACTGAAATTGAAGCTGAAAAGTTTTTTTTTTTAGGTTTTTATTTTTATTTTATCAATTCAATATTTACATAACCTCGTAGTCGTGGTATAAATCATTTTATGGTGTCGGCGCAAACCCTGCTGAAATACAAGCAGCCATGCATGTGCCCAAGCTAGTGTTACAACCTATTATGACGGCTGGTATCCCAGCTCTATTTAAAAAAATGAATCAGACGAGAATGGAGATGCTATTGGGAAACTCACCCGGCAGTAACGGTTCCAAAAATGGAACCAGCTGCTGTATAGCAGGCTGCTGCAACTGCATTGCATCCAGTTTGGCAGATTCCATAAGCGAGCGGTCCCGCGATTGTCGACGAGACCAATAACATCAAAATAATGGCACTCAGCTTCATTTATTTACTTTTGTTTCAGCGTTAGGAGCTTCAATGACAACGAAACACAGAAAATATTGCAAGACGATGTGACCAACTCAAAAAAATCGTTCCGACTGATTCGCTGTGCAAAAATAAGTGTGGGAATGTATAAATAATGTCAGCGTATTCCAAAAATATCCTCTCGCTGTTAGGTTCTCGCCATTCCCTCAATAATCTACTACCATAAAGAAATGATATAGTCGGCTTAGGCCATTAAATGCGGTTACGTTTTCGATTTTTTTAGGGTTCTGCTATTTTACAAAGGATTCCAAACTAATTATGTAAAAAACTTTTAATCACAACATTTGTGATAACAATATTAATTTAATCGAATGCTATGATGGAATTGGCGACAACTCCTGCTTTCTTCAACCAGATAACTTATTAAATTTTAAAATAAAAATGTAACAAAATCACACGTATAAAACTGTTACAGTAAAAAATACACCCATTAAAATACCGTTATAACGAAATTCGAAATTAAATTTGAATCAATCACAAGCCAATAAACCGCCTTTGTAATAAAAGCTCAAAAAAAATAATTTATGTAAATCAATTTACATATAAACTAAATAAATATCGATCTAAACATGAGTCAAAATAAGTGTTTTTCTTGCGCCTACTACAGGAATCAGAAGAATGAAGGAAAGCGATTTTTTTACAAGTAATTAATCAAAACATTAATTTAGCCACAAAACAAAATAATAATTACTTCAAATAAATATTTCAGATTTCCACGCAACAATCCCGATTCCTATCAGAAATGGCTAGAAGCTCTTGAAATCAGTGAAAATTTTGAACGTGAATATTCACCACATATTTGTCAACAATGCTTCAAACCAGAGAATTTTTATGAGCAATATAGTAACCAGAGAAGACCAGCATTACTTCCTGACGCTGTTCCCATCAAGAAAGATGTAATACGTTTGAAAGATATAGGAAACCCTGAAAACTCTCTCGGTCAAGAAAAAGAAAATGTAGAAACAGCATTAAATATTGAAGAAAAAACTGTGGAAATCAACAACTTTAAAGACTTATGTTCATTCACAAACAAATGTAGCGCGAAGACTTCACAAAATGCTCTTATAAAATCTTCAGTTCTTTCTAAATTGAGACAAAAAATAGAAGTAAACTACACATAGCTCGCCAAAACTTAAAAAGAAAACAGTCTAAAATAGAGACAATTAAGAATGAGCTGAACAAAAAATTTGAAAGCTCGGCAAGTAAACTCTTTGAAGCTTCTGCTTTGAAAGTTCCAGGTGTGATTACTTTAAGTAAGAGATTTGAGAGCTAAGTAATTATAATAATACTTTAATTTTAGAATTTCTACTTGAACGCGCTCACAACAATTTTGAAAAAGGATTCATTTCTAAGAACAAATGCCCCGAACCATTGAAAATATTTGCCATCACTCTACACTACAAGTCACCAGCTACATATAGATATGTGCGTGAACAATTTTTAAATGCGTTACCGCATGAGGACACTCTTAAAAATTGGTATCGGGAAATAGAGTGTGAGCCAGGTTTGGTAAAAGAAGCATTTAACTTTCTCAAAAAGGAGTGTTGTAGCGAGCCGATGTTAGCAGCATTAATATGTGACGAGGTTCATTTGATGAAAAAAATCCAAAAACATGGAAATTCCGAACCTACAGGCTTCGTTGATCTTGGCGATGGACAAAAAAAGGAAATAATTGCTACACAGTCTTGGACTTTTTTGGTTAATTCACTTTCTACAACTCTTCATATTTCGCCTGCATATTATTTCATCCAGAGTCTAAATGCCAAAGAAAGATCGAAAATCATAGTTGATGTTATTAAAGAACTATATAAGTGCAATGTTGTTATTATCTCGTTAACTTGTGATGGTAATCCTCTTTGGGTGAAAAAAATTTAACTGACTTAACGGTTCTAATTCTGATTTCTTATTGATATTTAGGTGCACCAACAAATATCACTACGCTCGAACTTCTTGGAGCAAGTTTCGATTTAAAAAAATCAAAGGTTTGGTTTGACCATCCATGTGACCCATCGATTAAAATATTTGTCATTCTCGATGCAGCTCACATGATTAAACTAACTCGCAATACCTTACATGACGAGAAAGAATTACGTGATGCAAACGGTGGAGAAATTAAATGGGAACATTTGGTTCAATTACATGATTTGCAAACAGAAAATGGTTTGCATCTTGGCAATAGAATCCGGAAAAATCATATCAGTTACGCTGGTACAAAGATGAAAGTAAAATAATATTTTTAACTAAAATCATAAATCTTGTTAAAATTTAGATCTTAATATTTAAGGTAAAATTAGCTGCTCAACTTTTAAGTAGTTCTGCTGCCGATGCATTGCTATTGTGCAATCAAAATAATTGGATTAGGAATTGCGAATCTACAAGTGTATTTCTGCGTCAAATGGATGAAACTTTTGATATTCTGAATTGCAATTCGATTTACGGTAAGGGCCAGAAAGCTCCAGTCACATTGGAAAATATTGATGCGATTGAAAATCGTTGTCGAATTTTAAAAAAATACATTTTTGGCCTGCATAATGTCAAAGGGCAGCGACTGGTTGAGTCAAAACGGAAAACAGGTTTTGTCGGATTTTTCTTCGGACTTGATGTTGTTGTTGGCTTAGCAAGACAATTACTCATTGATACACAATTTCCATTGCCAAAAATACAATATTTTTTATCATACAAACTCAGTCAAGATATCCTGGAGCATTACTTTGGAGCACTTCGACAGAAAAATGGTTGGTGTACAGGTTTAACAGCACAATCGTACAAGGTAGCAGCAAAAGGAAATTTATTGCATGCAGAAATAAAGGTGAACACAGGAAATTGCTCGCTCTTAACTGGAAATTGCGTTCGTAAGCGATGTAATGGTAAATATTTTTATATAGATTTAAGCAACTAAATCAAAAAAAAAAATCTTTTAACTTAAGATGAGTTCGACGATCATAACAGTGCAGTTGATGATGAACTTGAACAACTTTTACAGAAACTGGAAGAGGACGAGTCTAATGATTTCAAGGAACAGGCAGTTGGTTATATTTCCGGATATGTTGCAAGTATGACCCAAAAGCAAATCTCATGCGAAGTTTGTAAATTCGCTTGCTTGGCAGAGAGTGATATGCCACATTCAACAGCTTTACTTTTGCTTGGAATGAAGTAAAGAGGACCGCTCCTGATTCCATCGCTTGATGTTACGAGAATATGTGCTCTCACCAACCAGCTAATCGAAAATATTTTAAGTCAGAGATCGTCCTTTATTCAAAATCCATATTTCATGTCTCATATAGGTCACATGCTACTTAAGAGAAAAGACATCGGCAAAATGTTTTCGTTTGTAATGGAAGAACACCAAGAAACAGGTCATCGAGAACATTTGATTTTCAAAATCGCCGAAAACTTCGCTAAGGTGAAGTATTTTCACTCATTGAGATTGAAAAATGAAGAAAACAACTTAAATATCCGTTCCAAATTTCATCGCTTGCCAATTTTTATGGGACAGTAGAATAAAGAAATGTTCTACATAATTAAAATAAAAACTAAACGTTTGTTTATCTTTTCATTTCGAATCCTCAACACCTATAAGTTCCGTCGTCAAAATATGGAGACATTATTTACGAACTTCACTAGAGTTCGAATTATTTTTCGAACGCGGGAAATTCAAAACAACAGGATCGATTGCATTACTTAAGAATTACGTTTAATTACGGCGAGAAACTGCTTGTGAATAAAACGGAAAAAAAGAAGATGATTTTAATATTTTTTTTTTTTAAATGCATAGATAATTAAACAAATTTATATGTTGTAAAAAATCAAACATCTACAAAAAACCTCGAGAAACCATAAAGACATTTTTAGGAAAATGTTTAATTTTTTAGCGGTTTTTGCGAAATTCGTAATACCGCGCAACGGTTGTTTTTAGTTTTTGAATCAATTTCCGAGCTAATATAGTATACCGAGGGCATGTACGTTCCTACGAAAGTTGATTCCCCCTTTTTCTGAAGTTTTTCACCCCTCAAAACGTGAGTGTTCCCATATTTTTGCTTCAAAATCGAGTTTAAACATTTTAAAATGCCGTGAAATTGTCCTGGAAATGCACGGCATATCTTGACGTAGTTCGATTCACAGAAGATTATCATTCAAATTGATCCAAAACACCTGAAAACTGAAAATTTGTGCATAAATATTTTTATTTTGTTTGTTCGCTTATTTCGGAGAAATGGGTTGTACAATGTATGTTAATTAACGAATAAATGTTTTATTGTTGCGATAGCAATCATCAATAAATAGAAACCAGAGATCCAATAAGCCATAATTATTGTAAGACAAATTAAATGATTTCTCTGTGAATCGAGGTTATGATTTTGGAATGTTTTGAACTTGGACGAAGGATAATATCAACCAGATTTAACTAGATTCCTATTGTTTCATTTTAGGTGAAAACTACTCATCATGCCAGGTGTAACTGTTAAGGATGTCGACCAAGACAAAGTTGTCACTGGAGTTGCTCAGTTCCTCAAAAAATCGGGCAAATTGAGGGTCCCAGATAACATGGATATTGTCAAGACATCAAAGTCAAAGGAGTTGAGTCCGAGCAACAATGATTGGTTCTATATTCGTTGCGCATCGATTTTGAGACGCATGTACCACAAAGGCCCAATCGGTGTTGGTGGCGTTAAGAAACTTTATGGCGATCGTAAACGTAATGGTGTCTGTCCATCACATTTCTGTCGTGCTGACGGAGCTGTATCACGTCGTGCTGTTCAAGCCCTGGAAAATATCAAACTGATTGAGAAACATCCAGAAGGTGGACGCAAACTTACAGCACAAGGCCAACGCGATTTGGATCGTATCGCATCCCAGATCTTTGTTGCAAATCGTATTGCCGCTAAAAAGGAAGCCGCTATCATTGTTCTCTAAATTCCATCGTCATCTTCCTGTCATTCTGAAGATGTGAATTTTCTGTAAGCATTAAAAACAATTTTTGTGAGAATAAATCATCAAAAGCTGGAAAATCTAAGCTAAAATCTCTTATAAACGGTTCCTGACCAAAAGCGATGATTATTTTCAGGGTTTTTCCAGATAATGCAGGTGGTTACTTATCCATTATTACTTAATTACCTGTAAAACCTTTTTGACCTTTCTACCTGTATCAGTTTCATTTTGGGAACGATAAAACGTCCTCTCACCATTCGAAATACCAGTTTCACTTCAAACGTCGTAGAGCTAACAACTATTTAGTAACTTTCTCAAATCTCACAGTTGAAAAGGAAAATATCATCAATATGCTATCACCAGATTCTCTCATCGATCCAGTTTTGTTCTTCCCAACAGAGGTATCGACTAAAATTTTCCGGTATTTATCAGCATGTGATATGCTACAAGCGTCTCTCGTTTCAACCGAATGGTACGATTTTATCGCCGAAACTCCAGCGTGCATGCGAAAGCTAAAAATCAAAATTGTCTGCACCTTAGAAAAAGACCTTTCTGAGGAAATTATTCACTTGCTAGCAAAGAGCACAAGAAAATATGAAAATTTCGATCTTTCGGGATATTTCGCCTTTTTCGAGGATAGTGCTCATAATATTTTCGCAGCACCAGGACGAAAATGGAAACGTGTGAGAGTGTCAAATATCAGTTTCACAACCACAACCCAGGCAATGGATTTCTTTGAATCCATCGAACCAACAGTTGAAGAATTGCGTATGAGCTCCGTTTACATTAGCGAAATTTATCATGAAGGATACAATCGAAACCTTATGTTTCCGAAGCTCAAGAAGCTATATGTAAAACATATTCAAACGGTTTTGTATCATGAGTGCTTTCAGAATCTTAAAAATCTTGAATACCTTTCCATCTGGTCGAGCGATCAAACAGTAGCTTCCCTCGATTCATTGATTCATTTGCTGAAGACAAATTCAAAATTGAAGCGATTGGAAATTTCTGGCAGTGTTTTCAATCAAATTATGTATCATGACATAATCGATGAACTGACATTTAAATTGGAAATTCTTACAATTGATCATGTTTATCGTGTGACTCCTTATCACGAAGTCATTCAAGCGAATTTTACAAAGTTTCTCTGTCGCCAGCGCTCATTACTGAAGCTTTCGTTGCGAGACTGGATGGGAATGGAAACGATGAAAACAATTATGCGCATGGAAAAATTAAAGGAACTAAATCTTCGTGGAATTGGTAACTCATTAGGAGATAACTGGGAAAATGTTATTTTGACCAGAAGCTTGAGCATAAAAGTGGTTCATTTTTACGAAGCAACCGATTCCACGATGCTTAAAACACTCATCTCAGCACTACCCAACATTACTTGCTTCATAATTAACGAAATGCATTCAGAAGTTTTCCAACATTTGGCAGAAACGGCAAAGAAAATCAGAATACTTTCAGTTGGATCGCTAATTGTAGATGAAATATCAGGTCCTAATGTTTTTGCCAGTCTGAAGCGTTTAATTGTTTTTCGCTACACAAAGGAACTTTATGACTATATTGATAACAATCCAACGGAAAAACGCAGTCAATTTGAAAAACTTTTGGTACAAATATTCTAAAATGATGTTTCAATTTTCTCATTGTTTGTAAATAAATCTGATAGATAAGTTCAAACTATTAAATATCTTATCGCTTGTCTGAAAAAAATAAATAATTACTAAATAAATGTCAAGATAGAAAGATTGATGTTTTCAAGTTTTTCGGAATTGTTATTTGTATGTTATTTGTTTCTCCGCACACCGTTCCGAACATAGTTTGTATCATAAGTAAATCTATAATAAACAACATTTTAGCAATAGAAATTATAAACATTTATTTCTTATCTCATAAACTTTAGTTAAATAAGAAACACAATGTTTACGATCCACAATGTCTTCGACACGTATGCCGAATGAGTGACAACTGAAAATAAGCTGTCGCTAATAACAATCCATCTCACGAGGGATAACTAACATTAAGCCAATCATTAAGCAGAACGTTCTTGTAAGCCACATTTAGGTGATGTGTCGCTCGGGAACTCTCTGCATTATAAACAAAAGCTTAAACATATAAGGATCGTCTTACATTTACATGGTGAGAGTTCTCTCCCAACTTTCTGTTTTGAATAATAAGAACAAATTAGAAAATAAAACGGTCATTATTATTACAACTATCAACCAGAGTTTATCATTTTTCCTAATGTTACCAAGCTACTGCGGCAACATTAGATCTGTTTTGAGAACTTTTGTGATTGAAGTTCAATAATTGAACACCTCCTGCTTTTAGAGGCGTTTATTAGATTTTCTGAATATTTTCATTGTTTGTACGTAAATAAAATGAAAGCTAATAAAGACCATTTCTTAAATGTCTATCATGATGCTTACTTAGTTAATTAACAAATATATTTCCAATGTACACATCTGAGAAATCACCAGCGGCAAAAGTATTACTTATGTTGACGGTTAATATATTTGTTTTTCTTGCTCGTCTTTTATCGTACACGCTCGAGAAAAAAAATTAAATAACTGCTCTATTTTCACCACATCCTCGGAGTTAAATGTCAATGAAATTAGTATTTATTACGTGCTTGAAAGCATAGCTTTTTCTCAATCCGAATGAAATGTATTTACTTTAAGAAATACTTCGCAGGGAAAACAGTTCCCAAGATATTTTCCTAATCAAAGTATTAAACGTCTCAGCATTTTCTATTTTATTTCATTGTCAGTCAGGCAAGGAGAGATGAAGAAATACAAATTGAATGAATCAAATAATTAAGTTCCATTCCATTTCTTTTTTTTGATCAATTGATAAAATAAAAATGCTGAACCATTTAAAGCAACATTCACGTCTAGATAAATATCAAAACAAATTTTATCATAAATTTTGCTATCAGCATGGATGGAATAAAGCTTTTTTCCGGAACGTCGCTTTAAAGAGTACGCAAAATATGTGAAACAATGCATGACAAATTGTCAACATCGTTGTGATTAATAACATATAAGTAGCTCTGATAGAAAATATCTTTTGTATTTATTTATGTCATGAGAGTGTCAAAGAGTGACTTAGAGAAGAAAGCACCGAAAAATATTCTCAAGGTTACACAACTCCTCATTTATTGCTGGTATTTTGTTTACAACACGTGCAGTCGTTTTTTGTCATTATTGTTATGTAGTCTATTTAATGCGTATTTAAAGCAACTTTCGAAAAAAATAGAAAAAATAAATAAATCTTGTTCACAACTATTGCATTTTCATAATGTTGAGATGAGAGGCTTAACATCTCTCAGAGATATATCTAATTTATTAAGACATCCTTAGGAAATCTCTTTAAGATCAAAAAGCTCTCTGGATAATGATTTTGAATGACTGTCTCATTAGAAAGCTTTCGTGGAAGCGAGAAAATCATGAAATCATTTTCTTAGCTTTATTCCTCTGAGCTTTCTTTATATGTAGTACAATTACATAGCAAATGCTCTCTAAACAATGAAGTTAGAGTTAGCAAAAATCTCATCTTTAGGAATAAAATAGGTTTATATTTTAATCTTGAAAATTTCATAGCATCAGATTATACCATGGATGAGCTTTCGAGTGAAATCGAAAGATCAAGACAAGCTTCAGGATGATTCAAGGATTCATTTACGTTTTACAAGCTCCATGGATAATCTCTGTCAAATCCAATATATTAAATGAATGACACAAATCCTATATATTTTAATCACTAATTCAGCGTATTTATTTAAATTAATGAATTAATTAATTTGTTAAATTCATGAAATTTAAAATGAAATTAACAAAAATATAAAAAAAATTTTAAAATTGAGGCTTGTTTTGAAAACGAGTACTTAATTTTTTTCGCTCTGCCACCAGCGTGCCAATGAAATGCGAACGTTGATCTGTTGATCTGCGTTAAATGTTATCAGTGTTGTTCTTCGTCTCATGTCCATCACAGATTGTTATCATTCTCAGGTAACATCATAAATTGCTGAAGCGAGACGCAACTCTGAAGTTGAGGAACTTTTTGAATGCCAGTTACCGATGAGCTCTGAAGCTGCAATTTAATGTTTTTAATTTTCCAATTGTTATCGGAGAATGGATCCCGCATAAGCCCAAAAACTGCCTCAAAAACGCCCAGCGATGAATCGGATGAATGAAGAGTGCCACATGACAAAATCAACACGAGACCATGAAGCTCCATTCTTGAAAGGAAAATTAAAAATATAAAGTAGTTGCACAACTAAAAAAAATCGTTTTTTGTCTACTCACTTTCCTCGTGTTCCTTCATAAGTAACATTTGGATTAAAGTAGAAACTGAATTGATTTTTAATTGTATAAAGCAAATTGAGTACTAAACGTGATGTTATGGTGGAATCTTCCTTGATGTCACCAGAACTGTCCACCATGCGAACAATGCATGTGCAATCATTCCAGAAGTCATTCAGTTGAATGAGATTATCATTCAGATTCTTAAAGAACCAGCTACTGAAGTTACGGGACATGATGTTGATGGGAAAATCCTCAGATTTGTTATGTGTTATTGTGACATTTTCGGGTGGTGCCAACGACTGATGCGGTTGTTGAATAACACCACCATTCTCTGTGTTCCTCCAGTATTCGATTACTTGTTCCACCAATGACGTTTTCGTAAAGTTGTTATGTATGGGCACATTATTATCAGTAAGGTATTTGAGTAAAATTTCCTTCGAAACAGCTTTACGGTTTAGAATGCTTGAAACGGATTCTGAATGTAATAAAATGATCTTGTAAGCATCTAAAATGAATGAAAATTTCATTAGTATGCTTAATATTATTTCACAATGACATCATTCACCATTAATGCTCAAATGTGTTAAAGTATTCTTGGTCAGCGTCTTTGCAATTGAAATTAGTTTCTTTTCATTGTCAGGATGATGTTTAAAGAATTCCATCAGCCTTGAGCCTTCGTAATCACTTATGAGGGACATCTTTGAGTTATTTTTGAATACTTTTTACATCAAAATAGGTCCAATGGCACGCGGGGAAGTATTTGAAGCAGTCGCTTTCTTTTATTTCGTTTCCTTCTTCAATCCAAAATTGATTTTTCTTCGTGAAACTTTTTTTGTTTATTTTTTTGTCGTCTTCAAAGCTGAAATCTTTAGAAATGGGCATAGAATTTCGATTTTATTTACTTTCTAAATGTTTAGCATCTTTTTCACGGAGATGCAAGAAAGTTATTCTATTTGACTGTCTGTTATAAAATTTATAGCGATTGAATTCGTGATACATATAAAATCATAATTTTTTCGATGTTTCACTGACTGCTGAACATTATATTTAGAGCTAAGCAATCCAATATTAGTTCTCGTTTCAATAAGATCGTTGTCGAATATTCCAACTAAACGCAATTTTAAGCATTTCCAAACTCTGACATTGAAATTGAATAATATTTTTACGGGCCGCAATCAAGAAATAAGGTAAATTAAATTTCAATAGCATTCGGAGGATGGCTTACAGGATAATATCGACAGTATGCAGTAAGAAGCTTGACAAGACATTGTTGTATGGGCTGAGAAACACAAGTCTTGTGAATTTGAAAGTAAATACGAACAAGAAGCATTTTCCAGTGCTACATATTTCACAATTCTATTCCGCCTTTGCAGCTCAAACATGATTTGGCATTTCTTACGCGCAATAATGAGCGACTTACATTATTTGAGGCATTTCTCAATCATTGGCGTGTATTGACATCCAGTCAGCCACCAAAAGGATTGGAAAAAGATGTCAAACCCCCAAAGCCGGAATCATCATCAACATCAGAAGAAAAACAATCTAAGTCCGATGATGCAACAACAAAGCCTCCACCGTCAACAACAGCATCAAAGTCATCATCAGACGCAAGCAAACCTCCTCCCGATTGGAATTTTGGAATGTTTGGACCAACAGCTGGCCCGAAAGGTAGCAGTCAACAGGGGCAAGGACGGCCAATTGGTGGCGAACAGCAGCCAGATCAAACTCGAATGCTTATTTTCGGAGCTCTCGGTTTTGTTGCATTTGTTGGTGCGCTTACTTACATTGAAATGGGCTATAAAGAAATATCTTGGAAAGATTTCGTAAATAGGTCAGTAAAAAAATGTCTATAACTGTCATATCTTATTTACGGCTTATTATTGTTATTTTTTTGTAGCTATCTGACACGAGGAATTGTTGAGAAGCTAGAAGTTGTCAACAAGAAGTGGGTACGCGTGAAATTGGCTGCAGGAAATGTTTCGGATGGCGCCTTGTGGTTTAACATTGGCAGTGTCGACTCGTTTGAGCGTAATTTGGAAAATGCTCAAACTGATCTCAATATTGAGCCAGTTAACTTCATTCCGGTCATATACAAAACCGAAATTGAAGCATCAAGCCTGAGTGGATTATTGCCAACGTTACTCATCATTGGTTTCCTCATCTACATGATGAGACGATCAGCTGATATGATGGGCGGTGGAAGGAGTGGACGCAAAGGCGGTGGTCTTTTTGGTGGAGTTATGCAGTCAACCGCAAAACTAATTAATCCAAATGAAATCGGCGTTAGATTCTCGTAATTTTCTCTCATCCAATATATTTCAAAATATAATTATGATTTTTTTTCTATAACAGTGATGTCGCCGGTTGTGAAGAAGCCAAAATAGAAATTATGGAGTTTGTAAACTTCTTAAAAAATCCTCAACAGTACATTGACCTTGGAGCAAAAATCCCAAAAGGTGCCATGCTCACAGGCCCACCAGGAACTGGTATGATATTAAAAATTTGCTTGTTCACTGATCTCAATTAAATATATTTCTCTTTTTTCTAGGTAAAACTCTCTTAGCTAAGGCTACAGCGGGTGAAGCAAATGTTCCGTTTATAACAGTTTCTGGTTCAGAATTTTTGGAAATGTTTGTCGGCGTTGGTCCATCTCGTGTTCGTGACATGTTTGCAATTGCACGAAAGCAGGCTCCATGCATTTTGTTCATTGATGAAATTGATGCTGTTGGTCGTAAACGTGGCGGAAAATCATTTGGTGGACATTCAGAACAGGAGAATACACTAAATCAACTTCTGGTCGAGATGGATGGTTTCAATACAACAACAAATGTAGTTGTGTTAGCTGCTACAAATCGCGTTGACATTTTGGATAAAGCTCTCATGCGTCCTGGGCGTTTTGATCGTCAAATCTATGTGCCAGCGCCAGATATAAAAGGCCGCGCAAGTATCTTCAAAGTGCATTTGGGACCATTGAAAACGCATATTGATAAGATGGATTTGGCTCGCAAAATGGCAGCATTGACGCCTGGTTTCACTGGTGCTGACATTGCTAATGTTTGTAACGAAGCTGCACTTATCGCAGCCCGTGATATGAACCAATCGATTATTATGAAAAACTTCGAGCAGGCCATTGAACGTGTAATTGCTGGTATGGAGAAAAAGACTAATGTTTTAGCGCCTGATGAGAAGAAGACTGTGGCCTATCATGAAGCTGGACATGCTGTTGCCGGTTGGTTCCTTGAACACTCAGATCCACTCCTAAAAGTTTCCATCATACCACGCGGAAAAGGTCTCGGCTATGCACAATATTTACCAAAGGATCAATATCTTTTGTCTCAGGAGCAACTCTTCGATCGAATGTGCATGACATTAGGCGGTCGAGTGTCAGAAGAAATGTTTTTTAAGCGAATCACAACAGGCGCCCAAGACGATCTTAAGAAAGTAACGGAAAGTGCCTATTCACAAATTGTGCGCTTTGGCATGAATAAGAAGGTTGGAAACGTAAGCTTTGACATGTCGCAGCCCGGCGATCCAATGTTCAATAAGCCGTATTCCGAACAGACGGCACAAATGATTGATGAGGAAGCGAGAGTTCTTATCGACGGCGCTCACAAACGCACCACAGAATTGTTATTGCAACATCGTGATGACGTTGAAAAAGTCGCTGAACGACTTCTTAAGAATGAAATTCTGAGCAGAGATGACATGATTGAGCTGCTTGGTAAGCGTCCATTCCCCGAAAAATCTACATATGAAGAGTTTGTTGAAGGCACAGGCTCATTTGAAGAAGATACAACACTACCGTCAGGACTTTCAAGTTGGAATAAGGAACGAGAGACAAAGGACAAACCAAAAGAGGCCGATAAGGAAAAGTGAATCTCCAAAGGAAGTTCACCATAGATTTTGTTTGTTATCATAATAGTCACATTGAAGTCTTTCAATATTTGCTTAATTTTATTTGCATTGGATGTTTAAAGAATGAAACAAAAGAAAAGAAAATACAAATTTAAGATAAAAAATTGATTTTTAAGAAAATAATTCTCAGCAAATCTTCGGATCACCATTTTCTACAACATTCGATGTCATGTTTTGCTTATTGCGCTTGTGATAAGCAATAGCTGAACGCATGGCGATAAGAAATTCACGCAACGTTGAAGATTTCTTTTTGATATAGAGGGCATGAGCCAGGAATGGTAGCTTGCGTAACGTACGTCCACTGAGTCCGAAGGCCTCTTTACATACTTGCATCATAATATTTCCGACAGTAAAGTGATGAAATGATTGAAGATCGTGGAAGCTCTCATAACTTTCAATTGTGTCGATATTGAAATCTTCACGACCATCTTCTGGGCTATCGGGATGAATGACACCTTTGGTTGCCAGCTCAACAATTGATGAAGCAATTATCTTGTATATTGCTTCAACTGACGGCTGACCAATAAACGTTACGATATCAGCACGATCCAGAAATGCCAAATCTATGGTGGCTGTTAAATTGCTGGTTGTAATGATGAGCACATTTGGATACTTCTTAATGCGATCAAGCTCGGTAAGAACTGAATTAACTACTCGAAGAGCATCACTGGGCTCAGCATCGGAAATTGCTGCACGCGAATGTACGATACTTTCAACTTCATCGATAAGGACACACACGAGACTCGTTTCGAGATCAATGACCTCCTGGATTTGCTCAAACATTTTCATCACTAACTTTCCAGATTCAGAGAACCATTTGCTGAAGAGGCTGTGACTGTTTATCTCAAAGAGATGTGTAAACTGATAGGAATCGTTCATTTGTATCGACAATTTTTGAGCAAGCGCCTTTGCTAAGCTAGTTTTGCCTACAATATAATTGATATATTAACATGAAGCATTAATAAATCGGAAATCATACCAGTTCCAGGTGGTCCATGAAGAAGAATCAAGCGATTGCAGCTTACAATGTTTTGGTCAATATTCAATTTCGAAAACATCAGCATCGTCTCGCTGAAGCTTAAAAGATTCTCTTTCAAATTATCTTCGTATACTAAGGACTCCCACATGCCATGAAGGTCACTCTTATTAGGAAGAATCCAATGAATGCTGGACGTAACTTGCTCTTCACTATTATCCAGTTGCATAGTTTCAGTTTCGGGTTGGTGATGATCAGAGAATTCATAGAAGCAAAATTGTACGTCCGATCGTTCGAGACGTGCCTGAAATAGAGATACTGATAAGGGAAACGAACGAAAATAATTCTGCATTCTGCTTACTGGTATATCATTTGTTACAATGCTATGTATTTGACCTTGAAATTGATCAAGCTCTGGATGTTTTTTCGATGATGGAATGTTGAAAACTGTGTTTTTGTGTATTTTCTTAGATTCAATTAGTTTCCAAATGCAGTCTTCAATGTCAGCTTGTGGTGCAATGCTAGATAGCTTTGCTATTTCTATTTTCACACTCATTTTGGACGTAATAACACCTTAAAATTAAATAACAGCCTTTTTACCGATTTGATCGGCAACGATGAAAGTTCGAACAATTCCAGAAAAAGTTTGACTGATTGCACAATAAAAAAGAAGCTTTTTCAGTAGTTTCTTCCAATCGATTTGAGTTAATTTATTAAAACCCTAAATTAAATGATTAAAAAAGGTGATGATGGTTCTTGAAATACACAGATACTTGAGAGAAAAATCATCCTAATTTTAAACAAATTAACTCAAACATTATCATCGCTTGTCCGGATTTTCGCAAAAGAATGAGACAAAATCGTGGTCATCATGAAAATGTAGCATAAGAGATGGTGGTCGGGGGTTTATCCTTTAGCCCGCATTCAGATTGAGTTGAGAATTTTTGACATACGCAGACATTGATTCGTTCTGATGATCCATTGATGATGGTGATGAACTCATCATTCCCATCGAACCCATCGGTAGTAAATGTGATATTTGCGAGTCTGATGGCATTACAGCCAATAACTGAGCTATTTTTGATTCCAAGTCCTCCAGTTGCTTGTCTTTGCTGCGCAGGTAATCTAAAAAAAATGAATATGAACTCCTACAAAGTTCCATAAATTGTTCTCTATCAACTTACTGTCTTTTATTTCAAGCTGTCGTCGCGCCTCACCCAAAGCCGAAAATAAGTCCAGCTTCACTCGCGTCTCTGCCGATAAATTCTTTTCCAACATTGAATTTTTCTCCTGGATCACAGACAGTGCCGACATGAGCATTTCAGTGTTTTGCGATTGATCACGGCTCCTGATTTCAGCTTCATATTTTCGAAGCTAAAAGGTAAATTTGCTCGTTAATATGATTCTATAAATTCTTTTGATTTCATTCTACCTCCTGCTCATAAATACGATTCTGCTTCTCTAAACTCTGCTTGCATTCTTCAAGCATCATCAGGTCACGGCGCATTTTTGCATTCTCATTTTCAAGTTGCATTTTCTTCATTCGACACGAATCCGGACAACGAGCGATGGCAGCTTTCTCATCGGCTTGTTTTCGAAGTCGCTTCTCTTGATTCAATTGCGATTCAAGCTGTTGACGTGTACGACGTTCTTGTGCTTGGGAATCGAGGAGACTAAAAATATCAATAATTAAATTAGGGATCTTACGCAATAATGTTAATGGAATTAATCAACATACAGCTTTTGTGCGTCCTCGAATTCCTTTTGCTTTAACTGTAAGCTCCCTTTAATCGTTTCGAGCTTTTGTCGAGTGTCATGTTCTTGCGATTTAAGGTTTTGCAGTTCAGCCTTAAGACGTTTCGCTTCTTGTTCCAGCTTGTGGCACAAGTCGCATGGAGGTACTTTTATTTTATCATTAGTGTGATGAGTATTTGCCGTTGCAGCTGTTGTTGTTTGGGGTTGATGTTGTTGATGATATTGCTGATAATCTTTTTGCTGTTTATCCTTTCGCTTATGACTTGTCGGTTCAACCGACTCTTCAACATTCGGATCTTTAATGATCTTTTCCTTTTCGTACTCTTTTTTGTTGCTTGTACTCGATCCCATTATGTTGTGATCATCCTTATTTTTATAGGGCGAGCACTTTGTTTGCACATTGAGATCCTTTATAGTACTGGCAAAGCCATTTTGTATCTGCTGATATGACGTTGTGTTGGTATTTTTCACACTCGACTGCAGATTATTAAAGTTCAAGTTGTTGGATTTACTGGTGGGTTTACTTAGTACGGTGTTATTTGGCACCGTTTCTTGACTTGTGTCTATCACTGATGTTGCTACACAACCATTTTCTTTATCCTTTTTATAATGCTTACCAGCACTTCCGTTTACAGTTGTGCCGCCATTTTCAATGGCTCCATTCACTGGATGAACCTTGTGATGATGATTTTGAGCGTTTTTACAATGTTGAACATTATTATTTGAGGAATTGGTGCTGACAGCTGGTGATGATGAGGTTGTCACATGTTGCTGTTGTAACGTATCTACTGCTTCAATAGACTCTTGGCTTTTATCAGTAATCTCATCTTGCGGTAGTGCCTGCTGTAGAAGTTGCATATAGAACTCATTCTCTTTTGCCACTTCCTTTTGCTTGCGTTGACGTATTCGATAGCCAATATAACTCTTAAAACCAAAACCAAGTGTCACAACTGGATAACCAATACAGTGGGCAGCAAACGGACGACATAAATCTAAATGTGGCATATTGCGATTATCCTTCCATCGAATTTTTGCTTCCATCCACACAAAGATGAGCCATAGAATAATGGTCGGAAGGCAAATGCCTTTGTCGGTGTGAACCCAAACAAACTGAATCCACACAAATGTTGATGCCGCAAAAAATATCCACTGAACGGGAATGAAGAAGAGACATATCAGATCACTGGTGATTGCAATGCAAATAAATAGAAATGAAAATGCCTAAAATGAAAAATTACAAGAATTAGTGACGGTATTCAATAAACTGATTACAAAATATAAGGCACAAACCAATCCTTTGTATTTGTACGAGTCATAAACCGATCGAAGCAACAGCCAGAACGGCCAAAGGTACTCGAATCTCAATTCCGACATGTAATCACAAAAAATGACTGAAGCCCAAATTAAAATGATTTTTAAGTAGAAGAAGAATGTTGTGGAACTGTGGAAGAGAGAAACATATTTCATTTAAAATGTAAATCTCAAAGAAAGTAAGAAATAAAAAGAGATTGTCATCAATGTCCGGTTTATCAACAGCAAGGTGCAGCTTTGCCAAGGATGAGAAAGCCGATCGTGAAAGATTCACAGATTTTGATAACAGAAGGAACCGTTTAATCGGCCAATATTGTGTGTAAATTGTTTTCATTTGCTCCCTCGAGTGCGGTTTTTGTGGCTCAAATAAACATTATGCAATTAAAATTTTTTCACTTATTGAGAATTTGTTGGCAAACTTTTCAATTAAGAGAGCATCTGGATATACATTAATGTCGCATGGTATTTGAGTGTCAATAAAATATGCTAATTGCGTAGCGACGATATTAAGATTGTGTGCAAATGTGAAAAATCTTAAATAATTTTCCGTTTGGTTGTTGGACATTTTGGAAAAAAAATTCTTTCCTTTGGGCAAAATTTTCTTCTCCGGTCGCCCCTTCTTCCCTCACCACCAACAATTCATACATACAGAGCACTCGAGAGATCGATTGAAAAATTTATTTGACATTTTACCTGGTTCCACTCATGCCATTGTTGCGTTTTACAGTTCTTCTTAATTTGCCACCGTCTGTTCTACGTTTCATACTTTTCCCTTCCAACTCGTCCTTTTTTAATGCATTAATTGATTTTTTTTTTCTTCAATTTTCGTCTGCTCTGCAAAGTATATATTTTTCTTTTAAACTTCGAATTCGAAATTACAAGTGGTCGCGATTGTACGACTGTTTATTTTCTGAATGTCAACATATTTATTCTAATTGAAAATTTATCATTTGTTGATACATAATTATATCTGATAAGAAATAATCATAGTTTTCGGAACCAAAAATTAGGACAAAAAAATGTTGACACCTGACGACTTTGGATATTTTTCGATGAGATTTTCTTCGAAAATAACAAAAGTTTTCCCTAATAAGAGAAATGTGATAAAATTTTCATAAGAAAACAGTTCTTGTCTGTCTCTTTGTATATTTCATAATGACTGAAAATTTCTGCACAATTTTTATTCGATCTCTTGTAATTCCTCTAAACTTGAGTTCTCTCTCTCAGCTTTATTTTGTTTCTCTTTTTTTCACATTTTGCTTCTTTCTTTCTTCATTCACATCTCGTCTCGCATTCAGTTTGTTAAAATCCTTTGAAGAAGACAGTTGCTTACAAAATTTCATTGAGTTCCAATACAGTTAATTTTTATTATTTTTTCCGCGGTTTTTGCGTGACATTCGCTAATTGAGTTGCGTCTGGACGAAATTGGACCGAGGGATGGAAAATAACGCATTAAGTTTTGTAATTTTTCCCCATCAGATAATCGTCAACAACTCCAACAACTTGTGTCAAATTAATCAATCATAATAGTTTAAGCTTATGAATTTCGTGATTAGCCAAAATATCTTCTTCTCTCACTTAGCATATGTGTGTGAATAAAATACAACAAAAAGAGAACACTTTGGGAAACAAAAAATTGTGCAAAAAAAGAGAGAAAAAAAAAATTAATTAATCGCAAGTGATTTGATTTATTTTTAAACGCCCAGTAAATAATCAATTAAGTGAGGAAAAAGAAGAAAAAAAAAATTGTGTTTTATCAATCATTTGATTTTGTGTTTCATAAAGTTTTAATTTTGGAAGCAGAAAAAGAGTGTCTATCAAAATACTTCTCTAAGATATATCAAAAGAGGAAAAATCACATAACATGGCACGACGAAAAGCAAGTAAGTGAAAGGACAAAAAAAAAAATATTTTATGTTTAATCGACTTCTCCCTTTTTTGCCATCGTGCATTTCTTGGGATTCACCTTCAAAAAAAAAAAATTATATATACAAACAATGACGTCAGTCGCATGACAAATAATCGGCGGAATATAAATAATAATAACAAAAAAAAAAAACTACTAACTTACGAAGGAATTCCAATAGAGACAAAACAATTGGTAATTGCTTTCTCATTGTATTTGTATGCGTGAACAAATTGAATAGAGCGCACAAACAACAACACATACAAACACGGAAAACTCGCTTATTTGATTGCTCTTTTATACATAGCATTTTCGTTCAGCATGTTTACTTGTTGTTGCTGTTTCTTGTGGGGGGCATCTTGTGTTCTTATGTGTTGCTTTTAAATAATATTACACAAACACACAGGCTCGCGAGTGAATCGCGAGTCATAGAATTCTCGTTAATTGAGAACCAATTCGAATGAATTTGTTATCAGCTTTACAGTGATGCTGTCATCTTTTATTTTACACATATTTCGCATGTTATGATTTTAGCTCTGCATCGCGAGCTTAAGTCATTGCACACATCCCTAAGAAAATTTTAAATATTTTTCAAAAAATGCGAATATTTCAAAAATTTCAATTTCTTCCAACGGTTATTTAATTAGCCGCAACTGAACTGTAATCGTTTACTTAATTGAATTAGAAATGTCTAGCGAAAAGTTATGTGAGTTATGTACGAGACGTCGAATGTGCACACATCACTTTAATTGCTCAATTTATTGCAATTTTTATTTATTTTGTAGCACTTCAATTTGTAATTGAGGTATTTCCCTATTCTGAGAGCAATGCTTCTATTTTATAGCTTTTTATAAATAGCACGTCACGTCACTTCATTTCTTCTGGTGATTCTCAAGTGTTACAATTGTCTTTTCTAAGAAACTTAATGATTTTATGACGGTGCGTTTCAGGCAAGCAAAAAAGGTATCTAAAACAATAACAACATCTATAGCAATGACCTGGGATCGTTAGAGTCCACAAACAGGTGGTTTCTTCTTGTTGTTCGTTAATTCCATATTCCCTTTTATTGCTTATGCCTTCAATTCTTTCATTCTCAAATTTCAACGGAATCGCTTATTTTTCTTACGTCGTGTCCGCATAAAATTGTTTTATTCGAAAGGTCTGAATCTTTCGCTTCACATCTCTTTACATGTTTCTTGGTCAAGTACCAAAAAACAACAATAACAACAAAAAAAAAAAGAAAACCAGAACCGAAAAAGATTCTTTTTTCAGTGCCCTCAACATTTCAAAAGAATACTGTTGGTGCCCTCTTTTATCACGTCGCTCTCGTGAAAAATCATAACAAGAAATTAAACGAAAACACAAAACGACGATATTCATGATGGGGGAACTCGTTTTTACGAGGCATCCGCGCAAGAGAATCTCCAATATACAATAACTTGAAGGCACAAATTAATAAGATCCCGTCGCGGCTCCAGTCTCGAGTTCTGTGCTTTCATCTCGTTTCTTACTTCTTTTGTTTCTAGAAAGAAAAAAAAAATTCTCATTCTTGCGTCTTTCGCTGTCCCGGTGTATTCATTGTCTTAAAACATTTACGAACTCATAAAGGAAACCAAAGCACGAAGACATAAAGATGGTGTTTTAGACTTCAAAAGAAAATCGGCGATGGGAAAACTCGTTTCTTGGGACCACTCTTGGTGGCTTCTTCTTCACTATCGCTGCTCCGCACTTAAAATCGATTAATCGAGTCCAGATTTGACCACATCTTGTGTCCATCTTCCACACACAAAGCACCCAGCAAAACATTTTGACAACGCGATGGTTGAATTTCATTATGAATAAAAAAAAAAATTGATGATCGTTTCGCGCTGTGAGTGTGATCGGACTTTCATTGGCAAAAGAAATATTTTTGAATGGAGCGCTTGAGAATAACAAGAAGACATTGGAGAATCTTGAATTTTAATGATTTGCATTTGGCCACAAGATGTCAGCGATTAAAATAAATATTTTCCATGATATACACCTGGTCACCACGTAGGTGACTCAATCGATCTTGTTCATAAATATTTGTTTAATATACAAAAGAATTTTATAATCTTGTGCAATTGTTTCAAAAGTGAACTTCAACTGCGCAATTTTTTTTTCCTTTTCTTTTTTGCTATTTTTGCAGCATTTTAAGAACAAGTTTCTCACTTTGATCGCCGCTTTCTGGTTGCTTATTATACCGATCAACAAATTCCAGTTTTTTCTATAACGATTTCTTGTAACAAATCTGCTGCTCAATGAGCTTGATTGTGACCGATTGCGACATGATTTGCTAATATTTTGATTTGTGAGAAGTGCACGGGACCAGAAAGAATTTTGTCGGCTTGAGCTGTGGACCTTTAATTTGTATTGTGTATCTATAAGATTTAATTTATTTCTTTCCTTTTTTTTGGGTCAACAAAGCGATCCGAAAATTTGAAGATTTGTTACCTCAAGAAATTGCTTCTTTTGCTGTTGATTGGTGATGTGTGTGTGTGTGCGTTTAAATGTCCAAAGCAGCAGGTATAATAATATTGTTCCATCGGCGTGCTTCAGTTTTCGAGTGAAAAACCACACGATTCGACGAATGAAATCAAAAATAAAAAAAACACCAAACTTGACTCACAAAATCCAACTTTCGAAAAAACGTCTGCAAAATGACTCAATCTACATGACTTAGCGTACCTTACATATGCTTCATTTCATTATGTTTATTGGTCATTTTTTTTTTTTTTGTAAAAATTCAGATCGTCCGATACGGTCATTTTGACATGCCCTTGGCGACAATCGTTGTCGCGATTTCCTGCTTCGATTGTAATAATAATAAATTCTGTTCATCATCAATGCCATTTTTGGCTGAAAAAGAGATGAAATCAAGCGCGAAAAATATATAAAATTGCGAATCAACATCTCTCGTCATGATGTTCGCCATCTCATTATTAACAAACATCAGACAGCAAAATCTCAAGGATGATTCAGAGACATGTATTCAGTTCCACTGAAAGCCGAAGTTCAGACACGATTATTAAGAAAGAAAAAAAAAAGTCAACAAATTCTGTGAGCGATCTCTAGTTCTCTCTCTCTCTGTCTATCAACGAGATGTTTGAATGGACGCAAAAATGTGGCATTTCATCTGCACAAATTAAAAACAAGAAGAAGTTCGAGTGCGGCATGTGTACGATGGTTTTCAATAATTTATTTCTTTTATCGCTCGACTCTCTTTCCCTTGATAATTAATTTAATCAGTAATTTTGCGGTTCGCTATGTAATGGCAGCGAAGAAAAGAAAAGTTTTACTCGACATCCAATTAAATGGCCAGTCTCCCATCGCCAAAAAAAACCCACATCTCAATGATATCCTTCGAATGCGCCCTCATTATTCGGGATGAAAAATTTGAATAATTAATGGTGGGACTGTGAGGGGATGAAATTTGTATGCTCTAATTATACTGAGTCATTTTTCTTGCGCTAAAAGACCAAAATCTCTAAAGATTTTCCATAAAGATTTCATAAGTTACAGAAAAAAAGGAACCTGAAACTCAAATTTTAGAAGCAAGAAAGAAAACCTTTAAAATAAAAGAATTTGCACAATCACTGTCGCTAGTAATGAAGCGTAAGGAATCATTGCCCTTTCCTTCCATCGCTTCGTCCCTGAAATCTGAAAAAGACAAAAACCGAATTTCATATCTTTTTTTTTTTTTTGTGCAAAAAGTGATAAGAATTCATATCAGACGACTGAACGTGCACGCTGATGGAATATTTTTCTGCCATTTGCACGTTGATTAAATAATTCATAAAACAATCCTGTCCTGACATTTGTTTCTCTCTCACTCTCTTAATTTCCTTTCTTCTTACACTTTTTTGCCATTCTCGCGTGTTTATTTATGGTAAAATTGTAATGAGAAATGTTGTTACGTCGAAGGAGATTCCGTTTCGACAGTGTATATAGATATTTTGTTGATTCTTCTTCTTCTTCTTCTTTGCTTAGTTTGAACTAGAAATCACTATTGGCACAAACAAAAAATGTGTCTCATTTTTCAAACATGTGATGCTTGAGACATTTCGTGTGACAAAAACGTTCATGCATTCTTATATTTATTCTTGAAGCCAAGATGCCTCAAAGACATGCATTCAAGAAACATAGAAAGGAGAGGTTGAAGTGAAAGAAAGAAAAACGAATCATCATAAAAATCGCACCAACATTGGCGCACATGGTGCTTCTTATTTGAAAGGGGGGAGAGGAGGCAAAAGAGGGCATCGGAATCACAAGCAACAACAAATAACAAGAAAGCACCAGGCCAGGGCATTTGATGATGATAAATACACAGACACATTTAAGCTATCTACACAATCCGCTTGTTGAACGACCGTAAACACAGCAAGAGAGCTCAGGCAGCAAAAAAAAAGAAAAAGAGAACGAAAAAAAAAAATATTTTTTTTTTTCTTGTTGAGGCGACACATTGGCGCCAATTGGTGCGAGCGAGAGTGGGCATGATGAGCCAGTTATGGTGTCTGTCAATATAAATATAATCGGGATTTAAATGTCACAGGTGATGTGACATCATTGTTTTAACAAGTTAAAGTTAAACTTATAAAATCAGTAAAAACTCACATTTTAATCCAGTGGATGATGATGACAGCAATATGGAAATCAACATGATTCAATTTTGGCATCGTTGAAATGCCTTCACAAAAATGACGACGACAAAAAAAAAGCTGTTTGATGAGCTTTTAGATTTCATCATTCATTGAGGTGCGAGCATCGTCTTTGAATACATCGCGCGCTTCGTCCGGTTCTTACTCGCTTGTTCTCGAAAGAAATCGACGATTTCATAAGAGATGTTCTTCTTATTCCTTTCATTTTTTTTTTGTTTTTGTTTTTGAGCTGATGAGTCCCGGTGGCGTGAAACATTAAATAAAGGAACTCTCGATTGGGAATTGCTATATGATGAACACAAATACTCATCTGTTATGTGCTTGCTGGTTTTTTTTTATGTTTTTATGCTGCAACGTACATTCATGTTGTTTTTTTTTTTTTTTCAAAGGAAATGCACAACATGGAATTAAATTGCGCGGATCGCGAACGTAGCAGCAAAACAAAATCGCGATATTATTATTTTTCGTTGTTGTTGCTGCGTGTTCATTGCAAATTTCTTGGGAATATGAAAATTACACTGTCCGTGGTGTTTTCATTCCTTTTCCTACTTTTTCGATTTTTATATATATATATATTTTTTAAGTTATACGAACAAGCGCACCAAAATGAAGCAAACAATTATTGATGACGTGACGCGTTTGAGTTTCTTGTGAACTCGAAAGATATTTAAGAAACAACAACAAACAGAATGAAAGAAGTTGATGTAAAATTCATCGCACGATTCTTCGGGTAAAAAGCAGAGCAATGAATGATATTAATGGTCCACGTCGTAAACAGAAGAAGCGCAAAAAAAAACCCCAAACGCTTCATAACACCGACCAAGATGGAAAGAACCATCAATTTTCCTCTGTTAAGACATTTCTGTTTTCTTTTTATTTTTTTGTGTAACATAAAATTATATACGAAGAATGAAAAGTTTTGTGATCATTGACATTGAAAGCTCCTAAATGCGAATTCCAACGTACAACCTGAAATTCGTCAACGAGGCGTCGGTGAGGGGGAGTTGAAGGAAAAACATAACGAGATTCAACAACGTGTGCTCATTGATGAAAGAAGGAAGGTGGTTGTCGAAGAATGTCATCGTCGTCACCTGGCAAAATATTATTCAGTAGAATGAGATTTTTCTATTCCGGGAAAGAGACTGATGGGAAAAGTTCCAGATAAGAAAATGTTCGTTAAAATCCTGTAGGGAAATTCTTATGATTTGCAGAGTTAACTTAAAGGCAACCGTATCGATACGGTTGAGGTGTTGCTGCGTTGTTTCCATTTGCGAAAGAATGAAATAAAATATAATTCAAACCCGCAATTCATCACCCTAAAACACTCCCCACGACCTCAAACGATCCAGCAGCCACCATAAAAATGAAGAGAAAAAAAAAGGAAAAGTAAATGGATTGTGTTTGGATGGTTCATTTGATGGGAAAGTGTATGGACGATATAGACGAAGGGAGTACGACAGTGCGGAAGGATTGAATGGAAAATCCCAAAAAATAACTCAAACCATAATCAATTCAGGCGCATGAAACATAAAATTTCATTTCACTCTTCTTTCGATACATATCTCTATGAATTTGTATACGGCAGCTATGGGACGTACAATAATTTATCAACAACAACAGATTCCAGAAGAACACAATGGCCTGGGATCACCCCTCAATTATCCGAAGAAAAAAAAACCCACCACCCTATTATTCCACCTACACATTCAAACTTTATCCCAGCCAAAATATAGCAACACAAAAAATGAGTGAAATGCGGAAAAACGTGGGTCGTTTATAGGAATTATTTCGTTATTTTATATATATTTTTTTTCGATGTTACTGATGTTCTTTCTTCGGGACTGGTTGTGAAATCAAGTGTACTGATATGTCCCATCATCATGTCACATTAAACAAGATTTCTCATTTCATTTTCATTTATCCCTTGGCATCCTACACATGTCTGATGAATCATCCCTGTGTTCACTTTTTCTGGGGAGGGGGATAGGAGTGGAGGTTACATTTTTCTTTTACTGCTGATGCTTTACCTTGTAGCATCGTAATGCGGCTCAAGGGATGCTGGAAAATTATGGAAACAATTGTTGGCGTGCGGATAGATACATAAAGGATGAGAAAGTAGGATGGTGAATAATACTGTTGAACGAGACAACTGTTTGGAAATTTTCTCAAAATAATACAAACATACACACACACAAATTGTGTTATTTTTTTTTTTTTTGCGCCATTGAAAGGCATCAAAAAGCCATGCGCCGTCAAAGCAACAACATCGAGCGTAAAGAAATAAAAAGTATGCAATGCCACGGGGATGTGAAAAAAGGGATCAACATCCATAATCTCGAGTTTTTCTAACCGAATATTTATTCAATGTGAGCGTTCACTTTCGACGCGCAAAAAAAGACAGAAAGAAGAAAATGAAGAAGAAAAAAAAAAACTTTCCACCATAAAAAGGCGATAAAAAGGAAAAAAAATTGAGAGTTGGCGGTTCGGTTGTGTATAGTGGGTGAGCAGGTGGACATTAAAAGAGTCACGTAGGAATACGAAGAGCACTCGCAGTTTTGGAAATGAAAGGATTCACGACATAAAGTAAAGTATCGTTCTGTGGTGTTTGCGCAAATATAATTGTGTATCTGTGTGTCATCATGACAGGTGGCTGCATTCAGCAAGGTACATTCATCATGACGAGTGAAAACGAAACATCACAACAATTTATAACGACGCAACACCAGATGCTTTGATGTCAGCGTACAAACGAGCAGCAATTTGATATAATTGAATTTTTTTATATCATTCGCAAGAAAAGGACTCGCACACATACACACACAAACACAACGGGATTATCGTTAAGAAAGACCTGCTGAGCAAATCCTTAGCAATTTTCGTTGCCCTTATCAATGTTTTTTGAGAGAGACTGTATACACAAGATGGATAGAATAATAAAGAAAGTTATAAAATGCGTAAGAAACACATTTCCATCCGGCGCACATCACCCTCAACAAAATATGTTGATGCTCCCTTTCTTAAGGACGTAAATCGTCCTAAGACTAGAAAAAGAGGGTACCCTCACTTTAACGACCAGATTCTACTTTTCTTCTTTTTTTATTTATCGTAAAAAGGGAATTTCTCATTCTTGTGTGTTGCATGAACAATGCCGGGGATCCGAAAAGAAACATAAGATATAACAATAATAACAATAAAACTAGGAGAATCCCTTTTTATGATCCCTTCGTGTCCTCTGTACACATATGAACCCGAAACCTATCGCTTTTTTATGTGCCTCATGTGCCTCAATCCGACATTCTCTTCAATCGAATATAAAATAAAAGAAATTTAAAGAAGATTTTCTCAATGCACCAACACATTGAACCCACGGCATCACAAGAAAGATTCTACATAAATAAACAACGAGACGGAATTCCTCAACAGAAAACGATGTCGAAATAAAGCAAAGAAGAGCACTGATGATGATCATTCGTTTACGTTTCTTCTATCTCGCAATTTCAAGCTATTAGAAAATTGACTCAAAAGAAAAGCTTCATCATTTCGGTGTCGAAATCTTAGAATAGGCCGGATGGGGGGGGGAGGGCAATCAGCACATTGCCAAAAGTAAATAACTGGTTAGTTACTCATCTGAAGATGACGTGACTAACAAAATCATTAGTAGTGAAACTTGTAACGTTCGAATTTCGCAACACTGAAGTGATGAGTTTTAGACTAAAAGTTTTAGTGCAAAGATGAAAATGGGAAACTTAATCGTTCAGGAAAAATAACAATTTCTCTATTCATTCCTGTAGCTTATCTCTATGGAAGTTTTCTCCCGTAGTCAACTTGGGTCAAATGCAAAAGAAAACTATCGCATACACTTTTTCATGCGAAACATTTCATGATTGTTGGTTAAGGGCCATTGAATAGAAAACAATCCTGCGAGAAAATCCTAAATCTCTTGTGGAAAAGAAATTACGCATGGCTTTAATCGCCCACATAAAGTCTAACAAAAGCATGTTGATTGGAATGGGATGAGATTTTGATTTTTAGATTTCCGGTTGCACAAAAAAGAAAAAAAGGAAGAGAACTCAACTTTCAACAGTCTCAATCCTTAATGTGTGGCATCGATAACAGAAACTTCCTTTTCGGAAAAATCATTTTCCATCTCCCGCTCTCTGCTTCTCACGCGCGTTTCTCATGCTGTTTCTTTTTTTTTTTTGCTACGTGCACACGTTTTGTGCTATTTTATGATTGTTTGTCGGTGGATTGAGTGAAAAAAGCGAGGGATGGATTTTACTTTTTCGGGGTGGTTGAGTGGGTGGACAAAAAGCAGCAACGCACAACTTGCTTTCATTGCACAAGGGTTTGAGTTAATTTTACTTCCATTCTGTGATGCTTAATTCATTATCACGGTTGCCAATGACATTGTAATTAAAGGGAGCAGTTTAATAAAAGTGGCGCATTATGTTACGGATTTTGACTGAAATCCCTTGTGATTGTACATAAAGACGACACTTGTGCAAGCAAAAAAGAAAAGTTTCAAGATTTTATTATTAACATTTTGCTGAAAATCACTTGTTGTATATAAATATATAAAGGCATTTACCATAGCAATTAATCCGGCACACATGCCGTAGCTTCAAGGGCTACCATCATTTCCATCCCCCTAAAAAAAGAGATCTCGGAGAGAAATGATTGTGATAAAATATTACGTAGTTCGACAATATACGCATGTGTTACATTCATCCAGAGTGGCTGTTGATGTTTTATGCCGCGAGACTCTTTCTCCACTCCACAAAGCAACGAGATGAATGATTGGGTGTTTACTTAGCTTTAGATGTTCATCACCGCAATTTTTAGTGATGTCAAGCACACCAAAAAAAAAAAAAGAAGAAAGAAAATCACTTGAGATATAATTTCTGGCATATAAATGATATTCATGTTGTGTATCGAAATTAAACTTTTTTTTTTATATAATTTCTAAGCTGTTTATAAGAAATTAAAGAAAAAATAATCTGATGACGCAATTCACACTCTTTTGGGGGCTCCATGATCTAATTTTAAATTTACAAAAGCGT
This sequence comes from Propsilocerus akamusi, assembly GCA_018397935.1. Classification (NCBI taxonomy): domain Eukaryota; kingdom Metazoa; phylum Arthropoda; class Insecta; order Diptera; family Chironomidae; genus Propsilocerus; species Propsilocerus akamusi. The sequence continues at coordinate 24,717,019 of CM031468.1, read as the reverse complement.
TTAGAAAAGAAGAAAAAAAAAATTTGTTCCATAAAACTTGTCTCCAGGGAAATTCCCAGAATCCAACTCAATATCTTTTGGGGTTTCGATTGTTGTTATTAAAGTGTAGAGTGTCGGAGCCAGAAGGACGATGATAAAGCGCACAATGAAAAAAAAAAAACTTGTAGGGTAGGTAGAAAATCCTTAAGGATATGCACTTGATCCCTCAAACAACCTTTCTTCTTCTTCTTGGCGAGTTGAAAACATAACAAAATTCTGGGATTTCTCCGAGGACCTTAAGACAATAAATTTTATACACTTGACTTTAGCTATTGTTGTCGAATTTCAGGCAAAAAAATGTTTCTGCTTTTATCGGAGGATAAGAAACATCTCTCACACTATCAAAGATGCACAAATGGCGTCGTAAAAAAATGATGATCCCTTTTACATTTTTCAGCATCATGAGCATTGTGGTTCAAGATAAACTCGACATTGTCTCTGAAAGAATTTTATTTTTCTTTTCACAACGGAATTTTCCGAATGTCATGTGTCCCCCACCCCCTCTTTGCATGTCACACAGACAAATACAAACAGTTCTAACGACCAATTAAAATTCCCACCTTATTTTCATCAACATGAAACATTTCTTTACTTTTTCTGCTATTTTTGGGTGCGAAATGACGACGATTTAAATGAAATTACTGTAGGAAAATTGCGAAACTTGCTCAAGGATCCGTAAACTCGCCTCTTAATTAACCTAATCATTAAAATTGAGTGTATACAAAGTAAAATTTCATTCCACAATTCTTTCGACGGAGTAAAGAAAAAGTGAAGAGGCGAATGATTCTTATAGAGATGCAAGATATAAAAGAAGAAGTCAATCTTGAAATGCCGACGACTACAACGCCTTTGGGGCTATCCCAAAGTAAATACTCTCATGTGTTTCTCACCCAAAGACGCGCTTTTCTATTTTTAAAATGATTTTAATATTATAAGAAAATGAAAATCCACATTACGTCTGCACACATTGCTCTCGAAAGGAATTTCTTAAAAATGAAAAAGAAGATCAATTTGGGGTTTTTATTTTCTTGGCTGTGTTGTATCATTCATTCATTGGATGTCATCCCAAATATAAACTTAACGGACAAATTTGTAAGATTTGCGACATGTCAGAAGCATCTGTAAAAGTTTTAGAAATTCATTTGGGAAACTTGTCTCTAATCGCAAAATAAAATATCGAGAAACTTTTTTCAACACACAGTCAAAAGGGATAAGTGATAATTGTGAAATGAAGCACAAATGGCACATAAAGAAGAAAGTTTATCAAACTGTTTGTGCAAGGAAGTTTTTATTTTCTTACATCTTTGCGACGGGGTTTTCCACCCTCGAGAGAGATAAAGAAAGAGAGATATAGCTTCATAGTTCGACTATAAAATAAATAGAGAAAAAAAAAGACTATTTTGTATTTTATTCGTGACGCCTTTGCACAATGCGAACAATCAAAAGTTAAGAGATGAGGAATAAGAAAAAAATAAAAGGAAAAAAGTTTGTCTGTTGTTATTTTGAACGGAATTTGCCGCTTCGGGGAAAAATTGTCTTGCGGGATAATTTTTTGTTGGCGAAATAAGGAAAGAAGAACATTTGAAAATAAACTTGAAAAAAAAAGTGAATCTGTGCGCGCGTTTTTCACCAAGAGGGAAAATTCTTGTTTATAATGCGATTAAAAATAGATGAAAAATATTCACTCGCACTTTTTTTTTTGGCGAGAAAATTTATAAGCTGACGAACGAAACTAGCAAAAATTGCCCGCCTTTTCTTTTTATTAATAAAAGGAAAATTGCGCCACGTGCAAAAGAACAATTTGAATCGCACCACAAAGTCAAATCTATTTACAAAATTCATCAATTTTCCGCAAAGTTTTCTGACGAAAAAATAAAAGTTAAAATCTGTGAAAATCTATTCGCATCTCGCGAAATTAATTTTCATTTGAAAGAAATTTTCTTACGGGAAATTTCATGAGTAATTTTTTGTTTATATCGACGAAGGTTCATTTCTTTATACTAGGAATTTCATTAATTTCCGTTTTTTTTTTCTTCTTCTTTTTATCTTACAGAAACAAATGTGAAAAAATCTGCCACAACTGTATCGGCCACGAAGCTGACAAATAATTCGATAAAAGGTGAGAAATGAATGAAAAAAATAAAGTTTTATAAAAATTCCAGTTTTGCGTTTAAGAATTTGCTACGCGATGAAAAAGGAAAAAATTATTTTTGTCGCCTTTGATAAGAAATTGAAAGACCAAAAAACGCTCAAAGTTTATCAGTAAAATGGTGACAAAAAAGCGCGTTTCGAGTGAAACGACTTCGAGCACTGAGTTTCATCGTGGCGAATGCCATCTCTGTTAGATCTTTGTGATTCATCATCATGGATACTGAATCTGTCATCAACATTAACAAAATCATTAGTAGCTCAAACAACGGATCTGAGAAATAAAATAAAAAATTTTCCTCTGGAAGAGAGAAAACAAATAAAAATGTCATTAAAAATGAAGCAATTTCTCATGTGATTTGTGTTCTTATATGTTTCTCAATATAAATTATTTTGAACCCAGTCAAGAAATAACTTTGAAGGTGCTGACGTCGACTGCCTTATTGCTCTCTGCTGCTTCCATCATGTGTGTAACTTTCTTTTTTAAAAGAAAAATGTAAACTTATTTTTAACATCAAAATCATTTATAAACTCGAATATCGCAAAAAAAAGACTGCGTTGACTTGTTGGCGTACAAAGTCATGGCGAATATTTGCTCCATACCACACAGTTCAATTCAATATCGTTCGATTGCGCTGCGTATTAATAAATGATTATGAGATTTGCCGGCAATAAAAAAAATGCTATTTAATAGTTATTGGCAACAAAGTCACGCCGCGTTGTGTTGTGAATGATTTCATCCACATGGAAATGTAAACAAATATATCTCATTCACTCGAATTTATTGTTTGTATAGTGAGAGCGCGCAAAAAAAAAATGCCCAGCGAAAATATGTATATCATCAAGGACAAAGTTCCGCTCTGAAAAAAACTTTCATCGCGCGTCTGTGAGTCTGCTCTTTGATACAACAAACAAACAAAAAAAATAGTTTTTTTTTTTCGTAGCCACAAACCAGTTGAACGCTTTTTTTTTGATAAGAAACTTAATTGCAATATGACTCATCCGCTATCTGAATTTCTTTTATATTTAATTTAATCACTGCAACAAAAAAAAATTGGATCATTTGGGGAGAATGAGCGTTGTGGCATTTTCCAATCAGTATATTGTACACACCATACCTGATAACACAAAAAAAAAACACACCATAAAGTGCGTCACAAGCCATTCGATGATATAAAAAATTTTGATTAGATTCGAACGCGAAATGAGGGAGAGAGAGAGAGATACCAGGCACGGGTCTAAATTTGCAGAGGTGGAACTGCCATCATTCTCTCGCAATCACGAGTAGCATTATGCGTCTTGATTCCAAGGCTATCAAAAGAATAAAAAAGAAGAAAACAACTAAGAAAACGAAAAAAATGGAAAAATACCTAAAGAGCTATTATCAGCTTCGAAAAATTATTTCAGCCTAAGAAGAAGCAATTATCAGTTCCACACTGAAAATACATGCAAACGAAATTTCGCGTTATAATGCTGATTGATGTCAGATCTACAAATGTTGTCAGGGCATTGCGTTGTGCTTTCAGCTCTGACTCATACACACATGTGTTTGGAGAAGCCTTTTATAATTGATAGCGAATTTTATCGGGCAAACATTGCTGATGTATAATAAAATAAATAATGTTTGTATTGTATAACAAAAGCGCGCAAATTCAGAGCTGAACGACACTTCACCCAACACTAGCAACAACAACAATAAAAGAAAAGAACATCAGAACACCTATCCAGTAAACTTTTTATTTCGTCCGCTCATTATTCTTATCTAATGAGAAAGACACGAATTCGGTATCAAGAAACCATGAGCAATACACTCATAAACAAAAATAACTAAGCCGCTGATACGACACATCAATTTATACGTTTTTCTTCTATTTTTTTTTTTAATTTTTTTTTTGCTTCTACCGTTTCGCGATTTTTCGCGTTTCACGACAATTTAGTGTTAGCTTCTCGCTCCATCAGCTTTGTGTGGTGCTTGACTCAGTCCGTAGAATAAAATTTCATTATTTAGACATCGTCAAATAAAAAAAAAAATCCGTCAGCAAAAGACAGTAAGAAGAAGACACGACAAGTTGCTTCAGTTATTTGACTTTCGCATGTGGTTTTTTTTTCTATAATAATTCGTGTCTTACTCTTTTTGCCCAGTTTGACTGCGAACTTGTTTATTTTTGAGTTTATCGTTGTGGATATTTATTATTATTTTTCTTGTGCGGACGCACACGAAAAAAAAAAAAATAAAAGAGTTTTTCCACTGTTGTGCAAAATTATTAACGACATATTGCCAAATATTGCGGAATCGTGGCATCACATCATCATCATCATCTGAGCCGGTTTTTTTTTTTTCATAAGTGGAATCAGGTAATGAAAGACACAAAAAAAAGAAGTTTCAACAATATTGTGAGAAGTATTAAACGTGAAGTGTGTGATTCATTCAACTTTATTTTATCGGCATTAAATTCCGTCGACATCAGCATTGCTGAGTAAAAGAAACAACAGACGTTTTTGTATTTTATGGCTTTGTACATGCATGACAAGCTTGGAGAACTTTTTATTTATTTCTTTTTGCATAAATGCCCGTTACACTTGCGTTATGTAATAAGACTTTGACTAATCGACAAGCGAATGAGAAATAATTTTTTTTTTGCACGTCGTGCAATTTCAATTCGCACGAAGAAATAAATAAATAAATTCGAAAATTATATTTTTCTGCGCCGCTCTGGAAATTGTGCCGATTTCGATCTAAAGTTGAATGCATCGATTTTTCAATCAATTTTCAAAACGATGACTTGTTCTATATATATATCTGTAAAATTTATATTTTGCATCACAAAATGACGTCAAGTGAATCTGTTTCGCTATTCAATGGAGAATTTTAAAGTCACTTCAATTAAATAATTCACTTTAATTAACAAATGGTCACATTGTGACTCAGTTGTTGTGGATGCTGAAGCGAATTTTCCAAAGTAAAATCTTTTAAAGAATTTCCTTGACACTTTGTTCGTAATTGACTGATAAGAAAGGCCAAAAATGTTAACAAATTACGATTTGGTGGAGAATAAAAAAAAAACAAACGTGAAATGGTGGCTTCTGGTTCACGGCACTGATAACAATGGCCTTGGATTTTTATGTTGCCAAAAAAAACATTCGACATTGAAGCCCACGAACGAAGAGTTCACGCTTTGCATCATCATTATATTGTGTTAACATTTCTCACTCATCCTTTCTATCTGTTGCTTATATTTTACCCCCCCCCCCAATTCTCCACTCCTCCCCCGCATCTCGTACACATTTTTGGCGACGGTTTTCTTTGTCGCGCGGAGAGGAATTGAAAACTATTCATCCGTCAAACATCTGAAAATGAAAAATAAATAAAATACCAAACTGTGAAACTTTCAACAACTCCAAAGTCTACATACAGAAATTAAAAGCGGGAGCTGATAACAAAGCAACAACGAAAAAAAAATTTATTACTGCCCTGATAAGAAGCGTTCAAAATGTTCCCTTCCTTCGGGATTTCGGAACTAACGCATAAAGTTCAACTACAATTTCCCACGACGCGATTTACAGTTAAAGACAATTTGATTCTCTTTTTTTTTTTTGCTGTCATCTAATTACAAATCGATTATTTTGCCGAAGTGCTTTTAATTACTAATAAATTATCACATTTTTCGCCATTTTTGAACGCAATTTTGTTTCGATTTAAGTTTAAAATACAATTTTTTTTCTTGAACCATCACGCCACATTTCGAGGAACAGAAAAAAAAACACACACACATCGTGTCACTGATAACAGGAGAGAGATACAAGCTGTATTTGTGTGAGTCATGAATTCCCGGGCTTTTGTGCAAATATTTGATGATATTACCGGAGGGAGGGTCGCACAAAGGGGGAAAGGAAGAGAAGAGACGTGTGATATCGAACAACGGAGAATGTAAAAAAAAAGTTGTTTAATTTTATTGGTTCTATGATAAGAGCTTTGATTGGGAGTCGACAATATTGTGTTAAATAGATTCCCTTGCTTATAATGACCTTGAATTGAGTCACACTGAGTGACAAAACGTCGACACATGACACAAGATTTACTGCAAGAAAACTCAAATTGTTGCGTTGAAAAATCTCATCGCTATTAATTTCTCTTTTATTCCTTAAATCTGCAGATTCAAATTAGATTTTAATTTATTTCTGGTCATCTTTTTTTATACTTGCAACAACCACAGACTCATGCATCAGCTATTTGTCTCCATCATTCTCTGACGTCGCTATGTCTCAACTATATGAAATTCATTGTTGTTTGTGCGGTTTTTTCCTCTGACGAGGAGGGTCATGGGTGGAAATGTAGGAAGTCTGGGGTGTTACTTTTGTGTATTTGTTATTCATCGGTTCCATACGAATGAATTTTACTCATTCTATCCTTAAGTGAAAGCTTCCCTTACTGTTGATGCGATAATAAATTTTCCTGAATGTTTATTATTAACGGTTCATCCTTCCTTGCCATCTTTATCCCGCGCGCCCTCCGCTGCCCATCACTATTTTCTCGCAATTTATCTCCGGGTTTTGTTTAGAATTCATGAATAAAAATACGATCATGATGATGCCATTTTGGCTGCGATGTTATTGTGCTATGACATGGTTTTCTTTTTATGAACTTTAATTAAACGATCCCTTCAATCCAAATGACATGATGATTTATTAAACAGCGAGTCAATTTTCCCAACTCGAGAGGAGTGAAAAGAAAAAAAAATATTTTTCATCGATGTCCAAACTGAAGCCAAATAACAACCAACGCCAACAACAAAACTTGGCAATCGATTAGTAGAAATTTTTTACGCCGATTGAAGTTCCCATCGCGCGAGCAAGTGAAATTGTCATTTGGACGCCACAGTCCACAGTGGTCCACATCGCATTCATATACCGAAATAATTGAAACTAATTAAAGGCGAGTGACAGAAGTTCGAGAGCACGACAGCATCCAATGTTGCTAAAAATAGACCCAACAAATAAAAACAAAACACTTGGCGATGGCGTCACTGGCTCGGCTTGTGAATAAAGAAAACACAATTTTTTAATTTCGGGGGAATTCTCAAGAAAATCTCGCAAAAAAAAAATAAAAAAATAATTTCGATTGGCAAGTCGCGTTAAAAGGCCATTTGAGCGATAAATTATTCCGTCAGCATACCGAAGGGCGATGTGCACATTTTTTGGGTGAAACTACTCACATACTCCATTGCATCAACATAGTTATACATATTTTTGAAGGGTCATTCGACCTCGTTGTTCAATATTCCCTTTCGCTTATAAATCGCGTCAGACACTTTACAGCACCACAAAATGCCACGGAAAAAACTTTTCAAGCAGAATTAGTTGAGAGCATTTTGCTTACTCACGAAGCCATTGAAACGAGTTGGTGGCTCATGGATGAAGCATGTAAATTTGACGCATACGTGAGCTGTTGTATTGAATTGTTGTTGTGTGGTGAAACCTTTTTATTGAAATTATAAAGAGTTTCATGAAATGATTCAGCAAATGGAGAGAAGAAAGAAAAATGTAAACAAATCGCATCACATTGACTAAAAGTGATGTAATATTGGACGAACGAACCCACAATCAGCCGATGATGATTATTATTGATGTACATATACACGAATCAATCGATTAATTAAACTGTCGCCATTGCGATTCCCAATGTCTCATTCATTATAATTAACTGGCAATCCCGCGAATAAGATTTAAGCAAAAAAATAAATATCGAAGCCACAAAAAAAATCTATTTGTTGATTATATACCTTGACGTCATCGACGTGCGATTTACAAGAAAAATCATTCGAAGAGATCATTAGGAATCACTTGTATATTATTAAAATACATATATATATATGGTATGTGCGCTATAATTGACTTGCAAGGTCACTTAAGAATCTCTGGTTGCTGATTGCTTAGTGAGCAACACGTGAATTTAGTCTTGGAATCTGTTTGCGCACATCGAATGACTAATTCCATAGCAGACAACTAGAATTTACTGATTCGACCCCTGAATGGCTCCATCATACAAGCGATTTTTCTCATCGCAACAGCTCCATGTCGGAATGCTGTATGTTAATTGAGTATGATGTTCTTTTTTCAAGCTTTATTTCCCTCAAAAACACTCAAATCCAATAAGCAAATATGCAAATATTTAGTCTCGATATTTTTTTGGACGTAATCTCACTCGAGGTTGGGGGGGAGGAGGCGAATTCGTGATTTTGTGCTTTAAACACGTATAAGTGACGTCATAGTTAGAGGGAGAAAGATATAGAGTGGGGCAGTCTAACAATCAATTCTATTTGTGAAATATCAACAGATGTAAGCCGAACTAATACAAACTCAAGCCGATATTTATTCACTAATGCTGCCCACATATCCAGCGTGGCTCACATTACCGGTTTTAAATATCGCGGACATACATTTTATGTGTGCGTGTGAGTATTGGCTCTGAATGGTGCTGCTCCAGCGCTGTGGCGTTATTAATCATTCGCACCGTGGCTGCGGATATCTGGTTGTTGTTTTGCTTTTTTTTTACGAGAACAACATTTTTTTTTTAAAATGGCATATGGATCATAAATATCCAATTAATTAAACAAGCAGCCCAAAACGAGAATGCTGTTTATTTATTTACCTTTCATTGATGTAACAACAACAACATGGTATGCTGCGGTTTCTGTGTAGGTGATTCAAATTCAACTGGAATCTCCTCAAAATCTCATCCCACGCTCGACTATTTCACTGTCTATGTCAAAATTGCAATGAAACTTTTGATCAACGCTCAGTCATTTGTTACGTGTATGACAATTTTCATGCATTTGACTATATAGAAGCAGTAGTGGAAAAAGAATCAGGTCGATTATTTCTGGAATTTAATGATATATTTTGCGCGCCATTTCGTCGACGAGGCGAGAGCTTATTTTTTTTTCTCCGCTGCTTTTGTTGTTTCATATTATTTGAATGAACATTCAGTTAAGTTTCGGTTGATTTAACGCGACTTGCATATTTTTATTTATATGTGCAACATTCCATTATTTGCTGATTGATGTTGTATGTTTCCGTTGCTGTAAATTCATATTTGTAAAACAACTAACTAGTTTCGTTTTACATTTTACTAGGAAACATACTTTTTTTTTTCTTTGCTACATACGCAACAAAGTCTCATCACATGGAGAGTTTCCAGCGACCTTTATCAGTAGATTTTCGTTATAAAAAAATTAATTTAATTTCTTATCAGTTGCGCTGTAATTATAAAACAAAGAAAAAAAAAAGTTTAACATTTGGTCACTTCAGTTACGTGTTTATTTCACTGTGATTCTGGAAATACTTAATCGTCTTATCAGCACATTTAGAGCTTTAACAAGCTTAAATTGATAAATCATCGTTTGACGTCGTCGCTGGCAAAATACAAAAAAAGAAGTCAACTTGATGTGGGGAAATCGCTACAGACGAGTTAATGTGTGGGGGACAAATTGTGGGTCATTTATTTTTATCGCTATTCATTGAGCCGACCCGCGACATGCTTAGTCAAAGTCCTATGTGCTTTCACACAGAAGCGTCTCGTGCAAAGAACATAAAAAAAAAGATATTAAACGACAAAAACAATTTGCATAAATCAAATGGATGAATGCAATTGAGCAAGATGTGCAAAAACCAAGCGCGCTATTGATGTGATGGTAATAAAATATCTTTCAATTCATTTATGATCTACATCAAAGGAGGTGCAGTTCATGTATAGATATAAAGAAAACATGCTCTCATGCGACACCCATAATTAAATTTATCTGTTCTCGTCTACGCGAAACGGTCATTAAATGCCATGAATTAGCGATCGGAATTGTCGTGATAAATGTTTTTTTTTTCCATTCCGTCAGTGCGATCATTTTCTCATGTTACTCATTCGCCGATTTCATTCATATGTGCAAGGGAATTTCCATGCGGCATCGCTGGCTGATGTGTAATCTTTTATTTTGTTTTATTTTTTTCAGCGAGTAACTGAGCAAAGGGAAGTGGTCAAAGGTCATTGGCCCAGATTTGTAAGAACTCGCTTCGCAACGACACTCAATCTTTTTTTTTTTTTAATATTTTATAGTCGACGATAAAAGTTGATGATGATAATGATGGACTTTCATGTTGTGGATCTCTTTCAATCTTTATTTGTTCGGAAGAAACATAAAGTAGCTCAAGCGCGTCACAATGTCATAAAAGTGTAATCACACATCATAACATAACATGACGAATAAATTCACATTTCGTCAATTTCCAAGGCCAAAGTCTACATTGGCTTCATATTGCAAACAAAAAAAATTTAATAATAAAATCTCGTACTACGAGAAAAATGCTAATTCCGTAAAAAAAAAATTGAGCGAGTTTTTCATTCTGTTGATCAACTAACTCTACAGTTACAATATTTTTACGGGCGCTATTCACGTCATGCGTCACATGACCGTGTGCGATTACTCGAAAGATTTTTGATGAACTTTGATTATTTAATGTAAAAAAAAAAAAAATAAATAACAATAAATATAGAACAGTGAATGGAAATCTTATCGCATTTTCTACACTGGATGATGATAATTGTGAATAAACGTCTTAAATACAGTCAAAAAAAAACTTCTTGAAAATTATTGTGTAAAATCTTATTTTCTTCTCGCAAAAAAAAAAAATATCACGATCGTTATTCATCTGACATATGGAATGCGGTGGTCTGACTGAAATTTTGTTTTTGCGGTGTGCAAAAAAAAACACTGAGTCAACGGGTCTTCGGAATTTCCAGAGATATACAAGAAATCTCTGCCGGAAACGAAGCAAAAAAAAAGCTTAAATGTAAATTAGCAAAATAAATCCACTGGACAATTTCTTTCTTCGTTGATTTTGCTTTCTTTCAATTCATTTTTTGCGCTCTCTGTGCCTTTTTACTTCCAAATCTCGCTTTCAATTGAGCGATTCTTTACTTATTTTTTATTGTAATGAATGACTCGGAGGTGACTCCATTAAAATATTTATAGAATTAAAAGGCAATGTGTGTATGAGTGAACGCAAGTAATTCCCAAATAAATGTTTGCTATATATAACATATCACTGGTCGCTTTATTTGTTGAGTTTAACGAAAGGCGAAAAAAAAAATTAAAATATTTCATGTACATACATATACATGTGCTTTAAACAATCAAATTGTCTGAACGATTGGCACTGGATTGACTTTATATTTTTGACGGTAAGCGATAATGACGTCGGCGAATTCGCGCAATTCATTCGAGCGTTTCAGTGGCAAAGTCGATACGTGAATATTTTAAAACAGATGATTTCGTTTCATTATTTGCGAGGTTTTCGTTGTATTTGCCAAAATCGATTTGCAGCATTGTCTTGGTGGCGGGACGTCTACAACTAGTAAATAGATAGTCTCTTATTTGAATATAAATGAATTGAAATTTCCAAATACACTTGTTCGCTGGTGATCACATCGAATGTGTAGATATTCGAATTAATAATAAGCATATACATTTTTTTTTTTGTACTTGCGTTAGACACTTCCAACACAAAGGTGGTGGTCAATATCAATTTTTTCTGCTCATTCCATGTGTAAGAAACTATATTTACATCTGGACTTCGGCATTATATAGGCGATTGAAGCAAGAGAGTGAGGAAAGAAAAAAAAAATATCGCGAATGGACTTGGAATATAATATTCAAAGCGCAAAGATCTCAATCATTCAGTCGCCGTTCGGTTTTTCGCCGTTTGATGCCTTCCTCCGGCTTTTTTTTTTACTGTGTGCGCGCCTCCGCTCTGAGCCACTTCAAATTGAAACTATAATAATTGAAGTGTCTATAATGGAATTAAGACGAAAATAGCTCGTCGTTTAAAGTATATATTCATACCATTAGTCTTGTTGTTGCCTGTTGAACGACTACTCACTAGTGGTGTGCTAATAATTTCATTTTTTTTTTTGCGGGCAACTGCATACGTTTTGTAGGTTTTGTCAGTGGAATTTGTTCAACTGGCTGCCGTTGTTTTCATTTCTTCTACTTGAAATTCAATATATTACTTCTTTTTTTTTTTCTTGAGTGGCAAACATTTTTTTTGTTGGTTTTTTGCATATTTATCGCAGGTGAGCGCGATTTTCAAATAAGAAATTCCGACAGTAAAACAAATATCGCTGGAAATCCGCGAAACGTGAAGTTTTTTCATAAGAAAAAAAAACGTAGTCACTGATTTGTTAATAAACACACAAGACCGGTCTGGAATTTCGAGTGAGAGAAATAGAGATGGAGTGGGGCAAGTGGCGACAGTATGGTAATTAAAATCAGCCTGTGAACGATTGAGCTGTTGTTATGTTGTGGTTAAATTTATCTGACATGGTATTAGAAAAAAAAATATCCTATGTAAAAACATGAGTCCTTGACGAAGTCTGTTGACTCGGGATGCCGAAAACACAAAAAAAGAATTAACATGACCTTGGGCTGATTTAAAAATTAAGTAGCGCGCACGCTTGGATTCCCGGAACTAAAAAATGTCTGGTGACATTTCAAATTTTTGTATGGTCAAAACGGCAGTTAAAAAGTAATTTTGAAACAATAATATCGGAGAATTAGAAAATTCCACATCTCATGACAAAAATGACCTCGCTGAGCTCCTCTTCATGCTTTTCCGTCAACATAATACCCGCTACTTAGCTATAAAACTATTGCAACCCACGAGTAGTTCGACACCTGTTTTCTCATTTCATTCATTTCGGCACGTGGTTGTCGTGGATTCTCATCACACATTAAAAAAAATACCTACAATCGCACGTCTCGTCAGAAAAAATCAAGACGAACTCCATAAATCGAGTAATAAGCAATAACGCCAAAAATGATAAAACCAAAAATCATCAATAAAAGTTCAATAAATCAATTAATCATCGATGAGTTTTGAAGAATTAAAAGAAGGAAGAAGAAACTTTATTTATGCAAAACGACTCAATGTTGACGATTGTAATTTGCATTTTGATTGTTCGAAATTCGCGTTTACATTTTGTCGTGGTATATCATCGACAGCCGAACAAGAGGGACACGGAGAGAGAGAAAGAGGGAGTCCACTAAATTGGACATTCAAAACAAATACCACAAAACAGCGACAAATCACGTCATCAAATTTAAATATTTTTTATTGACCGAAAGTATTATCGTGACCATCGATGGCGGAGGGGAAGACAATATTGCGATGGTCTCGATGTTAATTATAGTAATTGTATGTTAATCGCCTTATATTATGAAACTCTTCTGGTCTACCCCTCGTCGATTTGGATTTTTCGTCAAAAAACCAGTGACCTTTTAGAAATCGCGCGCGGAATTAAACAATGAATTTAATTAACATACAAAACTTTTTTTTTACGTTTTACTTATCCAGAAATTTATTTCACTTTCATTCCAGATCCTGGCGGGACGGAGGACGATACGCTTAATTCACAAATTCTTATCCTCAATCGTACAAACGGCATCAACGTGGATTATTTGAAACACGCCACCACCGCAAAGGACCAACTTGTGACATCGAAAATTGCATCAACAATCAACATCAACGCATCACCTGTCACATCAACAACAACATCAGCGCCAACAAACGACTCAAAGTACCTGCATAAAAAATTTAAAAAGCTATTTTGTGCCACATTAGATAGTAATCAAACAAACAGCCATAGTGATACCACCACAAATAAAAGCACATCAGCATCATCAACAGTCACCACGAGTGTGCAGCAGCAGCAGCAACAGCATGGTGCACTGTTTAATAATAATAGTGAAATTGTAGAGAATAAAAATTGGACGCCGACATCATCGATTGAGCTCAAGAGTGCCAACAACAATCAACAAGCGACAAGTCTGAGGAATTATCAGTTCCAATCAACTGTGCCATCATCATCATCAACAACAACAGCATCTTTTTTATCGCCACCGCAACACTTTCAGACGACAGAAGAAGAAAAACAGTTGGTGAAAGACATAATCGATATCAACAATGAAAATAATTTTATACATCAAACGGGCGATCATCAATTAAGCTCTACAAATTTTCTGATTGCATCGTCATCTGCCAGTGTCAGTAATCAATTTGTGACAGTTACAACGCTTGGTAATCACAATAGTAACTTTCAGTCGGCCGATCATCGTCCAAAGGTTGCTGGAAATCATTCGGAACAGCTGCAACTTAATGCATATAGTCAACAGCCAAATGGGAATTTTGTGATCATCAATAATCAACAACAACCACAGCCAGTTGACTTAAATAATCAGTCAGCGGGAAGTGTTTCTAGTGTGCCAATAACAAGTGCCAGTCAAACGCCGGGTCGTTACATTTGTCCATATTGTCAACTCAATTGTGCCAAGCCATCAGTGCTCCAGAAGCACATCCGGGCACATACGAATGAGCGTCCTTTTCCTTGTACGCTTTGTGGTTTTGCATTTAAAACAAAGAGCAACTTATACAAGCATTGTCGGTGAGTAATCGATTCAAAGAAAATATTATTTCTTATATCAAATCGCAATGGCGCCATAATACCATTTAACGCTTTAATTGATGCTTATTCAATGCGTTATCAATTAAATTAGTAATAAGCAATTATTGATTTTATCTCTTAATTTTATTACAATGCAGTTCACGCGCCCACATTCAACGGTGCAACGGCGAAACAGATCCAACAACTGCATTAATTGCGAATCAAAACGACGAAGACGGCTGTTCCTTAGAGTCGAATGACATTGATGAAGCAGACTCAACGCAATTAGAAACGGTAAGTGATAAGTGAGATCAATTTGCATAATCGTGAATAATTTTAATGTAAATTTTATGCTTTCAGATGAATCGTTTATCGTCGCCATCTATCGTTATGGAAAGTCAAATTATAAATGGAACTTTCGGTGAAAATTCATCATCATCATCTTCAAATTCATCAGCAGCTTATCCGGCAAATTCGTCTAGCGATGGATCTTCCATCACATCGAAGCCTTACAAGCCTAAATTTCACAATTACAAGAAATTGGATCTATCAAAGACAACTCCGCTGGTAACAAATGTTAATCCTGTTTCAGGAACGGCCATCAGTACGCCCTCAACTCCTTCAACGCCATCATTTTTCAGTTCGAATCCTGGACAGCTGGTAAGAAAAAAAGAACATCAAAAGTATTGTTCAACAAGTTACTTAATAAAACATTTATTTTTCAGACGCCACAGATTATTGAAGAACGAATTAGTAAAATAATTAGTGACAATGAAGCGATAATCGATAAAGTAGAAGCTTTGCTACAGAAAAAGTACCACAAGATAACTGGAATTCAAAGGCATCTTTCGACATCATCAGCGTCTCCGATTGGTCCTTTTACTAATAATAGTGCAATTACTGATGTACCACCACAATCTAATTCTAAATTGGCACTAGCATTATTGAAACAGCAGCAACAGCAAAAGCAGCACGATGAAGAAATCCTTCGCTATCAAATGTCAACGATTACAAGCCAACAGCCATTAAATCTTACAAAGATGCAAGAGCCTTTAACCGTCGATGTTGGGCCAGCAGCTGCAACGCCACGAAAGCGTTACATGATTGAAAATTCATCACCGCTTGTTATCACATCAAATCAGCATGAACAAGCGCAAGTCACAGAGAAACCAACTCAATCAACACAGCAGCTCGTGATTCCAATAATCCATCCTCAAAATCCTGAAGGTTCCATCATCAAAGATCTTCTTCTAAATTCAAAGAATTTCGGTGCAGTTGATAGTGAAACCGGTGATGGGCATTATGCTTGTCCAACCTGTAAATTGACGTTCCGTGGTGCTGATATTTTAAAGTATCATCTCATTTGTCACTGCCAAGGCGAAGATAACATCTTATTACGATCAGTACACGGCAGCCCATCGAGCTCATCTTTGTCGCCCTATTATTCGCGATCAAGCAGTGAAAAGCAATCGCCTATAAGCTTAAAACATTTGGCATCATCACAATTAAAAAATGTTTCCGCAAGAACTCCATCAAGTTTACAGAAGCTTGCCAAAACTCAGCTCAAAAATCCAAAACCTAAGCCTGAAAATATTAGCATTAATCCTGCAATTTCTGCAATCAGATCGCAGAGCGGTCAAGCATTAGTAAAGAATCCGTTACCATCGCCAGGTCCGCTTCTGGGTAATACGCGATTGGTTGAAAAGCGACCGGAAGATGAGCAGCTCGGTTCGAGTGCAAAGAAATTCAAAATGGATTTTCCGGCTGATGTAAAGATGCAAAGTCCTTTAACGCTTTTCGGTGGCGACATGAAGATATTTCATGAGAAAATGGCTCAATCAAATAAGAATTTCCCATCAGGTGGCAGCTTTATTGCACTAGAATCTACCGAACCGCATGCAGAAACGATAAAGGACACTAGTCCTAACATGATGCGTCAAGGATTATCTGGTGGAATTGCACTAGAAATGAAGAAAGAATCGCCAGTTCATAATATCGGAATGCCTCCAGTAACGCCAAAATTAATTGTGACACTTACGCCAACATTAGCACCAACATTAACTACTAATTCAATGTTCAGCTCGGGTACAAAGAATCACTTTCAATTTCCTCCATCAGTGGCTATTTATAACCCACTGACATTGCCATTAATGTCATCATCGTCGTCTTCTGGTGCTACTGGTACGCAATCGATTATGCATGGAGGACGAGTCATTCCTTATGTTCCTGGAATACCAGGACCAAATTCAATGAGCGCCATCAACAAAAATGATCTACCGCCACCACCTCCACCAGCTCCAATATCCAAATCCAAACAGAATGGCCTATTAATGTCACCACGTGATTTACATTCGCCGTCAATGCTACGTTCCAATGGCTTAATAAAAGCTAAAAAATCCTTCAACTTTGCACGCATTGCTGATAATATTGATTCTGGCATCAAAAAATCTCCAGAGAAATTCGATAATGATCAAGATGACATGCAAATCGAACAAAAACCAGCTAAGCCATCATTTTTGCGGCCAACTAGTCTTCCACTTAAACCAGGAACATTTACTCCAAAACAACATCATGGCATAACACCAACAGCTAATACATTGCCGCTCATATCACCGGAAACACCACGTCCATCAAAGTCCTGCGTTCAGCTCTATTTAAATGGACATGCTTATACATATTTGGGCCTAAAATCGAGCACAAAAACTTTCTATTGCACTGTCAATAAGCCGCAGCCAGTCTACATTCAAAATCAGCATAAGCTGTCAATGTATAGTAACTGGCAGATCTATAATGGTAACAACCCAAATATTTTGGACTTATCGCCATATGCTGCCATGAGCTTGTATGATTCCCGTCAGCGACCATCAAAATTCTCCATTGCCGATGACAGCAATGCGAGAGAAATTGCTTCATTGGTCAACATGCAAACGACTAAAGTCACCGCCTCAATTGCACCATCGAATTTTACAATTCATCAAGTTCCTCAACAACCTACTGCACAAGATGATCCAGGAATAACATCGAACACTATTGCTGAGCAGAATGAAGAATATACATACATACGAGGACGTGGTCGTGGGAAGTATGTATGCCAGGAATGTGGCATTCGATGCAAAAAACCCTCAATGCTAAAGAAACATATCCGAACGCATACAGATCTTCGTCCTTACACCTGCTCGCATTGTGAATTTAGGTAAGTCATTAATCACTTGATGTTAAAATCAAAATAACTCACAAAATATTTTTCTTCTTAAGCTTCAAGACGAAAGGAAACCTAACAAAGCACATGAAATCAAAAGCGCATTTTAAAAAGTGTTCAGAATTGGGCATTAGTCCGATTCCCACGACACTGCCTGAAGAATATGTAGATGACACTGACTCGCAAAAGAATGGTCAACGTAATAGCAGTGATGGCGGACGTGAAAATGATAGCAGATGCGACTCAGATACCGATGATGGAGATTCTGATGACGACATGGATGATGAATCTGGTGATGAAGGTAACATTTAAATAGTCAAATGCCAATTAACAATTTGTTAATTTCTTAATTTTCCTTTGTAGATACTGATGAATCAAAAAGTAGAATGCCGGAACATGAAGCTGCTCAACTTTTATTATCTCTATCAAACCCTGCTTCCAATCATCCTGGAGCGGCATCAAATGAGCAACAAATTCTTCATCAACAATTTATTCAGTTCAATCCAGAGAATCAGAACTGGAATCCAATGATTGCCAATGAGACAGCTTCATCAAAACAAAGTCGACTAATTTTTGCCAACAAAGCTGGTGAATTCGATCTGTTAAATCATGAGAAGTACTATTCAGATCCATCCATTAGCCGTCCTGTAAAAGAAATGCCAGCAGTTTCCCAAGTAGATGATGATAATGATGATGATGCACCGATGGATCTCACAAAGAAACCGTCAAAGGCTGACCAGCAGCGTCCAGTAATAATGCACGCTTCTGATGTGATATCAAAGTTTTCTGAACCTGCTACATTGCTGACGCAGCTAGTGTCGAATATTGATAAAATTCCAATGCACCCAATTGGGACAAGTATGAATTTTACTGATAACGTTCAGTATAGTGAGAGTTTCCTGCCACAGGAATACGTCACAGAAAGAGCATTAAAAGATGCAAGAATCAAGAAAAGTCAACAGATGCTTGTCTCCGTTTTTCATGCTGCCAACGACGAACCTACGCCGATTTTTATCACAAAATCAATTCCTGTGACATCGACAATCACCAGCAATGCTACAAATTCCAACGGATTAGATTCACTTGCTGATTTAGCTGCAAAATCTGATAAATTGGAAGTTAAGGCTCAGGATTCTTCGTCAGAACAACCAGTCAAGTCTAGCACAGCAAATGCTAAAAATGTCGCATCTGAATATTTGAAATTGACACAACAAAAACGAATGGACGATGGACCATCAGATGGTGGCTCAAGTGATCAGGAAGGAAATGGAATGGATCAATCAGCTGGTATTCAACTCTTAGCAGCTCCACAAACAATTATCGTCGGCGAAGATGGATTCCGGAAAAAGAATTCAACTGGACCAACAACGATTCTGTCGAGTAATGATCCATTGATGTATTCACATATGCAGGATGATACAGGAAGACCAATATGCGTTGTTTGCCGCAAAGTCTTCCAAAAAGCCAGTCAACTGAGAATACACATGAATATCCATTATATGGAGCGCAAATACCGTTGCGAACCATGCGCTGTGAGTTTCCGAACACAAGGACATCTACAAAAGCATGAACGCTCTGTGAGTCATCAGAATAAGGTCAATATGACTTCAACTTTTGGTGTTCCAACGGTAACAAATCCACGTCCATTCTCATGTAAGGACTGTAAAATTGCATTCCGTATTCATGGACATTTAGCAAAACATCTACGAAGTAAAATGCACGTTCTTAAATTAGAATGTCTTACGAAACTTCCATTCGGTACTTACGCTGAGATGGAACGTGCTGGATTTAATTTAACTGATATTGATACCAGTGATTGTCACAATTCATTGATGAGCCTTCGTCAGTTGGCAAAGAAATTGAATGAGAAAGATCCATCGAAGTTGGGTCCGCTGCCACCACTGCTGGCATCTGATGGTGCTGATCCCGACTGTGACATGAATGAAAATTATGATAGTGATTCAAGTGATCCAGGCATTTCAATTCCACCAAGTAGTGGTCACATAATGCTAATGAATGGTGATGACGATGATGCCATTAAACGACGAAGATCGCACGAGCCTGATGATTGTGAATCGATGAAACGTGTGAAATTTGATAGCGGCTTTTGCATTGGAGACGAATCACATTTGGGCTGATGATTAGATTGATATATGAAGGATATCAACCGAGCACCTCTTTAGAAAGTAAAATACGTAATGATTTTTTTAAATGCAAAAAAAAAACTAATATCAAACATATTGAAGTAATATCAAAAATTGCAATTTTTCTGCTTTCCTTTTCGATGGACATTTTTGATACAAAAAAAAAAGTACGGTGAAGAAACATATCAAATTGATACAAAACAACAAGAAAAACATGGATTTTTTTTTGCCATAAAAATGTTATTCATCCTATCTTTCTCTTGAAAATCAACTTACACCCACACACACATTACAATTGTCTTCCATATCACTGAAGAAAGAAAAATTTCTGATACATCCTTAAGCTTTTTTTTTCCTGAATTTTTGATTTTAATTGTACAACTTTCTTCCTTCGTTGATCCTTATTTTGGGGCTTTAGGAGCTGTTTGAATAGAATTAAATGAGAGGAAAAAAAATTAAATGAGAATTGGTGAAATGTAAGCTGTACATATAAATTTTATCATGAATTTAATTAATTGATGATGTCTTCTTAAATTTGATAAGTTATAAAAATGCGATAATTTTAGTTTTTAAGCCCAAAAATGATGATAATGAAATTTCGATAAATATTTTTACTTTAAAAGTAAAACTGAAATAAAACATGATTATAAATTATAAAGAAAAATATATCAAAGACGTTGTTATCAGTCTCTTATCATAATTTTCAGAAAATAAATTGTATAATCTTCCGATTTGCAGGAATCAAATATAATCAAATTATGAGGCATAATCTTTACTTTACAGAGTTATTTCGGTATCTTGCTCAAGTTTTACTCTAAAATATACGCTGGTAAAGGATATTTCAGCTGCTCAATAACAAAATGTAACGTTCGTTCGTTTTTTTAAATATTTTTTTTTGAACATTTCCGAACAAAGTTTTCTGTTTACATTTTTTTCAGCTTAAAACAAAAATAAATAAAAATGGATTTCCAAGCTTGCAGGATTTGTCTGAATAATTCAAATGATTTCCTATCACTAGACGCGTTATATGAGAAGAGAACTGTAGCTGAGATGGTTTTCTATTGTTCAGGAGTTGAGGTAAAAGAAAATGATCAGATTCTAATAGAATTATTAAAATTTCTTCATTTTTAGATCACAATGAACGATGATATTTTACCTCAAAAGTTATGTCACGATTGTATGGACAAAATTTTCATTGCTTGTGAAATAAAACAAAAGTGCATCGAAACTGACATTGCCTTAAGAGAGCACTGCGAAGAGAAAACGAAAATGGAGGGTTTTGAGAGGATTGAATGGGCGCTAAATGATGTCGATATGAAAACTGAGGTGTTAGAACATGAATGCTCAGTAGTGTATGCGGATAATTTAAAATGCGAACATGAACCAATTGATACTTCAACCCGACCAGAGGAGGAAGACGATGAAAAACACAATAAAAGAAGACGAAAGAGCATCAAACGAAAACGCCACCAAAGCACACCATCAACTCCACAGAATGAGAACTATAAATGCTTCCTGTGTGAAGAAGTTTTTGATCTGATACATAGTAAAGACCTCCACGTTAAATTTGTCCATTCTAAGGAAAGAAATTGTCCACTGTGCAACTACAAATCACAAACGGCCCTCGCTCTTGAAAATCATATAAAGGGACATTACGTGAATCTCTATATCCATTTCTGTGAATATTGTGCTGCAAAATTTAAGCATAACTCACGACTTCGCGATCATATCCAAAAGAACCATTTAAATACCATCAGCTGTAAGTTGACTGTTTTAATTGTTAAGACGTTCAATTGAACTTCACTTGATTTGATGAGAAAACCAACGATGCTTAATTTCAGATAGCTGCGATTTGTGTACGTTTGTGTCGAAACAGAAAAATAACGTCAGACGACATATGCTGACAGTTCATCTCAAGTTAAAAAGATTTTGTTGCTCAGATTGTAAACCAAATCGAGAGTTTACAACGAAAACATCACTCGAACATCACCAGATCCGTGATCACAAGATGATGGCAAAGTTTCTGTGTTCAGACTGTGGACAAGGCTTTGCAACGATGTCTTTTCTTAAAGCTCACAAACAAAGATTAGGCTGTCGTCCTGGAAAGTCACGGAATCGTCAAATGACCAACAATGAAATGGAAACTCTTGAAGATGGAAGAATTCAATGTAAAATTTGCTCTGATCTCTTCGACACTAAGAATAAATGGCACATGCATTATTTCGGTAAGCACAAACACTCTAATCAATGCGATATATGTGGACAACAAATGGCCAATTACTCGAGTCTTCAGCGTCATAAACTTGTGCAACATGATAAAGTGAGAGCTTTCAAATGTCAGTTTGAGGGATGCGGAAAACTTTTTTCTCAAAAACATTCCCTGCAATCTCATGAGTAAGTTTAGGTAATTAATTCTATAATGAAATATCTTTAATCTTTATTTTTTATATTATCAGGAATACACATACTGGATCAAAACCATTCGCATGTTTACATTGTCCGTTCAAAGCGTCGGACAGAAGCTCAGTTTCAAAACATCAAAAGAAACTTCACTCGCAAACAACTTTATTGCTTAAACGTTAAAACTACTCAGTAAGATCCCAATTGGTAGAGCCAAAAAAATTTACGAGATTATCAACAAAATATTTACGGCTTTTGACTTAAAATATTGATTTATCAGAATGTCAAAATATTTTATGAAGATAGTAATGAACTTAAACTGTTGATAATAATAATTCGTGACTCTTGTTTTGTTGTCTAAAGAAACAAATCTCAGTACTTTAGCAAATGATCCTTCGTTGCGTGGTTTTTGTGGATGTTTTCTGATAACGAGACAAGTTATTTTAAGTTTGTTCTAATTTTCATAATTATATATAACATAATTGATTTTAAGACTTTCATGATCGTAACAAAATGAGCTTTAATTAATTTTCAAGCTCTACTAATTAACAGGTTGTGCAGACGCTACAAACAAAGTTGTGTACCACTTATCAGCACCGAAAAAAGCAAATGATAACAAAATATAAGTAAGCAAAAATCGTTTGAAGACTGATTGATTTTTTGCGTTTTCATTGTTTTATTGGCGTGATGTTGTTCAGTCGTTAAGTAAAATTTGTAAAGTGCGGAAGCTTTTTTGATTTTTTTTTTTCATTCGAATCTTAATCGCAAAACCTTGAACTGTTAATACGAAATAATTTTTGTTTGAGATTGTAAATGAATGGTAAATTTCGGAAAAAATCGAAAATTTTCCTTTCGATCGTGACGCAATCTCACAAATTATGAGTGTCAAGTATTAAATAGCAAACTTCCGTTGCTCGTTTTGATAAAATTGATTTCGATAAAGATGAACAATTGTGAGGAATGTTTACTAATAAATTGTTAAAATGTGCAATTCTGTCGATAATAATTTTTCATTACAATCATGTCGATTGCAAAGCGAGAGCGCTTCAAAACCGGAAAGATTCATTAGTTACTTCGTCACACATAACTCACAACGACACTTATCAAATTCAACAAAATGTGAGTGAGATAAATGCAAGCGGTAGTTTAGCTGATAACAATAGTGATAAGAAAAATAAGAATAAAAACATAAAAAAACGAGGAGGATTCCCTGCGTCAAATGATGATGATGATGATGACTACTATCCATGGTATGATGACATTTTTCCCGCGTCAACGCCAGAAAAGCCTGAATGCATATTGGAAAAATCAGAATTCTATTTATCATGGTGGATTAATGAAGATGGTTCACTGAGAGTATCAGGTAGCAACCGGCTTGGAAATTCTCAAGGATTCATTGACTTCTCATTGCAATTTCGCACTGAGGATTTAATTTTTAATCATGTTGCGGAAATGACAACAAATAACCCGAGTGATGTAATTAAATAAATTTTTGCAAGATCCGCATTATGATATAAAATGATTGATGAACATTTATTTCTCGTATTCCGTTATCAGGTGATTAAATATATGAGTTTGGCGATGAATAAATTGCAACGAATTCCCGAACAAATTTTGGCTCTAGTCAGTGTTTCATTGCAATATTTGTCGTTGGCTGGCAACAATTTTGCAACCATCTTTGAAGAACATGAAACGTCATTTCGTGAGTGTTTATCAATTGTAGTTCGCGGCAGCTTTGATTTTTGATTGTAAAACTTTATCTTTTATAATTTTTAGAGAATTGGACTTCGTTTCCGCTAATGATGAATTTAAAGGAACTCGACCTAAGAAATTGCAGCATTGTTGTTTTAGAAAATGATGTTTTTAAGAATCTGCCGAACTTGGAAAAGCTTTTTTTGTCGCACAATTATTTGAGTACTCTTCAAGCTCATGTATTTACGCCACTAAGCCGGCTAAATCACCTTGACATAAGCTATAATGAAATTGACGATTCGGCATCATTTAGCGATGATCCCTTTCAACTTTTATCGAATGGACTAATACTGGATGAAGAATTGTTCCTGGGTTTAGAGAATTTGATATTTCTCGATCTCTCTCACACAAAATTACAGCAAGACAGCATTCGAGCTTTTGCGCATCTTCGATCGAAAGTCGAACAGCTTTCACTTTGCTACACTGAAATTCCATTAATTGTGCCGCAAATGTTCATGCAAACAAATCTTAAAGTGCTCGATTTGTCGGGAAATCCAAATCTGACACCAAATCTCGCATCAATTTGGTTCCATGGGCTCGAAAAGAAATTGGAGATTTTAGTTTTTAAAAATTCAAACATTAACATTTTAAATCCATTCGTGCGATTGCAGAAACTTCGGATGCTCGATTTGGCCGATAATAATATCAATCAATTAGTGTTCACATACTTTCAAAATTTTCAACAACTTGAGATTGTAGATTTAAGTAATAATCATATCAGCAATTGGTACGAGCGTGTATTTATTGGAAATTCAATTTTGCGTATCATCAATTTGCGTAGTAACAACATTAATTTGATGACACCAGAAATGATGGCCGACTTTCGGACGATTTTATTCCTCGCAATCGGCGCAAATAATTTCGTTTGTGATTGCTCATTGCGAGCGTTCATTGATCGTGCAGCGTGGAATGCGCAATATCAGCAGTGTCGAATTGCAAATGGAAGAAGTAAGCGATCAGTTGAATTCGAGGATCCAGAATATTATTATAATGTTATGTTACGTGAATATCATTATTACATAAAATATGCAAAAGAAAGTTACAATAATATGATTTTTACACCAAATGAGGGTAATGTCAAGAAATTATCATCATCCCCAAAAATGCAGTTATCAAGTAATTGCGAAAGGAATTTGAATGGGACAATTGACGATCCGAATATGAACTTTGACTTTCTATTGTTCGATTACAATGAGAATGATTATCACTGCATTGAGACTGATAAATATGGCAACAGCAATAAGAGATTAGTGTTCAATGAGATTGCCTCATGCTACCAAAAAGACGAACAAACTGAAGAGCCATATGATGATTTGATAACAACAGAAAGCGAACAAATGCATAAACCAGAATATGAGAAATTCCCGAATCCATCTTCATCGGGAAGGAACTTTCTCATTATTTACATTTCTGTTTGTGTTCCATTGACTGCAATCGGATTTCTATTTTTTTGGAAACGAACCGACATTCGATACTTTTATGCAATCTTTAGAAACTCATTGATATTGAGCTTAAACAAAGATGATAAGAATGCAATGGTGCTAAAAAATCGTCGAGGTACAACAAGTATGAATGATGAATACAATTATGATGTGTTTGTGTCATATTCTGATAAGGATCGAGGATGGGTCCTTGATGAATTGATACCGAATATTGAAAAAAGAACAGAAGTAACAATTTGTTTGCACGAACGTGATTTCCAAGTTGGTTTGAGTATCCTTGAGAATATCATACAATGCATGGATCAATCAAGATGTCTCTTGTTAGTCGTTTCTGAATCATTTCTTAAGTCAAATTGGTGTGCATTTGAAATGCATTTGGCGCAGCATAGGTAAAGTTGTTCGTTGGAAATGCTCTCATTAAACAATTTAATTTATTTTCAATTACAGACTTATCGAAACGAGAAGGGAACAATTGATTTTAGTTCTTTTACAAGATATTCCCAAAGTCAAACGTCCGCGAACTCTTCAATATCTAATGCGCACCAAAACATACATCATTTGGCCAACTGAAAATAAGGAAGAATTGCGCAATGTGTTCTGGAAGAGATTGAAGAAAGCAATTATTTTGAACAATTGGGAACCAGAAAAAAAAAGTAAAGGGAAACCACGCCATAGTGTTGTTTAAAATGCTATTTAAATAATTAATTATTTTTTTGTTTGTTTAATTTAAGAATAAAATGCCATTAATGATAATAATTTTAAATACTTAAGCTTTGAGTTTTTCTTTTTCTTCAAAATTTGAGATTCTGCATCAAGCTGGAAATGTCAAAATTTTCTGCAAATTTGTAGCTTCCATATGCGACAACACACAGAGCTATGAATGCACTATATTTCAAAGCATTGCTTAGTGTTTGATCTTGCCATGCGCGATTGTCGATACATTTCTTGTAAGGCATATGAGTGAATGATACTGTATTGTAAAGTGGGACCCACGTGTTTGGCATCATAAAAAATAGAAAATCATCGAAATATTTGCGAAATAAAAATGCTGAAAATGTTAAAAAAAAAAAATTATAATTAGAAACAGCAAATTCCACAACGTTTACTGCTTACATTTCTTATTGACGAGATGACGCATTTCGACATAGTTGTACATGGCCAAATCACAAATTGCATGTGCATCTTCCCATCGAGTATCACTGAATTCATTAAGAATTTTATCCAAATCGCTGCCATGCTTATCAAAAAGTTCCGTCAACATACTGCAATCTTCGAAACCAGCATTCATTCCTTGCCCATAAAATGGCACGACAGCATGAGCCGCATCGCCAATCAGTAAAGCTTTCGACGAATGGTATGGACGACATTTGACAGCCACCAAATATTGTGGGCGTATTTTGAAAAAGTCTTTAATCAGTCGCTCCTCACCAATCAATGAAATAGAATCGGGAAAATAATTTCCAAAGAATTCTAACAAATCATCGTCAGTTTTTATGCTTTCGAAATTTTTAAAAGGCATAAAAAGCGTCACAGTCCATGTACGGTCTTGATTAGGCAGTGCAATCATCATGAACTCGCCGCGCGGCCAGATGTGGAGATAGTTGTGTGGCATCTTAAACTAAGTAAAATAAATTTGTTAATAATTTCTTTTTTCGACTTTGACGAGGATGACTGCATACTCTTCCGTCCCTTGAAGGTGGTATACACAGCTCAAGGTATCCATGCTCAATGTAGGTTTGGTTATAATTGAATCCTGATTTTTTCAACAATTCACGACGAACGGCACTAAAAGCACCATCACATCCAACAACTAAATCGGATTCAATATGTTCTTCCTCATTTGTTATTGTGCTGAAACATAATTTTAATAAGTTCGCTTAGATATTAATTGAAAATGAATTACTCACTCAGTAAATGTCAATTCACCATTTTCCACTTTGCCGGAAGTCAATTTTTTGTTGAACTTCAAATTGATGTTTGGATATTTTTCAGCGGCTATAGAATTATTGAAATTTGATATGGAAAAAATGTCAGTTGCAAGTATATTGTAAGGTTTCAGATCATATGTTACTAACTTACCATTCAAAAGAATCTCATTGAGGTATTTGCGGCCGACTGAATAAATTGCCTGATGTGTCTGTCTATCATACGGTATCACTTTTCGATTGCCATTGAGGTCATGAATCATTCGAGCATACATTGGGATTCCATGTTCGAGAAGTTTATCTTCTAAACCGACTTCAGCTAATGCTTTACGTCCACGAGCAGATAGTGCTAAGTTAATGCTTCTTCCAATCACCAATTCAGCAGTGCGAATATCTTCACGATACTCATATAAATCAACTTTGTGGCCACGTTTACCCAAGTGCAACGCTGCTAATGAGCCGACCTGCGTTAAATATTTGTTTTGAATCCTTATCAAATTACAATTTGTACATTTATTGTTTGTGATATTTTAAATGACTTGCAAAAATGCCGACAGAACAAGTTGATGAACTGTAATCAGTTTATTTAATTTGCGAATACGTGAGTCGGGTCAGTTTTTGTAATTCGTTATGTGTTTACTTTGTGTAATTAATAGCACTTATGCAATTATTAATGATTTTCTTATTCACTATAGAGAAGCTAGAGCAACTCACCAATCCTGCGCCTACGATGGAAATTTTTAAATTTGCATCCTTCGTTCCATTCACATTTGCTTGCTTGAATTTTTGCATTTTCTTTATTTGATAAGATTCGATTTTTGTTTGATTTGATTTAATGATGAATCAATGAAATATACTGAACAGAATTATTTGAGTACGTTATCAAATTACACACAATAAGTTAAGTCTTATCTCTCAGCACAACAGGACTACTGTTCTGACTATCTACAACAACGGTCGGCTGCTCAATGAAACATGAAAATTATAGTAATGCCGAGTTATTCAGAATTGAGAGATGAAGCCGTATAAAATAAAATAACGAGAATAATCTTGTCAGCATAATAAAATTACTTATTACCTTTAAATTCTCATAGCGTAACTTTGCGATAACAGATCAAATATTTAAATACGTTTTAAAATGATAATTTCATCACTTTGGCATGGTTGAATGCACTGTTGATTGAATGTACATGACATAAAAGATTGCTCTAACATCCCACTCCAAGAAAGAGCCGCCTAAGTAGAAATAATCTAAATTTAAATTTAGAGTACTTTTACGATTAATTAAGAAAGTATTAAAATGCTTTGTGTAAGGCGGAAACTCAACGAAAGCTAAACATATGTTTTTGAAACATAAATTATGCACCCACCATGGGGTGCCAAATAATTTTTGTCTCAAAACCAAATGAGAACATTTTTATGATGACCATGCGACATAATTTTCCCGCTAAAAATTTGAATTATTATTTCTGAGTGCAGCCTACCTAAACATTCCCAGCTTTTTTAATTAACGTAAGCTTCAACTGAATTCATAAACATAAGTCGAACAAAAGTATAAGTAGATATTATAAATCTTTTAGTTTACGTATTTATTTTAAAATTAACTGAGGATGAGTAAATACAGTCACCTTTACAAGAACTCAGGATATTTAAAGGAACAACAATCACTGAGGCGTACTCGCTTGCTTGAAGATCAGCGCAGAAAACGTGAAAATCATATCGATGAGCAACGGTTGCTGCATGATGCTATTTCACCACCTTCGAAAGCAATCCAAGCCAAAGGACTTCGCAGGAATAAAGATTATTGTCGCAATCTGATGCTATCGGAATGGATGTTGGAAGTACCGGATGATATTGACAGCTTCTTTTTAGTCCCATGTCCAAAAGGAATTCGCTGTACAATTGTAGCGAATGGAGCCAGAAGACCGGCTGAAGTGTATTATAAGAATGGTCAGCTTCTTATGAATTTGAACACAAATCTTCCTGTACATACCGTTCTTGATTGTGTATATAACAAATTAAACAAGACTTTCTACATTTTGGACATGATTATGTACGGAAATCTCGATATGACCGATTGCGAGACGCAGTTTAGATTCTTTTGGATAAAAAGCAAATTTGCCGATGACGAGTTGAGAATAATTGATGACGGATTTAAACTGGAACTTCTTAAAGCCTACGATTTTAGTGATACTTTAAGTGTTAGTAATTGCTTCAAAAAATTTGCAGCCTGGAATGATGCCGAACTGGATGGATATTTATTCTATCACAAGGAAACGTCTTATCAGGCTGGTGAATCCCCGGCAGTTTTATGGCTTTTCCCTTTTATGATTGATGAGCTCTTCGACAAATATGATATCAATCCAATTTATCAGCATCAAAAACCAGCTGATTATACCAATTATTTGGAGTTCATCCTGAAATTTGAAGAGAAACGGAATAACAAAAAGAATATATCAAGACATCGATCAATGGAACATGAGGATTCTCCAGAACAGTCAACAGATCCTCAGACTACCCTTCAAGAAATGATTGATCTGGAATACGGAAACAGCGCGTGAATACAATTTAAACAAATATTTATATTTCTTATTTCTCGTTTAATTAATAAGTTTACAAAAGTGTGAGATATTAATTAAAGTTAATTTTTTATTTTTGGCGCGCGCGAGCTGTCTTAACGTTTCCAGAAGTAAGCTTTGAAATAAATGAAACTCTTAAATACCGAACGCACTGGAATACAATTTAGAGAAACATTAATTTTTTTGGGAATAATGTCATACATAAATTGGAAAGTATTGGGATCGAAAAATTATTCTATTCGACATGTATGTTGCCGTTAGACTTTTGAGACAATGACCAACACGTCCAGAAGAAAATAGAAGCTTTGGCGTAAATCTCCTTCACAGAGATATGCCGCCTTTGTAAATGCTTCAATTTTAAAGCCCATCATTTCCAGTTCCTCAAAGAATACGCTTAATTCTTGATTGAATGGCAAACTGTGTGATGGCCAGTGAGGCAAAAGGGGTTCAACAGGTAAATGCGACGAATCTAAAATGAAAATAAATATATTGTGAAGAAGAAGATGGAAAATGATGACCATTATATGACTCACTTTGTTCTACATAATGATTATATGGTAGAACCAGAGCAAGCAATGCTCGTCCTTTCGGGTGCATTGCATGATATATATCAGTCAAGAGTGATTTTGGATCAACGCAGCGATCGAGAACATTGAGGCAGCTGATCAAATGAATATTTTGCATCTCTCGAATGTCACTGATTACAGTGAAATCTTTCTCACGCAATCGATCCTTCATGATGTAAGAAGTCTCTGAGGCGTAGACCTTTAGCATGATATTGTTATTTATCTTAAGTAATGATTGTGCAAGCCGCAATGTAATTTCACCATCTCCTGCTCCTATATCCAACATCGAAATTACAGTTTCATTTCCGAAATTTAAGCCGCCATGGACAAGGAACTGAGCAAATTGCTATAATTATGAAATAGAAAAAAATCGATAGCTTATTAATATGAATTCGTGTCTTAGAGAATGGTTTCGAAATAAATAAATTATGCAATGCCCTCACGTTTTCTGATAGAATGAACATAGATCCACGTCTCAAGAGTCCATTTGAGCTAGTCTGAGTCAAAAATAACTTCAGAAATAGTTTTGCAACGATATGCCAAATTTGTAGCCAAAGATCCGATGATTTGGCTTTTGATGCTTCGAGCCATTGAAGTGTAAGCGAATCTGGTTCAATCAGATTATAGAACTTTGCTCGATATTTTTCATGTATTTCCTGCCCTTCATTCGGCAACTTGTACCATTGTGTCATATCAAAGTTGTTGATGTATTCGTCGTTATGGTATTTTTCATAAAGCGCTCTTGCAAGAATACCATGGGCTGGTGGTGGTCTTGCCATTTTTCCTTTTCCCGAATTTTGCTAATTTTCTAACACGTTACTATCGATAATCTATGTCAGCACTAAAAGCACATCACTCTGTTATTGACTACGCATTATAAATTGCAGCTACGAAAGGATAGATATATGAAACGAAAATTTTCACACAACACTATCAACAACTAGATTTTACACTGCAAAAACGATGGAGAAGTTGGCTTTATTTCAAAAATGACCAACTTCACACATTACAGTAACGAAGGTTTTTATTCATTGATTGTTGTGGTTTACTGAATTTTTATTTCTTAAGCTCCTAAACGATGAATACTGATCCGGTAACAAAAGCCCTTAGGAACAACGTAAATGGTGTCTCGCTGCAGGGCATTGCAAAGGAAGTTCGTTGTGAAATCTGTAATCTCAGTGTATCCAGCTACGTATGAAGTTTATTGTGAAATATTTATAAACAGTTTCTTATTAGATTTCATGTCTTTTATTTCTCAGGTTGTTCTCCGTGATCATATTACTGGTCGGTCAGTTCAATAATGTTCTATACAGTGATTGAATTTGATAGCAAGAAGGGAAAACAACATTTAAATTATTTTCCCCTCTTGAAGAGATTGCCTGCTCGGGAATTTTATTATCTTCTAATTTTTGGATCGCATTGCGTTTGTCTCATTTCAGGAAGCATAAAAATCAATTTCGATTGATTTGCAAATCGAAAAACAAGCCTAACTTACAATGCTTTGTGTGCAATCAACTTTCGGCAAATCTAAAAGATTGGGAGGTCCATGTTACATCTGAATCACACGTTGAAAGAGTAAAAGTGTACAGGCCGCCAGCTACACCAGTCGAAATATCACCATACCCGCCTGAGCTACATGCTCTAGAAACATCCAATATTCCATCACTTCTGCCACCTGAAGAATTAAAAGAAATTCAAGAAAAATTCCAGGAAAAACTTAATAAGAAAGCTGTTCAACAAATCTTGGCAAAAGATAAAAAGGAGTGGAATTGTAATCACTGTCAAATAACATGTCAATCATTGTGTTCGTGGGAAGCTCATTTAGCTTCTAAGAAACATCGTAAAAGCAAACATAAGTTTCATACATTTCCCGGCATCTCCAAGCAAAGTGTTGAAAAACAATATTTGAGCAGGTTGGAATAACTAAAAACATGAATAATCCCTCACAAAGCCCTAATATGTATCTCACTAATTATTCATTTCAGCTTTGTCAGAGCTAATGAGACAATAAGAAACGAATTTATAGAAGACGGTGTTATATTATACTGCAAAAGATGCAATGTTAAAATGCAAACGAAACTTCAACTGGAAATTCATATGTCGAGCAATCAACACAAAATGATGAATCAACCGATTGCATCGATGCCGGTTGCAACTCAAAGTACTGTACAAAATAATCCACAACTGTTCAATTTCGAACATTCTTCATACGGCTATGGACTTCGCAATTGGAGTGGCGAGCAATATATTGCCAATGCAAATATTCAACCAGTATTCAGACAATGTGAATTGCAAGAGAAGCAGGAAATGGAACAGCAAAGACAACTTGTTGAAGAGGCAAAGAATCAGCTATTGGCTCGTTTTCCTTTCTACGCAATTAATCTTCAAAATCCGCCGCTCCGTGATCAATCACAAAACGATAAGTTAATGGTGCCCGACATTCCTATGCCATCTGAAGTATCAACAATGCAAAATCTCGGGACCTTTGCACCAGGAAATTCCTCTCATTGACTGGAATAAAAATTGTATTATTTATGTAAATATGAATTAAAAAAATCTGTATTAATTAATTAAAAAGTAAAACTTTATGAACAAAATTACTTAAAAATTTATTGAAAAAACATTTCAAAATGAACTCACAATTCAAACAAAATTTTTATGCATTCATATTTCCTTAGTTCCGGTAAAAGAATTTATAAAAAGTAAGTGTGATGTTTGTGATTAAAAACAAGATTACAGGGCAAGATACAGAACAATTGGACAGGGAAATAATTTTATTTATTCTTAATGTCTTCCCACTTTTGTTTGAGGTAAAATCTTATTGCCGCTGGAATGTTGACAGCGAAATAGTTTCCAAAAGCTAAAAGTGCCGTTTTCTTACGTGGATAGATGTCATGCATTTGGAAATCAACAGTCTTTCCTTTGTCTAATGAAGAAATTGTCAATATCATTTCGAGGTCCAAATTAATTTTCTTCTCCATCATTTTCTTTGATAAAGCGCTTTCAGCTGCCAATGCTTCAACAGTATTAAAGTTCATTTTTTTTCGTCCATTTATTGTGTCCTCTACTAGAAAAATTTTGCATTCATACCTCATCGTGTTCTTCAGCGCATCGACAGGCTCCGATATGACTGTAGCTAGGTAGATTTCTTGCAAGAACTTCTTCGTGCTTTCAACGATATGTTCGAAGAAAAATTTTTGTTGACTTTCAGCTGTGAATATTTTTGTATTCGTGTCATCTTTTTTAGTCAGAATATCCTGACACTGTTTTAGATCTCCAGCACAAGCATGAACAGTCATTTGGAATTTTTTCTTGTTTTTGGTTTCTACAGTTTCCGGTTTAGACGGCAATTTCATGTCAGTGAATAGATGCACTATCAACTCTGAGAACGGTTTTTCTTTTAAACTTTGACACTTTTCATGTGAAAATTTAACAATATCAAAGAATTCATCACAATGCTTTTTTACTTTAATTCCGATGTTGATATTCTGTTCGAAGCCATCTTGAACGATAAATGCTTGTGGGATATCAGCTTTCAAAGGTAGCAATTGATTTTTCTCAACAACTTCACGATAGTACGATAGATCTGGATGCATTGCGAATTCGTTGCGATTGATCAGCTCACCAGTGAAGAGGCTCACAATATACTGACTATAATTAAGCTTGTGAAAGAATTCAAAGAATCCTTCGAGCAATTGTCGTGTTGTCTGTCGATTATTGTGCATTATTTTGATGTTGTCGTTGAAAAAAAAGTTCCATGTGAATTTACTGTCCAGAATTAAGGGACTTCGATTGCGTTGATTATTTAAGATAGTATCCAGCATAGGATCCTCAAGATTTTGTAGATAGAATATCAGCAGCATTATGAGACAATAACTCGACATAATCATTCGTTCAGCAATTTTATAAGCTTTTGACCACAACTTAACAAGTATTGCAAGCTCCTTAATGCGCTTATCATAGCCCATGCACTTGCCAATGAAATGTGAATTATAGTATCCAAATTTTGAAGTGAAGTTTACATCGCAAACAACTCGTGTTCTCAAATGCAGAAGTCGTGTAATTGGCACGCGCGCTGTATCCACTGTAAAAAGAACACGGAAGTCCTGGCCGTGGACATATCGCGTGAGCTTATTTACGTTTTGAAGAATCTCTTTGATCTCACTATCAGCTGGTGGATTCTTTAGCTGAACGTGATAATCCAAATCAGAACCGTGAAAATCGAGATCAGTCAGTGACGAACCGAAGACATAAACCCTATCGATTCCGAGCGGTGTCATGAGTTTCCACATGTCTTTGTTTATAATTTCCTTAGTTTTTCTCCACGACACGCGAGACGGCTGGAGGTGAGTTAGCAATATATTTACTTCCTCGCCAGGCTTGCATATTTCAATAAGCTTTAAAGTCTGAGAAAATGCTTCAGCCCACGCGTTTGCCTTTACTTCCTGTGCCATTTTCGCTGGATTGCTTCTAATATTATTCCTCTGGGCAGGTTTATTTTGCAGCTGTGGCTCTTGAATTGGAACTTTCTGAGCTTCCTGAACTTCATTTTTGTGAACAGGATTGTGATTCTGAACTGGCCGCTGATATCGATGCTCAGAAATGATCTGTTTTTGTAACTGACGCTTCGCCGCTGGTGAAGTTTCACCTGGAATTCGATGCATTGTTTGACCAGTATTATCATACCTTCTTTTACCCCATGCATTATGTTGATGATTTCCTTGTTGTGATGTTTGTTGATGATGACCTCTGTAGTGCGTTTCACTAGGCATTGAATTCGAATTATTTGGTACAGTACGCTGATACCTTTGCGCAAAACTCATTGAGCAAGCGCCGTTCTGGTACTGACGTGATGTTGACGCATTTTCTGTTGATGTAATAAAAGCTATCTTAATGTTCTATGGGATGAAAACAACTATGCTTACCATAACTCCAGTTCTGTGAATTACGCTGTTGTGTTTGATATTGACGGCTGTCGTATTGATTCTGGTTGTTGTACATTTGTGTAAGCTATGCGAGATAGTGTTGAATCCAAATAAAGTGTAACAGACGGGAAAAACCTACAATGACAAAACTGAATAAACAGATCTTATTTTCAGCATTCATAACAAACTTTATAGACTTTAAATATGTTTGAAGCCTCTCGATGAGCAGAAGCAGCTCATATGTCTATGTTGATTGCACCGTTGTATCAAAATTTAATTACTATCGGTTTGAATACTGAGATGAATGCGAAAAATCAACAAAAAATTAAGTTTAGGGTCAGTTCCCTTGCTTACAATTCAACCTTTTCTAAAATCATAACAACCGATTTGACCCTATTTGTTTTGACGTAAAATCAAATCCTAACAAATCAATTAATCATGGAAGGAAGTCGCGCAACTGTTCAAAGAAACATTCATCAAGATTGGGCCAATCGAGAGTATATAGAAGTAATCGCAAATTCCATTAAGAAGATCACAGCTTTCCTAAATTCGTTTGGTAATTTTATTATCTTATTTTCATATTCACACATAAATTATGGCACGCCTCTAACATAATTTTGCAATCATTTTTCCTTTTCAGACATGTCCTGCCGGTCACGACTGGCCGTTCTCAATGAGAAACTTACTACATTGGAACGCAGAATTGACTATTTAGAAGCCTGCGTAACAAAAGAGCAGTCTGATGTCAAACCCTAAAGCTAATTGCATAGATATTACTCATCATTCAACTTCTTCTAATAAGTTTACCTCTTCCGAATTCTGTTTAATCGTCTAAAACACATATATTTAAGTCTTTTATCCATCAAATGTATTACAAGCAAAATGAGTGCTGATAATAGAATTAAAATTTATTTCCAAGATTCTTCATACATTTAAATTTGCATAATTTTTTTTTAGGTTTCACATTGCTTCAAAAGTCTGTAAAGGGCCGCAGCCTCACGAATCCTACTGAATTCAACACAAAACGCTTCGACTTCTATGAATAGTTCCTTCACATTAATGATTTTGTTCCTTATTAAACTTTGTAAAAAGACGCAAACCAGACGAACCTGCACAAGAAATTCAATTTGAATTATCAATTATTTTAAAAGTTTTTTAATTCCCTCACCAGTCGATTCTGCATGTACTTGTCAGTAATATTTTCGCAGGTCTTAATACAGTTCGAAATGTATAAATGAATAAATTCTGATGGTAAATCAACAGATGAGGTCAAGCGATTAACGACTTCCATCGAATGCAGTGACATTTCCATGTTAACGAGCGCGCTCAAATATTCAGTGATTTGAGGTGAGTTCATGAGCATCAGAAGAATCTTGATGGCAATCAGTGGATTATTTTCAACCAAATCCGGAAGCTTTTTCGGTGTCAGTCCGATGTGATATACTAGTTCCTGATCTTTTTCGAGCTCATTTTCAAGAACTTTCTGATCTTGCAGGCTCAGAGCTTGCTTGAAAGCCATCGCAACCAGTTTTTTGGCTTCCGTTTCCGTGTTTTGAGTCTCACACATGTTCATGTCAAAGATTGGCTTATGACCAACAGGATTTGTTATGTCGAACCATACCAATTCATCCTCACATGGTAATAAGGGTGGTGCGACTGTCATGAATTGCGGTCCAAAAACGCTTTTCAGTGGCGTATCACGACGAAACATCCCTTCCATAAGCTCGCGAATTGCTGAATCGGACACAGATGGAACTGGTGCTGGTATGACATTCATTACATTGCATTTTACGCTCGCTGGAAGTTCCTTTTCCTTCTCAATCATTATCTTTTTAATCTGTGATAAGTCCAAGCTGAGTGGCATCTGGTCTGTTTGCTTAATATGATGGGGCGTCTGCTTGCACAAATCCTTAGTGCCATATGCTAACAGTTGCAAGATGAAGTTTCTTTCAACAGTATTTAACTTATAAATGGAATCTTTTGAGTCGATAAGTCCATAAAGGAAGGTACTAAACGGCGACGTTGAAACAGAGTCGCTATCTTCAGCTTTAAAGATGTCGCACAGAACGTAGTAAGCTACAAGGCGATTAGATACTTCCGGCAGGTCATTATTTCGTACCAAAAGCGTTAGAAGAGTACCAACTGAAGGCAGAAAAACATGTTTTCTTCAACAAAATTCTTATTTGGCTACCTAATGTTCCAAGGTACTTACCACTCAGTAGATCATTTTTTTGGAACTTTTTCTGGATGTGGGCTGAAATTGCTTCAAAGCTCTGATGGTCGATGGACTTTTCAGAGAGCAGACTGTGGAGAAATAGGAAGTCAGCAAGGATTGGGAGCCGGTGAGATGCCATTTTATTATTAAATAAATTTAAAAAAAAATGTAAACAAATCACACAGAATTCTCCCTTTCAGGGTTATCGTCGATGTTTTGGTTTAATTTATTTTTTTTTTCATCATGGACGAGAGAATTGTCTTACCAAATGATGTGTTAGCAGCCATCGAAGAAGTTCTACAAACCCAAGATCCGCTAGATAAGTCAGAGTTCAACGCGGTGGACTATATAAATGGGCTTTTTCCGAATGAACAGAGCCTTACGTCTATTGAAGAAGTAATTCAGAAATTTGAAACAGAAGTTCAGGTTATTGATGAAAATATAAGGAGCGTTGTACGTGGCGTATCGACATCTGGGGCGGAAGGCAAACAAGCATTGGATGAAGCCAAGAGAACAATCAACCAGCTATTCTCTCAAATTGGGGACATTAAATCCAGGGCAGAGCAAACGGAAGAAATTGTCAAAGGAATCACTGCTGATATCAAACAGCTGGATTCAGCCAAGAAGAATCTCACATCAGCCATTACGACTTTAAATCATCTGCACATGTTGGTTGATGGCGTTGAGAAGCTTAAGAGCTTAACGGAGAAGAGACTTTATGGTGAAATTAGTAATCCATTGGAGGCCATCACTGAAGTGAACCAGCACTTTTCACAATACAATGAAATCCAGCAAATAAAGGATCTGTCAGTTAGTGTCACTGAAATTCACAAACAACTAGCAGTTCAGATTACGGAAGACTTTAAAAATACGTTCGCACTGACACCAGGTAACAATAAGATGAGTCTTCAAAAACTTAAGGATGCATGCTCGGTAGTTTCTGTCCTAGATGCAAAAGTCAGAAGGGATTTGCTAAAGTGGTTCATCAGTGAGTATAATTATCGTCCTATGTAGTGTTGTCAGTTAATTTTACAGTTTCCTTTTAGACATCCAACTTCAAGAATACATTCAATTGTTTCACGAAAATCAAGACATCTCATGGTTGGACAAGATTGATAAACGTTATGCATGGATCAAGAGACATTTACTGGATTTTGAAAACAAATACGGAACCATTTTCCCTGAGAGTTGGGAAGTTTCTGAAAGGATCGTTGTCGAATTTTGTAACATCACCAAGAGTGAGCTGAGCAAAATCATGTCAAGACGACGAACCGAAATTGATGTTAAATTATTGTTGTTTGCCATCAATAAGACCTCGCAGTTTGAAGATTTACTGGGAAAGAGATTCAACGGATGCACATTGAGTGAATCCAACAAAACGTCCACTCAACGATCTGAAAATAAAGCTATTATTTTAGAACTTGATAGAGATCAATCGGCTGATGAAAATTCACAAGCTGGTGATGAGATTTCAATGACCGCATCGCCATTTAGAGGTCTAATTGGCGAATGTTTCAAGATGTATTTGGATATTTACACTGAAAGCATTGACAGAAATCTAAATGAATTGATTGAAAAATTTCTTACTGTGTCTAAGCAACAATCAATTGTGGCATCGCTGGAGAGTTGTGCGGAGTTGTTTATTTTTTACAAGAAAAGCTTGGTCCAATGTACTCAGCTGAGTAACGGAAAACCAATGTTTGATCTTGTGATGGTGTACAGGAAATATCTTCGCGAGTATGCAATGAAAGTTCTTGAAAATCAAATTCCGAAGATATCAACCTCACAGAATCCATCCATCAGCAGTAGTATGACAATGTTTAAACAAAAGGACTTTCAGAATCTCCAATCGGCAGCCAATCAGGTAATTCAAGGATTTTTAAAGGAAGGTGAAATCGCCAGATACACAAAAGACGAGCGTATTCTTATCTGTAAAATTCTGACAACGGCCGAATATTGTCTCGAGACTGTTCAGCAGCTTGAAGAAAAACTGAAGGAAAAAATTGATCCATCATTTGCTGAGAATATTGATTTATCAGATGAGAAAGACATTTTTCATCGAGTCATTTCACATTGCATTCAGCTACTGGTGCAAGATATTGAAAATGTTTGTGAATCAGCTCTCGTTGTAATGACAAAGGTGAGCTTTTTTGCCTTGTATCAGCGCAATTTCTTCCCTCAATAACATGTTTCGAAATATTTTTAGATTCAATGGCAAACAATTTCACAAGTCGGTGATCAAAGTGCATATATTAATTCCATCATCTCACACTTCAAGCAAACCATTCCAGTCATTCGTGACAATTTATCGACGTCACGAAAATATTTTACACAATTCTGTCAAAAATTCATCAGTTCGTTTATTCCAAAGTTCATCAATAATTTATATAAATGTCGTCCAACGAATGCTGATGGCGTAGGCAGTGTCATGGGATGTGAGCAGCTGTTATTGGATACGCATAGCTTAAAAACTGTTTTATTAGAGTTGCCTACAATTGAATCGCAGGTAAACCGCAAAGCTCCAGCGAGCTACTCAAAAACAGTGTTAAAAGGGATGTCAAAAGCTGAAATGATTATAAAAATATGCCAATGGCCAATGACGAATGCAAATCAGCATGCGCTTTTTATTGAGCAATATTTGAAGCTTTTACCTGATAACACTCTCGCCGAGTTCCACAAAATTTGTGATATGAAAGGAATAAAGCGAGTCGATCAAGCGATCCTGGTGGATTTGTATAAGAAAATGGCACCAAAGGATAGCTTAAATGAAGGCGATACGACTCACGACTTACATGACGATCGAAAAATTAAAAAGCTGGAAAATTTAATTAAAAAACGCTTGCCGAATTAAGCAAGGAAATGTATTTATTTATCTCTTTAGCTTGTAATAAAACAAAATACTTAGTAAATACTTTTAAATAGAAAAATATGGATTGCAAAACATTTGTCGTTATATTCCATGAATTGCTCCATGAACTTTTGATGCTTCTGAATATCCATCGATCTTTGCTCATTTGCAATTTTCAATTCCTTAAGTTTCTCTTGTTCCATCTTACGATTTTTCTCCTCTTTGATTTTCGTTACATAAAAATTAAATATCGAAAATATCAAAATGCAAACGAAAAGCGAATAAAGTGACTGATATCCGTTGTTCATGACCGACACTTGCTTATTGAACCACATACGAGAAATAAAAATAATTTAAAACAGATCAATGAAAATTTAATGATGAGAAATTTCCCTAACTGCCCTATTTTAAACACCCCCGCGCTTTTTACGCATGTACCAAGGCATGTAGGTACTTATTTTATTTCCGAAACTCTCCAATGTCGGTAAATATTCATCCCTAAATTCAGTTGCATTGACATTTTGTTGTATAAACAACGTGCGTGATTCATTTTGCAACCCTAAGTAGATTTTATTTAATTTTTACCAATTTTCATTGAGTTTTTCCGCACATTTTTAATTTTGTTGTGTTCGTGTTGCGTTGCTGCATTGGAAGATTGCAAATGTCATACGAATGTGAGTAGTTTTCATTGAAAATATTTCCAAACATCAACATTCAGTGTGAGTAAGAAGCGCCAAAATATCTTGCAGGATGGGAATAATAACAATAAGAAAATTTGTATTGATTTTTTTCCCTTTTTTTCATTTTTGTTGTATCTTCTTCTTGTGTACCTAAGCGCAAACATCTTATGCTGTTCTTATGCTCTCCATTTTTTTTTTTCGGGATGCATGAGAAAAAATCTCAAGAAATAAGAAAAACACCTGTTCTCAAAATGCGTGTTTAGTAACAAAATGAGTTCAATTAAACGCAATCTGCTGTGCACATTTAATTGGCTCATAATTCGGGAAACCTTTTTGAAGAAGACGAAGATTATTATCAACATCGTCATATTTTCTAATGGACTTTGACATTCATAAGAAAAATTACATCGTCAAAAAAGAACAACAAAAACTAATTTTACGACATGAAATAAATCAATTGGAATGTGAAATCATTTTTTTCTCGGGTCGGGTTCGAATGTTCGTTCATTTGCGGGGGAGACGAAATAACATAAAAATCGCGTCGTAGGAAATGACTAGACGAAATGCATATTTTTTTGTTTTGTTTTGGAGAACTAAATTTTGGCTGCCTGGTAAATAATGAGTAGTAGACCACAATACTTAATTAAAGTTTCAAGTAATTAATGTCTAATCAGGAAGCGACAACGTCAATCATTAGGATAATAAGAAATCCTGTGTAGTCTCATCAGAGTATAACATCAGTCGTTGATGATCATTTAACGGGTCCAACAATAATTTTATATTCTTTTTTTCGTCCTTTCTTCTTTCAAACGCCCATCGTAGTAGTCTGTTGTTGTTGTAATACATCCTTTTTCCAACGTCGACCCCGAAACAATCGTGCGAAAAAAAGTGCAAGGTTCGAAGAACGTAAAAATGTTTATTGAATGTGTGTCTGGGTTTTCAGGGCGCTATAAATGTTGATGGTATTGGTTGATGTATTAGAGCAATGTGCTCATGACGATTTCACATTTGTATTCAACCATCATTGAAATTTGTTTTCATTTTTTTTTTCCTCTCTGTTTTCGTCAGTTTAAATCCAAACGCCAACGAAGATGGATACAATAAAATCATTTGCTGAAATAAAATTGGATATACGCGAGCGAAGGACTGAATGGCTACCATTGAGAGTAAGTAAACAAGCAAACAACAATTTCAAGCCGATTGCAAATTCATTGTGATTTTTTTTTTTAAATTTCAAAGTCTTGGACGCGATGCTACATCAAAATTGAATCCATTAAGTGCTTCCCGTGCTACATGAAAATAACATTCTGCAAAAATGTCGATGAAGATGACACCAGCTTGGTGCTGCGTATCAATATACCCGGCCTAGAATTGTATCCGGTGAGTGAATCATTCAATCGGTCGAAAATCTTGTTGTTGCGCTAGTATTGCGCCATAATTGATAAATAATAACCGAATGGACAAGAAAAACAAATAGAAATTTATTGGAAATTCCGAGAAAACCTCCCCGATAACGGAAATAATTCGTCGTCTCTTATCAGTTGTCAATTCCTTTGAAATTTGATCCGTTTAAAATTCTGTGTGTTCTATAAATTTTTATCGCTTTTCTACTAAAAAAAAAAACATTTTTCAAATATCTCCATAGTGAAATTTTGTTGCGATATCGAGTCGAGTTTTTGGTGACAATCCTGTGAAATTTGAGCTGTAGATTATTAAATATTTTTCTCGCGATAAATAAACTCACGTGAACTGGCGTGAATTGATCCATTGTCTGATAAGATGAATGCCTGAGAACTTTTGATTACATGTTAAGTAAGCGAGGCAAAAACAAAAAAAAATTCCAATTCAATACCGTCAGAGGTTCTGCTCAAATGGCTCCGATCGTCCGCGCGTTTAAAAAAAAAACCGTTTAAAATCACTTGATGGTGTTTCCCAGAATAAATCATGCAACAGAGATGAGAGAGACAGTTGAAAAACAAAAAGAAGCATCAGAAGCCAGTTATAGTTGGTAGTTTTTTTTTTTTTTTTGATGATGATGGGCGATGTTTACATTCGTCAATTGTGTCTGTTTTACGATATAATTTTTCTTCTTTTCTTTTCTCGTTCATCTCATTATTTAGTCACGTCTCATGTTGCCACACATTTCCAAAAACTACTTTTCGATACAACTTTTCTTGCTTTTCTTCTTCCCATCCCACGGTTCTTATCAGCCGTCCGTCACCCACAATGCGGATAAAATGATGAAAATAAACACTCTTTTCCCCAATAATTCTAATTCGTTTGATTCGTCACACACATGCTCCGATGGCGATGGATGATGCATTATGATTTGTGATTTTTTCTTTGGCTAACGGGCAATGGAAAGGATCAAAAATAACGCAAACAAACTTTGCCGTTTGAGTGTCCGAAAGGGATTTTAATATCCATAAATGTCGACCCAAGTATCGACCCGTATTCTGTGTTTTTTTCGCCCTCTCGGCGATGACCGTCACAACA
The DNA here is from genome assembly GCA_018397935.1 of Propsilocerus akamusi. NCBI lineage: Eukaryota > Metazoa > Arthropoda > Insecta > Diptera > Chironomidae > Propsilocerus > Propsilocerus akamusi. Next base: position 24,673,171 of record CM031468.1, on the reverse strand, counting down.
CAACATTCCTGAATTGCCGATTTATCTATTTTAATGCTTTATAATTGTTCATGCAATCTATTATTAGATATTTTTTTTTCGCCACTAGCTTTTTATAATGTGTGTACAAAAGTCCATCCATGATGACGGTACCAATTTGTGGATTATTGTAAACATCAACAAAAATTTACGCCGCCCATATGGAAATTTTTTCTCGTTGCGTCTTTTCGGGTTTTTTTTTATCTCCAACTAATTTCAGTCTGCTCGCACTTGGCAGTGAAAAAAAAAAAGAATAACATTTTCTATAATCGCTCATTCCAATGACGCAATCAGCTGATGATTTTTCATTCATTAATTTATTTTTTTTCTTCTTCTTTGTATGTTATTCAACAGGTCAAATCCAGAACGAAACAATTTGCATACGGCTTATATTGGAAACAGAATCGCAAGCAATGCATCGCCTTCCTGTCACTGGACTCAAAATTATCAATGGAAGCGCACATGAAATGGATGGAATTACAAATACAAAATCTGGAACTTTATCGAAGAGGTATGTTTTGGTCTTATTATTTTTTATCTATCACAGCTCATGCACAAGCCCATATTTATTTATTTCGCGGATTTTGTTATCGTTCGAGTACAACATGCAAACTTGCGTCATAATAACTGTCGCAGAAACTGTTTGTTGTTTACACTCTCACACTGCAAAGTGTATGTAGACTTTATTCAGTTGGCAAATAAATAAGCGAAGATCTTTTTAGTTTGTATTATCGTTTCTGTTATGGGAAATGACCCTGTCACATAAACCATCCATCTGAACAAATGTCGAAAATGTTTTTCTTTATTGTTTTTAGCCAGTAAATCGCGCTACGATGACTTTTGTAGTCTCAACCGTTTCCTCCCTCCCTCTCTCTCGCGTCACATGCAAAACGAATTGATTATTGTCTTTATCGCAGTTTCACGTGCTCTCTACTCAATGCTTTCGTCAAAACAAATAAATAATTTTTTATTTTATTACCGTCTTCAATAATTTTTTTCTTTAGAAATCTTACAAAGTAGTCGATGTAGTCGAATGGAACATACCGCAGTGGACGGTGAAGATTTGGGGATTTACCAGAATATGAATGACACCGATCGGGTGAAGGACGTTAATGACATACTTGGACCATTGCCTTTAGTTCCCGATAGCGATAAAAATTGGTCGCGGCGTGTTTCTGGCTTCAGTGGAATTTATGAAGAAATCGTTGAACCCTCTAATCGGTGAGTTGATGGCGAATTCTCGAAAGTCTTGACAAATATTTAACCAGTGTGTTTCACCTACTATCTTTGTAGAGTTCGTGATTCAGTGATTTATGAAGAAATGAAAATTAATCGACTCGAGCCAATATTGAGTCCACCACCACTGCCACCTCGTGTTCGAAAGAATACTGACTGTTCAAGCCTACAGCGATCTTACACAACCCCAGAAAGTGATTATTATGTGAAGAAAAAGTGGAATCTCTTTGAAAATGTTTTTGGCAAAACAAAGAAAGCTGAAGCAAAACGACGTGAACGTCCAGTAATGGCCGTTGCACCAAAACCCAAAGAACTTCAGCTACTGAAAGCCAAACGCAACAGCTTCTCTAGTCCCGATCTCACACATCTTTATTGCCCACAAAATGATGGTCTCAACAATTCCGGTTGTGCTAATTGCTCATTCGAAAACCCGACAAATCTCAGCACCAGCAATTCTTATGAACTCGAGAATGTGTGCGAAGAAGAAAATGACAATATCGTCGAGCCAGAAGCTATTTCTGAGGCCTTCAACATCTCACAAAAAATCCGACCAAACTTCCAGCTCCAGCTCAATAGCGACATGTCTGCTATTAATCTTGTTGGAAGTAGTTACAATATAAATTTAATCGAAAACTCATCGCCACGATCTCAGCCAGCAATGAGCCCACCAACAAATGACGGATATCTAGAAATGCGTCCAGGTCGTGGCTTTGATATGAAGAAGGTTGAAGAACTAGACAGTCAGTTAATGAAGAATGATGTTCTTTATCGGCTGAAATATTCCTTCAACAGTCCAATTACCTACAAGCGGGAGTTCGATTATGATCCACCAGTACCTGCATCTGAGTCGTTTTACAACAATGAATCGCCTTCACTGCCGGTTGTCGAATCGCATTACGTTTGTATGAATCAAGGACCGAAATTCAGTCCTAAAGTGCCACTAAGAGAAGTAAAATCGGTTCGCGATGAAGAGCACACATACATGCCCATGGATCGGATAAGAGAATCACATCAGAATATTCATAATAATCGCATTGAGAGTACAAATGGAACACCAAACATTTCAAGAAATAAACGGCATTCAGTTGATGATAAAATTGCATCTTACTTCCCAAATTATGATGTTCCCGTAAGATGCAACGGTGCACATCAGCGTAACGCCATATCAGAAGGTCAATGTCTCAACAGAAAAGCAAAAACCCCTGAATCTGAAGTACGAAATCTCGACAACTACGATCAATCCAGCTCGAAATCACGCAAAAGTAAACGAGTCAGTTCCTTTAATACTGTGCGATGTCCAAAAAGTTCAAGTAGTTCGTTTAATGACAATAATAACAATAACAATGCAATTGTTCAAGAAGTGACAAAGAAATATGCAACAATTGCTCGCATAACATCAACACAAAGTGAAAGTGATAAACATAGTATTGTGCGTCAGGATTCGTTGATATCAAACGGGCAAATGACGAAATCGGGTTCAGTATCACCGACAACAATCAAACGCTTTACGTCACTTCCGCGCTTTAAAAAAATTGACTTTTCTCCATTGCGTTTGAAAATTAGCAGCGTCCTGCAGCGTAATAATTCCAGTGGTTATTAATGCAGGATATTCCAGAATACTGGAATCACAGAAAAAAAAAAAACAAAAACAAAAAATATTGCGAGTGAAAACGGTACAAAATGTAGAAATGTCATATCAGAACGAATCATCAACATCTGGTGATTGATATCATTTTATCTTCTTCTTTCTTTTGGGGAATTTTTATCTCTAATAGCATGATGCACTTTCTGGGAATTTCTGAATTTTATGGCTTCCGCCCTTCAAATTTTTATCAGTGGAAATAACCATCATTCGGGCTTTCCCAGAAAAAAAATTTGAAACATCAAATGCATCATAAATTTTTAAATGCTATTTTATAATGTAATATGGAAATCGGTCATACACATAATATCGATGCCTCCGCAAAAACGCGCTTTCGACTGCCTTTGCCAAAAAAAAAAAAAATATTCGCTCAATTTGTCGCGCGCGCCCTCAACATTTTAATCGTTTAAGTTGTATATAATTGTTAATCTTTAAGGTTAAGTTCGCGAATTTAAATTTTAAGAGAATTAAAAGTTTTTAAAGGAATTTTTCATTTCGGAATGATTTTTTTTTTCGTTCGGTTTAGAAATCTTTTTAAGTTCTTTTTCGTTTCATGCCTGTGATGTTAAAAATTTCTCTTTTCTTTCTTTTTTGTTTTAAATTAATTTTTTATCAATTTTTGCTGTAAATGTGAAATATCATCAACCACGTTAACATTACAATAGCAGCAAATCTTGTGATCTTCAGATCTTTTAGCGATCCCACCAAATTAATTCTTCCAAAAAAAAGTATTTTTTTTCTTTGTTATTTTTCGTTTTGGTTATTTCTAATTTAAAACTAAGAAACAAAACTTCTGAGATCATCACAAAGTGTGAAAAAAAAATTAAATTAAATGAATTTACTGAAAATTGAAACGAATTGTTGCTTAAAAGTCTGTTGCTTATTGATAAAGTGAGAAAAAAAATAAATTAACGAAATTATTGTACTTATAGCGCAAACAAGGAAAAAATTAAGTTATAACTTAATAAGTTATAAGCGAACTTTATTGTTGAATGTATTTTTTTTTCTAAGCAAGAAACAAAAAAAAAAGATTCCCTTCTTTTGTGTGTTAAAAGCCATTTAATAAAATTGCATGATTTTGCTCTTTTCCTCGATTCTGATGAAATGAAATGTTTAAAATCAAATTTAAGAAAGAATTTCTCTTTCACATTTATTTTGTGGCTTTTGCGAATAGAATTTAATTGTTCTTTTGCATTCTCGCGGATCAATTATTTGAGTATACAAAAAAAAAATTATGCAATTAATCATTGAACTGAAAAATTCAGCATGAGTAAAATCTCGCTGTCAAAACATATCGTTCACTGTCCCCGCGGACCGACATTCCTGCCTAGCTTTTGCTTCTTTTTCTCGGAATGTCGTTCCGGCGACAAAAATTTAGTCAAACAAAAAAAAGTATTGAAGACATCAAAAAAAAAAAAAATGTGCGCAATTTTTTGCATCACAAAAAATTATTATTTTAAATTTTTTTTCTGTTTGTGAGATGAAAACTTAAAATGAAATAAAAACAAAAGTATTGTGTATTTAAAATGAAATCGTTTCTTTTTTTTTGCATTTATGCAGCCAACTGTTCATAAGTAATAATTTTTTTTGCAGCCGGATATTTATATCGGACATCTGCGACCAATATATGCAATTTCTTATTATAATTTATGCGCTGTTTTAATCATCAAAATGTGCCAAAATAAAATCATAAAACATCTGCAATGCCGTGGGGATCATTGTGCTCGCACGAGATTTCGATTTGGTGGCCAAATGTAAAAGAAAATGAGCTACAGGTGGTGAATGTGATACACATACACACGCAAAGCGAGACAATCACTTTAATTTTGCCCATAAGAAAAGTCCATCAAGCCTTAAACTACACATCAGCTTCAGGTCATAAAGTTTTATGATTTCCACGGAATCTTATAGATTTCTTATTACTTACATCAAAATTCGCAAAAAAAAAATATTAATAATGTTTTATGATGAGCTTTGCCTTCGATTTTATGACAACTGAAACGCCCTTGGAACCATGTGGCTAAAGAAGTAATAAGAAGGATTCCAAAAAGACTAACCGACAGGTGCATCAATGATGCCTGTCCTGTCGAAATGTTACATTTTAATGATCATTTTGAATGTATTATAGCGAAATATTTCCATCGTCTTTCGTGGTTGTTGTTATTATTGTTGTTCTCAAAGAATATAACTTAAAAAAGACGCTAATGATGGTGCCAGGGGCAAGAAGAAAATAATTCTTAATACTCGGTATTCGGAAACTAAAGTAAAAAAAGCGCGAATAGCCACCGAGCAAGTGGAAGAAAGAAGAACAACAAAATAAAATGTTTAACGCTTCAAAGAGTTCTTAAAGAAAATGTTCTTATGGAGCCGATGAAACAAAAGAAAAAAAAAATTGCTTGAGCTTAAGAAAATCTCCATAAATAATTATTTTATTTTTGTTCATTCATTTAATAAACGTTAAGAAAATAATAAGCAACGTAGGTAACAAAACATCATGTTGAGCAGTAAGCATCAACTTCTTTTCTTTGCGTTTTAAGATTGTGCTGATGTTTCGTGTGTTTTAAGAAAGGTAGTTGTGTAGGTTTTTAACGTTGATTTCTTATGTTTCAATCTTCGTTTGTTGTTCTCATGTTGAAACCATTTCCATTGCTCGTGGTTCATCATTAAGCTTATTTTTTTTGGTAGTGTTTGTCTCATTCTTTGAATTGATCAGGTGCAAAAAACCCAATGTTGATGACGGCAGTTGGACAGTGCAACAACCACAAATGTGGATTAACGGTCGCGAACAACAACACAAAAAAATCGCCAAATTAATGAACCCAATCAGTAGACAATTGCTTGCAGCAAAGAGAGATTTTTTTTCGGAATCAATTGAAATATATTTTTATTGTTAATTATCACGCAATTTATATGAAGATTTCATTCGTACACAATCGACAATCTTGAATTGATGAACGCTTCAAGTCTAGGCCTAGTTCAATTGAAATGCAAATTCCTATTCATTCAGCTTCACTTTCTATACGCAATTTAAATGTTGATTTTATTATTATTTTTATTATTTTTTTATGAGAAATTGTCGATTTCCTCAATCGCGGAATAGTCGCGGAACAGTTTGTTAAATCGAAAGAAAATTTACATTTGCACATTCTTTAAATAAGTAATTTATGCCGCAATAATTGCCTTTGAAAGCGTGTGAACAATGATCGATGCTGCCACTAGATGGCATTGAAGAAGCTTCAATTTAAGATCTTACAACAAAAAATAAACAAATTTACTCGATTTATTAACTTCCAGGCTATAAAAACTAAACATGCTCCCATCCGCGATTGCTGAATGTTGCTTGCCGCAAGTTGAAAGTCAAACAATCGAAAATTCAATGTTTTTGAATCAACATTTTTTTTACGGTTGCTACATTTCCACTTTACCTTTCAGTCGTTCGCGGGTTGTGCAACGGAAAGCATTGCGATCGGATTTTTTTTTCTCGTCTTGAGACTCTTAAGAAAGATCTCATGTTAAAGAATTTATTCAAAAACAAAAAAAAAATATATATATATAAAGTGAGAAAACAAATTTCAATTTCATTGTTGCGCCATTTCTTTCGGGCAAGTGCATGATTTTCTCACAGTGATGTAACAATCAGAAAGTAGATGACATCGGGACTGTCTCAAATGTCTCAAGAAATGAATTAAGAATTTCGTGGATTTATAATTGAAATTCGAAAAAAAAAAAATAAGAAGAGATTTTTGAAGAAGAATTAATTAAGGCAAAAAAAAATATCTCAAGTGAAACCAGCAAATAGGAAATCATTAACTTTTTAAAACTCTCTCGCTTAAAATTGCGCAGCAATCGAACAAATTAACTTTGAAGCGTAATTGAATTTGGATTTAATAGACTTGCTAGCTGACGGGATTAAGTTTCTCCATTCACCTTCGAGGTAAGATCAAGATTCGAGCGACCTTATCAAATCGAAAGAAAACCTCACGATGAGGAAACCTCAGAACAGAATGTTATTTACCTCAAGATCCAAGCACACACAACACAATGTAATTGCGTTATTACAGCAACAAAATGTTCTTTAGAAAATTATCCATCAGATCAAAAAGTGTTCAATTTGATGGGAATTATGATGGAAGTTTTCAAGTGGAAAACGGCAATGATAATTTCATAACGGGCGTGCGAGTTTCAGGCATTAAAATTCAGTTTGACGGTCAATAACATTTTAAAACTTATTTTAATGGACTAATTCAACTATCTGATAACAATGCATCCATAATGCGCACATGCACTAATTTTAATCGTAACACAAAGAAGTACATTTTATGGCGTGAAGTGCTCAGTCGCTGCTTAGGAATTCAACGTGGGCATCGACATAAATTTTTATTGCAAATATTTTGCAAGTAACGATATGCTGAACACGATCGGAGCGTTGTTATTTTTAAAATTAATAATTTATGTTGCTGCAATAGGGTGAATATCCTTTTGTCTGGTTGTGAGCTTCGCGTCAATCAAATCCGGGAGTGGGGGATGAAATAAAAATATCGATTGAAAGTGTTCCACTTTGATGCCCATCTACAAAACACAAGTCACCATCTAATGATTCATGTTTGTGACGCTTCATCGTGTCCATCAGCGATAACCTATAAAACACTAATTGGAACGAATCTAATGTAATGACAAAAGAGAACACGCGGTAAATGTCGACTCGATTATAAACACACGACTTTACTGCTGGTTCCATTAATCAGAACATTACCCAAAATATTTTACGTGAGTCTCGTTCCGTTTCAATGTAAAATCAACTTTCAAAGAAAAAGAGTGGACAAATAAAGGAAATAATAATTACAAAAATAAAGTAGACAATAGCCGCGCGATTCGCGGTTCATTAGATTGAATCAACAACGAAAAAAAAAAAATTCTCAAAGATGGAATAGAAGAAAAATTGTAGTTAATGGCAAAATTGCTCGAGCTTGTCGTCGATGAAATTCAATATTTAATTTAATGATTGCCGTGCGTCTCTTTTTGACTGTTTGCGACAATGGTGACACTCAAATTACAAATAAATGGAAGCGCTTTCAAAAGGTTTTTAACAGTTTTATTGGCATTGTTTATAATAATGCATCGTGATGAGTGGACTTTTAAAAGCAACTGAATTCAAGTGTTTTGCTAGTGATACTGGAAACATTTTGAGAATTGTTAGGCATCATCCACATATCATGGAAATGATTTTTATAAGAAAACATTTGTTTTTTACTGAGAGGTGAATCCGAAATCCCACTTAACATGATTTACGGATGTTCCTAAACAACATCTTTGTTGCAACTACTTAATTTTTAAAACATCTCGACTATTTAAAAAGTGGATCACTGTCGAATTTGATGTTAAAAAGTGTGATATAAAGAAATCAATTTCTTCGCATTGCAGCCTGAGTCATGTAACTGTTGCTTCCATTGTCTGTGTATATGAAACATCAGTTGTGAAATAATAAAGCAATATTTTTATGGTTCTCTTCCTTCATTTGAGCATCGAAGTGAGAATTTTTATTTCATTCACATCATTTCATTGCCGAAAGTGTTTTTTTTTTTATCGCACATTGAATGAATAGTTCGTTCGCACCTCACACGATTGATCGATTGAAATAAATGATGGTGTAGAGCAATCTCACATGCTGTCTTCAAAGGCGCGCTTGACACAGCACAGTGGTGAACCTTTGGCCCGATTTCTCGACCTGCTCTAATACCAAAACAGGTTTTGATTTGCCTCTCAATCATAATCTACACCGATCACCGGCTCTAGATCACTTTTACACTTTCTCAACACAATTGCTGTTTTTTTTTTTTGAAATTTGAAGCGTCGTGGGCTCAACAATAATTGGTCATCACGAATGAAATGGAGATTGGCATTCCAATGGAATTAGATTTTGTGCTGAATGCCAAAGACTTTCATCCGGCAATGGAATTTGTATGTTTCCATCTGCATTTCAAGTAAAGTTTCGTGCGCTTACATGAAAATTCCAACAATTGATACTAATTAGAGAACAATTAATTTGGTTAATTGTTAGAAAGACCATACGATGAGGGTAAATCTTTTGATTTATTTTCAGTACCATTCATCATCTGTGTCGTCTTACTATTTAAGCTCAACATCAGTTTTAAGTTTGTCTTTTGATGTCAATGAACAGCAAGAGATGACATTAATCTTAAATGAAATTTCCACCTTAATAGAATGAATGCAATTAAGAATTTTTCAAGAATTTTAATTGCTTCGCTTCATTGCATTAATTAACAAAAAATTCTTGAGCGCATTTTGTATTTTTCGTTCAAAATTTGCACTCAAAAATTGTTTACGGAACGACGCCATTGAGCAGATTTCACAAAAAAAAATATTTGCGGCGCTTCACAAAGCAATAATTTCGCAAAATTTTCGATTGAGTTCGAGTTGCGATTTTTTTTTTCGTAATTGGTTAATTCCATGAAATTGTTTTGCAAAGAAATGTTTTCTTCATTATCTGTCGTTGTTTATCTCGAGCGAGTTATTTTGGCCGCCGGCAAGTCACAACCTTAAAAGATTTAATTTCCTCTGCATTTCACCTACTTTGAATACACATGCGTGTAATTAACTGTCTTCCGATAACACAGTTTCACGCAGATTTTTGCATAAAAATTAAATTAAATTTGTGCTGGAAACTTTAATAAATTGATTTGATCGTGTGAATCAATCAAACGTCAGTTAGTGTCACATGACATAACGGTCAATGAAATCTCACATATTTACGTATTTTTTCTATGCTTATATTGACATCGTACACTGAAATTAAGATTGTGTTGCTTAATTGAATGCATAAAAAATGTATAAACAAAGATTAAATGCCCATAAATGAGAACATGGCAGCATTTAGAGCATAATGCTTAAGATATATGTATTGCGTTGCGATTGTCTTTTAATATTGCATTACATTCATTCAATTCTGAGGACACATTTGGCAATGATGTAGCATGAAATATTTTATGTTTCAAAACAACAATCAATAAATTAATTTGTTGTGGACATTTTTATCATAAATGTCGTCATTTTCGAGTGTTACCATTACTAAATCAAAACAGTAGTAATCCTGTTTTTCTTACATAAACGATCTTCAAACCGGTACTGATTGTGGATGCTTATTCTTTTCTTTTACACCCATGCAATCTGGTTCTCGACACGACTCTTGGCGAGTCCCGGTTTTTGTGCCAATTGCATGACTGACCCAATTAAGACGTGCATCTTATTCCTTTGTAAGCAAAGATGATGCTTCTTTTAGTGAACTTCGTATGTCATAAAATATTTATTTTATGAACATTAAAAAGTGTCGAAAAATGGGATTTTGTTACGATTTCACGATCTGTCCCTGATTATTTTTTTTTTTCAACGCCTTTAGTAAACCGTTATTGAGTCGCTTAGCTCCACACCCAATATTCAAATTTAATTTGTGTCTCAATTTAGAATTGTTACAAGTCATTTATGCCTTGCCTATAAGTCTCGTGGTGTGCACAAAAAGCACGCTGATTACAGATTAATTTGAATGTTGCCTTATGGTCGCGCTAATGATCATGAGCTTCTAAGAGCTTGGTTTATCATCAACTTGTTTTTGTCTAGGGAACAACGAGCAACTGCGTCAAAGTCAGATAACCTACATAACATAATAATCACTCTGATAATTCCAAATAAGGTTCTCAGCTGTGTTATAATTTCACGGGTTATTGCGCAATAACTAATTCATTGGAAAAATTAATCAATAATCCGTTATCGAAATTATGGTTTAGATTTAGAATGAATGATAATTTAATGATGCTCGATGTATGTTTCGTTGTCTAGAATAATATATGAGCAATTATATACTTACAACGGAATTTGCAGATCGACAAAATGATAGCTAATCAAGCTACAAATGACTTGGAACGATTGCGCGCTGAGTGTAATTACTTTCACATATTACAAATCACAAATACAAAAAAAAAACTTGTCTCGAAATTACCTAAAAAATCTATAATTAAATTAATGCTAACTCTCTTCTCGTTTGCAGATATTTGCGCAATCTTTTTATCCAACTTCTTTGCATTTATATAAATATGACAAAACGTCGACAGACTGCCGTGTGACAATCTCAATCAGGTTTCCTTGTTAAACAGTAAAACGAAGAAGAAAATTAAAGCTTTTCAGATGATGATTATGCGAGAAGAAGAACTTGAGATTGCCATAAAAGCTGTGATTGTTGGTAATGGCGGCGTCGGAAAGAGTAGCATGATACAGAGATATTGTAAAGGAATCTATACGCGTGACTACAAGAAGACAATTGGAGTTGACTTCCTGGAGCGAATGATTGAGTGAGTATTTTTTGATTTAATTTACAAATTTTCCCATGGACAAAAAAAAACCTTTAATTCAACTTTAATCTTTTGTAGCATTGACGGTGAAGACGTTCGAGTGATGCTGTGGGACACTGCGGGTCAAGAGGAATTTGACGCCATAACCAAAGCTTATTATCGCGGTGCTCAAGCGTGTGTGTTAACATTTAGTACAACTGATCGTGCTTCATTTGAGGCGGTCAAAGATTGGAAGAAGAAAGTCGAAAATGAATGTGGAGAAATTCCAACTGTCTTAGTCCAAAATAAAATCGATATGATGGATCAATCTGTGGTGTCATTGTAAGTGAATTTTGAAGTGATTAATAAATTATTTGTGATATAAGAAAAAAAAAAAATATTAACATTTCAGTGAGGAGTCAGAAGCCTTAGCCAGAAACTTGGGAGTGCGCTTATTCAGGACGTCGGTAAAGGAAGATTTAAATGTCGCTGCCGTATTTCGTTATTTAGCCACCAAGTGTCACGAATTAATTAAACAACAATATAATACCGTTCTACCATTAAGTGCACCAACAATAAGTCAATTTAGTCCAACATTCCATTCAAAAACAAATGGAACAATCATTCTGACGCGACCTTTGAAAAAGAGCTCGAAGAAGAAAAATATGATGAAAAAGTGTGGAATTATTTAAAGAAAAATTACTTGAAAAAGAAAAAAAAAATCCTTGTAAGAAAAATGAATAATTGTAAATTATTATGCAAAATTTATGTTTTAATCCTTAAATAAAATATTATGCGAGAAAAAAATTATCAAATGAGAAAATTCTTTAAAAAAGATTTCGAAAGATTTCGAGGAATAATTTAAATTGAAAAAATTAAAAGAAAATTAAAAAGTTTTGAAAAAGATCTAAAAGATTTCCTTCCGGAACATGAATCCAAATTGCTCACACTTGTAACGTAATGTCTTGGCCAATTGTGGCGGGCCGCAATAAAACACAGTAACTTTTCCTTTCTTCTGATCTTGAATTTTCTTGAAGACTTTGTCCCAATTCGGACGACCGGCGATTGTGCGCGTCTTCAAACCGGTGATTAAATCACGTTTTTCCTTTTCATGTAACAAGTCCAATGCCAGTTGAAGGCTAACAGCTTTCATGTCCGTCTTTTGCAAAGCTGATGTTATATACATATGCTGCAAATCATGCAATTGATTAAATTAAAATTCAAGAAGTTGTTAGACTCAAATCTTCTTACCATGTCTAAGAATCTTTCCATTAAACCACCAAGTTCAGCTTGCTCGATTTCAAGCTGTGACAGCAAATTAACGAACCATTCGAATGATCGTTGATCTCTGTTGATCCAAAAGAAGTCAACCTTGCGCAAATTCATAATTGTTTGGGGAATTTCTGACGCCCACTGGAAATCACAATTTGGGCATGAATGACGTGCTGTAAAATTAATTTGATTTATTAAAAAATCAATTATTAAAATGCAATTCAAACCTTTCCAGTAGCGGTGCATGATTGATTGCAAGATAGATGCAAATGGTGTAACTCCAATTCCAGTACCAATTAAAACAGCATGTTGAGCTCTAAAGATGTGACTCGATGGTGCTCCATAAGGACCATCGATATAAATTTCAAGTGGTTTTCCAACTGGGAAATTAACAGCTGCTTGAATTTTACCTTCTTCCGCTGCACTTGAGCTTTCATCATGTTTATGAGCTTCATATTTTTCCAAGCTCGGCGTTTTGAATGCAATAATTGTTGGCTTGTTGCGCATGTAACGGAAACTTTGAGCGATGCCTTTATTTTGTGGACTGTTATATGCCAATCCAAGAGACTTAAGTTGCGCAAGCTTCATATTTTTTTCATCGAATGGTTTCGCTGATTCTGAGCGCGAATTATCACGTAAGCTGTAGAGAAAATAATTTAATAACTTAAATGATAATCAATTAGGAGTTCTTACTTCTTAAAACGCTCATGTTTCTTCATCTTATTGTCCATATCAGGCATCGAATTTGATTTTTCCAATTTCACTTTCATCACCTGATCGCAAGCCATCATCATATTTCCTCTCATTGTTGTTCCATCTGAGCGTTCGTCAACTTTGTCTAGCTTCGATCTCATAACAAAGTCTTCCATGTTGCGCTGCTTTGGATCAATTTGTTCATCATATGGCAAGATTTCGCCATTTTGAAGACGCTTTTCTTCATTCATAAAGAAATTAAACAAGCGATTTGTCCATTCACCTACAGCACGAATGTGTAGTCCAATGTGTTCGTCATCTTCGGGTGCACTACTCAATGTAAATGGATGCCATTCATATTTTGCAATAGCTGGAATGTTAATAAACACGTAATCGCCAGGTCTGAAGCAGAAGTGTGATGGCCTTTTGATGACCAAGTGAGTGACTTTCGATGGCAATAAAATTCCCGACGACACGTAGGTCTTTCCACGATCCGATCGCATCCAAATAAATCTGAGGATTATTATTTTTTTGTGATAAATATTCACTTTAATGGAATAAACTTGTGCAATAAATCACCTCAAGCAGCGTTCAATGACAAAGATGCAGCCGGGGATGATGAACCATTTCCAGAAGTTGGGTCCGTGAATAATAACAAGGAGCCAGAACGGAATATACAATAAATGCGTCCAGTAGAACACTTCAAAACTACCACCGCGTCGCACGAATGGCAATGAGCAGACAAACATCACCATTAGAATAGCAATCAGCAGAAATCCTGTTGGATTTGCCCAGCCGCCAATCAAACCAAACAGCCCTGGACGTGGTGTGAAAAAGAATTCCACTAGAGTGAAGTTCTTGGCGTTTATTATTGGATCGCTTACGACAAAAACACCTGAAAAATGAGAATTAAATGATATTCAATTGACATTGAACTCGTCCAATGCTGAATAAACAAAAACATTACTGAAATTGATAATATGCATGAAGGTGTGCCAAATGCCATAAAACACAATGAGCCATCCAGTGAGTTTGTGCAAATAAATGTGCTGATCCAATGGAAATATTGCTCCCAGACCGCGTGTTCTTAAAAATGTCAGAGTTTGTCGTAGCATCAACACCAGCACGAATGCACAATTAAAGTTGAGACATTGTCCTGTGGATTTTTGATTAATGGCTTGCGATTAAATTCACACAACAAATATATTAAAAATCCATCTCACCACAAGCGCGCGCAAAGATAACCAAATAGTTGCTCTTTCTAAATTGGATGGCGCGCGTGACAAAAAGTGTCAAGTTGACGATCAGAAAGACACATACGAAGGCAAGATAAACGATATTATTCTTAATGTATGGTGTCGACAATTGATGTGGCAATCGATGCGTATGGCCAGATTTCTTTTTGTCAGATTCCTGTGGCAATGGAACGAGCCATCTGTCGATACTGATACTGAGATTTTCCAGCAAACCTCCATGCTTTGTGAGTTGATTTTGAAGAGCCTCGTACGTTATTGTGCCACGTTTCTCTGGGTCAGCATCATCAAACATAGCTTTCGTTAAATCGTCAATCTAATCAAATTCAATGATTTATTAGCAAAACAAATTTATGCAATTACATTAATGTCGTAGATATCTAGCACACACTTGAGTCTCGGTGAACTTCATGCCATTTTCGTCCATGCATGCTCTCATGACGTGCTGTAATTCCTCATGTTGAATCAATCCGTCACCTTAATAAGTAATTCAATATAAGTGTTAATGGCATTTTAATGCATCGCTAGGCGTTTTCACATAATGACGTCAATTGTTTTTCTCAGATTTCATTTTGATTGATCTCATAAAAATTTTACATATTTCGTCATTTATGGAAAACATTTTAAAATGACTTTACCATCTAAATCGTAAACTTTAAACAAAAATTTTATTTTATTTTCCGACGATTGTCCGGAAAATTGATGCATTGCATCAATAAACTCTTGAAGGGAAATTGTTCCCGAATTGTCCTTGTCGAAAATTTGGAAAACTCGCTCATTAAAGAAGGGCTAGAACGAGAGATTTTTTAATTGTGAACATTTATCTAATATTTTAATCTTTATCTACATTCTTAGAAATGACAATTTTCTTAAAGTCATCTCGTTTGATTTCTTGTCCTTCACCAACAGTTTTCTTGAACAACTGTTCCAGTCTTTCCAATGATGTTTTATCAAATCCAGATTTTGGACGATTGCTAGTGAGATTAGCAATAAACTCATTTATATGAGTCGTTGAAACTGCATTCGTTCCCTCAAGATCAATAAGACGAAACAGTTTGTCGACAATCTTGAATGCAAAATTTTATCATTTAATTTTCTTAAAGAACTTTTTCTCAAGACATTCAACTCACTCCTTTTGCATTCCAAATCTGAACGAATTTATCAAAAGTTACAGGATTATCGCCACAAATCACATATGCTACAGACTCAACTTGCTCAGCAAAGTCAATTTGTCTTTCACTCCTGCGTCAATTTATAAATTCAAATTAAATGTGTTTAGAATTTCATTGAGTAACTCACGTAAGTCTTCCTTTAATATTTTCAATCCAAATATCTTGTTTCAACGTTTCATTACCATCGATGTCAAACAATTTAAAAACATTATACAACGTTTCCTGAAAAGATTTACAGCTATTTTAATCGATGATTAATCAATTTATTATTGAATGTTAAAAATTATCAGAAGGTTTTTTTTTTTGTCAAAGGCACAACACACACTTAGTAAAAATGCGTTTACAATCTCGAAACTAACTCCGAAGGCTTTGAAACACGTTCACCTGTCACCAATATGAAACTTTTATCATAAACTTCGATCGTTATCTTATGCAAAATATTTGAATGAACTTTTTTTTTTTTGTATCTTTTAATTATCCTACAACTTTTCGCGGTTTATTATTATTTTTTTTTTTTTTTCAATTTATATTTTTATCATTCACTTTTGCTCCTAATTTCGATTAATTTTGTTAAATTTTTTTTTCCCTTTTTTTGCACATTTTTTTTTTTTATTTTATCAACTTACTCTCGTCGTGAACAATTTCATGAAAGAATCGCGAGTGTGCTTATCTTCACCAAAAATTGCACCCAGCTCAGACATATAAAGCCATCGCATTTTATCGCGCTTCACTTCCATTTCCATGAAGCTTTTGCTATTTGTCAGGACATTTCCTTGTGAGCTCATTCGACGACCACCGCTCGGTGGAATTTCCACATCGAGTTTTTCCATTTCTCCATCATTTTTCTCTACAACCCCTTTAGCACTTGCACTCTCATCCGTAGACATTTTTTTATCCATTTTAATTGGATCCGCGCCAGTATCACTTTCGGTTTCGTCAATTGTATTATCAAAAAACGAAATTTCTTGATCATTTTCATCGCTTTTCTTTATTAAAGTTTCATCACTAGAACTTATATTTTTCGACATTTTCCTTTATTTTCCTTTCCCAGGAGCGCGCTTTGGGAATTGAAGTGACCAGTCAACGAGTTAAATATCAACTGAATCTTATTTTTCAATTAGCCTGCAACAATCGTAGAGTCGACATCTTACACATGTTGTGCTGTTGAGACTTTACATGCCTATGATTTTTTGTCTTTATTTAACATTCAATATCGTTCCACTTTATTTTGCTCAATGAAAGGTTAAACTGTCTGTTACATTATTGAATGTCACGTGTTTCATCCTTTCCATTTATATCTGATACAAATCAATTTTGTTGGACCAACAGTCGGCGAACTCTGAATTTTTTTTCTGGTTACTGCTATACATTTCAGCAACATTTTTTTTTGTGCTCTCGCTATGTTTGTTTTTTAGCTAATTACAGTTGATGAAATTTCAATTTTGGCGAAACGCGTTCAGATTGATTAATGAAACTTAAAGCGGTTAATGCTCGACAAGATTGCCGCACATAAAACAAAGAAAAAAAAATTAATAATAAAACTATTAGAGACATTTGTAGGATGTTTGATTTAATTTTACGCAAAGCTTGATTAGTTTAGGTGCTTTTTTCGAGCATTTCGTCGCGAGAAAATATTTCGTCTTTCGCCGAAATTTACTTTTACTAAATCAGAAAAAATTTTTTTTTGATAGCATTCCTTGCGATGAATTGTCTCGCGATAAAATGAAGTTTACCTCCGATTTGCTACCATGTCAACGATTTTTTTTTTAGGCATATCATAAATTTGTCATCGCGTTATTCTGCAGCCAATATTTGTCAGACAATCTATAGCTTTCGTTTATTGTTCAGCAATCCTGTTTAACTTTCAATGTTATCTGATACAGCGCACATTAGTCACAGCTGTTATTGGTGCATAAAGCTTCTTTATGTCCACAATATCAATAACGCGGCGTGTGATTCATAAAAAGGAATCTTATGCCAAGTTCATTGCGAATTGCATTAAAAAAAAATATTTCATCTTCGCGTAATTTCAGGTTTTATGTAACTCTACCAGTTTAATTGACCGAAATCGATTAGTGTTTAGTATGTGAATGTGCGAAGAGCACGTGTTGCACCATTCCGAAGATAAATCAATGTCATTTGCTATAAGACAATATCAAGCAATTGAATATCGTACATACGAAAATTCGCTAGTTCAGTATTGTAGCGTGACATGTGCTTACTATCGATTGTTACTATAGCATATCAGAAAACCTTATTGAACATTTGTATACAAACAGTCGATAGATGCACTTTCACAGCCTTACAAATAGATATAAATGATAAATCTATGTCAAGTTTAATGTTATTCATTAAAGTACAACACAAACGCATGCCGTAAAATGACGCGAATCGTAAGGCGCGTTGCATTATGTGATGCTGCTTTTCGGTAATTCTAGAGGTGTCAATAAGCTAAATACATTATGTAATTGAAATTTTATCTGTGTAATTATGAAATCGAGACGAAATGACTCTGACCGTGTGATCGATAAAAAGGGCAATGAGCACATATTTATATCGACTAAAGTCACATCGGAAATTTAGGATCCCGTTTAGACAGTAATTGCTTTGCTGTGAATAAATATTAATTAATCGCACAATAACAACAACATCAAATAACCAGCATGACACCTGCTCAACATATCACATTCACATGTCAACAACAGTTAAAAATTATTACTTTGACTGGTCAACTGACAAATCCGCATTAACTTAACGTCAAAATATAATTTTTTTTTTTCTCGTGTTCATGTCCAAATTTTTTGGCCAAAATGATCAGTTCTCTCATGCAAAATTTCGATTGTTGAGAACAATAAAAAAAAGAGAAATGAAGCAAACAATTATTTGAGTTGTTTTTTTTTTATTCGTCATTTATTTTTCTATCGACTGTCATCGTACGAAGATTTTTGTAAGAACAAAACATTTTAAAAGTTAAGTTTTCTTGAAATTTAATTAAATTTTAGCATCCATCGGCAATGATCATCAGCAAAGAGACATGGGAGACGATCGCACATGAAGTGATTATTAATTTTAATATGTGCGGCAGTCCAGGAAAGGAAATATTGATAAACTTGTTGGTATCAAGCATTTAAAGAATCTTGTTGGATTTTCATTAAATGCATTCAACTGCGCTCTTCCTGATCCTGATAAATGGAGTGAAAAAGAATTAGAATTGGCAGAATGTGGTGAAAAGCATTTTGAATTCGGTGCCAGTAGCGAAATTCAGGTTCTGACTGCCATAAAAAGTGTGTGCCATGACGAAGAAATAATCTGTTTGACAGTTCTTCCGATTTTGTTTTATTCTGAAGGATTTTTACATTTTACGCCGCTTTTTCGTGTTCGACAAAACTGTGGCGATGAGCCAAAATTTATTGACTATAAAGGTCGCATTTACGATGATTTTAGTGACTGGGAATCTCACTGTGCTCTGCCATCGCTGTGTGAATTTATTTTTCCCTCAAATGGAGTTTTAAATGGAACATCTTATAGCAAAAAAACCAAGCCTTCAAAAGATGGAACGTTAAAAGCAATTGAAACGGCAATTAATTTGTGTGAGACAATTGGTGGTCCTCTTGTTTCTCTCATTTCATCACCACTGGCAACAGTTTTACCTGCTTATGAATTATACGATCGAGTTACACATGGAGAATCAATTAATCCACTTGCTGATAAGAAAGCTGCCGGTTTGTGGTTTAATGCGAATTTATCAATTAGTGGACCATTTGGAAAAATCGCACAATCACTTGGAATTTCAAAGATTATCAAGAGTGATGGCACACTAATGAATAATATGAAAATATGCACGGAATCTGTTAGTAATTTCAAATCATTTTTGAACAGTGAAGATGAAAATGTGACATGTGATAAAATGACAAAATCAATAACTGATGCAAAATTACTACTCGAGAATCCAATGACGATGAAAGACATTATGACATTGATGGGGAACTTCTGGCAAACATCGACTGGATGTTTAAAAATTTCCATTTTACTCGGATTCTACATGAGAACAAAATTCACATTTTTCAATCGATCGAAATTGGAATTGATAAATGAAATTTATAAAATTGCGGAGGCTATGAATGAAACGAGACTTTTTCGCATAACAGACTTCAGAGAAATTATAATCGGCCCTTTGACAATTCCATTGGATTTGATGGATCAATTCACAAATGACGACATTATCAAGCTTCTTGGAGGACTGAAAGAAATTCAGAAGCACTCACATCAATCCATTCACGATATGAAGAGGTTTTTTAAAAAATCCAAAGATTTCTTAACGACGCTGCTGATGGAACAAAAAATAATAAAGCAACACCATGAAACAACATTGCCATTGCCAGTAAAAGAAAATGAAGAAGAATTCGAAAGGAACAAAAATATTGAGGAAATTAAAATCTTCGCCACTCAAGAGCATAAAATTATGATGACTTATCACAAACACGATTATGAAATTGGATCTGAATCAAACGATAGATCCAGAAACATCATCCGAATTTTACAGAAAAGACTTTCGATATTCTCGAAAATCATAGATACAATTCGTAAACTCGACTTTAAGAAAAATATTAATGTCACTACTGGAATCATCTTTCAATTCACAAAACATGCTGACGGCATCGGAAATTTCACCGCAAATCCCAACAAAAGTGTTTCCATTCTTACAATGTTAACGGATATTTATGCAAAGCTCAGAGAAAATTTTGTTCCATTCGGAATTCTGAAGATGCCTTGCGGTCGTGTTGGAATAAACATTGGATATAATTTACGGTTCTTTTTGAATGATTTATTTGAAATCTTGAAAGAAAATGCATCCATAGAAATCTTTCATCAATTGTGCAATCTTTCTCTGGACGAAAGTAAGGTTTTTGCCGACATCAAATCGAATATAAATAACGATCAAATGTTTTTTAAATGGTTGTGTCTTGGATCAGTTTCTAACGATGACGGAATAATGTTGACAGACTTGCTATTGGAGCTTCGCAAAGATGTTTTTGCCGATGAATTTAAGACATTGACACAAATTTTAACTTCGGAAAATTCATTAAACGGATTAATTTTAATTAAAAATGGTGTTTATGCACTCTTAATTTCCATTCATGTGCTTCAAAAATTGTCAACCGAAGAAAGAAGGTTTATAATGAAAACATTTCAAACAATTCAAGACCGGGAAGAGCTAATGAATGTAATTGGAAAAGTATTTAAAGATGCTTAAAATAATGGCCATTGATAACAGTAAAAACTATTTCGTTAAAATGTCATTGAACTTTATCTTCTCAAATTAAAGTTTTTTTCAAAAGTGAGTGATAAAATCTTCGTAGCTTGTTAATTGACACCAAACTTTTAGCAAAGTTATTAGTTAGCTTATAGCCATTAACTTAATTAAGCATTTTATTTGGTTTTCATATATAGTTCATGAATTCATTCAAATTAACTTGTCTATTTGGGGGGACTCAAAAGAATTCCGAGCGAATCAGTAAAACTCGCTGTGGATCGTGAGGAATTTAATTGTTGTCGCCCAGAATTAGGGTGAAGTTAATGTTGCGTAAAAGACCGTTTAGTCTCATCATTCAGTCACGCTCATTGTTGTGGTTGCGTTTTGATTATTCGTTTAGTGGTTCGATTATTTATTTATAAATATTATTCAAGCTGATAAGAAGTTTCTTTTAAAGCAGAAAAAAAAATTTCTGAGAATTTTTGGGTTTACAATATTTTTTAAGAATTTTACGTGATCGAATCTGTGTGGCATAAAGCGAGACGACAGCAAATATCTTAAAATGAAAATGGTATGTGTTTGAGTGCGTGTGACGATGTGAAATTTGTAATTTGCCATTTTTCTCTTGATTATTAAAATAAGCTTTTTTTTTCTTCTGTCTCTGCTGGCAAAGCGTGGAAAAGAGACAAGCGCAAAATAAGGATCCATCGCTATTCCCTTCGGTTAATGGATATTTAATCGCTTTTTCCGAACGAATGCGATTTTAATTAAATTATCTGTTTTAATTTGGTTCGAGCGAGTCTCTAAATTTTATTTGATTTGATTTTGGTGGCTAAAATGTAAATTAGATTGAATTTGAATTTTAATTTGTTTTGTTGAATGGCGTTCGAATAACATTTGTTCATTTTGATTAATTATAGTTTTATGGAAGCCACATGGCTAATTTATCCTTCACATGCACCTGCTATGGACGCTTTCTACCTGAAAGTCATCTCAAATTTTCTCTCGTCCTATGACACTAGGTATAAGCGACTATACATTTAAAATGAAATAACATTTTTATCGTGTCAGATGAAGCAGGAACCTAAAGTATTACCAAAAAAAAGTAATCTACAGAACGTTTCGCAAATGCATCACGTCACCAAAAATCCATTAATGAAGAGAAATTTATTTCACATTTTACGCCAAATCAAATCACAAGAAGGAATTTTGGTAGAATTGTCGTTCTTGTGGACCGTGAGTAGACTTCAAATCATTTGGCGAAACGCTTTAATGTCAAAGGAATTTCAGCAATTTATATCTACGATCAACAAACTTCAATGGAAAAAGCATTGATCGTCGAAGGATTCAGATTGAATATAGTAAAAGTGCTCACTGCTTTAAAAAGCTGCTTATACGTTATACCCACTGAGCTATTGTCAATTACGATTTATGATTATCTCAAACCCAAAATTTCTGTGGTGATGAAAACATTTTTTGAGAATTTCTTTTGTAAATAAAAACATTTCAAACCTCCAAGTTTAAATTGATTGTGGCTTTTTTGCGTTTCTTTATCAAATTGATTGTGAAGTTTATATTCGGAATTCTCTGATGAGCCACCCACAATTAAATAAATATTTGAAGAAAAATTTGTCATGCGTCATTTGTGTCGATGTCGATGTTAAAGGAAAAGGATTCATGTAAAATTAAATTTAATGAAGAATAATTTTTTTTTTAACTTTGTTTTTAAAAACAATTTCTAAAATTCATTGTTAAAATATCGCAATGTTATGAAATAAAGAAAAGAAATGCATTTTCGAATATGTTTTCTAAAGTACATGTTTATGGGAGTATATTAAATTTAATCAGGTAGCAGTTGAATGTGACAACAGAATTTATTCCAGCTGTGCTTTATTGCATTGTATGGCAATATCTATTGAGACGTTCATTTTTTAGTAGTTTACAATCTCCATGTCAGACACATAAATTCGATTCACTATGAAATGTCTTATCCACCTGATACACAAACAGCACACAGATCTTATGACGTACAGTCGAGTTTAATAGACCTTTGGAATTTTAAAGATGTTTGGGAAGTCAATAAAAAGCACTTTATGTTTCAAGCTTTGTCATATTTATTTGCAGGAAAATAAAGTTTTATCGAAAATACCACGAAGTTGCTTTTGCAATTGGAAATTTGTTTACCAATTAAATTTTATTCGAGCAACCATATCACGTGAAAGTGACACACATCCGAGCGCAACCGTTCTTGTTATTTGCAGGTATAAAGCGCAATAAAACTGCGATTGACATTTATCTGCCACCTTTTTCGGATTGATAAATTTATAATTAGTAAATAACTTGATTATCTTAGAAAAATTCCGTTTCGAGTGGTTTTCTTGTGCGATAATAAAGTCATTATTGTTAAAACGCTGATAAGACATTTTAAAAAATAATATTCCTACCAAAGCGCTCTCTCGCGTTATCCAGTCGTTGCCATCCCTAAAACACATACCACTTTAAACGTGCCGTGGCCCACGTAATATGCTCAACGAGTCGGAAACCCGAAATGAAGAAATTGTTTGATTAAACCAATTGTCATGTGTGGAATTTATAAAAACCACTGAAATTTTATTCGATCTCATTCAGTTATTAATAAGCTGTTGAGAGCGATTTAAAAAACGTTAACGAAAAGTAAATTTTGTGCTCCATTTTTGTTGTTTTTATCAATTTTATTCATTTCAAATAAATTCGCAAACTCCGCGCGCGTTTCTGATTTGCACAATTAACCTTTCCGCTGCCTCCTCATCAACGTTTCATGCGATCCCTTCGCACATTCACTGATTTAAAATTAAAAAAAAAACGAGATTACCTAATATTCTATTCGAGTGAAAGTAAATTAAGTGAAATCGACATCCAGTCCCAAGTGTGGTACAGGAAAAATCTTTTTTTTTTTTTTTAATTTATTTTCCGAATGGCACTTGTTGTGTAATACCGAACGCGCGAGAGAGAGGGAGATAGAGAGAGAAAGAGAGAGAGAGAGATTTGGAAGCTATAAAAGGACAATTTATTTATGTTTTCATTTTCAATTTCGCGTCGAAAAATTTTCCCTTTTAAAACTTGATTGGAGCCCAATGTGACATAAAAGAAATGAACAAAAGCGACTGCACGTAAATTGTCTCATGCTGTTTGCAACTCCTTCATGTGTCAGAATTTTATTTTATTTTCGCTTTTTTTTGCCCATTTCAACATATCGATCTCGTATTTAATTTGATTGAAATTGTTTAACGTGTGTGCATAATGCCTGACATTTATAGCTATCAATTCAACCAGCAGAATAAACGAAGAGTGATACAGCAGGAGGCGGCAGGGAAGCGATCAATTTAAAAGGATTAAAAACAATTTTTAAACCATTGTTGGATGGTGTGAGTGAGGATTACATAACAAAAGCTTTCAAATTCAGTGAGAGATTCATAAAATACGGAAAAAGGACAATTATTAATCAGAGAACAATGGAAATGAATAAATATTGTTTGGTCGTTTGGATTTTTTTATTTGCTAATGCCGTTTATTGTCGTACGGCATTGGCAGTCGACGAAGAGGTGTACGATGATGCACCAAAATCAGAAGCTCAGAGCTATTTTGACCTGATTCCTGAAGAAGGTGAGCAAGATATTGAGAATTTATGAGAAAATTATTTATAAATTGTGAGCGGAACTGGAGAATCAACATTAATTAATTAATTTTTTAGATCGCGAATTCATGATCAGATATCACCTGGCCGACGCACTTCAGAATCGTGGAACTTACGTCACGGTTTCTCCATCAATTTCCCGTTATGAAGCTGAATTGGAATTCGGAGTGAGTAGATAATGACTTATGAATAAAATCGCAAAAATTCAAATTGCGAGATTATGAAATTATCGAAAAAAATCTGTTTTTGATTTGAGTGAATTATGGTGGGAGTTTGTAAAATATGTAAACACGACATGCTGATTGATTTATTCTCGTTATCTTTGCGACACTCAAAGCTTATCCGATAATGCTAGAACAATATCTGCAGGCATTTTTTTTGAGGCACACTTTCGCTTTTTATAGCGAGAGATCTGAAATTTAAATAAATTTGATATTCAAAGTTGGACGTACGCTTTGTATTACATACACATAAATGAATATAAATTATTACAAGTTATGCTTTTAATATTCCCCTCTAACACCATCATAAGCTTATCAAATTGTTCGCAAAATAAAATATATGTTTCTTCTCACTGGGGGAAGATCAAGCATTCGGGCACGCACAATTCTTTCAATGTGCCATATCGAATAGAATGGTTATTATCATGATTGATTGAGGAAAATGTTTCGACTCGTCCTCGGAACAGGAAAGAAAAAATTATTTTACTCTTTGCATAACTTTATTTCGAATAAGTAATTTTCATAAAGTCTCGTCTGTTGCCTGTGAATACTTTTTATAAGCTTATTTTTGAAAGCGCTAACTTCATTCAAGGATTTCTGTTAAAGTATTTTCTTTTCCGTTTCACGAAAATTCATCGGAAATGTGGAAGCGAAGAAAAGTTTAGTTGGATGTGTAACAAGTGCTCACTTCAAGCTGAAACTTTTTTTTTACTTCTTTCTAACTTTAGTTACTTGATGATGTTGCTGGCATACATAACAGTTTATTTGTACGTGTGCATGATAATGAGTTCATATATATTGATTTAGTTGCGAAATATTTAATAGCATAAGCTCGATATAGCTTAATGTGATTGCTCCAAGTAAGCGAATGAAAATCTATTTTACATTCAGCTTCTTAATAGTTTCATTGCCATGAATTATGGATGCAAAGGTACAAAAGGTACTCTTGATAAAACTTACGTACGTGATTACATTGTAATAATAAAAGCTCTATTGAGCTTCTGCTTATTCTTTTTATCCTCAGCATCAAATAAATATAACTTTTAACACAATAAACTTTCCATAACAAAGGAAGTAGATATATACAGAGAGAGAGAGATAGATAGAGAGAGAGAAAGAGCGAAAAAAGAACTCTTGAACTTTCTTTTTCCCCATAAAAGTCAGATAAAAAAAAAATACAAGAAAAAGTTGTTCAATACGTGTATGATTATAGTTTGTATTTTAGATTTGAATAAAAGCGAAATAAAAATGAAGATCGAGTGCAGGTGTTTATCATTCACAATATACAAGAAAGATTTAATGAGATTTGGAATTAAGAAGTGGAAATTTTTCACCTTCAACAACTTGAGCGTGAGAAAAACTTTGCTTTCATTTTATTTTTACCACAATGGAAAATTCAATTCGTGTCATATTAGGAGCATTACAAGCTCGAGTTCATGGTATGGTATTCACGTATAAAACCGAAAATGAATAAATTTGCAGCAACTTTTGCTAGCGCACGCAAAACCTGGATCCGAAATTAAAAATTTACATTGGAAATGAATTTGCGGAAGATGAGCAACAGTCGTGTCGGGTTTATATTTCAAGAGTGGGTGGAAATAACATTTCCCAGCTCTAATTGACTTCCGTTCTTTGACTTGCGAGTCTAAAATTTGAAACCATAAAGTTAAAATAAGTAGAAAGAAAGCAACCAGAAAATATATATTTAATAGACAAGAAATTAAGATTAATCAAGTCTGTGTCAGCACTCTCTACCGTTATTAGCTTCCATCGCACATGAAAATGCATTGTATAAATTTTCGTGCAAATGAAAATGAGACTTGACATGTAATTTTAATCTACCAATTTTCTACCGGGCTGATATTGTTTATCTCTGCCTCTGTGTCTCCCTTTCTCTCTTTAGTACGTGCTGTGGGATGTGTGTTGATAAAATTATGAAGAAATAAAGTTAAAGACTTTTGCCACTGCCAGTCAAAGTGAGAAAGAAACGAATCTCATAAATATTTATTTCTCGATGGGAAAAGCAAATATTTGCAATAAATAAATTGTGGTTAATTGAATAGAAAAGTTTTTTTTTTCTCGTTCCTGAAGCTTAAAGCAACTGAATTTCAGGAGAAACACAAATATTTTGTTATGAGAAAGTTTTGTTTCCGACAAAAAAACTTTTGCTTAAACTTCTGGAGCTTTCGTTTCCAATTGGGTTTATGGGAATTTCTGGAACTAATTACATCCTGACCGACCGATCAGGAATTTAATATTTAATGGAGACTTTGCATAAAATATTCCATCAAAATTTACCGTAAGATTCCAATCTTAGCAGCGACACATTCAATCTTAATAAAATAAAAGTATATTTCCGGAGAGAAAGCATTTTAAATGTATTCGAAATAAGATATTCAGCTTTTGTTAGTCGGAATTGTGATTTAGTTTTAATTGAATTCACCGACAAAAGTCATTTTAACTGAGCTCTTGGAACTTTCGCAATTTGCTGCAACGATGGGAAAGTTCAAAGATGTTTACGGGAAGTTATTGAATTTTTTAAAAAACAATCTCTTATTGTTAAAACAATAACTGCAAGGAGACAACTTAAAATATATAACAGAAAATTAAATCAAATTAAATTTTAACATGTATTCGAGGGAAAATAAATTGAAAAACTTTTGCTAGTATAGCAACAGAGAATGTCTTAAGTTGCACATTATGTATCTATTTTTATTGCGGAAATTCTCGACTACAGTTAAAAATGCAAAATGGAAACTTTTTCTAATTTTTTAAATTTCTTTTATTTTCCTAGGAGCCACCAAATGCCTTCTCGATGAATCTTCTTGGTTGGGTAAAAGCAACATTCCAATTGACCGATCGCGATGTGACAGAATTAGTGGAAACATCAAGCGTTTGCTTACCAACGAAAGGCTGTCTAGATCCAAGCGATATTGGTAACCACTGTTGTCCATTTTAGGAGCAATTTGTTATTTTTTGCCCTCCAGAAGTATTTTAATGAAGATGACAACTGTAGCTATTTTTAGCAATAAAAAACACACCCAAACCTAAACAATATCTCGATGCAATTATCTTATTTTCGGGTGGAAGCGTTATAAAAAGCAATAAAATAAAAAATTTATTATAAAACGAAGCATCTTAATCATCGACAAACATTATTGTACGTGCTCAAGAGCTCCGTGCTCCAATTTGGCAATCATTGTTTTAAAATTATAATTTGTGTCGTTCTTTTTTTTGTCATTTCATTTTTATCACTTTGCTAAAGAGCCACTCCAGTGCAAGTGAATCCTGATAAGCTTCATTTTGTTTCAATTTGTGTCGTTTATGAGCTACATTCGACTCACATTTCTAGGCCAAATGCGATGACTTCTTATGATTTGTTTTATTTGACTAGTTTTTGTTATCCTCAAAATAAAATTTCACATCTCAGTCAAACGGCGACGATGTTGAAAACTTTTATCCTTCTGGGAGAATAAAGGAGCTTCAATAATTCGTTAACATCAAATTTATTAACGTAATCACGACGCGTGGAATTTTCTATCTCCGCATCCATTTTTGCCCTATAAAATGCTCGAATTTATTTCCCTTCTTGAAAGTAAAAAAAAAAAAAAACTTTCCACATATGGGAATGAAAAAAAGAAGCTTTTCGCTATTTCCATTTATAGCGTTTTAAACGTGATGGAGACTTCTGAAGGGACGTTGGCAAAATAAATTGGGTCGATTCAAGTAGGAAGTAGGAAAATGCTTTTGGTAAATATTTTTTGTAGGATATTATATTTGAAAAGTTGCCTCCTGCCTCTGCCCCGGTGTTGGACGCTATTTATAAATTATGAAAAGTTATTGAAAGAGGAGTTTGATGATTCTATTTATTTAGTACTTTATTGCTACTTAAATTTATTTCCCCTCGTGACATTAATTTCTTAAATTTTAAGAAAATGAAACATGTCGTGAAACATTTGACAGAGAGCAAAGTCGACTTTTTATAAATCAGAAAAGTCTTTTTTCAGCCGTGGTAAAATGTCGCTCAGATAAGTTCAAATGGAAAGAAAATAAAAGCTTGAAAGCACTTCTTGACTTTCTCGACGCAGGATGATTTTTAATGACTTTTTCTTGCTCCCTGTAATTAAATTATTTAGCTGCGAAATTTCGCAACAGTTTTTCAGCATTCATCTTGTTCCATAGAGATTAATTCATTTTCTTCTTCTGCGCTTTCAATTATTTTTTTTTTCCTGTTTCCGTTTTTGCTTCTGGAAAACAATCTCATTACAACGACGCACGTTAATTTGAAAAGAAAATTGATTTTGATGTTAAAGTAAAAAAAGTGATAAAAAATAATGTGATTTTTGCTATAAGTGCGGCACAAAAAAGGTAACCTGAGACTTTTCACCCGGCAAATAATTTTTTTTTCTAAAGTAAATGAAAAATAATTGGGTCAATTCTCCCTGATTTAACAATGAAGTGACATTTGAACCGTTTTCCATAAAATAATGATATTTGAGATCACAAATGGCATCATATCACAAAAACATTAAATTTGATTCAACATTGGCAGCAAATATATTTTTGCCGCAATTTTCCGCCCGGCGGTTTACTTTTGAGCGCGAGTGTGTCATAAAATATTTATGTTACTGTATCATTTCTCTTTCCGCCATTACAACATAAGATATTTTGTCTTTACGTTCAGCAGGTGCTTCTCTCTTCGAACGTGTCTTCAACTTTATGTAGCATCTAAAACATTTCCGATTGAGCATAAGAAAAAAAATTGTTTTAAAATCATTGAGGTGGAAAATTTCACAGTAAAATATACAGACGCCGGCGGAAAATTGCGACATTTCTTTTTTTTTATGAATTTATTTCTTTTACATTTGGTAAAACATAAACATTAAAATGATATTGAATTTCATGACCCGACCTCAATGAATGTTACATTCAATTTGTGCAAAAAAAAATCTGTTCTCATAATTATTCTATTGATTTATACACTGCCACTCCTCACTCATTCCAAATCGAAGGATATTGTCGGCCGGGAAAATATTATATCACGAATTTTTGCCATCGACAGCATTTCTTTTCAGATTTATGAAATCTCTGCTCTAACGATGGCGAACGATGAAGAAACATTTCAGAAAGCTGCCGCTTGTCTGCGTCTCATCGTAAACCATTGACATGTGGCAGTAAAGGCAGCAACAAAAGAAAACAAAATGCTGAAATAAGAATTGATATTGAGACGAAAATAAAAGAAAAATTGTTCATGTAATATGAGTTAAGTAGCACATAATGGGCGGAAAATATCTATTGGAAAGCTGCTGGTGGAAAATTTCTTTTACTAACTTGAAGGATTTTCCCTTTTTGACTTTTTTTTCTTATATTCTACGAGTGGATGAATGCTCCATATCAGAAAAACCTTTTGAAAGCAAGCACTATGAAGCTTTTATCGTTATTTACAGTTTCTTAAGCATGGCAATTAGGAAATGTTATTACAATTATAAATATGAATGAGCCACTTCACATTTTAATACGCAAAAGTAACAATAAATTTTAATTTACACATCTCAAGTCACTGAGGGGACTTTGCCTAAGTAATGTTTCATAATATATCTGAAAAAGGAGACTAACTTGATGATTGAAAGCTCCCGAGTTGTGTAACATAATAAATGAACGTCATCAAACAACTGCGCGATGGACAATCATTTTTCATTAAAATTTTATAATTAGCACCATTTCGCTTATAAACAATTTCAGTGCGACCAATCTTTTGTGTGGCTTCCGTTTCATATCAGTTTTAATTGCATAATGTTTAATGTTCTCCAACGTCTCGTGGCTTTTCTTTATCTTACATTGTAAACACAATTGCAAGCCAGTGAGAGCGGAAAAGAAATTGCTGCTCGCTTATTTTATTTTTATTGTTAGCTCTTGTAAGCAACATGAGCTTTGATGGGAATTAATTGCCGCATTTATTTAATTACAGCGACAAGAAATAAAGGGAAACACTTGATTATTTTGAAGCTTTATATTTTTCTTTATAGAAAAATGAGAAAAATTTAGCGCAACAGAAATTTTAATTTAAATTTATGGATTCGTTTAAAGTGTGTTGCTAAGGCGACAAAATGTTGTACAAAAGGGTTGGTGAATTTTGAGACAATGAATAATTGCCGTCATTGTAATAAGGTGAAGGAACAATGATTAATCAGAATTAATCTTACGGGGAGGGCACCGATGTTTAGGATATAAATATTTTGTTATCTTTGAAATGACGTCAGTTGAAATATTATAAACGCACACAACAACATGTTCCACAAAATACTTATTGACTACACTCTCAAACAATACAAATGGAATGCCAATAATTTGAAAGCATCTCAGAGACACTTTTGTGGATTCTGCATGTCATTTCACTGCTCTTTCATTAGCAACTCCTAGAAGAAAATCATTTGGAAAACGTGTTTCAATGTTGAAAACTCTGCCAATGAATGAGAGTGAATTTTCCATTTTATTATCATATGAAGAACCTCAAACAATAAACCGCAAAATCTTTACAATGCACGTACTGATGGAGCATTCTGAGCTTTTGTCCCGTCCCTCAAAAGAAACGACGTTGAGAAGCTTTGCAAACATATTAGAATGGGATTGAAAAATTCAGTTGAATATAAAAAATTGAATTTCAGGCATTCCGACGAATGAACAGTGAAACTCATTGTAGTAGTGAATTAAGGCAGCTAAATTACATGTTTCCTTTTGAGCTTCCCTAGATAATGGTCGAAATGGAATGAAAAGGTTGCGGAACAAGGGAACTGTTTTGGGTACCGACATTATGCTTTAATTATTCGCATCACGCTAATGATGCGACAAAAATAAAACGTGTCATTTCAACCAAAGCAACGCAGCTAACAATGGTGGAAAAGCTTCTTTTGTTTCTTTTTATTTCTCATTTTTCTCAACTTTTCACGTGGTTGTAAGCTCTTTTTCGTAACCCACCAAACCCTCCTTCCGCATATGTGTTTTTCAAAACAAAAACACAGTTTACAATTGCTCTTTGATACTTGTTAAACATTTATGGGGCTTGTGTACATGTGCGGTATGAATAAAAGGAAGTGAAATATGCTCGAAGCACACCTACGTAGTTAACGCGTATATGTATATAGCTGCTTCCACACATTGAATTTAATTCACAAATTTATGTTTCCTACACAATTCTGATTCACGGTTTATCGGAAATTGTAGATTGGAATAAATTTATTGTTTTTCTCTCTCAAACTTTTCGTACAATTCTTTTGCAATTTGATATATGTCGAGGGAGGATTTAACATCATAAAACAGCCAGCGTTCTTTTAGGATGGCAAATCAGGCTGAAACCAAGCCAGCTGTACGAAATTTGTATGACATTCGCTTGGCAGCTCACCCTCGACAAAAAAAGAAACCAACAAAAAGTTTTGATTTCGTTTTTTTTTTTTTTTCATTATGCAGTTTGGGTGCCTTTTAAATCCCATGGGAATTACTCGGAGATGATGTTGAAATTTCGAGAGTGACGCTGAGCTTTTTGTGATAATTCAACAAAATGTTTTTCGCATTGATTTTAAACGTTTAAGATCATATATAAATGATAAAAAAAGTATTAAATTCATGACGTTATTTATGCATGACCCCTTCTTTTTCCAACCAATTTAGCAAATCCTGGCTCCCACCCTCCATTTCCATTTTGCGTTATATGTTTGTGTTTATGTGAGAATATTATGTAAGTTTCTCTATTATCTTCATGAATGCATGCTCGGCTTTATGCCAAAAGTAAGCTGAAAGCTGATTGAATGCAGAGCAACGTGAAACGCGCCGTTCAATATCCAGAATTGAAAAAAAGGCAGAAACTACATGCGAAATCTTATTTTTGAGTCTTCTTGAGTAATATTTCCCGTGAGAAAAATTCAATAATTTTTCTTCCTCGGTCTCGGTGGTTTGTTGATAAATATTTTTCAATAAGTATTTTGTAAGGAATTTGGTTCACTTTACATATATATTGAATCTCATTCGGTTCTTTTTTTTTTTGCTACGTGCACACACACACACACACACCACATTGTAGAAGCGTTCCATAAATGCAGAAGAAGAAAATAATGTTAAAAGGAATTTGTCGAATGTAATAAGCTTTAAAAACATGCCGAGAAAAAGAATAAAAAAAAAAAAAACATATTTTAGAATGATATTTTTATCAAGAGATTTATTTTCAATATGTTCTAATGGTAATGGATCCGAACGAGAGAATGATGCGACGCAGAGAACCATAAAAAGGTAAAAAAAATTATTTGTACTTCAGTTGATTTCTTATCGCATGAGTTTACTACATACTCTATGTACTTACTGTATGACTTCCTCCCTTACACCAATCTGTGAACTGTAAATTGTCCAATTTTCTCGTTTTCTATATATATGTTCAGTTCATACAAAATCATCACCATAAATTTTCATCGCACCATGGAGATAAGCCAAAACTGGTGATCGATGAAAGGAGCTGTTCAATGTTAGTTTTCAATTTTAACAAAGTAAATATTCGACATCACACATAACACTCCTCACACAAATTTGCTGAATCGAATTTTGGAATAAATTCCTTTGACAGGAGCCAATGAATCAGAATGCCACCGGGGCTGCTTGATTTCTTTATGATGATTGTCATACACTTTCAAACACACACACGATGCTTGATATTCGCTCGAATGGGAAATTAAATTGTTGGGGCTGATTATCGTGTCATTGTTAGCATTGTGTTGCTATGTACCAGCAAAATAAATTATTGCGCAGTGATACGATATTATACTTGATGGCAATTCAATTATGTGTCGACAGGATTGAGAGATACACATTTACCTTTATCTTGATGGCTTTCATCCTCGCAGGCAACCTTAAGATCCATCTACAGGAACATTTATTACAAAGGGGAGTAAAGTCCTTAGAATTGCAATATCCTCTAGAGCTGCTGATAGTGAAGTCATGACAATATTTATCTTTTGTGCTTCAAAAACTCTATTAAAACAAATGAAATTTCACTGCAATAACCATGAAGAAGCTTTCAAAGTCTTATCGATCTGAAAGAAACATACACACAATGACATCAATATTCAAATTTGATATTGTTCATCAGATACAAATTTGGGTCTGATAACAAATCTGTTCGGTTTTGACACTTTATCTATTTCCCCCAAAAGGATTTCAATGGAATCGTAAAACGTAAACATGAACATCTCTCTCTCTCCTTCTTACACATACACACTCACGCAATAACACAGTCTTTAAAAGGGAAATATGTTATTTGTCACAGAAAGTGGTGATAATCAATGCTGACACAATCTCCCGAAGACATAAACAGAACGACAACATTGTAAATGGAAGAAATGACAAGATTCATTTTACATATTCATTCGAGGATTCATCCTCCTTTTTTTTGTTGCCGCTGCTACTAAAATACACAACATATTTAACGACACATAAACATCCTAAGTAGAACTAAAAGAAATTACTTTAAGATCCAACCCAGGATGTAAAATGTTTGGAAAATTTTGTACTCTCCGGAAAGAAACAATTTATTTACTGGGTGAATTTTATTTGATATTTCAAAAAGTGCAAAATTACATAATTTTCAAAGGCACATGCCCCCATCCAACCAGCCAGGTCAGTTCGTTTGCTTACTCTTAATTTAATTGGATATTTTCAGTGAGATTTTCAAAGGAAGCCGTTTCCGGGGAAGCAAGATTAAAGTCTAATGTTTCGTCAGATGTCAGATAGCGAATCTCGCTAAACTCTTCGTTTGCTTTTTGTGTGCAACATTCACCATTTTCCTTATAGTTGAGGGGGTTTGTTGATTTCTTATACAACCTAACAGCCAACAAAAGTGCGACAACTACAACGGAGATGGTCGTAATTGCGACTAAAGCCACTTTAATGGCAAATGAAGCGCTCATGCCGTGACTTTTATCTGCTAGAACATATTTCTCATTAGTTATCGCATCACTTAACACTGTTGCATCATCAGCAGGAACATCGTCTTCATCATCAATCGCATCTTCTGATGGATTTCCAATAATTTCCAAAACGTCACTTTGTGTTTTAATTGTCGTCGCATTTACGATTTTTTCATTAATTATCGGTAAATTTGTTGTTGTAATGGAAGCTTTTGTGGTGTTTAGCATTTGAAATGTTGGCTTGCTTGCATGATTAAATTCAACTTGTTTCGTTGTTGGGCCTTGCGTAGTGCTTGTAACCAAACGTTTTGTGGTTTTCATTTGAGTAGTTGTGCTTGCTACCAAAAAATTTGTTGATGTAATTTTTGTACTGAAAATTTGAGTCGTTGATTTTGTTGTTGCATTATCTAAGCTTGATTTAGTTGAACTTAGATCATCGCCGTCCTTCATACAAATTTCTATAAATAAAGAAATTATTATGAAGCCATAACATTCAAAAGCAAATGTTTACCTATGAAATCAGGACAACAATTTCTTTTCGAAGCGCAATCTCTCGCACAGCTACAGCTGAATGATTTATTTGAAGTGAGTTCACCCTTAATTTCATCATCATCAAAGCAATGCAAAAAGCATGAACCAACTGCAATGACACCATCATCCTCTTCTATAATTTCTTGTGCATTTGAATCTTCACGACTGCAATCATCATCAGTGAGAATGGAAATATCGTCAAATGCAATGTCTGATAATCTCGTCTGTCCGGAGACTGCTTCTATTATGATCTATTTTAATGAGCTTTAATTAGTAAATTGTTTAATTACATTTTAAGATTTTTAATGAATTTCACCTGAAAGCTTTCATTGGCTGGTTTCAGAAATCCACCACCTTCAATCCATGCATTTGCTTTCGAGCCTAAATTAAAAAATTGTTGGCTGAAATTTATAAAGGAATTGCGAAAGTAATTTTTACCTTTTTCCTCAAAAACCAAATATTCATTTTTGACTTCAGTTTCGGTATCTTCCAACAGAATTTCCTGCATCGAAATGCTTTCCGGTTTCATATAGACTCGGAGCGTTCCAACACTCACACCATACATGTGGTAATAAAGTTTGAAACATATCGTCTCGGCACTTATGTTATACAGTGGCGATATCAGTCGAGCTCGCTTTTTATAGACTTCAGTGTTGGTGTTTATGACCATATAATGTCCCTGAAATGGGACCTGCGTAGTGTGATCAGCATGTGGACCCGTATATAAAGTTATAGTTTTATTATTGTAGCCGCTGCGCCGTTCAAAGTCAAAGTCGTGATCTGTATCATGAACCCAGCCACAAATTGATTCGCCTAATTGAGTGAACATTTATTGTCACTTTCACACTCATATGTCAACTCATTATCAACTTACTCTCAAAATCGCATGAAAGTGATGGCGTATTATCAGTCTCCTTGCATTTGCCCACTTCACGATCCCAATGCGTACCATTGCAATGTGAATAACTATTACCAACAATCTCAAAATTCGGTTCACAAAAGAGCATTGCCGAAGCTTTGGCATTCAAGTATGTTATTTTCCCATTATCTGGAGTGATTATGTTCGGACATCCGGCTTCTGCAATTAAATGTTTGTTGTTGCACGCCATCGTATGAGTCATGTTTATGTTATTGCCAGAAAATAACAGAAAGTTAGTGAAATAGAATTTCATACTTATGCAAATAGGAAATATGTAGATTGACCATCTTCCGCTCAAGCATTCACTATATCTATCGCCTAGACGGGAATAGCCTTTATAGCAGTCAAATCTCATCATTTTGCCTTTAAATAATGGCGTCACAATTCCATTTGTTAGTCTCGGTGGCGAACAATTTCGATTTGCAGCACGTTGTCTTGCCGATGCGCTGCCGCTGCTGCTCTGACGACTGTTGGCTCTAAAACGTTGATTTTGAAAGGCTACAAAAAGAAGGAGAAACAGGAAGTTCACTATTAAAATGTTCACCACCCAACGTCTTCCGGTCGTATTTGGTTTCGTTTTATTTTACCGCTTTGGCAAACCGTCACCAGAAGCACAAAAGTGTAAAACCTGAAAAACATTTTGTGATTACGTTGCTCGGGAAATGTTTCTTTCGAGTTAACACGCCAAACGACTCAACGTCACTGAAGATTTGTTGAGAACTCTTTTTTTTTTCTAAATGAACATTTAAAGCGACTGATAAGAATATTTCCTCACTCTCAAAAGCCTCAGATTAAAAAAAAAACATATTTATTTATTTTTATCTTAGAAATTGTTCATACTGCAACACAACAACACTTATTTATTTATCGCAACCGAAATAACATTGCTTAATGATACATATGCAGAATGATAAATTTTAAATGGCTTTAAGGTTTCTATAAACTCATTCAGTATAATCCATGTGTTGTTGTGGACTTCGAAACATTATTAACACACAAGTAAAAAGCATATTCATGTAGATGTACATAGATATTATCGCTTGCCAGAATTGCAGAGACTAATTAATTATTGTCGCATAGAATTATTCTCTTTAAGATTGTTTCTCATTTTATTTTTGTTATAAATACTCGGCTCATAATTCGCTGGCATCCAGCAAAAATTTTACCATCGAAAAATCTCAACACGTTCTAGTTTAAAGCATTACAAATGAAAGTCATTTCTTTTATGTTTGAAAGAAAAAAGAAGAAGAAGAAAATAAAATACCAAAAAGGAAGGGTCCGAAACAATCTTACAACTGCTGCTGTTTCTCACCGAACAAAGCACTCCACCAAACAACAACATCGGGAAAATGTTTTCCAAGAAAACGGCGAAAGCCATCGCAGCTCTATCAGATGTTGAATTATTTGAATCACGTTTCGAGGGTATTTTTGCCAATTTCAAACACAAAAAAGAAATGAAATGAAACCTCGACAAATATAAACATTTTTGTTTTTTTCTTCCATGTTCAGCATCATGAAAGACAAATCTATGTACATTAATGTACATATTAAAGCAGAGAGACATATCTACATAATAATATTGGTGGTCTGGACGGGGAGATTGGGAAAATAACCAAAAACAAACTTATTCTTTCTTTTTCGGCCTGGGGAAGGGAGTGAAGGTTTGGAGAATGGATTTAAAAAATATTCAAATTTTAAAGCTGGTGAAACGATGAATTTCGTCTCGCGTTAAGAACATAACTTTAGTCGCGAAACTTTGCTAAATGTTTCTCAATTTTCTTCGTCACGCAGCATTTCTCAATAGCTTAAAGGAAAGTTATGCGGAAAATCTGATTACATTTACTATCATGAATATTTTTGTTCCCTTGAAATTTGCGCGGTTCTCGCTTTCTTTCTAAAAATCGATGGGGCAGAAAGTGCTGAGTGAGCCAAGAAAGAAGATTTAATGATGGAAGGAAATTCGCCAAAGGAAAGTTGTATAACAATGAAAGCTTTTCATCAACATTTGAGCTTTTCAATATTTTTCTTTCGGCTCGCGCGCAAGCAGAAAACCCATAATAATGACAATAGCTGATGATGAAAACAGCTTTATGGTGATGTTGTCACATTATAACATCATCCGAGGAAATGATGTAAAAATAAATTTAATGATGACATTAGGTACAATAATGTCATCGTCTTACACACGAAAGGATCTATCAAAACACAACGGTGTCGGACGATCATGGTGCAATGAACAATGTCTAAATTATGTTATTAAGATTTCGCACTCAATATTGAACGTAAATGATCTGAATGAGCAAACAAAATATTTAAATATTTATGCCAAACACACAAATCGAAATTTCTTGTTTAGAAATCACAAAATCATCCGCAGTAAAATCAACATGTCCAATTAACTAAACTGTCGCTCTCAACTCACCCGCATCATGAAGGAGGTCAAATATTATTCGGAGAGATAATGTCAAAACAAACCCATTCAATAAAA
Source organism: Propsilocerus akamusi (assembly GCA_018397935.1). NCBI lineage: Eukaryota > Metazoa > Arthropoda > Insecta > Diptera > Chironomidae > Propsilocerus > Propsilocerus akamusi. The sequence continues at coordinate 24,634,513 of CM031468.1, read as the reverse complement.
GTACCTCTCTAGATACAAGTTTCCATCGATCTGATGGCACTTGAAATGGTCTTAAATGATATTCATACAACTAAACGACCTGAAACTTTGCTTTTTGTCGCCTCTAACAAAAAAAAGAAGCATTTTCCATTATCATGACTCCTGCTAAATTTAAGATATGAACTGAAACATTTACGGAAAGGGATATAAAAGGATAAGTTTTTTGTGTGTAAACCAAAAGTGTTGTTAAAGAGACCAAATGGCAAGCGCATGAGTCCTTGAAGTCATGCTGCGATATATATTTATTTTTCTGTGGCATGTTTGTATCATTCTGGTTTGTGTCGAAAGGCGAAAGGAATTGAGATGTAAGTAGGAGGGAAAATAACAAATAATCTTGTTATTAGATTATTGATAAGGACGAAATGGCGAAACGAGAAATATCGGTTTTCCCAATACATTTTTTCTTGTTGTATTTGTTCGCGTCCCAATGACTTGAATTTGAAAAGTTTTTTTTTTTCTCTTCTTAACTTATCTTTTGGTTCGATGGACGATCGATATCAATGTGTCATCCTCATTTGATAAAGATATCTATCCGGATATGCCTTCTTCACCCAATAATCATGTCAAAGTCGAAGCTCCCTTTTAAAAAGATTAAAAGTTTTCATCAACTTGAGCGTAGCGAATATGCTTGTTTTCTTCATTCCCTTCATCACGGAATGATAGCAAAATAAACACAATATTTTTTTCCTTATTCTCTGAGTTACAAAACAATTTTCCTTTTGATTTTTCATTTAGCACAATACAAAAAAAAAGCACGAGATGAGATGTAAATATCAGGAAACTTTTTTTTTTTCGCTGTAATTAAGGAAATTTTTTTCTCCTCTATTTCGTGTTTGTTCATTTTATTTTTTTTTACTCCACATTCATCTATTATTTACAAAACATTCCATCAGTCTATTTATGTTTTGTGCGTTTTTTCCTCCCTCACATTTTGGAGTCAACATTTTTTGTAGGAAAACCTTTTTTTCCCCTTCGATGGTGTTAGTGCTAGAAAGGAATTTTTCGCCGAGAGCGATGAAAATTTCTCTCTCACAATGAATTTTCTTTTATGGTATAACTTTACAAATAATCTCTTGTGTTGAAATGAAGCAATCAGAAAAAAAATATGTCAGTGAAAAGTTTTTAATAAATTGCTGTCGATTTTCATTCGCTGTAGTTTTCAGGAATTTAATTTCAAACTCATCAATATTCGATTGAAAAGCAGTTTTCTGCATCAGCAATATAATCACGAGTTACCGTAACACGTAAAAGCAATTGAAATTCCACCTGCAGTTTGCTTAATTACTGACTAATGAACATTTCAATTTCATATCGCGCCAAACTTGTAACACGTTTCGGAAAAATTTCTCCAATAGCGCAAAATTTATTTCATTGATTTGAAAAAAGAAAAATTGCAAAATCTATTTGAGATTGAGTTTATTTTAAAAATTGATTTCGGTGATTGATATCTAGCGGGCAATCAGCTTTCTGGTTTCGCTTCCATTAAGGATAAAAAAAATATATATTTCTTATTCTTGCTTCATTGAGTTCGATTTATGGTGTGATCATGCAATCTTTAAGAATATTTGAAAAATTGCGAAAAATTGAATTTTTCCAGAATATTACAAATAATTCTTCATAACGAGAAATTTCGAAAAAAAGGAAAATTTAAAACGTGAAGCAGAAAGCTCGTTTTGAATAAATCGGATTGACATTGTAAATCCTCGAAAGTTTGTTAAAACAAAAAGGAAATATTTTTGTTGTTTCACTTTTGCCGATTAAAACTTTTTATTAGCTTGCATTTGATGTAAGAAGAAGAAATATTTGCATGTAGCTTTTACATTTACATTTAGAAAGCGCTTTATATCTTGTAGTTAAAAAGGATATCTCAACTTTATGTTTATTTCTTTCCATTTTCACCATAGCACACCCTAAGCCATTCACAATGTTACTCGATACATTTAATTGCAATGTGATGTGGTGCAAACAACATAATCTTCCAGTCAATTGTGCGACAAAGAGTGTCAGTAAATATTTCATTAATTTATTAACAATAGGTTTCAATCCCTTTCTCGCTTGCTCCATGTATGAGTTAATCCACTCCACAACTTTGTCTACAGCCATTTGAATGTGCTCTCAGTTACGTTGCTGGATTACGGAAGGATTTACACATTTTCATTTCCGCAATGAAATATCGCCTAAATCTGCTCTATTCATATTATACTAGGCAACACATTAAAGTGAGTTTGAGTGTGCTGGTTACAAACAAAATAACAAAGTCGATTGGAAGAAGAATTTTGGTTGTTTGTTTCTTGATTTATATGACTTTGCAACACAATTTCGAATTCCAACAAGCTCTAGAAATGCTACAGTTTGCAATGGCATTATACTTGTTGCCCAGGTAAATTACGTCTTGCAGAGACAGCTTGACAAAACGAAGCCAATTGAAATTCATTATGCAAAGCTCATTGGGCATTAACTGCTAAACGAATAAAAAAAAAATGGAAAATAGAAAATGGTCGTTGACAAATTTACCATTTGGAAATGTTCAGTTTGGAACTCGATAGTCGAGATTCAGAATAGACAAAGGTCAATCCCTGGGATAAGTTGAATTCTATTTTCACTTTTGCTTTAAACATTTAAATTCCATTAAATACATTTCTACCTTTTTATTTCTTTCGCCAAAGCTTTCGCATTTCACTTAATCCCCAACATACCCAATAAAAATTCAATTAAATCAAATAGAATTCACGTACATTTGATACCTTTTCTTTCACAAAATCAAATATCAATCAATCATTGCATTATTCAGAAAACTTTCAATGTCTAAATATATTAAAAAATTCATGAAGCAGTAAATTGATGAAGGCAAAAACGTTACTTTCATTGTGTGTAAATATCGCAAAAACAGACTTCACGTTGCTTTTAATCGGTAAAACTTTCTTAAGATCAACAAAATATTGGACATTCCGCTTTGTCGTGTCGTGTTGAAGAAAAACAGTCACAAAATTGTACCTTTAATGTATCAGAGAATAATGTCCTCAGCCAAAACTTCTTTTATTCTGATCACAAACAATAAATTTTCGTTGCCCATGGCAATACTTCTAATCTCATGAAATGAAATTAAATGCTAGAACCGCAAAATCTCTCTCTTTACTTCCCGCACGAAAAAAAAAATATAGATATATATTACAGCAGATCGGAGTTTATCATGTTGCACGAAGAGAAAGAAAATTTCGGAAAATTTATGGTGTAAAGACTAATAAAAGTCTTGATGAAAATGAGAAATAAGCGAATAAGGCATTTAAAGTCATGATACAAAACATTAATTTGCGAATATCGATTATAACTTCAGCACTTTATTTATGCGTCCTTCGGTGGTGCTGAAGATGATTTTACATGAATAACTCTCGTTTTGATAATTTATATGGATAAAGTTCAATGTAGTTCATGCCACAATAAAATCTGAGTTTCTTCATTTCGTCTTTCATCAAATTTACGTAATATTTGAATACACCTCATATTGTATATGCCAGTAAAGTGGAAGTAAAATACTGCAAAACATTTCTCACAATTCCCATCTAGAGAGAGATAATATTTTTTATATTTTTCTGTTACATAAGAGCTTAATGCTCTTTCGTTTCACCATAATATATGAAACTTACACCTTCACATGCGAATCCAGAACTGTCACAATACTAAATCTGATAGATGATGCAGACAAACAAAAGCTTTTAGTTTACCGGTGGAGCTTTGAAAATAAGGTCTTCAATGAATAACACTGCAAGACGATGAAGAATCCCGCAAAGTAGTATTATCAACGCTGGATAAATAGAAGAAATGTCAACCACATCATCAGACGTTTGAATATTTCTAACACATTTTGGCTTTTCCGGTGTGAAAGATTCTTCGGTAACCATCCTATTATTCTCGTTTCTTCTACGCATCAAAAACTGGTAATTGAAATAGTTGTGAAAGCTATTCTGATCGAGTGTTAAAAATTCTTTACTCACTCAATAGTGAAAAACTCACAAAATGGTTAATTTTTCTGAACTATCGCAACCATACTTTGCGGTTGGAACATGTTAATTTCCAACAACTCACAAATAAGGTTTTCATCAAACGAGTTTTTGATTATTTTATAGCCACTCGAGTAGGTATTCGACGTGAATTGCAATTGCAAATGCTCCAGTTTTAATTAGCTCCATGCTGTGTTCGAGTTCATAAAAGTTAGACTGTATGCGGTTAAAAGTTTTGTTGAAAAATAAAATTTTCTGTCGATATAAAGCGCAATGATGTAGGATCGGTCGTTCTCTAGATGTGTATTATGCAAAAGAGAATTGTGAATTTCGCATGAAATTTTCTATAGCAACTGTAGATTGCATTAAAATAATCTCTATTGTAAGCAATATCCTCGATGCCCAGCTTGAGCTTGCTTTCGGCGAAATCCGTGAGCTTTTTGATTGGATGCGGCTTTAATTGTAACAATGAGCTTACAATACTGCCGGAGTAATATTGATAGATCAGAAAACAAAAGCCCATTATGAGAAAGATGGATAGTCTGTGGGACGGCGATTCGTATTTCACAATAAATATTCCTGCAACATCATCTAATGAATGCTAACGCGCTGTGTGCTATATGTTCGCTACATTACACACTCACCCTGCTGCGATATGGTTCCAATGAAAATCAATAATCTATGCAAGAGTTGATCCATGGCACCGTAGAAATGCTTCAATTGTTGATTTCTTGACAGTTCCAAGCTTATGATTTTCTTTTTTGTGGCAACGCAATCATTAATGTTGGATTTATTGACATGGCACATCCACGTTTCAATCGTCATAGTCTTGTTATATTTAGTGACATTTCGATGTTTTGATTTATGACTTGAAGCGATGGCTTAATGTTAAGGCGGATTTGGGTATGAGTAAGAAAATGCTCCGAAACTCTACTTCTAATAAGAGTTATGCATTGTTCTTTTATTATTGATGTGATTGAATTTTAATGATGATTTATTGAACATCATGTATCTCATGCATTTATTTAAGGTTGAATATTTTTCCGGACCGAGGTCAGAGAAAAAGAAAAAGGACTCAAAAGAATTTCAATTATCTCTTTATTAGCATTTTGCAATTATATAGGCTTACAACATCCTTGAATGAAATTAAGTATAAATACGAAAATACATCTGAAAATTGCCAAAGTTAACCACACATGGTCGGCGAGGGGCAAAATTATTGTGTTGCAAATAGTTGCTGAGTAATCGGGTTGCTTAAGTATAAAACATGACCGTCGTGTCCATGTCTGTGCAGTGTATAACTGTTTGGATATAAAATGAGGGATAGATTACAATAAAAATAACTAGAAAACCATGACCAATTCAATTAAGGGGAACGAAAGCTGCCTCAACATCTTGCCTTCATGTCGTTCCGGTCGAAAGGATATCGATGAACAGCCGACGTAGGCTTCCTTTCTTGTTAACGCTCCAATCATGCCATCAAATGTTCCATCTTGCTGGTTATATATCCCCATGAGCTCGTATGATTAACAATGAATCTTTTTTCCACCAAGGATGTAACATAAAAGAATATATAATTTATGTGATTGCGTAGCGCACTAAACCACTTCGATATTTCATCTTTGAATATTTAATTGCGTGATAAATTGCTAGTACTCACGTTAAATTAAACATTTCTTTGATAATATCCAGAAGCGTATAAGTGAATCGTCGAGACAATGGGTCTCGATGCGGTTCGTGCTGATGTTGCAAATAATTCTGAAATGGCTCATGAAGTTTCTGAGTGATGACAGCCGTTACGTTTAATTTAATTCCTTGCATATTCATCCGATGCTTTATTGTGGTGATGCCCTTAAATTGTTCGTTTAACTGCAGACTATGTACAATCGTGAAATTTCCCATTTCTATAACATTCAAATGGCCTCCGTGCTGACGACTCGGATTCCTATAAAACGATTTTAATACAAATTTCGCGCTGCAAACGAATTTTCTCTCTTCGTCCGCTTCAAAATCCGATAAATGCCAGACATCATACAATGATGCCAGTTCGTTGTTGAACATTTTCAAGAGTGTTATTTCGGGCTTATGGTAACGTTAAGCGTGCTCAATAGCTCAATGATACTTGTGTCATTCCATGTCCATTCAATCAGGACCGATTTCACGATACTTTAACAAATCCCTTCCTGATGCCTAAGTAGACATCAAATAAAAAAAATATATTAACTTTAATATGTCATCAAAGAAAGCATATGCACATCGCATTGAAAGTCGCTCGAAACTGTGAAACCATATATAAGCCATTTCCAATAGCGTGGAGCCAAACTAACAACTCATATCACAACAATTATTCGAAATGCATTCTAAGCTCGGCCAGATCGATTCTACAATCATTTCAGTCATATTCGTTGTCCTATCACTCGTTATTGTGCCAATTAAATGCACATTTGAATAGAGATTTTTGTTGCCATTAACATTTTGAGCAATTTCATTTCGTTGTTCGCCCGTATCATCGATTCATTTGTATCAGAGCAGCAATTCAATATTGTTTATTATAAATTTATGATTGTTGTTTTCCGAATATATCGAAATGAATGTTGTTAAATTAACAATTTTATGATTTCCCACTGATGGTTTCGATACACCGACAGAGAGCAAATGCATCACAAATATCATACTCGTCATTTGTTTTTGAACTTGATATTGGAAATTCTGAATATGAAATGTAGAAATGGCTTTCGATTCTCGTTATATTTATTGTCAATTTTAAATGCATGAAATATTCACTGTTAACATGCAAGCGTCCGTAATTTTGCCAATAAATATTTATTGGCACCGTATAGAAAATATGAAGTCGCTGAAAAATCAATAGCGATTCATCCTGAACTGCATGTCTGCATCGCACAAAAAATATTCTTCAAAACTCCATCATGTAACATCGTAAATCAATTACCGGTTATGAATCGCATCAATTTTTAATGAAGAATGTTAAAAAAAGTAGCAACATGGTTATGAGTTTTCTCATGATGTGAAGTAAATTTAATATTTTTGACATGAATTTTCACCGTTTTGGTGTCGTGGTAATTGAAATTATTTCGCAAAATTGATTGATGTGAGCGAATGTTAATGGGTTTTAAATAGCATGAGAACATTTCTTTTATCAGTCGTTCTTTTTATATCCTCGTCAGGAAAAATAATCATTCGTCGCTAGTTTATGTTGCTTGCATGTCAAAAAGCGCTACGACGAAGCTTTCATCAATCTTATGACATAACAATATTTGTAAAATCAATAGTGAAATCATGACAAATAACATGTATTTTGGGAGAAAATGTACTTATACAATCCTCATCACGCCAAGGTATTCAAGAGTTGTGAGTGTTTGAAGTGGTGATAAATCATGTTATATTTAAGTTTTTTCTCTTGTTATGAATAATACATTTGCAATCATTACAGCATTTATTCGAAATGAACCTTATGGCTTCATTTTTTTCACCCACTCTGCTTTCATAGTGCTCTTCTTCTTTTGTTTTGGGGGTTTTTTCAGTTCATTTCAATTGCTTTGACTTTTCATATTTCATCTAACACCACATTTTCCCCCTTTTTTTTTCGTCCACAGCATGCCTGCGGTATGAATTCATAAATAATGGATCGCAACATTTTCCCAAGGCGTCATTAAAATGACTGGTTTATATTTTTTGATCAGACTTTTCTTTTATTTATTTATTTTTTTTTTTTTTCGAGCTAACCATGAATTGCAAATTTTCATTTCTATGTAAACGAACATCGAATAAACAAAATACTTGAGAGTGATTCAAAAAATTTTCAAAAGTTCCGCAAAAGCTTCATCATTGTGAATATATTTTGTGTAAACTCAACCGAAAAAAAATAAGTATCTGCAATCTTATTCAAGTCCATAGTAAACGTCATTTTAGCTGAGCTTTTATCACTGTAATGGATTGTGAACCCTTTTCTGTATAACGATAAGGGTGAGAGAATGAGAAAGGAAAAAAGGACTTTCCACAAGTTTTGTTAGCTCTTAAAAGAATAAAAATAAAAAAGCTACAGTGTGAGCTGCCTTTTGTAAGGTGCTAAAAGCCTAATTACTTCCATAATTCTTCCTATCGCCTCACTCATTCAAACTGATAACATTTCTCTCCTCCTTTTCTTTTGTCCAATCATCAGTAATGAGATTTTTCTTTGCGTGAAAATTATTTCGTTCAAGAGTCATTTAACAGTAAAAATGTTTCTGATACATTTGTAACATCGATCTGTTACCCATAAAGCAACATTTTTTCCTCCATCTCATCCCTCGATCAGCCTAAGTGCAAACAAGAAGAGGAGAAACATGAAGACAAAGTATTTCCAATTAAGCTAAACATTAAAGAACGGAAGGAAAAAGCACTTTCTTCCAATAGAAAAAGAAATTTTCAAATAAACAAAATCATTAATGAAAATCTATGTAGAAACAAAAATATTGCATGTTGTTTTGACTGAAAGCTCTCTTTTTCCTTCATCGCTGTGTTAGTGCTAGAAATATTTTCTCTCTCGCAGAATTTCCATGCTATAAAATTGAGGAAAAACATTTGCTCGGTTAGTCGTCGGGAGGATTTCATTCGGTTCAGATTGAACAATTTTCAGTTAAGAAATTAATTCGAACAAAAAGAAAATTCAATTTTTACGCCCTGAACGAAAAGCTTTTAACGGGGCCAAACATATCAAAACTGTAACATAAAACTTTTAGTTTTTCATGAAAATAAAATTTAATGTGATAAGCAGCTGTCTCATATCGGGTTTCGTGTGTTTATTTGTGGCGGAAATTTTTTCCCAAAATAATCATAAAAGCGTTTAAAAACAAAAAAAAAATAATTAAGGAAGCGAAGTATAATGAATAATTTGTTGCATTAAATAACGTGCTCGAGTGATAGATTGATCCCAAGGAAATTCTTTGCTTGTTCAACAGTATACAGCACCGAAAAATTTCCGTATAAAATACTTATACAACAGAATCGATTGCCTCATTGTGATTAATAAATTTGTGTATTGTGTTCTCGGTGTGCTCGAGCTAAATTGGATAATTTATGGTTTGGATAGTAAATGTCGATTGGGGAGATAGCAAGGAATGGAAATAAAAATGATACTTTATAACGTATACAAGAACAGCAAGTAACGTTTCAATTGGAAAAGGATTCTTTTTTGTGTATTGTGATACAGCAAGCGAATGACAGTATTCATATCAGACGAATAAAAGGGGAGCATGGCTATGGACTAGATTTGTGTGTCCTGATGGATATTTTACGGAGCAAAAATCAGAAGTTATGGAATATTTTTTAACAAATAAAATGGTAAATTTGATGCATCAGATTGTTTTCTCCACTTGACTCGAAAAGCTCCTCAACGAACAGAATCATCATGAAACCAAACGACTCTTCAAACTCATGAAAATGTTGATGACCTTAACGATTGATCTATCCATTCAATGAAATTCTCGGGCAAACATCATTACCGTATGAAATTCTCGATAACAAATGTTACTACTATCTATGTATACCAAATTTTGTTTCACTAAATGTCTGCAAATATGTCATGCAGGAAAAAAGGCAGAAGATAAAAATCTTCACCTTATGCTTGTCGAGCTCTCATCGAGAGACAAGCGACAGAATGAAAAAGTTTCGCAATTTTTTTTCTACAAATTCATAAAAAAAGCTCTTTTCTGACAACAGCAATGACTAGAAAGTGGATGAGAACGATAAATAAACATAAAAATGCATAATGACAGCAACATAACATAGAATAACACATAAACACACAAATACACACGAATATTTTGATAAAAGACTAATGAATATTTAATCATCCTTTTCGCTATGATGTATTTTTTAGTGTCAAAAAAATGTTTACATTGAATTTATAATGAGTTGAGCTTTTTTCAACCAGCCAGTGCAACGAGCAGGGTTTGAAAATTTCATCTAAAAATGCATTGTACGTACATCACTTACCATTCACTGTATAAATCCTTTTTTTGATAAATACGTAAAGATATAAAATTTTCAAACTAACATTTTCAAGATTTGAGCTTTTATAAATGTTCATCGATATGTTTTTACATGTACAAAATTTAAAACACATGTACTTTTCACACTCTGATTTCGAGTTTGTCCACTTCTTTCTACGTGAAAGTTTTTTATTTTTCTGTTATATAAAAATAGTTTTGTAGCGCACAATTTTAATTTTGCTATTAAATTATTCATTGCAGTTTGCGAGTGACTTTTTCTCTGGGTAGTGAAAAAGCTTTTTTCTTTTTGCTCGTTGTGCATGTTGAAACTAACGACAATCTCAGAGTCACGAAAAAGCTTGTTAATTATTATTTGAAACAACAAAATATATTTTTTGGTAAATTTGTATTCAGTTGATCGGTGAAGAGTTGAAGGGCGTTAAATAAAGTGAAAAACAAATAATTTTTTTATCCTCCTATTATAATATGCAACACGCAAAGGAAAGAAACAAACAACCAGTAAAATTATTTTAATTTATGTAGATTTTTTTATTGTGCTTTCACTCCCCTAAAAGTGTTATCGTGCTACTTTGTGGTTGTAGTGGAAAAATCGAGTGAAATGAAAAAAAAAAAAACATGGAAAATAAATCGATTTATTTTCTTTTCCCACATTAAAACAACATTAAAGTGAACTACTTTTTCTGCTGGCAGTGTCGGCGCTAGACATATTGTAAATGTTGGCAAGAAAATCTCTCTTATTCAATGTTTATTTCCAAATTTTTTTTTTTAAATTTATGATAGGGACAACCGTAAATAATTTATTTTATGAAAATTTAGTGGACAAGTGCCCAATTTACCTCTGTTAAAAAAAATTACGCCCCTCAATTTAATGGTCGATATGATGAAAAAAAAAAAAATATGAACACTTTGTGAGAAATTGCTTTTGTGGATCAGAAGAAAATTGATCAATTTTCGCTGCATTAAGCGCATTACAATGTTGCAAATAATTTTTGTGAAGTGATTAATTAAAATCGAAAAAGCTGTTGAAAGCTTCGCGGAGTGAGAAATTGATCAACTTTTTTAGCATCTGAAAACTCAATTTATTATTGTGTAATCGGACACCATAATGATGTTAATGAACATTGTAAACATTACAACAGCCACTCGAATATCTATTTGGAGTGTATAGACGATAAAAATAACTCGATTTTGTTTCGATCACGTCAAGCATCAAACTTTATTTTTTGTGTCAAATGTCAGAATGAATTTGAAGCCAAATCAATGGAATTATACGATAAAAAACATTCTGATTGAAAGCCCGTGGCAACTTTTCCTGTGAATCGAATCAGAAATCAAAGCTTATGACTATAACAAGAGGAGAGAGAGTTTAGTCCAAGAAAGTGTTATTTCGAGTGTAGTAACAACAGCCATCAAGTCTTAACATAAAATATCCATAAACATCTGAACCCTCCGAGTCCTAAATTCAATGTTGATACTTCAATCAATAAAAAGTTTTGAAAAATGTTTGGACAAAATAAGTTCGAATTGTAACATTTTTCCATGTCTTATATTCGCTCCAATCTCAAAGACTCCTTTCAATCCGTGCAGATATAAAAATCTTATTCAATAAAAAAGGTCCATAAAATATTGAGAGATATCCCTCTTAAGGGACGGTGAGCTTTCGTTGCGAAGATGAATGGTGTAAGATAAAGTGACTATACACGTTGTGTCTGTTATTTTTGGTATACGATGAAAGGCAAAAGTAACAAATAGAAAGAAAGAAATCGATAAAGTTTAGATTGTGCAAGAATTTGTTCCGGAGGACTTCGCAAATAACTTTTGGTGCCATTGCCAAATTTAAAGTCTATAAATTCAACTTGCGTGTGTCGCTTGAAGAGCGAGAAGTTGAAGAAAAAAAAAAGTTTTTCAATTAGCATTTAAAATTTCTCAACTCTGACGCCACTCGCATACGAAATGGAGAGAAAATTGAAATGGGTCCCGAGTGAGAGAAGAAAGAAGCAATCTCTGATATAACATCAAAACATAATATGAAATCATAAACAAAAAAACAATTAATTTGTTTGGGAAAAAAGAAAACTTTATGAGATTTCAGAAGCGGCCCATAAATTTCGGACCAAGAGGGGAAAAATTTTATGGCATTTTGAGTGAGCCGCACATTTTTTTTCTGTGAAAGTATTTTGTCCTTTTTTAGATTTTCCTAAAAAATATATTTGACTGATATTCGACCTTGGAAATGTTAAAAGCAAATAGCTTTGAATAAAAAGCTAACGAATGTATTTGGGATGTCATTTTTATTCATTTAATATTTCATGCACACATATAGAAAAGTAAATTAATTTCTATAAGCACTCACATTACAGTTACATCATTACACAACAAAAGTGAACGAACAACTTTTTGTCTTCAATTTTATCAAAATTTCATCGGAAAATAATTTGAATAAAATTTTTGAACTTTCTCATCCGTAAAAAAAAAACTTTAGTCAATGGAAGTTTCCTAGAAAAGAGAGCAAAAACCACTTGTGGAATGGAATTTGTGGAATTACGGAATTTTGTTGGCAACGAACTAAATATTTTTTTATTTTTTTGCTGAAATAAACTTTTAAAAGACGAATTTCATGAGTTCGAGGAATTTTCTAGCATTTTGAACAGAGTCTCGAGTTTCAAATTGCTCGTTCAGCAATGTAGACACGACCCCAAACCTCCCTATCATTGCAAACTTATAGACAGACTAATATCTAATGTACATTCCATTTCTATATTCTCTGTGCAGATTATGTGGATCCTTATAACATTTGGATTAATTCTGAGCACTCTTTTTGACATTTCTGCCTTCACAATCAACACAGAAAACCAACAGGTATGAATGGAATTGCCATGGAATTGTATTTGTTAACTTCATTAGACATTAACCGATCCAAAAATCTGTATTTGCTATTTCACTAACATACCCTTTCATTTCTAACATTTCAGCATCTAGTATCTCGACACTATGGCGGTAAGGAATTAGAAAAAAAAGTGTTTATCTCTTCTGTTATATCATCAAAAATATTTTCAATTTCAAGGATTTGCATGTTTTTCATTAAAGCATGATACGTAAAATGTTTTCCCCTATCGGGTATAAAAGTAAAGTAAAAATAGCAGAGTCACGATTCTTCGTCTCTCATGCGCTTCCCGAGATGAACCAAAAAAAGTTCTACATTTTTATACCATTAAAATTTATAAACAAAAAAGCAGGAAAATAGCAAGAGGGAGAATAAAATATTTATGTAACGAAAGATTCACACTAAAAAAAACGCTACAATGTGAAAATCTCTTTTAATCGCGGTATTAAACGCGAAAAGGAATTGAAGCGTTCAGTAAACTTATTTTCACTTATACACCTGGCCAAAATTTCAAAATGATGTTGAGCTTTCAAGTTTAATTTCAGGATTTAGTTGGATTTACATAACTTAAGATTAACGCCAATTTTATTATACCAAAATAAAATGAATATATTTATAGTGAAGCACTGAGTTGTAAAAATGGAAATATTCTAATGCATAAAATCGCTTTCTGTAGTTTCGATTCAATGAATCCTTATAAAAACACATTCTAGTGGGAGCTTTTACAGAGCTTTTTTTTCTAGGGCTTCTTATTATTATCAATTCTGTTCAATTTTTAAATCCCACAAGCATGTGCCAAATGTAAAATCCTCTCAACCAAAAATAATCTTAGTTACTTCTATCTATCTGCTCATGAATAATGAAGGCTTCAAAATAACATATGTAGCATATTAAACATAACGTGGAGGAAGTTGGCCAAGAAGAGAGCGAAGTCGTTCGTACATCTTAAACTTTTCGTAAACCATTTCCGTTTTTCATCTCTACGTGACTTATCTCGCCCCATCTTGAAAGGGTTTTTTTTTATTGCGCAACATGAATATATGTTGTATGTTGAACATTTTAACACCACATTAGATTAGTTTTCTTTCTTTTTTTTTTTTCGCTTACAAGAACCTACATTTGATGGAGATAATGCCTCTCGATGTTATAGTTTAGAGCCACTCATCCTTTTTAAGGAGCAACATTTTATACTCCCTGCACTGAAATCACGAAATAAATTTTGTATTGTTTCCATTTCTATTATCAAATGAAAATCTTTTTCATTTTAACAGTAGAGAGTCGTTTTGTCGTCTGTTCTCTTGATGCATAATGCATGTCTTTGTATTGATTACCAACGGAAACCAGCAGACAATTTATGTTGTCGGTTGCAGCCATAAGGAAGACGATGGTACACGTAGTGAAACAAGGCCAAAATACAACCGAACCCCAGAATAATTTAATTATCGCGTGACATAAATTAAGGAGCCAGGCTGAAAGAAAAAAAAAAGAGAAAAGAAATAATGTTTGTTGGGTATCATTATCTGATGGCAAAAGAAAAAAATACTGCTTATACAAACAGGAAATTTGCTCTATTCTGGTGGCTTCCATATTTTGACGTCCTTATTTTCATGAGTTTGGTCCGAAAAGCTTTAAAACCTGTCCATATTTCATGGATAAGAATAAATAATTTTCACATGAAAGCAAGGAAGCACGCAAGTGAAGAACGTTAATGATTATTAAGCTGCTTTGTGAATCGCTGCCGTTAAAACTTTTTTCTATATTAAATGACTCGAATACACTCGACATTATAATCAATTTAATTAACCAAATTAATGGAACAAAGGCGCTCGAAAAGTGGAATGAGATGAGTCTTAAAATGGCCAATAATAGTAATAATCATTAAGTATTTTGTGTTTTCCTTTGTTGTTATTATTTTGCGTTAAGCTTTCTCGTTCTTAATCGCTTTGTCTCGGTTTCCCATAATGGTCCTTTGAGTCTTCATATTTCCAACAATAATGAAGCTGTTTCCTCAGAGCTTTATTTTCAAGCATGAACAAAATTTTTACTTCAAAACAAATTTGCTAACCACACCACGAAACTCTAGCACAAAAGCATGGCTAGTAGCAAAATACCAGTCAGCTCTGGTTATACCTATTGTTATATTATTTCAGGTGTGCTACGGTTACCATAGTTCCAGGGTAATTCATTATTAATGAAAGAGATTAATTGCGATAGAAAAAAGAGAAAAAAAAAATCGAAACCACTCCATTTCATTTCTAAACCTTGCCGAAGATAATCGAAATCCTCATGACATTATTAATGTTTAATTAATTTGATTGAAATGTTTTTAATTTCATTCAATTGAATATATGTGTTTGTGTTTGGTTTATTTCTCTATTTAGCTGGGTGCCTGGCAGGTAACACAACATTTCGACATGGCGAAACATTCAAACTTGACTGCAGAACACAGTGCGTTTGTCAGGTGAGAAAACACATTTTTATCGCTGGCGGTGTCTGATGAAATGTGTTTATGTTTTCTACTTATCACGCAGAACGATGACATTTTTTGTCACCCGGTCAATTAGTTATTTCAAACTCATACAATTTCAGATCATTTTCATCACTTTTTTTTCAACTTTTTAACTTGTAAAGAAAAAATTGTAAAGAATGATTTCCCTCAAGGGAGGTATTAATAGCAAACGTCGGATCGTTTATGTCTCTTGTGATAATTTAATACCAATTTTTTCTTAACGCTATTCTTTTGTCGAGACTCTTTAAAAGACGTTAGACATTTTTACCGCTGTTCCTTTTTTTTTTTTTCAACCCACATCAAGACACATTCAGCAATAAATCAAAAGAACCTAAAAAAGCGGCTGAAAAAAAGAAAGTTTAATTAAAATGAATTTTTTTTGTTGTGTCTCATCAACAGAATGGCCATCATGCCTGTTCATCATTATGTCCACACGAAAATTTACCCCCACCAGTTGACACGGCAATTTGCATAGCGCCCAAATTAGTTCAATTGCCAGAGCACTGTTGTCGTGTCTGGTTATGTGAAACACCCACAACTGATGGTAATTATACTCTGCAGTCCTGTTTTGCAAACCGAAAAGGAATAAACGGAGCGAAAGCCCACTCCTTGTTACTTTATTAAAATTTATTGCCACATTTGTTTCACAGTTAATGCTACATGTTTCAACGCCTCAACCACCCCATGGTCAGCGTGTTCAGAAAATTGCGGCATTGGCCTATCAACACGCAATGTATCAACAACGCCTGGATGTACGGCATTAAGTAACATTCGGCTTTGTCAAAATCATCGGTGCGGTCATGGTCACATTGACAATAATTTGATCACTGATTCAAGCGGCAACTCATTCTATGATAAGAAGAATTTTTTAATTAAACAACATAGGATTAGGGTGAGTTGTTTATTTCAATGTTGATAAGTCAAATCTCTTGGCAACACTTTGAATCTAACCGACACTCAACACTATTCTCTAATAGAAAGGACATGAGTGCCGAAGCTCACAGAGGAAAGGACCATCAAGGCTACGACTCGGTCCATGTGTGTCACGCAAACTTTATCGCCCGAAAGTATGCGGTCAATGTCAAAGTAAAAACATGTGTTGTGTGCCTTTAGTATCATCTACAATACAAGTGAGTTATAAGCAACTCGATACGTTTTTTTTATTTTTGCATTGATTGATTAATTCTCAATAATTTATTTGCGTTATCACACATCTGCCTCGCAGGTAGAACTATTATGTCCCCTGAATTCAGGCAGCCTGTACGATTTCATAGAGTATGGATATGATTTGTGGGACAGCAATTCAATTGATCCATTGGATCAGGAACTACTCAATTCGCGGCAGATTCATATCGAGAATAAATTTATCGAAGTCGAGTGGGTGGTAAAATGTCAATGTGGTTACAGGGTGAGTGTTAATATTACGTTTTGATTATTTAGCATTATCTAGCAAAAATAGCACCCGAAATGTTGAGCAAACAGAAATGCTATTTGTAATGTAAACAACCGAAAATATTTAATTGGCTGGCTCCTTAAAATTTTATTTTATTCTGTGGAGGTTTTTACGTTTCTGGTTAAAAAAAAAATATATTTTCGAAAATTGTGGTTCAGTGAAGTAAAAAAAAAAGCTATAGACCGAGTAACAAAAGTCCTCACTATCTTTTCCTCCATCCAAATGTAAGAAATATTTTTCATTTCACACTCAATTAAGCTTCGTGGTGGAAAATGGAAATTTTATTCATAAACCGCCTTTTTCTAATTAAAATTTTATCCCTCCGAAATGGTATAATTGGAAGGAATATTTAGTTTCATAACTTAAACATTTTCATTTTGGATGCTTAAGCTTGATGTTTCCCGGTAAAGGTATAATCCTTTTTTTTACCCTTTTTTTATTATAAATTCTCTTTCTTTTCTAACTCGCCACCCGCGTATGGCTCTCTTGAGAATCACATTTTGTAATATAATAGGAAAATATGCAAACTCGAGCGGAAGTATTTGAAGGCGACATAATCGAGTAAATACATTTGCATACACATTTAACCTGGACCCTTTTTTCTCTTATTACTTTCGCTGAATACACAATATTTAAATATATTTTAATTTGATAAATAAGTTCACAAAAAAGTCTCAATCTTTTATTCTCATGGGGTGCCAGATTTCGCCGATAAGAAGCACAGCGCGAACGAGAGAAATTTTTGTAACCTGCAATTAAAACCAAATATCCGTGACAGTCTCTAAATCTGAAAATCATTCTACCTTGATTACTCTCACAAGGGACCTGAAAGAGGCTTTGCTATGACTTTTAATCGCTTTTTGAGCAAAAATTATTTTTCTCGTTGATACTAAAAATATTTCAGAAGTGCTTTAAAAGCGAAATTGCCTCAACGCAAGAAATAAAGATTCAAACACAGTTTCTCTAGCGACAACAGAAAAAGAAAATATTTTTAAACTTTTTCTGACTTGATTAAGGTTTATTGATAAAAGTATAGATGAAAATTGTAGGCAGCAATAAAAGCAATTTGGTTTTATGGTAACAAGTATTTATTTTGATAGGAATCTCAGACAAAAAAAAAGTTTCCTTGGTGATTCTCAGTTTTATGATTCACAAAAACTTTCACAAACAAAAATCTAGGATTAAATCCGTAGCACTGTCATCTGCATGGTATTGGAGTGAAAATTCGAAACAAGTAAACAATCCCTTTTCGGGAATAAAATTGTCCAATTTTTTCAGTAAATATTCATCAAATTAAGCAACAACATTGCAAAACTTTTACTAAAAGCTTTCACGAAAAAAAAAAAACTCTCCAGTCAGCAACAGCTGAATGTAGCAAAATTTAATTAAAATTTAAAGGTATTGCCTTGATTTAATTTAAAACTTTATTTCAATTTCATCTTTAGGGTAAAAACTGCACAATGATGCCGAGAAATGATGAATCCAATGAACTTCTGAGGCGAGTGCATCGAACATAATTAAGAGCAGTCTAGAATTGCTCAAACGACGATATTTGAACGTCGCAATGCTGCTTTGATAATGTGACCTTATTTAGGTTAGATAACTTCAAGGCGTTCCATTGGTAAAGGAGAAACCAGTTTTTTTTGATGATGATGATGGATCGCTTCCTTAATGTAGCATCACTCAACTGCACTTTACCGAGCACAGAAAATGGCACTCACAAAAAAAAAATTAAATGATACAGAAATCAAAGAAAAAAACTTCTGAAACATTAAAAAAAAATATCGATTCTTGTCCTTTATACAGTGCAGATCATTGAGATTTCTAAAAAAAAAGAGAGACCAATAATTTAGTCAAACTATTTTTATCGTCGCCACTAATGTTTATGCTTATAAATGATGGTGTCAGTTGCTCACACGGATGAATGAACTGTTTTGTTTGGTGTCGATGGAAGAAAGTTTAATTCGTTAATTTTAAATGACACAAAATCCTTGGAGATATTTTCATGCCAGTGATATTTAAAGGAACTGGTCTGAAAAACATTTACTGAAGGTTTACAAAAAACCTTTAATTATAATAAAAGCTGTATAATTGTTTTTAATTAATAGCTACAGCTCATTAACGCTTCTTTAATCGCACTCTTTATTCTGTCTCCTTTTCTTTTGACGAGCACTGACACCAGCAGATAATATCCTTATAAAACAGCTCCCAGCACCGTCATATCACACAGCAACTGCAGATATCTTATTTTGATTAAGAATTCACTAAGTAGAAATTGACAATTGATATCATTTAAATTGTTTGAAGTAAAAAAAAAGAAATATTTGAATATAAATTAAAGTAAATAACAAAGTTATAAAAAAAACTCATTTCTAGCATTACACTAAGTTAAAATAGACAAATAAAGTTTTCATCGGGAAAAAGAAAATAACAAAAAAACGAAGATTTTATTTCCTTTGCTGTCGTTGATTTACTTCAGGGAGAAGAAATTTTCCATTTCATGTAAGTGCTTTTTAAAAGTTATGATTTTTTTGATTTAATAACGAAAATCATATCTAATTGAAATATTTTGCGAACATTATCGAACACTTCACCGCATATTTCACGACTTTTATAGCAGCAATCAATATACAACAATTTGTGTTGCATATTTTACATAAAAAAAAAGTTGCTTTATGAATATTGCTCATATTATTCAATAAGTGTTAATTAATCAACAATATGCAGATTATGAGAGTCCGTCACAAAAAAAAAACGCTTCCACCATTTCGGATGCGCGACGAGATGTTTTTTTTTTTTTTGTCTCAAATTGCGCAGCGTTTAAAATTTCACTTTTATTAATAAACTGTCGTGTGACATCAAATTCCATTTCTCCATTCAACACCAACAATATGCGATCCAATAGTTTTCGATAATCTTCATTCGCATTAAAAGCGTTTAAAATTCATATTTGTGATAAGACGTTTGTCGGTATCCTATAAAAAAGTCCCATTGTGCGTCCCACTGGATTATATCACTGCGGAATTTTAATGTTCACCATAATCTAAAATTGGTCATTCATAAACAAAACCCATCTCATGGACATTGGCTCGCATATTATAGCAAAACTTTCATCCAAGACCTGTCTTTGACCTTCACTATTTCTCTTGTGTGTTATGTCACTTAAGTTATATTTAAAGTGATTTTATCAAATAAATTGTTGGAGAGAAATTTATAATTTTTGATAGAAACTTGATGTAATATGAAAGGTGTCCGATTTTAATATCGTTTAGATGATCTTAAATACGTGCATAATTTGATCAATCTGATAAGACATTAGTATTCCTTTAGCTAGACCTAGATCGAGTTTTTTTTATATAAATAAATTGCTACCTTGACAAAATGTCCCAAAATGTCAATGTTTAAGCATATGGAATAAATTATACAAGCGCACAGCAACACACCACAGAAGACAAATGAGAAAATCTCCGGTTAATCACAAGGCCATGAAAGAGAACCAAAATTTATTGTTGGTCGAATATTTTATGTTCACTAAGCATTATTTGAAGCGTGCTGCAAAAATTCATGAAACTTTTTTGTGTTATTTGATAAGGTGAGAGATGAAGGCTGGTCCGTCAATTGAACTAAAATATTGATTTCAACATCTAACAATTTTTTTTTTCTCTAAACATTATGATTTCGTCATTTTGCCACATCTTTTAATCCGTCTGCATAAAAGACACAAGAACAACCACTTTCTGCGTTGAAAAAAATGCCTTCAATCCTAAATGTTAACAATTTTTTTTTCTCAAACATTTTAACATTTGCAGCATCGAAAGTTCACAAAAATTTACTAAAATAAATATTTTGCAACATGGCTTCGAATAGTTTTTATTTTCTGAAATGAAATTAATTTGTTTTATGGCTACGAGACATGAGATTCGAGAACAAAAGTCTGTAATTAAAGGGCGAGCTGGTAATTGGTTGAAATTTGTTATTAATTAAAGCCTGCAATTGCTGAAACATGTAAAGAACCGGTTCAGTTAATTTATCTTTTCCTATCGTCTCCAGCGTCTGTCTCCAGAAATAAACAATTTCTACATACATTTCATCTTTAGATTGCCTTTGATTATTTTGCTGAATATGTTGTATTTATTGTCCAGCTTATCCAAAGACCATATATAAATACATCGCTAGTGACCTGGAACAAATTATATCATTAACTCGTTCATGCTTCATGTTACAGTTCCCAGACTAATGTATGAATCACTATAATTGAAAAAAAGACCTAAACCGTAAGCATACACAAAAAAAGCTTGCTGAACAAAGCAAACGGCACAATTTTTATTCAACTAAACTGGTACTGACGTTATGTGCACTTAACGGCATGCTTGGTATGTGGAAACAGCATAAAAAATATTGACATTGAAATGTAAAAGTAATTCAGCTCCTTTTTCTTCATCGATTGATCGGTTTCAGTAGCAAATGATTTATATAATAAAACCCTCGTTCGACAATCAATTGCTTTAATTCAATTGTTAATTTTTTTAATTTTCGTGCTTCATTAACAACGTGGTCAATTGTTGATTGATTGTGTTGCAAAACTTTATTTTAGTGAGTCATTCGAAAAAGTTCACGACTCGACTTGCAACAATTTAATGCTTGTCAAGGAAAGAGAAAAAAAAATTTAATTTCAGCAGCATAAAATTCCTGATATTTGCCGCCCCCATAGTTCATTGAATGCCAACAGCAACTGGAAGCCTTATCAAGTTCTTTGGCATAAATTTCAAAATACTGAAATTTAACGCGAGAGAAACATTGCGAAAACTTCAAACATTTGTTTTTGGCTGATTGAACTTTTCTTGCAAGTTATTTTTTTTTTTGTGTTTTACTTTTCAGAGTTTGGATTGAAGCGGTTTTGAAAGCAGTAATGGAGTTAAGGAATGCAGTTAATATTTCCGATATATGTATTGAATATCCAATTCATCTCTGTATTCTACAAAATAAAAGCCTGGTGGGGCTTTTCTGTGGTCGGAATTTACAGAATACACACTTACAGACTCAAGCCCCACTTTAAATCAAGTTAAGTTCATATATTTTATGCTGCAAAGTGAAAGGAGCAATATCTCGCGCACCCGCTCTCTCATTCTTCCAGCTGTATAGAAAACATTTCGCTAAACAAAACGACACAAAGATCACAACACGGTCGACTCGCATGCTTATACACACATTACGACAAAGCCCATAGGCTCCAAAGCATCGAAAGCAAATCGAAAGAAGCCGACGAAAAATAAAATCGAAGCAAGAGAGTCACTTTTATTTTCATTTCAGAAGTGTTTGAAGTCGCGTTTTGATCGGCGAGCATTCACCAAAAAAAAAAAAATCCCAAAATCAATTTTTCGTAGTTTTTAGATATTTTTTTATTTCTTCTTTTATTGAATTCAGCGTGTCATATTAGATTTTCTGTTTAGTCTGTGTCGATTGGTTCGGCTGAACGGTTTGAAAGAGAGAGAGAAAATTAGTGCAATTTGCCAGGTGCAGCAATTAAAAAAAAAACCCCCAAATCAATTCTTAAACAAGATCGTGTTACTACTGCTAATTGTGAAACTGCAAGAAAAAAAAATAAATAAATCATTTTGCTCATTGCAAAAAAAAAATTTTGTAATCCAATAAAAAAGTTGCAAATATAAAATAAAAAAAAAATTTACACCCAAAACGGCAACAACGAAAAAACGAGAAAAGATAAATTTATCTCAAGTTTCATGTGCAGACACATAAAAAAAAAGTGAAAGTGTTTTGTAATCGATAAAAAAAAAAGAAATATATTTAAATACCACAACTTTGTGATTTTCAACGCTGCATCGAGACATCGGCAGACACCACCAGTGGAGTTATAACATTTGGATTGAACGAAAAAAAATTACAAATAAAATAAAAAAAAAAACCAATGATGCATCGACTCAAGTTTATGTAAGTAGTATGTGGTTCTGCAAGACATTTTGTGTCCCAACAAATTTTTCCATAACCTTCTAAGTATTATACAGTCTTATGCAATAAATAATTTGACAATTGGTGTTCTGGTTTTCGAGTGTCGACTCCAAAAGCACATTTCACACGTAGTAAATTTTCACCCGAAATTATGA
Source organism: Propsilocerus akamusi (assembly GCA_018397935.1). Taxonomy (NCBI): domain Eukaryota; kingdom Metazoa; phylum Arthropoda; class Insecta; order Diptera; family Chironomidae; genus Propsilocerus; species Propsilocerus akamusi. The sequence goes on along the minus strand of CM031468.1, from coordinate 24,611,497 downwards.
GTCAATTGTTTCTCGCTCGTCATTGTGAATATTGACAGAAATTTCTCGACTGAAGAATTTCCTCCCTCACATTGACGAGGGGTTTTGTGGAACTTGAAAGTTCTTCAATTATCTCAAGAATTGTGAATTTGTTGCTTGAGTGAACGCCCGAAATTAAAAAAAAAACGAAATCGAATTTCGAGTGCAATTTCAACAACTTTTTAAGAGCTTTTAAGAAACATAATTAAAAATATTTCACAAATGAATGATTTGAATTTGTAAAGATTTTGCAAGAAATTACCAAAAAAAAAAAAAGCAAAAATTTAAATTTCATCTGTTCAAGGCGAACGAATTTCGAAGTCACAAAAGCAAAGAATGAAACAAAACAATGCGCCGATGAAATTGAGGCAAACTACAAAAGAGGTTTCGTGATCAAATGAAGTAACAAAAAAAAAAAGTAGAAATTTGATTGGAGTTTTGCAATTAAGCGATTCTCAATTAATAGTTTTCCGTTTGCTTTCCATTTCTCCTCCCATATTGACCTTCACCTTTTTTATTTTATTATTTTGCGGTACAATATTTTATTGCTCTTCTAATTATATAACTGCAGTAATAAAACTTCACATATTTCCGAAAGAGTCTCTGACCTTATGCATCGTAAAAGTTCGTGTATGCGGAACTCGAGGCCGTCAACCTTGTACATAAATTTTATCATTGCAAAACGAACGAACGAAAAAAAAAAACCTGAATCAAGAACAAGGAAATGATTAAAGGAAATGTTTTGCATTGTTACATGCTCTTTCATCGTATAAATGGACTTTCTGCTGCGATGCTTGAAACGCATTTCGAGCGAACATGAAGTGCGAGGTTCAAGGCAAAGCCCAATAATCGTTAAAAGGTGAACAAACCTCATCAAAATGCGAAATGCTCGTTCAAGACAAATTTTTATATGTGCGATGTGACTTCTTTTTTTGACTCTTTCTTTCTTTCTTTCTAGTCTTGCTTTGTTTGTTTGTGTTCTTTTTTTTTTTCGGCTTCAAAACTTCTGCCGCTTTTGCCAATTTAATTTCGATTTCATTTCACGTACGAAATAATTTCGTTGTTTGCCTTTCTTTCTCGCCTTGGCACTTTTTTGCTTTTGCTTTTGGCTTTCGAGTGTGTTATTGGCAAATTTTTGTACTCTTTTTTATTTCTTGCATTTTTAAATTAATTTTTATCGAATTGTGTATTTACCATTGAATCTCACAAAATTGTTTCATCTGCCAGAGCCTTCATCATGGTTTTCGTTTATTGATTTCGAATATATTTATATATGTACAACCATGAAAAAAAAGGTGCAGTTGAGATCTTGTTGATGTTATGACATCGAAAAAAAAAAAAAAAATAAAATAAACAAAAATTTCACTTTCATGTTTGTTGGATGAACGAAAATTTGTGTGATTTTTTGTTTTGTGGATTACGACGTCTCCGATGAGATCACAATATTGTGAACAAATCAACGGATGCAGCACAAGCATTGCCAGGAAATTTTTATACATTTTCGAAATTACATTCAGAAATAAATGAAAAAAGTGAAAACGACTTTTTTTTGTGGTTTTATTTTGATCGCATTTCATTTTAATTCATAGCCGTATAACCAGCCACAAGTTGCGAACATTCAAAACTTAATGTCCTGAAATCGTTTAGTAATATACATCGGAAGCTTTTAAATATCCATAAATTTTCAATAACATTAAATTATTAAATATCATATTCTTTTTCATGTATTTAATGTGCTTGCGCACATTGTGAGTTGACATCTGCGGGAAAGATTACGCAACTCGGAGCTGGTTTCTGGTTGGTTGTCAATGTTAGCGTGATTTTTTTTATTTTTACTGCAACAATTCGCTCCCAGTGGACTGAAAGAATGTCAAGACTCCAAGATATAATTTTATTCATTATACCGTGCCGAACCTGTTTGGAAAGAAAAGCGAATTCAAATTGACTTGCAAAATGTTTCAAGCTCAAGATTGATCAATTAATTGAAAGTTCAGTTGAAATGAATAAAAAAAAAAAACTTTCCGCTGACTCAGGAAATGACTAACACTTACAATAATGCAGAGCTGAATAACCTTGAGGAATTTTTAATGAGACAAGAATATTATGAAAGATTTGGCACTCCCGGATTCGCCTAAAATTGATACTTTTTGTAATAACGCAAGCCCATAATGAAATGTCATTTGAAACTTTTTTTTTCCGTTTTCAGATTCCTATTTAGCATTCTGTGCATAACAATTTCAAATGCATCTGATGTCGACAAACAATCAACGTCACAAGCAGACTCAACAGAATTCTCGGAAAAGGTAATGGAGAGAAAATTGCTGGATCAATAAAAACAATTTCAATACAATTTGCAATTTGTTTTCCAAAAACCACTCCTTTGGTGAATGTTACAAATAAATGTTAATCTGAAATTATAATATTCTCCCTCATTCACTCACTCACACTCGAAATTGCACAATTTGCCAACGAAAATTTACATTCTACAAATTTCACATGCAACACAATTGTCTCTTGGTTGAGTTATATCTCATAATGTCATCGTCGTCGTCGTATTGCGCCGTTTTCTATGAATTTATAAGCGATTACAATATTGTTGCTCCCTTGACAATATTCCTGAATTTTAATGCTTAAAACGTTTGTTGACTCAACAAGCAACCTTTCTTCATACACATGAAAAGCTCCTTGCTCCCCAGTCATATTCACGTTGCGACATAGATAGAAACTCATATGAATTGTAGTAGCAACAAAAATGTCAGCAATATAAATTGATCTTACTCAACATTAAATAAATAATACGACGACAGTGAGATAATGTGTGGTGAGGGTGTTGAGAAAGAGAGCATAAGAAATTCAGAAAAAAAAATGTATTGAATTATGCTAATATTGAACATTAAACATTTCTTTTATCGCCTTATTTTGCTTCGCGTCTGCAATTTATAGGTGCCATCAGGTGATGTAAACACTGCAGGTAAAATATTTATTTACATTTTTTTTCTCTTGTAATGCATTCTTAATGCCAAAAGTCATTTTCTCTATTCATCTGTAGAATTCCCATTTGAAACGTCGCATAAAATTCCTGAAAATGTTGAATTTCAAACGTCACACAAAATCTCAACGGATGCCATAAAACATCGTGATGAACTTCATCAGTCGATGCGATCGCAAGAGAAGCCCGAATTAAATGAACAATTGGGTGAATTGATTGCGGCTGACATTAAAAATAACATTGAGGCAAAAAGGCTGAGCGAATATGAGAAATATGTTGTGGAAACATTGACGACAGAAAAACCAGTTTTGACAACGGAAACCGTTGCTCAAAGCATTAACGATGGACTTATTGATGATTTCACAATGCTTGAGGAAGCAGGATCGGAAAACAATCAGAAATCTCGTATTCAAATCAAAAAAGGACCAAATGGTCAAGATTACGAATATGTAAATTAACTTTACTTACTTTCGAAAGTAACTCACAGCTGACTTAATTTCCACGCAATTCAATTCAATTTCAGGAATATGTCTATTATTATTATGACGATGACGAAAAGAACCCAGAAGATGATGATGTCATAATTGCCAGCCGTAAATCACCATCATCTACAACAACAACAACAACATCAACGCAAGCACCCGCGGCAGGAAAAAATCGTTACGCATCAGTTGAACGTGGACCTTCAACACCCACTCCATCTGAACGTAATGACGTTCACTCACGAGGCAAGGCTCGTTCAAAACCTCTTCCTGCTCCAGTTGTTGAGGAAATTGTAAGTTGTTAAGCATAAATAAATGGTTATTACAATTCGTTTTTATTTATAATTTTGACCTTATTCAAGATTGAAGAACGCCTGCCTCAAGTCACACGATTCCCACAACGTGCCAAATCCGGTAGTCACACTGGAGAGAATGCTCCGGAAGCCGGCAAAAAAATCAATGTTAAACGACCAAGCCTTGAATTAGTCGACAGTCACAGTTTCGTTACAGATGAAAAGGACAAAATTTCTAAAGGACCAAGAATTATTGAAACGGAACTTTCAAAATCGGAGCTCTATGAGAGCAGTGCGAAAACATTGATTGAATATGCATCGAGCACTGCTGAATCGGTCACAAGCGACTCGGAAGAAGAAACAACGCCACTGATGGAAAAGGTTGCAATTGATTTGTACGCCATCATTGCAAATGAAAATGCTAAAGAGGATGATAAAAAATCAAGATTCGATGGTGAGCTAACGACAATTTCGTTTGATGATGAACAAACGACTTTTGTTTCAAATTCGGAAAGTGAAATTACAACTGTTGTGCCAACAACTCCTAGCACAACAACAACAACAACCACACCTACGACAACTACCACAACAACAACAACAACTCAACAACAACAACAACAACTGAAGCACCAACAACAACGACGACGACCGAAGCGCCAAGAGGACGGGGTGGAATAACTGCCGGACGTAATCGTTTTAAAATCCAACCAAAAACAACAACCTCCGTTACAGAATCTGTAGAACTTACAACAGAAACTCCTAAAGGCGCCAAAAATCGCTTCAGTCGTCCATCATTTAATCGCAATGCAGGATCACGTTCAACAAAAGCATCCACAACAAATGCACCAGCAGAAGAAGTTAAGGAAACAGTAGAAAAGAGTGAAGTGCCAGTGCAATCGACATCAAAGCTATCATCAAGTGGAAGAAATCGTTTCAATTTGCGTGGACAATCAGCAACAACAAATTCTGGATCGGGCTCATCGGATCCTGAAACATCAACTGTATCACGTTTATTGAGACCACGTGCTCAGTTTAGTTTGCGTGGACGTAAGACAAATGTTGCATCCACAACAGTTGCATCGACTGAAAACAGTGAAGGCAATGAGGAAACAACAGAAGCGAGGGAAGAAAAACCAATTGAAAAAGCATCCCCAGCTACACGACCAACATCGCGCTTGAACGTTAATCGTCCCTCAAGTCGCCTTCTGCCAGGACAGAAAGCTCGTACCTCACCGCTCGCTAGCCGCAAAAATAACGACGAGAATAATGATGGCAATAAATCAACAAACGAAAACGAAAGTGAACCCGAGACAACGACACAAAATAATTTGAATAAATTAAAGAGTCGTCCACGCATTCAAATTAATACCGATTCCAAAGTAAAGAAAACATCAAGTCCACCTGCAATCAACAGAAAAGTCAATCCATTAATCTCGAAGCGAAAGTTTGGAGTTACATCAACGACTGGTAAGTTTTTAAAAATAATAAAATCACAATACGCACAGACACATATCTACACACATATGCCATTTGGCAGCATTCCCTACGAACTTTTAATAAAGCAAAAATCTGCTTCCAATATCAAGATTTCCTTTAAAAGCGACGAACGAAAAAACTTTATGAATCTGTTTTTTTTTTTTATCAATGATTCAACGAAATCTCCATTTACAGATGCCACCGTTGAAGATGAGAAGTCAGCAGATACAGAAAGTGATAGCAACACCATCACTAAAGATGCTACGAAAGACGACAATGAAGTAAATGTTGAGAGCAAAGAGGAAGACACCACACAAGCGGTTGAGGTTACATCAGAGCAGCCACGTGGATTAGGTATGTGATGAGAGCTTTCTTCTAAAAAATTCATTCAAAACTAACATTTCGAATCCAAAAAACAGGTTTATTGAACAGACGAAAATTAGTCAACAGACGACCGGGCACAATATGAGGAGAAAGCATCCATTAGGTAGTCAACTAAATAAAAATTGTGACAAATTTTAAATTAAATTCAATTTATTGCAAATATTTTCTTTTTTTTTCTCTCTCTCTCTCACACTATTTCCCCAAAATATAATTTGAATCGAAACTTTATCGAATCTTTGCAGCATCTTGTGAATTTGAAAATATGAAATTATGAAATGTCGATCAATGAATAGTCCGTAAATTATCATTATAACGACCCCCTCCCCTTCAAGTTTATCAATTTCCTTTTGCAAAATATTTTTTTTTGTGCTGCAATTTTCGTGCAATTGTCAAATGGAGTTTAAATTTTTCTCTTGATTTGCAAACCATGATTTATTTGTCGTCGTAATCAGGCTTCTTTTTGCACTATACAAGAAAAAGTTTAAAGGAACATCCATAAATTCGGTAATGCTGAAGGCAAATTTTTGGCACTTCTTCCTTCACTTACTTCTGAAATAACGCTCAACAAAGGATTTACTTAAACTTGGAAAGAAATGTTTTGAGCGCGTTACGCATTTTATGGACGTTCCCTGGAAATTATTCTTTTTCTTTATTTATTATTTTTTTAATCGAATCCATTTCTGTGTCAAAAATGTGTTATAAAATTTTATATTTGTGCACTTGATAAAGAAATTTGAAAGTGAATTTTCTGATAATTCTCTTTTTTATGTATAAAAATTGTGACGATAAGAAAATTTATTTCTGGTATGAACAGTTTTTTTTTTTTTGTTTATTTCATGCATTGCAATCAGAATCTATGAATGGACTATAAATCGCTAGAAACGTGAATTCATAAAATGCGAAACGTTTCATAAGAAATTAATTTCGTAACAATCTTTTTTTTTTGCTGATAATTCTCGTCGAGTTTAAACTTTATAAAGAAAGAAAAACATTTTTATGGAAAGTTTTGAAATCTACGAAGATTTGACGAAACTTTTTATCGATTTTTCTCATACAAGTATTGCTGATGTTTGATCTTTCAGGCTGGTATCAATGAATTTATTCCACTTTTTCAGCCAAATACTTTTAGCATGAACTTTCTGTTCCTCATTCAATGAGCTCAAATCGAATGAATTCAAAATGAGCTTCTTTAACGTTCGAAGATCTTGTTTTGCTGATGCAATGCCAAGAAATGCAAAATAGAAATCATGCGATAGCGGTTTTGCACCCCAGAAACTTGGATCGTCGCTACGAAATGCAAAAGAGAAATAAAAATAAAAAAAAGAATTGGAAATTGATGGTCCGCCGACATTAAACCAATATTGATGCAAAATGATATAGATACCTTGATATAACGACCGGATAATCATCAGAGAATAAAATGGCAGCCGGATGGTTTCGAAAATCATCGACAAGCTTTAGCACTTGATTCGAAATCGGATTAACTTCAATTCCAATTTTCCTCTCTTTAATGATTTTCAAAAGCTCAGGATATTTAACAACCGCACACCCATGGCCAATTCTTCGGGTGCCCAACAAAACAGCATCAATCTGAATGGAGGGATGGAAACCGAGAAAAACAATCTGCAAATCTTTTCAAGCGGAAGATTTAATTGAAAATTCATCCTACCAAATTCTCATCTGATGATGTTCCCAACCAGTTTGTTTCGCCAGCATGAAAGTAGAATTGAATTTCTTCAGGGAACTTTAAGAGTCTCTCGGCAAAGTCAATCAAGGGTCTGCCTATAATTGAAAAAGTTTTGTTTTTCAAAAACGAGCGCCAGGTTGAAAGCAGCTTAAAGGGAAATAAAGCTTTTAAACTAACATGTTTACCTGTATCTTCCTGACCAACTAAATCGAAGCCTGCAATAAACTCGGGAAAGTTGTTCTGTAGCTTCAGCATTATAGGCAAATAGCTATTAAAGACTTCATCATCAACGGATCGCATTGGTCCATACATAAAGCGTGATCCAATAAAATCAGGATGTTTAGACTTGAATTCTTTCAGAACATCAACATACATTTGTGCCGTATCAATGGGACCATATTTATTGCCATCCAGATCGTAAGTCTAAAAAGCAATTTGTTGATAAAGTTTAAAGTTTTATTTCATGACCTACCTCAGGTAAAACACCACGAAACTCGAAATATTGAACATTATCATCGTAGAGTTCTTTCAAGCCTTGTCGATAGTAATCCTTCCATGCTTCAGTATAAGTCAAAATTGGCACAAAGACGGAAAAAATTCCTTGAAATTTATTCCACACCGTATTAATGTCATTGTAACTCGTCACAGGATCATTTACAAATAATGTGAACAAATGCCAAACTTTCTTATCATAATTCTCGTCGCCAATTTCTTTACGTATTTCCGAAACAAGGCGCCATTCCTCGTCTCCGCTAGAATTTGGTTTACGATTACTAAACAAAAACTTGGGCAAGTCATCGCCATCAATTTCTCCCGACTGCCATAGATTGTCCCATTTTGTCAGTGAAACAACATAATCGGTTGAACCTTAAAAGATTACATCACAAAATCCGGTAAAAAGAAAATGATATTACTTTATTTTTACATTCATAAAGAGGCAAATACAACTATAAATAGCATACGAGTATTTTTTTTTGTGTTTGCCACTTATGAAAATATTTTTAAACCACTTACAGATAGCCATATCATGTGCATGAAGCACGGCTCCTAAACAAGCAAAGAGTAGGGAAACAAAATATTATGAGAAGAAAAAAAGTAGAAAAAATAAACCAAAAATTAAATGTATTAAGCTTACCTTTAGGCATTTTTTGAATAAGCTCAAAAAGTGGAGAGAACTCAACAGATTGGAGCACTTCAAAGATATGCCTCGATGCAGTAAAGTTGTGCGGATTTTTAAAGCCACGCGCAATTTCTTCATTTTTTAATTCCTTTTTTAATAATATAAATGGAAATAATTTAATTAATTGCTTATAATAAATAAAGCACATATAAGAGCTTACCATCAGCCTTATATTAAACTGCTGTTCAGCTTCATTAAGCTCAATATCAGCGCCTAAAGCATGTCCCAAATGTTGGTGTAACATGTTTTTACGTAATTTTTTATAATCGTTAAAGTTCGGTCGATTTGATGGATCCATATTGCGCGGAATATTATCAAAACGATGACAATGAATGACGATCAAAGTCATACTAAATAGAACTAACTTTTCGAGCCACATTTTCTCAGATAATTCTTATCGCTTTATCGTAATAACTTTGCACTTTGTGATATCGTCGTACATTCACTGTTTATTTGTATTATAAAGCACTTGGACGTCCACACAAATACTTGCCGGTAATCAGTAGTTTAGGCTGATTGTGTTGCTGATTTGTAAAACACCTAAAATGACAACTATACTTAGAAAACGTCACAAATGATATCAAAACGACAACAACAAAAAGACGTCCAAATCTACTCAAAACGATTAGCAATTACTGGAAATAATTTCTTTACTCTGCTGAGCCTCATTACAATATAAATAGAGATTAATTATTAACCTTTGGCCATAATTGTCAAATTCGAAAGATAAAAAAGAAATATAAATAAAATGACAACAAACGAGAAATTTTTTCAGTTTGTTTACAAATAAACGATCTCATCTGGGCCTGAGATGGGGAGGCTCATATTGAAGCTGTTTAATGGAAAAAGGAAAACAGTACGGTTGAGTGGTGTTATCACAATGTATTTACAAATAATAACAAAATTATATATTCATGGTATTCACGCTCGGCTTGTACACAAATTGAGTTGTTAGTTTATCAACACGACGAGTAAAAAAAAAGGTCGTTTAGCCAGAAAAAAAAAACTGCGAAAATTTCACCCCACAAATGCTGCCTAGCTCAAAACTTGAACTCGGAAATTCAATTTATAATTTCTCGAGACCTACACAAACACTTGAATGTCTCCTCGCTCGTAACTGATTACCAACTGACCACTTTGAGAAATTTCTTCTCTCAATGTTTTGTATTTAATCAGCTTTTGTTTTGTTTTGTACTGAACTGACCAAACAAAATTGCTCAATCATATGAAACTCATACACAAACACACAAATGTCGACCAAATGAAACATGATTTTTCTCTTTTTCAGCTGTTTTTTTTGTGCTGTTGCTTATTACTTAATATAAATTCAATTCACACTGCTCTACGAGTGCATTATTATTGTATACGGATTTAAATTGAATCAAGTTCCAATACAAGAGCTCGCATCTCTTCGATGATGCAACGTTGATGGCAGCTTGAAGTGATTTCATGGTTTTGCTAACAATTTTTTTTTTAATCACATCGCAAATTGATGAATGAACAATTGATTATGTTTCTATGATATTGACCTTATTTTTAATGGTGAACCTTTTTTTTTAATGAATCAGCAAAATATTTCTTTTCCGCTGAAGGTTTAAATGTCTGTTGAATGGAACAACGCAAAAGCAGCTAATATCAAGCGCTTCCAGGCTATTTGGATTTGCAAAATGTTAACTCAAATGAAATAAATTCCATTTTATTTTCAATCAAAATACACACACTTTGTTCCGGCAGACAAAAGAATCGTACGCACCTGCCGAATGATTTCCCATGAGAAGGAAAACTCTGTGCGGATGCTTTGAAAAATCTTGAAACAATAAATTTTTATTGCAACGTAATTGAATGTTTCTCGGGGAGTATTTTTCGAGAACAATGCCAGTTGCCAATGGATCTGTAATTCTGAAATTTTTTGGGAATTTATTATAGCAGGAATTCGAGGCCCCCGCAAACCCACATATTCTCCAATGGCAAAGTTTCGCTGCAAAATATTAAGCTTTTAATCAAAAATAAAAATTATTCTCGCAAAACTATAATTGAGTTTTAAATTCACCTAAAAATTTATCGCAAATTTACGGGCATTAAGAACTATTATAAACAGCTTTTGATATTTAATTTTTCCCTCATTTAATATAATAAATTCATTAAAATGAAATTAGCTTAAACAGTTTTGTGTAGAAAAGGGAATTTGATATGAAATTTTTGACAATTTATATTTTTTTTTTTGTTGTCAATTATTTTGTGATAGTTTTAGATTTTGGGAAAGCATTAAATTTCTATAAATTGAGAATCATGTTTTTGGCTGTCAACAGATTTATTTCAAAGTTCAGTGACGGTGAAATCTAAAAACTAGTATCGTAATAAAATGATCTCAAAATTATTTGCGGTTGCATTGATTGCCGTTATCGTTGGTGTGAGTTGTTGAGGGAGTTAATTTTATAGCAAATTTAAACGTAAATTTATTTCCCAGAACATCGAAGGCAAAACCTACAACTGTGCCGACGGCTTTCCTAGTAATGTTTCAAATACTACACCAAGTTCATGCTGCGCTAAAGCTCACAGCTTCGATTTGGACGTCTTCAAAAGTTGCTTTAATAAGTACGGAAATAATCCGCAGAGAGCAGGAAAGGGATTAGCTGGACCGATGAATGCTGCTGAAGTGAGTATAAAATCAATATCTATTGCTTCAAATTTGTTTCTTAATTTATTCATCTAATTAGTGTGTCTTTGAATGCGTTCTCAATTCAACAAAAGCCATTCAAAATGGTCTACCAAACGCCCCAAATCTCATAAAATCATGCACCGCATCATTGGCAGGCAACCAAGATTGGATTCCTGTTGTCACAGCTGGTATCAACTACTGCATTAAACAAACAACTGATAATGCCAATAAATTACAACAGAGCCTGAAAAACGACAAAATCGATGGAACAAAAATCTGCTCACCATCATCAGCTTTCATGATTGGCTGCATGTTCACTTATGAATTTAGAAATTGTCCCGCAAAATATTGGAATCAACAAAAGAATCCAGCTTGCAACGAATTGAAAGACTACTTCACAAGTTGTCCAACACCCACAATTAATTAATAAATTAAGAATTTCTCTTTGTTCGCATTGATTGAAATGGAAATAAAAGTTGAGCGCTGCAAAAACAAGCGAAAGTGCAATTTGCATTTGAAGAACTTTTTTCTCATAATACTTCTCCTGATTAAGTTGATATCCAATGACTCAATTTATCGGTGTCGAGGAAAAATTTTTCAGATTAATGAATCGTGAAAATTCAGCTCACAATTAATTCGGTTTCATTCACAATTCATCATAATCCAACACACAGTGAATCAACGCTCAATTGATAGTTTTTTGTATTCTGCTCCAATAATGAGCAGTGATGAAAATAAATATAATGATGAGAGCTTTTTTGTATATTGAGTCACCGCACACAAAATGATGGTAATTTCTGGCTGACTTCCGATTCGCCAATTGCAAACAATGAACGAATGGCCAAAATCGGTCGTTAATTGTTTTTCCAAAGTGTTGATTTTAATACGCGGCTTTTTTTTACCCCATTGAATGATACTAAAAAGGCAAATATCATTTTCACCGCAGTATATTAAAGCACCACAAAATCCATGTAAAACTATCAGTCGGCGGTCTGCTTCAGTGAAGTAAATCAACATGAATTTTGGGATTATTTTCATCATCGGCCTTGCTGGTTTTATTGTAAATAATTCAATGGCCGATTTTTTTTTATGCAATGAGCATAATTTCATTTAGTAAATAATATCAATCGACAATTAAAACTTTTCAGAATGGAGCTGTAGCAGAAATTGATTGCAAAAAATTTCCGAATGTTACAATTGAGGTATTGATGATACTTTTTGTGATAAGTTATATAAAATATTTACAAAATAATATTTAAAGTTATGCTGTAAGTTTCCATCGATGAATGATGGACCTGCTATTGAAAAGTTAGCAAACGAAATGAAGGATAAAAAATACGATGAACATATGTTGGAATGTGTAAGATTTGAGATCGTAGAGAAATTGCGACCATTGTCATTCATATTATTTATAATGTAGAAAATTGCTGAAGGAATGTTCAATGAAATGAAGCTCGTGAAGAACAATGCCATTGATAAAGATGCAACATTGAAATATTTGGATGAAAACACAAAGGAAGCGAGCTGGAAACCAATTATGAAAAGTTCATTCGATGAATGCCTTACAGAAATCACGGAAAAATCAGCAGAAATTGTAAAAGAACTTGAACAGACTCCATTCAACATCAAGAAAGATCAGTGTAATGTCATTTACATGGCAATGATAACGTGCATTCATCTTGAAAGCTTTGTGGTAAATTCTTTTTCGAATGTTGAGAATTTCTTCCGATAAATCATTGAAAATTCTAAATAATTCACTTTAGAAATGCCCGAAGGATTCATGGACTGACACTAAAGAGTGCAAAGATGCCAAAGCATGGATTGAAGAATGCGCTGATGACATAGAAACTTTCAAGGGTTTGGCTAAGTCGAAAACAAGAAAATAAATTTTATGTTCTTGAATACTTTTATTGAAATTTTGTCCGAAAAAAAAGTTAATAAAATGCGATTTATACCGAAAATGTTCTTTTATGTGCCAAAAGCTTCTTGAGAATTTCACAATTTATTTTTATGAGTATACTCCTTGCGAGTGCCGCAGCTTTGTTGAAGAATGAATTTAGTAGCACTAATTATATTTTATTTTCCGGATGTTTAACATATTCTAAGCCTCAATTTACAATTTAGCTACTTTTAACTAATTTCAAACACGAGACAAGAATTTATTAATTAAAAATTACTAAAATAAGTGTTAGAAGGCCACACGACACTTGCCTAATCAAATTTCCGTCAATGACCATGTGTCAAGTAACACAAAGATTTGCAATTTCCATTTAGATTGAATATTTAAATGTTACACTAAATTAATATTTATGCATAGGAGATTTAATCAAAAGCTTATTGAAAAAAACATCATGTATTTCATCCGTCACAAAATTTCAAGTTATTTTACATAAGTAACTAAATTAGTTATCATTACAATTCTAAATAGATATTCGATAAAATTTCAATATGACATTTCACAATGCTAATTGTCGAATTCCCGATATGCAATTAAACTTCAAAAGCAAGGCTATGAAACCATTTCAAGTCAATTAAATCGAGTAATCACACTTAATATGATAATCATTAAGAGCAAATTTAAAACGTCATTTGAATTTCCGTTTTTATGCCAAAAATCACGTCATGAATTTTGGCAGTTTTTTTTTTATGTAAACAAATAAGTTTTTCATATCAACATTTGCTATAAAATAGATGGCTATCAGCAGAAATGTCCATCAGTATTTCTTCAGCAGTTCAGAATTCAACATAATAATAAACAATAATTACAATGTTGAATAATTTTGTTATTTTGTTGTGCATTTTTGGTTCTACCTTGGCGGGACCACCACCACCCGAATGTAAGTTTACACAAAGTTGTAGTCGAAAATGTAATTACAGTTTTATTACAAAGGCATGGAAGGAACGAAAACGGCAAAAAAGTTTGCTGACTGCTGCAAATTTCCTGAAGTAATCGACAGTGGGATCTTTGAAAAATGCGAAAAGGACTTTCCGAAGCCACCAATGACTGGACTGCCAAAAGGTTGTTGCATGTCAGAATGTGTTTTGAATACGACTGGAATTCTCGTGAACAAGGTCTTCGACAAAGCAGCTGCTGAAAAGGTTTTGACAACTAAGCTTACAACTGACGCAGAGAAAAAGGTTGAAAATTTAGAATTATTGTTAAAATTAAACTCGAATTTTTTATTTTCTTGTTATTTGGAAGATCATGAAAGACGCTTTGGAATATTGTGTCAAAGAAAGTGCAAACATGAAGAAGGATTTCGATGATATGGCTAAAGGTGTTGCACCCGGTGAGGTAGCTTGCAACATGATTTCTGGATTTATGATTGGCTGCGTCCATGGTCAAATTTATAAAAATTGCCCAGCAGATAAATATTCGAAGGACGTTGCTGATTGTGTCACAATTAAGAGTTATGTCGACAAATGCGGATTCTTGCAACCATAAGATAAAATATTTACCCGGTCGTTCTAGCTTGATAAGAGAATACAAATTTGAAACCTAATAAGTTAATAAAAAGAGGTTATGGGAAAGATAACTTTATCGATTCGTGCACAAATTGTGTCATTTGTTAATTTGAATCATTTGGGGCTGAGTAAAAGTTTAAGACAAAGTAAAATACCAATAAATCAAGTGCAAACTCTTTAAGAGTTCATAGTGGCGCATCTTTGCACAAGCATTTATTATTTATAATTACTAGCGGCTACGCGGCATTTGCCTTATCAAATTTTCGCAATGACCGTTTGTCAAAAGCAAGGTCGGTTATTTCTAGATATTTAATAAAATTATTATGAAGAACAAATTTAAAGCGTCATTTGAAATCTCGTTTTTGTGCAAAAAATCGTGCCATGGGTTTTGGATGCTTTTTTTTGTCCGCTTTCATCAATAATAACATTCGGGTTTAAATATTATAAAATATACCTTTAAAGCGTAAATCAGTATTTCTTCAGAAGTTTGCAGTTCAACAACTCAGTGCTTAATTTAGAAATGTTTAATAAATTCGTAATTCTGTTGTGCATGTTTGGTTCTAACTTGGCGAGGTCACCTCCACCCGAATGTAAATTTATATAATGCTGTATAAAATGTTTAATTTGAAATTTATTAAAAGGTTTAGAAGGTCCAAAAACAACCAAAAAGTTTGCTGACTGCTGCAAATTTCCTGAAACAATCGACGATGCAATCTTTGAAAAATGCGAAAAGGACTTTCCGAGGCCACAAACGCCTGGACCAAAAAAAGGCTGCTGTATGTCAGAATGTGTTTTGAATGCTACCGGAATTCTCGTGAACAAGGTCATCGACAAGGCAGTGGCTGAAATTGTTTTTACAGCTAAGCTTACAAACGGCACAGAAAAAAAGGTTGGAAATTTTGAATAATTGTTAAAATTAAATTCTAATTTAGTATTTTCTTGTTATTTGGCAGATTGTAAAAGATGCTTTGGAATATTGTATCAAAGAAGGTGCAAACATGAAGGACGACTTTGATGAAATGGCTAAAGATGTTGTACCCGGTGAGGTAGTTTGCAACATGATTTCTGGATTTATGATCATCTGCATTCGTGGACAAATTTATAAAAATTGTCCATCGGAAAAATATTCTAAGGACGTCGCTGAGTGTGTCACAATTAAAAATTATGTTGAAAAGTGTGGATTTTTACTACCATAAGATAAATTAAAATATTCAATTTTGATAAGAGACTACAAATTTACGACCTAATAAATTAATAATTGAGGTTATGGGGGAACGATAAATTTATCGATTTGTGCATAAATTGTGTCATTATTAATTTTTGAATCATTTGTGACTGATTATAAGTTTAAGACAAATTGACCATTTATTTTAATAACTATCATTGTTAATGTTGCAAATTTTTAGTTTTGCTGAAAGCCTGAAATTTAAATCATAATTATAGCTGCATGCTTCGAAGTTCCAGAGAATAATTTCTGTATTTAATGCTTAAACAATTTGAGATTTTCATTAGTTTCACAAAAGCAATGACATACACATTGAAAACTGGCATTTTGGTGACTTTAGTATTCATGCTGCAAATAGTAAACTTAAAATCTTAAAAGGAGATTAGAATGGAAATGAAAATTTATACATCTTTTAGGATTATTTGAAATGTCAGCCAGTGAATGAATGTATTTCAGCTCCTATTTCTATTCGATATGCCTTCGAGTGTTGCAAAATGCCAAAATTGTTTGATAGTGGTTTGGTTGTAAAATGTTCAGATTACTTGAAACCAACAAAACAAAAGTCAGTTGTCGGATGCTGCATGTCGGAATGCATCTTGAATGCAACAGGAATTTCAATGAACAACAAAATCAACATGGATGTGGCAGAGAAAGTTATGAATCAAAGCATAGCCAACGACAAGACATGGATAAAGGTTTTGCATTGCATTCGATTTAATTTGGATTTAATAATCATTAATTCAAAATGCTATAAATTGTTTTTTTTTTTTTTAGATTTTGAGCAATTCAATCATGAAATGTGATAACGAAAGTAGTTATGCAATTTATTCTTTTAATTATATTCATATAAATTTTTCTAATACAATTTAAGCATTATCTCGAGAAGGGGAATTTAAAGCAGGTTTACCACAAATCGCTGGACCTGGAGAAAAGATATGCCACCCTCGCTCAGGATTTTTTATTGGCTGTATCTATAGTGAGCTCTACAAAAATTGTCCAGCAAATATGTATACTGCTAGCAATAATAGTCGGTGCGATACTATGAAAGCGTTCGTTGAGAAATGTGGATTCTTGCAATTTTCAACATAAACGGACTATAAAAATTTAAAAATTTAGATTCGAAACTCTTAAATACGAATTCGAAAATCCAAGCACATATTTCCAAACTCCGTCACAGTCGATTTTCATGGAATGTGTAACATGTTCTCATCGTACAACCATTCATGTGTGACATCATTTTTCTGCTACGCAGTATCAAAATCAACGACGCTTCAACTTACAGAGGTTGCCGAAAAATTCGTTCCATTGATTGAAAACAATCACAGTAAAAGTTGATTTGGATTGTTAAAATTTAAATATAAATGGATAAATACATAAAAACTGAAAATGTTGATCATATTTACTGCAACAAATTAAATGCGACTGATAAACTGTTGTGTAATGAAAAGAGTAATTTTATTGGTGACGACAAAACAGTGAAAAAAATGAAAAATTTTATCTTATCAAATATAAACCTTATTGAGGAGCTTCAAAATCAATTGGTTGAAAAGGATCAGTTGATTGCAAAATTGCTGCATGAAAATGAATCGCTGAAATATCGTTTACAACGCTACAAAGGCAGCAAAACTTCAAATAAAAAATCAGATAACTCGAAAGAAGCTAACAATAATAATAAGAATAGCATCGGAAACAACAACAACGTACCGGTAAATAAAAACAAAGCCAGCGATAAAATAATAAAAATCGAAAGTGCCACTTCTAAAGATAAAAGAGCATCTATAGATTCATCCGATGATGAAGCGTTCAGAAAGAAACCGTCTGAGGATTCACAAGAATCAATCAGCATTAAATTGATTAACAAAAATTTGTTTCTAATGACAAAAACTCCATATTTAATCAATGATTGGAAAACTTATGAATTGGAAGATGAAGAAATTCAGAAAAGTTTTGATGAAGAAGTCAGTTTGGAGATACCGCGGTGGATTGAGAGTGAGTTGCCATCCACACCAGCCGATGAACTTGAAAACATACAAGTTGAGGATGTCAGCGATGAAGTGTTTCTGAAGCGGCATTCTAAGTTCGAAGTTGATGAGCGAAGAAGAAAAAAATGGGATTTGATGAGATTTCGAGAGCAGAAAAATATTGAACGATTGAAGAAACGGCATTTCAAAGAAGAATATGCAGAAGAAGCAACCAGTAGCAAACAAATAAAAAAGACCATGACGTCATTCTTCCCAGATGCCGAGGCCATAAAATTCATACAAATCTCTGATGACCTGCCGATATCAGCATTTGGCGAACAGATTCCAAAAATGCAGCCTAAAGATTTTAGTCTGCCATGGCTGGCGTGCGATAATGAAAATGACAACAGCAACATTTACAGCATAGACAACTTGTGTGCAAACGGAAACACCCGAATGAAGGTTAGAACCAAGTTCATTACAAGATGCTCCAATCCGATGACGAAGTAAAATTTAACTTGATGTCGAAATAGCTTTAAATGGATCCACAATGTCATAAAATGACCAAATTATATAATTCTTTTTCTGATTTTATTCCTGCACATGTATGTCACATTTTCCAATTAATTTTGATTTTTCATTTTAAATTACAATATTTTATTTCGATTCTAAATACAAATTTACTTTTTTTTTATGTTCAAGGCAATTTAGGGCCACCAATAAATAAAAACAGAATGAATGTAAACTAAATAACATGTGTTTAATGATGTCACTAAAATAAACTGTCAATTCTATTTCGGAATTTTAAGCTCAGGTTATTTTATAGAAATCGTAACGTCGTCTTATCGGAATCTTATAATTTCTAAAGATAATTCGATATCAGTCGCGAAGGAAATTTGTCGCTTGATAGACGTGTGAGAAAATTATGGCTGAAATTTTGAAACCTGGTAAAGATTTAAAGTTTGTTCATGATAGTTCAGTTAACGATTGAGAAATTTCCAGGAACAAAAATTAAGCCAGAAACTTCTGAAGAGCGCGCTAAAGTCATTCTTCAAAATCATTATGGAATAAAAGCTGTGGAAATTTGTGAGCTAAACTCGTATCACGATCGAAACTTTTTGATTTTTGCTGATAAGTAAAGTTGCTCAATGACTTTTCTTTTGAATTTGATTTATATACATTTAACACTCACAGGAACATCAAAAATCCAAATATTAAAACCTTTTGTCATGAAGGATACATTTTGAAGGTTTTAAATTCATTTGATTCACATAAAACGGCCTTCATTGAAGGTCAAACTGAACTGTCACTTTATTTGCGTAAGACTTGCACATTTTATTTCTGTGAAAGGATTAAAAATCGATAATTACTTGCGAACGTTTGTAAACATTCGTAGACAAACAAAAAATTGTGTGCCCGCGACAGTTGCAGAACATTGAAGGAAACTATTTTGGATATGAGACGACGGAAAATGATCAAAAATATGTGATAAGAGTTTATGAATTTATTCCGGGAAAGTTGCTTGGTAATGTGACTCCAACTGCCAATTTGTTGTATCATGCTGGTGTTTATTTGGGAAAAATGGATAACACTTTGAAGGTAGTTTTATTCTTAATCAGTTTGCAACGTTTTCTACTTTAATAAAATTCCAGAACTTTCATCATGAAGCCTTCAAGAATCACAAAACACTTTGGATGCTTACGCAATTGCCAAAGTTAGAAGAGTTCGTTTATGTTGTGAACGAAGGATCGCGTGGAATTGTTGAAGACGTTATTCAGGAATTTAAATTGCGCGTCCTTGACAACTTAAGTATTTTTCAGAAGCAAATGATTCATGGCGATTTTCATGATCAAAACATTTTGGTGGGTAAAAGTTCGTCAAATGCAGAATATAAAGTGACGGGAATTTTAGACTTTGGTGACACGCAATTCTGTTGCTTGCTGTTTGATATAGCAATTGCATTAACTCACATTTTATTAACATCAGGAAATATTGAGTATGGTGGATATTTGCTAGCTGGTTACAAAATTACTCGTTTAATTCCTGAACATGAATGGAAAGTGTTAAAAGTAAGTTACACAATTATTTTTAATGAAACTACAATATTTAAAAAAATTCTTGCAGCTCTGTGTCTGTGCCCGACTGTGTCAAACTCTGGTGTTGGGTTTGTACACTTACCAACAGGATCCGAATAATGAAAATTTAATCATGAGTCAAAAATTAGGATGGAAATTGCTCGATGAATTGCATTCGCGCTCCGATGATGATGTTGTTAAATTATGGAATGAAGTTGCTGATGAATACTTGACACAGAGTTGTAAATAAATACAAATTGAAATAAAAGATCAGTAACATGCATTTGAATTGCAGAGCTATCGTAGTATTTCATAAAGATCATAAAATCAACTGATAAAGCGAGAACTTCCCTCGTCTTACGACTTTAAGTTACATATGTCCGATAAGATAATTTGGTTTCATCATTTTATTTCGTTCTCTTATCATTCAGACTCGTTAAAGCTATTGTGCTCGAATCTGATTGTTAGTTTAACAACACATTTTCTGAGATTGAGACGTTGTGAACATGGAAACCATTAAGGAAGATGCAATTCTTGAGCCAGGTCAACAAATTAAGCCACAAATATCGGAAGAAATTGCCAAAGTTATCTTAAAGGAAAAGTACGGAATCACTGTCAAGGAAATTCGTGAATTGAATTCGTATGACGATAAAAATTATCTAATTAAAACTGATAAGTGAGTGATGCTTGAAATGTTAAGAGTTTGAATTTTTAAAGTGTGAAAATATTTCAGAAAGATCGAAAATCCTTACCTAAAAGAACATTGCGAGGCTGGATATGTCATCAAAGTCTTAAATTCTTTTGATTCAAAAAAGCTTAACTTCATTGAAGGTCAAACTCAATTGTCAGTTTTCTTGAGTAGGTGAAATTTATTTGATAAGATAATTTAAGAGGAACGAACTTCATTTCTCTCATTTAACAGCATTTTTACATTTAACGTAAAATGAGCTTTTAAAAATAGCTTTATGAGCTTTTATTTTATATTTAATTTTCAGATCGTAAATCAATTTCATGTCCAAAGCAATTGCAAAATATCGATGGAGACTATTATTTCTTCCATGATGAGAATATTATTCGATTGTATGAATTCATTCCTGGTACACTTTACTGTGAAGTTCCATCAACGGTGAATTTAATTTATGATGCTGGAGTTTTCTTGGGTAACCTAAACAACGTCCTGAAAGGCTTCAATCATAATGGATATGACAATCATAAAACTCTTTGGATGTTGTCGTCAATACCGAAACTTGAAGAGTTTGTCTATGTTGTGGATGAAACATCGCGCGCAATGGTTGAAGACATAATAGATTCATTCAAAACAAAAGTTCTCGATAATCTCGATCAATTTGAGCAGCAAATCATTCACGGTGATTTTAATGAGCAAAATGTTTTAGTGAAAAGAATTCAGAACAGTGACGAGTACGAAGTGTCAAGTGTTTTAGACTTTGGCGACACTCAAAATGGATGTCTACTGTTTGAAATTGCAATTGCCTTAACTTATGTTTTATTAACAGCTGAGAACATTGAATATGGCAGATATTTCCTAACAGGATATCAAACAATGCGATCCATTCCAGAGCATGAAATGAAAGTTTTAAAGGTGAGGCACAACATAATTTCAATACTATCAGTTTGCATTTATTGCATTTTATTTTCTAGCTTTGTGTTTGTGGACGTTTATGCCAAAGTCTCGTCCTAGGATTGTACACTTATCAACAGGATATTGGCAATGAATATTTGCTGACAACTCAAAAAGCCGGATGGAAGTTATTGAATGAATTATATTCGCTTAGTGATGATGATGTTTGTAAATTGTGGAATGCAGTCGCTAATGAATATCAACAACCACCTACTGAATAGAAATGAAATATTTCTTTATCATTTTTAGTTGTTACTCAATATCTCAAATTCAATTAGTTAGCAAATGTTTTAATTCATGTAATTTTTTTTTCTTCAATTATTAATTAATGTCAATTGAAATCTAATAGCTGGTGAATTGATATCGTACATTGTCCATCACTGAATGATTGTAAATTGATCAGTACGTAAATGACTATTGCAAACATAAAAAATAAGATCAGCAGGACAACAACAATTTTACGAGAAATTCAATTAAGAATTCAAAAAAAAAAAAATATTTTCCGGAGAGAATCAACAGAAGTTTTTACGTCACAGAAAGTAACTTTTCTGTACGTTCGGGACAAGGTTCGGGATTTACAGATAAATTTGCGAGAGATATTAATGTTGTAACCTTGAATCATTTTGATGATTCATAACCTTTTTTTTTTGTTTTTAGATACTATTAGTTGAGTGAGAGTCAAGTGTTGCCTGATGCAAGCGGCATTTCATCATCTCATTTGATTCTACAGACAAAACCCCTCAAAGAAGACATAAAAAAGAAATAGCAAAAAGGGGTTCTGAGCGAATCATCCACTGCGCATGAGTTTCTCTCGCCGCTCCGAAACGGCAAGAAAAAAATGAATGAAATATTTTATAACATTTGTTCAGTTATTCTCCAAACACATTTCAACGTGGTTCAATCGTTCAATCCATAGTGAAGTGCTTTATTTAAAAACTCTTTTTTTTTTGTGTTGAATCGTCTTTTAAAAACCGAACCAAGAAATAAAAATTCCCACAAAGACACTTTTCATTTTCGCTGAGCAATTTTCTTTTATTTTTTATGGTGCAAATTTAGCCAATTAGTTAGTGTCAGCACAGTTTGGAAATTTTTTTTACTTCTTTACCTTGCGTCAGAAATTTCTGATGAAATCGCCATACGAAATGCAGTGAGAAAAAAATCTCCGGCTTTGTAAGGAAAACGGTGAAAATATCGATTAGAATTACAAAGTTTCGTTGCAAGTGCTTCCGTGCGTTAAATATCACAGTGCTCTCTAAACACTGTCCACGATATAAGGTCGAATTCGAAAAAGTGAAAATATTCTTTCACGATGGTGGAACCGGATGGCAATAAAGCTGTTCTTGAAAGGAAAATTACGCTCTTAAATGGAATTGGTATAATTGTTGGCTCTATAATTGGTGAGTTTTAGTCTCATTTAATTAAAATAGAGTGACTTAGTGAATCCTTATAAGAATAGAGCTTGTGGTGAATGAATAAAATAATCAATTACTATCTCCTGTGTGCGACAATTTAGGTTCAGGCATCTTTCTTTCACCATCGGGCGTTTATAAATATACCGAGTAAGTAGCCGCGTATCTTTATCATGTTCTCACATCGTTAGACGAATTTCGCAGTCCGATGAACTACCATCACGACCATCCACTTAAAGACTTCTTATTATTTATCGCGTAATATTTCTTGAGCCTCGTTTTTCTCGTATTTGTATAAGATGTTTTATCATTGCCCAATTTTTCTTTTACGAGGGGTTTCTGCAAACCGGTTTATGTCGTGATCTTGGCTAATGTAATGTAAAGAACTCAATCATAGAGTTGATGCAACAAGTGTTCGCTGTTGGCATCACAATGATGCACATTTTCGGCGCGGCTTGTTATCGATGAACTCAAATTTACATGTTTCTTTATAATATTTTTCGATGGTATCTGATTTATGTTGCGATTGCATTTTTATGGCGTTGTCTCTTCTTTTTTAACTTTATAACAATTTATTTTAAGATCTGTCGGATTTTCGCTGCTCGTTTGGTGCCTGTCTGGTGTCCTTTCCATGCTCGGTGCTCTCTGTTATGCTGAATTAGGTAATTTAATCGCCATGAAATTAATGCGAATTATTCATTAACATTGGAATTTCATCCATTTCATTTGTTTGCTATGTAGGAACGTTGATCACAAAATCGGGAGGGGATTATGCATATCTTTTAACAGCATTTGGACCACTTGTCGGATTTTTGCGATTGTGGATTGCTCTTTGGATCATAAGACCGACAACAAACGTAAATTGATTTCATGCTATTTTTCCTTTTTACTGTCAATTCTTTTCTTTCGCAATGATTTTCTTAAAAAAAAAAATAATTTGATTCGCATCAATTCTATCTAACTCACAAACGCCTATTAACTTCTATTTTCGGCAATTAAATAAAGAAAATCAGTTGAAGTCTATGAAACAATGGGAAGTTCATAAATTGTGTAACACTCTCAGATTCTTTAAAATTTAAGAAGGAAATTGTGGATAAAGTGATGTGATTTAGAAATGTTTCCTTTTAACCTTGAAAATGAATCTTTTTTCGACTTTTAAAATATTAATTGAAGTTATTGACAACGTTATTTTATGATCTGAAGTTGTTTAGAAAAACATTTTTTTTTTATCTAGATACAAGTTAGAAAGAAAATCAATTTTGCTCCATCTGTTTCCTCATAAATATTCATTAATTGTGTGTACAATTTTCCGTGTCAATATTGATGACGTTCGAAGTTCATTTGTAATAGAAATCAGTAAACGACTTCACAACAATATTTGCACTTCAAGATTATGATAATTTTCTTTATATACTTACCATTAATTTGCAGGCCATCGTTGCTTTGACATTTGCCGAGTATGCCGCAAAGCCATTCTATCCCGACTGTCCGATACCACAAGAACTGATAAAGCTCCTTGCCGCCATCTGTTTATGTCTCCTAACAGCAATCAACTGCATATCCACAAAGCTTTCAATGAAAGTTCAAGACATTTTCACTGTTGGCAAATTGACAGCACTTGTGTCAATCATTATTATGGGCGTTTATTCGGCAATCACAACAGAATCTAATAATTTCACAAATCCATGGAAAGGAGATTATGAGCCGACAAATATCGCGTATGCTTTTATGCAAGGATTATTTGCCTTTGGCGGCTGGTGAGTAGATATTTCTTTTAGAAATCTTAAACCTTCTTTGTTATTATCTTTTGAATATTCTCTTAGGAATTATCTTAATTTCTGTGTTGGAGAACTTCAGGATCCTTACAAGTAATTTTATGCAATTAAGTTCTCTTTGAACATCATTTTAAATATTCATATTTACCACAGAAATTTACCGCGAGCAATCTACATTGGCATGCCGATTGTGACGTTAATTTATGTGTTTACTAACTATGCATACTTTGTGGTGATACCCGGAGATGAAATGAAAGCCTCACTTGCGGTTGCAGTTGTAAGATTTTTAATCATAAAACGAAAGAAATTTCGTAACGGAAAAAATTTCTTTCACAGACATTTGGCAATAAAGTTTTTGGATCATTCGCATGGCTGATTCCGATATTTGTGGCTTTGAGTACATTTGGCGGCGTTAATGGTGTAATTTTCACATCGGCTCGATTATTTGCAACGGGAGCGAATGAAGGACATTTGCCATCATTCTTTGCACTTTTTCATTTCAAACGTCAAACACCGATACCGTCATTGATATTTACCTGTTTCTTATCACTCGTTATGGTGCTTTTTGGAAATGCCTTCGAATTAGTCAACTATTTTAGTCAAGCTCTATGGCTTTCGATAGCTGCATGTGTTCTTGGTCTCATATGGATGAGACATACAAAGTAAGTATTTCATTATGATGTACATAAAATAAATTACTAAAATTGCAATTATTCAATTTAGACCCGACTGGCCGCGACCAATCAAAGTCAATATCATCATTCCCATCGTCTTCTTCATTTTGTGCGTTACGCTTGTACTGGTTCCATCATATTATGAGCCAATGAATTTGGGAATAAACATTCTGATAACGCTTAGTGGAATTCCATTTTACTTCCTTTGTGTCAAATGGAAAAAGAAGCCGAAGCAATATTACCATGCTGCAAGAGGCTTTGAAAAGTTCTGCCAAATCTTATTTCAATCAGTATTCATGAATGAGGAACCTTAAGTATAGTTTCTTATTACTTAGCTCTCATTATCCCGCTCTGAAAACTCAAATATGACAACGATTTCTTTTTTACTTAAAACAAAATGTAATTAAATAACAAACAGGAAAATGATCGAATATATAATAAAAATCTCACATGTTTGTATGGAACAAAAAAAATTGTGTACCCTGTTTTTCCGTTATTAACCGCGGCTTGATAGAAAAAAAAAGTTTTTTTTGGAGAAGAAATGGACTTCATAAAGGAGCGCGGCTATATAAAGAAGTGCGGCTTCATAAAGTTTAAGAAAAAATTTCGAGAACGATTTTTTTTTACACAGGAATTATTTTTATTTGCGTATTTTTTATTTTTAGGTAATTTTGAACGATTTTTTTTTCTTCAATCGCTTTCGTCTTCAACGTCACTGCCGAAGTTTTCCTCATCTAAAAATACGTCCAAAAGTTTCATGCGCGCACCCGCGTCTTCAGGCGATTCATCTTCGTTCTCGCTTTCATCTTCTTCCTCATTCCGGTTGTCGTTCTCTTCGCCTTCATGTTCTCCATTTTCCTCGTAAAATTTGATTGAAGTTTTTTTGAAACCGTTGATGATTGCAGACTTTGGAACAGCATCCCATGACTTCGAAATCCAACTACAAATTTCTTCGTAAGAAGCACGCTTAATGTTTCCCGATTTCGTGAATTCTTTTACACCATCGATCATCCATCTCTCCCAATGTTTTCGCAGGAAATTTTTGAATGATTTGTTGACGCTAATATCGAGGACTTGAAGGATTTTTGTTAATCCGCCTGGAATCATCGCCAAAGTTGTGCCAGTGTTCTTAAACTTTGATTTAACCTCAGCTGTCCTGTGTCCAGGAGCAGAATCAATCATCAGCAGTGACTTTCGAATGAAGAATGAACTTTTTCGCTTATTCCAGATCTTCTCAGTCCACAGTTGCATTTCAGCTGAAGTCATTGTTGCTTTTTCGTTTGCCGAGACCAAAATGTTTGAGGGAAATTTTCCCTTCGGAAGTGTTTTACGTTTAAATATAACGTACGCGGGAAGCTTCGATCCATCAGCAGTTACACACAAAACGACGGTGAAACGACTCTTTTCAGATCCACAAGTGGCAATTCGAACGTCGTTTGATCCTTTCTCCTCCAAAGTGAAGTTTGATGGCATGTCAAACGTAACTGGGACTTCATCCATGTTGCCGATTTGATCCAACGAGAGTCCTTCCTTGTGTTCTGTCACAAATTCTATATATAATCCCTTCTTTTCAACCCAATTAGCCGGCAGATGTTGTCCAACCGATGTGACTGCGCGACGAACGATGCGATTACGCTTCATAAAACTAAAAATCCATTTCGGTGAACCTTTGAAGTTTGCCAAATTCATCAAAACAGCTGCCTTTCGCGCTTCTTGCAACACCAACGTTCCCGAAACCTGTCTTCCTTCAGCTCTTTGTGCGACAATCCAGCTCTTCAAATGAGCTTCAAGAGCAGGCCACTTTGGCGGACGGTTTTTCTTCAGCGTCTTAAGTGCTTTATTTGGTGTTTGTTCGAGCTTTTCTCGTGACTTTTTCCAGCGTCTGATCACCGACTCGTCGATTCCATAGTGCTTTGCAGCTTTTCGTGTAGAATTTTCGTCCGCAAACTTTATCGCTTCGATTTTGAAAATAAGTGGATAAGACTTTCGTTTATTCTTGGATTGAACGCTGCCATTAGCTTCTCGTTGTGATGTTCCTGGTGTTGACGACATTTTAAGCACTGAACTTTTCCTTATTTATTAAAAAAAGACAGTCTAAACTTCTCGAAAAATATGCTTTTTAAAAATAAAAGCCGTTGGAGGTTTGCGGCTTCATAAAGGGGTACGGCTTCATAAAGGTTAAGAAAAAGTTTTGGCCGTAAAAACCTTCTAAGACGCCGCGGCTTCATAAGGGAGTGCGGCTTATAAAACGGAAAAAACAGGGTAAAAGTAAAATTCCGAGTAGAATCTGTTTGTAAGTCCCAGTCCCAAAAATTTTGCGTGAATCCATCATAGATGTTTATTTTTTAATTTGTGTTGGCGCCAAACTTCTTTTTTGTTAGAAAATGCCGCCGAAACGTAAAAGACGTACTGCTGCTGCTGCTGTTCCAGCTAAAGGCAAAGAAGCTGAATCAGAAACTTCAAAAAGCGTAAGATTATTTTAGAGAATCACTGCGATCGTATCGTTGTTGAGAATTGATGAATTTATAGGCGAAGAAAGCGAAAGTTGAGAAACCCTCTTCACCGCGTCCATCATCAGAAAATGTTATTAACATCGATCACTGCACATCCTGATCGGTGTTTAAGCGAAAAGCCAACGAGATTTTCGCTGAATTATGCTCATTAGTGCCCGATGAGAAATTATTATTGGTCTTGAACGCTGACGGGAAGCCGAAGAAAGGTACTAAGATCGTTCGGTGATCACCAGTCAGAAATCTTAACTATTTCTTCCACTCTCTCACAATTAGGATCATTCGAAATCTTCGTAACCAACTCAGGCACTGGAAAGAAAACTCAAATTTGGAGTGGTATTTCTCGTGGACCACCGCGAAAGGATAAATATCCAGATGTATCGTCTCTCGTGAAGCCAGTGCTCGAGGCCTTGAAGAAATAAAATCTGATCCAGATCTCTGATTACATTTTTAATCTCAAAAGTCATTTGCAAACTGTCCGTATGACAAAATTGAAATAAAGCTCTAATTTGAGACTTTCAATTTTTGATGAAATTTTGACAGTGAAACATTTGATCTTGGGATTAAAATTTGTTATCAGACTAGAGTTCAGAGATACCAAAAAAAATTTTAAGAACTACAAAAATGCCTTTTTATTTAATTTTGTCAATTGCACGACACTGATAAGAAGCTTTAGCCAAAACTACTTTGTAGTTGTCTGAAATAATTCATATCAACCTGATTAAGTGAGGACACAAAATTTCCCATTGACTTTTTGAAATCGTCAATTGTTACACAAATTTCATCAGCAACCATGTCGTCGTCATCTAATTCGCCTTTTTCAAATTCCTTTACTTGCCTCCGTACAGCACTAAGCCATGCATTGGAACAAATCGAATAAAGATCGGCCCCAGTAACATCAGGTTTTATCATGTCTGCAATTTTCTTTGCCGTCAATCCTTTGGCGAGATGAAACTTTTTGATTAAAGCTTTCACCACTAATTCTTTATCATTATTCGTGATACATGGTCCAACATAAAGCATCTTATCAAATCTCCCTGGACGTAAAAGCTGTTTATCTATCAGATCAGGACGATTTGTTGCCGCTAAAATGAAGACTGGCTTCTTCGGATCAACATCAACACCATCCATTTCACTAAGTAATTGCGAAACAACCCGATCCATAACCCCTCCAGAATCTCCAGCTACACCGCGATTTGGTGCCAGCGAGTCCAGTTCGTCAAGAAATACCACACATGGAGCTGATGCACGAGCTTTTGCGAAAACATCACGAACATTTTGTTCACTCTGACCGACATACATGTTGAGTAATTCAGGACCTTGTACTGATAAGAAACTCAAGTTACATTCAGTAGCGACAGCCTTTGCAATTAGTGTTTTTCCTGAAACCAAACAACGGTTTAATGACATAATATAAAAACAGTAATCTTTTGAATCGCTCACCTGTTCCAGGAGGGCCAAATAACAAAATTCCGGACCTCTTTAGGTTTTTGCCCATAATTAAATGCGAGTATTTTAATGGCAAGCCAATGCTGTTCTGAATTTCTGTTTTTAAATTGGCCAATCCACCGATATCATCCCACATGACGCGCGGTATTTCTGGTGTACCAATGCTGTCGCTGAAGCATTTTTTAATCTCAGATAAATGATATTTAAAATTCTCCAGACTTAGATGGAACTTTGATGTATCTTCGGCAGGATCAGGAATTGACTTTTGATAGAGCACACGAAGATCACCTAACAAGAAGCCCTGAGTCTGCTCGGCCATTGATTTAAGTACTTGGACATCATTTTTGCTAACATCTTGGACATGAATATTGATATAGTTTTCCGCACGCTTACATTGAATTGCATAGCAAATGCGATCAAATTTTTCACGCTGATGATACCAGAGAAGGCTTCTGAAGCGATCAACTTTATCCATCGGTTGAATTGTAATAGTTTCAAGAAACATGCCGTTGAGCTTTTGACATTTCATTGGCTGATTGCTATTGACCATTGCCACAATAATAATTGGATTGTCAAAATTATGCTTTGTAAAAAGCTTTTCCAGCTCGATTTTGAAGAAATTTATAATACGTTCATCTTCATGTCCATCATTATTCTTTCCGAAACACTCAAAATCATTGAAGCAAATAATAATGGGCTGACAAGTGGTAGCTCGATGAAGTGTGTAAAGTAATTTTTGTTCGGTTTGACTAGCGATTGCAGTAACAATATCACAGCACTCTGCGAAGAAGATGTGAAGTCCTAGGCTATCAGCCGTCGCTTGTAAAATCTTTCTCTTGCCACTACCGCGTTCCCCTAATATCTGAATAACAGGAAAAATCTTTCGAATTCTCATCACTTCCTTTGATGAATCAGATGACGATACAAATGGCAGAATGGATGATCTCAAATTTTCATATGCTACGCGCAATCCTGAAGGATAGTTGGTAACGAAATGTTCTGCCATCATCTGTCTAGGCACTTGATAGTTGATTGTGGTTGTTTGATGAAGATTTGTAAGGTTTTTCATTACAATTCCAGCCAAATCAAATGGCGATCCTCTTGATTCAAGATGTACACATTTGAAAAAGATTTTTTTCAATCTTGCAATGAGTTGAAAATTATCACAAAAGATGAAATTTCCTAGTTCATTTTCCGTCAGCTCAATGCGGTAAGTGTGATTCCGATATAAAAGTCTTGGCTTCTTGAAATATTCGCTCAGTACTTCATCGATAAATGTACTTGGAGCATCATAGGGCGGATTAATGAGAAATATGTTTGCTTTGCTCGAGATAGTTGGTAGTTTCTGGTTCTGAACAAGCATCGAGAGGTTAACATAAATATCGTGCTCGCTGCTTAGCTTGTTGCGGTCCAAAAAATTCCAATAGGAATTCTCCTTGATGAAGATTTTGGTGACAGGAATTCCATCGAGTGAGAACACTTGATAGAAATTAAGCGTTTTATTATTTTTACCGTTATTGTTATTCTCTGATGATTCTAGCATATTATTTACTACTTTTTCAGCTTGAGATAGTTTCTTTGATTTCTTGGTAGCATCGCTGACATTCAGATTCAGAAAGTTTACATCTTTTTGATAGATATAATAGTCAAAGACTTTTTGATTGATGAATATTGTGTGATCTGATTGAATCTCATGATCGCGGCATAAGAAGTCAAAGTAGCGATTAGGTATTGGACATAGCTGGAAGTTGAGTTGTCTGATGTTGAATTTAAAATGAAAATCCTGAATGAACTTAACAAGTAGATAAACGGGAAAATAGAATGATGGATAATGTGGATAACGAAGGCGGCAGACATGCAGAAGAACCTTCAGAAATGAACTTTGAGATGTAGGTTCTTTCATCTTCTATTTTTAATTGCAGCCAGAAATTCCTAAAAATAGATCTCTTAATTCCTCTTGAAATTCGTACAAATTTATAATGACTTTTACCTACAATAAGAGATTGGTTGTCCTTGTTTCTGTTGCTTCTTTGGTGGAAAAGGAAACGCTGAAGATACCACTAAAATTAATTAAATCAAAACAGCTCTACAGAAAGTAAACAGAAGTGTTTTCAAATCTCAAAAAACCGTTATATTTACAAAAAAATATGCCATAAATATTTTAAAAATTGTTCGTATACGTAAATTAACGCTACATGGTTGGATGATAGGAAGCTGACACATGAGTGTCATGCTCACCCTCTTTTAGAATTAGTATAGTTTCTCTTAACCTATCATTTTTCTCTAGCAACTCTCTAACGCTCAGCTGATATTCCATTAGTTCTTCTTCCATTTTCTCCTTTTGAATGTCCAGTTTATCGCAAAGGTTTCGTTGAGCTTCAATATCAACATGCATCTTCGCGTTGGTATTGCGAAGCATTTCGATTTCCGTTGAGAGATCGATGACCTGCTTTTCCAGCGTCTCGATGTCCAATTCTCTGGCATGCACCTGATCTGATAACATTGTTATGCGATGTTGATAATCGTTAATTTGTCTCCTTGATTCACTGGTTTCTTGATCGAGGCTTTGGAATTTTTCCAACAATTTATTGTTGTCACATTCAAGGTCCTTGTACTGTAATAGAGCCTGCTTTCGTTCATTATCCTTGATCGCGATTAGTCCATCAATCCTCTCAATCTCATGGATATATGATTGCAATTTGCTTCTGATATTTTCAGACTCTCGTTGACTGTCGTTAAGGCACTTTTTAGTTGAGTTGAGTTCTGAAGTGATGGACGCAAGTTCATCAGCCATGCGACGATTTTCATGAATGGCATTAGTGAGGTGATGCTTGGTTGTTTCAAGCTGCTTATGAAGGCACTGATTTTCTGATCGCGTATCACCAACAATCGACTCGAGACGTTTGATTTCACAATTTAAATCACTAAATAGAAAGAAATTCATTAGATAAGTTAAATTGAATTTACAAGAAATGTGTGATCAACTTACTCAATTTGGGATTTCAAAATGCGATTAGAGTCACGCAATTGTGTAGCAGATTCAGCTTTCGATTCAGCACTTTGTAGCTTTTCAGATTTCTTATCCAGCGACAACATATAGAAATCTTTTTCACGTTCGACGCTGCACTTTTGAGATTTTAATTTGCTGATTTCACTCGTGAGCTTCTCAATTTGTTCCTTAAGACATTCATTTGACTTGCTAAGGCAGCAAATTTGTGATTCTCTTTCGCTGATTTCGCATTTAGTAAACTCAAGTTGGTTTTGTACATTCATTAGAACATTTTCCGTTTGTTGACTGAGCATCTTCATTTGATTGTAAGTAGAGTTGAGTTTCTTGTAATCTTCATCAGCGGAGCGCAATTTTATTTGCAGCTCACAATTCTCTTCGCGTAGTTGCTTTATCGTCTGGAATGCGGGAGTCTTTGAAGATTGTATATCATCAATCTCCGATTTTAATCTTTGAACAGTTTCTTCAAGCTGAATAACTTTCTTATTGTCGTGAATTTTGGTATCTTGGAGTGTCCGCATCTTATCATGCAATGCATCATATTCGATTTTCATTGACTGCACTTTATTCAAAGCACAATCGCGTTCACATTCAGCCCGCCGAAGACTGTTGCTCGTTGCGAGTGTTCCATGCTGATAAGATGTTGTCGAAACATTGTCGCCACTTTTGAGCAATTTAATTTCATCTTGTAATTTGGAAATTTGTGATTCTTTATCCTTCAGCTGAGAGTAAAATTCATGAACGCAAGAATCGCTTTTTGGTGCGATATTTTTTAAATCCTCCAATGACTTAATCCTGCGCTGCAGATCATCGCGCTCTTTCACCAGTTCTGCAACGAGTTCAGAATTTTTAGCAGAGACTTGACGACCATTCTCGTTGAGTTTGTTCTTCAGATATTCAATTTCAAACATGAGTTTTTGCTCCTGCTGAGACTTTTCTTTTATTGTTCGCTTAAGGCTTTTCAGTTCTTGGGATTTTCCATCGCTGGTGGATTTTACACGATTCTCCTTTAGCTCTGCAATGTCTCGATTTAGGTTTTTGATTTTTAAATTAGCTTCACGCTCAACAAATAATGCTGCATCGCTGATCTCTTTGATGTAGGCTTCTAATTTTTGAGTGTTTTCTTTCTGCTTTTTCCACTTCTGATAAAGACTCTTATGACGATCTTCGTATTCAGCCAGTTTGTTGATTAGCTCTACTTTGTCTCGTTGAAGCACACTGATATCCTCTGTGATTTTTGAAACATCTTTATAGCAACAGTCTTTCGCGAGAGCTGATACAGGGCGTCCACCAGAAAACAAACAGTTGAGTCTTTGAATTTCTCGTTCCTTCTCAGCTTCTTGTCTCTTCAGAACACTGATTATATCTTCAGCATATTTGAGATCATTTTTGAGCTTATCAATTTCCTTCGAAACACTTGGTTTCCGTCCACCGGCCGTTGTCGACGAACATCCGCACTTCTCTTTTACATCCGAAATAAATGCAGGATCAGGAAATAATGTATTTGAGCGCACTGTAGATATAAAAGGTTTTTCATGTTTTTTACTTTTTGACTTGTCTGTCTGATTGTACTGATAGACTGCATTGCTCAATATGGTGCACTTTTCTTCAAGCGCCTTACGATCAATCTCGCTATTTCGTAAACGACGTTTGAGGTCTACAATTTGAAAATCGATTAAATGTTTATCTATTAGATATCACTTATTTCACCTTACCAGCATTTTCTAGTTGAACCTGCCGCTCCTTATTTAAGAGCTCAATTTTTTGATGATTCACTTCTTGCAGCAGCTTGGAATTATCACATTTATAGACCTCGTTACCTAGTTCCCAAGCTTGTTTTTCTTCCAGCAGCTGCGCAATTTTGTCCTTTGCATTTCGATAGTTCTCTGTTGTTGTAATTAGGTCATCAATGAGATGGGACACCAAAGGAGCTGCAGAAATCGGAAGCGAATCGACATCATATCCTAATATGTCCAACTTTTGACGAACATACTTATGTTTCGATTCAGCGTCCATCGAGAAAACGGATAGTGCCTCAAGGCGAACACAATGAAAAGCTACTAAATTATGCACATAGGAAATCGATGAAATTATTTTTGTTTACACTTCCAACGTCTTTTAGCAACTTTTTTTCCGTCACGAAAATGTAAAATTTAGTCAAATAAATGTCCGCCTGTCTATTTATTACCGGCGGATCTAAACAAAAAAATCAAGGTAAATAAATTACATGAAAATGATGGACTCACACCGATTTCAGACAGTTGAATTTAAGACAAAGATTAATCTGAAAACCACAATTCGCATCCTTAACGAGATCCATGCATTAAAACAGTAAGATAAATTAATCGAAATATAAACATCAAATCACATTAGACATCATTAAAAATATTCTTTTACAGAAAGTTTCCGCATATCAAGATAGCTGTTAGAGAAGCTTATCAGGAGCTGAAGATATTTAATATAAAAGAGCATTACCTCATTGAAGGACATGAGATTGAACTAAAGTTCGTCGACTTCAGTTGGAGCATTGTTAATCATGAAATTCCTGACTTGATAAATTTTCCATGCAACTTCTCATCACTGATAAACTGTGTCAACACTTACTCAATGACGCTAGATCATTTAGAGGGTTTCTATACAAATCTTAATACTTTAGATACAATTTGCATCATTGCCGAGCCTCAAAAAATTACCCCAAAAATAACGTGGCGCCTGATCAAGTACAGCAGCAAGTTATTCTTGAAAATAGAATTTATGAATCCGTTGGCTGGGGATGTCTCAGTTTCATTTCATGGCCGAACTGATGAAGTAATCGAGAAGACAGAAATTTGGAAGACAAAATGCGAGGACAGCGATGATAGCTATCAGCAAACTGTGCAAGATATTTATCGAAAGATTCTTTCTGTCTACGATATTCCGTATTTTCCTGTAACAGATGAAGACGAAATTGAATGCAGTATTTGCATGTCCTACCTGGACGAGAAACATCAAGTGCCTTTAGTGTGCTGTGATTCAGCGGCATGCGACTCAATTTTTCATGTTTCTTGCATGGAGAAATATTTTGAACTGAACAACTGCGTCTCAGTATTATCTATCCTGTATGGCAGCTGTCCATTCTGCAAGCAAAAACTATCAACCAGCTATGCACCAATTCTACATCAAAAAGGCGGTAGCGATGTCGTAGTAGAGGACAAAGATGAATCAATGGATCTCGAAATGCTAATTTAACGAATATTTTGAAACAGATTTCCCAACCTTGGAATAATTTTGGCGCGATTTTTTCAGGGATATCAATTCCCGTCCAGTTTGTTTACAATCAAGAAATGGCTGAAGAAAATAAAGAGGTCGTTATCAATTCTCTGGATACATTAAAGACATATATTGCTGGGAAAGATAATAGTAAAAGCTTCGTTTACTTCTCCAAAATTCCACAAATATGCAAAGAGGAACCTTGTGAGCTAGGTGAGTAATAAATGCTCGGCCAATTAAAATTTTGCATCCCAGCTTTTGAAAAAAAAAATAAATTTGTACTTAGGTGTTGATGAAGCAGGAAGAGGACCAGTTCTAGGACCAATGGTGTACGGTATCTCATTCTGTCCTATATCGAAGAAATCAATTTTAAAGGATTTGGGCTGTGCCGATTCGAAGCAATTGAATGAGGAACAAAGAGATCAAATATTTGTCAACACAAACCAAAAGGAGTATGCTAAAGAGAACATTGGATGGGCAGTAGATG
Organism: Propsilocerus akamusi; assembly: GCA_018397935.1. Classification (NCBI taxonomy): domain Eukaryota; kingdom Metazoa; phylum Arthropoda; class Insecta; order Diptera; family Chironomidae; genus Propsilocerus; species Propsilocerus akamusi. Next base: position 24,575,404 of record CM031468.1, on the reverse strand, counting down.
TAATATCACCAACTGAAATTTCCACATCGATGTTGCGCCGAACAAAAAGAAGTCTCAATGAAGTTTCAATGGATTCTGCAATCAATTTGATTAGGAAAGCACTAGAATTGGAAGTTAATGTCACTCATGTTTATGTAGACACAGTTGGTCCTCCTGATAAATATCAAGCAAAATTGAAAGCTATATTTCCAAAGCTTAAGATAACTGTGGCCAAGAAAGCTGATAGCACCTATCCAATTGTCTCCTCTGCCTCAATTTGCGCAAAAGTCTCTCGTGATCATGCATTGAAAGTCTGGAAGTTTCCTGAAGGTATCGAAGTTCCTGAAGAAGGATTTGGTTCTGGCTATCCAGGTGATCCTGTCACTAAACGATTCCTTAATAAATTTGAACCAGTATTTGGATTTCCGCGTATTGTTCGATTCAGTTGGTCAACGGCATCGAATGCACTGGAAGGATCAGCTTACAATGTTGAGTTCGAAGATGAAGACGAAGTTGGAAAAGAAAAGTAAACTTTGGCAGCAAAAAAATGACGTCATTCTTCAAATCAGAAGTTCCTGTAAAGAAATTTAAACGTCATGCATTTTGGAAAGATCGCTGTCTTGAAGATGTTGTAGACTTTTAAGATAGATTTTAATAAATAAAATTGAGAAGACATTTTTCTATCATTGAATCGTTCTTTATTAGGATTTTTGACAATTTTCTTCTTTTTTTTCGTTATAAAATATGTAACTTAATTAAAAAGTTGGATTTTGTGTGCATGCAGTTGTGTGTTATGAGACACAACTTTGGATACTAAATTAAAAAAAAAAAAAACTTCGATTGCATTTCGATATTTTTTTTTATCATAAAAAGCTTTTTAATCCCAAAAACGAAACTTTGGGCGAATGCAAATGATCTTACTTGAAGCGCGAGAAGTTTAAATCAAACTTAAATACTAAAAATGGTCATCAATTAAAATAAAAGTTTTTTTTTTTTTTGAAAGTTTTAATGAGTGCATATCGTGTTCTGTAGTGGACTCTTGACTGGCGACTTCAGTGTTTTTAATTAATTTTGAGTTTTGTTATCAGTCTAAAGTAAGTGACAAATAGAAGTGCACCAGAAAACTTTGTCCATCACAGGAAATGATCATAAAATAAACCAGACAAATAATATTTTACTTCTTTTCGGCACATTGAAATAATAGGAAAAAAAAAATACGACAACGATAAATAATAGAATTGAAATGAGAGCGTGACTCCTTCTTAACGCGCAGGCGAACATAAGAATCGCCCACGCAACGAAAATCTACAAATTGCAAAATTCTATATCGAACCGGGATTTGTCGTTTAAATTACCACATTCAGAAATGACATTATTACTTTGTTTTGTTTTATATTCTTTTTAGGTCTAATCAGCGATATTATTTCCAGATTTAACACACTAAAACTTGAAAATTATTTTGCATTCAACACTTTCTTGGGGGAAAATCTCTTATCAATGAAAAGCAATTTCATTGTACAATTAATTTTGTTTTTTTTTTTTTTTTTTCTTGTTTGTCAACCATAATAAAATAATTGCTTGTTTATATGAATTCTTATCTCATCCATATACGTGTGGGCATTCATCAATTAAATAGGTTTCTGCGCTATAATTTGCCATTACTACTTTTTTTTAACCATCGAATGCCAATCGCCCACACATTCTTATTATATTTGATTTTTTTTATTCTATTTACAATCAATTGTTTTTTCTTTTGCTTTTCTTATTTTGTTTGTCCAATTAAAACGGACAAAAAAAAATCAAAAAAAGAATTAATGGACAGCGCGATACACATTGATAAATTAATTAAATGAAATGCAAAATAATTGGAATCTTTCTCGTATGCGGTTGATTGGATTTGTGCACTTCTGAGACACCAGCGCAAAGCGCACGCGATTTAAATTAAATGCTCATATATAAAAGCTCACGAGACTGATGAATGGAAAGAGATATATCGGGATGCAAATGATAAAAGTAGAGGACTATGTGTGTGTGTGTTTTGTGACGTAATTTAAATACTTCCCATTTCCCACATTTAAGTTTTTTTTTTGTTTTTACGCTTTTCTGCAGCACCACCCGATGTCGCTGTCAATTGTTTTGGGACAGTACCAAATTGGGTGGCATCATCGTTTGTCAATCAATAGGGCTGAGCTTCTCTGTAATCGCTCTGGTCCAATGTGAAGAAATCTTCCAATTTCCATTGCAACGTTTCGAATGTGGGTCGTCGCATTGGGTCCTTGTGCCAGCACTCTAACATGATATCATAGAGCGCTGCTGTACAATTTGGTGGCATTGGCATCCTATAGCCATGCTCGACTTGACTCAGAACTTCAGCGTTTGTCATGCCTGAAAGAAAAATAAATTCATATAGTTAAATTAAATCATCAATTGATTAATTTTGATCCTACCAGGATAAGGTAATCGTCCATAAGTCACCAATTCGGTGAGCAAAATACCGAAACTCCAGACATCTGATTTGATGGAGAATTTGCTGTAGTTGGCCGCTTCAGGAGCCGTCCATTTGATGGGGAACCGGGCGCCAACACGTGCTTCATATTCGTCTTCTTTAATTAATCTAAAATACAAATTATAAGTATGGACACTAACTGTATGACAGTAATCGATTTGTAATCTTACCTAGCTAAACCAAAATCAGCGATTTTTACGATGTTGTTGTCACCGACGAGAACATTGCGGGCCGCTAAATCACGGTGAATGTAGTTTTGTGATTCAAGGTAAGCCATGCCAGCAGCTATCTGGGCGGCCATGTCGATGAGTTGTGGCAGTTTTAAATTTCGTCCTTTGCCTTAAATAAAAGGAAAAAAAAAAATAATATAAAATTAATTTCCATCTTATTATTTTGTATTCACCTTGAAGAAATTCAAGCAACGATCCATGTTTCATCAATTCTGTGATGATATAAATTGGTTCTTCCAGTGTACAAACAGCATAGAGCTGTATCAATTTGCTGTGCCGTAATTTCTTCATAATTTGTGCTTCAGCCAAAAAGTCTTTTGGATCCATTGTACCAGATTTGAGAGTCTTGATTGCAACAGGCGTCGTATTATTCCACAAGCCCTCCCACACATCACCAAATTGTCCCGAGCCCAATTTCTTTACAAATCTCAAGGATTGACGATCAATTTCCCATTGATCACGTGTACGATGCGATAGTCCATCGGTCACCGGCTTTTCAACCTAAACGACACATGGAATGAATAATAAAATGTTGTAATTAATTAATTTGCAAAATCATTATCTATTAAATTAAAAGAGGAAAAACTTTACGTTTATCATGCAAAATACAATGAGCTTCCTAAGTTTCTAGCTATCGTTTGGAATATGAAATAAGCTAGAGACAAAATCACTTTAATTAAGTAGAATTTGCAGACAAAATATTTTTCTTAGCAACTTCATAAAATGCAGATTTTAGTGACGGTGATGACAGTGACATTGCTCTTTTGAAAGAATACGTTTCCACAATTATTCTAAACGGTAGCTACATAGGAAACGTAGGTAATTAGACAATACAATTTGTCTGTCATTAAAATAATAAATTTAAAACAATAACAATTAGGAAGCAGCATCATCATTCGTCGCAATTATAAGCATTCCATTAGATCAGATCGTGATCGCTGGTATTTACAAACAGTAAACAACTTTATTATGACTCAACAGTTCATCTGGCGATTCTTACATCATACAAGCAAAATAAACGAGAAATTTTTCCAATGTTCTCAGCATTAGGACAAAATATTCCAAGAATTTCAATCAATTTCAATCATTTATTACTGAGACATCGTGAGCCGGTGGTTATTATTATTAGGTCATTCGATAGCCTGGTTTTTTTTTTTTTTTTTTTGGAAATTTGAATAATTTCAAGGTAGTTTTGTTTTTGGATGAAATATTTGTGAAAACACCGGTAGCTTAAAAGCACACACGGATAGCACTTTCATTTTGAAATAATAAATAGAAAAAAAAAAATGTCTCAGCCAATGAAGGCTTTTCTTTCAATCGTGAATGTTGCGTGATGTGCATTATTTCATTCAAAAACGTAACTTTCGTTTGACGAAACTTTCAATTACGCAAAAGAGGTATAAGATAAAATAATTGTAATATTTTAAGAAATCTAAATTGATAACAAACAAATTGTGTCTGGCATTCATTTCCAAAATAAAAAATTGGAAAACTTCTTTTCTAGGTTAATTAACAACATAAATGGAGATGAACTCATGATGTCGAAGTTTAGATAAGAAAATAAAAAATTTAAGTAACAAAATTAGCCACTAATCTTAGATGTGTCAATAAGAAATTAAACGAGAGGGATGCAATTTTTTTTTTTTTCGGAAAACATCAACATGAGACAAACATAAGACTGATAAAACGAAAAGAAAAGTGTGGAAAAGTTGTTTTTAAAGTTGTTTTTCCTACCTCAAACATGTTCAGATAACTGCTCGACTTTATAAGTTTATTTTATTTTTTTTTGGTTGTTTCAGATTTGAGCGTTTGATAAATTTTGTGTCAGATTTTTTTTTTGGTGATTCAATGTTTGAGATTTATCAGAAAGTTGTTTTTATTCGAAGAAAAATGAAATAAAATTGCAAAATGGAAATTTTGTTTGTGTGTTATCGAAAAGTTTTTGTTTTGTTTCGTTTTTTTTTTTTTTTTTTGATGCACAAAAAGGGAAGAAAAAAGAAGGAAAGAAAGGCATCAGATTTTTTTTTTGTTGCTGTTTCGAAATGTGACTATTATGTATTATCATCAATTTAGATTTGGTGACACCAATGAAAACAAACTAATTAAAAGTAATTAAGTATGTCAAAATGGAACGAAAATAAAATGATTGAAATAATTGCAGTCGTTCAATTGGAGAGAGAACTGAGGGTCTGCTATCAGTAAATAATAATAATATTAAGGAAATTCAAATGGAAAATTGTATTGTAGCTTTTGCTCAACAGCGCGAGAAATAAAAACGGTGTTTTGTGAGAAATGCAGGAGTAAAATAATATTCAGAGAAGAAAGAAAACTTAAAATATTGTTTTTTATGTACAATAATTACAGTAGCGAATAGCGAAAAAGTAAAAACTAATAACTGAGCTTCATTATCAGCTGTATATGTAATTACCTGAACACAAGGTTTACAGAGATTCACACACAAGCCATCCGAGTCTTTTGAGTAATGTTCGACGAGTTCTTGGAGTGTTCTATGTGAGTAAATGGAGAAACCTTAAAGTTATAAATTATGTTTGTAAAAAGTTTTGTTATATAAAATTTACCTAAATGTTGTACGACGAGCAATGAAGAATCCACCTTCGTCCAACTGACGAATACGATAATGTTTAACGGTATCGCCGTCTCTTACTAGAAGAATTTATGGTTTTTTCATTTTAAATAGTGAAATTAGAACCCAGAAAAAAGATTCTTAGAACTCACCTGACAACGAATAATCATTGTGCCGACTCTCAGAATCGCGTATCAAGAAAGCACCATGCTCATTTTCCGGCAACAGTAATTTCTTCTCTGCCTCTATTCTCTTGATCTTCCGGAAGTACCAACTGCGAATGAGATAGAACAAGATTGGAGAAATTTAATGATGAGTGGCAAAAAGGTTTCAGGTCAACAGTCAATTATAGCAATTAATTAATTAATATACAATTTGCACCATCATCATCTGTTGTCGATCGTCGAATGGACAACGCACAAAAAAAAATGTTTGCATGCAATTAGTTGTTTAAACGATTCATCAAAACTTAAATTTACATAAAATAATTTCATCTCAAAAGAAAAATTTCACCAAGGGAACATTTTCAATCGAACGCAACTGTTGGTGCTTAACTTTATAATAATGCATGGAGAATAATATCGAGAGGGAAAATATTTCGAGAGTGAAATTCATAGCACAAAGTGGATGTTCATCTTCAAGTGCATCAACATTATTGCCAGCAGCTGAGATGCAATTAAATTTCATAAAAAGAAATGCGCGCATTGATGCTCTTGGTGTCTACAATTATCGATCCGTTTATGGCAAACTCCCCGTCACCTTGTATATCGTTGTCTTTTTTTTTATCAAATTCTTTTTTTAGCGTTATCAGGCCTGGAAATTTCTTTCTTTCTCACGTCCATCAGACGGCGTCTTGCGGATGGCATTTAGAAATTGCGAAAGAAACACTTTCTCACGAATGTGTTATTATGGTGCTTTAGTACTAATTTATGGTAATTGAACGTCTGTTTCTATCAACTCTGACGTGCATCGCTTGCAATCCTGATGAAGAACATTTTTGTTTTAACAACAAATCACGTGTTGCATTCCTTGTTTGAAGACGATCTCTTTTCTTTCTTTTTTTTTTTTCAAAACTCAATAAACAATCGCCATCGCGGAATGGAGCAAAACTATTTGGGTCAGCAAAATCACCGCGATTTATAATTAAAATCCATAAATTAATGTCGTGCCAGTCGACGTCAAGATATGTGTGTGCGTGTGTGTATTTGAGAGTTTTAGTACTTTCATCTTATTTTCATAAGAAGAAAACCAGAACCTGCGAACTTGTGCTTATTAACCCCATAAGTAATGGCACCAGGTGCGAAAAACGTCCTCGACCTCATTTTCAATATTATACAGTTTTTATATCTTCACTTCCTCAATCGATGATCGGCGTAAGAAGAAGAGGCAATTTTTGCAATGCAACCTTCACAAGGCCAATAACATTTGCAAATTGGACACGTGAAATGATTTCGTTAGTTATTGCGATCGATGACTTCCGGCAAAATATTTCTATTTTTGTTGCTGCTTCGATCCTTTGTATTCAAAGTAGTAGCAATTGATAACTCTTTGCTGTATTTGAGAACCGTTATTTGAATGATTCCGAATATTTTTATGCAATTTTTTTACGACCTACAGCGAGCGTAGAATTCCATAAAACTCTAAAAGGAATTTAAAATGGATCGCAAGTCCAATCTTAAATGGTTCATTATAATAAAAATCAATATAAATGACACATCAACATTGGAATTGGAAATTTCGCTAATAAAAGTTAATTTAACAGCGTTGATGGTGTTAATTTAATTTAAAATTTTTTTTTTGGTGATATCGTTTTTTCCTCTAGTAATTCATGGAAAAATCAAATGCTTACAAAAAAGCTATAATGTTATGCACCAATTAGCATCAAGAACGCAAACAGTAGCAAAACTATATAAAATTTTACGACTTTTAAGTGTTGCACATCCGTTCAATGCTACAAATCATTAACGTTATTTTATTTTTTTCGTAAATTAATTCCTGAGTAGAAAGATCGCGCACATTTTTAATGACGCAATGTAAACAGCTGATTGTAAACTGTTTTCTAAACACCCACTTAGAAATGTGAGCAGTAGCCAATGACTAATTATGCAATTCGTATGCGGTAAAATTCTCGCTCATTTGATATTCCATCGTGACATTTTCTTACTGGCTTGAAAAGATTTATTCCAACTATCAAGCGCGCTATTTGAATACTTAGACTCCAAAAAAGAAAGAAAAATAAATAATTAAAATTACACTTTTCGTTTTTATTTTGCTCTTTCCCCTCCCTGGCGATTGTCGCCCGTTTCCATCACTTGACAAATTATTCATCGCATTCACCTTGAATACTTAAATGCAAACTACACAACAAAAAAAAAATTGTTTAAATGAGACATTTTTATAAATTACAAAAGTTATGTGGGGCCGTTTCGTTGCATTGAACCTTCATGATGGGTAAATTTTACTAGTTTTAAAGCTTCAAACGCAACAGCTTTTGCATAAAAATAAAGAGACAAAACTTTCGTTACATAAAAAAATAAATAATAAAAAAAAACTGTTGTATATTGGATCGATCATAAACCGACTCTACTTAGTTTCTGAAGTGCATGTTTTTATTTTCTTATTATGATAGTTTACAAGCCAATGTTGTAGTGGTTATTATTATTGCACTAGTTTGTCAACATTTTGTTAATGTCTATACATGTTGCATTTTATGGATATTTTACTGCTGGTAGGCAGCAATGCATTGGTGTCAGTTTTCGACGCTTAAAAAAAAAAGAGTTTCGTCGATTATTTATGGCAAACTTGAATTTTTTTTTCACAGTCGCATCGTTGCCAGATTTCTATACCATGCGAGCTGAACGAGAAGCGAGGAAAGAAAAATATTTATGTGATAAGAAAAAGAAGAAGGAAAGCATTCGAAAGACTTAAATTCACGTTAGAGCGATAAACCTAAAAGGTGTGGAACTGCACAATAACGAAAAAAAGCGCTCAAGACTATTGACCTGTCCAGCGATTGTGCAATTGAACAACTCTAATTTATCACCTTTTACAGCATACCATCCTGATGCCGTAATAAGCGCGATATACCAATGGTGCTAAAAATAGCCGATACTTTAGATTGGTTCATCTGAATGTAGTACTGCACTGTAAATGGTTAAATGCCATGGACAATTGTGCGTCAGCTTTGATTGCGGCTGCGTCGGCGACATAAAAAATGTCGAAAAAAAAAATCCATGTTAATCCGGCATTCAACCGGTTGGATGCCAAACAAATCCGCCAAGTACGCGGATGAATTAAAACGGGTGATGGGTTGATCAATTGGATGGTAAATCAATGTGCAAAAATAAAAAGAAATAAAAACTATGGCGCCCGCCTGAAGAATGTTCCGATGATATACGAATGGACGAGCGAAATTACAAAACCATCATAGTCTAGATAGCGCCGTATGTCATTAAATGATGCCCGTCATCGTCATAAAGTGGAACTGTCTTAAGTCTTAAACGCTAATTAGGTTTTCAGTGAAATATAACTTAATTCAATCTATAAAATGACATTCAGTTCACGAGTAAATGTTTTAGAAATTGCGATTTGCTTTTTTCTTTATCACAACAAAACGTGAAAAATGTCTTTCAAAAAAATTAGTGAATGTGTTGCTTTGCTTCTTGAAGAGTGTGCAAAATTTTATATCAACATTGTAGAAAAATGAACGAATAACGTCATCGAGAGAGCTCGCGCATTAGATTAAATACCAGTAGCCAGATGATTAATGGAATTGCCAGGCAAAACACATGTTTAGCCATTTACAGTTTTTGCCTCATCGCTTGAGATCACTAGCTAGACATTAATGAGTAATGCTTGTTCATTTGTTAATTCGTGTAGTGACAACATTTTTATTTTCTGTTGTTATTTATGTTCAACATCAATCCAGTGCTGGCGCATTTGAGATTCCGCTTTGGGATGCATTCAAATTACAAAACGACATTCACACGACAACGGCGCCACATGACGACGTCGACGACAAACATCGAATAGATTTTAATAGACTTTTTGCACATATTAAAAGTGGTAATTGAAAGAAGTCCAAGACATGCGGTTGGCTCGCGAGCACAATTTTGTTGCATAAATGAAATAAAAAAAAACTATTCGCATTATCGGCAAAGGTGGGACATATTAACAGCAACAGTCAGAGTGTATACGTCAATTTAATTAATCATCATGGCCGATGATGGCTTTAATTTCTTGCCTGCTAGCAATAATTATTTATTTTCTCTTCAATCCAATCTAATTATGGACCACTGGCTGCTGGTTTTTTATGTAAATTTATAGCGATCGCATTGCAACTTTCATTGAATAACGATATAGTGTGGTGCCATGTTGACACTCTTGATCGGCAAAGCTATCAATCTTTAGTATGAGCGAACGTCACAATTTATGTCATTATTGGTCATTCCTTGACAAACAACTTATCGAGCTGAGTGTGGACTGTGATGTCTAAAAATAAACACAAAAACTGCTATGATGCATTTTGTGCAGCACGTGAACCAACAACATGACTGTAGTGAACGCAGAGGTTGTAAACAGATTTTAATTAAACAAAATAACCATAAAACATGTTTTCATTTATAATTTTTTTTTCGCGTCGCTGGAATGTTTTCTTGGGAAAATATTATTGATAAACAACTTATGACTGACTGGGCGTCGGTGTCTGTTGTTGTGCTAATGTTGCTGATGTCTCGATTAGTAATTAAACCCAATAGTAAAGATCATTTGAGACTACGCATGTGCAATGCTCATTAATTGATGTCATCGAAAAGTCATAACAAATAATTTATGTTTAATGTGACTCAATTTTCGTTGAAATCTATATAGCTGGCTGGATGCAGCGGGGAAAACCCGGAGGTTATCAGCGGAAAAAATAACGCGTTTATTACGCAATCAATTAGGGGCTACATTAATTAACTAAAGCTATTGGAAAAAGATCCGTTAAACATCCAAATGAAATAGCAACACGAAAAAATGTGTTATTCGGCAGACTGTCGCTGTTGGGCAATTAGAGAGAAATCTCTCTCTCCACCTTTATTGCACATTAATCACTAACAACATTCGGAGCACCATCATCAACATGAATGAAGGAAATCGGAATGAAATACGGAGCTCCAATTAGAAAAAGTATTAACATCATATTGATAACATTTGAATGATACAATTTATGAGCTTCTGGCATTTAACGTTTCATTGCTGTTTTTTATCCCAGGAAAAAAAAAACAACAACATCCAAATTAAAAATTTCACTCATTCATGGAATGTGGGAAAGCGCCATCAAATTTATTATTTGTGACGCCAGTTGATCATCACTAATAAATTCTTTACGTTCCATCGTGTCGCCGCATACAATTTTCACTGCAAGACATTTTTTTATCCATCGAGCAGCGGCAACAGCAGCAGAAACAACATTCATCGTCATAGAGACGTTTTATAAATATTATGATCCCATTTGTTAGCTTTGACAATACAATCAATGGTGGACGTGCACCATGTTTGCAGCTCGATGTTTGACGTAAATCGAAAACAAAAAACCGGTAGAAGAAAATGCACCAAGCACAAAAAAGAAGAAGGAAAAAAATATCCAGAACAATGGCAGCCGCTGGGAAAAGATAAATATTGTAGATGTAGATGGATGGTGAAAAGCATCATATGAACCTTCAAGCGCATTTTGCAATCTCACTTCTATTATATTAATTCCACTTTTCATTTTACGACCAGTTTAAAACGGTAAATGAAAAATGAAATTATCTAGCTTGGCATGCACATGAGCTGCTATACATTTTCGCTTCGAGACAAGAGTCTGTCAGAACTTTACCCATTTATGATTCATTCTTTGCGATCGCAATGAAAAACAAAAATCCTTTGTTTAGTTAAACATCTGAATTTGTTATTGCCTAGCCTATGTTCGCCAATCACCAATTTGTGATACTTACTGTTTTTCATTCAGAAACTCGCCTCGTGTGAATTCTGATAAACGACGAGTGCTCTTTTTCGGTGGGACCTTCAGAGGCTGATGAACAGGAACCGAGATTTTTCTCAATGGTCTTTGTTTGACTATAAGCGTTTCATTTTCATTAAGTGTCGATAACATGTCCAAAGAACTACTCTTGAACATCTTCGGTGGTTCTTCAATGATTTTCTGAATGCGTTGATCGATATCACTGTTTTGTTGATGAATCCGATTGAGACGTGAATAAAGCTCATCAATCTTGGCTTCAAGAATGTTATTGAGCTTCTTTTCACTATCAAATTTCAGATTTATTTTATCGCTTTCATTTAATAGTTTTGGTGTGTACGATAAAATATTAGAAAACCTTCGAATTCTTGCTTGTTTCTTCGCTTGCTGATCACTTAATTGATTGTCTTCTAAATTCAATTTCTTTTCATCGCCAACAATTGTTTCTTCATGATTATCCTTTTGTGAATCAATAAGATCCTCTTCCGTTATTTTTCGCACCAAAAAGCGATTCTTACTTGCAGCGTTCATTCCATTATTTGCAGCTATTGCCACTGAATTTGCATTCGATTCCATTTTTTTCGTTTGCAAAATATCATAAATTGTTGACAATTGTTTACTACCTGTGGATGTTATTGATAATTGATTATTGGCACTGCCACTTCCTTGTTTCATTGAGTTTACACTCGTGATGTTGTTCGCTGAATTTAAATCGAGCATGTCACTGGCACTGACGTTGCCATCATTTGTTGATTTCGGACATGGTGCTTTGAATGGCGCAATGTGAGCATAATTAATACGTTTGTTGGTAAATTTTTCTGATAATGTTCGCTTCCGCTCAAATTCATCGCCCTCGTCTGTCTTCCGATGAAGAATTTCATAAAGCGTACCGTAGGTCATGTATTTGTCATATCTTTTAAAATTCTTTGTGTATATGTCGCTTTTGCGTTGAATAATATCGTAAATGGTGCCACATGACAAAAGATTATCAAAATCTTGCAGATTATTACCGCAGCTTCTTTTGAATAACTCTAGATTCTTGTCGTAATTAGTTTTTGCTTTGTTGGCATCCGTTACATTGCTCGTGCTATTCTTTCTTAGGATGTCGTAAATTGTCGAGCTAATCACAGTGTCGTGTCTTACATCTTCATCGATTTTCTGGTTCACCGTTTGATTATTGAATTTTGTCTTTTTCGTTGACATTCGCTTGGAATTCTTGCGCTTCATTTTAGCAAAGAAACTGCCGGAAGTTTCATCAGTGGTTGTTGTTGTTGTTACGGGTGTCGCCGTCGATAAATTGTTCTTTATGACTATATCATTGGTATTTGAACTAGATGCAGACTTAGAATTAGTATCACAAATGGTGCTTGTTACAGACTTAAATTCTTCATATGACTTACGGCGCGATTTAATTGATGCTTTTGCACTGTCCATTCGCTGATCCATAAGCGATTGATGGCCACTTTTTTGCTGATCACAAAACAATAACTTAAATTCTTCGTATGATTTTCGTCGATTTCGCGATGTTTGTGGAACTGTCAAGCGATTCCAATTACTTTGGACGGCACTGTCAACCATGTCCGTCTCTTCGGCAGCATCAATTCTAATTTGCACCTCATCAGTCTTCTGTGATTTAATTAAATTCTTTGCAATTTCCAATTTGTTCTGCATTTCCATGAAGCCGGAATCCATTGAGCTTACTGTGCATGTAGAATCGAAGCTTGTTTTGCGTCCAGCGGCACCATTTAATGTCGGTGACAAATCAATTGCGTCACTCGTTCCGTTGTCATGTAGAACTGGATCGGATTTTTCGCAATGTTCTTGTTGATTGATTTCACGTTGACGCTGCAGTCGATTTTTCTGCTTCTGATGCTTATTAACTGTGGCATAAATTGGAATTTTATTGCCATTACCGCTTGATACGGCACGCCGTTGCACTGGACGCTTATCACTCTTAAATGCGACCGTGTTTTTGCGACGTACAGTTGGTCGGATGACATTTCCTGGGCGTTTTCCAGCGCGTCCTGTGCTCAATTTAGCATCGCGATACTTTTCCATGATTTTTGATTTTTGTGTATTACGATTGTGGCATTTGGTGCCTTCAGTCATACATCGAGCACAGCATAGAAATTCATAAAGCATTTCGGATTTTGTTTCTTGTAATGTCGTATCCGAAATCCTTTCTTTGACATTACTTTGCGATTCGGGTGGTAATCCTTCATTTTCTTTGTTTGATTCGTCACGTTTATTAATGGGAATTTGATTGTTACTATCTTGAATTATAACACTTCCTACACCAACACCACAGTCCAACAGTACAATACCACCATCAGTCGGTAAAAGCAGTCGTCCTTCAGATGCTGCATTAATTAATTCGCGTACAGCGAGCACATGTTGTTCACTTAGATTTCCTTGCAATTGAATGCCTTGCAATGCAAATGCTGTCGGTTTTTTGTTGGTCGAATTAGGATCCGTACACCATACGACGGGCATTGCCGATGACATCGTTTATAATAAATCGATTGCAAAACTCACGCACGAATATTATAATTATTACTGACTCTCCAAAATTTATGGAGCTAACTTTGGCTCAATGGAACTTGTCGGCATAAAACTTCTTTCATTAATAGCCAAGTCAATTAACATAGATTCCAACTCTTTGCGGGTTATGTTTGTTTGCTTCAGAGATTATTTTCCTTTCTTAATTAGATTTCCTCTTAAGATGCAAGCTTCAAATGGCAAGAGTTGTACAATTAATAAGTTGAGACTGGAACAATTTATTTCACTTTTATCACAAAATTCTGTCTGTACTTTTATGGCCTCAATATGTTTATTTTTCTTCACTTTCGTTATGAGGTTCTTATTTTATTTCTTTCTTTTAATTTTAAAAAGTTAATAAATTCTTTATCAGAATTTCTGTAAAAGGAAAAAAAAATGAATTTAAGATTCTTAAATAATTTTCGCTTTACAAATTCAGCTACGCCTTAAACTCAATTAAATGCAAACACCCCTTAATTGCAAATGCATTTTTGATCGATGATTCATTCTAAACGATCTCCTAAGTAGGTGACAACTCATCTAGAGACCCCTCGATCTGTTTGTTAATTAATATCAATCGTTTAAACATTAAACAGTGCAATTTATCAGATTCTAAATGGCACTCAACTCAATAAAAGACGCAAAGTTAATTAAATCAACGTTGTTATATATGAGGCGAGGTACTAAACAAATCAAATGATTGCAAATTGATGATTATGTACTTTTAATCGATTGCATAGACAGACGAATAAAGCATCAAAAGAACTGCAAACAACTGTGACTAAAAGACTCCCTTTGCTGATGCTGCGCGAATTTAAAAATTTGCTGAACGAAAACCAGTAAAACTCGTTTCGTTTTCATGTGTCCAGTGACTGCATCAGCAAATTCCAATTTCTTGGGGTCATGGAAAGCATTTAGTGGCGTCTGTTGCACGGAACAGAGCTCAATTTAGTTCATTTGTCCACCACATCACGGATGCAGTCAACCATTTAGATAATAATGCTATATCATCCACTTAATCACCGTCCCACACGCATTACCGTCAAATTGTTTCTTGAGGACCTTCGAAATGTTACCGAAGAAATTTCTTTTTTTTTTTTTTTGTTGTCATTTGGGTGAGAGTTACAAATATGAAACATTCCAGAGATAATAAGTTTCTTGCGTAATATTGAGAACACTGAAAAATGAACGAAAATTTCCTGTGGAATTTTAATCAATTCAAAAATATTTATCGTCTTCATTTATCTATACACGAGTTCCATAATTATAAAAACATCTCGAATCAATGGTCGCCGGATGGTCCAGCGACGATATAATTTTGTGTAGCCATAGTAAATATTGACAAAACACACTCGTGAGCGGTTCTCATGTCATATGTTTGCATTAGAATTTTTGCATCTAATTAGTAAATTTTTATTTTTTTTTTATGCCGCCGCTGTTTCTTGACATCATCACGTTGCTTCTTTCTAATATTCGATAGAAATAAAAAAAAGCCTTCAAACATTGAACAAGGAAATTGGCTTTGTATCGAGACTTTTGTACAAAATAATAATAAAAAAGTGTACAAGTTGCAAAATTATAGCAACAAGGCGTCGATGGAAAATTACATGCATACGCAATGTGCATTTAATTATGCAAAAATGAAAGAAAAAAAAAATCCAGCTACCAATTTTTTTTTTATACGCTTAAAGAAATGTCGAATAATAATAAAAGAAAATGAAAACTAATCATGGAACATATAACGGGAATAGCAAAAATAAATCTATTCAATAAAGAAACAAAGAAGAATTTTTTTTTGTCCATCGCAATGGAATGGAAAAAAATAAATAAATAAAACCAAAGCTTTTATTGAGTCATCGCGATTTTAAAATATATTTTTGCACAACATAAAAAAACGCGCTTCATTCATTAACTTTTTCGAAGGTCCAGTCGATGTCAAACAAAAAAAAAAGTGCATTCACAAAATTCACGAAAACGTTGAGTTTTAGATGCTCGTTGAATTTGTAAAACTAAATTTTTTTTTTTTTTTTGGAGCCCAATTGCATAATGAGCAAAACGAACAAATCTCAATTACATTCTTTTTTATTTCGCTCAATTGAAAGCTAAATATTTTTTGTCGTTATTGAATTAAAACATCCATCGTCGCGTTTATAATTCATTCACTTTGTTTTTAATTTATAAACTAAATGCACAGCACAGCACTTGCTATATATATATATTTTTTTTTAAATATATTTCGCGTAATCCACAATAACGAGCGATCGCGATCTTTTCTATTCAACGGTCATTTGATGACTTTGATTGGAATTCTCTTTCGTCGTCTTATTTAACCCATCGCAATGATAGGCTCTTGATATTCTCTCTTTTCTCGATGAATCGACGATGCATACGAATGGAACTCACATCCATTAAATGCATCTGCAAAAGTGTTTTCCAATATCACTCTCCTGGCAGTTATGCGCCAGATGGGAGATGAAAAGTCGCGTTTCTTTATGTCCGCGTGTTTTATCAGATCGCGAGTGAGTTTTTTTTTCTTATTTATTTGTTTTCTGTACACTCAATTTTCAATTCCAGCGACACCAGCCGACAACTTTTCTTTCCATTCAGTAACAACACAACTTAGATTTTACTCATTCCACTCAGGCCGCACTGTATTCATAAGAAATTGCAACAACAATTTATTTAAAAAAATATATATGTGCAGAGAGCTTTTTTGTTGTTGTTGCTGCTATTCAATGTTTTCAATCCGCAGCCTTTTCTGCTTTTAATAAAAAATTAATATCACGTCTTCATGTATCGCGATCTCAACGACAACTGACTGAATGTTGAGACGGGATCGAGGTGCACTGTGGTGAGCGAAAAAAATAAATATTATAATAAAAATTGTGTATATGCGAAACAGTGTAAATCAAAGCTTTTTGCTGTGATTGTATGTGGGGGACAGTTTTTCAGTTGCGATCGCAAATACACTTATTCATATTGCAAAATTTGAGATTTGAGATTCTGGAAATTTTCTTAACTTTTTTTTTTATAAATCTCCTAAAATGTGAAAAATTTCAAACATCTCGGAACAAAGATTTGGTTTTTCCATTTGATGATATTTGCATGTATTTTCTGTCGACAGTGTATTTGGCGATATTATCAGTGTTCAAGTGTTAGACACCAAAACAACCGAGCCATTCATACGATCGTGAGGTGCGATGATGGTAATATTAGTAAAAGCTCGTTTTAATTTTGGGATAAAACCATTTCTTCTTCTCTATTTATTGGTCTGAGGTTCGTTTAAGGTTCAATGGTTTCTTTCGCCAAGAGATGTTTCCAAAAAAATTAAATGCTCATGCAACCATAGGCTATGCGAGTGGGCAATGACACTCATTTGGTTTTGAAGCCGATATAAAATACAATAAAGCTGCTAATGGGCGGAATAATATATGAATGAGTAACAAATAAAATAGAAATTTTACTGCATATTTGTGATTGCGCAATTCTCTATAACAGTTTTTCTTCTTAAATTTGACTGAAAAAAAAAAAAAGAAAACATTTTCATGAAAGTTACCAACAACTTTTACAACCTTGACCCACAAATCAGATTGAACATTCGTGTATCGAGTGAAATTGTTAATATTTTCAGAAATTGAATAAACCACAATTTCTATCAATGAATCATATGCCGCCATCGATGAATAAAAATGAAATGAAAAAAATCCCAAGCAACAACAAATCGATGCAACGATATGAAGATCATTTTGTGGTGATGGCAACATAGAAGTTAGAGGTTCCACAAATTTACGAATGCCATGAAACTGATGCAATAATTCTCTTTTATGCAAAAATTAAAACTTCTTCTTATAGTTAGTCAACCAGTTTCTCTTATTCTCAATGTACTGTCTTCTGTTGTATCATAATGTGGGTGGAACATAAACATATTTAACTCTTTTTTCCGTTCCACAGCCCTGAGTCATTCAACCACAGAGTCATGCATTACCATTTAATATTGTTCTGTAGAGAGTGAGCTTTTTATGCTCGATGTCCATAAATCTGTTTCGATGGAGTCTCTCTCATGAATATTCATGTACAACTAAATGGTGCTTCTACTGCAGGGAGATACATAAGCAAACATAGTGCTTTATAGTCCGCATCTGTCTTTTGTTTTGTGATGATGCACTGGAGCTTTTTATTGTTGAAACATTAAACAAATGAAAAATCTGTTTCTATTGTTATCAGCTGAATGGAAGCAACAGAAGTTTTTTTTTTCTTTTTATGTAAACTATTCGCTCGGATGGATGCAGAAATCTGAATAAATTGAATTAAATACGGACAAAAAACGTAAAAAGCTCTTCTGAATTTATTTATTCAAAGTGAACGATGTAAGGAGCAATAATTTTTTTTATTGTCGAGAAAAGGCTTTTGCGGTGCATAATTTATAGATTTTTTTATGGCTTCGCTTACACATACAGACAAATGCATAATTTTTCATAACTCTTGAAAAATGCTATAAAAATGTTCGCAATAAAATAATCTTCTTCCTGCAATTCTTCAATTTAATTACATTTGTCCTCACTTTCCAACCGCGACCTTCCCTAAGCAGTCCTGCAATAGGCAGTCACAAATGTTACTTTATAAAAAAAATTCCAATCAATCAAAGTGTGACATTTTTTGCTTTCTTCATTCGATTTGGTGGAGAAATGAGCAGCACACTAGGTTGATGGCGTCTGAAAGTCATCAATTATTCATCAGTTCACAAATGTTTACATAAAAATTCAATCGCGAAATCGATGCGAAAAAAAAGAAGCGTTTCGACATTTAATGATGATTCCAAAGAAGTGACACAATTTATTGGAAATGCCCAATGCAGAATCTATTAACATTATGTGAAATTTACTGCAGGCCCAATTATCGTCCCGCATAAATATTCCCACGAAACTAATCATTTTGCTTTTTGTCTAATAGAGAACGTTATTTGCACATTCCTAGAAAGTTTTAATTGCTCTCTGTTCATAAATTTTACATTATAATTACACAGCAATAGCATTTGCAATTTTAATTGATCAACAAATGGCTCAATAACCTCTAAATATCGACAAATTTGAGTTAATATGACACTCAGAAAAGTGATGCATTTATTTCCGATCAAAAATGCCCTTCAAATTGCGCGTAAAATAAGACATTATATGCACATTCCGACATCCAAATGCGAATTAACCTGCAACAGTAAATAGGAAAAAAAGAAGCTTTTTATGATCGTTATGACAATGCCAACGACGTTGAATATTTGTGTGTGTGTGTATGTGTGATGTGTTAATTGCACTTTAATAACATAAAAAAAAACTATAAACACTTTTCACTTTGTTGTGTGTTCCAAAAATGGAGAGTTAACTGTAAAGAAGATTTGACACAAGCTGGTCATTTCGCGATCGTGATGAACAATTTTATGGAATTATTATTATTTTTTTCTTTAATTATTATTATCGACTAATTTTATTAACCATAGAGCAGGTTTCATAAAATATGCAAATTACATATTTTATTCGTACAGGCCGAGCCTTCTTGAATTTCGTCTTTCATCTTGATAGCGACACGAATGTCCAACTGATGAGATCAGCAATGTTCATCACGTGTTAAATTCTTTAGTTTACATTTGCATTCCATTCGCTCATTATCGAAGCACAACAAATATTTGTTGGAACAGCTTCTGTTGATCCCATTTACATTTTCCATTATCTCTGGCTACATCCGGAGCTGTCTGAGATTCGTAAAATTGCGATTACAACTTTCTTTCTCTTTAAGCGCCACATCTTGGATGATACTTATTATTTATTTGTTGATCGTTTTTTGATAATCATATTCGGTGTTACTTGTTGTTGCATCATCTGTTAGGTGGCCAAGCCAGTAGATGTTTTTTTTTTTGGTGATTCCAAGCACTACTTAAATTATGAAACCAGTTGGACAAGTTCATTGAATTCCCGATTCACAAAAAAGCAGCTTAATAAATCTTAATAGAACGCAGCACAATCAATTTACCGTAAGAAATTTAAGCGACTGTCGATTAGTTTAGAGAGGAACTTTTTTTCTATTTATTCCTCAATTCAAAATAATTTCGCGAAGCTTTTGGTTTTGTGCAACATCTAAATTGTAGCTGCAATTGCATTTTCGTAACATTGAATGATAATTGCCAATAATTCACACTTAAAACTTGGCTAAGCAATTGCAATCAAAACCAACAAACAAAATATTTAAATATTTATTGCACGAATGAAAGACACATTTTATGATTTATTAAATCGAGGACAGTTTAAATTGTTTTATTATCGTGCTCATACCGAAAACTGCGCGTGTTATCAAGGACTTGTTTATGCAAAGAAATGCGTGGACGATTCTCGTGCTTTGTGATTTCCGGTGAATTTACTAATGAATTAAAAAAAACCTCAATAGCAGTATTGACATTATAGGAAAGATCTTGAGTGCTTCGGAGAATTGCAAAGCTGATGGGTTTTTCCTCTTCTTACAATCGCTTCACTATAAATTAGCTGCTTAACTATAAATTCACAGAAGTATATTTAAAAAGCTTCCTAAGCGACCTTCACGTGAATTCGTTGAACCTCATTGGAGTTATTTTGGCACGTTCGCTTTCAATTTTTTTTTGTAAATCGAGATTTCATTCTGTCTGGATGAATGATATTCTCATGAGCGCACACCCACACACAAAAAAAAGAGTCTCATCCGGAATTCATAAATTGAATTATGAGCGAAACAAAAACTTTGATCCACATAAAACCTTTTCGTTCAACAATAAAATCTTCCATAGCAACTTAATCTTTTCAATTCTTCACTGGCGCCGATGGCAAATGAAGGTTCATCCACCGTGATACACATAACCTTTTCATACAGATTCATCCATAAGCTCTCTTGTTGTGATTCAAAATCAATAAAACCAGCTCATTTACATTAATTCGGCCCAGTGATTTTGAAAACAATGTCGTTTAATCCATGATAAAAAAAGGTTTTCTTTAGACGCGTCAGAACGGATCCTTGATGCTTCTTCTTTTCCACAAAACGACATGTAATATAATTAAAAACAAAGTCTCTATCTATAATTACTCTATGGAGAACTTATACAAACGCGTGATGGTAATTAAAAAAAAAAAACTTCAAATGTTTTCAAAAGGCGCTTTAATGTTTTTTATAGGCTGCGTCGGAAAAAAAGAACTGAAACATAAAACTGGTGCATCCGAGGGAGAGCTAAAAACAATAAAACTGGTTACTAAAAATAAACCTAGCGCGTTATTGTCGCACGCCAGCACTATATAGCGTAAAGGAATTCCCAATGACGATCTCACTCTCGGGTGGCTGCTGATTTGTATTCACATTATTTGCCACTATCGATTTTCTTCGTGCCCCAATTTTTTTTTGTGTTCGTTGCGATATATAATCACCATCAAATACATTTAATTCTTGCAAAAACTTTTTTTTTTCCTGTGGCAGTTTTCATAATTCACAATTCCTGTTGGTGAAAGCAAACTTTATCGTTTGCTGCTTATGAGTTTGTGTGTATGTTTGCGTTGCCGTAAGGCGGAAAAAAGTTTCATCAAATAATAATTAGTTAAACCTCTTTTTTTTCTGTAGCTGCTGCACCTGAAAGCTTTTTTTTATTTCGCTCATTTTTGATAAACAACCAGTCAAGTGGCATTCTGAAGCTTTTGAATAGTTTGTTTTGTATATTTCAACAGCGCTCATGAATATTCTAATGAGATCATCATGAGAGACTTTATCTATGTAGATAGATCAAGTAAGTAATGTTGTGAATTTGCACACATGATTCAAGTGTCGCTTTTTCACAGGATTTAGATGATGATGATGGCGAATGTATTCAAAAAATTTATTTTCGCCTGATGCAATTTTATTTTTGGCTTGATGCTAATATTAAAGTTAGTGGTACTCACGGTTCTGCTTCAATAGATTTTAGTTTAGCAACATAGTTTGATGGAATGTAGCCCTCTTGTCGTGTCTTTTTGCTCCTTGCCAGCCACCAATCGCCCTGGTAATTAGTAGGGAGAGAAAAAGAAGAATAAATTAACAAAAAGTTTTAACGCTCATTGCTGCAACATGTTGTTCCAAAAATTATGTAGCAATTGTGTTATAAAAATAAGCATTTCCATGATGAAAAACACAACGACGACGATTAATCTAAAAATAGCTTCGAAATCACGCAACCAATTGAGATGTAAATTCTTCTTCTTTTTTCTTAACTGACTGAAAATGAAACATTTTATTAAAATGCTCAGAGACCCATCAGCTGATTCATTTATTCAATTCGGGAAGCACTTGAATGACGTCAATATAATGGTAGGCGAAATAATGATGACATGATGGTTCTTATCATGCGCTATACAAAAATGAACGCTTGATAAAGTTATAATTTGAATTAGACTATTTAGATTTTATTGTCATAACCTCAATCATTTTTTGTTCGGGCTTTCATTCATAATGGCCCCAAAATTTATTATGGAAGAGGAATTCAATAAAATTAAACTCATTTTAACAGATCAATGATCGATCTTGAAACCCATAATTAAATAAATATAGAAACTGTTTTTTTTTTTTTTTATTGCTAAATAGTTGCTCGAAATAATTTTCCGGGTGATTTTGATGAACGGATTTCGGAATGAAATTAACATATTGTTTGCTTTCTGCAAATCGTTAAGCATTCCAAATAAAAGGTCAACGCCGGACTGGCGGAAAGAAATTCTTGATGGGCAATTAAACGGCTTCGCTATACACTACTCGACATCATTTGAATTTTAATTTGAATCGCGGTAAGGAAACAAAAGAAATCGCATTTGAATGAGTAAATTTTGCCTATCGACAAAAATTTGTGGTCCTAACATAATGTCCAACTGTCCGTTTTCTAAAAAAAAATTGCTTTACTCCAACATTTGTTTCAGTTGCGGTGGCATTTCCTACACTCGAAATAGCGACAAAGAGAATAAGTTGAAATGCAAATGAAATATTAAATGTATGGCGTATGTATATTGGTCTTTAATAACGATAAAGAAATCACGTCCATCAAAAGAAGACATTAGGGCGAACATCGTTGGATGCTGATAATGGATGAGAAGAGCGATTAATCATAATTATCGAAGCGTTAATTTTGTTGAGTGCTCCATATAAAAGCACTTTAATTTTCCTATCAATTAAATATCATCGTTCGCGCCCAATTATTGATTGCATTGGCTTTACATATGCTGATAGCCCAATTTTTTTTTTCTAATTTCGTTCCATGTGCCAATTATAATCTCTTATCGTCAAATTCAATCAATATAATTTTCATCAATTAGTTTCATTTCCTTTGCTTGTCATGAACGAATTTTTGTTTGGCGTTATCAAGATACTTTAACAATCAATTCGTAATTGTACAACTTTGAAATTCATATCATGTGCAATGCTGATTATTTGTGCGTATGTGTGTGAATGTATGTCTGATTCAATTTAGTGCACACCACATTTAATTTCACTTTCCCAATATCTTTCTCGCTTGAATCAACAAACAACAAAAAAAAAGAAGAATCAAAAGAAATGAAAGAAAGTTTAAATTTACTGGAAGAAATTTTCCACAGAGGCACATTCGTGGTAGACCACACTTGGTCTGGGTGGGTGGCTAAGATAATTAAAGCTTATTTCGACGATTCGGAAAACAAAAAATCAACCGATGCACAAAAAGTTAATTGCCGTTCATTGCCTTCGATTTGGTAATTTCACTCTAATATCAATATTTTTTTTTCTATTGTTAGTTTTTTTTTTTTAAATTAATTAAACGGCATTTTTGTTAGGAACCATGTGATGGTGTCGATGGTAGACGTGGCGGAGATTAATTAATTTTCAGTAGTATTAGAGCTGGTGCCAATAGAGCAAGGGCATGAATCAGATTGTGATTCAAATTTCATGGGAAATTATTTACGATAACTTGACTTCTGAATCACTTAAAATATATCGCACGCAACAATGAGAGAATTTGCTGATAAAACAAAATTTTCAGCGAACTTCTTAGCACCGTGAAAAGTATAGAACTGAGCTGCGCGTTTGCGATAGCATTTTTTCCTTTCGTCGAACGACTCCTTGGCTTTTATGTTGGCTCCTTTTTTTATTATAAACATAAACAGGAAATTTGCATGTCTCAATGTTTTCATTTCAAAATGACCACAGCCCACACATATATATGAAAATGTTTCAGGCTCTTCGTTTCGCATGATTAAGTAATGCTCAACAACAACAACCAACAGCAAACGTTAGCGAAAATGAACGGCCCATTGTTTTGTACTAGTATTTAATTGCACATCGGAGGTCTACGATGCCAATAACAACAACAAGTGATTTGCAGGTTCTATATAATAATGGATTTTGTATGTCTGATGAATGGTGTTTTATCTCAAAAGGCACCGAAAACAGGTTTTTTCTTCACTGTTTCCTCAATACACTAGCATCATAAAACGCCACATAGAAAAATCCTGATTTCTTAAACCTTTTTATCATCAAATCTAGTGTTAGCCAAACATAATACTCTCATTCTGAAGCATGGAGTCATTGTGGAGTCATATCAAGAATATTATTTACAGAATGAAGACATAAAGGGAAAGAAAATATGTATGTATGTGTAAGATGGATGATGAATGGTTGTGCCATCCATATTGCATACCTGAGTATCATTCAAAATCTCCAAATGTTCGCCCTTCCTGAAGCTCAGATCCTCATCCGTCCTAGCATCATAGTCGTAGAGAGCCACAAAGATTTTCGTATTGGCATTTGGTTGCTCATTTTCAATTGGCGGCTGTGGGATGGGCATAGGGATACTTGGAATCTGAGTATCTGGAGGAATAATGTGTTCCGGGGGTCTATGGGTATTCTCCTCACTAGGATTAGTCTGTGGCTTTGGTCGTCTTACACAATTTCCCATCTTGCACTACAATATATCCTTTTTAGGGAACACTTTGAGTTGTTATCAAAGTTATATTTTAATAATACAAAACACACACAGAAAATTTTCACTTCTTTGATATATATTTTTTTTCGAATGAATTAAACTAATTGTGCGCCGCGCTTTTTGGCATTTCCCGATATTTGTCGACTTTATCCATTCAATTACAATAAGTTTACACAATTTTACATCGGTAAATCGCCTTAATTTTCATTTAAATGTCTAAACTTCGCGAGACTGGATGGAAGAAATTTTTTCTTCGGATGGTCCGAAACTAAGTTACAAGGGGATGCATGCTATGATATGGCTACTTGCACAATCTTTCGACAATTTTCTAAAAATTATACTTTGTTGAATTAAATGGAGATAAAATTTTTGAAAACGTTTCGCTAATAATCTTCTACTACTGTTGAATATGTTTGTACGTATTCTGTTAAAAAAGATAATTATAGATCAAACACACGATTTTATGCGGACAGGCAGACAAGCTGCTAAACATTCTCGTGGAAACCTTTAATTGGCAGAGGTATGTAAAAAACAGTGAAAAAAAGAGTTTGTTTTGATTCCAATTCTGGCTAATTCCCGTTTGGATGATTCTGGATGTTTAAATCCTATTTTTTAAGGTAAACCTGAGCGTAAAAGGGTAAGGATTGATAATATTACGAATGAATTTTATGAAAACAATGTAGAAACTTTCATTTTAGGCAAAATATGGATGAAGCCATTTCAGCTCCAGCTCAGTCAGACTCAGCTATATGCCCCACCTGCGGCAAAAGCTTTGCAAACGTTTACACAATGAATTCTCATCAACGTCAAGTGCACGAAGGCATCAGATCTTATGTTTGTTCGATTTGTTCGCAGTCTTTCACAACCAGTTATAAATTGAGAAGACATCATCTGGGAATACATAGTGCCAGAAGAGATTATCACTGTGAAACGTGTGGACATGCCTTTAAGACTCGTGATATGCTTATTAAACATCAACGAACGCATTTTCAAGGAATGGGTCCTTTCATTTGCTCTATTTGCTGCCCCAATGAAAAATTCAAATTTAAGAGTGGATTGGATTACCATGTAAAAATAAGACATACAGATAAGTTGCCAAGTAAAGTTACAACAAATGTTATTCTTTATCAGTGCAGTATCTGTTCATCTAATTACAAAAGTAGAAAACAGCTTCAACGCCATGAAGATTCACATGCAACTGATGGAAAGATTTCTTGCTCGTTATGTCCTAAAGTTTTTAGAAATGCTAAGGATCTAGCTCAGCATGAGAAGAAGAACCACAAAGAAATAACTATTTACACATGCTCTTACTGCCAGAAACAGTATAAAGGCAAACAAAATTTCGAAATTCATGTCGGTAGCCATGAGAATGAAATGGCGGATTATGAATTTGTTGGTGAAGAAGATGATATAAGCGTCGCTGAAGATCCTTGTGACGAGACTGATTTATTAAAGCATATAGATGAAGAAATGGTGTCAGTTGTTAAAATTGAAACTAGAAGGTTTGTGAATGATCCAGTTCCAGTATTTTCATCGGATGAAACAGAGGATATATTTATAAAGGAGGAAGAATATCAACCGGAGGATCAAGAAAATATCGATGATTTTATAATAGAAGACGATGGCTGCGATGACGATGGAAATATTTTTGCATATGAAGCCAGGTCAGAATTATCAGGACCTGAGGAGACTGTTAACACCCAAGATTTAATCGAAGAACAGTTCCCTGTAACTGAAGAATTTACAAAACCAATCAAAAACCAATCGCTTGTATGTGAACAGTGCGGCATTTCAACAAAGAACAAAAGTCACCTTACCAGACATTACCAACGAAAGCATCTTCAAGAATTTAACTATAGTTGCGATCACTGTTCGAAAAGATTTTTATTGTTATATGATCTCAAAAGACACATGGTGGTTCATTCAAAAAATAGAGACTTCAGTTGTTCTATTTGCGAAATGAAGTTTAAAACCGAAGCATCACTAAAAAGTCACCTTAAAACTGTTCATAGCAATGTCGTACCAGAGAGGAAATTTAGTTGTAAATTGTGCGATCGATCCTATATTCACCAAAGACATCTGAATTATCATATGCGTCAGCACGTTAACGATAAAAAGTATCACTGTGATGTAGATACGTGCGAAAAGTCATTTTTCTATTCTGACGCTGTAAAATGGCACAAAATTCGTTGCCATGATCAGCCAGCTCCATTCAATTGCAATTATAACAGCTGTAATAAGAAGTTCATTCATGAAAAATCTTATGAAACACATCGCAAAGAGCACGATTTAGGTGAAGGTTCGCTAGCAGTCCATTGTCCACTCTGCTCAAAGTTGGTATCAGAGAAACGTAATCTTAAACGCCATTTGCGCACTTGCCGTTCAGTAAAAGAATTTTCGTGTAAATTCTGCAATTTATCTTTTAAAGAACGTTATCAGTTGACAAAGTGAGTTGATTTTTGCAAGATTTTGACATTTAATAAAAATAATATTTTTTTTTTGTTTTAGGCACGTCAACACCAATCATCCACAGCAAGACGATTAGATAATTGTAGCTAAGGAATAATACAATTGCTTATAGGTCGATAAATAAAAAAAGTTGATTGTGAAATACTTAATATTTTCAAAAGTTATGCTTCTTTTTTGAAATACAATTGAAGTAGTAAATAATAGAAATTGAATTGTTTGTTATATTTTTGACATCATTTGTTGCATTTGCGAACCAACATTTCATCTACTACACTGATCGCTCGATGCATTTCCAGCATGTCAAAGTTCTCCAGAAGAAAATCAAGTGATTTTTGTGACCGCTGAAAAATAAATTTTGATATGATTTGCGGTGCGGATGGAAATTTGCGGATAAACTTACTTGTAAGTATCCAAATAGTGCTCGTGAGGGACTTTTCAAATTTTCCCATTCAGCAATTTTATTTTCAAGGTCCATAATTATCAAAAGATCTTTCCACTTTTCATCCTTATCAAAAATTGCGCTTAACTCCATTATGCATGTGTCGTCAAATAAACGATCATTGACGAATTCGTTATCGCTATCTGATTCTGAATCACTCTCTTTGGCTGCAGTTGGCATTTTTGTATATGATTGCTCATAGAACGATGCCAAATATTGTATCAGAGCTTCTGGCTGATTGAGGTTACTTGCCAGTTGAAGAGCATTCATGCGACTGTTGTTTTCATGATGGAGCAACGTTTCATCGGCTTGAATCAGACACTTGATGATGTCCATATTAAAATCTTCCATTTCAACCGCAAAATGAAGCACATTATTTCCCGTCAGTGGACTTTTCTTTTGAATATTTGCGCCGGCTTGAATTAGCGTTTGAATGATCTCCAAATTGCTGGAAGCAATTGCCAGATGCAAAGGTGTCAACCCGTCATCGTTTAATTCATTCAAATTGATGCAGATACTTTCAACAAGATCTCTTACTGAATCTTCAGATCCTTGTTGGACCGCATAGTGCAATGGAGTTTGTCCAAATGCATCAAGGTAATTCACATCAACGCCCATATTTAGGAATATTCTCAGAAGCTTCGTTTGATTGTTCAATATTGAAACATGTAGGCAATTTTGATCAACATCATTTGTGGAATGAAGTATGTCGGTGAGTTTGTACTTTATCAAAATCAAGACGAGGTCTTTAATCTCGTCCACTGTTCCAGATTGAATACAATCAAGAAGGACATTTTCCCCAGTTTCGGCTTGAGCGTCCACTAAAACTGTCATCATTTCCTTAAGTTTTTTATCATCATAATTATTTTTGAATAATTTAATTAGCATTTTCAATTTGTCCAGCAATGAATAGTGAATGGAATGTTCAGCGGAGGATTGAGTGCTTTCAGTCATAGCACTGCCAGCACCATCGGTCTCTAGTTTCGAGTCACCGCCAATTTCCACATCCAAAAGTCGACAAAAGTCTTCGGGGCTTATTTGCCAGAAACCTTTCAGGTCATTTGATGTCAAACTTAATTCTGATGTTGAAAATGTGCCGAAATAGCTTGGTAATGTTTCATTACCAAACGATGACCAATCATGCATATCGTGATGTTGTTGAGTTGAGTCATTTTGATAATATTCTTTTTTGAATGTTTGTTGACTGTCATCATTTTGCCTTGACGTTCCACCAAATGATCCCGGACTTTCTTGATTTGCAGCTTCGTGCGAGTGAACCACAGTCGGAATTGTATCGATTGAATCAGTGCGTTTTCTTTTGGCACCAGCTTGAACATTTGGTTTGTAGCGGAACTCGTATGCTTCCGATAAGCATCCATCGCTGGGTCGGCAAAGTTGAATCATTACTGTAACTGGCGACTGGATCTGCTGATCACGATATGGAGGTGTTTTCAAAACAATTCCGTATTGATGATGAACATCTGTCTCATTAAAAATTCCCAACGCAGTCCATTGTCCCTCTTCGCCATTGTCGCCAACCTCAAAGAATTTTACTTGAATATTGTTCCTGCATACTTTTTCAACAAACAGAAAAATTTCTTGACCACCAGACGCTGGGCTTACGCATGTACTCATTTTCACAATTCTCAGCTCACCAGTCACAGCTGCTTTCATATTATTGATGGCATTTGAATAAACCGGTTCGCAGACTTTCACCCAAACATTGTCAATTTCATTTTTAATGTATGCCTGAAAGCACAAACATACCTGATTTAGGTTCATTTTTTGTGCTTGCTTTGAACTCTGTCGCTCAATTTCCGTCACTTCATTAGCATCCAATAAACGATTCATTTCGAACTCTTTCTCGCGTCGCATCTTCTTGATAAGTTCTTCTTTGATTGATTTTCTTGTCGTGTGAATGATGCCCATACCCTGGAAACTGTGAATGAATCAGTGATGTGTAAGGTCAGTGAATTTGCATCATCAATTGGCACTTGAAAATGTTTTAAAAATAAATCAGACTTACACGGCTGTGAAGTCATTTTGACTGGAAACTTCAAAATCATGCGGGTCACATTCTTCAATTTCGCCGCGTTTTATAATCAATTTATGGGAATGTGGATAGCGCTTATCAGTAACATTTGAAGCATCTGGGACCTGATATAATGAACATCGTATAATAGCACGCGGTGCAAAGTTAAAGTTGCGCAATGCAACTGCTGGATATGTGCGCTTTGTTCTTTCCGACAAGCTTCCCATTAAGCTTCCATGTGTTCCGTGCATTTCTGATTTATAGCGAAACCTAAATGGCTTGTCCATTGGCTGCTCGACAATCTCCAACAATGGTTTTGCAATGTTTTCGGGATTCACTGAATGCGCGAGCGTAAAATTAAATAAACCAAAATGTACGATCAAAACAATTTTGTATACGAATTAAACAGAATTAATGAATTCTAATTGTCTTGTCCCAAACTGTTTGTAACGTAAAATCATTAAAAAAACCCCGCATGCATAAAAAAAGCGTTCTCCAGATGACTCACTTACCTTGTCTGAATGTGTTGGTTGTCGTTGATGGTACAGTAGGTGGCGAAAACGCAATGGAGGCAACTGGTACTGATTGCTCATATTGTTCACTGTAGCAACTGTTGACATTCATTTGGTTACCAGCTGAAGGAAGAAAGCAAACAAATGCGCGATAAGTACATCTCAGCTTATCAGTAAACATTAAATTTAAGGGGATTTTATTTAAGTAGGAATAGATAAAAATTACCATTTTGGTCTATGTACTGCATGCTGTTATTTGTGTGACAGCCACTGTTCATCATGTGTGATGGCGATGTCATAGGTTCCAAAAATCCTGAATCCATCGAGTAATTTGATGAATGCGATAACGGCGATGATAACTGAACTGGACTTGTGTAATTATCTGAAGGAAAAAATGACGAAGAATTAAAAAACTATTAAATCAAATTCTTAAAATTATTAATTAATAGTTAATTAAAAAAGTTTTCAATTGATTTGCGTTGCAAAAAATTTTTTTATCAGTCAACAATATTTCCTAATTGTGAAACATCTATTTATGCTATATGCGATGATAACGCCGCTATCGTAATTCGCAGTATTTACTTTTGTCGAATGCTTTTGTGATAATTAACGCAGACAGTTAATTTAAGTTTTATTGCCACTCGTTCTCAAATCAGTCACGATTAGCTAGGTAGCCACGAGCGAGCAGTTTATTTGCTGGAAAATGCAATTATAATCACAACTCTTTTGTTTTTCACCGGCATATTTTAGTGCGCGCTTTAGACAAACAACACTGCGCTGACCTTGAGGGCATTTTTTTTTTAATCACTTAACGATAAATAAGCTCAACTAACTATGATCAATCTGCTGCTGCATCGTCGACGTTTCATCAATATTCCACATCATATTTGCGTCCAATAGATCCATTGCTTTTAAAACAATGCTAATAATGTTCAGCCACAATCAACTTAAAATGCGCGACTTGAATGAATAATCATTTAACGAACTAATTTTTTTTGCTATAAAAATTATTTTTGCTGATCGCTTGTGAGACACGTCTTATCGCTTCAAATGGCAACAATTGAATGCTAGAGTAAACAATTAATTATGTGTGAGTAGCAGCTAAACTTACAATCTTGCAATATAAATAATATATAGGTATATGTACAAGCGATCTGTTTACGAATATTATTCTTGGTATTTTTATTCCAGAGCCGAATGCTTTAACTTGTTAGAATTTCTTCGTTGCTCTTAATATCGTTACGAATCTATAACGTTTACACTGAAAAGCGTTTTCTAGCATACTAAACCTAAACAATATTTAGCGGCCAGTGATTCCCCAGTACAGCATGTGGAATTTCCATATATCATATGTTTTATTTACTTATACAGTCACCAGCTAAAATATTCCATACAAAAGCAAACTGTCCAGTGTCACTTGCGGCAGATTGTGTATGCGTGTGTAATTTATTCGTATAACAGGAAAAAGAAGTAAAGAAGTAGCACATGGAACGTGTTTTAAAATTAACTTTTGCTTGTACCGGCAATTCCTTAATAATCATCATCATCTCACATGTTGGAATTCCCAACCATAGCGATGATGATGCAATCAATTTATTTTTGATTTATTTATTTTTTTTGGAATATTACAAGAACGCAGACGTGCTAAAAGATGCGCGTGTGGACAGTTTTGGGATTATTCTCTAACAGGGTATCTTATAGTTAGGATGCGGTATAGATTACATACCACTTTGAACTATAGTTGTGCAAAGAGTATTGGTCGTGAGCTTTAATTTAATAATTATTTTCCTTATCATTTTGGCACAAGCTGATAAACCAGGGGGAACCACCGCGATGTTTATAACAAAATTTCGCTGATTGATGAAGCTGACGTAAATAAAAACTTGGGACTGAAAAATAAATTCTTAAGTTGTTGGAATAAGAACAAGAAAAACTTTTTTTTTTATAATAAATTGTCTATCACAGTACACAAATTTTTCTTTCGCAACAACAAATTTTGTTTTTACTGTTTTTAAATTTTATTTGTTTTTTGTTTTTTTTTTTTTTTTTTTTTTTTTTTTTAGAAAAAATCAAAATTTTAATTTCTCGTCCATTGGAATTTTCTTTAGTCGATCAACATAATCTTCCTTTTTTTACGTCCATGATGCTGTTGATGCTCTTAAACTAACTTCATCTTTACAATTTCATTTCATCGATCGCCGCGCGCTCGTTCTTTTTTCTTTTTTTTTGCATTATTTACATTAAATTTAGCTAAATTAAAATCTAAAATTATGTTCCACCCGCTACTTATTAGATGTGTGTTACACAACGAACAAAAACAATAAAAATTAATAAAAAAAAGAACAATTGACTTCTGGGTGGCGACTTGAGTTTGAAATTATTGATGAACATTTATTTGTAATAAAAGGTAGTGTTGGGGGGGGGAGGTTGTTGGAGAAATGGTGAAGATAAGTTTTGTGTGAGACTGATTATGGGATTTGTTTCAATATGAATTAAATTAATCACTAATCTGCTATCAGCATTTTAATCTAACTTAACATTTCTTTGTATTGCAAAGCAATTTGCACAGAACATTTTAATTTTTTTTTTCTCTGCTCTCGATTCAGGACGTTTGTTCTTTCAAATCGCCCCCATCTCAGACGGTTCCGTCCACATAACGAAGAAAAATAATATTAATAATAATTGATCAAATTTTGGTTCCATCGAAATCAAAAGAAGATTAAATGATGCGTGGATTACGAAGGATAACGACAACATAAGAGGAAACGCATAAAATGTTTTGTGAGGGAGCGATGAGAAACAACATAACAACGCAAAATAACGTTTGAGCCATCGGCGGCCATCACTTAAGGTAAGCCTTATACAGCATTGAACTTCGACAACTGTCCTTCTCTTGTTCCATGTAGAATATCATGTCACGCATATTAACGCGCTTTATGCGTGGTCGTGGAACGGTGGTTGTTTTTGTACCGGGCGTCGAGCCGAGCGATCCAGTGTTGCCAGTTGCTGACTGTAAAGGATAATTTTAGTAAATAACAATTCAAATGGAATACTGATTATATATCGCACCACTGATGTTCCTGTTACATCAGAATCTAGTTTGGGCTTTTTCCGTGGTCCAATAGCTTGAAGGGCAGTGTTGTTTGCTTCTCGATGTCGTAGTTCTTCCATCTCAGCGCGTTGCATTTCTTTGGCCTGAAATAATATCAAATTAATTTATCAAGATGTATCGCAAATTCAATGTGTTTGTGTAGCTCACTTTTGCCTTTAGTTTCGCTTGCTCTGGATCTTCCGTTTTTGATCGCGACTTGGCAGCTCTTAATAGAATCTCACGCTCAACCTCTTCATGTCGTTTCTGTTCGGCTTTATCGAGTTCTTCGAGAAATTTAATTTGACCTCGAACATCTGTCGTCATTTCATAACGTGGATCAATCTGCGAAAATGTTGAAATATAATCAATAATAACAAAATTAACAAACTTTTAAATTATTTACCTTTAAGATGTCTATCCGATGTTCAGCTATCACCGCTAATTTCTCGATAATATTCTTCAGTCGCTCTTGTGCTGCATGTGATATCAGCACAGCAATGTCTGTTGACGGATCATCGAGACCATGACGTGCCATTTGCTGTCGAATACGTTGCTGGAGAATCGGTAAATTGAGCAGTACTTCATCCTTGCACGATCGAATCTGGGTGCCAACGAACTCTGTTGAGCCTAAAATTCGTTGACTTTCTTCAGCCAAATTAACGCCGCCCATCGCAGCAACATCATTGATATCATCATCGCCAAACGTTGACGATGAAGGATAGAATGAGGACATGGCATTTGAACCGCTCCCACTAGCGTTTGCTGATGCGGCTGACACTTGCTGTACTACAGATGCCAACAATGTCTTCTTCTCTTTTGCCTTCATTGAACCCTGAGATTTTTTAGGAGTTGTATGATGAGAATCATTATGGGATGATGGTGCATTATGGGAATTGTTTTGTTGTTGGATTTTAGGGGTCGTAATTTTATTGGGACTAGCATTCGATTTATGAATAACGGGCGATGGCGATGATGTCGGCACCACCCCGATGGACACTTGATTCTTGTTGTTACTTTTCGTGTTGTTATTATTGTTGTTGTTATTATTGATATTCAAATTATTATTAGTTACAATTTGTTTCAATTGCGCACCGCCGGCGGGAGACGTCCCCGTTTTCGTTTGTACCGAATTAAAAACTTGCACAGACTTCTGTTGGGCACGAACCGGTTGCGTGCCCATATGAATTTGATGTTGTTGCTGCTGTTGTTGGGGACGTATCTGGACGGTTGTCGTTGTGCCGGAATTTGTCGTTTGTGGGCGCGATAATGGTACCGCTTGTGAGCGAATCTGCGAAAGGTATACGGTAACAGGTCGAGAGAAAATTTTGGCAACAACTTTCATCAATTTTCTGAGATTTCTCAAATTTCTACTCAATATATAAATAAATTTTCTTTCATATGCAAAAATTATAGTTCTGAATTTAGAGGCTGGAGACGCCAACAAATAGATAAAAAAAGAAGCTTTCTTCTCTTGAATGTTGCAATTTCTTCTGCATCGCGACCGCGACGATCACCGGACGCGCGCAATTTTCATATTAGTAATAAAAAAACCACAACATTCAATAAAAAAAAACACGCAGTTATTGGCCTGACATGAATTAGAAGTTAGTCGAAGCGCACACGCTTATTTGCATATAAATAGTATCAAGCTCCAGCCCTTGTCAGTAAGGAACACACTACTGAATTAAAGAAAATCATCTTGTCAGTCAAAAGCATTTATTAAAGAAAAAGTAATATTATAAACAAAATTGATCTACGGGCAGCTCTTATAAGACATTCCTTCAAAAATAACAAAGTTTCGAACATCCAGATATCAAATAAGAACAACAACAAAAATGTTTTCAACATCAAAAAAAAAAAAATTTGTACCAACAGAAGAAAAAAAAAGAGAAACAATTTCCGTGCATGCAGTCAATAAGTTTTTTGATCATCAATGACAACCTTTATCCGCTCATTAGGGGTGAAGAAAAAGAACACATGAAGCGCATGTGTTCATGAAGGGATGTTAAACGTCAAGAATAAAGCACAAAATATAATCTACTGCGAGTTTAAGGGTCCATCGAATGATGAATTAAAATAACCAGAGGTTTGAAGGAGGCAAAAAAAAGGCAACAAAGAAAAGAGATGCAATGGATTGTGGAATTAATATTCACCTGCGTTGAGATGATCGTTGCTCCACTAACAGGATGTAGTGCTGGCACTTGATTATTAGTCTGTACAATTGTTGTTTGCCCGCGTATTGTTGTTAGTGGTCGCATAGTCGGTGCTGCAGTACGAATCATTTGCGGTGCTGTTGGTCGAATTGTTGTCTGCCCGATTCGTGGCGCCGTACCGGGTTGCACCATTCGTATTTGAGTTTGTCCTATACTGCCGGTTGATACAATCGTTTGACCGAGAGGTCTAATTTGAGCCTAAAAATTAAGAGTTCACGCAGAATATGAAATCGATGATTTTAAAGAAAAAGAAACTCGAAATCATACTGGAATTTGTGTTGTTGTAATTGTTGCTCCAGAAAAGGCCACACTCGGACTTGGCGGATTAATACCCTCAATGACAGTTTCTTTCGTCACAAGTGACTGTCTCAGCAGTGGAAGGCTCTTCTACAAATGGTTGTTAACATTTTAGTATACGATCTTTCTTATGATTATGCCACTTACTTTTAAAAATCCTATTAGACATGGCTGCGGTGCAGCATTGAGTAGGTTTTCGAGTTTCTTGCAGAAATCTTCTGGTCCAACATTGGCGTCCACCAGCTCTTGAATTAATGTTCGCACATTCATTTCGACTTGTGGTGGTTCGCGCTTCGACAGCTCAATCAAATTCGTCAGGAATCGTCGACATTTATCTTTGGCATTGTCGTTACGTTGCGCTGGCGACTGACCAATTGTAACATTCCCCGTAGTTGGTATCACTGTGGCATTACCACCCGATGCCACTGACGATTGTTGTGCTGATTGTACTGTCGTTAGAGCGGGCACTTGTGTTGCCGACACAATTGGCGTCGATTGCGTTGTGAGAATTTGATGTTGATTCGGCGTTGACGATGCCGATGTGTTCACGAGAATCGTATTGCTTGGCGCAATGGACTGTCGAGTGAAGAGATGGTGTTGATTGTTAGTTAACTGAGAGGCAGGATTAGAAAAGGACATACACACACACAAGAAAAGTGCATGCGAAAAATGAAAGCATTTTGATATAAACAGTTATTTTTTACTTCATATTTTGATTGATAAGAAATTATACGTAACAGGAGAAACAAAAAAATAAAAAATTCCGAAAACTCAAAAAAAAAAAACAAGAGAAAGAAATATTTTTTTTTTCTTGCGCAAAAGTAAACGAAATAAAACTTTCACTTGAAAATATGCGAAAAAAAATGTTTTAATTAATGATAACGGTACAAATTAGATAAGAAATGTCCACTGGACGGACAATTTGAAAAAATGGAATTTACATTTTGCTTGTTCTGTTTCACCTGTTGCGTGATTATAGTGCTGGTCTTTCTGAGTGCTAGTGCTGGACCAGTAAACCTACTTACAGCTGGTACAGTTTGTAATCGAATCGTACTACCCGCCGATGGTGTTAAGCCGGGTGCGCTCACTTGCTGATTGCCGCTCGGTTGTGCGGCACTTATGCGCAGCAATTGATACGAGCCGTTATCCTGTTTCAGGAGAATTGTATTGCCCATGTTTTGCGGTAGATTTTGTAGAGTAATCTAAAATTTCAATCATCAATAATTAATTAACTGCAAATGATTCTAAACATATGACACTCACTGTATTATTTTGTGGCCTAACTACTTGTTGATTAATTACATTAACAACACGCTGTTGTCCAACGGTTGTTTTCTGGCCTGCTTGATTGCCGCCAACTTGGGGTCGTATGTTGACCAATAAATTGCTTGGAAGGGCGACGATGTTTGGTGTTGATGCCTTGAAAGAATATAAATTGTTAACCTTTGTTTTTAAAACAAATGTATCGTAGAAAAAAAAACTATAAGATGACAATGATTTGGCGCCAATATTTCACAAATGTGCAAAATAAGATCATTGCCATCAACATTCACTTTGCTCACCTGATTATTAATTGATTTTGACATGGTAACGATGCCCGGTGTTGATGATGTTATGATGGTGCCGGGCGTAGATGTATTTGCATTTTTAAATATCAATGTCGGCGCCTGTTGTCCACCGGGCTGTCCAGTGATTTTAATATTGGTGCCCTGCATCATAGCAGTGGGCTGCTGCTGTTGTTGGTGTTGTCCGGATGCCGTCATTTGTGATAATGTTATAGTTCCATTCTGAACAACAGCTGGTCCTTGTGATGCGTTCGTGAATGTAACACGATTGTTGTTCATACTAAGAACAGTTGTCGCTGATGATTGTGAACCAATTGGATAGACTAATTTCACTGGTTCATTCTTTGGCATATTTAATTTACCCTCCAATGGATTTCCACCAGTGCCGATAATGCGCTGTTGTATCGTCTGCTGTTGCTGATGATGTTGTTGACCGTTATTCTGAATGAAGTTTGTAAAAATTTGCTGATGACTGATGGCGGCCTGCTGATGATGCTGGTTGTTGTTTACAACCGATTGGACATTATTATTTGACTCAATTTGATTTGTTTTGATGAAATTTGCGCTATTTGATGGAAATGGGGACACTACGAGAAGACCGAGAGACGGTTTATATTTTTATATATTTTCTTTTTTTCTGTTGCATTTAAATGTACATGTGTATATTATTATAAAAAAAAAGTTTTCTGATATTGCACCCGCCAATTTACAGAAAAAGAATTTTATAGGTATGAATTCGCAATACGTGTGTGTAAGTGAGAGCGTTTGCCTTCAACAAAAATTTTTGCACACAAATTATTACACACAAAATTCTTGATTTTATTTTTCGAGACGCATCTTAGGAATTTATGCCAAAAAAAACCACACAGACAGTACAAGAAAAGAAAAGCTCCTGGAACGTAACCACCATACAGACGTGACACACCTGATTATGAGCTCTGATGTTGATGAGATTTTAAGGGTTAGTTAGGTTAGTGATGAAATTGGTGAATCCCACAAATTGCGTAAAGAAGAAAAAAGTGTTTCTTCAAAGTTGAGAATTTCTTTTTAACAAACACAAAAAAAAAAAACTTCAATTTTCTTCAATGAAATTTTGCTCTTTCGCACCATAATTTAGTGAATCAACACTTGATGATGTTGTCAAGTCATCACGTATACCATTCACATCACTATTTTTATTACGATAATATTGCACCATGCCCGAATTCTGGCGTTCTAATGTTTTTTCTAAGGAACCAACAAGTTGATTTACAGCCGTTTCATCGTCAACATTTTTTATTGCCTCGTCCAATGAAAAGGCAGACATTTTCCTCACTCGAAGTGCAGTCACAGACTAAAACGACGCATGAACGGACCAAAGGAATTATAGCAAAAATATCGCTTTAGCTTCTACACCATTCGAACGTTGTGCGCCGTCTATATGTGTTGCCATTTTCAATTTTCATGAACATAAAAAATCATTTAGAGAACTTTATCGAAGAAGCTTATAAAATGATTGTTTATCAGTTTTGCTGCGGGTCAGATCTGCTGAGACCCTTCTTAATAAACATTATTATAATGATGCCATAAAATGATGAGTCAGTAATATTTTAAATATTATAGTTTATAGGGAGAACCGGCATTGGAATCATTGATTTTATAAGATGAACAGTTATGTAGATAAACTATGAACTGTAAAATTCAATGGAAAAAGTCTCTTTATGATAAGGCAACAGAGAGAAAAGTGATAAGAGGGTTCGATAGCAGTACATTTTGA
The DNA here is from genome assembly GCA_018397935.1 of Propsilocerus akamusi. Lineage (NCBI taxonomy): Eukaryota > Metazoa > Arthropoda > Insecta > Diptera > Chironomidae > Propsilocerus > Propsilocerus akamusi. Next base: position 24,536,217 of record CM031468.1, on the reverse strand, counting down.
ACGAAGGGAATTCAGTGTGCTTACTAAATCGAACCAAAATTGACAGACATACTGAACACATACATTGCAAAGTAGAAAATGTTTGATACTTTTTTCACACAACTTCTTCATTCATTTCCACAATGTCAAGACGGGCGGACGTAAGATGATAAAGGTCCGAATGGAAACTGAACGGACGCAGATCCATAAACGATGAATGAAAATAGCGCAAATTTATCGGTTCCAGACATCAGATGGGCTTCTATTGGATCAGTAACGTTACCTTGTTCCGTTTATCTGGCAACTTTATAGCAAACTTTCGAGTTTTCTTCTTCAATTACAGCAATTTAAATCGATAATTTAATTGAAATTGGCACAGTCGCCTCACTTTTTGATTTGTTTTGATCTAATGCACATTAAGCAATTCACTTATGTTATCAAGCATTCAAGGAGCGTTAACAGACTTATGAAAATGTATGAAAAGCACTCAAAAAAACATCAATCCGAAGTTTTATGAATTTTGTTCTTCAATTACTCGCTCTCAATCCTTATCTTGGCACTTTCATTTACGTTGTTTGCATCAATTGTGTGCTTAGTTAGCGATTTAACGCACATTCGACCGCTAAGATGCTTTATTATTCGTTTTAATTTTATTTTATGTTGAAGCTCGCGACACAGGCTTTGCCTATATTCAATACAGTTGAACTTCTTTAAATGACGTAAATGCCTAACATATTTTTAGCATCATTTTCAATCTTGTAGAACGCAATGCTCCGTTTCGTGCACTGTCTGTCTTGCTTACAATTATTATTGTTTCTGGTGCTGAAGTTGGGACATTGTGGCATACTAAAGAAGCCAAATTCACAAAACAGGGAAATGCATATCGATCCGTCGTTGTAAATGGTCAAAGGAATATATTGTATGCTCAGAACTTGATATCTATATATTATATTTTAATTATACTATATATTACAAAATATACATAGGTAGATACTTATGCTTTTATTTGTGTCTCATTAATCTAATGTGATTTATGTGAGGGGTTTTTAGCGGACCCGATTTTACAGTAAAACTTCTCAAAAATAGTTCTTTTTGGGCACATGTTTCTCGCGAAAGAAGTTAATTTCCATTTGTTTCGTGAATTCTGTGCAAAAGGCGTAAATTCAAACTCGTAATCATCGCGAGTTGGAAGAATATACCGCTTTACATTATTTAATATTCAATTGCGAGAGGAACAATACCGATTCCTCGCGAATATAGTGAATTAAGTTTTCCTTACTCCAAGAGAACAACAAAATCCGAGGATGAGCCTGTACAATTTCAAAAAAATCATGGTGGTGCCGCCAGCAAAGGTAAGTTTCAACAGATTCGGTTCAGCTCATTTAATAATGAATTCAAATACTTTTCTAGGCGTTTATTGACATTATGTTGTCAAAGACCCAGCGCAAGACACCAACTGTTGTTCACAAGCATTATAAGATCTCCAGAATTCGTGCCTTCTACCTGCGAAAAGTCAAGTATACACAACAGAATTTCCACGACCGTTTATCCCAAATCATTCAGGATTTCCCAAAGCTTGACGATGTTCATCCGTTCTATGCTGATTTGATGAATGTTCTGTACGACAAAGATCATTACAAATTGGCTCTCGGTCAACTTAATATGGCCAGACATTTGGTTGATAAGTGAGTTATTTTGATCTCTAAAGCTTTCGTCAGCTAATCATTATAAAATTTCAGTGTTGCAAAAGAATACGTTCGCTTACTGAAGTACGGCGATTCATTGTACCGTTGCAAACAATTGAAAAAAGCTGCGCTGGGTCGTATGGCTACAATTGTTAAGCGCCAGGCATCAAATTTGACATATCTCGAGCAAGTCCGTCAGCATCTGTCACGTTTACCATCAATTGATCCATATACAAGAACTCTCCTCATCACAGGATTCCCAAATGTGGGCAAATCCAGCTTCATTAATAAAATCACCAGAGCTGATGTCGATGTTCAACCGTATGCGTTCACAACGAAAAGTCTATTTGTCGGTCACACGGATTACAAATATTTGCGTTGGCAAGTCATTGATACACCTGGAATTTTGGATCATCCATTGGAAGATCGTAATGTCATCGAAATGCAAGCTATCACAGCATTGGCCCATTTACGTGCATGCGTTATGTACTTCATGGACATTTCGGAACAATGTGGAAACACCTTGGAAGAACAAGTTCATTTGTATGAATCCATCAAGCCACTTTTCGCAAACAAACCGCTGATGATTGTTCTCAACAAAGTGGACATTATTCGTTTAGAAGACCTTGATGAGGCTCACAAAGCTATTATGACACCAATTCTAAACGACCCAGCTGTTCCCGTGCTACAGATGTCAACGGTCAGCGAAGAAGGTGTAATGGAAGTAAAGACAGAAGCATGTGAACGTTTGCTAGGCTTCCGTGTTGATCAGAAAATGAAATCGAAGAAGGTTGAAAATATTTTGAATCGTCTGCACGTTGCTATGCCAGAGAAACGCGATGACAAGGAACGACCAGCATTTATTCCTGAGAATGTTTTGCAGAAACGTGAAGTTGATAACGTGATTCGTGAGAAGCGTAAGCTTGAAAAGGACATTGAAAATGAGATGGGTGACGATTATACGCTGGATTTGAAGAAGAATTATGTTACAATACCAGAAGAAGAACGCTTCGACATTATCCCAGAATTCCTCGAAGGTCACAATATTGCTGATTACATCGATCCAGACATATTTGAGAAATTAGAAGAATTGGAGCGTGATGAAGGTTTGCGATTAGAGAATGGATTCTATGAAGCACCAGCTTTGAATATCGATGAAACGTTACAAGAAATTCGTGACATGGCTCGCCAGATACGACACAAACGCTTTGTTCTGCGTGATAATAAACGTTTAGCACCAAGAGCTGATAAACCGAAGATTCCACGCCACAAGACTCCTCACACACGCGATCGTAAGGTTGAGAAACTCACAAGTACAATGGAGGAGCTTGGTGTGGACATGAGCGGTGCTGAGAAAGCTAATTTCAATAAGAATAAGATTGCTATGCGCAAAAGTGTTGGTCCAGCAGTTGGTGGCCCACAGGAAAAGAAAAAAGATCGGGAATCATCAGCTATTGTAAAGGCAACTGGTCAGCTAATGAAACGCAGAGCACCAAAACACGAGCTTGGATTAACGACTGTTGTTGTAAGTTTTAGATTCTATAATTACAAAAAATAATAGTAATAATTGATTTATTTTCTTTCAGATGAAGAAGAAGGGTCTGGTGATGGCCAAACACGACATTGCCAAGAAATTAATAAGGGGCGGCTTGAAGGGCGAAGCAGATCGTTTCATTGGCGACATGATGCCGAAACATTTATTCGCTGGGAAGCGCGGTTCCGGCAAAACGGATCGACGTTAATAAATCAGAAAATGTTTATTTTTATGAAATTATGCAGAATAAAAAAAAAATCGAAAATCACAAATTTTGGAGTAAATCAAATTGATGAAAGTTTTTTGCTACGATGACAATTAGGAGGTTCCAAGGTAGAAATTTTAGAGGATCAATAGAATCTTGTAATTTGAGATGATCTCTAACTTGAATGCATGATCGTGCCATGAAACGCAAATGATTGTGTAATTCTGGATCGAGGGGCATTCTGAGACATGCCAGCGCGCTGTAAATCCACTTCGTGAGCCAAATTGATTCAGTGGTAGAGGCTTGCTGTAGATATTCCGGCTGTTCCACCTGCTCACTTAGATGTGTCGCAAGATGATCGATAAGTTCTTCGAGCTGATATTGTCCCAACTTCATTATAACAGATAGCAGCGGTTCATGGTGCTGGCAATACTTAATGCAGGACTGTTCATTTTCTGTCAAAATATACATTTCACCAGCAAGACGTCTGTCTATTTTAGGATCGTTTCGCAATTCAGCTATTTTCTGCTGGAGTAATGAGAATTTATCTTGTTGCATCTGTTGCCATTCTGATGTGGGATAATTTGGATGATATTTCTCACATTTGCCCTAAAAGATTGTAATGTTATTTATCACAATTTTTGTTACTGGATTGTGTGTAGTACCTTAGGTTGCGTATCATTCTTGATGGATGTAGGAGCCGTTTGATACTTCTGTGGAATCGGATGAACAACAACTTTAGGAATTTGTTTACGCTCAATTCGCACTTGTTTAAGATAATTTTCAGCTGTTTCTGGTAATTTAGTGAAGTCATAACTTTCCTCGTCGTCTGATGACCCATCATTAAGCGGCAGACATTGGCGCTGAGACATAATGTGCAAAACGATTTATAAGCTTGTTTTTTTTTATATCAGATCCAAGGTAAATAAAGTAACGGAATGGTTTCTGTCAGTGAGGCATTTATTATTATTTAAAAGTTTGTTCGACGAGTTTGTTTCATTTATTGTCTATGCATACAGAAAGTGTATGGATCATTTTGGTATACGTGATATAGAAAAATATAATTGTTCTGAACTCAATAAAGGCACACGCATTATATGGCTGCTCCATTACACCAAGACTAAAAAGTTTAATCACTGATGATCAACAAAAGTTGGGTCACAAAATTTTCGTCTTTATCTTCTAGTTCTGGCGCTTGAGCATTGTAAATATTCTGGAAGTGAGCATAATCGAGCTTGATGTCCGGCTATGTAGAAACAAAATTTATAATTTGACTAAATACAAATTAAGTATAACAAAATTAAAGCTTACAATTAAATCCTGTAGACCAACAGATGTGAAGCATCCAATCAATGATTCACACTGGCTGCCGTAAAGACGTGAAACGCGAAAAGCACGAACATTAACGAACATTGGATTTACAAAAGTAGCTGGAACATTTCCTTGTTGCACATCGACCAGCATCTTAATCATTGCGATTGCTTCAAAAAATTCAAGCGAATTGTTCTACTTAGAAGACGAGAGATCTTAAAACTTTAATTATGAAGAATAAATTTGAAATTACCTTCAGCAGATGAACAAGAACAATCACATGAAACATGTAATCTATCGGAATCCTCTTCAATATTTTTTCGTCGACTACACCGTCAATGAGGAAAGTAAGAATTTGGAACTTTTTAGAAATGGACAATTCTCCGGTTGAAAGCTGCTTTAGTGAAGGAATCTCAAAATTTGGATAAAGTGGTTCAATTTCAATTTTCTCCCATAAATGTTCATCAATTCTGGACAGAAAAGGACGTGATTTCGGTCCATCAATATGCTTCAACAGCAATCCCATCGTTCGTCGAATCCACGGTAGAGTCAGATCTTTAAGAGATTTCATGTCATTCGCACTGACATCTAGGTAGTTATTAAAAACGTCTAGGGGACGGTTATATAAAATCCTTTCGGATATTGACATTGGCTGATTACGAATTACATTCATAACATCCTTGTCCAAGCTCGATTCTGTCTCATCCAGCAACGTAAAAGTTTTTAGTGATTTTAAAGAAAGCTCGAATTCATCAACTACTTCCAAATCAATTTTCCCAAAGATGATTTCAGTGATATTTTGGAAAGTGGCACGATTTATCGGGAACTCAATCGTTTTTATGAATTCGAAAATTCTTTCAAATATCTCTGATTTTTTATGCGTTGGAGGAGAGTTGTTGAAGAACGACTCTACAACATCTTTCTTTTCTAACGACAGTTTATTTGTGCCTCTCAGCATTGCAAATAGCCGAAACTGCTCATAGGTGAGGCTGAGACGATCCATAATTACTTTCTTGTCGAATTCTTGAAAGCTCATATTGTTTTTTCCAGAATGTGTTGCTCTCCAGAACTTCCAATTACCTTCATAAAGTAGGTAATATGTGTCGAGTCCGATGATCGCAAATGCATTTTCTTTGTTGGCGAGTTCTACATGTCCAATTGCTTGATTTCCAATTAGATACTCATTGCCTCGAAATTCTCCAAACTTTTGTGCAGACTGATACAGAGTAACAGCTGAAGAAATGTATGGATAAAAATATTTGTATGAGCTGTTTAATTTATCGTACAATTGACAAGTGTTCATCGTTTCCAGCAAGTTAATAAACTTAAGTCCCTGACAGTATTCCAAGTTTCGACGATCGATAAACTTCTCCTCAAAAAAAATAAGTGGCTTCTTAAACAGGAACAGCAGTCGAGCTCCGGCATCCTTTAATTGACCCAAGAAATTTTCAAATTCCTTCTTAGCCAACGAAGGGCGACCGCCGAAAATTAACGCAAGAGTATTTTCTTCGAAGTATCCGCTGAATGTCCATAAATTTATAAGGATTGTTGGACTCTTGCCAGTTAAGCTATAATATAATGAAATTACAAAAATTTCGCAAAAATTGAAATTTACTTACTTTTTTTCGTCGCGAATGTCGTTTAGCATATCTTCCACTGCTAAATCCTTGATTGCTTCTGGTATTTTGCAGCGCACGTACGTGAATAGTCCTTCTATGCCCATTTTTCTAATAAAAAAAGGATTCTGCCGGATGAAACGCTGCTTATAAATCAAAGGCAGCAGGCGGTTCTCATAATTGACTCACCCAAGATTGTTTATTTTAGGTTATTTATTTTTTGTTGCTTTTTTTTTGAGTGTATTGGCAAGGGTTGTTTAGTTTATACCTCTAAATATACTGCCTTGGACCCACCATGCGAGGAAACTTCAAAAATGTTGTAACCACTGTTTTCCCGGTTTATATTATATATATGTGTTGTCCGCTGTCTTAATAATGTTTGTCCTTTTAAGCGAATCACCTTCAAATATTAATTGCATAAACAAATGTTTGAATTTCGTAATTACAGAAAAAAAAATTTATTTCATTTGATAGTTGTTGCTGGCCAAATTAAGCTCAACTAACGTAAACATGTGGAAAATTATAGAAGTACAAAAAATGTCGCTTAGCGTTTCAAACATATGAATTTCACTATATGGTTTCAAATAAGGTTCATTTTTTGCCAGAAAGATTCACTGGGTGATTCCTCTTGGTCGCTGACCTCCATAATTTCTTCAAAAATATCTTTACAAATATATCCATTAAGCTTTCTGAAGCGTTCCATGTCACCTGACTCTTCAATTTTCTCCAATATTTGCATAAGTACTTGCTGTTCCTGTTCGGGCAAGCTATCATAATTTTCCAGGAGAACCTTCAATTCCTCATCAGAGATGTCTTCTACGGGATTATAATCGTCATCGTTTATCATTTCATCGTTTGAAAATTCACTTTTAAGTTTATTTTCGTCGATTTCGAGCTTTTGGGAATCGGAATCACCACAATTATTATGTGTCGCTGGAGAAGTTGATTGTGGTAAAACTATGGCATTCCTTATAACATTTTTAAGTTGCGAAATATTATCATTATTATACTGTTGTTTCAAAGTGTCTTCAATGAACTTTAGAACATATTCTGGAGTAAGCACGAGCACGTCACTTCTTTGTATGTCGTTATGCAATGGTGTTGTCACAAGAGTCTGTGGGAGAGGTGTATTTTGCCTGTTATCTTGATTATCGCTAGTCTGTTTATCATCAAGACCAAAATTCTGTATTAGCATTGCTCGTAGCTGTGAAAATTGGTTGAGTGCTACCAGTTTATCTGTTTTCAGTGAAAAAATTGATGCAATTTTCATTTTTGCTTCCAATTTGTAATCATTGTCTGCGTTCTTCTTAAAGTCTGCTGAATTGATTTTAGGAATTTCATCAGTATGCAGTATTAGTTTTTCAGTATCAGTTTCATCTGGTTCAATTTTAATTCGGATATTATTATCATTATCAACGTCATTAGGCTTAGTAAGTGTTTTGTTTAGACTATGTGATTCCGATTGCGTTGTTGATGAATACGCCGAACTAGCTTCCAAAGTCTCATTAGACAGTAACTTCTGTCGCTTTGGTTTGGGTGGTTTATTGGGAGAAGCCTTCAATGATTTTTCATGATCAGACGATTTTGTAGCTTCTTGAGAATTGGAAGATGACCTTTTGTCTGATGTTTGATCAGTTGTTTTATTCAAGCTGCAGCGATAAATCAGAACTGCCAAATGATGACGAATAAGTTTAATGGCAGCGACATTTTCCGTTTTAAAATTCTTGCTTAGCAGTTTTTGCATGAGCTGTGTTCTTGTAAGTTTAAGAAAATCACACTGCTCCTGAGAAATCTTAAACTCATCTTTATTAACCTTTTCGTATTCCAGAGCTTCGACCATAAGCGTAGACACCTCATCACGGTACATGGTACTGATTTCGTCAATTGATAACATGTCGCAGCAAATTGAAATGATGTTAATTTTTTTCGTTGGTTTTCTTAATGGTGATTTACAGTGATCCATATGCCTTTTTAAAGAACAAATATATTGTTTTATTTTCTTAAAAGGACTTGAATGTTTCAACCTTTCTTTAGTTGGAAGACGTCGATGATGCGGTGAAGCAGTTCTGGAATCTGAGTAATGAACTTTGCGAAGTGGTGACGTTAGCTTATGCTTGATTGTTGGTGTTGTCTCATGCGATTGCATTTCTGGTTCAGTTTTACCTGGAAAATGCTTGTTCCAAAGAATGTTTCGAGATTCACATGATTCGAGGAATTTCAAATATTGTAAACGAGTTAGAAAGTACTTTTTCCATTCATCCCGAAAATCATGCGTTTTGACATCAATGCCCTGCTCTTGCAATTCCGAAAAGCGTACTTCCCAGAATTGCAACCATGTGGGCCGATACTGTGGGTGGTCCTCAAGATTTTGCTCGTAATCTTTATAGCGCTTTTCAATAAAAGCATTCATTTCAATAAATTCTTTTTTATAGGCTTTCCAAACATAACTTTTTATCGGAGATCTTAGTCGTGTTTTAGCTGGATCTTTTTTTATCAGCACGTTTGTCATAATGTTCTTTGTGTTTTTTTGGTTATATTCGCGTTTGACAACTTTGTTAATCGAGGGTGTGGACCAAAATTTGTTGTGCTTATCGCTGGATCTAGAATGAGATCTGCAAGAGCTTTCTTTAACAAAGCAGGTCATGTACCTTTGAGAAATAAAGCGAACCTGGATTTTCTATCTTTTTTATAAGACTTTATCGACGTTTGTACCGATTTCCTTATAGCTCTAAGTTTCTCCAGCACATTTTCTTCCTCCATTACTTACTTTGTGTGCTTTTCCAGCAGCTTTTTTCGGTTCAACTTTAGAAAATTTTCGGTTTCAGGTAAAGTGCTCTTTATTCTTTATTCCTTACATTTTTAATGTCTTCCACCGAATATTAACAACTAACTACATAGTCAGACACGCTTAAAAGTAAACATTTAGTAAAATTTAGCTTTGTGTTTTTCTGTTTTAAGTTATACTTCTTCAGTGAGTGAACTCACTATTTAGTAATTTTACAAAGGCAAGCCAACGGATCCTCTGAAACTTAAGGTTAGTGCAATACAATAGGATATAATGCAATACTAAGTACATCTCTAAATCAAATCGCTGCCAGAGCAAGTTTACTTGAAGCATATCCCGATCCCTTGTATTTTTTATTTTTCACACATAACCACCAAGCTCTCGCCCCCCCAGAGATTTGTTCCCAGCAGTTGTACAACATATTCTTCCGTTTTGTCGTCAATTATTGTTTCGGCGGACATAAAAGCGGATTGCAATCTTTAATTGCGACTGAAAATTCGGGAAAATTTTTCAAATGTGATGAAAATAATAATTGGTCACAAAATTGCTTCTGTTGCCAGCGTTGGAAAGCGATTTAATACCGCTGCGTGATCGCGCACCAATCGAACGACAAGTCGAGTCCAAAGTTGAAGGTTATTTTGGTGTTTCATATCAGCAATTAGCAATTAAATTGCAGCACGTAAAAGTGAAATGCAAAATGTGAAACTGGCTTTTTCGCTCTTCCCTTCAGTAAAATTTCCTTTTCAAACACATTTCAACAACACAGCTGATTAAAAATAAGAGTAATGTATTGTAAATAAAAATAGAAAATAACTAAATTTATTTTTCTAAAAATGTTGTGCTAAGATACAGATCTACAATAATGACGTCAGATAATTCCTCAAGTTTTTTAACCACTTCACCCATGTCAGAAAAAAATAATATTCTAACTTACAAACTCTGAGATCTACCTCATGCCTTTAATCGAATACCACCATTAAAACTCAAAAATATTTTTACGCCACGCCGTCACTGCTTTACATAAAATAAACTAAAACACGCACGTCCTCTCTACATGCTACATATTTCATTTCTGATGCCATTTTTTTCCATTTCGTGGTTTGTTTCTTAACTTGAAGTCAAAGATTTTTGGTTTCGACTTTTGACTTCTTTCTGCTTCACAAAACCGAGCAAGAAGTTTTTTCTTTCTTAAATATCTTTTATGGTTTTTGATGCATGATCCTTTTCCAATGAAATTGCTTATGTTGCATCATGTTATGTTTTCTTGAGACATAATTACAGTGGGAAAATGTGCATTCTCTGTTTGCGCAATATATGCACGAGAGAGATATGTTTTGTATTCTTAGGTCCACCATTGAGCGGACATGAACGAAATAAACAAAAGAAAATTGTAATAAACAAAAAATAAAACTTTAATGTGGCTTAAATGTTTATTTCTTAAAAGCAATATTCCATTGCACAACGACTGTTGACTTGCTGTAGCGAAAAAAAAAAAGAAACACATCCATGCATGGCACATGGAGTCTAAATTTATTGCCATTGGTTAGAAGAGCCACGATAAGAATTCCAGACACAACATTTCGCTCATTCCCATTCATCAAAGTTTTATTTTTTTTATGAAACATTAAAACGTCCCCTAACATGAATGTTTGCTGCCACAAAATTTCACCATTAAATAAACAGGTATAAATATTAATCATTTAGAAATTGCACTTTTCAATTGCATAGTTTTCGATGTTTATTTTATGGAAAAGTGTGCCAGGCTATTTCCGTAATAATAATGGCGCGATCATTTAAGAGTAAAAAAAAACTCCGACCGTCATTGTTTTGCGGTCATATTTGTAACGAACTGGAAGCACACATGTCATATATGCAATTGAAACAAAATTCTCTCTGACCACCAAGATTGCGCAATTTCTTCCTTCAATGTGTGCTCATTCACAATTGTTCTATTAATCGGCCTTCTTTTCATTCACGTGCGTGCATTAAGAAGACCCATTCGATAATTGCCACCTTGCTCAAATGATGATCTCATAAACCGATTCAGAAAAAAAGAGAATTTCAATCGTCATTTGACTTCAGAATAGCTTCAATTCCTTTTCTTTTTTTAAAGAATTATGATGCGTAGTCATCATCATCGCCGTTGGACGTCTACTTAGATGGAATTCCGGTTGCCCCGTTTCATACTCCTACTGCAAGCCACCAAAAATATCGGAATACAAATTGAATGAACCTTAATTATGGGTTCCCCTGACAGCATGTACCCAATTTCTATTTCCGTTGTGATCTTAGATGTGGATCTTTCAATAAAGCGACTTGGGAAATGACTGAACCGACGGAACTTCACTGTAAAATGTCGATCAGTCGATGCATGTAAATGTATGCTCAAGTAATATTTAACAACAACATACTGCCGTCGGCTAAAGTTATTAATTTACGCGAGCGATGTCCGAGTCGGAGTGCATTAATTTGCAGAGTGTGCTTATAAGTGCTTGTAAGTTGCGCAACAGCCTGTCTCTATTGCAGCAAACACAATTTATTCGTAATTCCAGAAGTTTATATTTCATACTTCATCTGCATTAAGAATCTGTTAAGAAAAAAAAAGTAAATTATTTCCAGCAATTATCATTTTGTTGCTGCTGCCTCCACTTGCTGTGCATATTCATAAACATTCGAGAAAAAAAAGCTGCTGGCGATCTAATTTCATACTTTTTTTTTCGCTGATCTGTATTCTGAGTTAAAAATCTTGAAGAATAGCTCATGAATTGCAATTCATTCTTACTCAGTTGCGTAATTAATTCATTTGAAATCCGCTGTGTCTCCAAAAAATATTACTGCAACTTTGTGCTGCATTTATTAGTAGAATCTGCTGGTTTGAAATTTGCGGCTCGCAGCTCAAATACATCCGCGGGCACAATTGAACGGTTTCTGTTAAGAATTATTGACTCACGATCGCTCAGCAAAAGGCACAACTGCAATTAGCGATAGGGAAAGATTTCTAAGAAAATCGGCCAAGAATTTCAGCGTCCTTGCTACTCGAATGAGCAACATAAAAATCCAACGGAACTTCATGTTTTCATTGGAATTAAAAAAAAAATATTGATATCGCAAGCTGCCTTCTGGGCATTCCAACCTCCAACTCCGATATCACCAGAACCTTTTTTCTTGATATTAAAATAAAATATTCTGAAAATAAAAAGTTTTATAAGAAAAAAAAGAGTCGGCAATTGCCTTATAGACAAAGATCAGAATAAAAAACTACTGGCGCTGAATAATTACAGGCTTCATAAAAAGTGAAGAGCATTCAAAAGAAAGAAAAAAAAAAGTTTTCAAGTCCAGAAGGAAATTTCTTAAAAATTTTAGTTTTTATTCGTAGTTAAATTAAATTTCAACTCTCAACAAGTGAAAAATAAACGAAATTATAGTTTGATAAATATATGAATACAGAAAAAATTTGTCTTCGAATTTCTTAAACGACTTCTTATGTTCACTTTCCGAAAATCACCATCATCAAAGCAGTTTAAAGTGCCCCAAAATTAAAAGAATTAACTGAATTATTGAACCATTTAAGGAACACTTTCTCTCACGACTCCGATTGCGTAACTCCTTCAAGGAGTCAAGCAAATTTAATTTCTGAATAATTCGAAAATATCAATGAAGTTTTGTGGTAGCATGTCGCTGGTTATATTGTCGATGTTTTCCATGAATCAAATTGGGCCTGCGGGTGAGTTTTTGAAAACGTGAGGAATTCTGATGAATTTTTGTTTATTTTTTGATTAATTGCTTTATGAAATAAGAAATAATTGAAAAGATTGGCTCAACATTAGGTGATTTTTTTAAAGTATTCTGCTGTCGGTGGCTGGCTATTCGTGCGAATCATTCTTAATTACATTTTTCTACAAATGTAACCAGGAGATGGATCTTGTCCAGAAATGGATTCAAAATTAACAGCTGCAAGGATTTTTAATGTGATTGTCACTTCCAACCGAGATCATGCGATGGCCAATGTTGCTTTAGAACCATCATTACACAGCCAACAGATCAATTGCAAACATTTTGTTTGTCGTTTATAGTTTTGATGTTCAGCGCCCTATAATTATTTATTGTGAAGAAACACAAAACGTAAAAAAAAAAAATATTAAAAATTATAGTCACTTCAATGAAGGCGCGTAAAAGTATTTTCGTTTAAAAAAAAAAACTAGTTACTTTGCTCGCAAATAACTTTAGATATCTCTTTGGAGCATCATCCATTCTAAGATTATAGTGCTGATGACACAGCAACAGAGATTTCATGAATGAAATCAAATACGTTATTTCTTTAAGCTTATATGATTTCGGACCTACTGGTTTTTATTGCGAAAAAAGAAAAATATAAAATAATATGAATTTTCCATTTTGACTTTGCGAGAGCTTAATTACAGTCTGCATGTCCGAATCAGTGGAAACAAAAATTATGATTGATTTCACTTTTTCTTTTCATTTTTGCAGAAATGTTATCAATAAATCTTACAAGATTCCGCCAACTAATCACTACTGTCGATTTCCACGGAAATCTCAAAAGTAAAGTTTAATTGCGTGAGTTTAACCCTTTTTTTGCATCGCAGGGCTACCATCACCATCATCACATAATCCCCATTCCCAAACGAATATTACATTATTAATGAAAAACAATTGTGGTCTGGAAGTTTTTATTCGGTTGGAAACGCAAAAGGACTTTGTTCATGCAATTCGGGCAAAACTATTTTTCTTTTCAAGGAAAAATAAATATAACGAAAGAGTTTTTCTTTATAAATAATTTACGAAAAGGATACAAAACGAATGTCCTGTTTGAATCTGATTTAATATTTCACTTTGTGTGATTGAATGAACGCGGGCCGAAGGTGAAAAGAAATCTAATGGCGGCGAGAATATCGCCTTATGAACTTTACAAAAATAACCACTTGGCACGCTATTTGACTGGGGTCGTGAAATGAGAAATGGTTTCCGGTTACGAGAAATTTTTGGTTTTTTTTTTTTTTTTGGAGAAATGATTGACTTCATACAACTTTAGACGGGTTATTGGCCATTGTCAAGAAATAGGTAAAATGAAATATGAAGGCTTGTTTCAGGAAGAGTCCAAACATTAGATTTATTAAATCATGGGGAAAAATTCATAACAAGCGCAAAATTCTTATCTGAGCTCCAATGTGTATTATTTTCCAATTCGCAACTGAATGTTCCGATAAAGCCAACATGACGATGATAAATAGCCCAGCAATATATCGAAACAATGTGGCCATAAATCTAAAAATACTGCAAAAGAAAAGTTAAAAAATTACGTTTCATGTTTCGTTTTTTTTATTCTACATTTTATAAAGTTCTTTTGGTATGTTTGCATAGTTTATTGTAAGGTGTTGTGTCTAATTATTGCAAATCATCTTGAATTTACATAATATGTAAGGCTTTAAAATTCTTCAGCTGCATATTTTTCGGATTTTTCGGATTTTTCTTCTGGCTTATATGCATCGATATCAGTTCTGCACGATTTGACGTCTGGATTAGCACTGATAATGTCTTCGTAAGGTATTGGATCGTCAAAGATTATAGCATTTTTAAGACTGTCTCGAATTTTTTCAACTTCTTTCCATACTCGAATCAAATTAAGCCCTGCAAGCTTCTTAAGTTCATCTCTTGTCCACGGCTCATAGTCATGACCTTCTTCTGCTAACTTATCAAATAAGTCAGGATATTTCGAAACATCTTCGAGACCTTCAGGTACAGAGCTAACGCCATCATAATCGCCACCAATACCGACATGTTCAGCACCAATCAAATCCCTGACATGATTAATATGATCTGAAATAGTTTGGAATCGTCAGTAAAACAAAAACTATGCTAAATAATCATAGACAACTTACTTATAACATCGTAAATTGTATTATTGCCACCGATGAAATCACTGTAGAAATTGATCATGATTAATCCATTTTTCATCTTAAGCTCTTGTAAGACATGATCTTTTGCGTTTCTGTGATGATTTCTTAGAGCCCAAACTGACGAATGACTAAATATTACTGGACCCTTTGAATATTTTATAACTGCAGACATGACACCTTCACTAACATGAGAGATATCAGGAATCATACCAAGACGATTCATCTCATCAATCACTTCTTGTCCCCAAGTTGTAAGATTTTTCTTCACAGCATTCTCCTCGGTATCAATTGGTGACGCATCGATCCAAGGTAAATTGCATGAATGAGTTAATGTCATGCATCGAACACCAAGTTCATAAAACAATCTTAAAACAGATAGTCGAGAATCGATTGAATGTCCTCCTTCAATTTCAATCATGCTCGCAATTTTCTTCTCCTTAAAAGCTTCCATTATCTGATCTGCTTCTGTAACATATTTCATGTCATTGGGATATTTTTGAATTAATCTTTTAATGACATCTATTTGTTCGATTGTTCTTTCAACTGCATCTTTATAGTTTCGTTCACAACTTACATATGCAACCCAAAATTGTCCTCCAAGTTTTCCCTGTCGCAATCTTGGAAGATCCGTAAAACTTGATCTAACTTGCCATCTTGGATTAACTCTTAAGTCCGAGTCAAAATTGAAATTTCCCAATTTATTTTTCTCCAATCTATAGAGATTGTAAGGCAAATCATTGTGGCCATCAATAAGCGGAACTTCCTCTAGAATATCGCTTCCTTTGAAAGGTCCTGTGGGCTCCTTCACTTCATCATTTTTGGGTTTGAAGACAGTCAATGGAAGTGTTATTCCGAGTGCAACGATTACAATTACTATGACAGAACCCCCAGCAATCAGTAATTTACGACCTGTTAAAAAGAATTTACAATGAATGTCGCTAATTATAACTTAATTAAAGCTGATAAGCATTGAGTGGTTTCAGCAAACGTCTTTTTAAAAATAAATCATTTTCGAATTTCGATCCGAAGGATCAATAACTTTCATCACTTGAACCACAATGCATAAAAAGCTTTCTTTCACGACCCAATAATTAACATACTGATTATCATTTTCGTGAATGAAGAAACTCAAATATCTTAAGTATCAATTAATATGTGATTAACGCTCAGAAGCTGAACTCAAACTGAAACAAATTGCGAAAAAAAAAACAACAATTATGTACTTACTTACCTAATCTCGACTTCAGTACTATCAGCATCTCAAAATGTGATAATGTTTTTTTATCAGACATAGTCACATTAGGATCTTGCAATTAGCAAGTGTTAGCTGAATACAACTCGACATATACTTAAAGTAAAAATTTGATTCATTTAGAGACGAGACATATTAATTATTATACCTTCAACATAATTTAAACATACATAATTCTTGCATAATTTTATAATAACATATTTTTTTTTCTCAAAATTTATCAAATTTTAATAATTTTAAACCGAATGAAACCAAAAGTAAATTTCTTGAAACCGATAATCCAATAAAAAAAAAAACCTGTTTCGAACATAAAACATATTTGTCTTTTCACGCCTCACAATTGTCTATATTTGGATTTTTGCCTCCATTAGAAGTTATCGTCATTTCGCGCAGAGGTTCATCATTTACTTGAAAATCTAACATGTATTGATCGATATCAGTTCTGCAGGATTCGGCATCTGGATTAGCACTGATAATGTCTTCGTAAGGTATTGGATCGTCAAAGATTATTGCATTTTTAAGACTGTCTCGAATTTTTTCAACTTCTTTCCATACTCGAATCAAATTAAGCCCTGCAAGCTTCTTAAGTTCATCTCTTGTCCACGGCTCATAGTCATGACCGTCTTCTGCTAACTTATCAAATAAGTCAGGATATTTCGAAACGTCTTCGAGACCTTCAGGTACTGAGCTAACGCCATCATAATCGCCACCAATACCGACATGTTCAGCACCAATCAAATCCCTGACATGATTAATGTGATCTGAAATAGTTTGGAATCGTCAGTAAAACAAAAATTGTGCTAAATAATCATAGACAACTTACTTATAACGTCGTAAATTGTATTATTGCCACCGATTAAATCACTGTAGAAATTGATCATGATTAAACCATTTTTCATCTTAAGCTCTTGTAAGACATGATCTTTTGCGTTTCTATGATGGTTTTTCAGAGCCCAAACTGACGAATGACTAAATATTACTGGACCCTTTGAATATTTTATAACTGCAGACATGACACCTTCACTAACATGAGAGATATCAGGAATCATACCAAGACGATTCATTTCATCAATCACTTCTTGTCCCCAAGTTGTAAGATTTTTCTTCACAGCATTCTCCTCGGTATCAATTGGTGACGCATCGATCCAAGGTAAATTGCACGAATGAGTTAATGTCATGCATCGAACACCAAGTTCATAAAACAATCTTAAAACCGATAGTCGAGAATCGATTGAATGTCCTCCTTCAATTTCAATCATGCTCGCAATTTTCTTCTCCTTAAAAGCTTCCATTATCTGATCCGCTTCTGTAACATATTTCATGTCATTGGGATATTTTTGAATTAATCTTTTAATGACGTCTATTTGTTCCATTGTTCTTTCAACTGCATCTTTATAGTTCCTTTTACAATCGACGTAAGCAACCCAAAACTGACCACCAAGTTTTCCCTGTCGCAATCTTGGAAGATCCGTATAACTATCACCGCTTTTCCATTTCAAATTTTCTCTGAGATCCGAATCGAAGTTAAAATCTCCCAACTTGTTCTTCTCGTACTTGTAAATGTTATAAGCTAAATCATTGTGACCGTCAATAAGTGGAACTTCATTCAACACGTCACTTCCTCGAAATGAACCTTGCGAACGTGATGTCTGTAAACTTAGAAGATGCGATGGAAATATAAGTGAAGACAAAATAAATACTGTGCATTGAAGCCTTGAGCCTAGAATAAATTAAATAACAAAATTTTGCTGCCATAAATAGTTGATATTTACTTACTCAAAGCCATCCTCAAGCCTTTCTTGTGTTCGGTTTAACTTATCGCAACTCTAAAATCAATATATTTCTGAAACATTTTAAGCAGACACCACGGAATTTATTTGGATTGCACAACAAATAATAGCGGAAAATGTTAATTATCAACACCTAAAATTAACAACGGTCACATTTTAATTTTAAGTCACTTCATTTGTTTTCATCGTCTCACAATGTTGTTTCTGAAACTATTAATCGGAAACCAGGAAATTCTGATTATGAAAATCAATGTGTGATAAGTTACAAAAAAAAAACTAAAGTGCTATAAATCAATTATTTTGCTCCGGTAATCGTTATCAGAAGCAGTAGGTCACTCATAATTGATTAACAACTATATGTACATTGATTGTTGTAGCCTAATCAATAGCTTAAGCATGATTTCTGCCGCAGAATCAATAAATCTACTTAAAATCAAAAGTAATTTAATGTAATCATTTTCAAATTAAGTCGTAGGAACTTGTTGAGCTGTCTGTTAGTGAGAAGGAAAAACAAATAAGTGCTCTAATTAGATGAAACCACTTGGCCAAGTGGCGTGGCGTCGATGTAAATTACATCAAATAATAATTTTGCTTCCCCAAATCGATGCTCTAGAAAATCGAAAATTTCACATGGAAGCAATCAAGCCTGTTAAACCACTTAGATAGCCTATTATCAGTAAAATAAAATGTGCTAATCCGCATGTGGCGAGTGAGTGAGAAAGAGAGAGAGAGAGAGACATAACAAAATTATGTACACACTTAACACATCTTTAACTCCTTTATTATTATGATTATTTGCAATCAAATGTTATTTGCGTTTATCAAGCGCTCGACTCCTCGCGATGGATCATTATAATTTTCAATCAATTTTCGAGTCACGGCTTTCTTTAATGAAGTAGTTCAACTAGAGTGTGTCTTAAGATGGAATTCCTGGTATGATGATGCAATTTGCAGTGCTGCACTTTGTCACAGCACGTGTTTTAATCCATCAAATTCGTTTGTCTCCTGCTACGGACGCGAATTTGATCGATCAAAATTAATAAATTAAAAGCGAGAACTCTGATCAAAAGCCATCCTCGCCAGATATGAAATAATAAATCATTCAACACACTCACTGCCCACAAAAAAAAAAAAACAGAATCGATCACCGCCGTGAGATGCCCATCAATCGTAGTCCCGCATGGTGTGTTTCGCACAAAATGGACAATGAAAATAAACATTCGATATCACGCAAATGATTGATTGATATTGATCTCATAAATAATCGATTGATAGCGTATAATTATGATCAGCAAACGAATATGTGCATAAAAAATATTATTCATTAAAATATTTGCAGCACTCGCAAAAGATGTTTCTGGCAATTTGCCATAAATCAACAAAGTCTTCGATCGGAATTTGGCGAAAAAAAAAATTCAATGGAATGCAATCAAAAAATGCTAATTACTAGAATGGAAATTGAGCAATTTTTACATCAATTCTGATACTATTGAGCACTCATGACCATTAAGCTTAAAAAAAGACAATCAGTTCGATTAGTGATGAAGATTGATCGCGTAACGCAATGTAACAGAAAAAAAAAATTACATCTCTGATCGTACTCAGATGTGTGTTTAAAGACTGATTTATAGCACCTATTGGAGTGATGATGATGTCGTTGAAAGCCTCGCCAACATTAAATTATTTACTAATTGACAATCGTTTGACGATCACAAAAATGTGATACAATAATGAGCTTTATAAAGTGACGATAATAAAAGCTCCGATCGTAATCTGGCTGACTGAGTAACACACATAAGTGGCGACATAATTACTCAATTGTGTCTTTTTTTTGTTGTTGTTCTGTTGGGCACTTCAGTAATTGATGCTCATCGGGAATTCCGAGCAGAATGTGCAAAAAAAGTCGTCATCAATTAAATGATGATTTACAATTTAAATTTCATACAATTTTCACACTCAATTAAAATATTCAGATCGTAATTGATTATTATAAAAAGATTTATGGCACACACAATTCATAATATGATATTGCAGCTTTCCCTCCACCATTCAAATATATACAGACATTAATTCAATTAGAGGTAATTATTTTGTGTGTGTGTTTGCGCGAGAGACACGTTTCATGCCCTAAGTTTTGTTTGTACACACTTTGGTCAAACACTAATGATGAGGCCACAGAATGATGATGAGCCTAATTGAACTTAATTTTGATTGCTGTTTATTGAGTGATTTTTCGGCATTTACCGGCCCGCCGTTGGGTTCTGTTTTGAGTTTTGAAATATATATTTGACTTTCAATTAAAAGTGCTTTAGTAGAAATTTTGCTCAACTTTTTTTTTTCATGCTAGTGAAATATTTCACACGATGAATCAGCAACAACATTAAATGCGCTTGCTCCTTAATGCAACATCAAATCAGTAGAGTGAAAAATTTGCAAAGCCAAAGACTGAAATGCAGTTAAAATGAAAATAAAAGTCTCGATGTTATTTCTTTTATTTTCGCATTTCGACGAGACGGCTTTAATGATATGTTTTGGTTTTTTTTTAAGATTTTTCTTTCTCACTCACTCGCGGCTTTGCGATTTATTTATGCTCGATGATTATTTATGCTTATTTCTTTAAGGATTTCTTATGAGCTCCAATGTAACCGCGAAGAGATATTTTTTCTTTGTTTTGTAAAAATGTGTTTTATTATGTTTCGAATGCATTTCTCAAGTCCAAGTTGCTCGGGTCCAGCATACTCAATGCATATGCAACAATTAAACAGTTCTCTCTGTTTTTTTTTTTTTGGTGAACATCGTGAAAATTTCCCAGAATGCAATTAGCTGGAGAGCAGTTAATTCTAGACGCTTCATTGGTATATCAATTAATCATTTTTTGTTCTTCGCTGATATTGCAAAAAATATTGAATTATCATGTCTCAATATATTTTCCTTGTGCCATGCCATTAAGGATTTACGAATGCATCGTCGAGCATTGCGAAACCGCAGAAACCTCGAAACTCATTTTTCTCGCGAACAACGAAGTTCGTGATCTTAAAAGCCTTCCATCACATTTTATTTCTCATTTGAAGTTTCATTGAAATAAAAAATCTAAATTTTTTTTTTCTGATTTGCTATTTTAGATATCACACGAGCTTTGCGAAGTACCGAACAATTGCACAATTTTCAATGCATCTATGTAGCACAAATACAGCAATTCAATGGCGATGTTATGTTTTGTTTTCGACTGAAGCTTTAATTGGATTTTCATGGGCTCTTGGTTCTACTTTATTTCAGCATGATTCACTTTCAATTCGTGAAGTTTGCAATATAAAATATCGTTGCTCGGGATAATTGCGGTTGTGGGTCCTTGAACCAGTGATCTGATAGCGAAGCATAAGAAACTTTTTTTTTTTTTTTCATTCTTCTTGCTCTGACTTCTTTCAATGTGCATTCACTTTAAATATCATTGGTCGGAGTGCATTTAAAAGCCGATTTCGCAATATATCGCTTGAGCCGAGTGTCTGATGTTCAACTGGATATAATTGTGGCGTGGGATAAAAGGATTTAATGTTAATTATCGTAAAGTTCTTTTATTGTACAAGCAACTAAATGTTTCGCTCTTCTTTTCCCTTCTGAAGAATCTTCGCCATTTTGTTGTTATATTTTGTGTGATTTATGATGCGCATTCGTAAAATTCTTATTCTCATCCTAAAGGCGGTTGAATTTTATTTTTTTCTCTTTCTCATGTGATGCGAAAAGTGCATTACCGAAAGATAGCGAGAAGATTTTATTTGATTCTAAATGAAAAAGAAAAATGCATTAAATCTTGTTGGCAATTGCATAATAAGTATCTGTGGTTTGAATGCTGGCAGTCAATCTTAGATGTCGCACAGCATTACTGAGATTTCCCTCGATGCATGTTACGGGCCGTCGCTCATGTTTTGACTTTTTAATTAATTCATTTTTGGCAGAAATCGCGATATGTTCAATTCTCTCGATCTTCATGCTACTTGGTCGTTGTCCAATTCGTTCATTCTTCTGAGCTGGTTGACCGTTTGTCATGTTAACCGTCACCAAGTAATTTTTCAATTTGCTTTTGAGCTCTTTATTACTTCTTTGCAATGACAATTTCTCTTCCTTCAGGCAAACGCAATCGATTCGCGTACGGTTGAAACGCATCCAGAACAAGTCCAGCTTGTCGTATACATGAACCATTTTCTGAAATAAGAATTGAATGAATTATATGCAAGACGACCGCAATTATAAAAAAATATGTATTTTTTAATTTGCATCTTCATTCTATTCACAATTTACTTACATCTTCTGTCGATGGAGGCCTTTTTAATTCATCTTCGGTGTAGCTGAGAAATTGTTTCTTCTTCATCAAGCCATCGGTGGCTTTTTGGTGTTCCAGCTCCATATTTTCGACCAGTCGGATCAATTGTATGATGCTTCTGCCCTTTTTTAAATGAGTTTGAAGTTTCTAGCGGCAAAAAAAGTTTTGAAGATGAATTTTAGAAATTATAGATCTCAATTATTATAAAATACCTTAAATATTTGACTTCCCATCAATGCCAAATGTTTCAACTTTTCTTTATCGTCTATCAAACCATTTTCCATGTCATCTTTTATCTTATCCATTTTCTGTTTCAAATCATTTCGATGCTTAATGAGCTGATTGACGTTGAAGTCTTGTTCATCCTTCACGTTCGCCAATTGTGATTTCAATTCACCAATTCTTTCACCCAATTTTGATACTTCATTATAATGATCCTGAATGCTTCGAGTGTCCTCAGCATCTCGATTCCTCAAATCGATATACTCATCGCGATATTCTTCTGTATACTTCAGATATGAATTCAAAACACCCTGAAACTCTTTCCACAACTTTTCCATGTGCATTTCCCGTTCTTTTGTGGTCGTTTCCAATTTCAATATCATCTGTAAAGCATCAAAAAATAAAATATGTGAATTGTAAAATTTTGCGATCTGTCATAAAAAAAAATATGAAAACGGAAATTTCAACTTCATAAATCAATGTTCCCATTGTTAGCAAATAATATTTTCGCTATAAAAGCCATCAGCAATAAATGATGAAGAATCACTGTACTTCATATCACTTCCAATTTCGCAAGGCCTAAAAATACAAACGCTCCATGAAGTGCATTTTAATTTATTTATTAATTGTCTGCGGTGGTTTTGGTTCAGAAGTTTTGGCATTGAGATGTGCATCGCCGGATGGTTTGTCAGTCGATGAGGTGCGACGTGTTGTAAAAAAGTGCATGAAAAAAGTTATCGATGACGATTATCAAGAATATGAAAATTTCGATGACGATTATGAGATGCCTAGTCGTCCCGATCATAGCGCAAGTAATTCGCAGACTAATTCAAGAAATGATAATAACAGAGGGAACAGTAACGGTCCAAGTTATAATCAACAAACCGGACCACATTATGAACCACAAGCAGGTGGAAATTATTATGGATCGAATACAAAGAATAATAGACGCGACCATTTCAATTCTTATCAATTCACGTACAACAATAATAACCAGTTGAATGGCAACAGAAACCAAAATAATGATGGCCATCGTAACGATTCGAGTGATAAACACGAACGAGATCAGTCGTGCATTTTGCAATGTTTCTTCCAAGAACTGAAAATGGTATTGAGATCGTTTCTTTTATTGCCATTTCTTATGCAATGTTGCGCTCTAAATGGCGATGCTGTGTTTTCAATTTGCTCGAACCTTTTGACTTGCAAAAGCTGCAACTCCATTTGCAAAATGCAATTTCTCATGAAACAATAACTAAAAAAAAAACCCGCCAATAAATACATGAAAATGAATATTTAACTCACTCTCTCTCTCTTCCCCCCATACACTCACAACAGACGAACAATGAAGGCTTTCCCGACAAACACAAAGCCTTGCATGTCTTAACAAAGGAAATTCGTGATCGAGAGCTGAAGGACTTTTACACAGACTCAATTCAAGAGTGCTTTCGCATGATGGATGTCGACCCAAAGCAACATCGTGACAACTGTTTGTATGCGAAAACTTTAATAGCATGCCTCGCGGATCGCGCTAAAATGAATTGTGCCGATTGGGATGGTGATACGGTTATTTTTTGAGATGTAATTTCCATAGTTGTACATTACAATGTAGCTATAAATTGATTTATTTGATAAAGGCTCACCGCATTCTTGAGTTCATCTTGTTTTTGCATAAATTCTTCCTCAGCTGCTTTAGTCGTTTTTAATGTTCTTTCCGCCAATCCATAATAGACAGACTCGAGCTCCTTTTGCAATTGAAATTTCTTGTTCTTATAATCGTACATGTCTTTCTCATAAGTTCTAAGAATCTTGTGCTTTTCATTTTCATAATTTTTGCGAAGAAAATCTGAACGCTGATCGGAGATTTCTGAAAAGATGATTGAGATTATGTTGTTGACGCCTTTGAAGTTACATTTTCTTATATTACTTATCAATTTCTCAATAATATTCATATGTGAGTGCAACATTGCCGCATAGATCTCTTCAGACTCATCCAGCTGATTCAAAAGACGTCGAATGACGGAATTTTTTCGTTGAATCGACTCATCGCATTCTTTCTTTATCGCCTTCAGGTCCTCGTGCAATTCTCTACATTTTATTTTTCGCAATATATCACGCCATTCACTTTTAATTTTAGCCACATTTAAGCGAGTAAATGCATCTTCCTTCTTTAATTTATTCTGTAAGCAAAAGAAAGATCAAAAATAAATTGTGCACAATAAAATGAAATCCCAAAAAAATAAGAAAAAAAATCAAGAAGAGCATTGCACAATATTGTCTGGCAAATGGTTGTCTTGAGACAGCAGATCAGTGGCGTCGATCGACGAAATGATCTTTACCTTCATAAACGTACTGATCAATTGCTGTTTCCTACGTTTTGCTTCTTCTTCCAGTTCGGCTCGATGCTGCAAATATCTCAGTCGCTCTTCTTCTGACATTCGCGCCAATTTATTCTTGTCTTTACCCTTCTTTTTACCCATTGCTGATTGTGCAGACTTTTGGTTTCACTCAGAGAAAAATTGAAAAGATTTCAGCAAGAATTAAATTTTAAAATGCAAAGAAAATTGAAAAACTGTGCGACCGACAATTTATGAATATCGGAAGTAAATGAATCGTAGCGCGGTGATATTGATTAAATAAAATAATTATTTTCTTTAAATTCACTGCATGGATACGTTGGAGTCGGTTATAGTTGTTAGGACTGGCGCAACCAGGAAATTGTTTGCCGCGCTATGTCTCGTTTCTATGACATCTTGTCGTAAATTTCTTTTGAAAGGTTTTAAAATATTTACTCTTTGTTGCGAAATGCTAATGAGAAAAATTAATTGACGAATGAGTAAGTTGCTGACGGTGTAGGGTTTAAAATTCTCGGCAATTGTAGAGAATTATTGCATGCATTTTTAAAACCTCAAAACTAATTTTTGTGATTCATCTACGAATCGTGATCTGATTGCAATTCATATCTTATGATTCGTGATGCAATATTCGCGACGCAAAAATAAATTCAACAGATTTGCTGTCTAATGGAGCAGAATTTCATCTGCGAGGGCATTTTCTTGATTCACTAGAAAATGTCGATTTCCACCCTCGCAAAAAAAAAATCTTCGCGTTTTTCCCAATCGAGTTTATTGAAGGAAACTGGAAATGATAGAAAAGTCACAAACACTGAAAAAAATCTGTAAAGAAATTTTCAAAGAAATAAATCAGAAATCACAGAAACAGAATTTATTTTCACAGTGAAAGAAAATCAGAAAAATTGTCACATAGCGAGGAAGAAAATGTTGCGAGTGAAATATGAAATAAAAGTTGACAACAATTGAACGCTTCGAGTGATGAACTGCGGTTTTTCTCAAGCGGCGGAAAATTTTAAATTCGCGAAATGTTGAAATGCTTCAGACGGAATCCATTAAAAACCACTTTGGTGTTGATGCATTTAAATATATTCTTTTATCTCTTTCGATTTATCTCCAGAAGCTGCAAAAGTATCTCTTGAAAAATGCTCAAAATTTGTTGCTTGAAACATCATCAGAAGTCTGCGAGACATAATTTAAATTCTATTTAGTTTTTCTTTATGTTTTTCTTGAAATGAGGGCATTTCATAATGAGATGGAATAAATATTTTACAAAGTAAAACTACAAACATGCACATGAGCACAATAATGAAACAAGTAATGAACAAATAAAAAAGATTAAACCTTTGCTTTGACCTTTGAAGAACGATTGGAAAGAGATGTACGAATGGAATACATCCGTCGTGCGCACGGATCAAAGATGATTCGGAAAGCCTGGTGCGGACATAATATGCAACGAAAGGGCAAGAAAAAAAAGCGCAAAAGAAATCTGACAAGAATTGATTTTTAGTTCAATTTCATTTATGTTCCAAAACCCAAAAAAAAGCTTTAAAAGCTTCAAAATTATCGATTTTGTTTTGATCCTTTTTCTATTGAATTTTAAGCTTTTGGCAATTTAAAGATTTCTTTAGTTGAGGTTCTTACTTCTGTCAAAAATCAGTTGATGATCCAGGTCTGGCACCTGATTTCAAGACAAACATCGAGTGACTTTCACATCACAATTTCATCTCTGCATGTGCAATGGAATATAACATAAATTCCCATTGTGTCGCAGCATTCATTTACTTGTCTCACCAAAGCAGAAAAAAACGAATCTCGTTTGATCCATCCCGCAGTAGCAGCAGCGTTCTGACGAATAACATTCCACTGAGTTTGTTTTTTTTTTTTTTTCGTTTTTATTCGCTTTCAAGCTAAAGCAAAAATATGTCAAATATTTGTGGGCATTAATAACTTAGTTAAAGAAATGTATCTCGATCGTACACACCGGCGTTGATTTCTTATAAGAAAATTTATTTTCATTGCGAATTGTTTTGTTCTTTGAGGGCTTTTGACGGAGAAGGGTAAATTGCGAAGCATAATGGAAAAACACGTTTGTTGGAGGTTTTTTTTTGGCCTGATACAAAGCAAGTGACACATTTGCAATAAATCCAAAATAAAGAAAAAAAAAAAACCAAGGAGAATTTATGAGATGACCATTAAGACGATAGCGCGAGAAGAATGAAACATCATAAATAAATTTCACACGCGATTTTCGTTAAAGTTTCTCGATTCCCCTAATGAGCTTCGCATTAGCAATTTTTTTCTGCTGAATGTCCATCAATGACGCTAATGGGACACACGACCAAATTGTATCAATTTCAAGGCATAGAAGAAGCAAAATTGAAGGAATTAAAGTTTTTTTTTTATGATGTTATGCAATAAATATCATTAAGATTATTGACCTTGACTGTTTTGGTGACACAATCATCATGTTATGGAATCATCTAATTGTAATCATCTCTATTCATCATTAGTCATAACCTTTCCAAAACACCCACTGTGCAGTGTGCACTCACATTTCACTGCTTCGTCAATGCTTACGCATTATATTAAACAACGTTTGACATATCTTCAAAAAGTCACCATGAATATACGTGCCATGGCAACACAGCACCACCGCCATGAAATGAATTTCTTTTGTATAATCAACAACTTGTGTTCCTTCTGTGTCTTGCGCTCGACGACAATTCTAATGGGATTAATGAATTGAGATGAAAGGAACATTTTTGTTCCAATAAAATTAAAGGGAATTTCACACAATCAGACGGCAACAAATGAAGCCACGTGACCTTTCCCCTTTTTCTTCTGTGTAATTCAATTCTCATTTGGGGTTTACAGTTGTTGTTGCCATTCTTCAATTCGCATGAGCGATTTTCTACTACATTTCTTGTATGCGAATTTTCGGTGCAAACATGAATAGGAAAATTACATAATGTTGCGTATTATTTACACTCAAATGGCCTTAAATTGAGTCATAATTGTGTTTTGATTATCGTCATCATTTGGTTGAAAACATTTCTTTCTTCTTCATTCTTTTTTTTGTTGTTAATGTGAATTGATAAATTGCCCTTTAAAGCTCAGTCAAAGCGTGCGCCGGTGAGTGCATCGACACAAATGAGCAGACAATTTTATTTTTGGGAATGCACTTTGCGATAAATTACACTACAATCAGCTGATTCATTGAAGGGAAATCGGCAGTAGTTTTCTCTTTCTCGCACGCTCATTAACATTCATCTACAAATTTTTTATTTTGTTTGACTTTAGTGCTCACCCTTTCAGAAAGAAACATTTTGTGCGTTTTGTTTAAATGACAAAATAAAAATTATAAATTTCTCATCGAAAAAAGACGCTTCTTTCACTCCACAGACCATCATTGCTATACCTCACTGCCCCGAAAAAAGAAAAACTTTGAATGACAAAAAGAACGTTTTACCAAGTCTAAAACAAAAGAACTCGAGTAAAAGAACTCTTTGAACTTTTGCTGAAACGGTTCTGAAAACGAGTTTACGGTTGAGTTGTGATTGAAAATATGTCATTTGGAGTTTGTCTCTTTGCCTCGTTTGATTGTGGTAAACTTTATTTCGGTTCTTTTGTGTCGCTTTGCTGGTGGAAAATTTATCACATTTGTGAGTTTTGTTTTGTGATCCATGCTGATAAAAATTTATTGGGGGTCTTTTCCCCCTTATATAGTGTACGCCAATTATAATGGACAAAGCGGATTTGATGTTGTTTATAAAGAATCTCATGATAAGGGATTTAACAGAATATAATCAATGATCCATCTTCAGGATACGTCTTCTACGAGCAACATATTCTCATGAAAAAAGTCTTGAATAAAAACCAATAACAACAAAACGCAAAACGAGTAAAAAAAAATCTTTAATTATAATAATCATTTTATGTTGCTGTTGTTGTATCATAATAATTTTGATGTTTTGCCATTAAACACGTAACGAAGAAAAAAAATGAAATTTTTTTAAGAAACTAAGAAAAAAAAATCTCTACAAAGTCTTACGCATTTTTATAATAAAAAACCGAACATTCAACAGGAACATGAGATAGGCACAAGCAGCATGAGAGGCATCCAAGGCCTAATTATTAAATTTAATGACGATACGAAAAAAAAAAAACTTTTTAATGATGAAGACGGACAACAAACAGTTAAGAAAAAAAAAGCAACAGCATACGAGATCCGTTTTGACTCCTCACAACGAGAATCGTCGAAGGCTTGCATCACATATTCCATCAGACAAACTTTCATGTTTGAGCAAAATCAAATTGATTGCATTTTGTTGCGTTTTCCACACAAAAAAAAAGTATAATCGCCAGACATTTTACTCTCTTTTCTCAGTCCCGTCTCAATCAAACTTCACAAATTACATCCTTCACGTTTTTAATTCATCTGTTTTTATGATTTTCGATCCACTTTTTATATATGTGTCGAAGGATTTTCGAAGTTGAGTGTTCGAGTAACAAAAACGCCAATTATTGCATGCTATTGTGAGCCAAAATGCAGGACTTGCAATCATAGATTTCAAACATAAAAGATTTCAAATTAAACTCAATCTTATCTCTTAAGTTGAAGTTTATGACAAAAGATCTCAAACAGCAAGCAAAATATTATTTTCCTCACGTTTTTTCTCATAAACTACAAATGGTGATTATATTTTTCAGGAAAGCATGCGCAGTACTTAAAGAATCGAAAGCCAAAAGCGAGGAGGGATGCATGAACACCGGGGGATTTCGTGTCATTCGAACATGCATTTTAAAGAATTTTTAAAGATTCATAACTAATGACTAGCACGCAAAATCATCTTTCGTGGATGTTTTTAAGAGGAAATTGTGTCGGCGGTGACTGAAAAATAAGCAATGGCGGTTGCTACCTTCGTTGCTCTTTAATTCAATCCCTTGTTAAAAATTATAATACAGAAACCCCGAAACATGTCCACATACACATGCTTTAATTGAAAGTTGTCATAATCAAATGATTATAATTCGATTTATGCATAATTTATGTTAATTTTATTTGCTTCGTGCACCGAGGGCGGATGATCGACATGATTTCGATGGTGTTTTTTTCCTGGTTCGTTTGTGTTGGACAAAAAAAATTTCCTGATTGATTGATGGCGACAATCGGAAATATCATTAATTTAATTTAAATAATTGATAGCGGGGACGCATCGAATCATTTCACTTTGCTGACCTGAATTTGATTATCGGCGAGGTGTTTACGTGTACTGATTGATATTCATTTGAGGTTACGTCATGAATTTGCCGGTTATAATGAACATTTTTATCCACCATTTTGAATTACAATCTTCAAGTCTTTATTTAAGATTTTCTTTTTGTATATAATAAGAATCCATTGATAAGATCAACTCTTCAAGGTACAAAAAAAAACCACTTTTATGGGAATGAAACGTGAAAAGAATCGATTTCGCCATGATTGAATTTTTATTTTCGTATGAAGACCAAAAACTCGGCAACGTTTTATAATGCAATAAATCTTATTTTTATATACTCTCCCGGACAGCATCAGCGAGCTTGTTTTTGACTTGCTTATAGCCATTTTTAGATACTGCGATGGTCGGTTTCAATTTATTTTTGCTCATGCATTATGGAAAAATATAAAATGTGTAACCGAACGATCAGCGATCTTTATCTGATCTCAATCTTTTGGTGCCTCTTGTCGTGTTTATGCCTTCGTTTGGTAAATTCACTGACAAACGAAAATATGATACGTTCCATTTTGAATATTTTTGCGCTGCCGCGAAATTGGACAACCGATAAAAATCATCGCGCAAAAGTCTCTCTCGGTATCTCCATTGTCGAATATATATTTTATAGCTTTACCATTAATGTCCGAGCATCTTTATTTTATATCACAGGTTTTTTTTTTTTTTTTGGAAAATCATTATCATTACGACATTTTAAGTTTGGCTCTTTCAGGTTGTAATATTTATTGTGTCGCCTTTGATGTGCGTCGTCGTCACCAAGCACCAGGCATACGAAATATTGGAACGACAACGAAAAAAAAAAAAAAGTGTCAGGGCAAGAGTGGAACGCTAAGCTATAATTATGAATACAAGCTTACATAGATGAAGTTTTTCATCGTGTCATTAAATATTATTGTGCGCTTCGGCTTAAGGTTGGTACACATAGAAACGATGGAAAAAATTGAAATCGTTGTTGAGGCAAATTGCGAAACAAAAAAAAAAAAAAACAAATTTGATTCTGCTTATTTTGCATCACCTTTGCGACTTTTTTTTTGCGTTTGGCAAAATTATAGGTTTCGATGCATCAACATTGAAATCAATATGCAATGAACAATATACAACGATGGTATATGAACATAAAATCGCTAAAATATTGCTGAATATCATAAAATAGTTTTCTATTAAAGTAAAAAAAAAAAATTCGACAATTCATTGCATTTCTTTATCACTCCCACGAGGCCCATACGAAGCGTTTTAAGTTGTAACCTTTAATGCAACCGCACATCACAAGAGAGATGGATTACGCTTTTCCTTGATTGAAGCCATTGCATTATAAACAGCGATTAACTGGACACGATTCTACACCCTTTTTAATCAACCATCAAACCTTCCGGCAAGGGACACATAAAAAAAGTTCATTCATAACATTACGACCTCATATCGCCATTAGATCTCGCGGTGATAAGATGTCAGAATAGTTTTTATTTTACTTCTTATTTAAAAACCATACTGCACTGTTATTTAAGCATGATGAAAAAACCCATAAGTGAACCTAGCGGCCCGGTATTATTTCAGCTAATGCAAATGCTTATCCAAGCCCATAAAACTCGTGCCATGTTTCAAAAGTAATAAAAATAAGTTGAACGAGAGAGGGCAGGAAAAAATGGCTAGGTGTAAAATGTAATGTAAATGAATAATGAAAGAGCATGATTAAAATATGTTTATGAACTTTAATATTCAAAATGGCGCAGCGCAGCGGTGTTGTGTTGTTGTTTGTATATATATATTTTTTTTATTATATACACAAAGCTTGTTTCTGTTGTGCAGGGGAGTGGCAATTATAGGTGAAAGAGAGAATGTTGTTGCGATTGCTATGTTATTGCTAATTCTTATAGGATTTTAGAGAAAAGGACCTAAATTCACTTAAGTGATTAAATGCATTTTAATCTAATTTTTATGCTATTCTAATTGCCATAATTATTGAGCGACTCATGAAAGCCCATCAATACTCGACACAACATTTGCCTATGATGCTTTTTTTTCTTTTACTGTTATAGTCATGTAGCGCCATCATAATTATAGAGACACAGTGAGGGGAAAATTAGCGATTTATACGATCGGAAATGCCGGCATCTGATCAAATACATAATTTTTATTTTTCATGATGTTGCATGCCGCACTATGATCAGACGCCGGGCACTAGACACAGGCGCAATAGAACAGTAACACCGGCTAGGGACATCTTGCACATTATACATTCTTTTTTTTTTGAGGGACTTTCTTTAATGACCCATAATGATATGGTTGATACTTTTTTTTTGTTGTTCATCCATTCTATCTTTAACATCCTTCAACTTTGCTATGATCTTATAAGATTCTTACTCATGGCAGTGATGAGATAAGAAAATGTGCAGTGCACTTTGATATCATATAGCGGCGTATAATAAGCAATTTGAATTATAAACAGTTGTTCAATAAACTCAAACAATGGATTTTATTCGATGAGCGCAAGTTGTTGAGATTTTATTTATTCAAGTGGATTCAACAATGTTTTAATTGTTCCGCCCCTATAGAAAATAAGCGAAACTTCCTTACAACAAAATGAAGCAATTGAAATCCAATTTCGCAAAGTCAAGAATCATTTCGATCAAACAAAAAAATTTCGCTATTTCAAAATCAATTTCACCGAAATGCTATAAATCAGCGACAATCACAGCGAAATGTCGGACTGAAACGTTAAATGAAGCCACGTGATTTCGTAAACAAATTAAAATAAATTAACATAAATAATATTAAATGCGGTTGATATTTTCAAGTGTGTGGAACATTTATGTTTATTTCGTCATCGCAAAAGAGGAAGCATCAATTAAGTCCAATTTGAGTCAATCACAGTCAGTGAGTATTCTAATTCTCGTGTCACTAGTGAGCCGAGTAAGCGACTGAGAGTTTACATTGGAAAATATTAAGTTAAGTTCGTGTTGCAATGGCTCAAGATATAGTGAAATACTTTGTGTGTCTGTAATCTAGTCGCTCGTGTTCATGACCTCTGAATGTGATTCTGTAACGTGATTTTATGCAGTTCCGCATCATTCATGAAGTTTTGTATTTAAATGAAATCTAAATCAATTAAGTGCAGCGATAAATCCGTTTCCATTGACTCTAATTGACTCACTACTGTAAGATTGAGTTATATATTTATTTAAATCTCTAGTGAGGGATTTTGATTCAATTATGAGTGCAAACACTACCAAGTGCTTTGATGAGTGGGTCTCTTACTTTGTTGATTGTTACAAAGAAAAAATCTCATCTCGTGGCTTAATAACTAACCAAATATTTATTATCCAATAAAGAAAGTGTTGAATAAACATGGAAGAAGTCCTTTCAACGTGTTTTAACTGCCAACTAATGAGGAGTTTATTGCATAGTGATTGTATATAGCACGCGCCTAGGAAATTTGAAACTGCCAATTTAAAGATATTTTTTTTTTTACTAATAAATGAATTGAATTAACAACAATGAACCGTAATTGCTATTTAGCCCTCGATTCATTTCTTTCTTTATGATTTTTAATCACAGTTTTGCCATCGCCAGATTTGACATCGACTCCATCAACTCCTGTCCATTTTACATAGGGAATGAATAAACCTACT
The DNA here is from genome assembly GCA_018397935.1 of Propsilocerus akamusi. Taxonomy (NCBI): domain Eukaryota; kingdom Metazoa; phylum Arthropoda; class Insecta; order Diptera; family Chironomidae; genus Propsilocerus; species Propsilocerus akamusi. Next base: position 24,502,352 of record CM031468.1, on the reverse strand, counting down.
TAGTTCAACTGCATTTCGTTGCGATGGTCTAAATGAAATTTCTGCAGCTGATAAACAAAAAAATAATCTTGAAGAACATTTTTTAATACAATAAAAAAATATTTGTTTTGTTATTCAACTGAAACTTGAATCGTCCGGAAATCACTAAAAAAGAGCTACCACACCTATCATTTCTGTTCTTTCTTTTACAAAAGAAGGTTTGGGGTCTTTGTCTCAGGTCTCTCTGCATGTACGTTTGCCATTCAAATGCCAGAAAACCTTCATACATATATACAACGAAGACCTGAAAATTTCAAATTCAAGCAAAGTTAAACAGTTTTTAATTGTTCAGAAAAAATATTTAGAATTATGAAATGTTTAAGAAAAATTAAATTTCGTATCGACACCTTTAGCAAATAGCCTTGCGCAGCACTCTACATGTTGAGTCAGTCGTAGAGTGAGAGACATGCAAATTATTTCTAGAAATAAAATTATTACCCTCTCAAAACCAGATGTTTCACTCGAGCCCGTGTCAAAAAATTACACAACAATACAGCAAATCCACTCCTATATATATAAAAAAAAAATCGCATGATGCAATCGAGTTTAAAGAGGTCCTTAATTTCTGTTAAACAAGGCTATTGATATTAAGTTTCAGATTTCACTGAATTGCATTTTGTACATACAGCAGAGAGAAATAAAACTTTTGTTGGCTTTTGTTGTGCATAGAAATCCTTTATATCAGAAACAATCCTTTCATCATTTTGTCGATTCCAATTGTGTGTTCTGCTGGAAATAAAATAGAAATTGCATGCAAGAAGGGAGCTCAGCAATGCAATGTTTGTTACACAATCGGGAGAAACACGAAAAGTAACGTGGAGAACGCCCTCAACGAGTGAAAAAAAAAAATTCTGAACATTTTTTACGAGCATTTCCTTTCCATTGTTCAAAAGTTTTATGAAATATTTTTTTTCTTTTTTTATTAATTCCGCTTTTAACGATTTCCAGGGAAAATGCGGTTTTTTTTATTTAAATTTATGATTTCTTTTGCCGTCGTCGTTGTCGTCTCTCCACATAAACAATTCCAGAATGGCCTTTTGAGAAACATTGTTGCTTGGCATGTTTTGCCTTCAAACTTCACTTCACCCACTTGGCTGGTGCTTCTTTATTTACGACCATGATGAGTGGCTCTCGTTGTGGAAATAAAAAAAAAATATCAAGCCTTTGTTGACATTCAAGATGATGGTTAGGAATTTTTTTGAAGTGGGTGTTGATGTTTCTTGTGGTGGGAATTTTGTCTTGGATTCAACATTATAATTATTAGAAACATTTTTGGAAAGAATTTGTTTGCATTTTTATAATTAATCGAATTTAATTGAAGAAATTCCAACAAACCATTCAACACTAATTCAATATTGAAGTTTATGGCGTGGAATAAACAAAACATTTTAATTAAATTAATTTGATTGACCTCTTTCAAATTGGCTCCCGCTTGAATTAAGTCGCCCCGAGAATGAATTTGAATTGATTCAATAAAATTTTGTGTGTTTACGACCCGAAAATGAGCGAAACAAAGAAATTGAAATGAAAGTTGTCGCTCGGTCGCTAGAAGTTCTCACAACAGCTAAATAAAAGAAGTGAATAAATGATGACGACTAATAAAGCGTAACGAGATGCGACTTGTCATGATCATCGCAACCATCTGTGTATTGTTTTAAAATGCGAACATTTCATTTCATTTGTTATTAAATAAACTAATAAAACTCATATCAATTGTCATCAAGTAACAATTTTTTTTTCTTTTTAAAAAAAAATTCTTATGCTTCTCACAATAATGTTTGCTCGTCTCTGAGATTTAAGAAAATGCAGTAAAATTTATGAGAGTTTCAATTTAAATAGCTGGCTTCATCGCCCGGCACGTCTCATGGTACATACTTTCCAGTAAATTGATGACTATTAAAATAAATTAAATGAAAGACAATTTGTTTGACCCCAAATCGCGCAATCTAATTGACCTTTCATCGAATAGCTTGAGACAACGCGAGATCGTAATTGAGTATGATGGTCGATTCCAGGTTGAGAGATATTTTGCTGGAAAACAAATGTGCAACAATGATGGGTGTGAGTCTGATGGTTTTTCCCATGAACATTTATTAAATTGGTATTCAATTCAGACAAAAAATTGAAAAAATTTCATGTGGTGTGAAGTATTTTGTTAATACAATAAATACATGGGATGAGTATGAGATTAAGACTTTTAATGCAAGTCCATCCTACATTCATAAACATGAAACCCAAACATGCAGTAGCTGAATCTGTTTGATGTTCATTCGGGTTTTTATTGTTCATTCAGTTGTTTAGAGACTTCATGCTGGCATTTTCATTTAGTACATGCATCCCGCTGATTTGATGAGATGTTCAATCAACAAACATTAGAGCAAAAAACATTCTTCCTTTTTATGCGCCTTATCTAAGTAAATAAAAATGTTTGCATTGCTGTGCTGAAATGGAACTTCAATGAAACATTTAAAAAAATTAATTTCTTTCATATTTGTATTTTTATTTCATAATTTTTTTTTATATTTAAATTTTTATACACAGTTTTTTCATTAGTTATAAAAAAAATTATGTTTAAATCGTCTGGGATCAATTATTTATGTTATTATTATTTTTTTCTTCGTCTATTTTTCATTGTTTTGTGTGTTCATACTTTTCATCATCATGAAATTGGTCTAAATCTAAATATCAATTTGACTCACGCCTAAATGCTCATCGCTGAATTTTTCACAAACAAAATTATGATTTTCTATTTTTTCTTCCGAGAATTATGATCTAGATTTTCAAATGTTTGGAAAACTTAATTGTTCATCCATGACCGCAAATGATCAAAATGTGTATGTGTGTATGTTGTGTTTCTCTGGGTTCATAGTACGAATAGAAAGAGTCAACATTTCTTTATTTATGTACAAATGACATTTTTTTTTTTAATTATTTTATAGACTAAAAACAAGTTAAATTCGTCTGAATGTGACTTCAACTGAAGCATGAAGTTTTAGTTATTTTTTTTTTTTTTTGAGTTCATTTCAAAGTACTCGTAGAAAAATGATATTGGATCAATGTGAATAGAAAAGAAAAATTACTGCTCCAAATGCTTCACAATCGTTTTTGATAAAAAAAGAACAATTCTTTCTGTTTGTCAACAAAACTTTCCATTAACTTGATTTTATGTTCCATCCATTAAAAAAAAAATTTTATTTAAAAAAAAAATTTAATTCAATTTACGGATTTTAAATTTTTCTTATTCGTAGTAGGAGCGGCAGTAAATTCCCATCGGCTCGTATTTTGGTCTTTAAATATGTGGAGAAAAGAGAAAAATAGAAAAAAATTAATGCACATGTCAATTAAAGTTTGTGTTTTTTTTTTTTTTCGTTTTCTACGATTTGAGGATTTAAACTATTTATTTTTTTTTATGCTAAGTCTTTTTGTTATACTAAGATGGCTGTAGGATCACGTTCTAATTCGTTATAATTATTTGGTTCATGTTGACCCAATGTGCAATTCAGCGGGAAAAGGCTCGTCACAATTAATTGAAATTCTTGCAGAAAATAATGTCAAAAGCCTTGCAAAAATTTTCCTTGCTACAACAAAGCGCGCTCATGTCAATTAACAAAATATTTAATAAAAAAAAATCCCGTTTTCTCCTTCGTAGCAGAAACTGAAACGCTTCATATATCCAACACATTATTGCACAAAAGCACAGAGAATTTTATTAAACTGGCAACAAAAATAATTGAATCGAAATGGATAAATAAGAAGTAGACATGCTGAATGGATGCATCGGAGAGACAAAGAAACAATTTCTGCCATCCACAATTTTCATTTTATCAGAAAAATAACTTTTTTTTTCCATGTGATTTTTAACAACAGAACCGTGCCGACAAAATTCCAATTTTTTTTTTATTTTTGCACTTGAAATAACAGCGATATAAATTAAAGCACGAAATGGAGCTTTCGGTTTATCGTATATGAAGAAATGAAAGACATCTGTCGGTCTGGATGCAATGAATGGGGAAAATTAAATGACTTATGACTCCGAATGAGTAAAATTCATTTTTCGATAGTGTGGAATCGAAACTCGAGAAAAGCTTGTCAATAATCCCAGGAGCAGAGATAAACATTTGAATTGAACTTAGATATTTTACTTATTCTAAAAACTACTCGACATTATCAGAATTTACAATTAGGTACAAAAAAAACGTACGATGCTAAAAACCATTTTTTATATTTACAAAATAAACAAAATTAAAGAAAATTAATTTTCCTATGATTTTATATTAAATATTTTTTGTTTTCTTTCTTTCGTTATCTAAATTGTATGCATCGAAATTCATTTTTTAATTTCTAGAGATTCAGTTTAAAAAAAAAAAAACATTTTTGTTTTATTCCATTTTAGAATAAAGAAATCGGTAGTAGGAGTTCTGTTTTTTTTTTTTTTGTTTTATTAAACGGCTGGCCACACTCTGTAAAAATAACAGAAAAACGAAACGAATGTTAGAATTTTCACATAGATATCTTGCTGTATTTCGATTCAATCACGACATATATTTTTTTAATGTATGACTTGAGGCGGTAAAAACATTTCTTTGAGGGAAATTTAGCAACAAAAAAAGGTTGTAGTTTAAATGAACAAATTTTCTACATGTATCGTGAAATTAATAAGAAAAATAAGTCAAAGGTAAAACTTACGTTAATAATGATGGATTTGTTTCCGGTTGGTACCAATATTGCGGCATGTAACCACCCATTTGCGGTGCATGCGTTGGCTGTGGCGGGACGTGTGTTTGAGGTGCCATTTGCGGGGGCTTATGATCGAGCTGTGGTCCGGGCCCAGGACCCATTCCACCGCCATTGTTTGGACCATTCCAATGTGAGGGTGGTGGTTTCTGCTCCCACGGCGCTGCTGTTTGCGATGATGGAGGACTTAAACCTTGAAAAAAAAAAATAGAAATTATAAATAGAGAATGAATTTAAATTCCATTTTACTTCCAAAATAAATAATTTTTGAACCACCATTTTCTCTCTCTGTCTAGTCGAATTCTATTTTACTCCAGTCCAGTGCAATAATTAATGTGAGTTTTAAGTTTAATTGGTATATGCCAAGTTTCAATACAAATAATTGCAAAGAATGGATAATAAAAAGCAAAAGTTCATAAACACAAGCTTTGAAATACATAACCGAAAGTTATAAAAAGGAGTGCAATCATGCAATTCATGTGAGACTGATGCAGTTTTTTTCCCCGATATGCTCACTTTATAAAACAAACAACCACAAAATGCAGCTATTGCTTTGTCAAAAGGTAAAAAAAAATGCGTTCAATGTACACAAGAAATTGATAATTAAAAACTAGGTTGTGGCTGATACGCGATGTGTATATGTTATAGCCTATGCAGTGATTAATAAAGGTTTCGATTTTATATCTAACCGCTTGTGCGCTTGACTGTATGTGTTAATAACATTGAGAGATAGATGGCGTAACTTGTTTTGTTTTACACAAAGCGGAAAGAACAAAAAAAAAAATAAACGCGAAAAAGCGCGAGAAGCAATGAACGAGAATGAAACTGAGTCAATCATTAAAATTTAATTACCTGGCGAAAGTTCAGACACAGGTGTACTTGACGGCGACGGACTGTGTCCAGGAGGTAGGAAATGTGAAGGTGATCCGCTACTAGAGCCACCTCCGGTTGCTGTAACATCAGAGATAGAGAGAAAAAAGAAATTAATTGCCGTGTAACTTTTGCGGTTAATCGATAATCTATAATTATTTACCTCCATGAAGATTCTGGTGCGAAGGACTATGGCCACCTTGATTTGGTCCGCCACCGAGTGGCATTCCGCCAACACCTGGAGCTTGAGCAGCCTTCATCATTTTCTTGTATTTTGATCTCCGATTTTGGAACCAAATTTTGACCTGGAAAATCAAAACGAAATGAAATATTATGCAAACTGACTAAAAACATTTGATCATGGAAAATCACTCCAACATAATCAACAGAAAACTGCCCGCAAGCAAACTACTATGCAGCGAAATAAAATTTGTTACAAGGTCTACACGATATCGAAGAAACTGCGAAAAAAAAATTATAAAAAAATATCGAGGATATTTAGTTAAAAACTTCATTAATGTTCTGCATCAAGTTGTTGCTGTTGATGAGAAAAAAATCTTGAGTAAAAAGACCATCAGATGAGCGATAACAAATTTTATGAGTAGCATGTTTGTCGTATAAATATATTTATATATTTTTTATCAGCTATGTAACAACATAAAAAAGCGTTACACGTTAAAAAAGAAACAACAAAAGCGAGTGCAACGAGGCGCATAAATTATTCATTACTTAATAAAAGCAAATCTTTAAACGATCGAAAGCAGGAAAAAAAAGAGGAGAGTTTCTGGATGGTCTTATGTAGAGAATTTATTTATTTAATATATTTTATATCAGAAAAAGTTTAAACAAAATAAACAGATTCTTGCACAAAATCCATCTAAATGAATCTGACAATGAGAAAATAAAAATGCAACAACAATTTTTCATTCAAGCTGCAAAATTGTGTTGTTGCTTTTTTGCTGTGTATGTGCATTCATTTTTGTTGTAGTTTCTTTTTTATGTTCTCCGTAATTTTTCTCAGGTTTTGTTGATGCCATCCGTCAATTCACAAGTTGTGAGTGGCAATCACATTGCACGATGTAAATTGATGGATGGCATTAGACATGAAGGTGCTTTTTTTATCGAGATATGCACCGAAAACTGCAAAAACTAGCTAGAGCTAAAGAAAACCAGTGTCCCAACAATCGTTAATCGATAAATTTATCAGCAGCTCATTGCAAAGTTAATTAATTTATTAGCTTGTCCACGAAAGCGCGGGCTTTTGGAATTTTTATTGCACCATGATAATGCGAAGAAATGCGCGGGAATTAAAATAAAATTACTAATTTGCCATTAATTGTTCACGTTCAGTCGCATCATTCATATTCATCAACATTTGTGCAAGATGCGTATCATAATGAAATGCAAGACATTACAAAACATTTCTATCAGCCGCAATATACTTATATGAATTAATTCTGGTTTTATTCGCAACATAGTGTTTGCTATTAATGGCAAAAAAATAGTTGAGCGCCAATTGATGGAATGCGTTGAGAAGAATTGACAGCGTGTAAGCTTCGAGCGCTTCCAGAGAACTCTGCTAATCAGTATCCATAAATCGATTAATAATCGATAAATATTTATGACGATGTTGACGGTTGCAATAGCGGAGGATATTTTCAAGGCTGAAATATAAAATTGACTCAATTTCCGTTTAATGATAATGCGAAAATTGCTTGTTACATTCATTGCACTGAAAAAAGAAGCTGATGATGCAGTTAACGGTTCTAAAGTGTATATGCGACACTCGCAAGACCACGAGGTGTAATTTCTATTTTCATTCACGACAATTAATGCAAAAGCTATGGAAAAGCGAGTTCATTTAAAGTGACGAAGAAACAGCAACAACAAACTACTCGTTACAGCTCATTGACGATAAACATCAATTGATGTTTGTGCTATTATTGTTTGTTCCCCTTCTATTTACCCACTGACCTTTCAATTGCCTTGAACTCTGAACCGATCCCACTTCTTCTCTAGATTCTATATTCCGATAATCGAATATCGATGGCATTTGGTCAAATGGTTGCACAAAACACTAATTGGTCGCCCTTCAGTATTATCATGGGGACGCGCGAAGGCTTTAATCAAATTTAGGTTATTGTGGATCGATTGTAATTAATTGTGCAACCCAGATAAACGCTTTTTATATTGCACTTCACACAATTTATTTCTCTAGAGCTTTTTTTGTGAGTGCTTCAAAGTAAAAGAAAAAGTTCGAGAATTTATAATGAAATTAAAATGTTAAGAAAATAATATTTTTCGCATGACAAGTCTTGCGTAACCAAATATCAGAACAGCAAAAGCAGCAACAAAAGTGAGCAACGCGATTTCCACAGAAAAAAAGGTTTTGTTTTGCGTTTGATAGCTAGAAACGATTGAGGGAATATTTGATGAAATCATTAGGAAATCAAAGTGCAGCTCTGCGAAATGACTCAAAAACATCGATTGATTTTTTTTTTTCTCAGAGTTTGCATTTAAAATACAATCGCTATAAGTTTCCCTCGCTCCACAAGCGTCTTAATTTATTTTTTTCCTAATAAATTCTAAGAAAATGTTAATCAATCAATTGAATAAAACATCAGTGACGTCACTGCATCTGAGTCACAATTATTCACAATTATTAAACTTTACAATCTCAGCAATTGTGCACTTGAAAATGTTCTCAACTCGTCTTAAAGATCGAAGCTAAAAAATGCCGCAAAATGTTTTTAAATGAAATCGAGGGACGGTAAGAATGTTGTGTCGGTAATATCCAGAAGCTAAATTGCTTCGATGGATGCGATACAAAAGCAAGAGAGAAAATTTTTACATGTTGCACCCGAAAAAAAAAAAAACAGAAACAATAAATAAATAATCGAGTGAAATGCTTCATTAATTTATTGGCCCTTTATTTGTCTTGAATCGACACAATCGACCGACCAATAACCCGCGTGAAAAATAAAAACAAAGCGAAGGGTTTAATATTTCAATTCAATTCGAATCTTTGTTTATTATCAGATTGGAATTGAATGTTTACTAAACAGCCATTTACCATTTCAAATTCGTATCAATCGCGAGACGCTACAACACCCGATGACCTTCTGCAATATAAATATTGATAAATATTCATTGCCCCGCGAGTATGCACTAAAAAATGCATTCGCTCTTATCGCGATGTAATATCATCGACCGTATTTGCTATTTACATTACGCGCATTTTTGTGCAAGTTTTTACCATCCGCAGCAACAGCAAAAACAAAAGCTGAGATGAATTAAAATTCAGCGTTTTAATATATGAAATGTGATATGATTGCTGATTAGTTGCACTGATCACTGCCCGAGCCCAAAAAACCGGCCAACGAGTTCTTCACCATTTATTGCAAAAAAAAGGAAAAAATATCCAGTGCGCGGCAGCAGCTCAATATTGAGATTTAATTTATGTGATAACATTATTTGTAACAGCAATATAACAAATTATGCGTTGAAAATGTTTCGCTGATATTTTATTAAAAGGCCGGATCGATTGATTGTTTTCTAAAAGGTCTTGGCATGGAGAGGGAGAGGGAGAAAAGGTTTACTGAGCGAGCATCATTGCTAGTAACGAACATTCAGAAGCCATAACAAGGAACATTCTTCTATTCCATTTTGAGCCTATGAATTGCCGATGACTTGACACAAAACAATCGAATACAACAAAATAATTGTTTAAGACGGGGCCTGAGCAAATGGAAGAGAGAAAGAGAGTGAGAAAGAAACAGAAGCTGAACCAGAAGCTGGAACTTAGTTGCTTTGTGTATATATTTTTTAAAGCATTTTGAGAAATCATGTTCACAAGATTTAGCATTTCTTTTGCCTCTTTTATCAATTGTTTAACATCTTCATCGTGCGATTATTTGTTATTTGTTTCTGCCGGGTTGCCGCCGTTGCTGATGTTTCAAAAACCAAACAATATAAAGGCATCTCTATCTATGGAGTACAGTTCAAGCAAGTGCTTGATATTAACTTTTATATGTATATATTTATATTTTTTTGAATAAATGAATAACGTCAAGACCTGAGAAACTGTCGGAAATTGTCAATACAGCCCATTGAAGCAAAAAAAAAAAAAAAAAACATTTTCAGTGACGAATGACGTGCCTTGGTCGCATGTCTCAATTAAAATCTTTGGCACTCGAACTTGTTGTTGCTGACTCAATAGATACAGAGAGTCGTGAGAAGTTACAATGGACATTGAACTACAAATTTAGATGAAGGCTGTTTTGGGCCATTTTGGGTTTGACACACAATCACTCATTGAAATTAAAAATCAACTCCATGTCCCGGAAAAGGACTTCAAAGAAATTGCACAAATGTAAAGAAAATTTTTACAGCAGAAAAAAAAGAAGCGGTCGCAAGTAAATAATCCAACATGTTTCTCTTTTGATGCCGATGCCGCATTTGCGCAAAACTACAATTTTTCTCATTTTTTACTCGTTTTTCTTGTAGAATTCCTCATATGTAACATTTTTGGTGTGCGATCTGCAGATGAGACAGAATGGGGGGCACTGAAGTGAGGAGAATGGGCACGGAGGAAAAATGTTCGATTGTGGAATCGCGCTCTGACTGCAAGAAGAAAAACCGGGCTGAAGCTCAATATTATGATATAAACTTTTTTTTTTGCGTTTCATTTGCTGTCTCCCCAATTTCGATTTCTGGTTTTGTTTCTTTGGTCGTCGTCGGAAATTCTTTTAATTCGAGCCGAACTATGTCCCTATCGGAATTTCCACTGTTTTGCCATTGCCCAATATTTTATTTTATTTTTTTTTCAATTTTATTTCACAATTCGCAGGCCGACAAAATTGCGCGAGAATTCGTTTCTTGTGAGGGGGAGGGAGAGAGCATTTAATGCCTCGTTTGGGGACGAGAGGCCATTGATTCATTTGCGGCATGTCAAGTGCTCGCGGATCAAAATAATGAGATGAAAGCCGAAATATTTTGTGGTAGTGCTGATGGATAATAAATTTTCGGGCTGTTATGAGGTCGTGGCGAAGCTTTCACATGAAACTTCATTGCGATTCTTTCAGCAAACCCATCATTGCAGTGATTTATTGCTAGAATCAAAGTCTTGACGACTGTATGAATGTCGGGGTGTTGCGAACATGTTTCAACGCAAATGTTGGGAGGCGATTCATGCAAAATCCGAGAATAATTTTCGCCGGAATCACAAAACTTATAAGAAACGTGATGATTATGATGACTCGTGGTGGTGGCTAGTGGTGATTGCCATGATGTAAGAGAAAAGTTCAACTCTATTAAAAATGCATCCATCATGATTTATCGAATGAACTTTATGCTAAATGTGTGTGAGAACGTTTACAGCAAAAAAAAACATTGAATCAGCAAAAACGGAACTTCAACTGTCAAATGTCATTTCATTGAGCGTTCCTAACTGTGCTCAGGCGGTCTATTATGTTTGTACATTTGATAACGTGTCAACAAATTATCCGCTGACAAAAAACTGACAGAAACGATGCACTGAAAATTTATGAGTCGTCACATAAAATTAATAATTTTATAAACTTTATTCTGATGGAAAGAGACAATAAACGTGTGAGCTATAAATTGAGATATGACATTGGTCTTTATCAATTTAAAATCACAACAAGAAACAACCAAAGAAATACAAGCAGCAAAATTTGTCAAAAGTCCAAATTCAATGCAATGCTGCGATGCACGAGACCTGCAACATTTGTTAAACTTGGCCGAGGTTCATAAATAAAAATTTTCGTCGACTTTTTTTTTGCATTGTCTTCGCGTTTTCTTTGTTTCTTGATTTTTCCCTGAAAAAAAAAAAAAATCATTTTAAGAATTTTTTTTTTCTTGAGTTTTGTCTTCACACAAAAACCAACAATCGCGGCTCGATGGACATGGCAAGGAAGGAGTCAGCCGCGCGAAGGCAGATTCAACGATCAAACAATTGAGTGATTTTTCTTTTCTTTATTGTACAAGAAGACTTTTTACCATTGTTTTCTTGTTCTTTAAGCGTTTTGACGCGATTTGGACGTTTTCGTCGTTTTTATAGTGATTCGAATTAAAACTAAAAATTTTGTTAAAAAAAAAAATATGTCAAGGGACGACAATTTTTTATGCTTTGAAGAACTTAAGTTGGGATGATTTGAGTATTCTGTCACAACATGTCGTTAATACACTTCTTCATTTCGATATTCAGTGATGATTCCCTCGAGAAGAAATTAGAGCATTCCACAGTAACGAAAAATATATAAAAAAAAAAGACTTTTAGTTAAATCACCAAAGTGTGACAATAAATTTTCGGATAGTTGAAACGAAACAGGATGGAACTGTTACGGGCTTGTTCCATTTCGCTGATGCACACACATGCTTGAGTTGAGATTCCACCTGATAAAACTCATTCAGTCCGAAACAGTTGATAAAAAAAAATATGAGCGTAAACAAAAATATGACAAATTATAGTTCCGCATTGTGCCGCGAGCGTTTTTTTTTGTGGATGAAAAATCACTGAAACTTCTGCTGAATTTATCATGTAATTAGAATCTTTTGTGAGGTTCTGTTTTTTTTTTTTTTGGTGTAATTTTGGTGGCATCGAAAAAAGAATTCCGGCTTCATTTGAGTGGTTTTTTGTTTGTTTCTCTGGCGGAAAATTTTCTGATGAAATGTCACAAGTTTTTCATTGTCGAAGCAATTCAGTTTTGTTGTGATTGTCATTTTTGAATAAACAAAATTAATAGTTTTATGAGCACATTTAAATCGGAACAGAATTTTTATTTATGATTCTTTCCCACAGTAAATTTTCGTTTAGAAAAAAAAAAAATTAAAAGAAATAAAAAAAAAATATTAATTAATTTTTGTTTCTTCTAATCAGTTTTCGGCAGATCTTTTGTGTTCCTTGCTTATTCGAGACGTTATGGGTGTCGATTTAGTTATAAATGAAGGTTTTTTCTTATTCAAATATAGTGCGCACACAAACATTTGCTCATCAGTAACAGAAAAACGACTTAACAAAGCCGTAAAATATGATGAATAATAAATTTTAATAAACTTCAGTTGTTTTCTGGTTTTCAGAGGTCTTCTTGAGGTGCCTGGCGCCGAACTGTTCCTTTAAGAACCAGATTCTGGATCAATACATGCGTTCAGAAAACCTTTTACACAATGAACGAAATATTGGGAATAAAGTGGGCAGGGAAAGTTCTTTAGCTCTCTTTTGAAGTATTTCTTTTAATTTAATTTCGTTAGAATTCACAATATCTTAAAAGCATTCTAATGACGATGAAGAAATTCATAGAGGAAACTTTTCACGGCATAATCACACTCAACAAATATAGAAAGAACTTTTTCAATGATTTCAGTTTGCGCAATTAACTTCCACTAAATCGCATAAAGCCGTATGAAAATTTCATTTAAATTGAATTGTCCGTAAGAATTGTAAACAAGTTTGTAACACGCGAACACAATTGGAACATCACAATCGATGGGAGAAATAGTGGAAGCACATTTCTGCTATTTCATGCACAACATAAGGACACAATCCAAAGCGATGGGAATTTCAGCATGCAAAGACGCTCCGAAAAAAGGGTTTATTTAAAAAAAAAAGTTCTCATGAAACATTCATCAGAAAATTTAGTTTAAATTAATTACAATTCACATGTGACATCCTTGTTGGTGCTTTTGGTAGTTTTACTATGTTCATTTATTCAAATTGCATGTTTCAATTATTGATCAGGAATTTCTTTAGCTTTTTTTTTGTTCTGGTAACGAAGAACCTTTGCTTCAGTTAATAGTAGAAATATTGGAGAAATTGTTGCATTCGTTTTACATTAGCTCGACACCGCGTTGCGATTACATGAAATGTAAACATATTTTGCTGTTCGACTGCCAACAGAGCAGCGGTTGAGCGATTATTCTTATGGTAACAAAATAATACATTTTTAATAACAATGCATTGAGCCATTTGAACCATATCAGCTTTCATCACCCGTTTAATAATGTTTGATATTCATAACCTGGCTAAAGTGCATCTGTGCAGGTTTTTTTTTTTAAACTCAGGACTCAGCAATTAATGCACAGTGGTGGTTGTTTGCTGTTGTTGTGCCACATGAGGTGATAATAATATTTTAAATGATCTCCTTAAAAACCACTATTATTTTTAATAATATTTATTATCGTCGGATTTTTCTTTTTCTTTTTTTTTTTTATTGCCAAACCGTCGCTCGCACACAACACACATTTTAACTTTAGTCCTCGGCTTGTTGCTGGTCCATCACAAGGGCCAGAGAGAATTTCAGGGGCGTATTTGCATGCTGGTGTTGTTGTAAGATGTTTGATAACATGATGCATGTAGACGTTCTTTAGTTCTTTATTTTTATTTTTGGCAAACTCTTCTCTTTTTGGAGGTTGAGAATTCTGCGGGGCGAGATTAATTCATTTCTGATGAACCAATATAGCGCTTCACAGATCAACAGTTTTGTTAAATAATTTGCAACAACCAGGGATGGAAGTCATTGATGGTGTTTATTTAAGCAGTGCATTTAAGAGAATCTGACCCTGTAATTTTTCAATAAAATCGCTTTGCACTTGAAAGAGGTCTCGATTGATCATTGCATGCCAATGTTCGTTGGCTGTGTGTTCATAATCAGATGAATAAAAGTCCAGTTGCCTTGCACTGACGATTCCACTTAATTTTCCACGATGCAATTTTTAAGAACGAAAAAAAATCCCTCGCACAAGTGATGCAAAATTAAAAAAAAAAAATGTTTAACGCAAAACATGCCTAAGGGCGTGGATGGGTTTTGTAGATCGATGTTTTGTTGTACAGCAAAAGAATCTTTTGTGCAATTTTTTATTCCATCGAAAGGCAAACGCATTGTTTTCGTGGGCTCAAAATACTTTTAAAAAAGAGCCGTCTAACTTGAAGCAAAAAAGAAATAAAAAGATTTGAAGATGCCAAAATAATAAAAAAAAAAAAACGAGAAGAATTTTCTCTGGAGGCTCACTGATGGATGGATTGAGCGGACAAACGAGAATTCAATTCGTTTTAATATTTGCAGCAGGTTCTTTTATGTTTTCTTGCGATCGTGTCGATGAATTACACTGTAGGAAATTTATTTATCATGTTGACACAAATCCGAGTATAAAATTGTAAAATTTGCTCTATGTCGATGATAGAAAAAGCCACAATATTTTGCCGGATCTGACTGTCACTCGCTATCATTTAAATCTGAATAATGCAATGTTAGATTCTACAACAGATAAAGACGTTGCGTGCAGTCAATTTGAAATCGTGAATCTGCTTCAATTTCTTATAGAAGGGAGAGCTCGTTTTCGTAATAAGTCAAGAAGCATAACGTGATGTCAAACCATACACACACAAACAAACAAATCAACTGACTGACTAATAAAATTTTCATTTGCCAGTGTCATCTATATACAGAAATTGAATCCAGACATGACAATACGAAAAACGCAAAGTCTCTTTCACATGATTTTTTTTTTTTTTACTTTTGCGTTTAGGTTTCAACTAATTACGCAATGGAAGAACAACTGAAAAGTTCTTGTTGAGTGAAATTCTTTGCAATGGAAAAACTCCGGATCGCATGACATTTGCCAATATCTGAAAAAAGTGACACATTTAAATCACAAAGTACACGAAATCCTACTTTATGAGTCCATGTATTCGCTGGAATGATCCCGGCGAGTATTTTAGAACAGCAAAAAATAATTAACAGCGTATGAAACACGACATGCAATTCCCGGAATTTAGTTTGCAAGCGAAATGTCAAAACAGCAAAACAGTGAGTAGTACTGGATGGATGTTGTTATTATGAGGGTGTTTACAAATTAATAAAATAAAAATTAAAACTGACTCAGACAATGAAATGAATTGCAGAACGAAGGCCTTAAGCAGTCGCAGTCAGATGCTAACCTTGCACTAAATTCATACAAATTTAGCGTGTTATGACATTTTGTGGGTCTAAGTTTTTTTTTACTCAATTCATGACGAAATAAAAGATAAAAAGTTTCTTCTGCTTGTGTTTAATTTCGCAGACGCAACAAAAAAAAATAAAAAAAGCGCTCACAAGAAATGAATTTATACTTCTGGGGACGGGATTCCCAACCCAGAAATATTCATGAGCCTCTTTCACTGCAAAACTCAAAATGCGACTAGACACAGCAGAGATCGTTAACATTTTAGTCGAACGAAGCTCGATCGCCGAAAAAAAAAACCAACGCTAAATATTTAACATTTTGCAATCGTCTTTACATTATCGCCGATTATTATCATTCGAGCGCATGAAACAGCAAACAATTCTCTTTTCCGGAAAAGGGGTTCACTGAGAATCTTTGAATTGAAATCTTTCGCGCGATTTCAAATGACTCACAAGTACAATAAGCAATAAAAAAAATCCGATAAAACAATGCAAATATGACCTTCATGCCAAGCTTGTTGGTGATTGAGCGTAAAATTTCAAATGCAATTGTGAAGCTAGAAAAAAGATTGCATCATAAATATTTATTAAATGAATTTGATTTGTTATGCAACAATTGACACACCAGAGCTGCACCGCATTAATCAAGCAAAACGGACTGCAGCTCGATATTTTACGACTTTTCTGTGAAGACTTTTTCCGTCAATTAATTACAGTAAATACATACAAACACATAAATTTAATAGAATTAATGAAAGAGAAAAAAAAAACATTGTTTAATGTCAAAACAACAACAGCATAAAAAACGAGCATTTGCCATAATTAATTAATGCGAAACGATCGCAACGTAGTTTCCCGATCATTGTGAGATGCTCAATGGGTTCTTGAAAGATTCTTGGACACAATATTTAGAGGCATCACTGTCCTACATAAGTCATACATTTTATAGCGTTGCATAAAAAAAAACCACGGAAAGGGAGGACATTTAACAATTTCAAGTCTCAACAGCAATAAAGTTTTAAAAGCGCTTTTGCGGAATATCTTTCAAATAATCTTCAAAGTGGACGGCGTCATCATATTGTAAGTGTGTGTGGGTTTTTGCGAGACGCCACATAAAAGCCCCAGCGCCACGATTTAGTTAATTTATTAGAATGTTTCTTGGCATTTTGTGAAAATTTAAAGCGAAACGCGCAATTCATGTGCTCGATGGAATTTTTAGAATGAATCTATCTTTCTCTGTCCCTCCGCTATATTGGAGCTGCTTTACGCGGGATATTTTAAGATGAAGAAAACCTGTCAACTTGTCATTAATTAAACATCGAGTGTTCTACGAAATATTCTATAGGAAAAATATTCCAATGTAGAGTGCTTCAAAATGAAATCACTTCACATGAGACTGTGAAGAATTGAGAGATTGACTTTGCAATATGATTCACTTCACCATTAATCAGATATGGATCGGAGTATATTGAATCGATGTTTTCATAATACACAACTGTATGTGCGAGCATGAATAATACGAAAAAATATAATTTTGCCTGCCGCTCTTCCTGCTGGCTTTTTATATTCTGTTATTTATCAACACGCTGTGGCCTTCCTCATAGTTATATTATAATTATAACCTCCAACAGTAGCGCTCTGTACGTTCACAGAACCAATTTTACACGCTTCTTTGGGATGAATTGAATTTATTTAATCAAAAAGGCGAGGAAAAATC
Organism: Propsilocerus akamusi; assembly: GCA_018397935.1. NCBI lineage: Eukaryota > Metazoa > Arthropoda > Insecta > Diptera > Chironomidae > Propsilocerus > Propsilocerus akamusi. The sequence continues at coordinate 24,485,030 of CM031468.1, read as the reverse complement.
TTATTGCGAGCTTTGGGATAAGAAATCTCTTTCATGATAAATTTGTATAATGCCAAATTATAGAATATCATGTTGTAATTTTGTGTTTTTAAGTGTCCGTCTGTCTACACGTAATGGCTACAAAAGAAATGCTTTGAGAGGGCAAATCATCTTAAAAAACACATGAATGAAGAAACAAGAATTGAATATTGATGGATCCAACCGAGCTTTGATCTTTCATTGTTTCGCGTTCATTTCTTTCTCTCAATCTCACCACACATCAGCTCCATGTTATTATTATTCACCTGCACTCAACAATTGTTGCGATTGCTTTTTTTTATGACCAGAATCCGACTCCAAAAATCATTAAAGATCTTTTGTATTTAAAAAAAACTTTGAAGGAAACCGTGACGTCACTGCAGGCAGTAGCATTTCAAAGATCGTAAACTTTGCCTCATTAATTACAACTCTTTTTTTCACTATATTGATGCGGTTCGTCATATTTTTTTTTTTTTTTTTTTTTCATTATTTATGACTTTAACCCAATTGTGTGAGCTGAGAGAGTGAAACTTCTGGTTTTATTTTATTATTATTTCGCGTCTAATTAATGACTTTTTCAACACATTTTTATTTTTTTTTGTTATGCTGCTATTATGAATTGAAAAATCAATCACTTCAATCCGAGCTTCCTGAAGATCGTTCGAACAAAGAAATCTCAGTCAAAAAAATAAAAATAAAAAGAACACTTCAATATTTTTGCCACACACTGTTACTGATATAATTAAACTTCATCGGCAAACGATTGCGCGATAATTTCTGATTATCTTTGCTTCATTTTAATTGAAATCGGATTTTCAGTTTTAAATCGTCCATCGTCGGATAGATCTCCGGAGTGCGCGCATTTTCAGAAAGATTGATGCCACAACTGGATATCGATGGATTGAGAGCCCATCAAAGCCACGTCTTCATGGAGTGGAACAAGAAAAATTCCTTTTAAAGAATTGAAGTTTTGTTTTCTTATTTATTTATATATGCCTCGGACTTCAACCTTTGTTGTGAAAGATCCGTAAGATGGCTAAAAAAAACGTGTGAATTTATCTCGTTATTATAAAAGAGCTAAGACTGCGAAAGTTTTCCGTTTGCGATTGATGTTTGTTCGTTGATCGAGAACCTTTCAATGCACGTGTTCATCCAAAAAAGATCCAAATCTACTGCAATATCTCAATTTTCCGTTCGCCAATTCCATAAATGTGGTAACGCGATGCAAAAATCTCTTTTGTTGCCCTAAATAGTCATCAACAATTCAACATTCAATCAATTTCTTGTGCAACTTTTTTTTTTTAATTTCGCAGTTATTTAAATTTTTTATTTTGCCTTATGAAAAATAAAACAAATCAATTGAAAGTTCTCTTCAAACGATTCCTTTTGATCGATTGATGAATTTTATTATATTTAAAGCTCGCAAGCATCAAATTTAGGAAAAATCGATGAAACGTTTACCCCCAATTTTGATCTCGATGAATACGTCTAATTAGTTCACACAACTACATCGAAGACAAGTTCCACCATAAGGCGCATGTTTCTCGGATTTCTTTTTTTACTATATAACTTGAAACTCCCTTTTTGTGCCGACTGTTGTTGGCCTTTTTTTATGACGAACACAAAGGCAGCATACGAAAATAAAAATAAATATTCGCAGAAATTGCGCAAAATAAAAAACAAAAGTTCAAAATTTTTGCCATATATAAAGTTTTATTGCACTTATAAAAGCCGCTCAATAACCTCATGCAATGAATGTCTGGGACGGGACTCTAAAACTAACCACCCTGATCGACAGACAAACTTATCTAAACAATCTTTTCTTCCAGACAGTTTGTGCTAATAATGTTTAATCGCATTAATTAGCCTCAAACCCCTTTTTTTGCTAATTAAAACATGCGTCCCGTGGGCCAAGCCGACCATCGATACTGTCCAATTAAAAGTGGTATAGAGAAGTTTGATAAAATTATGAGCAGGTGCTCAATTGACCTTTAATTTTTCTGATGCCCTTCATCAAATGATCCAGATGCCCAGAATATGACTTCCTTGAATGAACGCACTTCCGATTTTGTAATACATCAAAAGAAATGAGGTCAAATTACAACAATTGCTCGAGATTTATTTTAATTGGATACATGAGGCGATGCTTTAACCCTTTCAACGTCATCAAAATGAATCATCAGACAAAAAAGGGGAAAATCTCAGACAGTCATAACAAAAAAAAAAGAATGTCTGCAAATATCTATTGGAAAATTATGATAATTAATTTAAATTAATTGTTTAAAATGTGTTAATTAAACGAGCCACAATTTGTCGCTACATATCATGAACGAATGATGATTCTTTGAGTATTGCGCGGGAATGTTAATGGGTTCGCTGTTTATGGGATTTTAAATACTCTCGACTTTTTTTTCTCTCTCTCTCACTCACTTTTTCCTGCGCCGGCAAACAACTCGCGCACATGGCGACGGTGGAGATTTATAGGATTTTAATTGAAGTTTCGTTCATTTATTATCGTTATTATAAGTTTAATAATGAAAAAAAAAGCTAGTGCTCAAATTATAGTGAGATTAAGTACCGATTTGAGCCCGTTTGTCAGAGCAATTTTTCATCCGTTGCTGTTTCTACATCTGTGCCGCGCTGTCTTACAAGCATCTAGTTAAATGTATTATAGCCAAAAAAAATCTAAACTATTTTGGGTGAAAGATGGCGCGAGAGAGTGAAATATTGATGGCCACCTGTTAGTAGTGAAGTAATTAACATTTCTTTCCATGGTTTCGGCCATCAATCGTTGGCCCGCAAGGGGCAAATCTGAATAATTCGAAGGCCAGTTATTGATTCGATTCGGTCTTTAGTGCCGATACACACAAGTGCTTATGGCGAATCAGGTTGAATGGAGCAATCATAACTGGAACTAGTTTTCATCATCTTCCATTGCTGATATGTTGCAGCGCATATTATTGATCGAAAAAAAAAAATTGTTACACATTTTACACAAAATAAAAAAATTGCGAGCTTTGAAAAAAACTGGAAAAATTGATTAAACAACTGCAAAAGCTGTTAAAGTTATTGATACAAATGGGAACATCAAACCTATATCTCCATACATACACATGCTTTCTACATGCCACACATTGCTTGGCGCTTTTGCGATATATCTAGATACAAACACATAATAAAGTAATTAGCGGTTTTTTTTAATCGATATATAAAAGAATTTGTTGTTATTTTTGCAGTTTGCGAGCATAAAAATGTAGTGCAAACTTCAATTTATCGCTGTCACAGCATTTCGAATGTATGGCGACGGTTTCAGATTCTCAAAAAAAAAAAAAAGAAAAAGAAATTGTATAATTCTAGCGACTAATGAGAAAGTTTCGAATTTCTTTCACCCCGCAACGCAATGATTTTGACCCCTTCGGTGCCTTCCGGTCCCGATTGCCTGCCATTATAATTTACTTCACAGCTGACTTAAACAAACAAGAAACTTTTTGTTGTTTGTGTACTCGCACGATTGGAAATGGGAATTTTGTGGAGCGAAATACGATGACGATTAATAAATTATTAATTTACAGCAAGTACAAAAATTTCCACCCTTTATTTCCTTTTCCAATATTATTTATTGCTTTTTATGTTCTGTTGTCTTGTATATTGCTCGCTTGTGAACTGTTTTGCTTGTTGTATTTTTGTTTTTATTGATTTCTCTTTGGAAGGCGAAATTGTGTAAATTAAATTAATTTCTTAAAATACTTCGATGCTGCATTCATAATGCCTCGACAAATAAAATAATTCTATAAATCAAAATTGCACATCAACATTTTATTCTCTTTCCACGAACACACATTTGTGAGGTGCGCACAATAAATTTCCACACACGTCAATAATCATTAGACATTGAGAAAGCCACAAATTGATAAATTGGAAAATTGTGTGTGCCTTGCACTTTATTTATATGTTTGTTTATTGAAACTTAGAATTGCTTTATAACATTATCGCACTTATTTTTTCAAGCCTTCATTTTTATTTTTTTGGAGGGTCCTGATCACACTTACACATATAAACACAATTTATTAAAAAAAAAGGAATAGCATTCCTTCATATTAAATGCAAATGATTTTTGATTGCTCGCTTTTTCATATTCATTATTTGTTTATCGACCAATATTTTATTTATTATTAATATTCATGTGTACGATCACTTTTAATCAAATGTATTGTTCTCCATCCATAAATACATGCAACAACGACTTGATATGCTTGTTGTTTTCCACACATGTTGTTGTTGTTCATATATGTGCAGTTATCATGTTGTTATTTGTATGTCTTTTTTTTTGCTAATATGCAAATTGGCTGGAATATTTATGTCAGTGGAAAAAAGCAGCTAACAACAAAATAATAGGCACAAAAGCGCAACGATTTTTTTATAAATGCGTGATTAGAAATCTATAAAGCAACTTGTTTCGTTGCTACAATCGCAAATTTTGTTTCAAGCATGACATTTTGTGCAACAATGTTGAGGAACTTGAATCTTAGCTCAAGTCTCAACTAAAATTAAAATCGTTTGTGAGCTGTTGAGCTCAACGAGAATTTGGGCAATGAGTTTGGAGTACTGGAGCTGATTATATAATATAGAAAGGAAAAATATTAAAACAAACAAACTAAAAAATTATGAAACTCGATAGCATAAAAAGCTGCATTTTTTTGTACATTTTATAATGTCAGTCAAACAAAAATATTTTTTTTTTTTAGTTAAATGTCATGAAATCAACGAATATCGAAAAATACTGCACCGAAAAATGCATAAAAATGGCAATTTCAATGAAATTTGAATGGCGGAAATTTTTCTATTTTGACTGAAAGCTGCCGAAAATTTGTGTTTTTCTTATCAAAGCATTGACGAATTGTTGTCAAAAATGAGAAAATCATTTTCGGTGGAAACCTCATGCCCGACACAATTTCCTTTTGTTTTCCATCAAAGCATCGATTAGTGCACAAATGTTAGAAGTTTTCATTGCCCCCCTACTCAGGAAAAGCCAATTTTCACCATTTCTAATTTGATTCAAAATTCAGGATACAGGTTTGAAGTTTTTTGTTTTCCCCAAAAATTTTGAAATTGAATTTTCTACAAAGAAAATGAACTTTTGCATGTTTCCGGAAGCTTTGCGGTTTGATGTCATGAAAAGTATTTTCCGCTGAACTTTTCAGGTTTAAGAAATTTCTCAGGAAAATAATTGTAATTTGCGGTTTTCAAATGAACTTCTGTGAACATTTCTAAGATAATTTTAATTGTCAAACATTTATCAAAATCCAGAAAAGTATTCGCATCAAGTCAAAAATGCTACGCAAAGCGAGAGAGGGAAAGAGAGAACAAAAGTATAGAACAAAAGCGATATTGAATTTATCAACTTAAATTGAATTTAATAAGGATGCGCCCATTTGAAATAGATTTCAATGTGTTTCAGTATGGTAACAACAAAAAAAAAATCTCAACGAGAGCATTTAATTTGATGCTTCGAAAATCGAGATGAATAAGCTATAGATTGGGAAATATGTTGACTGTTAGCTGCTGGTTTATGATGATCGAGAAATTAAATTTGATTTAAATTTATGATTTTCTTTTGTTGAATTGATGCTTGAATTTGCCTCGATTTTGACGATTATTGCGTGATAAAATAAATTAAGTGACAAGAATCATAAATTCCTGGGAAAACAATTTTCCACAATATGCTATGCGGTTGATCAAAAACAAGGGTTGCCGAAAATTCAGTTAAAGTTTTCAAATAGAATTTTATCTTGTTATATAAACCAAATTTCGGGGTAATTTTGTGGGGTGTGGGAGAAGTGCCTTGCAGAGGGGTCGTTAAAATATTGTTCAACGCACGCACGCTAATTTTCAGAACATATTGAATGAATTATTTTTTATTTGTTTGCAGATGGGCGCAATGTTCTCTTTTGATTTGTTGGCTTCATTGGATTAGGTTAATAATAATAATTATAATAAGCTATGGACAAACCATCCAGTGACTTACCTGTGTTTGCGTTAATCCCAAACTTGCGGCCAATTCGGCTCGCTCGGGCAGCGCTAAATATTGTGTTCTTTGAAATCGCCTATTAAGTTGCTGCAACTGGAGGGAACTGTAGATGGTGCGGGGCTTTCGCATTTTCTTGCCCTTGCCATTCACTCGCAGTCCCGTGTCCTCGATTTTGTCTGTTGAATTTATATTTTTATTTTTTTGTGGTAAAAGCAAAGAAAGGAGAAATAAAATAATGAAATTTGCGTCCATTTTAATTCGGAAACGCGTTCGCATGGCAACGAAATGTACGAAATTACTGTTGGACTTGCTTCGGTCAAATATCGATTGAACTCCTGTGAAAAATTCATTCATCAAATACGTAGAAAATAATCCCACAATCAAAGTGCAACAGCGCCATTGACATTTTATTTTTATCGAACTTGTTTCATTTATTTTTTAACTTTAGAGACATGTGCTATCAAATATGCATCAGTAGGTTAGAAAAAGCGATTGATTTTAAATAGCATGGTAGCAATGATTCATATATGTTTCCAGCAATTTTTTTTTTCTGTTCATAGCTTGTAAACCGAGGGCGTTAGGACTAATAAATAATTTGAAAACCATAATCATTCATCATTCGTTTCCTAGTTTTTCTTTTCAAAGCCGCACACTATCACTGTAATTTTGCGGTGCGACTAGAATTGCAGATCAATAAAAGAAAAAAAGCTTCTTTTTTTTTAAAGCTTATAAAAAGTAGCTATTGAAATTATAGTTAAGACACTTTATGCGTAAAAATGCTAATTTTTTTTAAATCATCATACTGCCAACCTGTCAATTAGCGACTTAATTCATTTGACACTATCTGTCTCTAATACATTTTGACGAATGATATTGCTACGGGCGCTTTCAATGTAGCTGGGAAAACTCTTAGCTTACAAAATTGGTCATTTAATGGAACAAACATATCAATCGTTAACAATCTTGGGTGGTTGCGATCGATTTGAGGTTTCGATTCTATTTCAATAGAAAATCATGATATGACTGCGGCTCATATTCGATTATTTTACTTTATTTCTGAATGGACTTTCATTTAATTATTCATCACATTTGGTCATAAAGTCAATTTTATTGTTGCGGACAGAAAGTTTCTCTCTACCACAAAGCTTGATTAGTTTTATCAATTTTGTGAGTTTTAATTTTGATAGTTTTTCATTAAGTGAAATTAGCACCTCGTTAAACAATTAGTCAGATGATTTTTGAGATTAAATTTGATGACATTTTTCATGAAGATAAGAAAAACTTTTCTTTAAAATACTAATCGAACATCGTCAAAGTGTCACAAGTTTTGACGTGATGACACATCAGTCTGATGTCTGGAAAAGCGCAGCAGTTTAAAGAACTCTCAAAATCTCCTCGCCAATGTAAAAAAAGAACATTTTTGCAATATATTTTTTAAATTTATTTGAGTGCATATTGATAAAAAGAAACCTGTCAATGTTCAATGCTGTTTTTTTTTTTAAATTTCACCCGAATTTTCACTGATTTATTTGCATTAAAAAAACTGTTCGATGGCGCTCATTTTCCGCCAATGCATTTTGCATTTTTCCTACTTTTTTTATTCCAATTTTTTGACAACTTTTTTTTTCGGGAATATTTTTTGGCAAAATAAATTTTTGTTGTTATTTTTATGCACAGTCCTAGATATGAAAAAAAAAAGTGGTCGTGACGCGGAAAAATAATAATTGAACTCGTGGAACTTTTATTCAATTTTATTTTTTATGCTTCTGAAATGGCGAAATATTTTTTTTTTTGTTTATTAATGAATCAGTGGAAAAAATTATTCAATATGCAATTGCCAAATTATTGCTGAAAGTACTCAGCTGCGATTGTCATCGGTAACGGGCAAAAAAAAAAGTTTCTGCTTCGGCGACAAACGTCAAAAAAAATTTTTTTTCATTAATAAATCAAAAATGGCTGCAAAACAAAACCAATAAAAACGTAGAAGTACAAATTTAATAGTTCATTAAACGTGCCACCACCAAATGTGCGTAGAGTTTAATTAATCGATTTAAAATACCGTTTTGTAAACAGGTTAAAAATAAAAATTATTTCGAAGGTTTTTGATTTGCTGTAAAAGCTTCATTTTGATTTCTAATTTTTTTTTTTTCGATTTCGTTGATGAATTGTGTGAAATTTCGAATTTTCTCCACCAATTTTCCATTTCACAGTTCCACAAAAACCAAAGGAATTTTTCACTCACGTCAATAAAACGCGTGTGTCTGTCTCAAGCTCTCTCAGTGTTTGTGCAATTTAAAACTCGACATTTCACATCAACAAACAACCGAAACCCCAATTAACCCAACATTGAACTTTAAAGTCGAGCAATTTTTTCTTTGTTGCATTTGACCAGCGTTTGCCCGTAGGACAGCTTCGATGCAATGAAAACTAATTATCAATTAAGTTTGTGCAGAGAGCGAGTGAGAGACTTCAATGAATGAATTGTGAAATCAATCGATCAACATTCATTTACTCAATGACTCATTATGTCGTCACAATAGCCACGGCGTTGTTGCTACCAGTTTTGCCCTTCATCATCTGGTGATCAGTAGGATCAAATTTGTTATTTCAGATCATTGCCATGGAACGCATTTTAATAATTAGAGCTTTCAAGTTGTAAACACTTACCATCTTTTGGCGGACTCGCACATGGCGGTGCATAACCTCCTAGGTGATAGCTTGAATAAGAATTTTGCATTGTCGGAAATGGATAACCTAAAGCACTACGGGGACTGGGAAAGCCGGAATCTTGGCCACCTTGCGGACCAAAATGTTGACCGTAACCACTTCGAATAGCACCGTAACTAAAATAAATGCGAATGGAAATAATATTTTAGTCTTTTTCTTGTATTATTATAAATATATTTATCAGACGATGACGACAATGGAACAACGTGCAGCGGGATCGTAAGATTTGAGAGCAAGAATAATAAGATAAAAACACGGGAAGTAAAGATCCAATATCACATGCTGCTTCTTATTTCACCGTCGCCCTTATTTGCCGAGTCTAAAATTCCAATGCGCAAAAATTCTATCGAAAATAGTTTTGAGTTTTTTTTTATTTTATATTTATTTTTTTATTGAATTGTTTGTTTAAATGAAATATTTTTCCGTCGGCAGAAATCGAAACTCGACGAGCGAAAGAATTTTTATATACGTATAAGAAACTCTTGAGACGAAATTCACTCAAATGCAACTTCCTTAAATACTTGGTTGAGAATAATTCTAAGTCGAACGACTCTCTCGCCCATGAACAAGCAATATTAATTAAAACTCCATTAATAATTCCATATCATAAAGGCATTTTGCGAATTTTAAAGCGAATTATAGTTGCGTGGACGCGACAGCAACGTACGGGAATTATGATAACAACAAAAAAAAATATTAAATTAGCAAAACATTTTTATTAATGTTTACACATTAAAGTTTGACATTTATTGTAATTGTTTTAAAATTCATAGATATTTTAATTGCTCGTAATCTAGTCATCACTAATAGTTGAGTTAAACTATTCTTTATTTAATTAATTACAATTATGGCGCTGCGCTGCGGTGCTGTATGAATACAATTTAATTATGTGCGATTTTGTGATTATAAATTTCCCTTTCTTTTATGTTGTTGCTGTTTTAATATCGGTGATGTTAATTTTTTTTTTTGTTATTTATTTAAATATTCTAAGAAGTCTTAAAGATTAATTTGAGGAATTTGTATTAATTATGTAATTTACGTCGTAAACAACTGCAATCACAATCCTAAGCGAGTGCACTTGCGTGGTTGTAATTAATTCTTATTTGTTGGCTATCGTTGCTCGACAGACACAATTTTTTTTTTTTATTATTATTTCAAGATCAAGTTTTTCACGTTTCACTTTTCGCACAGTTTTCAATTGGCATTTTATGCAATCGACTTGCATTTTTCTCAATAATTTAGCATTTTTAATCGCTCATTCACAAGGAATTTTTTCTGCTTTCGATCGACGGAAAATTCATTCGACCGACGTTGGAATTCCGATTGGAACTTTAGCGCGATTCCGCCCGGCGAATGGACGCACTGAATTTAGATTGCTGCCATTTGCCGCAACTTGCATGTTTGCCAGTATTGTCAGTAAAAACATAAAAAAATGATTTATTGCACGTTGTTTCACATTATGGCTAACGACGAGACATTTGCATTTTTCCCTTATCAGTCAACAATCCATCACTTCTTTTTTTTTTACTCAACTCACCCATGTTGTTGTAGCTCAACGAATGCCGATTTGCCGGGCGCATTGCCAGCACTATCGATGTATTTCGGCGTGTGTGGAGCATCGGGAGCGTCCATACCGGATTGTGGTGTGCTCGGGGGGCCCTCGTAGGGGCTCCCCAAATCTGTGAAGTTTAACGTGTTGGCGCCTATTGAGGCCACTTTTTCGAAACGAATATTGACGGCTTTTTATATTCACCACCCGCACTCAGATTTACAAAACACCACAAGAAACACTATCTGCCGTCCTTTTGACGTTTTCTCCTTATTCCTTCTCTCTGATAAATCCACAGATTATTAATCTTTCTGATTCTTTTAAGAACCTTTTTTTTTCTCTCTCAAACCTGAAGCACACAAAATCACTTGAACAACCGCACGAGAACTCCTGCTGTGCTCATAGATCGCGCGTCAAACGGCGGTAAATATTTTTAATTTCTTTATTTCTGCTCAATGGTTTTTATTTGATGTTTTTTTTTTGCTTTTTTGTGGCTTATTTGTTATTTGCTGCCTCATTAAGATCACTCGATTCCATCAATAAACATCACCTCTTATTGATTCTTTTCATTTAATTAATTCTGTTTTTGGCTTTGTGGCTTTTTTTTGCTGAAGTTTCTTATATTTTATAGGAACTTTGTTGTATGATCAACATACGGATGCCGTTGCACAGTAAAGTATTGTTCAAATTATTCCAAATGAAAAGTTCAAGATTTTCTCGACACTTGATTGAAATCGCTGGTCACCTAAACGCACTTAGAAATCAATTTTGTTTTCGTCTAATACATTGAACTAAAACTGCTAATTTTCGTTGATTTTATCGTTCCGATACAAAAATTGTTTATTTAAAAATCCATTAAATTCTCATTGTGAAATATCGACACAAGATATCGAAGTGACGTGTGTTGCTATTTATAATTTGCAGTTATAGATTCTAAAAAAAAAATAAATGATGATGTACTTTGCACAGTGCGGTCAGAATTGTTATAACACAATGAACCGAAATGATGATAGTAATTTTGTGTTCTGATTCAACAAATATCACAATTCTAATAATCTTTTTTTATTTTTGTATTTCTTGATGTTGTTGTTGTTCTACTTTTCTCATCACCCCCGAGAAATCAATGTAAGAGTGAGTGAGAGAGCTTTCTTATCGCACAAGAATTTTCGTTGTCACTTTGAATTTTCTTTATTGTTATATCCACGCACAATTAGTCGCGTCTAAATGACTGTCGATGTTGAATGCCGAGACACTGTTTTTTTTTTTTTTTGCGGTAATAAGCTAAAATTATATACACCGAAAATCGATTTCGGCTGGAAACTAGTAATTTTTATTTTTTCTGTTTTGTGTTGATCTCAGAAAATTGCAAAGAAATTCGTTTTTTTTTTTTTTATCTAAATCACCGGGCAACAATCACGTTGCGCGACCAACCACGAGCAAAGTGCGTCAAAGACTAGTCGTATAGCAAGCACTTGAGAATTATTTTTTTGTTGTTCAACGAATCGTGTAGAGAAGCAGAGATAAAAAATATTCACCAATACTTGCATAAAACTAGGCATAAAGCGGTTTCGATTGGGTTAAGTGTATGCTTGTAGTTGTTGCTTCATCCAATGACTTGAAGGCGTTGCTAAACTACTACAAACATTTTAATATTTAATGCTTAAATGTTGGGAACATGCGCGAAAGAGACGAAACAACATCAACATGAAACGTCGAGTGCTCACAAACCCAGTGGCGTCACATGTCTCAAATCACATTTGCCCAGTGCAACATATTCCATGATCATTGAAGAATTTATGAATGCATGCAAATATATCATCATCAGTCTTATCAGTCATGCCAACATGTTGTCAATAATGGATTCGCATGTGTTTGCAAATGATTGATAAGGCAGAAAATGTGTGAAAATGTAAACGCCCAATGTGTGTTTGTATGTTTTGTTTGCATGTTGGGTTAGTTTTTGTTGTCAATGTTTGTAGTATTGTATTAATGTGGCCCTGCAGAAAGAAGCCCAGTCGTGGAGTCTTATTTTACTTTCATGGAACATTCTATTTCTCTTTCTCTCTTTACCATTTTTATTGCTTTGGCTATACGCGAAAGTCAACGCCGCCGTCAGATTCATTTGCTGTGTATGCTGTGTGGACGGAAATGTTGAGCGAGAAAAATGGAAAAACTTGATAAAGACTAGAATTGCACAATAAGACGATACAAAAAGAACGAGAATTGCATGGAAAAAAAAGAATTCAGTGTAAATGAGCTTCGAACTTCCCCGGGACAACTTTTTTTTTGGACAATTTTTGTACGTTTCTTGATATAAAATTTTCAATTTTCCTTCGTGGTGAGAGACAGTTTGCGATTGAAAATCAACTTGCATGGAACTGCAATGAGTTGTCTCAACCTCTCTGTTCAAAAGACTTTTTAGTAATGGCCGACTGGATTATAATAACATCTTTGACATTGTCACACGAGGTCATTTCTTGATGACACCAAAGTGGATGACATTAAAAAAAAAAATACTTGCGCCATCCGCCAACAACAGATCAAAACAAAAGAAACAACTTTTTATTGAAAAATGGTGTTTTGACATTTTTTTTTTGTTGTTGTTTTGATGGGAACGTGCATTGTTGGTTCTTTATATTAAATATATATTCGCGGTAAGGCGCGCAATTTTTGTAACTCTGTTTGCCCATTCGGAACATTTCACAATTCATCAAAGCCTTCAACACTGGACGCCGAACAAAAGGCAGCGCCGACCGCAAAGAGACAAGTGCAGAGGCATTTTAACTTGTGATGTAATCAAAGTGTGATAAAATTCGAAGTTTGGTGAGAAATCTTTGAGAGATGGACACATTCGATGGACAATTTAATGATTGAAACTGGCGAAAATTCTACTAAACGTGATGAAATTTGCTGATTTTTTTTTTTTATGTGTTGAAGGCGAGCGCGGAAAAAGCTCAAAGTGAATGGAACTTGCGAATTATTATGTAGTTAATGAAAAAATGAAATATAAAAAGAAATGTGTCAGAATCAAAACCGCACCAAATTAACAAAAATAAAAACAATTTTTCATTAATTTTTCAGTCGAAATTTGATTTTTCAATTGAACAGCAACAAGAAAATTGTGTAGACACATCACGCGGCTTTTTTTTTTCTATTTTGCTGAATATGAAATATTTAGGGAAGTTTTGCATGCGTCGCAAGTGCGCCTAGAAAATATCAAATGGGCTTCGAAATAATTTTTCAATCACTTTTTTTGAGTGTAGACACACTTTGAGGTTATGCTTTAATTTTGTACAAGACTTATGGGGAAATTGTGCGCAAAAGTTTTATATATATATTTTTTTGGCTTGAAGGACATATCGCATGACGGAATTGAAACAAAGTTTTTCCTACACTAATGGCACCGAAAGAGAGAGAGTGAGAGAGAGAGATTCAATTTTTAACATGTTAATAAACCAAATCGACATACAACGTGGCAGACCCCGAATCATACACCGCCCTCCCCCCCACAATGAAAAACCACAAATTCGCACGAAAATTAGATTGGAAAAATTTGATTAAAGGCATTTCGCGTGTGAAAAGCGTTGGCGAGAGGAACTGCATTTCCAAGTCAGACTTTTCAAATTGATGTTAATTCAAAGTATCGATATTTTCTGTTTGACCCTTTTTTTTGCAATCGAAATAGAGAGCTGAGTTTCACTCTTCAGGCACCAAATCGACGTGAAAGAATTCGCCAAATGTTGTGTAAATATTGATTGAAATCTCACCATTTGCTTTTTTTTGTGATGGAAATTAATTTGAGTTTTTCTGGTTTTCATGGCACATTAAAACCAGCCAATTCACCTCATAATTTACTTTATGTTTAATTTGCTAGAAAACCGCAATGCTCGCTTCTAATAAAATAAATAAAAAAAATGCTTGAAATCTGATTAAAGTCTCGCGCGTTTGTTTGCGGACTCAAATGAAGATTTGTAGGAAAAACAGCAAAAAAGAAGAAAAATATTTTTGTTGTTAGTTCGGAAAAAAAGAAAGAAAAAAAAAGTGAAAATTGCTTGAGAAAAATTGCTTTACAGTAACGATTTGCACACGTTGAGGCGGAAAGAGGCACGTTGTCCATTCATCATTACACATGTTTTTGAAGAAATATTTTATACAACATTTTTTTTTTTGGCAGCAAAAGCAGCATATGGTTGATGTATGTTTTTGTCTATGATTACGAATCGAAAATTGCTCAAAACCAACAATAACAAAAATAGCATTCGGAGCAGATATGAAAATAATTGATGAGCAAATTATTTTTTCATTTTTAATTTCAATGAACTCGATCGTGTAATTGTTTTGCAATTGCAACCAATGGAAAAATATAAATATATTGGAGGCAAACAGTTCCAAAGTGATGTCAATGGTGTGAAATTGTTGAAAGAATTTGATCCGGCGGTCAATAAATCAACAGAAATGACCAAATTATTTAGAAATTTTTCACAGCATAAAATCTTTAACCTCAAATAAAATATAAAAATTATTTAATGTCTCTAATTCAATAGAATCTTTATTTATTTTATGACTATTCAGACCGACTATAAGCGATCCCTTTTCCGAAGCGCCGTGTAGAGATGTTTAATAATTTATTTGGATTAATATTTCATTTTTATTAGTTGTTGATATCTCGTAAAACTTTTTTTTTTTATATTCGCCTTTGGATTTCGCTATGGTCCATAGTTCAGGTAGAAACGACGCTGTTTCATATTATGAGGATGTTGTAAAATACGTAACGTGAATATTATTTCACATCAATAAGTCACCACCCGCTGTTAGCGGTTAGATGTGCCGGAACGGCGTTCAACAGCACAAATCAAAGGCATAACATAGAAATCAAATAAATTTCATTAAAAAAAAAAAAATGAGTTTGGTTAATGATTCTTTTGTGTTGAGCAGCGCTCCGATTGTGTAAGTTTGATTATTTTATTTTCCTATTCAATGCTTCCATCCCGAAAATCGCATCAATAAAAGTGTTGAAGCGTTAAAGACTTCTCTCTTTGCTTCAATGTTGCGCTTGACATTTAAAGCGTTTCAACACTTGCACAGTAGCAGGTAATTTTATTTCAATTTTTCATGCTCTTTATCGATGTGAATCTTAAAGAATGTTAAAGTCCGTTTTTTTAATGACTATTTTGAGAGAAATAATTTCGTCCTGTATATAGCTGTAGCTACTTAGACATGAATGAGGGAGAGGAATCGATAAACCCTTTAATTGTACACTTGTAGAATTTAATATTGGTAATTTTCTCATTTGTCAGTGACATAATTTGTAGTGTTCGATGATATAGAATTTGGTAATTTTATATTATTATCAAAGCTTTCCAACGACAAATATAGTGTTTTAATTGAAAAATGACAATTAAATTTTCAATATCATGGGACTCAGCGTTCAATTCCGATTGGATTAATGATACAAGCAAGAAAGGATTTAATAACTAAATTAGAACCTCACATTTGGAATGATTGTGAATCGGTTCCCGATTGGAATTAAATTAACCGAGAGAAAGCCTTTTGGGTGTCATCAGAAATATCTGAATTATTGACTTGATCATTAAATTCTCATTATTTTATGCACAAATTAATGATTTTATTGCTTCATAATAAAAGCAAAGAAAAGTCGAAAATGTTTCTGATTCGCCTCAAGGAAGGAGCATAAAGCTAAAAAGTAGTCTACACAAGTCAAACACGCAAACCAGCAG
The DNA here is from genome assembly GCA_018397935.1 of Propsilocerus akamusi. Classification (NCBI taxonomy): domain Eukaryota; kingdom Metazoa; phylum Arthropoda; class Insecta; order Diptera; family Chironomidae; genus Propsilocerus; species Propsilocerus akamusi. The sequence continues at coordinate 24,468,970 of CM031468.1, read as the reverse complement.
CGGGAAACGGTTTTTTTTTTCTTCATCGAGGGATAAGGAAAAAAAATTATTTTATTTTGTGGAAAATGACTAAGCGTGGAAGTGACCGCGCAAGGAAAAAAAAAATATTTTATCGACACATAATTTCAGAATTGTTCTTCGTGTTCTTTCGACCCAGGAAGATAGAAATTGCTTTAATAAAACTACTGGGCTAATGTTTAGTAGACGAAACCAAAATCATTCGTTGCTCTGAAGCTGACTTTCAAGATGTCAGAATTTTGAAATTGAAATAAAAATGTTGAAGGAAACTTGGCCAGCAACAAATGCTGAATTTTGTGGTTTTTCGCTTTCGGCAATTGCTCGCTCCCCCCAAAAAATGCCCAAAAACAAGAAATAATACGCAGCAAACGAATAACATAATGATACAAAAATAAAAAATATGAAATGAAACAAAAGAAATATTTTCAATGAACTTCGAAAATACATTTGATGGCTTCTATTGTAGCCCAGGTACTTCCAATTTCACTCCTGTGCTACCGCAGCATTCTTATATTTGGAGCGAGAAAGAGTGTGCGAGAAATAATTGATGGCAAAATGTAATGATCATATTTTTCTTTCCTAGTTTTCAATTGCTCTCGTGACTTCTAGTTATCCAACTGTCGGACAATGATGCTTCTAAGCATAAAATATATATATATTTTTTTTTCATTACTTTTGACATTTTGAATTATGATGATGGCATTTTCACTTCGTCTCGTGGCTTTTGCACTTTATTTCTTTTTCACTGTCAGAAGCTTTGGGGGGCGCGAGCACAATTAGAGCCCTGATCCAAATTCGTTCGAGGTTCAATTACTCTGTTAAATCATTTACGCGAACTGTTTATGTCTGATAAATTCCGAGATTTGGCGACAAAAAAACAAAAAGAAGTACAACAAAAATAATAATATGACGGCTAGATAGTTTTCCGAATCAAAAGAGCGTGTCCAAAGAGCGACGAAATTATGAACTATTTTTTTTTTTGGTTTGTGAATCATTCATTCTGTTGATTACCGTTTTCCCTTCTATCGCTTATCATAAATATGCGAGAATTCTATTCCTCAACTTCCCATTGCTCCATAGTTGCCAATCTGTTCCAATTTCAAAATAAAATCCAACGGCGTGAAGCCGAATACCGATAGAAATCAGAGTGAAAATTTTCGGTAATTTGTCAATTAGTTCATTTTGCGCGCACTCAGTAGCTCAGTTACTTTGAAAGCAATTTTCTCTCGCATAAACTCTTTAACTACTTTGGAAGCTTAAATCGATGAAGGAAAAGAAAAATTGTTTTGTTACATATTCCCCCGACGAACAAAAGTTACTCATTAAATTACAGACCGCCGCCAATAATAATTTCTAACATAAATAATGATTTTAAAACGGCAAATGACCGAACTTCGAATCTTCAGAAATAGAATTTTTATTTGGAACTTTGCAGCAACAACAACAAATAAAAGAAAGAAAAAAAAAATAACTTGTCCGCGATCCCGATTCTTGACGTCTCACAATGCCCCTTCGCGCGCCTAACATCAAGCATTAAGACCGCACTTTAATTGGACTTCATTTCTCTGTGCTGTTTTATATTTTTGTGAATGAAACGCGAAATGAAATTAACGACCACTCATCGCGGCAATGGATTTTTATTTTTATTTTTTTTCAGCGGCGGTCCGCGGGATCTTTCCACGGGCGCTTTTACCTTTTAACGAGCTTTTTTTTTTGCTTTATTCAGCACCGCGTCATTTCACGCTTATCACAACATGGGGTTGACTTTATGAAACATTCGGTAAATTATAAAGTGCACATTTTGAATTTGCAGCATGGCGCTATTTTTATAGTGTGCTAATGTTCCTTAAGACTCATCGAATGACCCACGAAACCTTCTTGTGACTTTTGTGCGAAAAAAAATTTAACACAAAAAAAAAAGTTCAATTTCAATGAGATTTCTCAACCAATTATTCATCTACAGCCAGGAATCATGTCTGATTTCATCTCTTTGTCGTCTGTTGAATCAACATTTTATATATTTAGATGACATCACTGATGGACAACAAATGACAAACATGCAAAAGAACTTGAAAGATTAAGATTATTTTTCCGTGTTAATCATTTTTTTTTTCGGCGTTTGTTTGTCATGGACTGTAATTACATCGTCGTGTCTCTGTCGCTACTAAAATTGTTGCTTCATGAGATTTCCCACCATTCAGCGAAATGAACAACATTGAGATGTCTCAAGATTGTCAACAGATCAGAATTAGAAAATTTGCTCCTAGAATAAACTTCATGTTTGCCATTGTTCAATGATCAAGCGATTTTTCTTTTTTATCATTCTAATTTACCCACAACATGTTCATCAGAGGACATTTTTCCAGTCATTTCACCCATTGTCGTTGTTCATCATCCCAAAAAGAGGTTACAAAATAATGTCAGTTAACACCAAATTACATCGAAAATAAAATTCTATTCAACTAATTCTATTCGGTTGTCCCTCTGCGTATCTTTGTTATAGTAAAACTCTTTTGCCCTCTTTTTTGATGTAATCATTGACAGTGAGAATTTCGGGGGGTGAAGAAGACAGTGTAAAAATCCTTTCAAGAGCGGAAATTCATTTTTTTATTTTCTTTTTTTTAAGTTCCATTAGGTTCATTATGATTTGAAATTTTTATTTCTTCAAATATTTTCGGGAGTCAAAAAAACATAATTTTACGAATATCCAATTCAAACGTTATTAGATTCAAATCACATTTCGACATTTGACTGTAGAGTGTGATTTTCTATTTATCTGATTAAATCGCGTCTAGTCACCAGACATATACTAGTTGAATAGCTCAAATTTGAAAGATGGTTCCAGTTTGATATCGACAATAAAGAATTGAAGTAGCCACAAATGAATGAATTGATTCCTATTTCAATACATTTCAGCAGGTCCAAGGCGCTGCTTTATGAAGTTATCATGGCGATCAGAGAGTGCCACAATGTTACGTAAAAATTGCTCAGTCGCCATTTGGATTAATCATCGATTTCGATTGAGTCGATTGAGGAAAGGTTTAAATTAAAAATCATTTAAAATAATTGATGGAAAGAAGTTTCTCACAAATCTTTGTGTTGTTCACCATTCTTGGTCATCTTGTGCAGACTCCATTTGTTTCATTTCCAATTTCCATTCAATACCATAAGAAATTTTGTGACGATCCAGCATTCGACTGAATGAATGTGACTAAGCAGAAAAAAAAATATTGGTTAAAAAAAAAGATCTATAAGAAACTTTTAAAGAAGTCAAAAGAACAATGGAAAGAAATCAAGTGGCTCTGATCCAGCAAAACATTTCAGTTGAACCCATAAGGCAACAGCAGCCGTACCAACATTGTAACACATATATATGCTGCCCAGTTTTTTTTTTGCTGATGTTTCTTTATTGATAATGATGATGATGTTATTTTAAGCACATCGAACAATAAAGCCATCAATATTGCTTTTAAGTGTACGTGAAGGAGCCCATGAAGAGGGCCCATAAAAACCATTTAGATAGAGAAAGAATTGGTAAAGTAGCTAAAATTAAAGATCTTCTTTGCTTGCATTCTTGTAATCTCTTAAGCAAACAAACAATTCTTGAGAACATTTCAGTTTCGTTTGAATGATGACACTTTGAAATTCATCAGATACATTTTAAAGTAAATACTAGCGTAAATGCCCGAGCGTTTTTTTTTTTCTTATTGATTTTGTAGGTCGTTAGCAATGATATTTTAAGATGTTCTTTGTCCGACACCTTCACCATTATGCCCATTTGAAATCATTGAGAGAAATATTCGCCGAATGATGAAAGCACAATTAAAATTTGACGCCACTTCATTACGTGGTCCGACACCTTCCGACGTCGTTTATGGAATTTTTATACATTTTTTTTTTCATGCTTTAATTCGAATCGCTTGAAATATTTCAAATATGCACTTTCATGGACCATCAAACCCACGACTCAATCGAACTATGAAAAATAGTTTTAAGAAATTATATTAAAGGCAGAAGGGAGTGCGAGTAAGAGAGATGTGGAAGAAGTTCAATAAAATTTGGCGCCCATGGACTGTTAATTAAATCGATATTCACTTAGACATCCATTTCTTAAAAATATTTTCGGGAGCCGAAGAAGAAAAATCTTCGTTTCGTTAATTTAATAAAATATTTTTTTTTTTTCTTAATCATAATTATATTTTACATCAATTTACTTTCCGTTTGTTGCTACTGTTTGAGATATTTTTCTTGAATTTTTTATTTATCGCCCAGTGAACAGAGAACTGTTGATTAGGAGCAATAAATGCAACAACATTTCATATCATTTCTTCATTCTCTGGGCAATTGTAAGCTGTTCTCTCGCTCATTCGCCTCATTTTCCGTCCACCCATTTTTTTTTTTCGTATTTACTTAGTCAGCATCTAAAATTCAACTTCGGTAGCTGCCCGACATTTCTAAAAATCATGAATTATTACGAGCCACATTCATACATTCGTTGGCTGATTGCCGCCGTCGCGTCAATATCTGCCAATTCATTTACAAATTTTTCGTTTCTCTCTCGCGCATTTTTACGACGAATCGAAGAACTATTTACAAATATTGCCTCGTTGAGGCGTGCAATTAATTTCGATGATAATTCACTTTTTTTTTTCTTCAATCACTTACTCAAGCGCCAGCTAGCCAACATCTTTTCCTGAAGATTATCGAAAATATGCTTCGTTTCTTTTTTTTTTGCTGAGGTGCAACTTTTTTTTATGTTTATCATCTTTTATGGGAAAAATCTGTGTTCCAATCCATTTATGAGCGGTAGCCATTTTTTTCTGTTTCCTGTTTTTCAACTTCCTGCTTGAGGGAAATCTAATTGTGAAAAGTCAAAAATTGAGATATTGGAACCGATTCCAAAGCTTTGCAACCTGTTGATCATATTTCAAATCATCACTTAAATTTGCCTAATCATGGTCTGCATCATTAATCAGAAAAGAGAATTGTTAATAAATTGTGCATCAGTTTTATGAAATGCTCGCACATTGGTCATGCAAATCCCATGTCAAATTATTTATCAATTTGTCAAAAAAGAAATAAGCTGAGCGATGGTCTATTAATCTGTTAAATGGCATTTAATGGCTCAATTTGAAAACATGCACAAAAAGTTGAATCGTCATTGAACAATCATTTGTCAATGTTTTTTTTTTCCTTCTCACTCTAAGTGTGCTCTTCATTATTGTCAAGTCAGGTGTGTTATGGGAAACTTTGTATACGAGTGTTTATGCTGTATCGCCGTATCGGTGCTGCGGGAGATCATAAAAAAGTATCAGTTGGTTGTTTATCAATATTTATGAAGATTCATTTGCTACTGGTTTTATTTACTTCCACTGAGGGCCCGCAAACACTCGAGAGAATCTTGGCTTTGCTGAATACTTCAAAATTACGTAATAAAATCATCATTTAATGACTTTGAATGTCGATAATTTATTTATTTTTGTTACTTTTATTATTTATGAATATACGATTTCGGAATCGATCAGGTTTTTGGGGAATTTAACGATCAATATTTTTATTACTTGCTTCGTAAATCCTATTAGCTGAAAAGATAGCGGAAAGGTCATTAGTTGCGTCATAAAAAGTTCTTTGTGATGTTGTTTTTTTTTTTTTTTCGTTTCTTGAATTATGAGTGCAATAAAAGAAACATTATTCAAACGTAAAGAGTCCACGGGAGTCGTAACAAAGCAATGGTAGGTGGTGTTGTTGCCTCTAGGCATATGACTCGCAGTCAAATGTTTTTTTTTGCCAGTGGAACTGTTTCTCTTTGACACTCATTAAGCACTGCTTTATAACTACATGCAGCTTCTTGACATCAATAACATTTATTATGGACTGCATGGCTTAACAAAAAATGATTTATGTTGCGGCCATTTGCCGTGAAATTTATTGTTATCACCGTTAGGAAGCGATAATTTTGTTTTTGTTGTTACTGCTGATCTCGTTACTGAAACTGCAATTTACACTCTGCAAAGTAATTCTGTATCACAAAATTTCCCTAAGCGAATTGAAAATAAAAATCGCCAATTAAAAATGTACATAAATGCATTTCAACAGAAAGAGTCGAACAAGGTGATGTTAGATGAGATCCATCATAAAACGATTAACCAGCCAAACAATTATGTTAATTAGTTTGCAAAAAAAAAAAATGAGTCTCGCTGATATTTTTTTACCAAGAAATTGCTGCCGTGTTTATTGATGGTTCTCTAAAACTTTGTTGCCTTCATAATTGGAGCAAAATGATGTTCCTCTCAAAGTATTAAAGCAAAAGAAGTTAGATGAGCGAGCGGTGCCTAACCAAAGATCAACGAGTGAAACATGAACATTGAATATTTCTGGTGATTTTTTTTTGAGTTCTTTTGACTCGAGACGATTTTTCTAGTTGATATAAATGAACATTATCACAAGCCCGCAGTGAAATGAAGGGAATATATTTTTTTGTTTTAATGAATCAAGTGGAATAAAGAAACAAATTTCGCTTTGGGCTTTTTATAGTGGCTAGCTCCAACAATCGGCAACGGCGCCAGAAAACATCCAAAAAAAAAAATCTTTGGGCGGGTGCAGACGTTCTTTCTTTATTTTCGTTTCTTCAATTCTCTTTACAAACATTTCTTTTGAAGAAAATATATCATAAAAATGTATTCACAATCAAAGATGTTTGTTGGCATTTATTTTTCTTTAATAAATAAAGACGCTGTGATTCTATGAAAGGGGTCTTCGTACAAACCGAACTCAGAAGATTCTAAATCATCAAACATGAAATCCTCCCAATTCATTAAGAAAATCCCCCGAAAACTTCTAGCAGCAATAGATAGAGAGATTGGTCTAGGAAAGTAATTAATATCGCGGGATCCCAAAACGACGGCGGCGGCTGAATCTAAAAAAAAAATATCATTTGTACCGGAACACCATCGGCATCGGAGCTATAATTTATGGGTTCGCCTGTCTAGTTTTAATGCGTCCACCGAATATTCAACGAACCAAATGCAAAAGCTACCGCTATACAAAGCTTTCTGTTTTTTAGTCTTCTGCAGAAGCTTTTATTTGGCTTATTATTAATGCTTTGTAAATGTGAACTTGTGAAATGCCAATTCATAAAGTTGATTGGCCTGAAGACGAATATTGTCTATCGATGCAAGCCATAACCTCAACAAAGCATTTTTATTTTTTGCTTTCTTTCTTTCACTCGACCTTGTCGACTATTAAATCTAATTACAGACATCAGTTTGGCTTTGGTTGTTTATTTTCCACAAAAATGCCCATAAAAATCGTTGTTAAAATACACACTCACATTATATAAACGACGATGATGATCAATTACCCCCCACAAAATGCAAAGTGTTTTTCCAACTCGAAAATTATCAACCGTTTTTCCAATTAAAGTAATTACAATTATTGAACATCTTATGGTGCAAAACAAAATCCTCAGAAAGTATAATTGAATTGTTTACTTTGAACTGGATTTGAACGCCATTTATTTCATTTCAGGAGTTGTATTTGATGAACCATTTAAACATCATCAAATATTCGCAGTTTGGTTGCATAATTTATGTTTTCAATTATGGTTAAAGCGACAAATTTGAATTTATTTGGTCTGAGTATGTTTACCGAGGAATGTTGCTTCATAGTATTCCCCAGTCTTGTCGTGTCCTCGCTCACGATTTCATCAATGGGCAAGGCACATGGCCATTGTGAAGTCACATTAAAATTACCAACATTCCTCAATATTAAAACATTAAATTATCATAATTATTTTAAATTGTTATTTAAGACTTGTTCTGATGCCTTTTCATGTCTCGTATCACAGGCTTTGTTAGAAGCAACATTCAATTGGAAGTGGAGGTCTGGCTCATCGTTGATGGAGTCGAATCAGAAAATGAATCCATTTATTAATTTTTTTTTTTATTATTTTCATTCATAAAAATTCTTTATCGTGATTTCTTCGATGTCTGGAATCTAGTCAAAGCTAATAATGGCCGCCTCAGAGTTCCATTCATGAAAATAAAAATTATTTCTTTCTTTTTCGATTCCATGTCGATCGTCATCTGACGAATGAAAGTCACGAGAGATTTTTTTTGATGGACATTAAGACGGTCGATTGATGCTTTAAGACTTCTAACATAATCAACGTCTTAAGATCTTTAAAGGAAATGACTCGGCCCCATCTCGCTTTCGACGATTTCCTGGTCTGGAGTTGATCAAGATTTGATGATTTTCTTATTGTTGTTACGCATGTAACCTTCAACTCGCACGAATGTTATAATTATCTTAAGGCGTTATAGGGTCATTGCGTGGGACTTAGAAACCTTCATCAAACTTACATGCGCGAGCAGTATGAGAAAAAAAAAATGAAAAACCTTATTATGATTTATGTCCATCCTTTTGCCAATTCCAACTCCTAAGGCTTTTTATAATCTAATTTTTTTTTTCATCCTCTCTAGTGCCTGGCGCCAGCTTAGCGGCTTAAAATCTTTTCATCTTTCTACTCGTTTCCACATGATTTCAATCCTTAATGTTGTTTGTCGATAATCGCATTAAAGGAAGAAAGCTCATCATGGGACAAGATGGAACAAAAGGATATTTGATGGGTCAAAATGCATGTTTGCTATTTACTGATGATCTAGATTGAATCAAAACTATCAATGCCGACTGACCAGAGAAAACTGGAAGAGAAATTATTGCTCTAACATCAATCACAAATGCGCAAGTTCATTGAACAAAAAAAAAAATATGTTTCAGGGGCTTATAATTGATGTACTACGAAAATAAAGTCCGAAGCTGAAGCTGCAAATCAATCTTCATTTAAGCAGCTCAGTCGAATATTCTGCGTGCGCTACAGATGGTTTGAGCTTTCATTGAATGAAAAATCACTCACTCGCGGGCTTTAAGTCATCTCTTTAATGTATTTTGTAGAGCCCCGCAAAAAAAAAATAACATCAGCAGCAGCAAAATGTTTCTTTGATTTATTTCAACTTGGCTTTTGATGGACAGCACAAAAAAAATCGTCTCTGCTTAAAACATTTTCTACATTAAATAAATAAAGGTCGAAGCTGGACATGAACACTGTAAAATTAACTAAACTACCTTCAATAAGTTTTATTTCTTACGTTCATATGTCGGCAAAATCACCATAAGAGACACTCAACAAAAAAAAAAAATAGAGATTCGATGATAGTTCACGTAAGTTCATGAATACATTTCAATATTCCAACTTAATCGCCCGATGGGATGATCGCATGTGTATACCGCGATCGGGTTCTGTATGTATCATCTGATTATGATCATTAAAATTCTCTTTTTTTTACGGACCGCGCCGGCAATTAAAGCATTGTGTGGCAAAGGAACAGTCAGAAAAGTATTATTAACCGGAAACTGAGCTAAAACATACACACAGTATTCCGATTGTAACTCCAGAGAACCCCATAATTAACTGCTGAGATTTTTTCATTAACTAACTTTTTTTTTTTCTTTGTATGATCTTGAGCGCGATCTTTGGAATCCTCGCGCTTTATTTCTCATGATGGATCTTCTTAACGTCATCGAAATAATAATTTTCGAATGAATCTTTTGCGCTACCGAATGCAGTTGCAATAAAACCTTTCAATCCAGACAATCCATAAATGCTTTCGACATATTTTTGAAAGCGGTTCGAACTCCTTTGGCTTTCACAAATCAACCTCAAAATGGAATTTATGAAAGGTAGTCGTGATTTCTTTTGAATATTCGTGATCTTCAAGGCTCACGAAGGAGAAATCCTTCCAATATGAGGAAAAAAGATCTAACAAGTTGTTTCCATTATTTTGGACACATCGTGCAGTGCCATTGCGTGATTGAAAATAATTTTCGTAAACAGACAACAGAAAATATTTTTCAACTTTTATTTTTTTGTTATTTTATTTAATACAAATATTCGAAAAAAAAAACATCAACCAGCAATTGCGTTTTGTTTTAAATTGAAATTGAGTCTCAATGCCAATATTCCATCAAGTTGTTGCTTCTTTAGTGTGTTGTGTGCAAAAACATATCAAAAGCAATCGAAAGCAATGCCGAAATAATTTACCTATTGCAGATTGCACAAGGATCAAAGGATCTGTCTCGACCACGTCACTCTCACCTGAAAACTTCGTCTCAACAACAGCATCAATCAATGTCAATCAAAATGCTGTAGGTTCATACAAGAAAATTAACAGTTTATGTCCTTGAGAACTCACATTATGTGGACAATTGAATGACTAGCGCCAGTAAAGGATCTAAAAAAATAATTCTTGACAAATGAAATTCGAATGAAGAAACTTCAAACGGAACTTTTAACCCCGAAAAAAAAATCCAAAAAAGAATGATACAAATTGAAAGCTATTTATTATCATTTCACAATGAAACTCTTGACATGCACCGACGCTCCACATCAGAAAGAAATTCTTATGTGTAACTAACGACCGAGGAGCTACGAAAATAATAATAAAAATAATAAATAAATTTGTCCATCTCGTGCGCTTTAGTTTTCACTTTTTCTGACCCAAATTTTTATGCTCCGAGAGAAGCGAAAAACTAATTTTTCACAAAACAACAAATTGAAGAACAAACAGTTGAAGAACCAAACAACAGGTAAATTGGAGTAAACCTGTGTGAGCCTCTCTCTCACTCTTTGTTAACCATCTTAATGTCATTAATTCACAAAAAAAAAATCCTTTCAAAACTTCTCTGACCATCAATCGTATCTCGGATCTCGGAGATTTGTGCAAAAAAATAGTAGACACTAAACATACTTTCATGGTGTATCGATTTAATTCCATCGACGACTGATCAATGCGATAACATCACGGACAAATTCTCTAAATATCGATTACTTTGCGGAAGATTTCACTTGAAAGAGATTTCATGATAGCAAAAAAATTTGTTTTGAGGTTACTTTTTTAAAAGAACATTTCACCTGACCAATTTCATTGAGTGAGTGTTTCATAAATTACACTCTACAAACAGGTCTTGCTTTCGGGACGTGACTATATAATTAATCAAAATGTGTATTTCGTTACAAAACACTTTTACTTTCATTTGCAACCATCCAGAAATGAGAATTTTCCATTCCAAAGCGATCAAATGAGTGAACCCCACATAAATTTTCGTCCATTAATTTTTACGATCAATATTTGTGGTAATAAATTTCTTAAAATTGGAAAATTCACTTTCACGGCTCACACTTTGCTTTGAGCATCTTCTGTGCTTTCATCCAGCACCAAAGAAAAAAAAAAGAGAGAACAACAGAAAAGAAATTTAATTTATTTTTCTTTTACACATTATGAAGCCACGGGGTGCATCTACGATGCGCTCATCTCACGTAAATTTGTGGTGAACCTTTCCATCAATATTTTTTTTTTGGTTGCATTTCACAGCCACCCAGGAGATGCATGGATCAACGAAAAGGAATTAGAAAAGAACTCTTTTGTGCAATAAATGTCCACCCATCTTTACAGAAATCAATCAAATGCCATCATCGACATGCAATGAATGCAGCTCAGAGGTCAAGTTTATAAGCGTCTCATTTCCATTGTTCGGAATCTCATGTTAAGCCGCTTCAAATATTGCTAATATTTTTGCATGGGAATTGGTCTCACACAAAAAATAAATAATGCTAGTGTCGCATTTAATATTCCATACCTGACTGAAGATACATGACATGCCCTTCACGATGGAATTGTTAGAACCTTCTTTGTGCATCACATAATGTGATGTTGCTGAAAAAAAGGGATTATAAACAACATTTTTATGAGTTCTGTGTGCATTTGTGAAATAGATTTTTCATTGTTATCTCTTTTGTCCTTCCAACATAAGCGAAAACCTCTCGACTTTAAATCCGATTAGTAAAATTTATTTAAATAATGGAATATTGCTGAGGATAGAGACGAGCACACAATAATGGTCATATTTTGGTTTATTTCGTCAGTCTGATCATGGGAAAACATCAAAACTCTTCCTTGCTCCTGGTGGGTGAAATCATTTAAATTTATTTAAAATGCAAAAGGTTTCAATTAATTTATAAACTATTCGAGTCATAAATCTTGTTGAAATTTTCGAAACAAATAAAAATCCATTGGAAGTGTAAAATTTAACATTGTCTGGACCTTATTTTCACGCCACGTTAAAGTAAACAATAGAAAGTCTGCAAAATATTTGAAGATGAAAGATGATTTTGCAGAAAATTCAAAATAAAAAGGGAACAAAGAGACTCCTGAGAAGCACTTGAGACAATTTTCGGGGCAAATTTTTAAGGATCTTCAAATGGAAATGTTCCGTATTAGGGACGCGTGCACTTTTCAATCAATCATTAATTTTATTACTCAATATTTGAATCGTGAAAAACTCATTGCAAAATTCCATCGATTTGTCTGATGCAGTAACTAACAAAACGAGTTTTTATGATGAATGCCATTTTGGTTTCGTGTTTCTCCTCTCGATTCTCCAAGTGTTCTCGCTTCGCCAAGTGCAATTTTCTGCATAAGAAAAAATATATGCAAATTTATTAATATTTTTTTTCCATATCGCGTTTTTTTTTCTCTTTTTTTACATTTGCATTGGAAACATGTTATTTGCATAAATTCATTGCCGATAGAGAAAAAAATTTCTGCGGCTGCAGTTGGAAAAAAATTAAAAAAAAAAAAAATGGTGTAAGTCGCGAGCATCGGTGCAATCTTTGTACTGATTCAAAATTTTCTTCCGCCACTTGATGATTGCATGTTACACAATAAGTAATAAATAGGAAAATTCTCGAATGGTAATTAAAGATTAAAAGGTTATTAACAGCAATTAGTTGTAATGAAAATGCTAAAAAAATGTGGCTCCGAGATGATTTCATTGTTATAAAATGCTTAAGAAATATTCAAATACTTACTCATAAAATGAAATTTTAAATATAATCAAACAAATCGTAGACAAGCAATCAGCAGGAATTTATTTCATTAGGAGCAATATCTGTGATTGTCAACAGCCAAGCCAATTAATGATGCAATCGTCAGTTATTATTTGCACGTCTTCAATATTTATATGCATGCTAATGACAGATGCACGCTGACGATGCGTCATTAAGGTTTTCCAACATAAATTAGATCTTTCATTAATATCTTCACGGGCGCCTTTTGATGGTCAGTTTATCATTCGATGCATGCATTGAAATCTTATGTATTGATTCATCTCAGTCTTAATAAAGTATAAGATTCCAATAAGATGCTGTATATCTTCAAACATTTATATATGGAATGCGAAGCAAAGAGACATGAAACGACCAATCATCGTTTCGCTGCCATAACTATATTGTGTTTAAACAAAAGTGATTGGTTTGTGGAAGGAGGAGACGAACAAACTTACGATGCACATAAAAAAGCTGAAGAAAAATGGCTGAAAAATTCTGATTTGCTTTGTGCAGAAATAAGTGAAAATTTATTGAACTTTTCCATGGAAAATGTTTGTGCTTTGAATTAAAATTTGAAGTGCGGTTCGCTACATGTCCTTTGATTTATTACTTTTGTCCTTCGCCTCGTTTTACCTCATTGTTGTAGTAATAAACTTCATTCTCGCGATTATTATATTTTGACTGCTTTGCTCCATCAAATGGAATGAATTTCTGATAGATTTTGTTAGTCGATGGATCACCATAAGCTCGGGGGCGTGAAGCAACTTCATTGTCATAATCATCACCTGTTTGATACATTAATTTCTTCAATTCTTCAATCTCTTTATCACGTGCAATATTCGTCAATTTATGGTACAATTCGGTATCAGATTCCAAAGCTTTATCAAAATCATTCCACGACACAAATTTCAGGTCTCCATCGCCAATGACAAGCTCATCAGAGAGAAAGTCAACCATGAATTTTGAATCAAACGGTTGAACATGATTGTAATATTTCAATTCCTCGATGGCATTTGGGAAGCTTCGTCGTCCTAATCGAGGAATATTTTTCGTTCCTTGCTTCATGAAAAAGTTGTTCCGCTTTCCTAACTGAAATTAAATTTTCCAGTTAACTGATTTAAGCAGATTAAAATATTTATTATTCAGCTTACCCTAGGAACATTTTTGGTCACTTTCAAGAAGAATCCTGGTGTATCTTCAGCAAAAATGCAAACGACAGAAATGGCAGCAAAAATGATCCAAATTAATTTCATTTTAGAGAATGTTTGTTAAACCAATAATTATAAGTTACTGATAAGAGTTCCATAGATACAACCATTTTTATAGGTAAAAGTTCTTCGCTTCAGTCTATAAAGTGATCTGCGGGCAGCCAGCATAGCACGTGAAAGTAATTTTTATTGAATATTTAAATGACAGTTTTTTTTTTTAAGTTTTCCATATGTGGAAAATTTGATCTTCATCGTCTTATCATAACTAAAATTAATAACCACAAATGAGTTCCCATGCTTCTCAAAATTCAAAATATTGCAAATTTTCTACAAATTTCATTATTTTTTTTTTTTTTGTATACCGCAAAAACATGAAATTTTTATGTGCATGCCATTATAGCATACCGACTGTATTACATACAGTTTTTCGCATCCCTGTTTCGCTTCAATTTTCATAAAAAGTATAAAGCGATTCATTTACAAAAAATAAAAATATTAAAAAATCTCGATATTAGTGAAAATGAATAAATAAATTTGTGTAAAACCTAAACTAATCATAATGGTGGTGTCGAAACGTAAAAAGGATGCCAAGGAAACAGTTCCAGCAACGCCAGAACTGAAAAGGTAAATAGCGACCGGTTTGAAAATGCAAAAATCGATTTCTCTGAAAATCTCTAATGGCTTACTTACCGTGATTTTTTTCTGCTTTTAAAATTTTAGAACGAAAATTCAAGCTCAGCGTAAGTTTGCTCAAGGCCAACAACCTCCATCTTCGGCATACTTGACCTACAACCTTACATCGGGAACGGAAACACCAGTAAAAGATAAATCGCAAGAAAAAGAATTGCTTCCAAATTTACGACCCAATACGGAAGACTTCCTTACATTTTTATGTTTTCGTGGCACAAATGCATTACCAAAAGAATTAGATTTTCAAAATACTGCAAATCAACCATCAACAAGTGGAGCTTCTACATCAACTCCCAATAAAGTTAGTCCCGAGAAAAAGAAACCAGATAGCAAAACTGAATCAAAGAAAAAGGTAGCTCCGAAAAAGAATGATATTACCGAAACGGAAATTGCAAAACCAAAGATTCCCGAAAAAGATCCTAAAACAGGATTCATGCCTTTTGCTGTTAGAAAGCGTGCAGAAATTTATCCGGCTAAAAGTGATAATAAAAAGATTCAAAAGAAGCAAAAGCAAGAATCCGCAGCTAATAATAATAAAGAAACTTCAAATGGTCCAAGAGCTACAAGAGCAAATCCCATAGATGAGAAATCATCTGAAACAACCAATGCTAGCAATAAAAAGGGAAGCAAAAGAAAATCTGCAGCTAATGATAGTAATGCCGATTTATCATCGACATCTGAGAAATCTCCAATTAAAACTAAAAAACTAGTTGAACCTTTGCCTGTAAAGGAAACAACATCAAGTGAAACCTCGAAACAGAATTCCAAAACTGTTATTAAATCACCCAAAAAGGATAGCAAAAGGAAAACCAGACTAGCAGCACTGAAAGTTTCATCAACTAATATTGAAGAAGATCATGAGAAATCTTCCAATTCTGAAAAATGCTTTTCATCGGAAGATGATGAGCCATTAGTGAAAACAGAACAGAAAAATAAGAAGCAAAAAATTCTAAACGATTCTGTTAAATCGATTAACGAAACCTTCGAGACTACAAATGCCACTAAAAATGAAACAATCAATAGTAATACAACAATAAATGATTCCCAGCCCATTAAAGCAGGAAGAGGTCGTAAAAAGAAAGTAGTGGCAACAGAAACTGAGAAGCCAAAGGAAAGCGAACCGACCCCAGAGCCAGAGAGATTCAGTGAAAAGAAAAAAGCGGGTCGCAAGAAGAAAATTTCTGTAGATGCTGAAATTGCCAACTCACAAGCCAACACAACCGATCTGAGTGAAAATGAAACCAGAGGAAGACCAATGCGAAAAACAAAGGAAGCGGCTACAATCTATATGGAACTAATTGGAAGAAAACTTACATTACATGATTCATCTGACAATGATTCGTCGCTCGATAGCCTTGAGGTTCCCAATCTTAAAAGAGTAGAACTAATGGAAATAGAACTTAAAGCAAACAATGAAAAAGCAAAGGAAGCTGAAGCCGAGAAGAAAAAACAAAATCTGACAGATGAAAAAAAGGCAAGTACTTTTATTTTCAACATTATCTGATAAAATGCAATAAAGAATATTTTTTTTTTTAGAATGCTACGGATAAGAAATCAGCACAGGAGTCAAAAAACTTAAAAGGAAAACGCGGAGCCACCAAACCAGAAGTAGAAGAAAACATTTTTGATGTTAAGGATAAGTCTGGTGAAGTGAAGAAACTAGAAAAAAGTTTTAGTGATTCTGATGAAGAACCGTTGGCTACTAAATTACCAAAACAACCTGATAAGCCAGCACCTAGAAAACGAGGTCGAAAAAGTAATCAGGAATTGGCTGAAATAGCAGCAGCAAAGCTAAAGGCAAGCGAAGAACAAAATAAATCTAAAAGTGAAATCTGTGAAATAGTAAAAAGTGCTTCTGATATTAAAGTTGATGAATTGAAAAAAGCGCCAGTGCAATCACCTATTACTAAATCGCCTAATTTTAAAAAGCAACCACAAAGCTCAACCCCGAAAACACCAGCTGAATATTTAAAACTTATGAAAACACCGGAAGTGTCGCCCACAAAAATCGTATCGCCAGAAGTGTCATTCAATCGTCTTAATGTAAAATCTGAAACGCAACCACAAAATGATGACGAATTTGTACGCAAATTTGATTCTGTAGCAAAACCAATAACGGTTGCGCCTTCGAAAACTGCTATTAATCTTTTACCCAGCAAAGAGGAATCGGAAAAAATATTCGGCATTGCAAGTGTAACCTTGGCACAAAGTAGTGGCCCCTTAGATACAAAATGCACACTAGGAAAGTGTGGATCAATTCACAAACCACCTTTAGGTCCAGCAGTTTTGACAGAATCTGCATTGGGAGCTAGTCTTTCTCCAAAAGATAGACGCAAAAGTAAAGTTAACATGACCCGTGAACAGATTCAAAAATGGCTTGATGAGGCTTCATGGACACCGATTCCTGACGATGAATTGGAATCAGCGGATCCTAAAATAACTTCAAAAGCCTCATCTTCAAGTATTATGTTATCAAAATCTGGCGATGAGTCGCAATCGTCGAGTTTTACTAAAGAAAAAGTAATCGAACATCCCTCGCCATCAACTAGCAGAGAACAAACGCCAAAAGCCAAACCAATGCTTATAAAATCGGAATCTCCAGCAATTAATAAAAATCACACAAAACCGGATGAAAAATCTAAATTAGATTTCACTAACAAAGTAACAGAAGCAAAAAAACAGCCGCCAAGCTCATTAAATGTTTCAAACGAAACCAAAAATAATCGAACTCGAACACCGACTTCTAATCTAAAGTCACCATCTAATGATAAGAAAACTCCTATCTATCAGCAGCAGCAACAACAACAGCAGCAGCAGCAACAACAACAACAACGTCGAACACCTGTTTATAAGGCAATGGATAAGCCAAAAACAAAGCTTACACCAGCGCAATGCAATAGTTTTGGCGCATTTTCGCCTGAAAATGAGCATAGTGTTTATTCATTTGATAGAGAGGATGACGATATTCCTATTCCTACAACACCATTTAGGAGAAGTAATTCAAAAACCGATGATAAAAAGGATTCTGATTCATTTCCTAAGCCATCTCAAACGCCTACTAAACATTCTGCTCCACCGCAAGTATCATTAACATTGAGTCCTGAAGATAACAAAAAATCAGCATCTATAAGCGTTGAGATGCCAGATGAGTCTCGAAAAGATAACGATAAAGATAAAATGGACAATAATAAAGATAAAGATGATAATGATTCAGATTCAGAAGGACATACGTTCTACATTCCACTTCAAGCATCAAGTGCATCAGGCAGCAAAACAATCCAAGGTGTTGCTGTAAAGTTAGGAACTGAAGGAGCTGAAGGACCCAATCAAAGAATCATAATGCATGCCAAATTAGTTACTAAATCACGTGTTAATACTGCTTCATTGCCCGACTCGGCAAATGTTCAAGAACTAATGAAGACTCTTTTGGCCAGTAAAGAAACG
The DNA here is from genome assembly GCA_018397935.1 of Propsilocerus akamusi. Taxonomy (NCBI): domain Eukaryota; kingdom Metazoa; phylum Arthropoda; class Insecta; order Diptera; family Chironomidae; genus Propsilocerus; species Propsilocerus akamusi. The sequence goes on along the minus strand of CM031468.1, from coordinate 24,450,667 downwards.
ACAAAACCAGTTCCGTGTGCTACGGTTCAGCCACGATTTAAATCAAGTGACACAGCAGTCGGAGATACATCAACACAAAATGAGCCTTTGCCAAGTACATCTACATCGCTGCCAATGATGCCAAATCAACGGTCTAAGCAAGCGCCAAAATTAGGAATAATGAGTGAAGCACCAATATTTAGACCAACTGAGCAAGAATTTCAGGATCCTGTTGAATACATTGAACGTATTACTCCAATAGCTTCTCGTTTTGGAATCTGTAGAATTATTCCACCAGATAGCTTTAAACCCGAGTGCCGTGTTAGCGATGAAATGCGATTCACCGCTTATAATCAGTATGTGCACAAAATGCTTCACCGATGGGGTCCAAGTTCGAAAGAATTTTCGGCCATCAAAAAGTATTTAGCAACACAAAGTATTGTTTTCCAACGACCACCATTAATTGCTGGAATCGAAGTTGATTTACCAAGACTATATCATACAGTTCAAGAACTAGGTGGCCTCAAAGAGGTTATTGAAAAAAAGAAATGGGCGAAGGTTGCTGAAGATATGTGTATTCCTAAATCAGCACACGATCGAGTAACAAAATTAGATGATATATATTGTAAATATCTGTTACCATACGACACATTGTCACCAACGGAAAGACAAAAACTATTTGATGAAGTTGAAGCTGATTGGGCTAAACGAGAAGCAAAAGCTCGACGTAATGCTGATAAAGGAGTCGATTCTGATGAACAAAGCAATGAGGAATCTGAAGAAGATGAAGAAGACTCGGAAATAGATGATAATGCTTCTATGGAATGTATGGTCAAAGGTCGCAGTATGGCTTTGAGTCAGTTTTATCGTATTGCTAGGAATATGGTAACATTATGGTTTAAAATACCAGAACCACCTGTCAGTGAAATAGAAACAGAATATTGGAGACATGTTGCAGTACGCGATAGTCATGTTTGCGTTCATTACGGATCAATTGATTCTAGTGGCTATGGCTATGGATTTCCTGTGCCAGGGCCAAAAACTAAACTATCACCATGTTCAAAACATCCATGGAACTTAAAAGTATTGACCAATAATAACGGTTCAATTTTGAGATCATTAGGTCCTGTTATGGGTGTAACGGTGCCAACTCTTCATGTGGGCATGTTATTTAGTGCAGTTTGCTGGTATCGCGATCCACATGGATTGCCTTGGGTCGAATATTTGCATACGGGAGCTAGTAAAATTTGGTACGCAGTTCCAGATGAACAAAGCTCCAATTTTCGAACAGCACTGACATCCCTTGTTCCATCACATTGTCAAAATAAAACAATTTGGTTACCTTGCGATACTGCTATGGTAAGTTGATTTATATTCCTATATCATTTCGACATCATAACACTAATTTTCTTATTTAGGTTCCACCATACATGCTCACAGATCGAAATGTATCACTCTGCCGAACCGAACAACAACCAGGGCAGTTTGTAGTAGTTTTCCCAAGAGCTTATACGTCGAGCGTATGTACAGGCTATACTGTCTCAGAAAGTGTTTATTTTGCAACAAATAGCTGGCTCGATACTGCACATTTAGATTTTAAAGTGAGCTTTGATAATAGTCGCAAATATTGTTAAATTCTCAATGCATCTTTTTTTTATGTTCAGGATATTCAAGAAAGCTGCGAACCGACAATGTTCTCATTGGAGCAACTTCTGTTTGCCATTGCCAATGATCAGCGAAGTAAAGATGAGACTGTAAAGAAGATATTACCGATGCTGAGTGAAGTTTATGAAGTGGAAAAAACAAATCGTCAAGCTTTAAAGGTGTGTATTGTGTGTGTTTAATCATCAATTCATCATTAGCATAATAATAAATTTTAACTAATTAATAAACGTTGAATATTTTTCAGGACGCTGGTGTCAGTGCAACAGAAAAAATCCACGAATCAAAGAGTAAAGTGAATGCTGAGGAATTGGAATGTAACTATTGTCGAGCGAATCTACATATCTCCTGGGTTAGATTAGTCGAGGACGACGAAGAAAATGATTATTGCTTAAAGCATGCTTTAAAATATTTGAACGACAATCGCATGCAAGCTGTTCAATGTAAATTGCTTTATACATATACGATTGAAGAAATCGAGAAATTAATTAGGAAACTAAAAGCGAAAGTATCGTCAGAGGATGTTGAGACGTTAGGCAATTCCTCGGTGACTGGTGAAAGCTCTAATCAGAAGGCTAAAGGCAGACCGGGTCAGAAAAATAAATCCAACAAATACTGATAGGAATTTGACTTCATAATTGTAAATCGCCCCTTTTTACTAGAGAACTATACAGACTAGTCAAAGTTTAAAGGACAACAAAAAAAAATGTGTTTGCATAATCAATTAACATAAAAAAATGTAGGTACATAGTAATTTGTTTATTTGATGTTATAATTAACGGCATATACTTTGTGTGTTTGTGAGAAAAGTAATTCATGTCTTCAGTTTATCAGATTCAATTATTCCAAGAATTTTCTTTAACAATCTCTAAAAATATATATATATTTTTTTTTATTCAAGAAAAAGGAAGTAAAATAATTTTGCATTTAGGAGATGAAGAGCAATTTGTCATTAATAATCACTATAAAAATCCTTGATCGCATAAAATAACTTCTTTTGTTTGGGTTTTTTTTTCTGTTATCTGTGTTTACGGTTAATAAGGCATGCAAACAATCCGAATATAGCTGATAGGATAGATGTGTAGAAAATTGTGTGCTTTAAGGATTTGAGATTTGTTCTTCCCTTTTTTTTGTTTTGTTTTGGAAGGATATTTGGAGAAATGAAAGGATATTGAAACATTAACAATTGAATGTCTTATAAATATAATGAAAACAATAATTTGAATAAATGTTTGACTTAGTAATTAATAAAAATGTCTCATAAATTTTCATTGGAGAAATAGTCTTTGGATGAAAAGATTTCTGGTGCTTGATAATCGCCGTTACTATTACAATTTGTCTCACGTGGATCGCGAGGTTTTGCAAAAAAGTTCAACGTCTTCAGTACAATATCCAGTTTCTTTTCAGGAATATCTAATTCTTCATCAGCAATTGCAACCTGCTTTTCGACTTTCGCCATATCACATTTAACTCGTTCAACAAGCTGCTCCAGATTGTCGATTTGTGAACAGAATTCATCAAATTGATTTTTTAGCTCCAAAATTTGTGAAACATTTTCTGAAATTTCTTCGATATCGTGAGAGATTGTTGGCAGAAAAACATTTTCAATTTCAGTCAAGCGAGTAGAGATATTTTCAGCTGTTGATAGCAATGGTGTTACCTGAAATGTTTACAATATATTGTGAAAGTTCAATAATTCATTCAATCAACGAACTTACTTCTTTGGCAACATCACTACTTTTAAAGTAATTTGCATAATCTTCACTCAATTTTTCTGCCATCTCTTCTTATCACAAAAGGTTCCAACGCAAACAACAAAGATTATTTCGCCTCGGGAATAGTTGCAATGTTTTGACTAATTTATTCATTCATGAAGATTTTTAATAATTTGTTACATCAGCAAAACAACTCAAACATCAACTTCTAGACAAAATCAAAATATTATCAAACAAAATTCACTGACACAAAATTTCCAGCAATTTACATTCACACAACTACTTATTTATTATTCCGAATCCTACAAATTGTACAGTTCTGAAACATGGTATGGAACATTCAATTATTAATTGCAGTTAAAGTTAATTTCTTGTGGTCTAACAAATTATGATCTTCTTCTGTGAATCCTCCAAGGACATCCTTGATTTTTTTTAATTAAATGTTTTTTTTTTTGTATATTCTCCTTATTTTCCAAACCCTGATTTCATTTGTGTAAGAACAAGAAAATATTTAGCTGCAATCACAATCGCGGAGTTTAAAACATTTTAATTGGTGTTAAGAAATTTTTTATAATTGTCATAGCAAGTCAATTGATTGAACGACAATCGATAAGGAATAAAAAATACACCGAAACCGGAAGTTTATGAATACAAAGTCATAATCAGTTTTGTTGAAGCATATGGAACACTTTTAAGAGAAATATTACAGGTAAAAGAAAGGTTCGCAATATAATTTGCCAAAATGTGAATGACCCTTGGAAGGTGAAAGTATAATAGCAAGAAGCAACTTATTGCAGTAATTTATATGCAATTTATATTCACGATACCTTTTATTCGCCATATCAATATCAAGTCTAAATTAAGAGTGGAACAATCGGTAAACAAACAACGTAGCACCGAGCGAATTCCACGTAGGTGAAATTTATGCTTCAAATAAATTGATAAGACAAACGAAAATTATTATTTCAACTCTTATCAGTTCCTCGCTCAATTCTCACGAATCCTAAAGTTCAATTAAATTTTACTGACAACAGGTTCTGCAACCGAAACGTGCTTATCCATATGTTACATTCTAGATTTTAGGTACAAACGTCATCCAAATAACATACAACCACAAAGAAAGGCACAAAAATGAATTAAAACTTCCGGATCGTGGTCGTGCTAAATTTTCGTGTGTCGAGAGTTCCTTTAGTTGATTACAAATAATTATGACAACTGTACGATATGCACGCGTCAAATCCACAATAACCGATGAAAATAGTGACGATAATGTGAATCAACTGCAAACTATAGACAGCGAGGATGAAGAAGAGGAAGATATTGTGACACCTGTTAAAATTAGTACGAACAATGGCGATGTAAATCACGTTGCTGTCAAGCACAAGCACCCGGCAACGAGGAATTCCATTTTGCGTACAGTTTTATGGACGGGCTTGTTGATTGTATGCTATTTCATTCTATCAATTGGTCTCACATTCTATCAGCGATGGTTGCTGAAGGTAAATAATTAGTCAATTAGCACTGTAATGACTTTCTGTCTCAGCTTCTAACATCTTATTTTAATTTAAGGGCTACAAATTTCCATTTTCGGTGGTTATTTATCATCTTTTTATCAAACTAGTCATGTCTACAATAATCAGAATATTTTATCGCCTGTGCACTGGAAAAAGTCGCGTGCGCTTAAACGTCTCAACTGCAATCAAGAAAGTAGCACCAACTGCATTTTTTGGCGCTGTTGATATTGGATTTTCACAATGGGGCTTGGAGTTTGTGGAAATAGCATTGTGAGTTAAATATACTGAGTTTAATTAAATCGACATGAGTTTAAATAATTAATCCTATTCACATGTGCAGATACACAATGACCAAATCAACGGTGATAATTTTTATAAGCTTCTTTGCTGTTGCATTCCGATTGGAACGTAAAAGTTGGTCGCTTGTTTTTATTGTTGTAATGATATCGGCTGGCTTATTTCTATTCACTTACAAGTCAACAGAGTTCAATCTTGTTGGCTTCGTTTTATTGCTAATTGCGTCTGTTAGCAGCGGAGCAAGATGGACATTGGCTCAGATTCTGATGCAGAAATCGAAACTTAATTTGCACAATCCAATTGGTGAGTTTGTCATTTTGTCGATTTTTTTTTATCAGTGAATTAATTAAAACATTTTCAATAAAATCAGATATGATTTACTACATGCAGCCATACATGCTTCTCTCACTGATACCTTTTGCTATCATTTTCGAAGCGCCCACATTAGTGTCGAAATTCAGTTTACTATTTAGTCTCGAGTATTACGAACTATTTATATTGTGGGTGAAAATTTCGATTGGCGCATTTTTGGCATTCTTTATGGAAATTAGTGAATTTCTCGTGCTATCGCAAACATCAAGCTTGACATTATCAGTGTCGGGAATATTCAAAGAGATCTGTCAACTGGTGTTGGCGGTTGAGCTCAATGGTGAACAGTTGAGCCTCTATAATCTGTTTGGATTGGTTTTGTGCTTAGGCGGCATAACATCACACGTTATTTATAAATATTGGCTAATGACAGACAATTCACCAGAACGTGTAAGCGTCGAATCGGAGTGTCATTATGATATGAACAATCAATATTCAACAAAATTTGATAAAGCAAAACGAGCAGCCGGCACAACGAGTGAAATCAAGACATCTTCAAGCAATGGAACGAGTGTTGTGATTGCTTATAATGCCAGCAATCAGAAGGCGCCACTTTTAAATTATGACTCTGAATCAGATGATGATGACGAAAACGATATGGACAGCAAATCTGCCGAAGTTTTATTTGACATTCTCAAACGACGCGATGAAGTTAGAAAATAGAGAAAATCCTAACTAATTAAAAGGCGAAATTGCCTTCAAAGTGATGAATCAATATAATTAAATGTCCTCAGCAAGGCTTCACAAACAAGCATTCTGTATATAAAGCGATAAGGAATTTCATTAGTAAATGTTGTACAAGACTTTCACACTAAAGCTTTAAAACACACACACCACACCACACACACACACAAAAGGGAGCTTTTGCATTGACGATTGTTGATTGGACCACACCAACAAATTGCCCTTGAAATTTTATTCTTCTAAGACTCTTTTTTTTCGGAGTCGATTTTGTAAATATCTAAAAATGTTTCTGAATGTTAACTGAACATTCCATTGCTGAATCAAATGTTTCTCGCGACTTCTCTGATCTGTAGAAAAAAATTGCATTTATGTCAGATTTTTTTTTAATAAAATTAAAATTTTTTTGTGATTTAAAAAAAAATTAAAAGTTTTCTTATCACAATTTTAAAGACGCTCCACAAATAAAAAGAATAAAAATGTTTGCTGAAATAAAATGCATAAAAGAAATTTCATTTTATGATTTGTTATTTTAATTTTCTTACCTCAAATGTTATTGCACGAATTAAATGGATCATGTTTAATTAAGGAAAATAAATGATATATTATTATGAACTTATTTATTTAAAGCTCTAATGGCTGCAAAATTAATAATAAAAAACAGTATTAAAGTGAAACAAAAAGCTTTCATTGAAATGAAACCTTTGAAAGTTTTCTTTTTATCAACTTACTTATTCAATGTTGATTTTTTTTATTTGAAATTTTATTACATTTGGACTTGATATTGCACTTGAAGTTCAGGTATCCTTCATAGCTTATACAATATTATTGATAATAATATGCTTATGCATGAAGGATTTGATTTTCTATGCATGCATATTTTGAAATGTAATGAGGAAACATATGCAATAAATTATTATAGATTTTCAAGTTCGCTTTTCTATGGTTATCAATCAAATTTTCTAATTAGAATTGTTGGTTTTATAACTTTTATATCAATACCGCAATAAATCGTCATAAACCTGGAAATGATAAATTTTATTAAAGCCAAATGCTTTCCCGCAATTATAAACATTATGCCGAAACGTTTTTATTGCCGTACAAATAGTAATTTACCTTGACATTATTGTTGTTGCTAAAAGTTTTTTTTTTCGGTGATTCTGATAAACGGATGCATGTCAAAAGTGTAACTATGCCAATTCTAAATAATTTCATTAACAACATGTGACTTTGATAATCTTATAAAACCCAGTCACGTGTTGACATTTCATGTCTGAATTTGCCACTCCAAAAATTATAAACGAAATCTTTAAAATTTCTCTGAAATGTTGTAAAGTTTCATTTCATTCATTTCAACTAAACACTTCTTTTACACATCTTCAATACAACAACTCAATTCAGCACTTTGCATAACTCAATTTCCCACAGAATTATTTAAAATTCTTGAGATGCGATTACCAACCATTCAAATGGAATTTCTTTTTGCACAAGAGACAGAGAAAAAATATAAATATATCCCGTTTTTTTCGGATTTTCTTAAAGAATTATGTAAAAGGAAATCGCAAATAATGTAAGATGAATTTAGCATAACCGAAGAATTTCATATCATGCTGCGGACAGCTGGAATATTTTGAAAATTGTCTACTGTCACCATGCGAAATATTTGAGCAGCTTTGAAGGAAGTATTTTTTTTTTTAAGTTTCATTCACATGTGATCGGTCTTCATTTGATTGAGCACATACATTTTTTTGTTTAAAGCTCTCAAGAGAGTGTGCAACGACGATACTACGTCATCATTCCTCATTCATGAACAAGCTGTCTGAATTCCCATTAGATAGATTTGTACACACAAAGCTTTCCATCTGTCAACCTCTTTCGCCTCACAAGAACCTTGAGATACGGTTGAGTGTGAGTGAAGCAAACCTTTCGAATGAGGAGAAACTGTGTGAATTTTATCGGTCTATATACATTACATTTCAATATTTTCACAACCCATAAAATATCATCAAATGGCAATAACGAGCATGAAGAGAACTTACATCAATGAAGAAAAAAAACATCAGTGCTTTAACCACATATTGCGCAATGTTTTTCTCACCATCGAGCAACATTGAAACCAATACTGAGTCAAGATTTTCTTTTCAGCTTGAAGCATCGTCCAAAGCTTTTTTTTCCGACAAAGCACAATCATTTCGCGAGAGCTTTCACACACATTAATCAACACGCTGCAAACATTAGACGATGCAACGAAACGAAGCTATCAGTTGATGTTTGTGGAGCAAGAAAAAAAATTTTGGTGAACAACATTACAATGTTGGCCGTAAGGTTTATTCGAAAACATGCATTTTCTATTATCATATTTTTTTTTTCTTGTATTATTTAACTGACGAAGATTTTCTTTACTCGCTACATTTGTGTGCCGATGCGGTGAGTGGTGTGGTGAAATGAAATATTTTCTATACACAATTTTTTTTTTGTTGTTGTTGTTGCTGTTGTTGTCTGCTTTGCTTTTGCCATTTGAGGGCTTTTTTTCCTACTTTATATTTTTAGTGCTTTGGTAACACGACAACTGGTTGGATTGAAATTGTAGTTTAATGCTCGTGCAAAAAAAAAACTGTTTCATTCATTTTGTCAACAGAACTGTTTTCTTGATTAGTTTAGAATTGTTGATTTCTTGGTGTCGATTTCTTATCGATAAAATTATTAAAGACAATGAAAAATAATGATCAATCGATAAGTGATTGACAGACAAATGTGTGACAAATATTAAAATTCGATATCAGATTTCATAAACGTCGTGATAATTATAGTGAGACTTTTCGTAATGTTCACGAAAGGAGGAAAAACCGCAAAAGTTTAGTTAACTGTGAAAATAAAAAGTAAAAACATAAAAATATTTTCTTTTTTGCGGAATTCGTTAATTATTTAAGAAAATTTATTTGCCAAATCAATTGAAAAGCCGCACGCCGAAATATTTGACTGATTGTTTACTGTAAATGGTGATCATGAAAAAAGGTTAACGACATCTTGAAGATTTACGAAAATCTCTAAAAAAAAGATATTTATTTATTTGACCGTGTCAATACGATATGATTCATAAATATTCAACCGATTCAAACAGAAATGATTTAAACATTTCGTCTATTTTAAAGTCGATGACTAACAGAAATATTTGAAATTTAAATTAGCATCAGTGATGGCTACCTAGTTGGACGATTAATTATAATTGCCATTGAATTGAGTATAAATTATTTATGTAAAAAAAAAATAAAAATTATAAAAAAAACTACTAGCGGCGTGTCACGTAGACATTTAAAAATCGTTGAACTTTCGTTAAGCAAAAGTGACGGAGCAATTAATTTTTTTTTTAATCACTGAAACATTGCATAACACAACAACAAATGTTTCCGCACTCGACTTGCATGGCTTGGAACAAACGAATAGACAATTGGCGTATAACGTCAATAAACGAAGACGGTCAACCGGTAAGTTTCATTTCAAATATATTTACACCTTTCAATGTCCAAATCAGAAATATTTTGAATTTTTACAGAGTCGATGACTCAGAAAATTTTCATAAAACTATCTCATTTAGAAGCTTTATTGTTTATTATAATGATTCGAGTTACGCGCCCTTGCCAGCATAATTCAATTCCACTTGTTGAAGGCAAATGAATGACTTGTTACCGCTTTCAACAATCTATTCAGATTAGTAAATGTTTGTAGAAAAAGTCAATTTGTTATTCGCGTACGAGTGTGTTGTACCAGCAACATCAACAAATTTATTCCAAAGTGGTCCGTAAATTTATTTCTGTTGTAATATGTAACAATATTCTAAGATATATATGCCGCATACAATAAGTGAAAATGTGAGCAAATTACGAAAAGAAATAAATTTCCTAAATTACCGGACGCATTATACACAGAAAGAAATGTCAGATTAGTGCTCAGTTGATTGAGCTTTTCTAAAGCTTCGACATGACAAAACTTTCTGGTTTCGCTGACGGTGACGATAAAAAAAAAAGGTTAAACAATTCATGCTGCCGGCATGAGCGAGTTACGTTTTAATGTCGACATATTAGTAATATAGGTGTGGCGTATGGAATATTTTATTATAATAATCTGATAACAAGCAAATGGAAATTGTATGTCAAATGAGTTATATGGTCTAAAACTGACGGGCAAACAATTATTGTTATTAATAAACGATTGCGAATTTTTTTTTTCTGCTTCTTGGAACATGCAATTAATTTTATTTGCATACATTATGCCACAATTTTGGCAATCAATTATTCTCATAACAACCGCGATCGCAAGTTATTCCAAGATTTCTGCTGATAAATGGCACAGCAACGTTGAGCTACATTAAAACTTCTAAATTGTCGAAATATGTGCTCTTACTTACTTACAGAAACAAGAAACTTTTTGTTGCTGACGCAGTTACGGGGCTGCCCATAAATGACGTTATGATTTTATTATTCGGAGAGCTTTCTCTCATGGTGTGGCGTGATGATTTTGGCAATCGTTTGACATCACTAATGTGCATCCCTTAATGGAGAAAAATGTTCCAGTAAAAAAAAAGTATCGTAAATATTTTCCCAATAAATAACCAAAAGTCGTATGAAAAAAAAAAAATTATTTATTATTGTCGTCCGTGTGTGCGATCACATCACAACTTTTTGATGATTACAAAAACTAATAAAAACACTTTTTTTTGGGAGGGCTGCGACAATTGGCGATTCAGTAAACGATTCAGTAAACAAACTGTTGCCTATTAATTACTACAATCGTCGACAAGTTTCAATGTCAAGAGCGACCATCAAATGAAAGCACCATTTACGTATGTTTTATAACCATCGACTAATTGCTGAACTAATGACTTTTTTTTATCTCCCGCATTTTGTAAAGTGGCATTTATTGTTTATGAAATTATTGGCGAATTGATCGAAGATATTTGACGATTCTTCGACTTGACCTTGCTTTTTCACTTATAACAACAATTATATCGAATATTTGATTAAATTAATCATAACAATTCTAATAAAAACAATTGTCCAGTATTATTAAAGTGAAAAACTGACTTGGCGCAAATCGTCGATACAATTAGAAAGTCAGAAACAAATTGTTCGTAAATATTTAACAATCGATAATCAAATTACGTCTAAAATATGTTTCGTTGTTTTGTTGCTGGAGAATTTAATAAATTGACTTGTCATTTGAGCCAACAGATTTCCATTATTTCTCATTCGTCCTCCATACTCTAACTAAGTCGACTATCATGTAATACAGCTCATTCAATGCTGTTCTTTATTTCCTCATTATTCTCATGTCAGCACAAACAGCAACGGCAGTGGCAGTAGAACAAGATAATTATTATAGATTATTATTTCTCTTACGTATTGCTTCTAATTTACTTAGGTACACGAGACTACATTTCCCCATCATCGTCGTTGTCATTTTAGATCATCTGAAATGGCTCGTTACAAATTGAACTTGACTGTCGAGTGTAGCGGAGACATGCTATCGGATGCTTATTTTGAAATTTTAATTAAGTCAATCCAGTATAAAATTTTGCTGGCATTACAAAGCAGAACATTATGGAATCAATATTATGGATTGCCATTTTTTTATCGCTGGTTCATGGCAGACACGCCACTGTGAAAATGGCAATTCATGATGAGATGTCGTCTCATGATCATGACTTGCAAGCCATTCCATTTGGAGTAATTGTGTTAAGAAATTAAATTGAATTTATATCAGATGTCTGTTAAAAGCTTTTGAGGTTCTTCTTTCTATTTTCCTAGATTTTTTTTTTCTCTTAAACCATTTCCCAATGAAGACGAACATCTCAAGACTGTCTGCAACTTTTTTCTCTTCTACGCTGTAGGAATTAATAAAAAAAAAATTATTTTTTGATGAGGGATTGAATTCATTTGCGGATTAAAGAGATGATATTTCTGTCTCAAGGGTTCTAATCGAAATGATATCATGTGGAATGAGGCGATTCACAACAACGATCTTCAGGTGAATTCAAACAATCGTTTGAAGAATTTTCAATCTGTCAGACCACAAAATTGTTTATGAAGTTTCGATCGTTATCGCTGGGGCCCCGGGCTCCCCTCTTCATCCTGCGAAACCCTCTCTCGATTCCTCTCAATAACTTCGTCATATTACAGTATGATTTCGTAATCCATAAAATAAATATTTAAAAACATTTCCATTTATTATTTTAAATAATTAGTAATGTGCGTGAGCTGAATCAGAGAGCTGTTCTATAACAAAAAGCCTCTAAAATGATTGTGTACAGATGAGACTTAATTGAAATTTACTTACATTTGGCTTTCGCTTTATCTGAAATTTATCATAGTTCTGAATGCATGTGCATACATATCTGATAGCTCGTTCATATTTTATTCATTGGACAACAAAGAACACTTTATTTTAATTAAACTGCAATTGTGCAACGAAATCAATGGCCGATATCATGTTCATGATTCTACCTCACACATGCACAACATAAATTAATCTTGCCGCTTTTAATCTTCTTTAGTCCTTAATTGATTTTCAATTTACATTTCGGATTATAATTGAGATTTATGAGTCGTGCGGCTTTGATTATGCTTCAGAAAATCCACACATAAATATACGAACTGATTTTTCGTTTTTTCTTGTACAAAATATTCAACATTAAATCCCAGAGCTTTATTTCGGGGTTTCATCATTGACATGATGTCTTTCGTCATATATTGATTCACTGAATCTTATTTTTCATGAAAATTTCGTACGTCGGCACGACTTCGATCTGTCTGACCTTGAAAATGATGAAGAATTTCAACAACTCTCTAACAAAATGATGGCAAACGATACTTCTCAACTTGCCCTATATCCCATAATTCAATTTAACGTCTCTCGATGAGGAGGATTACGGGTCAAAAACATTTCTCCATGTTTCATTAGCCGGCCAAGAGAGAGAGACACATGATACGTTTGTAGAGCACGATTTGGAGGCAGAAATGATATGCGAAGTGTGTATTGAATTACTGATGGCGATTTATTTATTTATTGTTTCTATTTATCTCCCGTTCAAATCAAACAAACTTTTGTGTCTGTTCATGTTACAAAATTATTTCCTGCTGAAAAAAAATAAAAAATAAAATCAATTTAATTTAATCGGCGAAGGAACGATTTTGTTGTGCTATATTTATTGGTTTTAATAAAAGAAATTTCTAGCGCTACGCCGCTACCATTAAAAATGATGCCAAAAACTTTTCGCTTTGAGCTCGTTGATCCGTTAAATAAATTTTATATTTCATTTTCCAATTAACGTTTTTAAGGCGATCTTATTTGAGTTTCGGTAAATGTTTTAATTGAGTCAGTCAGAAAGTTTTGTATTAATTTATATTGCCGAATTTGTTTTGTAAAAGCTTTCGGCAATCATCTGGTAATGACGTCACATTGTGTTCCGCCTGCCAGTTCTTCGTGCTCACACAAAAATTGATTCAATTTGTTTTCCAAATGACGCCATTTATTTCTATTACCCTTCAAAAGAGCTATTTTATGTGACCGAAAATCCAAAGTCGACTCATAAAAGGCCTTTTAATATCGTTTGAACAATTTTTAAGAATCGCAATTACTGTGGAACACATGAAGTTGAATACAGTAATAAAATTCAATTAGCCTATAAATGTCGTCAAAATAATTTCTATAAATAAATGACTGGAGTCCCTCAGGATATGAAATATAATTCAATAGCGTCCCTACGTCTCTTTCTCCCCTCTCTTAGACATATTTTCATTAAAGATAATTTGTTATATCCCCAATTTTGTCTTTATGACTGCGACATATTTTTTGGCATCATTTTGTCTAATTGATGAAAACAACACTTAATAATAATAGAAGGAGTAGGATAATAATTAATGAAATCACAACATGCTGCACAAACAAACCCTCACATGCATCGTAACTCACGAAAAACTATTCGTAAACACTTCCAGCTGACATTGTGTCGGTGCGACTAAAAGTTTAATAAGTTTAACATAATTTTCCTTCGAGCGGAATAAAGAAAAGAAGATTAAAGGGATTCCGGCAGTGTTTGGGACTTTTCCAAAAAACCAACATTTATCGCATAGTTTGTGATGAGAAAGAAGAATTAAATAAACTGTAGAAAATGAGAGAAGTTTCATTTTATTTTCATGTACTCCGCATCACATTGAGGGAATGCTACATAAAGTATGTCAATGATCTCTTGAGTGGTTGCGTGAAGTATGTTTGGTATAAATTCACGTGCACTTTCATCAGGTATGTAATTGCGATTGGTTAAATTTGTCTCACTGATATTCAATCAGGAAGTGGTGTCAATAGTATCACGAGGTACTGAGCTACTGTCAATCTTTACAAACAAGCAGGTGGTGAATTTATGTGTTCACACTTATAATGTACAGTTGACACCAGTCACGAACTCATAGGATTTAAGTCCGAAAAAAATGGCTATCAATGGAAGAAGCACCCCATTCATTCAGAATTATTTAATTAAAAGCTCAGAGAGACGTTTTAGTAATGTAAAACCATAATTTTGATATTTAAATCATCTGAGTTAATCCTTTTTTCCATTTAAATCTGCTGAAAGTAAAGCTTCATTACATTTTGCACGACGTTTTTCGCTCGTTTATGCCTCAACTCTATTTAAGGCAGCAGGAAAAAAATATGTTTCGGGGGAAATTTTCCAGCACAAATACACATTTGAGAGCTTTTCGCAAAACAAACACCAACAGCAATTTTCCACAAAAGCTTTCCAGAATGAGCGCGAGAAAGTGAGAGGAAAATGAAAATTAGGCTAGCAGAGAGTAGAGAGCGATTTGCTTTTTTTTTATCAAGGATTTATTTTTGAGCTTTCACGGTGCCAGTGACTTACACGAATATTCGGGATACGTGATTTTTCAACAAAAGCCATATTCAGTCGCAAAACATGTTTGTTCGTGTGTATATGTCTTTATGTTCGGCAATAACCAAAAGAAATTGTAATTTTTATCAGATTTTTGTACGATTTTTTTTTTCTGAATCGAATCATGGCTAGGACGAAGGCAATGAAGAGTGTAAAAAAACATTGATCAAAAGCTTTGAGTTCTTTTTATCCGATGATGGTTAAGAAAATCAATTTCATTTACATTTTTAATTTGTTCCATTTTTATGTCTTGAATAGATGAATAAGATACAAAAGAATGATGATAATACATTCGAATGAATATCATCCAACAGCAAAAGGCTCAAAATAATATTTACCGTGCTACAGTTTTGCTTCGAGATGAAATTTCTATGACAACATTCAGTTTGATATTCAACCTGGGGCTTCGTTTTCAAGAAAATCTGCTCTGTTTTTGATGCTAGCCCAGGAAAAAAAATATATAATTTTGTTGTAGAGTGTATCAAAAGGATTGAGCGATAAGAATTTCATAAAATATCAACTGAATTCCTTTCGAAATATTTTCCCTTTTTGCATTCTCCGCAATATATTTTTTTTATTCTTGCGTTGGCCCACACTAGGCTTGTCCTACTTTTTTTTTTTTTGTTTGATGGGACAATGATGGATTATTAATATTTATCAGTGAATTCCATTCCTTCACATACCTACCACGAAAATTCTTCAAACCGCCCGCCAAAAGCACAATCTCATATGATTTCATACAGCACAGCACAATTTTTTGGGATGCTGAGTTTGCGGTTGCTAGGGTTAGCAAAGGCTTCGAGCGACATGTGTACATTGTAATATATTTATTGTTATTTAATAACATTTGATAGGGCTCCCATCACACTTTGTTGATATTCACTGCGAAAAGGTGTTTCTCAGGCTTTTGCAAGTTATCTGGAACTGATGTCTGAACTGAAAAAATTGAACTCTCAGTAATCTCTTTCATTTCAGCTCAATGTATATCCTTCCCATAAAACGTCATACAAAATTTTCCTGTCATGTCAAAAGCAATGATTATAACAGAACCCACAAGGAAGAAGATTCGTAAAAAAATAATAATAAGAATAGAATAGACAGAAATGAGGTCAGAGTTCTCTCGACGTGATTTAGCCTTACAATGTACAATGTTTCGCTTCTATCCTTTTTCCTTATTTCATCCGGTCAACCCCTCCACCATTTCTCCAACCACATTTTCCCATTTCCTTTAACCATTCAGAATGAAAGATTTGTTTTAACCGCAAGCATTTTATGTCGTAAGCATAATTAATAAATTTTGATTTTGAAAATTTCGCCTTATAATTTTCCAATTAATTGCCAACTAGTCAAATTTAAAGCATCCGTTAGATATGATTAACACCCACAACAAAAAACGTTCCCCCTCCAGCACAAGTAGTCAGGAAATAAAAGTTCCATAAAGGAGCTGTTTATTAAGATAACTTTTAATAAGCTTAATATATTTCTTTCATGAAATAAAATGTAAAGAACAAACACAAAAGCAACAAAGAAAAATTTCACGAAACGAGCTTCGAAAAAAAAAGAAAGTCGACAAGCAGATTTAGAAATCTATTAAGCGCTTACAATTTAATTCATGGTACAGAAAAACTTACTTACTTCCTTTCCTTTTTTTTCTTTCGATGTCTTCATTTAAATATTTTAACAAAAAAAATAAATAAACAAAAGGAAGAGAAAAAGTTTTACCCATTCTAAATATACCGAAAACTTTACTACATCACTAGACTTCCAATGCATAATGACACACATACGCACGCACCATCAGAACCTTCAAAGCAACAATAGCAACGGACAAACCAAGGACCAACAAAAATAAAAGTTTTAATATATTCCTTTACTTCACGGACAGACATCTAAAACTTATTAACACATTTCATTTTCTCTGTGAAATCCACGCGAGCTTGCAAAATAAAAAT
Source organism: Propsilocerus akamusi (assembly GCA_018397935.1). Lineage (NCBI taxonomy): Eukaryota > Metazoa > Arthropoda > Insecta > Diptera > Chironomidae > Propsilocerus > Propsilocerus akamusi. The sequence goes on along the minus strand of CM031468.1, from coordinate 24,433,557 downwards.
AAAGCTCTCCTGCCCTCGCGGCAAAATGAGAAAAGAAGGGAAGAACTAGGGAAAGTATGGAAATAAAGCGAATGATGAGAAAACTTTTTTTTTTTTTTTTTTTTCGTTAAAAAGCATCCAAAACAAACTTTTTTTCAATACGACTTTTTTCCTTTTTTTTTTTGGCTGTGTTTTAGGGATCATTAATATATTAAGTCTCAAGTTTTCTCAACAGTTGAAAACTCTAGAGTTGCATAAAGCGTTAGGGAAACTTTTCCCGTTTACATGCGATATAAATCTTGCAAGGGACTCGTGCAAAGCTATTTTTAAATAATTTTTTTTTTGCGCTCGATTTTTTCGGAGGAAAACGAAAGCTCCCGATAAATGTGGACAGGGAAACATCAAAAATAATAAAAAACTTTCTAAGACTTTTATTTCCCTCCAATGATCAAAATTTAAATGCTGTTTATTTAGACACTTCCTGAGTCCTGACTGCATATTAAAAATAAAATAAAATAAAAACTTTAACGTAAGCTCATGTTGAATGACGATTTTTAATAGATTCATTGAAGCATTCATGTTCATTTTATTGATTGTTTCTGAGTCCTTTAATAGCGTTACGTGACATTTACGGAAAATTTGTTTGTGTGCCAAACGAGAAATCTTTTTGACCTACAAAAATATAATAATCGTCATCGTCACATAAAAAAAAGAAAGAAGAATAAGGTGTCAAATTACAATTGCTGCCGCCATCGACCATTGTCGATTCAGAAAAAAAAAATTACGAAATATTTGTCATGGCACGATAATCATAGATTGAGCTTACACATTATAAAAATGATATGTGGTCTGATTATAATCAAATTACCAGCCTGCTCATCGCTGGCTGCACAAAAAAAAAATGCTCTGCTGTTTACCAATGGGCGGACATGGAAGGGTTTTTTTTTCTGTTCGAGGATTCAATGAGTGAGTGAGAGAGAGATAGAGAGAGAGTAATAAATGATACAAATAAATCAAATCGTACACAACCGCCTCACGTCCTCGATTATTATGCGAATAAAAAAAAAACACGAAACGGAATCAGCAGATCTCACCTGCATAATTGCGAGAGCCCGAGCTCCGATGTTATGGAAAACGGGGCTTTTTGCATAGCGAATCATTTTACATCATTTGCATACATTTTATGTCTCATCCATCGCGTACATTCGTATATTGAGATCGTTTTTTTTTTTTTGGAATGAATGAACCCCAAGCTGAATATATTTATGATACGCAAATACCAGCAAAGGAAAGAATCCAAAATCGCTTACAAAGAGAGCTACGAAATGAATGAGAGAGAGAGAGCCGACAAATTGAATTGATAAGAGCGTGAGCAAAACATTCCCGATATACAGCAAAATTTTTATATTTTTCTTATATGTGTAATAGCAATGCTCCGTTTGCCTCAAGTTCCCATTTGTACGTGAAAATTTATACAAGAACGACTCGCAATGGATTTTGTTGAATGAATCCAATCGGAATTTTGCACTTTGTGTAACGGAAAGTAATGAAAAGTGGTGGGTTCATTGAAAAATGACTGATTTGTGGTGGCAAATTGTGTACGTTTAATTAAATTGATGTTAGAAAAAAATAAGTTTGCATTCTTACGAATGTAAAAATTTTTTTGCTTTGCTACTAAAAAATCAAGGGAAAATGGGAGATTGGGCACTAACACCATATCAGGGTTGCTCGCTATCCATGACGTCAGAATAGTGTTTGTACTGGTGCATTGGATAGCATATTAACACTGGAAAACGGAGCCCAAAACATCGTGTCACATCTTGCCAAACATAATCTCTTTCACTTGAATTCTCTGACTCAAATCTCCATTCTTATGCTCTCTCTCTCACTCACTCTCTGTTCACAATTCTCTCCATGGACATAAGAAAGAAAAAAAAAACAACCTCGCTGTCAAAAGCATCGTCATAGATTATGTATTAAAGAAACGACAGTCAGCCAGAGTGTGTTGTGATAGAAATGGCGAGAAGAAAAAAAGAACTGAATTGAATATTATTGAAGAGAGAGAGAGAGACAGCGACTCGAAAGTCAAATCGAGCGTAGCGCGCGCGAGACGATGAAGTAAAAAAAAACCAGTCGTCATCTAGTAGTATGAAATTTCTTAACTCGTAAAGACACGACTCGGTGTATTGGTTTTCAATTAATGGATATTTTTTGTGTGGTGTCTCTTGTGTTGTTGAAGAAAATTAAAATAAAGACTTTTTTGACGTCTTCATAATATTTATGGGACTCTAAAGTGAGAATTGTGCAAAAATTCTCAAAGCCCGAGACTTTCATTCGTCACCGTAAACCGTAAAAAAAAGCTTTTCTGCTATCAGTGTTTCGGGTGCGAAATCTTATAAAAATAAAATAAATAAATAAATAAAAAGAATGAAATATTGTGCGCGACGTCAAACGACAAACATAAGAAAGAAAAATGAAATGTAGTGATTGCAAAGTAGTCAAATTATACTTAAGCTCAATTGATAAAACACTTTTAACGAATGGTGAAGAAAAAAAAAAATAGGGGGACAAAAAGGCATTATTGGGCCATACACATGGCGGAACGTGCGATATTTATTTTATTTTTTTTTTTCGGGTGTTGGAGTGCAATAAAAATAACTGAATCAAGTAAATCTTTGGCACTCGGTTCTATTTGAGAAATAATTTCAAAAGATTTTTTTTTTTTTTCTTTTATATCTAAAAATATTCGGGCGAGTCCAAAATCAAACAAAACGTGAAATTGTGTAAAATTTCAACTCAAAAGTTATTTTTATTGTAGAATTGAAATCATAAATTTTTTTTTTTGTAATTCTTTAAATATTGACTGTAATCAAATAATCAATAGCAGGGCCACTTTAAATTGCCTGCTCCAGCGCGCCTTTGCTGAGCGCGCGATCAAATTCGCGTATTTTAGTGCGCGTGAGTGTGTATATAGCAACATGATAATAATGTTACACTCTGTTAGCTTTATTTATTTTATTTATTTTTTCTTGTTGAGCATTTGTTCTTGTAACTCGGGCAGTGTTGTGATAACAGACATTTATTTAATCCACAAAAAAAAAATCTGTGCCATAAATGAAACTTTCTCTTTCGCAACATGCGATTTTGACAACAAAGCAGTATCTGAATGTAACGAATAAAATACACACATTGAATGCTGTTTGAATGCCAAACAAGCGAACAAAAACAGAGTGACGAAGGCGATAAATTTAACGCATGCAAATGCAAAGCAATTGAAATTCAATTGCCATATAACACTCGCCCCGACTACCTTCAGCCCCTCAAATGATTGCATTAAGCAATTTTTATTTTTTATTTTTAAACATTTGATTCAATCAATTTGATTGTTATTCGCCAAATGATTTGAGTGTAGTATGCAACGAGCGGTGTGGAGCTTTGCGAAGGCAATTTTGCGACAGTGACACATTTCATTGCGCAATAATGTACTCACAAATCCATTCAATGCTGCTTTTATTTTAAGCGGAGAGTTTGGCTGTTTTTTTGTGCAATTTTCGAGCCTTTTTAGTGAGCACCTAATGCGAAATACTAATCGATAATGAGCGATTTCATAACGTAGAATCGATATTCAATGATTTCAGATTTTCCTTCTTTTTTTTTTTTTCTTTACCACCTCTCGCAAAACAATGCTAATGACTGAAAAAATTCATATCAATGCACATTTACTGCTGCCATTCGTTATTTAATATTTTTTTAAATTTTGTATTTGTATATGTGGCATGAGATAAGATAAAAGTCGCGTATCAAATTGGTGTTTAATGATATCCTGATAGTTTATCGATGGATTAAGCGACGACACAAAAAAATGCTTGCAAAACATAGGACGCAAATTTTCATAAATTAATTGGATAAATATATTAGAAAATGCGCGCGTGTGTGTGTATGGCGTTGTGAATTTCATGAAAAAAGTGCCCGAACCTTACAAAAATAGACATAACAACAACCAGCCAAAAGAAAAACCATCTTCGGTCTCTTTTTTGTGTGATGTGATAAGCGCTGTGGATTTTTTTCTGCCAATGTGCCCACCCTCGCAAACGAGAAGTGTTATCTGAATGATGGGTGGCCCAATTTTCGGAATGGTGACAATGAGTGGGATTTTTTTTTCTGGGGGCCACGAGTAGACTGATAATTTATTAAATAAAAAACAGAGTGAATGGATTACACAATGATTGTCCAATTTTTTTTTTCTTTTTGTGAATTCTTCTCTTTGTTGGGTCTTCTGTAAATGACTTCTTCAATCGACTCATTTGGAATAGGGGGTTGGGGGGTCATCGAAATGATTCTATATCATAGATTGGAAGGGCGAAGAAGTTCGGCTCTTAAAAATGAAGAAAAAGCCATCTCTTCAATATCTTCTAATTGAAATGTTACTGGGATTTCAATTCTTTAAGATTGTGTGTGTGCGTGTATTTGCGAAATTCTTTCATCTTCCTAAAATTGTTCAAGAGATTAATTTCTTAGGGCGCGCTATCGATGGAGCGAATCTGAAAGCAAAACATATGCCTCGATTAAATTTTGTTTAGTTTAATTTCTTCTTTTAGTGTTTCACCGTTGCAAAAAAAAAAAGAAACGAAACAATGGCACAGACAAATATCTACAAGAAAAACGTATAAAATCAGCGAGAACATATATTTTTTTTATATAGAAATTCAAGAGTATAATTTACAAATCGATAAAAAAAAATTTAAATAACGATGCGATTTCGCAAAACCCTCGCGGAATTTGCTATTCGCTCACTCAGAATGTTTTGTGGGGAGAATAGCAGCATAAGATGAGCGACTATGAGGAAAATCACAATTGCTAATCGATTGGCGGGATTTGAAATAGATAAGGGAAGGTTTTGTAACTGATGCTTTGATATCTTCTTAATCTTTTGAGACATTTTATTTTGGGAAATATTTAAATTTTAAGTTTCGATTAATGATTTCAACCCCGATTTGTTTTCAGACAAATCTTGTAGTCGCTTTCTTAACAAAACACGCGCCACAATTCCCGGCAACAAAAATAAACAGTGCAGACATACTTCTGATGTTTGTAGATTTTTCAATCAAAAATAAATTTTTTTTTTTCATAAACGTTTTCATAAAATATCCTGCTTGATTCCCCCATCAATATCTAAAGAAAAAAAAAAAAAACGATCACAAAAAATTGTAGAAAAAGAAAAAAAGAATTCGAAATCAAAGTTCAATTTGGTTGTTGCCATAACATACACGCTACGCTCACTGTTTGCTCTCTGCACTAGCGTTTATTGAACATTCATAAAATAGCGCCAAAATAATGGAATCGATAGCAATAACATAAATATTTGTCAGAAAATCTAATTTTCAAATGGCGCAAAAAATGGCAAAAATCACAAAAAAAAAAAAAATTTTATCAAAAAATCAAATCTAAAAAAAAAAACGAAAATTTTTGTGCTCCAGAAATTTTTTTTTTGTGATTTGATATTAAGCACAAGGAAATCCCAGAAATCATTTAGAGCTTTATTTTGTTTTCAATTTCTCAATTGCTTGTTTGTGTTCCAGCAGTTTAATGTATGCTTTTTCAAGCAGCTATCAAAATGAAAAGTCATTCCTAAAGAGCACTTTTCCACTTGCCTGGTGTGGTGCCGAGCGATTAAAAGTCTAAAATGAAAATAAATTATCGCTTTCTGATATCTTCACAACTTCACCAGCGTAATCTTATTTTTAGACATTAAATCCGCCAAAAACAGTCAAATCGCTGAGCCGAGAGCACGAGGCGAGAGCAGAAATGAAATTATACTTTTAGATTTATTAGCATCAAATTGAGCCATAAAAGTTTTTTTTTTTTTCAAGTGATAATAAAAATCATTGTCGATTGGCATTTGAAATTGAGCATGAATGTCGGATGAAGGGAATGTTTTGTGTATTTGATTCTGAACAACGATCGATTCGTATAGCATTTGACAAGGCACTTTGTTTTTGTTTTGCACAGCAACTTTTACGGTCACCATCTGGCAATAGTTGGCGAGAAGCAAAAAAAAAAAAAACAAAATAACATAAAAAAAAATTATAGTCAAGGCACAGTTTCGTCTGAAGCATAGTGAATTCAAATAACAAGAGCAAAACAACCATTAACATTCTAACAGCGCGCTTTATTTCTCATTAAAAGTCGTAAGTGAATTTCAAAGTCCAGACCCTCTCTATCCACAAGTAGTAGCGCTAAGGTTGTCATTGTTAATAACAACCGCGATAAAGACAACAACAAAAATAAATAAACACACGCTTGAGAGATGTTTCACGTTCGCACATAATTCTATTTAGATTCAACGAAATTGGATAAAAATGCAATTTAAAAAGCAGTTAAGGGAGTGTTGAAATATTCCGTGATGATCAGGTATGAACGGGTCTAATTTGACAAGAAATCTTGAGATATTACGTAACTTTTGAATGCCTGCTGAACTCGACGTGAAGGAAAATCTGAATCAACAATGAGCGACTAAATTATGATTTATTCTTTTTTAATTTATGTTTAACTTAACAAAGCGAAATATTTATTTATCAGAACGGTTGATTCGTTGATAATGTTGCTGCTGTTGCAGATATATCTAGCTGAGTGCCGTGATAATATATCGGTTTTTTTTTTCTCAATGGTTTTACGATTTGTTTCCACCATATCGTATCGACCATAATGTGCCAGTTGAGTTTAAGTATGTTTTTATTGATTGCCCCAAACATTATTATCATCTTCTTTCTCGCTTTTTTCCTTTCCATTTTCCATCGATGTTATGTGTGAGTGAGCATACTGACTTGCTCTCGAGCCCATCATCAATGGCAAATGAAAATGGTGGCTGGGGAAAATTGGAAATAAATTTATATGCACAATTGATTGGTTATCACATTGTTATATAGATACTTACATACATAAATAAATCAAACATGATCTATGGACATGAGTGCACCGTAAATTATTACGAATAACGCGAAATCGAGTGACAAATAGTCATCGATAATTATGCGAAAAATTTAATGTTACAAAAATTGAATTAATTACGAAGTAATTGATTAAGTTTTTGAAGGTGAATTTAATTAAATACCCGAAAGATAAATTCATTAAAGCTTCTCGATTGTGTAAGCAGTGAAGGCATTAAGTCATTTCAAAGAGTCAAAGAAGCAAAAAAAAAATGAATTAATAATAAAAAAAAAAATGTTTAAACACAAATGAGGAATACGCAAAAAAATGAATGAAAACATCATGAAGTAATTAGTGTCAAAGTTGAGAAAAAAAATCTGCTGATCGATCCAAAAGTCTTAAGGAACAAAATAAAAAAAAAAATATTGTAACTAAGAAGCCAGTCATCAAACACAACTTCGACGGCAACAGAAACAGCCACCAAGAGGATTATACTCGATAAACTTAGAAATAATTTATAATTCCTTTTTTGACTTAACGGTGTTTCTAAATCTTATCACGGTGGCAGCGTCGTCGAAGAGCCAACGGGTGGCCTCCTCAGAGCGGAGTGGGCCACTGGCTATTGAAAACGACACGGCCACCAATAGCAATCATCGTCGTGGTTCGGTTGACGGTGTGATACAGCGATGCGGATTGTGCTCGCTGCTGTCCAGTCTCTTGCGACGTGCCATGTGCGTTGGCTCGCGACGCGGAAGTGGTGAATCATATTATCAAGAGCTGGCTGAAACAGCGGTAAGTTGATTGCTTCAGGCAAGATTTTTTGTATCCTTTTGCTTTTAGTTTTATGCTCGTTTTTTATTTTTAATTAAAAATAAAAATAATTTGAGAAACTTCTTGCCATAGTAGATGTTTGCGGAAAATTAAATTTCGCAGCTCATAATTTGTGTTTTTGCTGGCAATGTTCATCCATCCATCGTAATTTTATATACTTTTTCCCTCTGTCTCTTATACCCGCCCACCGCAAACTTAATTGAATCATAATTTTCCGAATCAATTCACTAATTGAAGGATGATGGCATTTAATGTTAATATCTGGGTTATTTTTAAATTAAAAACTTTCGCTACAATAATAAAAAAATGACTAAAAGCTTTTTTAAGCTCCCGCAAAGCTTTTGCCCTTTAAATCTTTCACTTGAAATCAGAAATTTTATTTAAATTTGTGTGACCTTTATTATGAACAAAAAATGAAAAAAAAAAAAAAAAAAAATATTTTCGCTTAAGAACGTGAAAAATTAAATAAAATTAAATCGATTTTGCTGTAAATTGTAATTCAACGGAAAATTTTCATGCGCCATTAGACTTTCTTTTTTTTTTGTTGCATAGCACAGCACATATTAACTTAACCTTTTCGCCGAAAGGTTATTTAACATAAAAAAAAATTGGGAAATAATTCAATGAAATAAAAATCAATAAACGCAATATGGAAAAGTGAGTGGCGTGTGCCTGTACGTCGATGCTCTCTAGTGTGCCTAAAGGCAAATTAATTTTAAATGTAAGCAACAAGAATTTCCTCAAATATATGTACAATTATTTTATGCGTGGGGGAAACAACAAATTATTAGACCTTCAGTTGGAGACATATTACTTTAGCATAAAACAAAACCGTGCCCTTCGTCTCAAAAGCTTCTTTTCTTGCTTCGTCGACTATTTGTTTTTGTGTGAAAAATAACAAAATCTTCCCGCAAAATCTCTCGAGCCAAAGAAAAAAAAAATGTAATTTGTTTTTCATCATAAAAATAATTTATTAGCCAGATTTCTTTTTATTAAGTCGACAAACAGTCAGTCACGGCAATGGCACCCGCGAAAAAAAAAATGTCATATCACAACAATCAACAGTCACAACTTTAAATAAGACCATCGCAAATTAAAAGTGAAGAATAACAAACGAGCATCGTCTTTATATCGCACGCCCAAGAATGCTGCGTGGGCATCAGTTTGAGGAGTATTCCTCTCATATTTTATTACTTCGATTTAAAACGAATTCTTTTATTCAAAAATTTTTTATATTCGTGTCTCTATTTATACAAACAAGCGACGGCGATTAATTTAAATGGAGATTCTGATGATGGGCAGAACGTAGAATTTGCAATTAAAATTCATTCCTCCCACAAATGGATCGCAATGCCGAACGGCTGCCCGGGTGACAGTAACATATTTTGCATTCCACATTTATTTGTATGTCTTTGACTTAAAACAAAGAAACAAAGGCGAGTTGTTAATGACCGGCCTCTGATGAAAATTGTATAAATATTAATTTTTATTTCGACAAGGACTTTTCAACGCGATGCAAATTAACGAGTTGATTTTTTTTTTACCTGGCAAATATCCTAGCGCAATTTAGAATTTTTTTTATTTTGTCCCATGTCAATATGAATATTACTTAATTATGATCATTAAAAAAAATTTGCATGTTATGCAATTATTAATTGAACCATCACCGCAAAAATGTTCATTAAACAACCTGCTACATCCAGCCCTAAATTGGATGACATCATTTGTAATTTTTTCCAATTTATATCTCGACAAATTTCATTTTCCCACGCCTTTCTGTCCTAATTCACCTTTTTAACCGAATGAAAAATATTCTCTTTTCGGAAAATCACTTTGTGCATGAAAAAGGCTTTTTTAACTGAACCAAATACTAACAAACAAAAAACTTTCTCATTTACCCTCTTCATAATCATTTTACTATGTTCAAAGTAGCGGATGGAACAAAAAAAATGATTTTTAAAGCGGAAGCTGTCAGAAGACAAAAAAAAACCCAATAATTTGTTGAAAATAGGGAAACCGAATGAGAGAGAAAGTGATACAGAACGATAGAGAAAGAGGTGTAGAGGAACAGGACAATAAGAAGAGCAATAAAATTTACATTTAATTAATTAGTGTTTGCTCAAACAATTTGTAGTTCATTCACGTTTCGTCGGCTAAACGTTGCCGTTAAGGTTTTGTCAGTATCAAAAAAGGACGATGAAGATCTTTTATATGTGGCGCCTTCGAGAAATGATCAGTCCTTTTTTTTTTTGAAAACCATCATCGAGAACGAGCGCACGCTCTTGTACCCTAATGTCAGTTTTTTGTGTACCACCGCTATTAGCCTTTTAATTTCTTTCAATATCAATTTCGCTTCCTTCACTCAGTGTAAAGCTAATTAATTCTAATTTGAACATTTGCCTTACATGACAAGGAAAAAAAAACTTCCCAAATACGTTTAAATTAAGTGCGATGCGTGCTTCCGTTTTACCATGTATCGATTTCCTCAAAAGAACCCCTAAAATAGTTACGAATGAAAGTTGAATAGCGAAGGATGTTAGACGCACTCAGAATGTTGTCAAATATTGGCGATTTTTTCGTTTAAATCAAATGTTATCATAGAATTTCGCGAACAAACATAGACAAGCGCTCTTGAAACTTGAATGGTGAAATAGTAAATATTTGAGCAAGTTAAACAATTGAAAATATAGGCCACAATAGCATTAGCGTCGTGTCATATTTTAGTACAGCTATAGCAATAAACGAACAAAAGACCCCTGAATTTTTATAAGAAAATTGATTAACAATTTGTTCCACAATAAAGGCAGCGGTACAATAACAATGTGACATGTTCTACACAACCAACCAAGCCTTCTCCTACCTCATCAGATGGCAATTTCAATGTACATTTTTATTAATGGATTAAAGACGTATATGTTCAGATGTGTGCTTGAGCCGCGAACGAACATCCAGTTGTGTCTATATTAGAAGTTAAACATTCCAAATGATCCACAGTTCATTTTTTTTTCTCTTTTAAATGCAAATATTAAAACAGATCTATCGGGGTCTACTGTTTTCCGGCATTGCCTCAATGTATCATCAATGTATATAATTTTCTTTCCGAAAAAAGCTCATGAGCACATAAAGCTTAATAGCAACAAATTTAGTATGACGAGGAAAAATAAAATTGAATGTAACAAACCAGAGCTGAACGAAAATTGCGCAATAGAAGGAGCAACAGATAATTGATTTTACCGCTGCACGAAGTTTTGCTTGTTAGTATACATATTTTATTTTTTACCCGAAAGAAACTTCCTTATGACAAACAGTCACAAAAAAAAACTTTATTGCAAGTCAATTTATCTTTCTCGCAAACAATAATGTTCATAGTTGAGTGAAGTAATAATAAATGCCCTCGAATGAATGAAGGAGAAAGAGGCCAGACAGGCCGCCACACACTACTTAGTCAATTCCTCACATTTCAAAACAGTTTTATGCACACTCTCACTGAAAGTCTAGTAGAAAACAAATGGCAAACAAACAAGACAATAAACACTACGCATCTATTTTTTTTTATCCATAATAATAAAAAAAGGTGTCGTCAATTTATTGGAATTAATGATAGTGTTTACTTGACTAGCGACGAAAGTTAACCGAATTCATATTATCTCTGCGACTCGACTCTATAATAGCTCAATTACCATCAACAGATTACATCATATGCGACTAAAGTGAGTGATTCGAGACAAAACGAAATTAATCACGCTCTGGTTTTCTATTTCTAATATATGAAAATCATACGAGTAATTTAGATTGCACTTCCGTTATTAAAATGAACTCGATGCGCTCAGTTCATATCAATTTAAAGCTTTTTTTTTTTTTTTGAATGCGCTTTTAAGCTCTCATCCGCACAAATCTTTGAAGCGTTTAAAATCATGTTATTTTTTATCGGCAATGACATCAATTAACAACATTTCACTCTGACACTCTGACACAATACAGAGTATTTCCAATTGACGCCAATAATTAAGCTACTACATAACAGCTAGCAATAAATTGTTCATGTCATTCCATCACTTTGACACATTTTAATCGATCAAACGGTGTGTGATACATTTATATAAAATTTGGCTGATGGAAGTAAACATCAAAATTGCTGATAAAGATCTTTATTGGATAATATGTAACGGAACCACACAACGGTGTTGTTGTCGATGGAAAAAAGTAAATAACAATATGTTCATCCCTCTACAATACTTGTTTACGATTGATAGGTGATTGCGATGTTATTAATAAAGAATTTGAGATAATTTATATTTTAATGATATCAAATTAAGTCGAATATATGACCGTGTCATTATCGCAAAGCTATTGATCTCGAGCAGGTGCTATGTGGGAACGTTTTGTGTTTAATGATAGATAATAAAAAAATCAACAGGAGAACAATTGTCAAGCTTTAATTCGGAACTATAAAGCTTAATTGGAATGGTAATTTTGAGAAATCTTAATGGCTCAATTATACTGGAATATTAGTTAGATAGTTATCATGACCCCCCACCATGACATCTCGCATCTAGTTAAATAAGTGTCAGCTCCAGAAACTGCTGAGTTTCATTGATAATAAAATTCAATTACATTGTATAAAATTAACTGCAGGTAGAAGGAATTTTCACGTTCCATTTTCATTATTTTTTTGTGGTGAGCAGGGAAAACTCAAGAAGTTGATAACTATAAAAGTGGAAAAACTATAATCATGCATTTGCCCTAGTAGATTGCAACAAATTTTCCTAAGAATGATAGTGCAATATCAAGGCAAGAAAAGAGTTTTTGAATTTTCACTGAGAAAGTAGAAAATTGTATTTGAATTGTTCGTTTCGTGGATGAGGTTCGTGATAAAAATAAACCATCATTAATATCATTATGCTCCTGGAGCACGGAGAGCAAAAATAGATTTGAACTATATATTTTCCCTGGATATTTTTCTTTTTTATCTTCAATTTCCGACCTGGAAAATCCATGGAAAATCGCTGTATTTTTTCCCGGGGTTTCCTTTCCCATTGAATTAATAGTTTTCATTTATTATCAAATGATAAAAATTAATGATTTGTTGCATGCTTTCAGAAAAAAACTCGCTATATTCTTCACGTTTTCCTTCTCCTTTCCTTTTCTTCTTTATCAAGCTTAAGGATCATGAACTGCGAAGGAAATGAGCAACCCTCAACCAATAGCTTAATAAAACCTTTAGGAATGCTTTTCACATTTCAGCCACAAACATAAATTTTCTTTTATATTTGAGGTCATGTAGCCAAATTTAGGTCTCACTAAATTACTCCTCTAGTCGTTGTTCCTATCGCTTGCAATTCAAAAATAACGAAACATGACTTTAGAGAATAATTCACATTCATAAGAGCATTACAATATCAGGTTTAGACTATACATGTTTCTGGTTCATAAATTTCAATAAATGAAAATTTTTTACGAGTATGCAAAAAGGTTTGGCCAGATAATCGATATTGCGCTATCATACACCAACATAATAATCGTAGTTTATAATAAAAGTATTGTTGAAAACAACATTTGCTCCAGACCACCTATTGTAATTCACCTTTAGCATTGCTGAATGCAATTGAATATATGCATTTGCTTGACTGCATTTTCGAACGTGCTCTTTCAGTTGTATTTGAAATTATTCCAAATAAATGCTTCTTGCTTTACTCAGATCGCATTATAAAAGTGAATTTTAGATTTGAACGAGGATTTGAACAATTCTGAACTCGCTGCAATATTTGAACACTATGCCATGAAAATAAAAAAAGAACAAAATGAATTTGCAAATTGAAAGTTACAATACAAAAATATGAAGTCATGCATAAAGCAGAAACCCAAAATGTTCAAAACAAAATAACAAATATTGAAATTTAATTGAAACTGTCAGAGCCTGTTTTTTCTTCTCTCACTCTCTCTCTCTCGCTCTCGCTCCCTCACTCTAGAGTTAAATTAACTTCTTTTTTTTTTTAATTACAAAACTTTTCAAACAAACACAAAACAAGCAAAATATGAAAATTAAAAATTTTGCATTTTACCGTAAAAAGTCATTAAATAAATTTTGTCAAATTTCATAAACTCGACAAATTTCACAACATACTTTTTATGACTTTCCTTCACATTCGTGATATGCTAGGTTTCATTCAATCTAAGAAATTAAAGTTTTGCCCTCATGTACCTTCATCCAACACGAAAAACACAATAAATTTTAAGATAAGATGAAGTTTCCTGATATAAAAAGTTATTTCATTTATATGCGACTCGGCGTTTTGCTGTGCTACGGTCTCGGGCTGGAAAATCTGCAATCTAGTTTACGCAAATTTCGTTCAAATTTCGTTTTCAGTCTCCATCCATTTGACGCTCGGCAATTTTTCACGGGAAGCAATTTGCTTTTATGTCAACGAATGTTAAATTTGATACGATTTTTATGGCTCGTTCCATTTTAGACTCACGAAGAAGCATCTCTAAGCTACATAAAGCCAAAAATCATTTAGCAATCATAATCCATGTCCTAAGAAAGATTTCTTTTTTGCTTTGTACTCTCTGGCTGTTTGGGAAGCCTTAAAAGCTTTTACCCCCAAAAAAAAAAAAATCACTAACTTCTCTTTTATCATTGTGGCTTTTATCTTTATGACGAAATTAAATGTAAAGCACTGTGAAAGATACCGCACAAACATTTAATAATGCAAATGAAAAATTGCACAATTGCTAATGGAAAGAAGCGCTCAAAATTGTTTTGTTCACATCGATGAACTAAGCTGGTTGTTAAATGATAAAAAAAGCTCTTTATTATAGAGCAATGGTCATGTTCCGATTACGAGCATAGATTCATGAGTCACAAAACATTTTATACATGCGAAGAGTAGAACGAATTGCAAACCTACCCTCCTCAGTTCGAAACATTCCACCTACGCTACGAAATCGATTAAAAAATCATTTCCTGCCAATATCAGAGCTATAAAGATCAAAGGACCCACATCGCTATCAAAATGTGTTTTTTTCTACTTCATCGAAAATTGATTTTCCTGTCGATCACTGGCTGGATGAAAGCACGAAATTCGCTTTTACAAACGACAGCTTTATTAAAGCTTCGTTGATGATTTTGATTGTTGGAAAAGTATTTCTTATTTTTTTTTTTTTTTCGGGGTTTGAGGGTGTGGCAAATTAGAAGACTTATTTATTATTGATGCTGATTTCTCTCTAAATATCAAGAAAATATATTTTGACAAAACTGCCATGATGGAAAGCTAAAGCTTCGAATAAAAGATAATTAAATTTAATTCAACTTCAGCTTGTCACTAATAGACGCTCTGGTTTTCAGACCTAAACCAGCCTCTTTTGCCGTTTTTTCCTATTTTGAAAAGTGTTTCAAAACACGAAATTGGAAACCCAAAAAATGGAGGAAAAAAAAATTATGAGAAAACATTTTTCTGCGAGTTGCGTTGAGCTCTTCAAACACAGATATAAAATTAAGTAATTTAATTTTTCCGCGTAATTTGACAGCTTCATTTTGTAAAGACTTTGCTATTTAGTCTCAGCCACTCCTTGTACTTGCTTCGAAATAAGAATTTATTTTTCCAACTGAAGGACATAAAGTATATGAGATGAAATTAAAGCGTTCACAAGACTCTCGTTTTATGTATTTGAGAGCAGGTTTATTGCATATTTTGCTTTTCTACAAGCATATAACTAAGAAAATGTAATTAAAGCTTCAACGATGCTGAAGAAGTCATAATTTTCTTTGCCGCGTCTTGACTGTTGCCTACGGCATAAATTCATTTCAGAGCTTGCACAACAAAATTGTTAAATTATTGAAAAATTTCTGGTTTTAATTTTCATTTCAATCCCTGGTGTCGTCGTTTATGTCTGAGTGGTCAATGACATAAACAGCAATCAACATTAATTATCGCTTCATTGTTAATATTAGAAAGCAACTAAAATTCCCAATTTCCCGCTTGCGCCCTTTCCAAAAAAAGTCCTCCTGGGCTTCAATGTTATAATAGCCCAATAAAGGAACAACGAGCGATATCATCTCACACAAAAAAAAAAAGAAATGTCACTTTGATGGCATCACGATGGAATTCCAATTTAATATCGATAGGCCTCACCATTTACTCCATCACATTTCTTTTTTTGTGTGTTGCTGATAGAAGATTGAAAGAAAATTGGAAATCAAACATTTCGTTGACATTCTTGAAGCGATTGTGCGCGGCAAGGAACGCAGAAGAATGAGATGAAAGCCTTTCGATTTAATGAAATATCAATTTTGCCATTGTTGGAGCATAAATTGAAGTCAAACACTCAAATCCTTCCATAACACGAGCACTTTTTGGTCGTTAACCTCGTGTTCTTTTTTCCTTTTCTTTCTAACGCCCCGCCGACATAAGAATCAATAATGTGAAACATAAAGTTGATGACGGAAGTGCAAACATGTATAATGGCTTCCTCATTTTTCTCTTCCCATCCACGGCCTATAATAATAGGCCACAAACATTTTATTCTACTCCCCATAGCACTCAATTTGAACAAAAATTTTACACGGCTCTTGGCTCTATTTTTAAATAATCCATCATTTCTGGTCGTATGCTCAATGTGAAATTCTTTGGAATAAATGGGTGTAGAATAAACGATATATGTGTGTCTCACTAGCTATGGCAAGAAAAAAAAAAAACATTTTTTAACATTCTCTAAAGCGTAAGATGTGAATTGGATGGATGAATAACTTTATTTTGTGAAACCTTTTTTGTCATGAAATGTCAAGTGGAAATTTGCACAAGAATATTTTGCCCAGGCCTTAGAAAAAAAAGAACCCACAAAATCAGAATCTTTTCCTCTTTTCCAGCTCATGCCTTTAACCGTTTCATACAGAATGTGCTTCTAGCACATTTTTTCCCCTGAGAGAATTTATGGAATGAAAAAAGAAGGAGAAAAAATCGAGGGATATTTTCTTTTCGTTATTCTTTTCTTAGCTCCTAATTGCAAAGCCATTTTATTAACACAATCACGAAAGCATACAGCGATATGAAATATAATTTTCTTTTATAGCGCCATGATATCGGCAATTTAACTTTTTCAGTACATACATAAATATAGACATGCAGACAATTTTTTTATGCTAAATATATCTATGGGAAATGCCCGCTAATGACGTAGCATATGATGAATAGGTTTCCATCAGAGAAAAAAAAAACTATTTTGGTATTTACGTTACGATACTGATAAAGATTTCCCGAAATTTTTCTTCCACTGGATAGTCATGTAAAGAGAACATTTGGGTAACAACAAACCCATTAGCATAATTCTTCTCATATTTTCGCATATATGGAACTTGGCACTCACTGTCTGCCAGACGGTTCGTAGAATGAATAAAAAAAACATTATTCTCGGCCAATTTTCATGAATTACGCAATGCCTTGCATGGTAATTCGAATCCCATACAGCATATAAATCATTAAATAATTTTGAAATCACTCCGAAGACAAAAAAAAGCTTTTGCAAGAAATGTCTGGGACACAAAGTGCTTGTTTACTGCTTTAGAGACTTAATCTTTTAACTTTCTTTGGGATTTATATTCGTTTTTATAGCAAACACTATAAAATGTGTTCAGCAAGGATTCTAAACATTTAGCTCCCAAATCGAGCATAAATCTTGCATATCTGCAAAACATATTTATATGCACAACTTTGTATGTTATGAGTCCATTCGACTGAACCCAAATTCGCGTAATTGACTGAAATATGAGTAGTTCAAGCTAATTTAATTTATGTGTAAATCATTTTCATTGCATAGCATTTAGATTCCATCTCGGGGCACATTACATGATTTTGAACTTTGATCTTGCTGTGATTGAAAACATTTCTTTGCGCGGAAACATAGCAAATATTCCCAAGGTTCCAAACAATTGTATCAGATTTCTTTGTTGACGGTCCTCGCATCACAACCCCACGACTGAGTTTAATTGAAAGATCCCAGTAAGGCTTTAATCTTTGACGCTTTTTTGCCAATCCCTTCACGTAGCACATTAAAGCGGGATAAGCTATAAATTGAATTACCAAAAAAAAAAAAAAAATGAATTCATAACAAAATTTCCATTAAATACAAATATGCTTCCCTCACATTTTATCCACTCAAAAACGAAGATATTTTGTAAGTTTTATGTAAAGTAAACATAAAATAAAACTTTGTGCAACATTGTACTGTCGATGGAAGGTGGGTGGAAATTTCAGCTTTTATTTTGCAGTAAAAGAAGCAAAATTTTCAAATACATTTTTCAATCTTAGCATCAAAGTTACGTCGAATGGAAAATTGCAAAATACAAAATTGCTATTGCAATTTCATATTGTGGCGTGGCACAATCGTTGTCGTATGGAAGTAAAGTTTAATGCCATTGCAAACATACTCTTCTTTTCCATCACAACTTTAATGTGCAACACTGCACTAGGGTGAATTGGGTTTATTAGCATCACGTCATTTGACGAGCACTTTCACGCACATAAAATAAATAGTGGAAAAGCATTCGTACAGAAATTAAGTATAACAGCGGCCACAAATTCAGAGCAGCAATAAATTTTCATATTAGTTTTACAACTTTGTGGAAATTTGTTTGCAACAAAAAAAAATAAAAATTGTTTTATAGCTTCAGCTCGAGACTCGCGCACCGAACTTTTTTTTGTTCTTGTTCAAGTGTTTCTCATTCAATAAATTTTCATTAGACTTTAATCATCGCAAATAAACACATGAAGTGATATGATGAATGAGAATGAAAACAATTCCGTCGAATTGTGTTAATTTAAAATCCTGTTTTTTTTTTTTTCTTGGTTCACACTTCTCGTGAATTTTTTTTTACGATACATTTTGTTGAGAGTTTATTTCAAAAAAAAAAAAGTTAATCTCAAAAGAAAATTAAATTCTGAGTTGTTTATTTAACTAAATTTCATTCGCAAATGCTTTGTTGGTTTGCTTTCTTTCCTATGGTTAATTGTTTATTGTATCTGAACCAGCATGTGTTGTGCTATTACCACTTGTATTTCATTCAATTAATATTTGATGAGAAATGATCTGTAACTGATATAAATTGGAAGCACACGAACGTTTGGCTATTTCTTTTTTTCGTGCCCTTTTTTGCCGTCATCACATAAATTGGACAAATTTAATTATTCAATTCTCTTCTTTTTATCTCATTTCAGGCACCAGAAATTGCTACAATGGAAACAGCAAACAATACTATTTATATTCGTCTGATTCGTAAGTTCAAAATCATACAAAAGCGCACAGCAAAACGTGTGAAAATACAAAATTTATTAATAGCACAAATAATGGGTCACATTTAATGGAACGAGAGGGAAGAGAAGGTCGATGGGGTTCAAGGCAATCGAGTGCCAATCGTGAGTGATATTGATATTCGCACAAATCCGGTATAAACTTGTTTCTTTATTCTGTTTATCGGAGGAGCTCTGATAAAGTTCGGCTGAACAAAACGTGCTTCATTTAAATTGAATTTCCAAAAACTGCCAAATCGGCTTTCACATCCGACGCAAAAGTCGAAGGAGCACTCTGATGAGTGATATCAGAAATAATTAATGGACGAGCACATGTGCGAAATGAAGTAAAGAGAATTATTTGTATTTCTTTCTTTTTTTTTTTCGTTTTCTTTTTTGAATTTGTTTTAATATGAATGCGCTCGTCGAAATTCCGATCGACCATGACCACACTCAAAGCTGTAAAGCCATGAAAAAGAGAACGAAATAAACAGACAAATTTTTTTTTTTTTTTTCATTAAATTTCATTTCGCAAGTCAATCAATTAATGTGGATGTGTGAACAACTAATAACGAAATTGTCGCTCGATATCTGGTGACTTTGAGTGGATTGTTCAACTCTAATCTAATCATTCACAGCACATTCGCAAGTATATGCGTCGAACACAAATTAAACAAATTGCCTTGAACGATTTCAGTATTTTTCTTTCGTCACAAGACAAGATGAAGAAATTAATTAACGAACATAAAATTGTGTGTCTGATTTTGACATGAAAATTAAATCGCTATTATCAGCGCGAGCGGAAGGAATGGGCATCAAGCGATTGAGGAAGGCACTAAAAAGAAATTCAGTCGCTTTTTTCTGATGGCAAAACGGAAATTGAAAAACAAAACTTTTCTTTTGGTGATGAAAAAGAAAATATATCAAAACAATTTTCGTTTCGTTTTTTTTTTTTTCCCTGAGCCTTGTATGAAACATCCAGTCAATACGCGCAATGCTCGCGTGGTGGAAATTTTTCGTTATGTCAAAAGCATAGAAAGAAATAAAATCAACATGAAACAAAAAATTATTTTTCGCACAAGAAGCTCGAGTAATTATAGAGTTTGTAGAAAATTTAATTTACTTTCTTTTTCTTGTCGCTTTCGTTTCGTTTGATGTTTTTTTCACTCCTCCTTCTGTCGAAAGCTCAGTGATGGAAAAAGTTGAGCTTTAAGCGTCGTCGGCTCAAACTTGACAACTTTGATTTACTTTTGGTAATCAAAAAGTTTTTTTTTTATGTATTCGCAATTGCTATGACGACATTAATTTGATAACTAAGAAATGAGCAAGCAGAAGAAGCACACAGGAGATGAATTCAAAAGAGATTTCCACAAAGCTTTGACACTTGACTTTCTGTCATGACATTGAACGACAGAAACAGAGACAATAGACAAATGAACAAAAAATCTCCTTTTTATTGAAATATTTTTCTTGAGCATCTCGACAATTTTATGCTAAGCACAACAGCTCTGAAGTGAAATAAAAACGTCCAATTTTCACATACCATATCGCTTCATTTATTTTCATTGAAACATTTATAGCACCAGCCAGCATAGTTTTGTAATGTACATAATATATTTTGTCATGTCGGACATTTCATCTTCATTAGAAACAAAATCATTCCTCTCTTATCGTGTTTGTAAGATGCCTCTGAAAATTTATTTGCGTGACATTATTTACAGTAACGGTTATGCAATGTTAAACATATACGCTACGATAGACATGCGAAAATGTCGTGAACTGAAAATGTTTAAAGATATCTCATTTTTTTTTTTTATTGATCATTAACAGGTGGCGTAGGAAAATTAATTGAGACAAAAAGAAATGACTTTTTTTTTGTTCGAAATTTAAAGCAATAGCTCGAAATCATTAGTTACGATAATTTATTTTGAAATATTATGGCACCAACAGATCGCAGAGCATTTTTTTAATTTTTTACTACTATCAACCGAAGTTTGTTGTCTGCCTTAGAATGTAGCCCATCGCGCGCGGATTGTCTGAAATGAAATATGTTAATGGCATTTCTTTTTAAAATGAGCAATAAAGTTGTCAAATAGAGATTTTCTTAACTAAAAACGACGTAACTCGATCATCTTAAAATCTCTGTTAAAAATAAGACAGAGAAAATGACTCATAAATGAGGATTATAAAGATATTCCCAACAATATGAATGTGTCACTGTCTTATTTTTTATGGTTACGTTATCGTCGAGAATTATTGCAAAGAGAATAATTAGCGTTGAACCTACCGAATGGAACCATATGACCAGCACGATTGACCTAAAATCATGTTAATGTTATCCATAAATAAATGTTTCATTGTATATAAACAGAACTGTCAAATTACCCAGTACATGCTAAAATTGCCATAACTTCGACTATAACCTTCCAAAACATTATTTACACCAATGCCATTGCGTGGTGCATCAGCATACTGTTTGTTGCCTTTCCAATTCATTCTATTCACCCATTCGACCGTTCCCGGTGTTGAACAAATCAAATCTAACTGACCGCTATAGACGACGACTTGTAGCGATGTCGTGTTTAGCACCCGTTCAACCATTTCCACAACGGGCTTCATGAAATCACCTGCTAATGTGTCAAATACAGCACCAGATTGCGATCCCCAAATAACGTTTTGTGTCAAATTCAATGCTTCGTGAACTGTTACTCGCATCATTTTCGTAAGTTTATCATCGTCATCTTCGTCATCCTCATTTTCGATTAATAATCTTTTGCGTTTTACCATCATATCAAATGCACTCCTACGTGGGCTTGTTAGGAGGCGCTTCAGAAACGCTTCAGAGTTTCGATATGGTGTTTCATATAGCACATTATAGAAATCGACGCCCCGAGCAACGTCCAACAAAACATACTCTGTTAGATACCACAAGTCCGTAGCCATGAAATATTGTTGCTGATTCAATGCACGCTGAGTTCGCAAAGCGTAGCTATTGATCTTTTCAAATCCATCGGTATCGATGAATCCCTGTTAGAAATATGAGAAATATGAGAAAATTTTCAAAAATTATTCGCATATTTTTCTGGAATTTTAACTAAATGGTAGATGAAAAGATTTCGCAAACTGTATCAGTGCAACGAAGGAAAAAATTCCGATAATTTTCCATTGGGAATTGTGAGACAAATTAATTCAAATGAAATATTTCAATATTTCATGCTCGATTTCACTTACCATCTGCAATAAATACGGTGCCCACGACAATGTACTGTCAACTGGACTAATCCATGCATCACCCATGGCAACTGTAATTAAATTTGATTCGATTTTGCCATTCTCGATCTCCAAATTGAGTTCATAGGCGAACTCAATTGCCATTTTTCCGCCATAGCTTTCGCCGTATATATGCAATGGCACGTTCTTGAATTCAGGTAACGTTTCATAGAATCCACGCAAAAGCTCCACTAAATCTCGAGCTATTTGTTTATTGTCTGTCGTTAAGTACCGAATGTGATCCACGTAACTGTATCCAGTTCCTATCAATTATAATTAAATCAAATTGCACTTGAAATCACGATGTCTACTAATATTACCGACTGGATTGTCAACAAATAGCACATTCATTTCATTAATCCAAGTGAAATCGCGCTCATTCAATTCTAAATCGAGAGGACCGAGAATTTCAAAATTTCCATAGCCCGTTGAAGATGATCCGGGGCCGCCCTGAAGCCACAATATTAATGGTCGATCCGTGAACTTTTCGACATTGGCCTTCGTATAATGAAGCCACCAAAATGTGTGCGCACCTTCACGAACATCTTAAAGTTTAAGGAATTTTACTATCGCTGTCACGTGATTTGACTACCCCATATTCTTACCAACAAAACCCCAATCTTGGGGATTACCCTTTGGGAAGCCATCATAACTAACTACGTAAAACAGTTAAAACATTTCAATAAATTAAGTTTTCTATCACTTTTCATAACCAATCAGACATTACCAGCATTTCCCAAAATGAAAAAGCACAAAAGGGAGCAAAGTGCTAAAATAATTTTGATAAACATTTTTTTTCTTTGAGTGTGATAAAAAAAGGTTTCTTTTGCAACCCACTATAAGAGCACCATCCGCTCCATCTACTGCTTTATGAGCAACTAAAGAAATTTCTTATTTGCGGAGCTTCAAAGCGACTCGATTTCTAAAGCCTGGAATAACTTTTAAAGATTAGCAACAGTTATAACACCCAACAAACACAACTTAACTTGTCTTTCCTGATAACATATCGGTCCACTTCAGACTTTAAAGTAACTGTTATTACCAGTCTGAACGATGTGGATTTTTAGTTTCGTTAATTCCCACATTTTACACATCAATTGTTTGTACAGGTAGTAGTCGAAGTATGTATGGTTGGTGTTCATTGTGTCGACGCTTGTGATCGAAATGTAACGGTACCTCATATGAAATGGTCGTTATCAAATTCTATCACTTACATACTCAATGAGGAGACATGGTCAGGAATAATTAAACAAACCTATTAAGTAGCTTGAGTTAGTACACTGAATGTGACTTAGCTAAAGCTTTATTTAGCCATAATCGAGAATTAATTTAACAATTTCAATTCTATGCTATAATAAAATTACGGTAATTACGAAACAATTGCTGTTGAAAGTGCTTATTCTCAATGGTTAATTTCATTCGTAATTAGAAATCTTCTCTTGGCTTCAAGTCTTTGTTTTGTCTCATTGGGTTTTCCTTCTAAGATTGCGTCACTAGATATTTCTATTTCAATAATGCCAGATATCATTTGTTGAGCAACAAGTCATTGTACATATCATACCACTTTTAACAGCGATTTGAAAACACGTGAGACAATCGTTATGCTCGAAATAGGAACAAAACAAAAATAATACTTTCAACTCGCGTTTCCGAAAGAATTTTCCTCGTGAGACGTGAACGCGACGAGCGACTCCCTCTCTCCCATTCCTTCAAATAATGAATCAAATGTGCGTGCCATTGAATGTGACATCAATCAAATGCAATCAAAAAGAATGAATGAAATGAAACAATTGTGAAATAAGCTTTTGCATTTGTTGCCAATGTTATCGAATTGGTTATAAATAATCGAGATATAGAAGCAAACAATCGGCACATTTTGATTTGAAATTGTGCGCGGGCGAGTGATTCGAAATAGAAAACAGGTCATAACAAAATATTCAATCGAATCATAAAACCATCAAATTGATTTATGGTGATTCCAAAATTTTATTCTTTCGGAATGATCAATAAATTGCTGATGATCGAGAATAAAGAAGAAGCTTTTTTCAGTTTCCATTGTATTGGCGAGTCATTGTAATGTGAGCTGAAAATTTTCTACGTGATATGATTTTCAAAAAAAAAAAATTTTGCATTATCAAAATTAATGTTTTATTATAACGAGGAGCCTTCAGAATGACCGCATTGAAATTTTATCTATGATGGGTTGTCATTTTGTGTCATTATGCTGAATTAATAAACACGCACGGGTATGCGGTTCATAATGTGTCAGCAATAATTTCGTAAAATTGATTGACTTTCAATGTTATGTACTCGAGATATTTACTCTCATACAACATACAACGCAATGCCATTAGATCTCTTTGATGATGTTGATGTAAACAGATTCTCGCTATTCAATGTTCCAGACGCCAATATTTTATGCATTGCATGTTGATGATATTTTTTTTTTCTTTTTCTTCTTCTTGTGTGGAGCATATGTATGAATTTATGCGTCAGTCATATGTATTGAGCTCATATATGTTTCATGCAGATTCAAATTACATTTTTTTTTTCTTCTTCTTGTGTGGAGCATATGTATGAATTTATGCGTCAGTCATATGTATTGAGCTCATATATGTTTCATGCAGATTCAAATTACATTTTTTTTTTCTTCTGGTGGGGGTGGGAAATTTTTTATTTTCTTTTTTCTTTATGCGTGTAGCAAAATCGCAAGACATTTCTTTCCGGCGCAAACGTATAAGCTTCTATTATAGCTTTGATTCATGATATCGAAAACGTTGAGCTTTATCGCAATATCGAAGCTATACAACGTGGCAAAATTTAATCAGGGATAATGGCATGAGGCTTAAACCTTTCATCAATGGCAGATAGAAGAAAATCCGAAACTTTTGAAGGATGTGCACACTGATTTCATTCGTTTGATTTATTGATAAGAGGAGAAGCAAAAAAGAAATGTATTGAAAAATGAAACTTCTTAGATATATGCGGTTTCGGTTGTTTGAATTGAAGCTATTGATTGCTTTAGAAGAAACAAGAAATGTCTTTTTTCATTGCGTTGATAAATTCTAATGTTGACATTATTTTATGTAGGGCGTGCATCGTTTACATGTCTCTCTCATTACATTAAATAACCAAATTTCTCGCGGTGTTTAGTGCTAAACGTAAACGTAAATTCAGCACACGACTTTTCAATTGTGATGGGGCAGAAAATAAATGTCAATTTCGAGATATTTCTCGTCTATCTCTCGTAAACCCACCACGTCACGCACGATATTGACATTTTGAAGGAGATATTCGAATGTGCGATATAACAAATAATAAAAGAATGTCAATTGCTGATTCGTCAACGGCCAACACGAGCCCCGGAAATTATTTACTGCGCTGATGTCAAAGGTCTCTCATAGCGAGAAAAAAAAAATGTGAAACTTTTAAAAAATTCCGCGAGAAGAGCACGTGATTTACACACGAGCGAGTTTTATTTCAAAGGTAGATGATATACGAAGGACTTTGTCAAGTTCTTGAAGTTTACAAAATTTAATTTTTCTATTTCACTGATTTCTACGCAAAAAAAAGATAATAATTCGTGCTGTAATGAAACTGTTTTAGATGTTCCACAATAGAAATCACTCAATGGGCAAATTAATCAAAATTCCAAAGAGGAATTATAAAAATCCCTGAGCAATATATAACTGGGCAGATAAGTTGTTTTCAACAACAAACAAAAAATTATAAGAGAGGGAGAGAATAAAATATCGCGAATCAGCGATGCGAAAGCTCATCAAATTTGCCTCAAATGAATATTTTTATGAGCTTTCTGTAGCGCACGAACGAAGAAAAAAAAAATCAATTTCTGATGATGTCGACGTTGTTACATAACTCAATTTTTCCTTCTCTTCAGTTTAAAGAAAAAATAAATTCCTTTAAAATAGAATTATTATTTTTCAACAACTTGTGCCAAAAGCAGCAACAAAGAGCTTTATAATTTTTATCGAACCTCTCAAGAGGTTCATTCATTAAGCGATGCTTTAAAAATAATAATTTTCGAAAACAACAAAAGCAATCTAAAGCCGCTTTAAACTCATTGTATTAAAACATTGAACATGAATTCATCATCTGAAATGGAAGCCATTCGCAATGATGGAGGGAGGATGTTTCAACAAATTCCTATACATACAAATCGTGTACATGTATATGTATCAAGAAGTAACTAATATTTAATTCTGTGTACCATTTCTCGTTCATAAACAATGTTTCACCAGTCAATTCGTAATCGTCTTATGTTTCACTCCTTCAAGGACAATATGATATCATTTTGTCTTTCCTTTCCTGTTCTCATCGAGCCTAATTCAAAGTTTCTTCAACCAGCTGTGTGCTTTCGAAATATTTGTTTTAAGGTTCACTGATTTATTTTCCATCGGCAAATCGGTAGCAAATTAATAATAAAACTCCTTGAATTTTGTACTTATCATTGAAAAGGGAAAACAGAAGCGAAAATATTAATACACAATTTAATATTGTTTCTTATGTATGTCTTTACTTTCCTATTCAATTTTGTCACTGGCGACCGTAAACAAATTTTTCTCCTTTTTTATTGTCTTTGGCTTGTGTGCTATAAATCAATCAGTCGAAATTCAATTAACCTCAAATATGTTTCCCTTTTTTTTACATGCTCTTCTTATATTCCAGCTGAAGCACCCCCAAATAGACGCTTGTCAATATCCGAACGTGATCGGCCCCTGATTGACGCTTTAATTGCGGAAGAGAACACATTGAGCCCAAAGAAACGACACATTTGTAATGGACGATTCTTAACCATGCACAAAAGACGTCGAAAGAAGCTTCAGACTCGTAGTTTAGCATTTGAACCAGCAATCATAGACGACATTTTGCATGGACAAGTTCAATGCATATTGAGGCAGGTGGGCAACTGGAGATTTAATGCGTTTTCCTTGGAGACGGTTACAGGAGGTACGTACATAATGACGTCAATTGTGCTAAAATGAGTGACATAATATGGACATTTGTTATATCAGTTACTTGAGCTTGAGGAAAAGATAAATCGAAATTCTTTCAGCTTTAATAATGCCGTTCGTTTTATAGAACAATAAGAAAACCTTTCCTAAAATATTCCTACGATAATAATAATTTTTCTTTTTGCTTCCATGTTTCTTTTTAATCAAACAGGTCGATCATTGCCCGTTCTATGTGTTCACTTGTTCCATCTTTACGGACTTTTAGACCATTTTAATTTAGATGTTGTTAGACTATGGAAATTATTTAGTTTAATTGAGGAGGGTTATCATAGTACGAACCCATATCATAATTCAATACATGCCACAGACGTAACACAAGCAATGCATTGTTTTTTGCAAGAGAGTAAGATACTGGAACATTTGACGCCATTGGAAATTCTATCATCGCTTATAGGTGCCGTAACGCATGATCTCGATCATCCAGGCGTTAATCAGCCATTTCTCATAGCAACATCAAATCATTTAGCAGCACTTTATGAAAATACATCAGTCCTCGAGAATCATCATTGGCGTTCGGCAATTGGTTGCCTACTCGAAAGTGGCGTCGCCGAACAAATTGAAGACATTCGTCCCGAAATGGAACGACAAATAAGCTCTCTCATATTAGCAACCGACATAACACGTCAACAAGAATTTATAGGAACATTTAAAGACTTTTTAAACAATAATACATTAAATATGCGCAATGCAGATCATAGACATTTTATATTACAAATAGCATTAAAGTGTGCTGATATATCGAATCCATGCCGGCCATGGGATGTATCGAAGAAATGGAGTCTGAAAGTTTGCGAGGAATTTTTCCGTCAGGGCGATTTTGAGCGCCAATTAAATTTACCCGTTACGTCGCTGTGCGATCGCCAATCAACAACGGTGCCTAAAATTCAGACTGGATTCTTTAAGTTTGTCGTTTCACCGCTGATGGTTGAGTGGCATCGATTCTTAAAAACTGACCTATCGTATCGTATGATGCGTCATTTGAAGTATAATGAGAAGCAGTGGGACACAAGACTGCAAGCCGAAATCGCTGAAGAGACACGCACTGAAATCTCCGATGCCGAAATTCTGGAAGAAGAATTTGATGACTCACCTGTTGACGACGATTCGCATATTGAATTTGCCGGCAGCCCTGAAATGATGTTACCCGAAATCAAATCATCACGTCGTAGCTCATTACAAATTCCAACATATTCACTTAAAGATCGTGAACGTCGGCTATCAGTTCCATTACATCAGGTACCGAAAATCATTTTACCACCACGCGAGCATTCGTTGCGTCAAGCTGAGGCATTTCTTGAAAGCGATGAGAATGAACATGAACGTGAACATGATTACAAAATCGATCAGGATTCACTTTCAATTCTATCATCAGATAGTGAAAGTGGACAACGTGCTCGATCATCAATCGATAGCAATGATAATGAGCGTCCACTTAGTGCTGAAAATTTATTACCAGATCTGAATATCGCATCAATGACCGATAGCATTTGTGCTGATAAACTTAATATGGTCATGCATGGCTCAACAAATTTCCCACAACATTTACTCGGTGTTACAACGTCAAAGCATCTTATTCGTCAACAAACCTTCCCACCGTTACAGCCATATGTTCGTGCACGTTATATGTCATCAACAGCTGATTTAGGTACATGTCCTGAAGCACTTCTTGAGAGTAATTCAAGCAGCTCAACAGATACACCCACAGATAATGAAAATTCAAATACATACAAAAAAGACTTGAAACGTGAACCGGAACAGGAACCAGATAAAGCTTGTAAACTTCCAAAGCTTTCAATTGGTCTCGGACAAAAGGAAAATTTAGATCCATCAATGAGTCGTAAAGGTACAAATCGTCGTCGCGGTTCAGCGCCTATAACTGTTGCCCTTCCGAAATCCGGTGATCAAGAAGTTTCCATGTCTTATGTAATAAAAACTTCCGAAAAAGTCCGCCGATGTTCAGTACCCGCCGAAATGATAACATTGAGTAAGTTTATCGTTTTACATAAAGATTGTAAAGACAAATTTTATTCATTCAAGTCTTAATAGGTGCCAAAGACTTTGTTGGTCCATCTGAAAAGAGTTCATACTCTGTGATAGCAACATCATCAGCAAGCACCACAGCCAATCAACGACGTGGCTCTGTGCCATGTGAACACTCATCAAATATTTTAGTTCGTAGTAGTGTCAATGGAAAGCGTCGCAATCCGAAAAAGATTCTACGACGACGCTCGTCAAGTGGTGCTGAAATCCTTACGCCAATAAAGAGTGAGACAAAAGAATCGGTATCATCGGTCGGCTCATCAAGCACTTCGGCTTGGCATCGTTTCAAAAAGGAATTCTCGAGGCGCACTGATACCGATGTACTACTGACAAAGCGACGCGGTTCACTGCCAGTTGAAGTTTTAGCTGTCGGTCTGGGTGAGTTGATACATTAATTAAATTTAGTAACATTTAAGCTCAAACATTTTGCTCGAAAAATAATTTTCAATTGTTTTGGATGCAAGCATGCACTGATGTAACATCCGATTTTATGACTCAATGTGTGTGTTTGTATATTGTGCGACATCATCAAATTCAACTTGTAACTGTTTCGGGCACAGTTCCCAAAAAAAAAGCTTCTCTCGATACGATGATAGAAATGAAACTTTTGCTCTTAAAAAGATTTTTGTGTCATCATAAATTTTTAATGGTAATCGCAATGTTGCCCGAGACTTGAGAACAAAAAAGAAAGTCGAGAATCAGATTAGACCCACTGGCCCAGAATGCCACTCAATAGAAGGCGAAATAAAAGAATCGACATTTGTCCCCCAATGTGAAAAAATGCCATCATCAAATTCGGATTCAATGAAACGTGACTGCTTATCATCAAATTTTCATATCAAATTTATTTACGGCACTTCAGTGGTCGATCAAACAGTGCAGCGTGAGAAATTCACAATCAAATTTTCGAAATTAAATGTATTACAACATGAACAAATGAATACTTTTTTTTATTGAAAGCTTATTCTAAAGCATAAAAAGTTGTGTTTACATTTGCTAATGCCTTGAAGTTTGCAAATGCTTTTTTTTACCCTTTAACGATTTTCAAGAATATCAAAGTTCCACATACGACTGACTATTATTGCTTTCATTTACATTTCAATGGCACTTTATACATAAAAAAGTGAGTTTGCTTCATCGCTATGTTTGTTTACTCGAACAGTTTTCCGTACATGCTCGCAAAGTAATTGTTTTCAAATTTTTTTTTTGTTGCTTTGCACATTAAAACACAGCAGAGGAGGAACTAAAAAAAAGTTTTTCCTGCGACATTAATCAAAAAAAAAAAAATGTGTCTGCTAAACTTAAACTAAACAATAGCGTGAGCTAAAGTCATTCATAAAATGCAATGGATTTTTATTTTTACAATAGCACAACAACACATTTTTTTTATCCTTTCTGAGCGAGAGAATTCCGTATGTGCATTATAAAATACGGATCAAACAAACATGCGATTTTTATTTTACAACTTTGCGAAAGTTGAAAACATTTTTCTTCTTTTTTTTTTTGAATATTTTATGGATTTTGAAAACAAAATACAAAATGAGCCTCGATGCTATGAGCTTTCGCTTACCATTCATCGTGCGAGGCAAGCACAAACATATATTATAAAAAAAAGTGGGCGGAGAATTTTCTGAACCCGACCTGTAAATGAAAATTACGAATGTTTTATTCACTTCACTTTGCGGTCTAATTAACCATTAAAAATTTATTCATGCACCAAAAAACTTAACAGCAAATGGACTCGCTGTTAAAATACGAAATTAATCCCACAAGCCTTTCAATGTTGAAAATGTTTTTCCCTCATGTGGCAAAAACACTGAGGTGGTGGCATCACATGCATCAAACATCCATATAGTGTACCACCAACTCGGTGATGCTTATAAATTGTGAATTTCCAAAAAGATTCATCTGAAATATCAATTTCACAACTCAAAAAGAACTCGACGATTGAGTAACATCGACGCCGTATGTTTCCCATCCATGAGCTAACATTTGCCATTTTACAGCATGCAATGTGATTTTTCAACTTGAATTTATTTCTCGTCTGCTTGCTCTTATTTTGCGATCTCGTCTTGATATACTCGTAGCGAAAAAGCTCCATAGAAACATCACATTTCGTTGAATGTAAGAGCTTTCTGTTTCATGCCCTTATTGAGTGCACTCCATGTATATTGCTCTCAATATATATGTGTGTATGTATATTTCCCTCATATTATACTCCATCTTCGTCCAGGGTTGATGATGATGATGACGTACGGTATATATGATGTTTCATGCAATTTCTCAATTTTCCTAACTTTAACATTATAAAACTGTAATCCTAAAGTATATCGCGTAGCATGCAAATAGAGCTTGGTTTGAAATTATGCATACACACACACACACATACACACACACACAAATCTACTCCCATGCACTCATCTATAATATGATTTTTCTTTTCATATCATTGCAGGCACACTGCGCCATTAGGACTGAGATGTTGTATGTTATAAATGTATTTATTCCTCCCATTTTTTTGAATGTGCATTCAATTTTGGTGATGACAGAACGGAGGGAATCATTTGAGCATATTTTTTTTTGTTTTGTTTCGAATAAACACAAAAGCTGACGATTTTTCTGTCAGTTATTTGTAGTCATTCTGAATGGAGAAATCGTTTTTATTTTAAGCATGTGAACTGAACAATGGCGACAATATTTTGCACTAGCCGGATGCTTTTTATCATCTGCATCACACTTTACCACTTCTATTGTTTCCTCGCCCTCTCCACCCTCCATTTCTATCACGTCGATCACACATTGAAGTTCCACATCACGATCCTTCGATTATTATTTACAGACTGTGAATAAAAGTGATTTTGGGGAAAAGACCGAGTGATACGAAATGAATGCAAAATGTCCAACAATAGATAACAGTCATCGCAATGCTGCTGAATATAATGTGGCCGAGCAACAGAGGTAAAACTTTTTTTTTATGTGTTTTATCGAGAAAATAAAACCAATTGTGACATTAGGAGGACAAAAAAAGGTGTTTAAGAAAATTTTATGCAACAAAAAAAATTATATTAGAAAGACAAACCCGAAACGTGTGAGGTTTTGAATTTTTATCTAGAAACAAATTTATTGGCGATGCTAAAAAGAAAAAAAAAACAATGGAAACAATTTAAGGAATAATTATTTAAGAAATAAAGTGTTTACTGTCTAAATTTAAGCTCTACACAAAAAAAAAGAAGAAGAAGGAAAATGAAGAAAAATTAAAATTACAAGAAAAAAAAACTTTCAAAGGGCAGGTTCCCATGAAAATATATTTGAAGCAAATTAGAAAATTCTCATTGATAAAGAAGAAGAAGAAGAAAAAATTTGGAATTAAGCAAAAAATTGAAAAAAAAAAAAAAATGAAAGAAATTTGTGAAATAATTCGCAGAATAAAAAGAAATGAAATTAAAAAAATGAATCATACAATATATTTTAGGATGAAATGGAATAAAATCGCATAATAATTATATTAATATTTAAATGAACGTTGTTGTAAGGACAAAAAAAAATAAGTGTTTGTTGCAAAAAAAAAATAAATCTGTAGTAGAATCTTATACAAAAAAAAAAAAGATAATATACAAAGCTTATGTCTTAAAGAACCATGAATGTTAAATTACCATAAATGCAAAGAGAAAGAGAACAAAAGAATTCGCTTTTCCATTTCGTTCGTCCTCCCACACGCCCCCAAAAGCATCATTTGCCATTCAAATATTATTTTTTTATATCAATGCACACACATACCAATGATCAATCTCAGCAAGCTCAAAAAATATTGTTGAATTTGAAGTTCGCAAACCATTAACTTCAATGAACTTTTCGTTTTGCATTTTCCTTTTTTAAAAACTTGAGCTCTAGTGAAAACGAGTGAGAATCATAAAATCAGCATATTCGCATAAAGTAAGCCACACAGCGACCCGTCCCTTGAAATTTAAATTTTTATGCTGAAGTTGTAACATTTCGCTTCAAAATATTTTTTGAATGAATAATTCGTTTCTTTCTTATCGTCATTGTGATGATTCTTCAGTGAAATTTATATTTTACAGTCAATTGTCTTACATAAAACATGTAGGACCGTAAATTTCATGCTGTTTCTCTCAAAATATGAAAACCAGGAGAAAAGAAAGTTCGTGTCTAACGAATATTCCCGTAAAAACACATAAATGTAACAACAATGACATTCGTCATCATAACATTCATCTTGAAAATGGAGAGGACACACTCTTCATCATGAATGCAAAATTTACGGTTCGATTATGAATAAAAAAAAATTACACAAACATGGAGTTTTTATTTTGTTGTATTTTATATGCAAAAGAAAAAAAAAACAATCAGGAATGAGAGAGAGAGAGAGATTTTGTTTTACTGCTCAGATAGATTCGTTTTTAGTTTGAGATACGTGCAACGTATTTTATTTCTAAGTTCGTCTTCAATATTACTAATGACTTGCTGTACACGACTCATAATATTCGTTAGCAACCCTTTTTTTTATCACAGATCAGAATTTTCGTGTTACTTGTAGCACAAACAACCAAAAAAATAACGTAACATTTTAGCATAATTAAATTGATATCGGTAGCAAAAATCAAAACATGTATGGCTTCGGTCCTCATGTGAGCTTACCGCATCAGCAATTGTAATAAAATAACAAACATTTGCATTCGAGGGATGGAATGAAATTGAATTTACCAATTAAACTTTTTCGCTAATGAATATCGCGGAATGGAAAAAAGAAAAATTTTATTCGAGCGGATGCAAAAACGAAGCAACTGAAAAACAGGGAGCAAAGGAAAATCAATAAATTTTTGCACAATGGAAATTTGGGATTTCTCGTTTCCATATAAACCAATAAAAAAAAAAACTTTTTCGCAAGTGCTGTTTCAAGGGGTGGAAAAAAAGGTTTTTAATGTATAACTTTTTTCCTCATCTGTTTTCTTTAAATTAAAAGTAACAATTTTATATTCGAAGGCATTCGAAGTGAGTGAAAAAAAAATAATTTTCGTAGTGCTAATTACAATTTCCGAAAAAAGCCTACAGTCTACCGAAAAGTCCAAGTCAATGAGACGAAAATTGTTGCATCCAATTACTTAAGTGAACAAGCCATGAAAGAACTTTTTCGATTTCTTATCAAGCTTTTATTTACTTCTCAGCTTCACAAGCAGACATTGTGCAGAAAAAATGAAAGAAAAAGGTTCACATCTGCTCACACCTTTAACCACTTTACCCAAGCAGATATCTCTCGCACTCGATAGGAAGGAAGGAAAGTTGCAAATTAAATGTACAACTTTTTTTAATTAAAATATTAAGCTCGCTTAACGAGTTGAGAGAGATTCAAATACATAAATGTGATGAAAAAAAAAAAGTCCTCAGCAGAATGCAAATATTTGAATACAAGCATAACGTTGAATTGCACAAGTAAAACTTTGCTGATCTTAATCTCGCGAGTTAACTTAATTTCCATTTCATATATTAAACTTTTAATTTTTTTTTCTTATTATCATTGCGCCGCGCAATTTACAATGTAGAAACATGTAGCGAAAATTTAAACTTCTTCAAGCATTTTCCGGAAAATTTCAAAGAATTATGGAAAGCTTCATTTGATTAATGATTTTCTGTGAACTGAAAATTCGATTTTTTTTTTATAGTGAAGCCTAAATCAAAAGTTATTCATGAGTGAAACAAAAATGAATTTTAGACCCAAAGTTGTCGCGTATTCAGAAGCTTTATCTTCTGTCAGTATAAAAGCTTAACCACCATTCCAGCATACGATACCATCAGAGCTAACAATCTGTCACAGCGTTTGGTGTGTGAAAAAAAGGGTTAAACTTTTGCGGGTGTGTATATTTTATTACTCCACTGCATGACGTGGGAAAATATATGGATGGTAGCTTTTAATTCAATGACTTTTCGACACATTTGACCATTTCGCCATGAACATATACAGCAACTTGGTCCGTTGATTCAATTTTATTCTGATTCAGTTAGCTGTTTGGCTGACAAAACTTTTGTCTTTTGCTTCCCATGCGATACAGAGAACTTTATATTTGTCGTAAAAGCATTTACCCACGCGCCAGAAGGGACATTGGGGTATGGATCGGAAAGCTTCTTAAAAAATACTTAAAAGTTCATTACCCAATCGCACGGTTTACTGTTACTGTTGTTTGATTTATGATCGAAGCCCCTTTTTATCATGGAGCTTTCCTTCTTCGAAAGCACAGCACACAAAAAAATTCTTATTTAAGGAGAGTGAAAAATTGGCAAACAACAAAGAGCCATCAAAAACTCACTTACATTTATCCTTTTTTTTCGATTGCAGTTGAGAAATTTTGTGAGAGGCACTTTATGAAAGCGCTTTCTCACAAGTATGTTTTTTTTTATTTAATTCCATTAGATTCACAAACGCAATCTGGAAAATCTCAAACATAATCAGTTCAACTGTCTCTTCAAACGAAATTAAACCTAAATTGAAAGCAAGTTTTGCCCCTCCTAGGACACATTTAACGGAATTGTACACATTACAATATGCGAAGTTATTTGAAGTTAAACTTTTCCCCACTTGTGCACTCTCTCTTTCGCTCGTTCTTGTTCCTATCATTTCAAAAGAAAGAAATGAAGAAGAAAGGTCAAAAAGCACTTTTAATTATTACATGAGATGAGAGCCATGAGAAAAGCAGAAATTTCGGAAAATGTTTCGCTATACACAAAACATTCTAGCATGTTTGGCAGCCCGAGAAATGTCGTCACAATTCGTCTTTTGTTTGCAGTCATTTTTGCTCTTTTTCTTTGACATTTCAGCTTTGTGCTTTCACCAATCAGTAAAACTTTCTTTTTTCCTACTTTGGGGATTCCTTTTTCAATTACATTACTCTCCATGCACAATGAAGCGAGTCACTTTCTAGTCACACACACATTCTGCCAATTGCGAAAATATTTTACGTTCCTTCATCTATCTGTTCGTTGTTTTATGGACATTCATTCAACCTTCTCCATATCGCAATTTCATTATTGCATTGCTCAAATTTGTTCACCGGGAAAATTTCTTAGCAGCTTAACAATAAATATATAACAAAAATGTAAGAGAACTGATAAAATACTTATGAATTTTACTCACAAAAAACACACACAAAACTGAAGCTTTAGACATTTTAGGACGTAAAGAAGCACATCCAATAACACAGCAACAAAAGAAATATCTAACGCAAAACTTAATTTTAATCTCCTACAGCCATCAGTTTTAAACATTACGCGATGAATACAAAGAACATGAAGCATGTATGACAAGTAATATATCTAAGACATTAACTAATTTATACGATTAATAATCTAATGAATGTTAACAGACGAGAAAAATAAACAAAGAAAAGAAAAATATAAATTCAGAAAATATGAAAATAATTTAAGCAAATTTAAATGAGCGAATTTCCTTCAAACCACTAGGGAATTTTTGAATTTTCCTCTAAATCCCTGTCACCAAGTTAAGAGATGGCAAAGAAAAGAAGAAGAATATATAACACAAAATTCAGATTCAGATTTATCGTAAGAATTCATAAAGATTTATTAAAATTTCTTATGTTTCATAAGACTACAAATTTTTTTTCCTCAAATAAATTTAATTTTAAATATTTTACAAACATTTTTCGTTTTCATTTTATATTTCGCTCATTTTCATGTCACATCTTTCTATCGCTAATATAATTTTCTTTCATGAATTGATCTTCAAATGTAGTAGAATATTCATCAATGACGTTACATCAGACAACAAGTTTATTTTAATTTTCAATCTGACGCTAATTATGGAAAGAGCTTTCAGTGAGCTGAAGGAAGAGAAAAAGTTTCCATCAAGAGCTTGAAGAAAATATTTTTCTTTTGGTAAGAGGCACTTTAATTGTTTTGCATAAATTTCGAAGAAACTTATTCATTAGAGGGTTTTTTTTGTGATGTTTAGTGGAAGAGTTTAAAACTTATTTTTAGTACATACATACATACATATGCGTACTGATTATTTTAGAAATGCTGAATAATGCAAATTAACAACTTAATTATTAATAATGAAATACCGCAAAATAATTTATCTTTCTAATCTAAATGCTGATGGATTTTAGCAAAATTATTATAAATATCATATCGCTAAGCTGATTGCAAAGAAGGGCACATGCGATTAACAGCTCAGCCGCATTTTATCAAATAATTCATGTACTAAATAATTTATTTTAAACTGACACTATGCGACTTTCATTAGCTTTGTTTCTTCCAGTGGCTCAGAAGTTGTAAAGTTTTTGTTCATTCATAACATTTCTCTCATTCAAAGAGAAAACACGAGCAAAAGTTTTCCGTTTTCATTACATTTGTCCCATTAATTTGAAAGTTCATGCAGGAAAAGTTTTTTTCTTTTTTGCGAAAGTTTTGCGCCATTCGAGAAATTTCATTTAAAACGTCCGATGTATAGCAGAAATGTTTAATTTTATTCATTTCTATTTTAATTTAAGTTTGTTAAGTAGAACTTCCAATTTTCTGTCATTTCAACGCCCTCAAACAAATGCCACAAATCCTCAAATGAATAGTGACACAAGCACAGAAAGTAAATTAAAATTACATCAATCTTTAATTTGAACTTGGGCAAATGTAAGTGAAATGAAACATGATTTAAATTAAAGCGATATCTAAAAATATTTCAACATGAATGAAATCGGTGTTTTGCAATAATGAACTGCAAACCACATTTCATTTTAACAAATCTTGGGCAATCAATAGATTATAAATTGGATAAAAAGATAAAATTAAAGAAGAAAAATCGTAATGACCAAACTTTTGAAATTTGCCGAAAAATTTCAAAACAAATATCTCTAAGAATGTGTTAAATATCAAAAAATTAATGAGAACGTAAATTAAGCGAAACAATGTTTACACACAGTTTAATTGACAGGGTTAAAAATGAGCTACAGAATGAATGTGAATCGTTTGGAGAATTGCTTAACGAAATATAAAATTAATAATGAAATTTCTACCGAAAAAAAGGCGCGAAATTTATTTGCATCTGCATTAAATTTAGCGTTCAACTGAAGAAATCGAATGTTACAAATTGGAACTTTCATGGCCAAATTTAAATATTAATCTCCAAAAAGAAATGAAAAAGCAATTAAGACTGTGCTTTGGAT
Source organism: Propsilocerus akamusi (assembly GCA_018397935.1). Lineage (NCBI taxonomy): Eukaryota > Metazoa > Arthropoda > Insecta > Diptera > Chironomidae > Propsilocerus > Propsilocerus akamusi. The sequence continues at coordinate 24,395,007 of CM031468.1, read as the reverse complement.
CATTTTAGCGAAACTAGAATGCATTCATTAAACATCATTTTAGTAAACTCATAATTAATTGCAAAAAAGATGACAAGAAAGAAAAAGTTTATTTATTAGTCACTTCAATCAATCATATATAAAGCACTCAATTAAATCGAGTTGGAAAATAGTTTTCGATTTTTGTTTTTGTGAGCACAATAACAACATTTCATAAGAGTGAAATTTCACACGCTGACAGAGCAAACAGATTACGAAAATCATTTTGTAACGTGTCGGAAGATCTTCGCTGAGTTATTTGACACAAAACATTCGCTTTTTTTAAAGAAAAATCTGAAGTTTTTTTTTTTTAGATAGACAAAATAAAAATGTTCAACAAAAAAAGCCAATTTAAATATTATGTTTAAGCCGTTTTTTTTTTTGTATTTTGTAGCTAGATAATAATATGATGACAAAATGTTTCGACGTCGTGAATGAAACTGAAAAATCAGAATTTTATTAAAAACCACCCACAAATTGTTTTCGAGGAATTAGGTAATATCATTAGGTAAAACATATATTTTTCAAAATTGCTAGAGATGATCTACGGCTTTATTTTCAAGATACAAATAAATTCTTTTCTCTCAGCTATATGACAAGCAAGGAGACAAAAAAAAAATGAAAATTTAATCAAAAAAAAATGTAAGAAAAAAATGAAAATTGCTATCTCTATATTTTATTATTTGTACGGAAAGGCAAAGAATGTGAAACATGAAAATGAAAATATTTCGCTCGATGATCAAGATGAATTTTTTTTTTTTGCTTGCTTCTAACAGGGTCGACTTAGTACGGTGGATGGAATGAGTTGTATATTTCTTCGCATCAGATTCTTAAGAATTTCCAAAAATTGAAGAAAAAACCAAATTATTTGTTCGCAGTTACAATCTAATAAACGTTCAGTACAAAATTAAATGACTCAACTTTGAATTGAAGTTAAATTCCAATTCTACATAATTGAACCTTTTCCTAAGGATCAGCTTAGCGTGAGCTCTACCCGAAAAGAAATAAACAGCCTGTTGCATGCAACAGCTAAGACCAAAATAAAAATTATATTAAGAAATGATACAAGAGCTTAAGCATAAAAATATCAAAATTGGGCATTCACAATTCACAAACAATCAGGAAAATCTTTCATACATTTTACAGAACCAAAAAACATTATACTAATCTAGTCTAAAGCTACCATGCACTCAAATCCTTACTTGGTCCCTTTTTCGGTGTTAATTGACTGCTAAATTAACTCTAAATCTTTTCACTATAGCAAATAGCGAAAAAGTTTTCTAGTTAAGTTAAAGAAAATAAAATTGAGCTGAAAAGGGAGAAATAATGTCAGCTTCAGTGACCAATTAGAAGGCATGAAGAATATATACACGAATTCACTGAAGACGCAAACAAGACAGGGATGGTACATCAGTTTAATTCAATTCTACCATCCAATTCCATTTCCATTCATCGAGCGAAAAGATTCAGGCGCGAAAATTTCGATAAGATTTATTTTGCACAATACAATTTTTAAGGCTTCATTTAATGAGAGTAACAACAAACACGTTTATAATTACCCCTCTAAACCCTTTCCTCTCCGCTTGGTTATTCATTTATATCATTTCACATTAATCAATGGAGCATAAAATGAAAAAGGATTAAAATTAATTAACTTAAGTGGTGTAAAAAAGAAGCTATATACACAAGAAGCAGACAGAAACAATCTTTTTGTATTGCATAAACCCGGCGATGTTGATGATGATAACAAAATAACATTTTTGGGGAACGTCTCCCTACCATTGACGACATGGAACAATCTTTTGAGATGAATGATTAAGGAGAAGAAAATATTTGATGTCATTATAATAAATATTATACACTTCTAGTGATTAAGGAAATAAATAAAACACAAATTTGTGAGAGAGAACTCAATGATAAAGTACGTGCTCAACCCTGGAAATGAATGAAAATTATTGTAATTTATCGCAAAAAAAAAAACCAAAGCGAAAGAAAATCTGAAAGAAAAATGCAGAATAAAAATAAAAATTAACAAAAAAAAAAAAAGATAACAATTTATTGTTAACATTTCTTCTTTTCCTGTCCGGGTGCGAGATAACAATTTGTTTTGCAGGCAACTGAAGAGGCAGGCTTACAACGTTTATTTTTAAACACGTTGTAGCATTACTTTGGCTACTTGGTTCTTAGCAATAAGCTACTTTCCACGCATGCTGATAACGCTTTCGAATCGTGATGAAGCGTTGGCGTTGTTAGAAAATTCAATTTTCATCTCTAAGGTATCGAGAAATTATTGAGAAAATTCATGGGATTTGCTGTTTTGTTTCCCTTCTTCTGTAAGCATTTCAATAAACACTCATAATGTAATAGACTTTGGGATTTCGACAAGAAGCTTTTGAGAAAAGCTTCAGCGTATGCAAAAAAAAAAAAATAGGAAAATAAATGCTACACAATATTCGTGAAAAACTTGATGACTCCTCCAATGGAATGTAAAAGTTTCGATTTCGTAGATATTGCACGAAATTTTCATCGAGATTTTGTTTTTTATTTTCAATGAGTTTGTCCACAATTTGCCTGATGGCATTTTTATAATTTCTTAGCAAAAAATATTATTATTTTTTTCATTCTTTTCATGGAACTGCCTCAAGTGATTTGTGATGCCACTTGATGCGTTGACAAAAATATAGCTCACAAAAAAAAAATATTTAAGATGCTCGAAGCCATTTCGATGTTCAACACAATTGTGCGAAATTGTTGGAAAATAAATTTTTCAGTATCGACAGATAAAAACATCAACATGGAAAATTTTCATCGCCTCATTGTTATTTTTTTTTTCTGAACTCGTGCAATTGATTTCTATTGCCAGCGATCTGTATTCGAATAAATAAGAATCATTCTCACATGATAATGATGCATCGCTGAAGGCTGAAAATATTTGGATTGTGCAAGAGAAAGAAAATATAAAAAAATATGGAAATTTACCTCGGAAATTCAATAGAAAATGCTCTCGATGAACATCTAAAGTGGAAACTGTGTTGAAAAGGGAAGGAAATTGATATCGAATTATTTATTATTGATAGATGAAGAATAATATTTTTGAATTGCAAAAGCTCCACATCATAATAAAATTAAACTTTTTGTATTCAGGCATTTCAGAATTGTATTTTTATTAAATTTCTTTACCAAGGATGATAGCATCGAAGAAGCGCCATTGCGAATGAAATAAAAAAAAGTAATTTATTAAAACCCACAGAAATATTTCACTGTAAAAATGAAATGCTCTCTCGGTCGAAAATCATTCAATTAATGCCTTTCGCTTTTGATCCTTACCGCGAACATCTTGCTTTTGGGGTTGTTGAAAATGCTATAAGGATGACGATAAAACAGAAAATAAATTTGGTGAAGTTATAGAATCTTCTGAGAAAGAGAAATTAATTAATGAGTTTGATGAATTCCCCCGGTGAAATTGTTTCGTCATGGCAACGAGGAGCTTTCAATGGCAGTTGAACAGCTTTCTTGGTTGTTATTCTTCTTTTTATTTTTAGTTTTCCAGTGCTCTTCTATAATTAATACAATTCACGACTTTTTTGCGGCTTTTGTGCTTTCTAATTACACGATTTTCTTTTCTCCTCCTCACAATGTTTTTTTTTTTTTTGCAATTCAATCTTCTTCCATATCGTCTCAATCGTGGGGGATTACACTGTTGAAACAAACATTCATTCGAGTCTAATTAATGGGGTGCTTCAATTAAACGCGATTACTCGATGGCAATATAACAAAAGTGTTTTTTCATTTGAACTCTACGAAAGGTACCGGTCGGTCGTTTGGACTGGCGAGGTCAAAGCTCTGGAAACCACTTGGATGTCCTTATTGGGTGTCGAGCAACTTCTTTGTTGCTTAATCGCATAGCACAAAATACTTGAAAATGTTGTACACAAAAGACATTTCTAGAAAAGGTTAAAATCAAGTTCAATATAAATTGCCCCTCGGGTCACTCTATCTATTCCTGTTCTTGATGCTGCCAATAAAAGTATCAGTTTTCATTTGCAATCAATATCAAATACAACCCATACCAGCAATTTTTGCAAAGGCAAGATACTCACAGTTGTTAGGATGATGTAGCCAAAAGCTATTTAATTTTAATTTACTTGTGTCGATTCCGGTGTTTTCTGAATTTTGAGTTTGAAATGTGGCTGTCATGGTTTTGAATGTTATATGATATTTACGCTCACTGATTCAGTGCCAATTTAGAAGCACAATCTGTTTTAACGCCAGAAGCAAACATTTTCCAAAAGAGAAAAATCAAAAATATTTTGCTATTTGTCGATGTTGCTAATTAAATACAATTATAAAGGACTGCCATCATCAATCAATCAAAAGGTAATTTTAGAGCCATTGAAATTCTGTTATCACAATACACTAAGATTTAATTGATTTGTTTATTCCCCCTCCCCCCTTACGATTTTATCGTGATTTATTTTTAAAACAATTAGATACTTAAGAGCCGTGAGTAAAGCAGTTTTTATTGTTTCGTCTTATTCTTCAATTAATTTCAAATTTTCCGAGACGTAATTACGACACAAGTATCTTGTTAAATGCCAAGAACTCTACAAATTCTGTAATACTTCTTCATCAGCTTCGGATCATCTAGGCAACCATACAAGTCATTCACTTTCAGGCAATCAGTAACACTTAAGGCTCGACGCTGTCCGATCTTAATACCCGGCATTCTTGCTGTTAGCGTAGGTTTTCCTTTTGCTGTCGAAAAATATGACTTCCCATAGTGCATAATCGAATTCTAAATAACAAAATAATCGATTAAAATTTGATTTATTTATAATTTATTTTTTTGGTAAGCGTTTGCTCCAAACCTACAAAATCGTATTCGAAGCTGTAGGTTGTGTTATCAAGGGATTGCTTCTCAAAATTTGCTTTATATGCCGGAATAATCTGTTCAAGGACAATTAAGTATAAATTTGATTTAGTTGAAATATTTATTCATTTTAGCAAACTCACATTATCCCAATTAACTTTAACAAATCTATCACGATCACTTCGAGATTGTTCGTGAAATATTCCGACGGCTGAAAATTTTTTATAGGTTTTTTTATAAGCTTTAAAATTTCTTTAACACGTTAATTACCGTGCAACAATTCGTGGATGCTTCTTCCTTTAAAAGTTTTTATGAGCGTAAATAAGGTTTCATATTAGATAAAATAAAATTTAATTAAATGTTTGCCACGAACCTTCGCCGCCCAAACAATTTGGACCGGTGGAGTCGGGTGGCTGTAAGCTAAGTAACTGAGCGCCTCCTGTTTTACCAACAAACGACCAACAACCCTGAAAAGCAGTTTCAATTGGGTTTCTAATGTTTCGAAATCGAACGGCGTTTGAAATACTGTAAGCTTACCTTTGGATACTTGATAGGCCAAATTAACAAAAAATCTTCGTCTTTTCCATTCCATTTTGCAAATTTGAGGCAGGTCATGTAATTTATTGTTCTGATAGCAGAGTATATTGTCACCATATCTTCCGGTTCGTAAAGAGGAGAAATTGCATACGGTATTGTTCGATTGGGCCATAACTTTTCAGGAAATACATCCCATCTTAATCCCACGCGCCAATATTTAAATAGCTCATTATCGACTGCTTGATCTGAAAGTCGTTAAATCGTCAGAAGAGGCACATAAAATGTGTCAATTTATATACTTAAGATAATGTTCGAACTCACCCCCTTCAAATAATCCTGGGGATACTTCAGGATCCTGTTCATCCAAATCGATGAGGTCTTCTAATTTAACTGCAAAAAATATACGCACGGTTTATTAATTGATTGATGGATCACGCTCCATCATCCATTTGTCATTTGTGTAGGTATCTATTATAAACTTTTACTTTCAAATCTAACGGTTTGTGACATCAACACATTTCTTCATTTTACTCACATTCGTCGGGAATCAACGTTTCACGTTTGATGCTGTCTGGAACTCGAGGGAATAAAACGCGACACTGAATCGTTGATATTATCAACATACACAAAAACTTCGTCAATACCATAGTTCCAACTGTTCTTTATTTTGCGGGAAGTGTGAAGTGGTAAATGTCTCCAATGAATTATTGTTGATTGAAAATGATTAAGCGATTAACCGAAGCACACACCTGCTCGACCACATCCAAGAGACTAAGTGTGTTTAATACGACACCACAGTCAAATACTTGAAGAAAGGCATAACGGTTCTGGATCGTCGCAACAGCACACCAACAGAACAAAATCGATAAAATAATTTATTCATACGCAGTGCATGGAACAAAGAGATAAAGCAGATTATTTTTCTTGTTATTATTATAATTAAAGTTCAATGTAAATTTTAAGATTTTTTTTTTTGGATTAACGCCGGATTGTTACAAACTTTAGACGAGCATCTTTGTTTTGAGTATTGCAACTTATTTATTTTCTAATAATTTATTTACCTATGTATTTTGTCTCCTGCTTAAAATTTGAACAGCATTCTGGAGGAAATTTTGTCATGTGGCTGTTAAAATTTTGAAAACATTGATTATTATCGAAGATGAGGCCCAGTATACAGGTCATTACCACAGCCCAGGCATGACCATACGTTATTTTATTAATAACTAATTAATGAGGTTTTGCATGTGAATATTTTTTCCCGCTTAATAGTAGTAAACACACAAAAAAACAGAGCGAATTCAAGCGAATTAAGTCATCGCGGAAAGTCCATAGTAGATTTATTCCTCTCGGGCGAGGTAAAAACATTCGAATTTATTTACAGTTCTAAGCAACAAACCAGACCTAATTAAAGCATTAGTTACTTTCACTCAACTCTAAAGCAAACATATTGTAAGTTGATAATTTTTGTGAGCAGTGAATGTCTCATAAAAGCACTTATTTTTAATATTTATAGTAATTGTTTACCAGATTTGTTTTCATTCCATCTGGTCTCATGCTTCCTGCTTACGCTCTGTTTCACACTAAGTAACTAATTTATTGCTGTTTCAGGAATGTAAATTAGAACAATGCCGCCACCTCCAAGACCTCGAGGAACAACATCCGGCCGATCATCAGTTACTGCTCCAATGAGTGAAAGACAACAAATGGCACTGCTGATGCAGATGACTTCCACATCAAATGAAGCTGGTAAAATATATTAATTATTTACTTAAGTAATTAAAATTCAATGTACCAACTTCATTTTCAGAACTGAGTCCAAACAGTCAAAGTGGTAAGCCCAAGGACCGTAATGAAAGAGGAGAAACACCACTTCATATTGCTGCAAAGAAAGGTGATTTGGACGCTGCTAAGAAGCTTCTCGATCAAGGAACTGATCCGAATTCAACTGATTTTGCTGGTTGGTTTTATTTGTCATGATTTAACGTCGTGAAAAATAATTTCTAATTTGCATTTAACTTGTAGGCTGGACACCGTTACATGAGGCAGCTAACCATGGACATTATCATATAGCTCAGCTGCTAGTGAAACACGGAGCTAATGTCAACGCAACTGGTTTCGATGATGTTACTCCATTGCATGATGCAGCTATTGCAGGCAATCAGAAACTTGTTAAAATGCTTATCGATAAAGGTGCCGATCCAATGTTCAAGAACAAAAAGGGGAAAACATCTCAGGACGTTGCACATCCATCATTGATCACTTTTTTCCGAACAACTATCGGTGAGTTTTCCAGTTTTCACTTAAATTATTTTAGCGCGCAATTCTTTTTGTTGTACCGTGGAATCTCCGTTAGACACAAATTTTTACCAGCGCTCAAAATTCTCATTCTCATTTTTCAATTATCTTTCTCTCGGAGACCTGTTCAGAGAGCTTCTCTAGTAACTTGTGCAATCGGTTTTCTGCAGAAATAAATTTCTCTGTATGTTTGTTTTATCGCAATAATCCGAGTCAGCAGGTTGGTTCGTTGTGTGCTTTTATCGCAATGTCGGCACCATATTGACTCCATACATCTGAAATTCAATTTAGAGACTCGTTGATTCGTGATGCAATTCTGTCGGGAGACTCCGGAGTGGCATATGTTTGTGTGTCTTCTAATCCAGACGTCGAAATTTAATGATGAAATTACTATCAATTTCAACTATATATCATTTTATTGATGGTGTTTTCCTCATTCCTCAGTCACTGTCGTTCGGAAACATTTCATTGTGGGTGAGAGAGTGAGAATATTAAAGTTGTGTGAGAGAGAGAGGAATAGAAGTCGAGTTGGAAAAGAATTTTCATGTATTTTTTTTTTTTTTACTTTTCGCATTGAGTTTTGTATAAGAAAGCAAACGGTGAGGAACAACGGCAACAGTGAACTCTAAATTGACAATTAGAAAAATGTTTTATTTTTTATATTATTGCGTTTATATAAAAGTTCTCCATTTTTTATTTAATTAAGTTATCAAATTATCGAATACACTCATCAATGATTCTCGCATTAAATCAACATAAACTAATCGCGCGCGAGACTGACAAATTTGCAATCATTGTGTAGGTTTCTTTTTTGTGTGCCATTCGCGTGAGAAAATTTTCATCGAAACACAATTTTCGCGTTTTGCTTATTGAGAGACGCACACCAAGGCAGTGGCACTGGATGTGTATGGAAGAAGAAAGTGAAACAACAAACGAAAACTGCGAATAATTCAATAATCAAAAGAATCGCAACCGATTAATTTAAACTGAAATGAAAATAAATATTATCAAGTGCAAAATCAATGGTCATCTCAGGTTTCATGTCTTCAACGTAAAGATCCATTAACGCTAATTGCTTTAATCTACTGCACAAATATTTTCGATTAACGATTTTGGACATCAACTGATGTTGTGTTGAATCATTTTAATAAAAAAAAAAAAAACATAAGTAAATGTTGAAAAGGGGTTGAATGCAAAAACAGCCACATCCCAGTCCCGTGTGAGCGATTCAGAAAATTGCCAAAGTCAGGTCAGAGTTTGGGGTTATGCGGTGAAACTCGAAAATGTGCCTGCGGTTTTGTGTGTAAATTCAATTTCCTTCCTTCCTCCCTCAAATCAACTTTTTTTTTTCTTCGCAACTTGTGGCTTCTCATTCCGTTCTGTAGGAAATTGAATTAGTTCGAAAACGCTTGAATCACCATCGGAATGGCACATGATGCGGAATAAGAAACGAAATTGGACGTAAATCTAATAGAAATAAAATTGTGTATTAATTTAATTAAACGAGAGAATCTTGTCAACAAAGGTGCGATAGAAGAATTTTTCATGCATGATTCCATAGTCGATTGCATTGATTTAATAATTATTTAAAGATTGCACTGGATGCACATGATGTGAACTGAAAATTGCTGTGAAAAAAAGAAAGAAAACGCCATAAAAATGTCAATCAGGATTTGGAGTGCAAAATAAATTGAAATTTAATTAAAAATTCAAAGAAAAACCGACTCGCAAAAAAAAACTGTACAAACAGCGCGAGAAATAAATAAATAAATCTCTGAAACTGTCAGCATAGTCATTGAGACTTTTAATTGAACCGACAAATCATTTTGCTTGCACACACACAAGCCGTCATTGGATTGTAAACATGCAACGGCGAACAGCTCAGAAAGGTATGCACTGGATGATTAATGGTTTTTTTTGGTGTGAATTTTTTTTTTATTCTTTTGGGGCGTAAACGCACGCGTTTTATATGTATTTGATTACTAATTCTATTATTTATTGAAAGCTCAACATGTCAATGTTTGATCACATCACAATCAAGTTCATAAGATCTTAATCTGAATGGACATTCATAATTAAGCCACCAGATGTCTACATCTTAATGCTATTATTTTAAATACTTTTCCTTCTCACTTGCTTAATTATTTCGAGTTTCTCATGTGATGGATACTTTACTTGGAAAAGTAACGATCTTTCATTATTAGTACCTATAAATATTGATGGAATATTTAATGTCTTAAAGATTGAAAGATTTATGAAAGATGTATGAAACGTGTTGTAATGAAACGTCAATAAATTGATGCTTCTTGGCAGGCAGTTATGCTCATGCCTTATCCTAAAAACGATATAATACCACCATCTGAGAAATGTCCTTTGCAGAATATCCACTCGTCATGTAAAGTGACAGTACGTGACGATACTTATCGGGATCTCATTGTTTGTCCTTTTTTGTTCTGTTTCTCATTTGAAAATGATTTTATTCCGATGCACTGCGGCAACAATGTCAAAGTGTCGCCAACTTTTTAAGTGACGACTAAAAGTCTCTCACATTAATTTTCCATTCGCTATGCAGAAATTTAATTATCTGTTGCTCTGGAAACGAGCTGTGGATGTGAAAACATTTTATATGCTACTAGAAATAATCCGTCAAATATAGCGGGGAAAATCCAGCAATTTCAATCAGCGTCTTCTGTTATCTTAGAGTGAAGATCCTCAGCTTTCTTGAATTTTAAAAAATATGATACATAACAACCAACTTCACTGTCGCTTCGCGAAGATACAAACTTGCGGCATTTATATGTGTTGAATGCTGAGATATTCATGAAGCATCGTCAACATTCTGATTTCAATATGTAGTCACTTAATTAGGTTTGCTGTCGAAAACATAGAATAAAAGTTTTCGCTCTTTTTCTGTTCCTTCCTTCCTTCTTCCTGTTGCCGTGATGATGCCAACATCAGATGATCAAATATAATTAATTCGTGTGAATGTGTGTATGATGATGGAACCTTTAACCTCATTTGTTGGATTTCTTGTATGAGATGAGTCGTTAATTTTTTTTTTATGTTTTTCGGTATGATGTGCGTTCGTTCATGCGCAAAGAAATATTTAGGATCATTGACATTGGATGTCAAGTTTCGATGCTTTCAACGCGACTCAATCTGCCAATGTTCATTGTGAACTACCAATATTATGTTATGGCCATTTGTATTGCTGTAATACTAGTTGTGACCTCAATAAACACCTTTTCTCAGGAAATGTGTCGTCGACATATTAAGCTTCCTTTTTCAAGGATACAAATTCAGTCATCAACAGAAAATCATGGTGATGCTGTGAAAAATGGGATCGTATGACGTAATAAAAAGATCATCAGAACTTGAGCCGTTTGCCATGCAGTAGGTCTTCAGTCCCATGCGCCACTTAATTATAGTTTATTGTTTTACGAGACCAAAAAGTGTCATAAAATTACCATAAATTCCCTTCCTCCGTTATTTTCTTTCTCCTCTCTTTTATCTCATCGTATCATCCTTTACAATTTTGCCGTAAATTGGGACATGACAGCAACAAAAAAAAAAAAAGTTTCCTTTTACGGTTCCATCGACCCATAAAAAAGATGAATATCTTCGGACCATTCGGATGCTCCTTAAATGTTTGTTTGGCAGAAAAAGGGTTTTTTTTTTTATTTCTGTCAGCATAAATGCGATAAAAAAATATCAACAAAATCATTTGCAATAAAAATGAAAAATGTATTAACTTTCTACTGCATCAGAATCAGAAATAAGTAGGACGATTGCACAATATGTGCTGTGAAACGAATTTTATGATAAGTTATAATTGAATTATGCATCACAGTTGGAAATAAACCTTGCAAGTGGCACAAAAACACTGAACATCCAACAGAAGCTTTTATGCTGCATAATTTATGAGCATCTTGTTGATGGGGTTTTGTTACAAATCCCCTTCGTCTATAGAGCATTTTAAATAATTTAGCAAACAAAAGAAGATATAAATGGTTTCGTTGTTGATACCTACCTGTCTAACCTTTTAGTCATCCAAATGCCTTAACTGGAAAGTTTATTTTTCATTCTTCTTATCTTCCTCATGAAATTAATTAAATTAATTACAACTTCACTTTTGGAAAGAAAAAATTCCTTCAAATTAAACAAACGAAAACACCATTAATTAAATTTATTTTTCTATTATTTGTTAGAAATGGTAAATAAACGCGAGTCACATCAACAGCAACAACAGAAGAAGCCATCACAAACTGTTTCTGGTGATGGAGTAAAGAAGAATGAGAATGAAGAAGCTGCTACAAGTTCTTCAACGACAGCAACTTCAAATGTTCCATCGGATGTTTATGAATTTGTGTCAACACCAAAACACTCATCATGTAGTTCTGGAGATGAAAATCCTGGCAAAAATTCAGATAAATCATCAGATGAAAAAAGTGGAACTGATAGTGACACACCATCAGCAATTGCTCAACAAAAAAGAGCTCTTGGCAATGAACAACAATCACAAGAACATGTTGATGATAATTCAACATCAGCTGATGATGATATGAAACGCAAGAAACGAAAGGATTCTGATGTTACATCAAAGGATAACAACAAAATTGTACCAACAACGACAGCAAACACTGGAACAAATCGCGTAACATCACGTGTTGGACAAAAGCCACCAGGTCCAGCATCAAAAACAATGGGCCTAATGAATAAAGGTGTTAATTTGACGTCAACAACAGAACAATGCGCAAGCCCTAAAATGCCAACGAAATCACCAGAAAGTGATCATAATGAAATGTCGTTAGTGGAAGATGGAAAAGTTGGTGACGGACTTAAAGTTCCACCATTAAAAATTGTCATTCCACCGCATAATAATTCATCAGCTTCTTCGACATCATCATCGGATAATCAAGATCAACATCCGGTTGCAAATCAACGGACGAATAAAAACTCTTCAACAACTCGAACTCATCCTGGACTTCCTTATATTGTTGCATCATCAAATTCAAATGATGGAATAAGTGAAAAGGATCCAATCACATCAACGACAGCAACGACACCAGCTGTGACTGGTGCAAGATGTCAAAGCCCTTCAGCAGACTCGAATAAGTCAACTGATGATGGATCAACAACAACGACAGCAACGTCAGCCGCAAAATCAAGTAAATCAAAAGAACTTCGAGTTCTTAGAAGTTCACAACGAAGTGGTAAAGACGGAAAAGATGATCGTGGCTCAAATAATTCATCACCACAATTACCAGTAAGTTCAACTCCATCACCAGCTGCACAAGGAACAGATCAAATGACTACAAATGAAACAGAAAATCAACAAAACATTTCAACAGCACCAGCAATAAACAACTCAGTAACTTCATCCACTTCAACAAATCAGAATACATCACAAACAACTCAACAACAGCAGCAGCAGCAACAACAACAAACTCCTGCAACACAAAGTACATCAAATGAACTTCATCCTCGAAAACGTAAAATTAAAACAAGCAGTAAAGATTCATCATCAAGTTCATCTGTTGCAACATCATCAACTTCAACTGACATTAAAGATACAATCGTAAAGGATGAAAAAGGTGATTCAATTCATCCACATGATCAACCATTTACAAACTGTTATCAAATGTACATTGATTTACGTAAACAAATTGAACAACGACATAGAAGTTTACATACTGTTGAACCACGTCCGTTAAAAGGTTTCAAGGATTATCTCATGAATCGACGAACTTACCTGTTGCATGGTAAGAATTCAACAGATCCAAATATCATCATTCCACCATTGATGCCACCGCAAATGAAGGAAATATTTATAGAACAAGAAAAAGAACGACACAAGCTGAAGATGAGGCATAGTGTCGAAAAAGAAAAACTGGTGCTGTCAAAGGAACAAGAAATTCTAAGAGTTCATTGTAAAGCTGCTCAGATGGCAGCCAATCAACCACAACCATTTTCAGTATGTACAGTTCTAAAGGACATTGAAGTGTATAATGTCATCACTCCAGAACAAGAAGAGAAATATAACAGCAATCGTGAATGTCGATCGTTGGGCCGGTCCTTCTTCAAAGCACTGACTGAATTAGATGATAAATGGGAGAAAATTAAGGTAAGTCAATTTTGTTTTTCCTTGGCGAAAATTCTTATAGCAAAATTCCACATTTCAGGAAGCGATGATCATCAGACACACAAATGAAGCTGAGAGTCTCCATGCAGTCCAGAAAATGGATTGGGGATGGAAAATGAAAGAATTAGCGTTGTGCGAATATAAATCAAATCCAGAAATTGAAGAACTCCATGTGCCGATGGTTGATGTTACTGACGATTATACAACGCCAGCATCATAATTTATCATCCAATTTTGAATGAATACAAGATTTTAGAAGTATTTGTTAAACTTCTTGCATCTTTATATTATTATTAAACGAATTTTTATTCCTGAATAAATCAAAACCTATTTTACGATTGTGGCACTATTTCCTGATCAACTGTGAAACTGGTGTCCCAAGCCTTTGCATTAACTTGTTTCAGTATCGCACGTAGTCCTCGTCCTGGGGAGCATTCGAATGTTCGAGGAAAATGTTCTTCTTGTTTTCGTTCATACATAACATGCAACAATTGTTCCCACTTCACAGGCTTTATAATTTGCTTTGGCAGCTGATTCACGATGTGCGCTGCATCTCTATAACGTTTGCCATCAACATTCGAGTGAACGTTTATAAATGGTGCTTCAATTTTGATTTTTTTCAGTGCTTTTCTAAATGGTTCAACTGCAGATTCCATTATATTCGTGTGAAAAGCTCCACTGACCGGAAGTCGTTTCACTTTTCGCAATTTATATTGTCTTGCATTCTTTTCCAGAAATTCGAGTGCTTCATTATTGCCTGCCACAACTTTGCAGTGTGGATAAAGATAATTAGCGATGCGACATTCAGGATTTTCAACACCGCGCTCAAGGCACCATTCTTGTGCCCGTACACACGCTTGCCCGAGGTCGGAATCTGGGCCATACATAACTGTGGCCATACCACTTGGTGTTTTATCGCTGGCAATTTGCATAGCCTCAGCTCGTATTTGAATTAACTTTATGCCCTGATCAAAAGGTATTGAGCCCGCAAAAATGAGTGCAGAAATCTCGCCTAAACTGAATCCGGCAGTAGCTACACAAGAATCGATTGCATTTGGACGTTCTTCGCGCAATTTCTCTAGTGATGCCAAAGACGTTACGGCAACAGCTGGCTGACAAAAAACAGTTTGATCCAATTTACTCCTGGGTCCTTCAAGGCAAAGTTGCAATAAGTCATATCTACAAAAAGCTAAATTTAATTAGCATTCATCTTTTTGAATTGTGAGATAAACTCACCCTAGTACTTCTTTGGCTATCTGAAACATATCTCTCGCTTCAGGAATTTTCAAAAGTCCTTTTGCCATTCCCACATATTGAGCCCCTTGTCCAGGAAACAGAATGACTGAGGTTTCGCGTGGATCTTTTGATGAGCGTTTTTCTTTTTTGCTCTGATCACGTGAATCAAACACAGTTCCCTCAGGATATGGGCTTGTTGACCATCTGTCTGCTTGATGATTGGGAGTTTTGTCACCTCCAACTGCTGAATCAAGCAAATCTTTCAATTTGTTGGAACATCTGAACTGCGAGCTTTTTGAGAAATTTCTGCTCGCTATCCTTTGAAGAATCATTGTCTGACAGATTCTGTATGATATGGTTGTCAATTAAGCTTAAGTTAGTATATTTATTAAATGCGGCACTTGAATACTTTCTGAGCGAATTCGTTTCAAAACAAGCGAATTCCAACACGTGTAATAAAACTAAATTTTTCTAAAATCTTTAGCAAAATTAAAATGTGTTCTATTGGTGAAGACGATTTTGGTGATGAAGGAGGTGTTCATTCCATGCCTGAAGATCCAAAACGAGATGATCACATTGAAGAATTGTGCAAAAAATGCAATAACGAGAAAACCGTAATCAAGTTAGATTTTATGGAGTCGAAATGTCGTACCTGCTTCATGACTTATGTGAGACACAAGTTCAGAGCCACCTTAGGCTCCACTAAGATAGTTCGTCGTGGTTCCAACGTTCTTTTGTATTTCAATGCCAACGCTGAAAGTGTTTGTCTGCTGGAGTTGATACGCCAAGCCTTCGAACAGGAATCCTACAAGAGACTTTGTTTTGAACTTGAATTGATCTATATTGATGAAAATTGTGTAAATGTGGGAAGTGATGTTAACAAGAGATTACAGAAAGTTAAAGAGGTTCAATCAGTACTGGAACAATTCTCCAACTTTAGATGCTTCTATACCTCTATCGCTTCATCAACAAATGAACTTCCAATAATTTCCTCAATAACGCTTGATAAGATGCAACTGGTAATTGAATCGGAAGTTAAATTTACAAATCTTTGCGACGATATAAAGTCGCTGACGTCAAAGCAGGACCTTCTTTTCATCACCAGAAATGATAAACTTCGCCATGCTGCAATTGCAATTAATTGTCAATACGTGTTTCTTCCCGAAATTGGATTGAATCTTGCCAAGAGACTTCTCAGTAACATCTCATTGGGTCGTGGAAGTTCCGTTGCTAGCGATGTCGCTTTTTGTGATGACCGAATTCAAGGATTAAAATTCATTAGACCCATAAAAGATTTAAGTGCAGTTGAAGTTTCCAGCTTCATAAAATTCAGTGATCTTCGTTATCTGAACACCACGGATTTCGGTGAAGATTTAGGGAAGTCTGCTAGCATCCAAAATCTTACATCAAGCTTTATTGAAGGATTACAGAAGAATTATTCGTCGACTGTTTCAACGGTTTTCAGAACTTGTAGTAAAATAACGCCATCAATCACATCTGAATCGGTTGCTGGGAAAATTCCTGAAAATTTTCAAAAGAACCTCAACATAAGTAATTTAAATCAGCGCTGCATTCTCTGCAAATCATTCCTGGATTATCAAAATTCCGAGACACTTTTTGCTATCGAATTTTCTCGTTTTGTCTCCGAATCAGTCGGAAATTGTCAGCATGGCGAAGCAATTGAGCAGAGAGCAACAGAAGCTCTATCAGGAAAAGAATTGCGAAAGCATCTTTGCCATGGATGTCGAAATATTTTCATTGGTCTTGATGATGCAACGATCGAAGAAGCGCTTCTCTGAAAATTGTGAAATTTATTAAAAATGCAAGCACATTTTTTTTGTACGATCAATAAATTTCTCTTTTCTTTTATTGACTTAAAAACCTCTAAAATGTTTTTTTTTTTTTTTTTTTTTTTGGTGGATGAGCAAGGAATTATAGATATATGAAGCAGAATGAATGTTCTAATGACGCGATATACCAAAAAAAAAAAGAAGATAAATTACTGGTAAATTATGATTTATGAAATGGTTTTGGTCACATTTTGTCCATACATTTTTGTTTTCTTTCCGTCGTGCGAATTCGATCCTTTAGAAAGATACATATTTGCCAGCTCGATGGACATGAATGTAAACATGTAAAATACTATTATCACACACCTAATGAACATTATTTACCCATAAAAATGCTATTTCCTTTTTGTGAAATAGCTCAAATATTTTAAATGTTTTCATTTTTTCTTTTCTTGTAAATTTGTTTCATTTTTTAAATTTCCGTAATTTTGTGAGAGTTTTTCTGCACTTTTCCAAAGCAATTGCTAAAAATTTGTTTTTCTTCGAAATCGCCGTGCTCTACACTTTTTCATTTGTTGATGTAAGTGATGAGAGGATGAATTATTTCAAATGAATTGATATTAAAATTAATGTGAATTGAGATTAAATTAAATTAAAAAAAAGGTCCCGAAATAAAGTTTCCGCGCAGCCTCTTAGAAGGCTTTAATTTTTAGGCAATGGCGGCATTGCGGGTGCGCCACTTTGTGGTGGTGGAAATGTATATGCTGCAACCGCAGCTGCAATTGGACCAGGATATTGACCGAGAGTCGGTGGCATTGTCATTGATGGAAAACTGGGAAATTTGCTGTATCCGGTCTGGTAGGCGGCACCAGTTGGAGCTGAATGTTGATTTTGTTCATAGCTGGGTTTATAATAATTCTGTTGAAAAGCACCAGCCGGTTTAGGTGCACTTCCAGCAAAGCTTTTATTTGCGCCATAACCGGATGATGGTGGAGCTCCACTTCCATTTGAAAAGCGCGAATTTCCATTACCAAATGTAGGACGTTTGGATAGATTATTTTGTCCATCAGATTGTCCTGCACTATCCCAACGACGTTTCATGCCAGCCATCATATTATTGTTTCCCATTCCGCCGCGTTGGCCACCTGAGCCATTCATGTTCTTCTTAAATGTTCCTCCACCTTTATAAAAATAAATGAATAAAACTGTCTAATCACACGATCATAAAATGTTACTTACGTTTGCCATAAGCTCCCTTGCTCAGCTCCACCAGACGCGGATTGATAATTTGATTGGCCTCACGTAAGACATTTATCAAATCATTTGCTTTTGCCGAATTTGTTTGCGTGAACAGTGTGAATGCAGTGCCGCTTTTGTTCAAGCGACCTGTACGCCCGATACGATGAATATAATCCTCACTACATGAAGGATAATCGAAGTTGATAACGTACTTGACATCGTCGACATCTGAATCATTGCACAAATTATTCAAAATTTGTATTTTAAATAATTGATTTTTGTGCAATTATTTTTTTTATCAGGTTTTTTTTTTGGTTGTGAAATGAAAGAAAATTTATCAGATGTTAAATTGATTCGAATGAACCGAGTCAAAATCGGAATTTCAAAGGTTATTATTGTTTATGGTAAAGTCGTTCGAAAAAATGTTAGATAAGAAGAAATTGATAAGGAAAAAAAAAACTTTACCTGTTCTGAAAATGAAAAATGTTTTTTTTTTTTTTTTGCATCTTTTTTTGTATGAATCTTGAGATAAATTTCTCACATCATTCAAAAGAAGAAAATTTTCTTTCTTAAAAGTGAATCATTTTTAAGGCAGTTTGTTCTTTCGCAAAGGTTTTTCCCGCCTCAAAGCCCCACCAACAAAAAAAAAAAAAAAGAAATTTTTTGCAACCCTTTTCACGCCGCTTTGAATTTTCGACAAAATTTGCATAAAGGTAAATTGAAAATCCTTTAAAGAAACAGGAATCTTAAACACAGCACAGGATATTTGAGGAAATGAAAGGATGCAGGGATGTAAATCATAAAAAAAAGGATTCCAATGACTTAATTCCAAACATAAACAATGTGGAAAACGCGTTTTCCATATAAATTCCCATAAATTTTTGCAATATTTGTTTTCTATTCTCACTTCTTAATAGCAACTAGAAAAGGTCAAAAAAAAAAGAAGAAGAAGCTTTACTTATCCTGTTTAATGGCAAAATTTTTTCTTATTGGATTTTTCAATTTCACTCTCAGTGCCGAATTTTGGTACAAATAATCTTCCATCCGCTCACAAACAGTGCCAGTCGAAAACGCGTTTTTTAGGATACAATTTTTTATTTTTTTTTGCTATTGTGATGATTCCAGCCACATGTCACATGCAACTGATGTCTCCACACACATTAATTTTCAATTCATTTCCGATGGAACTGCTAAACGCATGTGAAGATTTTTTTTCCTTTCCTTAATTCACAAAATTTTCATTTTCTTGCTTTCTCCGCGCATTTCAAATTTTTCTTTCTTTTCCTCAGGGTTCAAATAAGTCACTTTTTTCAATTTCAATTTAATTTTTTCTCATCATTTTTCATTTTTTCAAAGAGTGCAAAGTTCAATACATTCAAATATATGAATTTTCATGGTTTTGTAATAAAAAAAAAAGAGTTCAGTCAAAAATTATTGGCCGCTACAGATCCTTTAAGTCTTAAGTATCACTGTTTAAACGAAAATATTTTGCTATTACGAAGCCATCTATTGATAGGATCGCAACAACAAGAAACGAAATAACATCATTTTATCACACAATCACCAACCGCAATGTGGCTGCAATTGGCAAAGAGCACCAAAGCGATTTTCAATCGATTAAGTTGCAATCGCAATCTGCAACATAATCTTTGGTTTTGTTTTGACGATTCAAAAAGAAGAAGAAAAAAAAAGATTGTCAAATCACAAAAAGCATCCCAGTATTCACGTCCAATTAAAATTATTCAAAATTTAAAAATAAATTTGTTCATAAAAACCTGCTAACGCCTACGTCATGGATGTACCTGAACAACGTTATTACCTGCAAAATACTCAGTAAAGGAAATTGACATTTTTTTTTGCTATTATTATGAAACTTTCTGTGAATACTGGAAGATCATCCAATTATTAAATATCCCAATTCGAAATTCGTTGATGTGTGTGAACATTTTCTCTTTTTTGTTAAAAAAAAAAACGAGTGAAGGAACCAAAAAACGAGTGAGGTAACCATTACTGGTAATCCGAACATCATTAAGTTGTCCATCTCATCCAGTTCATACCTCGCAATTTTGTATTATTATAAGATAGAGACAAATAAAATCTTCGAAAGATCTTCGGCCATGATGTCTGACTGACAAGTATAAATTTTTGGAGGTATATATATATTTTTTTACGACACAAACAGAAACAACAAACACAGAAAATGATGTACTCACCTAATCCACGACTTGCCACATCAGTGGCTACAAGTATCTCAACGTTTTGACGACCGCTGCGGAATGAATTCAGCGTATAGTCACGTTCATTTTGTGACTTATCACCATGTATTGACACAGCATTGAATCCACGACGATTAATGCTGCGCGTTATTTCATCTGCTTTGCGTTTTGTTTCTACGAAGATGATCGTTTTGCGCTCATTTTCATTAGAAATGTCTCCCAAAATCTTGAGTAATTTGTTCTCTTTTTCGTTCTCTTCGCACACATCAATAATCTGAAGAATATTGTGATTTGCTGACAAATTTAAGGATCCAATGTTGATTTGAACATAATCAACGAGATATTCTTCGGCCAGGTTTTTAACTTCCTTCGGCCATGTGGCTGAGAACATTAGAACTTGACGATCGCTGCGAATTTGCGACATGATCTTCTTGATTTGTGGCTCGAATCCCATGTCCAGCATGCTAAAAATTATACGAACAGAGAAATAAAATTTACTTTCTATATTAAATTAACTGTACAACTCACCGATCGGCTTCATCAAGCACCAAATAAGTGCAACGACGTAAATTGGTAACGCCACGTTCAAGGAAATCGATTAAACGTCCCGGCGTTGCAATGACAACATCGCATCCCTTTGCTAAATCACGCATTTGCGGTGCTTTTGGTGCACCGCCAAACACGCATGTATTGCTGATCTTATTACGCAGACCAAAATCATTAGCAACAGCTTGAATCTGTTGAGCGAGTTCGCGTGTGGGTGCAAGAATAACGGCAATGGGGCCATCACCGGCTCTAACTTGCTGTTGTTGCTTCAAATGAATCAATGCCGGAATGACATAGGTCAATGTTTTTCCGCTGCCAGTCTTGGCAATGCCTACCAGATTCCGACCAGAAAGGACAATTGGAAGTCCTTGTGCTTGAATACCAGTTGGATTAGTGAATCCTTGACGGTTTATTTCTTCCATGATGTAGTCAGGTAAACCAGCTTCAGGGAACACAGCAAGTGGTGGATAATTGCATTCACGTCCCTTCACTGTGATTTGATATTTTTCGATCAAAGCAGAAATCTCTTCCGGTGTCCGTTTTAAAGCACTTTCAGATGGTGTGAAGAAATCTTTCTGAAATGGAATCAGATTCTCGTACACAACTGGACGTAAGCTATCTCCGTTTGCACGCTGATCTCGCTTGTTACTGTCGCCACCAAAAGAACCGTATTGCTGATATGAGCCACGATTCATTGGAGGCTGATAGACGGCACCGCTGTTGCGGAAATTTCCACCGTTTTGATTGTACCTGGGAAATTAAAAAAAATTATGACTCATTGAAAAGAAAAAACACTTGCAAAAATGCATGAAAGTTGAACATATCGATTTTGGCAAAATGCCAGACGGAGCAGTGAAGATTCAAGGTCAGTAGAAAAAAATCGATGCAGAAATGGAACTGTCTTTATTTATTTATTGCAATTTAAACTGGCTTTAATACTTTGAAATCATATCTATCACTTTCAGCTCAGATATTGGATTTTCTTGGAAAACTTGAATTTTTTGATACAAAGTATCCATCTTGTTTTTCAACCATCAAACTTTTTTTTGCTTTCATTTTACTTATCGAAAGCTATAACATTTTATGTAAACTCCATGCAACAACTGACACTTGAACAGTTACTTACATTTCCTTGATGTTTTTGAGCTGCTTCTCTTGCTTTAATTGTCTGAAAATTGATTTTATGATAAACGGTGAAAATTTTCGCCGTTTCTTTCAATTCGCCGACTAATTTGTTTGAGGGGATCAGCACTATGAAACTACCTAAGCCGGAGAAGTTTTTATATTCAAAAATAAATCCGTTATTATATTTTAGGTATTAATTTTCAATTTATTCGTCTTTCATTTATTTCAATAATAGCGATAAAAAGAAAGTATTTTCTTAATCACTTAAGCTTGGAGTCGACAGCTCATCAGTGACATCAACCATTGGGACATGAAGTTCTTCAATTTCCGGATTTGCTTTATATTCGCACAACGCTAGTTCCTTCATTTTCCATCCCCAATCCATTTTCTGAACTGCATGAAGACTCTCAGCTTCATTTGTGTGTCTAATGATCATCGCTTCCTAAAATTCATAAAAATGTGGAATTATGTTATAAGTTCAATAAGGAAGAAGAAAAACTACTCACTTTAATTTTATCCCATTTATCATCTAATTCTTTCAGTGCTTGAAAGAAAACTCGTCCATGCGACCGCTCTCTATTCTTATTGCGATATTTTTCTTCTTGCTCTGGAGTGATGACATTATAGACTTCAACATCCTTTAGAACTGTACATACTGAAAATGGCTGTGATTGGTTTGCAATCATCTGAGCAGCTTTACAATGAACTCTTAGAATTTCTTGTTCTTTTGACAGCACCAGTTTTTCTTTTTCGACACTGTGCCTCATCTTCAGCTTGTGTCGTTCTTTTTCTTGTTCTATAAATATTTCCTTCATTTGCGGTGGCATCAATGGTGGAATGATGATATTTGGATCTGTTGAATTCTTACCATGCAACAGGTAAGTTCGTCGATTCATGAGATAATCCTTGAAACCTTTTAATGGACGTGGTTCAACAGTATGTAAACTTCTATGTCGTTGTTCAATTTGTTTACGTAAATCAATGTACATTTGATAACAGTTTGTAAATGGTTGATCATGTGGATGAATTGAATCACCTTTTTCATCCTTTACGATTGTATCTTTAATGTCAGTTGAAGTTGATGATGTTGCAACAGATGAACTTGATGATGAATCTTTACTGCTTGTTTTAATTTTACGTTTTCGAGGATGAAGTTCATTTGATGTACTTTGTGTTGCAGGAGTTTGTTGTTGTTGCTGCTGCTGCTGTTGTTGAGTTGTTTGTGATGTATTCTGATTTGTTGAAGTGGATGAAGTTACTGAGTTGTTTATTGCTGGTGCTGCTGAAATGTTTTGTTGATTTTCTGTTTCATTTGTAGTCATTTGATCTGTTCCTTGTGCAGCTGGTGATGGAGTTGAACTTACTGGTAATTGTGGTGATGAATTATTTGAGCCACGATCATCTTTTCCGTCTTTACCACTTCGTTGTGAACTTCTAAGAACTCGAAGTTCTTTTGATTTACTTGATTTTGCGGCTGACGTTGCTGTTGTTGTTGTTGATCCATCATCAGTTGACTTATTTGAGTCTGCTGAAGGGCTTTGACATCTTGCACCAGTCACAGCTGGTGTCGTTGCTGTCGTTGATGTGATTGGATCCTTTTCACTTATTCCATCATTTGAATTTGATGATGCAACAATATAAGGAAGTCCAGGATGAGTTCGAGTTGTTGAAGAGTTTTTATTCGTCCGTTGATTTGCAACCGGATGTTGATCTTGATTATCCGATGATGATGTCGAAGAAGCTGATGAATTATTATGCGGTGGAATGACAATTTTTAATGGTGGAACTTTAAGTCCGTCACCAACTTTTCCATCTTCCACTAACGACATTTCATTATGATCACTTTCTGGTGATTTCGTTGGCATTTTAGGGCTTGCGCATTGTTCTGTTGTTGACGTCAAATTAACACCTTTATTCATTAGGCCCATTGTTTTTGATGCTGGACCTGGTGGCTTTTGTCCAACACGTGATGTTACGCGATTTGTTCCAGTGTTTGCTGTCGTTGTTGGTACAATTTTGTTGTTATCCTTTGATGTAACATCAGAATCCTTTCGTTTCTTGCGTTTCATATCATCATCAGCTGATGTTGAATTATCATCAACATGTTCTTGTGATTGTTGTTCATTGCCAAGAGCTCTTTTTTGTTGAGCAATTGCTGATGGTGTGTCACTATCAGTTCCACTTTTTTCATCTGATGATTTATCTGAATTTTTGCCAGGATTTTCATCTCCAGAACTACATGATGAGTGTTTTGGTGTTGACACAAATTCATAAACATCCGATGGAACATTTGAAGTTGCTGTCGTTGAAGAACTTGTAGCAGCTTCTTCATTCTCATTCTTCTTTACTCCATCACCAGAAACAGTTTGTGATGGCTTCTTCTGTTGTTGCTGTTGCTGCTGCTGCGGTTGTTGTTGCTGATGAGAATCTCTCTTGTTGGCCATTTCTAATAAAGAACAAAAAAAATTTAATTAATTAAGTTTTTGTTTCTTATTTGATTGGAAATTTTGTTTTCCACTTTAAAAACAAGAAATTTTACAACTATGCAGGAGAAAAAATTGCCATTTCAAGTAAAACGATAAACTTTTGTCCCTTCCACTTGAAATGACACTGACTAGCGTAACAGCCCGTCATTTGCTGTGAACAGTGTGACACAGCATGATACGTCGTTGACAGCGATTACAGAAATTATTATCTATAAATCTGTTGAAAAGTTAATGTGACATTTTATGATGGGACTTTTCTTCTTCATTTCACCCCCGCAGTGAAATGGCATTCATCATATTTCTTCGTACATCAACTTTCGCAATTCCATCACTTCTGACATCATTGTGAAGAATTGAGGATCTTAAGGAAAATTTTGGTCTTTTTGCAGTTGAAAAATTTCTAACCGGAAAGCAAAAGAAAGCTCCAAAAACATTTTTGCGCCAATTGGGCTTTAAGCATTTTTCCCTTTTTTTCACTCTGCATCTCCGAAGAACCACATTATTATTTATTATTGGTGTTTCTTTTTCCGTTCAGTTAAGAATGTAAATCAACAGTGAGAACAGGAAATGGGGAAAAAAGGAATGGGGCAAGACAGAAAAATATGTGTAAACGCAAATATAATAAAGGGAAGAAGAAAACTTCGTAGTCAAAATGTGAATTTGATGGTTCCGTGAGTGAGCGTGGGTAGCCTTTTTGAAAACATGACATAAGGAGCCAGGTAAGAAACTTCGATCTCAGCTTTTCTACCCCACAAACAAAATGTTAAGTTTTCCGTAGGAAATTTATGGAAAACTTCTGATGATGTTAATTAAAATGTTACTTTATATTGCTTCGCAATATCATTTTATGAAAAGTTTTCCATTTCTCTCTGACATGTTTGCTATTGTTCAAGCATAGGCAAATTTATAGATGAAAAACTCTTGAGATTATGCATAAAAGGAAAATGATTTCAAGAAGGAAAACTTGTTTAAAGTTTCGTTTGGAAAATTCCTAGATCTTTCATTTTTTTTTCCTTTCTCTGTGATTTCGGTTTGGAAGAATAAGAAAAGCAATAGCAAAGATTTTGTGGGCAAGTAAATTGATTTTTAATTGAATCAACACGAATAAGGAGGCAACAGAAAAAGAAGGCAAACGATGTCTGAGTGATGTGATAACAGAGAAAAATGTTTATTTGTGCTGTAAATGGAAGTTTACTGTACATTTTGAGTTTTCGTCTTGGTATTAGAATCGTAATGCATTATAAATCCCAATCTTAAATATCAGCCTTGAGCCCATAAATTGAATGCGATATAAGAAAAAAAAAAAAAACATTATTCTGTTCAATTTAAATGCAAATTAATTTGTTGTATTTTCGCACTCGATTGAATTGCGCATTTGAAACTGATTTGAATTGCGATCATTAAATTTCATTCGAAGTCTTTTTCTCGGCATTTAATGAAATGTTTGTTTAGATCGCAAAATAATTGAAAGCCTTTTTAATGTGCTTTCTGTTTCGTTTTCTTTCCATGATGAATCAGAAGGAATCTCATGCTGTTGCTGAAATAGATTCGTCGTCATAGAGAAAAAAAAAACTTTTTCATTAGTAGCGAAGAAAAATGTTGTAATTAAAGTATGAAGCATTTGTTTTTTTTTTGTGGTTAATAAATTCTGATTAATATTTTTCCGCTCGCTTCAGTGGTGATTGACAGCCGATACGAATCATTGAAGCTTTCTGGAGGGTTCGATACTGATTTCAAAATCTTGTGCACTTCATAACACAAAGCTTTAACCCTCGCTGCAAATATCCTTTATTGAATGATCTCTTATCGTTTGTTCAAAAGTTTTTCTAACTTATGTCTGACAATTTATCATGTTTTTTTCTGATTCTTTTTTATTTTCTGTAAAATTTATGGCTTCGACTTTAACAGACAACAACAACAAAAAAAAAAACCACCATGAGAATAATTCATGAACGTCGTTTTTGTCAATAATAAAAAAAAATTAACAGAAAGAGCCAACAATGGACAAAAAAGGGATAATAAAATTGCGGCCATCAAAATGCTGAACGTGACTATGCAAATTTAAATTCATCAAAAAAAAAGAAAATTTAAGCGGTCAACTTCAGGACGCGTTATGTAAAATAATCAATCCCACAAGCATTTGAATTGCTTTTTGACCCTCTTTTTCTCACTTCACTCATTGTGCGTGTCTGTGCAAAAGTTCATTAAGAATTGGGTCAATAAATAAAACGAGAAAGAGCAAAAAATGGTTAATTTTTTAAATATTTAATAACATTAACGCAAACATTCATCGGATGAGCTTCATCATTTATTAAATACTCGTTTGCTTCTCAACGTTGACATGATAAATAAAAATGAATTTGGATCATAGAGTTTTTGGATTTTGTTTCATTATCATTCGGCACGAGCAAACTTTTTTATCGCAAGCACTCACAAATGTTGTTCATGTGAGTCATTCACGAAATTCACGATATCGTTTGAGGCCAACGTTGCGCTATATATCGAAAAATAAAGAACAAAAAATGGAACGAGGAAGCAGGAAATTTAAATTTATTTATTTCATCGCCACGAGCCTTATCACAGCGACATTTTGAAATGATATATAAGAAGAGAAAAGCGCCATGCTCATTGAAAATCTATTTTCAGCAATATTTTCGCGAAATTTACATACATTTTTGTCGTTTTTTTATACTCTTGTCGAGAGCTTTCAACGATTCGAGGGAAATGTTGTCGAATTGAAAATTTGCAAAATCAACAAATTCGATGAATTCCTAATGCTTTATATCGTGTTGCGCCATCATAATATTGCGTGGGCATTATGAACGACTTGTCATCGAAATTTGAATATTTCTATATTATTGTCGAGTACATTTTATTGATGCTTCAAAATGTGAATTTTAACTCTTGAAACTTTTTCCCCGCACTTTTACAAGAATCTGTCGATTATTATAATAAGCCAAAATTTATTGCTAATATCACAGCCTAAATCTTAGAGAAATGCTCAAAATTCAATAAAGCAAATTCGTGGAAGGAAAACAGATTTTCCGCAACGCCAAGCGACACTTTTTCATGGAAAATCTTTCGAGGCGAAAGTTTACACCAAAAAAAAAGAAGGGGTTGAAAATGTTTCTGTAAAACATTTGAGGGGGATTAAATGTTTTTCGGGGAAGAAATATGCTTATTTATGTTTGTATTAATACTGATTAGCATAATTTTATATCAAATTTATTTTTAACATTCAAACTTTCAAAGACGAAACACGAAGTTTTCCATGGTGAAAGCTGACAACCAGAAAAAAGGCACAAAAAAAGCCACAAAACTTCTTTCGACATAATTATATAGTCGTGGTGCTAATAGAAATGGTAGAATATACCCAAGAGGACGCCCTTCAAATTGCACATACATTCACAGTCATGGGTGTGATTTTCAATTTTGTGGAAAATCATTTCAAATTACAAGCATTTTATCGTTATAACAACAAAAATTCAAGCAGAAAAGCTTTTCATATCATGATTGTAAACTGTAAATTAAATGCTTTTGGGGACGAAACAATGTCAATTCAGCAGAAAAAAAGTAACACTTGCAAGGGAAGTAAATTAGTGAGTTTTAGATCCTAAATTGTCATGGAAAACTATTTTAAAGCAATTAAAAGATGTTTGCCTTAAAAAATAAATTATAGCATGAATTTCTTTTTGTATGTTTGCTGTTTGCATTTCAAATATAAAGTGAAAACATTTTGCTCGAAAAGCTTTTGCGCATGTTTGATGGTAAAACTTTTTTTTTAACACTCTGCCACAAAATAGCAACAACAAGAAGCATCAGCATGAGGAACAACAACAAAGTTTCACATCAAAGTTATGTGCTCACATTATGAGGAAAAAAAAAGTTTTTTTTTTTTTTCTCTCCTTACAATTTTAATACTTTTGCTCCAATTTAATTTCTCGTTCTTGCGATTTTGCGGGAATGGAAAATAGAAAATTAAATTAGCTTTTCCCTGTTTACTCTTCTTGCTTTTATTTTTGTTGAATATATGTCATGTTGATCTGTATCATTTGATGGATGACATATATATTTTATTCATTGCTTTCGAGTTTCGTTACAGGTTGTTTGCATCAATCGTCATTGGCCTTTTTCCACTTCAAAGCGAATTGACATAAGACCTGAATATGAGGCGGGAACGGCATTATGCATTGATATTATTATAAAGGAACGACTTAGGGGTCTTTCAATAATTCTGTGAGATGTTATTTAGTATATTTCGGTACCCGCCTGTGTCAGAAAACTTCCTTACAAAATAAGCTTCTACCTGACGTCACTAAAGGAAGGCATTATGATATAAAAAAATAAATTTAAAATTATAATTTATTCATGAATCATAAAGCTCACGAAGCGATATGTTTGCATTAAATTTCCCTCAATTTTGGTTGTTTGCACATAACTTTAAAATGAGATTTATTGAAAATTGATGGCAGAATGTTTAATATATTTAGAAGGAAGACAGTGGGTTCAAGCAAACACTCCATATACAAAATTCAGCATGCAAAAAGGCCACAAAATGATTTTTCCGCTGTCTGTTTGCTTTTAATTTTGATTGCGTGACAATAAATCAACTGTTTGTCTAATTAATTAATGCACGAACAGTATCAGCGATTAAATAAAAAAAAAGTTGTTTAATTAAACGATTTATTACTTTACAGCTCACAGATTGAGTATCACTTTGGCTTTTATGCTCTCGCAAGTAAACAGACTCAGAAGTAAAAAAATTTGAAATTAGGTTAATTTATTCTTGTGGGAGCAGATTAATGTGTTGGTATGAAAAAGTTTTTAATTAGATTTATAATGAAAGTTACAAATGGATTTTAGTACAGGCAGTAAAAGTTCTTTTTCGTTCTTCCCGCTGGGTTCCATTAAAATTTTCAAAAACACATAATCAGTTGCAGACTTCTAAAATATGATAAAACCTTTTTATTCATCATGGGCAGGAATCTTTGATAGAGTTAATAGCAATGTTAGCAATACATAAAAGCTCAGCTCAACGTCACTCATGGAGCATCCCTAAATTCTAAAACTTTACATCAGAAAGCTCATTTGCATAAATGCTTCTAATTTTGCATATTTATTATGTTTTATGTTTGTGCAAAATTCATTCCTCTCATTCTAATTCGTTGTTAAATTTGTACGCCAAAGGCACACACACGCGCGTCGAAAAATTATGATTAAATGACACAATTTATGATTGTTTTTAATTTCTTTACGGCAATTTTCATGAAAATTTGATAAGCTTTTTTTTAATGAATCATTATGATGTGAAAATTTTATGAAAATTAGTTTATAATAAAAAGGCCCATACAATAAATCTGATCCGTCAATGTGTCCTTAGAAGGGAAACTTTCTTCCCCAATAAAAAGGCAGCGGAACTTTAGAGATCGTATCATTGAATTAATCGTGTTAATCTCATAAATTACAAAGGGTTTAAAATGCTAATGGTGACGAATGAATACATGCACGAATAACAAAGAAAGGGATAATCAGCATAAAGCCATTTCAAGTAATTGAAGGCGCCACACAGTAAATTGATAACGAGACTTGTTAATTCTAGATCGACATAGTTTATATGTATTACGCAATTTTTTAATTCAATATGTGAACATTTTGACTATATCTATGGTGTTCATCAGCATAGCAACACATCACATGCATTCACATTCAATTTATTTATTTTTTAGCCATCAGACGGTGCTAAAAAACGACACACAATCAAATGAAGCAAAGCAAAGACGAAATAAGCGTCGAAATATTTTTCTTTTCTTGTTACAATTGTTTTTACAGTCTTCGCCGCTGAAACTGTTGTTTACAGAATCTGTTTCCATTTTATCTGGATTTCCTTTTTGGTTCAGTTGGTTGTGTAAACAAACACAAGTCGAGCGCGCAAGATGCCGAAGCGAAAGGAAAAAAAAACTCATTGTCTGTAAATTACGTCACGTTTTCATTTCCAAGGACTTTAATATCGTTCGTTTTCCATCGAATGGATGAGAGCGATAAAATATATATAAAATTCAAATCATGTAAACGGCGACAATGTTGTGGAATAACAATATATTCAGTCATATGCAAAGCTTTCGTGCGTATGTGTGTGTGTGTGTGGAACATGAGCGAGAGGAATAATGACATATAATAATTTTCCATACATTTTTAACCCCATTGATCTCCACAGACCTCCGTTTAGATAATGCCAACTGATGTAGCCTCCAAGGATGTTTATTGTGCTTAGATAAAAATGGCAAATATATATGTTAATGTTATGTCCAGTGTACGATAGACCTTGAATGCAACATATTTTGCTCCATAAAAAGGTACATAACATCAGCTTATTCAATTATTTTCACTCTTTAGTTATTCTCCGATTACCGGAACGGAAACATTCGCAGAATGAACAGTGAGAGAAAGCGATCTGAAACAATGATGGTAAAATGAGGGTTATAACAGTGTTGAACGTATGTATTCTACGGAAATTGTTATTTGATATGAATCTAAATTGTGACATCAATTTCATGTTAATTGAAAATTGTTATATCGGCTTAATATAATATTGGTAGTCACGAAAACGTCACTTGACATCATCTTGATTAGTTGTATAATTTCTTTTTCGGGAGAAGAATCAGAATTTTCCGCGTACATATGAAGAATATTAAAAGTAATCAATGAACATTGTGCATGCGATCACTGATGGTGGGCTCGACAATGGTTGGGCGTAAAGATATTGCACAATCATCACGAATTTAGCGGCGCATAAGAGAGAGAGATAGAGTAAGTGAGAGAAAAAGAAACAAATTCTCGTCAGTTTTATCATCACAACGCACCAGCAAAGACGACAATGATGAAGAAAGAAAGATAAAAGAAAAATTGTTGTTAACCAGAGAGTAGAGGAAGGCTAAAGAACATAATAAAATAATCATTATCAGGGATAAAAAAATCTGTTTTCTCTCAGGCGATTCCGCTTCGTCGAGTGCGGAGAATCGAATTTGAGATTCAATAATGCCTTGTTCGTAAACTTGAGCTTTAATTTTCATACCATCTCAAAGGATTTGTAAATTAACCTCTAGAAGCAATAACTGTCTTGTACAATTTATAGATTCGTTTATATCAGGAGAATGTTCGTTGGAATATATTCATTTGAAAAGCAATTTGATATAAATAGCTAAGGAAGTAACACCATCTTTAGGGCGGTACGCTTGAAAGCATCGAGCATGACTAAATTATAACATCTCATGTTTTTCTTAACGAATATTCTTACTACTTAGTTTTCTTAATTCATCTTCTTCTCTTCTGCCACTACAACAACAGCAAAACTAAAATCACATTTTTCACACACAATCGTTTCCATCTTTTCGTCGAAGAGGTCATTTACAGTGCGCAATTTGTTATTTGTTCTCAGCATTGACAGGCGTCCACAAAATATAATTCTCATTTATTTCCTTCCCCATTCGAGCTCAATTTTTTTTTTATTCTTTTCGTTTGTTTTTTTTTTCTAGCGAAAGCATTTTCTTATCAAAACACCAAATAACACACAAATTCGTCATTATTGACACAATGCTGTTATCAGTAAGCACAAGCAAATGGCGTTTAAATCCATATCGGTTCATTAGAAATCCCCTCGAGTGAGGTCAGTGCACGAATGCTTATCAATCAATTTAAAATAGAATACAATCGTCAATTTGTGTTGAGTTGAAATTAATTAACAGACCCATCAGCACTCGGATTTATTTGCTTTAAATCATCTCTAATACTTTCACTATCATGATTAGGATCAACAAATGTTAGCTTCGCATCAAGGGCCAGAGGCATAATCTGGTTAAGAATTTAATTGGATCAATTTTTAAGGCCATTAGCGATGGGCGCTCAGAAGATTTATTTTTATCGTGAAAGATGTTTCACAAGGATATTGCCACAAGGATAAAAGATTTCAGCCCTTTTTTCTGATCCCTTTTAATTTAATATTTAATTGACTTTCATTGCAAACTTTTCCTTCCATAATCATTTCCAGAGAGTACGGCACACTTTCTTCATAAGAAAATATAAAAAAAAATCTTCCGAATGCCATCAACAACAAGACATTGTCGTTTGCTCCCTTGTAGAAATGTTCGCGTGTATTTTTCATTTTATGCAATGGTGGTTGTTCAATCGCCGATAGCAAGAGATCCGAAGTTTCAGCAGAAAAAGAGACAGAGAAAGAGAGAGAGAGAGACATTTCACATTTAATGTTTATGAAACCGATTGTGAGTATCGTGCGATGGTTTAAATAATTAAAATTCTAAAAGCGTATTGAAAATATTATATTTCTGTTGTTTTTGTTTTGTTCCTCAATTCCTTTTATCGCTCCTTCCCGTCGACGACGTCTCTGTGCGATTTGTCATTCTTCAAAAAATAGCAGAAAAAAACGAATTGTTCAAATTTTGCACAAATGAATGAGTGACGTTTTTTTTTTATACACTTTCCGATGAAAATCTTTTTTATCGCAATGACACAACGAAATGAGCAGTGGCGGCATCAAATAACATTTAATCAATTCATTTAGGCAATGGCAACAGTAATTGTGGTTAAATAATATGATATGAGACTGCGACACACTTACTCACAAAGTAAAAAAAAAAACTGATGCCGCCGGTCTTTTGACGGTGAATTATAAACAACCTCGGGGCAAACTTTTCTTTGCGCGATAAAAAAACAGAAGAATTATTGAAATATTTTATTTATATTTTTTTTTCTTTCTTATTGCACCGAAAAGCCATTGAAGGAAAGTGAAACAGACAACGAGCGAGTGAGTGAGCAAGAAAAAAAAAAGAGTTCGAAGGCGCTCGAGATACACAAAAAAAAAGATTGTACACGCGAATGTTGTGCAAAGAAATAATGTCGCGAGTCAAGTGGAGAATCCGAGCACGGAATACAAACTGATTGAGTCTTGCCGTTTATTGAGCCGTTTTCTTACTTCTTTTGCTGATGTAAAGAAATACACATTTTCCGCCCGAACGCGACGCTCAATGAACATACAACTTTTTTTTTTTTTCTTGTTATTTCGCAAAAATGTTTTGTTGTTTTTATTTCAAAGAAAAAAAAAAAAATTACTCAATATCAATGACGAGAGACGGCAAAAAAACGAACACATGGAGAGAAAGAGAGCAAAGGAACAATGTGCGCGAACGCAATAGCCGATTGTCGGTCGGTCTGCAAGTAAAACAGAACAAAAAAAAGGAAAGAAAGAAAAATTATGAGATAAGCTTTTCCACCCGAAGTGGGAATTCACAATGAGCGTGGAGTGTATCAGGTCGGAATAAATATTCGACGATTGTGTAATGTCAATATAGCAATACGCTCAATTAAGTAATGATCGCTATTATTATTTGTAACGGGTCAATTGAAGTTACATAGTAAACACAGACACTTTCAATCATTATCGCGGAAATTGAAATATTTTTTAACGTTAGACATTGCAATCGTCATTGAAATGCCAAGTAAGAAGCATCGTAATGATTATTGTGTGCATTAAATGTTGTTTAATTATTATCTATTTAGCACCCCGTGAGGCGAGACGCCGCGCTATTTAGCGGGAACAATTTACAAATAGCGTAACATTAAAACATTTGAATCTCATTGCTTACAAATTTTCAATGACCTTCTCTACTGAATGTTCTCCCCCCAAAAAACATTTGTTTAATTTTGAGAGTTTGTGCGGTTTTTCGTATTTTGCAATTTGCACACCAAAAAAAGAATATAAAATTAAATGTTTATTATGCAAAGCCGAATGAAAAACGCGACCTAGGCACTTTTTCTCTCTGTTTGATTGTGTGGTTTTATATTTTATTTAGTTTTACAGGCCAAACTGATAAGTTGTCCGTGCTTCAAAGCCATTTTTCAATGCAATTTTACTTTCATGAGCGATTTTTTGTCATGTTTGCAATCGCTATATTTATAAATTGCGCGAACGATACGAATTGCATTTAAGAAACTTATTATTGTGAAGTAAAAAAAAAAAATCCGATGTTTAACGATTGTGGCTTTGGAATGGAGAACTTTGTGCTATCAAAAAGCGCCAGCAGATTCACGACCTTCGCTCGTTCGATTTCGTGTTGAAAATTTTCATGCATAAAATAAACTGAAATAAATCACTTTTTTTTGCTGTTGTTGATACAGCGCGCGATTTTCTTCGGAAAGTATTCGATCGATTTGAACGCCATTTTATTAACATTGAGCATTAAGACTTAATTTTGATTATGTCTCATAAGATTTCATTCAACAAATTAGTCATCGATACTTGAATAATTGCCCGAATATGCAAGTTGCCGGCATATCGCTACCGAATGATTTACAACGATATTTTTGTTGTTGTATATTTTTTTGGTATCATTAGCAGTTTATTTTACGTTCTCGACTCCCCTCTTTTACCTCTTCCTCCGTTTTTCTCGGAGTCCCCTTTCGAGAGAAAAGAAAAAAAAAATGTTTATTTATAATTTCTTAGGAGTTTTCTCTGCTATTCTTCTTCGTTACGCTCGTCATCGGATCTATACAGTGAGAGCATATAACAGCCAAGTTGCTGCTAACACAACAAGTCGCTAGTTTATTATTGCGACGATGAAGAAGAAGAAAAAAATATAAAATACATGAATAAAACTTTTTTCTCCATCTTAAGTGTGATGTTGTTGCTTATTCTTCTGTTTAAACAAATTGCTTAAGTAAATCATTCATCACAATCGCACAGATGTGTTTCACGACACATTTGGTATATGAAGCTCAATTAGGTGCCGAATCGAAACGCGTTTAATGAAATAGTTTTTTTTTTTTTTTCGTTGTTGTTGTCAAGTTGTCACATTCAAATTGCATTTCAATGAGAAAAAAACGGAATAGTTGCAAGGTCACGCTGCGATGTGTCAGAGAGCTGGTTTTATGGAATTCAGCTAGTTCAATAATTCTTGTATTTTTATTTGTTATCATTAAAGGTTCATTTGAGGCTATTTTCATGGTCTTCTTCTGTTCATGTATTGTATAACAGCACTGACAGAATTCATCCAACGGCTATAAATTTGCAATTTTCAACGTTTTCTGATGATTTCACATTTTTTTTTTTGTCGGCGTAAGATCATTTTGCTGCTTCTGTTCTTTAAGCATAATCTACAGACGATCATAATCATCATATTTCACATTCAAATGTGAATGAGTTAAGAGCTCTCATTCCAGTTTAAGTATCGTTTAAATCCCATCATTAGGAGATTAAATTGTAAATAGGAAGGAAGGAGGAATTGACTCAATTCAATGATTATTTTCTAGATTTCATTGGACGCATTGTTTATATAAATTCCTTCCGTAACAATAAATCAAAAGCACTGAGCGAGAGAAACAAAATTTGACAAGAAAAAGAATTTCGCATTACTCACATGATAATTATGAAGATGCGGCACAGCGAAAAAAAAAATTCTTATTCACCACGCGAATTACAGGAGGAACGCGAAGCAGTTTTTTCTTGGCAAATTTTTTTATGCAAACAATGAAATTCACGAAATCAGTGTCTTATTATTACAAATGATTCAAACAAAATTGTTGATGAAGATGGATCATATCAATGTTGATGAGTGTACACACACAACCCGGCTGGTGGCATACACCATTTAAATTGTTCATAATATTTCCGGTTCTCACTTTTTATTTTTATTTTATTGTTATTAAAAATTGAAATGTTTTCTCAAGTCACGGAGGGAATTTTACGATCTTACTTCTTCTAAGACACACGTCATGGAGCGACCAAATGAAATAATATTCTGAGCAGCCCGATTAACACACGTCAAACCGTTCGACATTCACAAATGAGAATGGAGCACCGAGCAGAGCACCGAGGGGAATCTCAGAATTTCTTCTTCCTTCTTTTTTTTCTGTATTCCGTGTCAGTTCAGAAGAAAAAAAAATATACACCAAACCCGAGAGTGATTGTTGTTATTGTATTGCCCGTTTATGAGTACGCGATTATGGGAATTATTGACGGCGACATACAACAATAACAACAAAAATGTTAAAGCTGAGAGAAGGAATAAACAGAATAAATAATTTATTTAATCTCTTTCGGCATTTTCTCTCTAGAAATTTAATAATATTATCGCGATGTTAGTAAAGTGTAATAAACTTTTTTACGATTTAAATGCCCGTGTTGAAGAAGCATGCTCGGATTTATGCTTTGTTTGTATGGGTGTGTCTGATAATTTTTTTTTTGGAGAGAACTAACTCACAACAGAGTAAGGAGAGCTCAAAATAAATTCTCCGCATCTTTTGAAGTGAAATTTTATTTTTAAGTTGTAAATGAAAGTAGACTCACCAGCCATGATATTATTTAAGAAAGGCATCAATGATGGATGTGCAACGTCGCGGGTATTTTTACCCTTTTTGTTCTTGAACATTGGATCGGCACCTTTATCAATAAGCATTTTAACAAGTTTCTGATTGCCTGCAATAGCTGCATCTTGAAGTGGAGTAACATCATTTAATCCAGTTGCATTTACATTTGCCCCATGTTTTAATAATAACTGAGCTAGATGATAATGTCCATGGTTAGCTGCCTCATGTAACGGTGTCCAGCCTGCAAGTTAAATGCAAATTAGAAATAAGTTTTCAGGACTTGAAATAATGGCAAATAAAACCAACCAGCAAAATCAGTCGAATTCGGATCAGTTCCTTGATCGAGAAGCTTCCTAGCAGCGTCCATATCTCCTTTCTTTGCCGCAATGTGAAGTGGTGTTTCTCCTCTTTCATTACGGTCCTTGGGTTTACCACTTTGACTGTTTGGACTCAGTTCTGAAAAGTAGTTGGTACAATGAATTGTAATTACTTAGTATATTATTGATATATTTTACCAGCTTCATTTGATGTGGAAGTCATCTGCATCAGCAGTGCCATTTGTTGTCTTTCACTCATCGGAGCAGTAACCGACGGTCGGCCGGATGTTGTTCCTCGAGGTCTTGGAGGTGGCGGCATTGTTCTAATTTACATTCCTAAAATAGCAATAAATTAGTTATAGTGAAACAAATCTTGATTTATAAGCATGGAACTAGGAAGGATGGAACGAAAACAAATCTGGTAAACAATTACTATAAATGACAAAATAAATGCTTTTATGAGACATTCAAAGTTCACAAAAATCATCGACTTACAATAAAAATGCTGCAGAATTTCGTGAAAGTAATAAATACTTTAATTAAGCCCTTTTGATTGCTTAAAAGTGCGATTATCTTCGAATAATTTTCCCTATCCCGAGAGGAATAAATAAACCTACTATGGAGTTTCCGCGATGATTTATTTAATTCGCTTGAATTCGCTCATGTTGTTATTGTTTTTACGCGGGAAAACATGGACGCAAGAAAAATAATTAAATCACGTCTGCAACAGGACTCGGCAACATTTTATGGTTTTGATCAGGAACGTGCAAACATAAAAGGTCTCTTCTCGCGTATAGCAATAGAAGGAGAAAGTAATTCGGCGCTGTTAATTGGCCCAAAGAATGGAGGGAAAACAACGGTTGGTTAAATTTACTTAATTAAATTCGTTCGTGATGTAACAAGATATTTTTCATTCCAGCTTATCAATTCAGTGCTGTTTGAGTTGCTTCATGAGAAGTTATTTGTTTCAAATACTATCATCGTTTCACTCAATGGACTTGTTCACACTGATGATCGTCAAGCTTTGAAATCAATCACAAATCAAATGAACCTGGTTAAGGCAGTGGAAGGAAAAGTGTTTGCATCATTCTCAGAAAACCTTACATTTCTGCTTTCCTGCTTGAAGACAGGTAAGTCTGACTGCACCATTATATTTCAAAATTATAATTTATTCATGCTACAGGTGCAGATGCTCAACGACTGATATTTATTATTGAAGAGTTTGATTTATTTTGTGCCCATCAGAATCAGACACTGCTGTACAATTTGTTTGATGTAGCTCAATCTGCCCAGACACCTATTTGTGTATTAGGCATTACATGCAGACTCGATGTTGTTGAACTTCTAGAGAAACGAGTGAAATCAAGATTTTCTCACCGTCAAATCTTTCTCTTACCAGAAGGAGATGATTTTGATGAATACCTTGAACTTGTCAGAACATTATTAAAGCTACCAACAGCAGAAGAATTGAAAGAAAATCATCTCCCACTGTCAAATACGACATTGAAACACTTGCAACTTCCATTTCTAAGAAGAATCTTTAATCCAACTGGCATTGAGCTCCCGAAAAAGTATGTCAGCGAATGGAACAGTAAAGTTGAACAACTCGTAAATGATGAAAATGCTCAGAAAAGTTTGCTGCGCTTATACAACAATGACGTTAGCATTGCATCGCTAAAGAGATTTCTGTTCCAGCTAGCATGTAGTTTAAGCGAAGTGCATCCATTTATTACTTCAGTAGATGTTACTAAACTTACAGAACATCTTCTCTCCGATGATGATAAAGTGAAACTTATTACTGGCCTTTCTGTTCTCGAAATTTGTCTTCTCATTGCAATTAAGCACCATTGCGAGATATACGACAACGATCCTTTTAACTTTGAAATCATTCTTACGCGCTACAATAAATTCACCATCAAAAGTTCTTCGATGCAAAACATTGACCGTGAAGTTGCACTGAAAGGATTTGAAAATTTGAAGGTGGGATCTATAGTGAATAATTCTGTATTGTTGCATAACTTAGTCCCGATTCTTTTTTTTTTTCAGTATCAGGAATTTATTACTGCTATCGGAACGGAAGGCAAAGTTCAGAAAGAGTATCAGATGCACAAAATGCTTCTCTTTCCTGATCACATCGATAGAGCTGTAGCCAAATACCAAAATTTACCAACCGAAATCGAGCAATGGGCAAAAAGTTCGATAATTTGAGAACATTTAATTTAATCTAAATTTGCTGCTATTCTTGTTTAGACTCTCATTATTTTAATAAACTATGCATTAATTTATTTACAAATTAATTTTCCTATCAAAATAATCTGCGGCGCTGCGCCGCCATCT
Source organism: Propsilocerus akamusi (assembly GCA_018397935.1). Taxonomy (NCBI): domain Eukaryota; kingdom Metazoa; phylum Arthropoda; class Insecta; order Diptera; family Chironomidae; genus Propsilocerus; species Propsilocerus akamusi. The sequence continues at coordinate 24,355,478 of CM031468.1, read as the reverse complement.
CGTGGAAAATATAAAAAAAACGACTTTTTTGAAAAGTTTTTGAGCCACCTGCCGCCAAATTCGCTCATTCGAATTGTTGCTTCACATAGTAGTTGATTAAATTCTAAAGTAATGGGAGAAGCAGGCAATTGGTGTTTAATTGAAAGTGATCCTGGTGTCTTTACTGAGCTCATCAAGGATTTCGGTAAGAAAACGGCTTAATTTCGTGTGTAGTATAGGTTAATGCGATGACTGAACATTTATTGCAATTTTTTTGTTTATCATCCAATCAGGCGTCAATGGCCTTCAAGTTGAGGAACTATGGAGTTTAGATGCTGAGGAATTTAAAAATCTGGGGTAAGTTATCAAGGAATCCATCAATTAGAAGAATCAACTCAGCTTGTGTAATTTTTAGGACGGTCCATGGATTAATTTTCCTTTTTAAATGGGTCAAAGATGATGAGCCAGCTGGTGAAGTGGTGCAGGACAATCGTTTAGAGAAGATATTCTTTGCTAAACAAGTAATCCAAAATGCTTGTGCTACGCAGGCCATTCTATCGGTACTGCTGAATGTCAATCATCCAGACATCGAACTGGGATCAACATTAGGAGATTTTAAGGACTTCACCATGTCATTCGACGCCTACAACAAGGGACTCGCAATGAGCAATGCTTCTCAAATTCGCACAGTTCATAATTCCTTCTCTCGTCAAACACTTTTCGAATTGGACAACTCAAAAAATAACAAAGATGAAGATGTTTTCCATTTCATCTCTTATCTACCAGTTGATGGTCGCTTGTATGAGCTTGATGGCCTTAAAGAGGGTCCCATTGATTTAGGTGCAATTGGTGATAAGAACTGGCTTGATGTTGTTCGTCCCGTCATCGAAAAACGTATTCAGAAATACAGTGAAGGTGAAATTCATTTTAATTTGATGGCCATTGTCTCTGATCGCCAAATGATGTATCAACGTGAAATTGACACACTTCTGAACGCTGGCGATGAAGCAATGGAAACAGATACAAAGCATAATGAAATTGCACGATTGCGCATGCAAATCGACGATGAAATTCAAAAGCGAAAGCGTTACAAGGTATCTATTAGATCGGAATAATTGCGAAATTTGCAAATTAATATTTCATTTTTAGATTGAGAATATCCGTCGCAAGCACAATTATTTGCCATTGATTGTGGAACTTTTGAGAATATTGGGCGAGAAGGGACAATTGCTGCCGTTATATGAGAAAGCCAAACAGCGAGCTCTTGACCGTGAATCATCCAAATCAAAGAATTAAGTCATTTCCTCCAGTTTCCCCAATTCATTTTCATTTGTTTTATTATTATTTTTTCCATCAATGAAATGGAGAGTTTTCAAAATTTTCCAATAAACATACACGGATGGTTTCAGGCAGTTTCTGAGATGAATTTCTGTTTTCCATTTTCTGTTAACGGCTCGTAGTTTAGAAGTTCATTGGATTCATATTGATCTGCAATCAATTTTTTCATTTCCGGTAAACGGTCATCTTTGATGGCAACACGAACTGACTCAAAAAATTGTCTATAATGGAATAAATTGTGAATTGTCAACAGCATTGGTCCGAGTAGTTCGTGGGTGTTTAGCAAATGATTGCAATATGCTCTAGTGTTCTGACGACATGCTAAGCATTCGCATCCTTCAACGAAGGGCCGAAAGTCTTCCTTATAGACGATATCCATCAAATCAATTTCCGGGCAACGTTTAATTGGATTACTCAAATCAAAATTAAAGATAAGCGCGCGATTTGTATTGGTCACCAAATTAATGAACGATGAATCAAAAATATCAATTCCAAGACTGATTAATTCAAGGACAGTGATCGGATTATAAGCGCCCATCATTATTTTTAATTTTTCTGTTGGCACCGCTTGCAGGGAATGTGTGACAATATCCTTCAGGCTTTGGAAGTCAATTTTAGTAGCATCATGTCCGTTTCTATGAAGACCATCGATCAGATATCCGCCGCTGATATCTTGAAGACTCTTGATTTCTTCCAACATTGAATTTCGTTCCCATTCACTATAGCCGCCAGTTAACGTTATGACCATATTTTGTGATATCTTTGTATCATCTTTCTTTAGTCGCTGAATACAAATTTCTAGAAATTCTTTTGAGCGCTCGACTGACTTAATAACACGCTTTTTAGGTGCATCTTTCCAGGTATCGCCATCAGCTAACGTGCAAAAGAAATCGGGTTTGAATGTTTCCATCATATTCATGTAGCGTTCGGCGGTGATGTTAACTTTTCCGGCTTTCTTGAATATCGGAACCGAACCACGATCGTTGTTACCTGATGCAAATTCACTCGAGTCTCTAACGCTGATGAAAGTCAGACATTCTTCCAGGCCAACAAATTTTGAAATTCCTTTTTTGAAGGCCGAAACTGGTTTTTCCATTTGTTCTACATTTTGAATCGGCAAACAAATTGCAAAATTGCTCAGATCAAATCCGGAGAGCTCGAGCACTTCTCGCGACAACTGAGGATTTAAATACAAAAGCAGTGGCGTATTAAATGACTTGTCCGGCAGTCTTTCAATGTTGGTGAGCAAACCAAGTCTTCCTGAACACTTTGTTAATTGATCAAGAACGAATTTCATGGCTATAAAATAATGTTATATTTTGTTTTTACTGGCGGCGTGTTCCTGGCCAATGACGTTGATTTTACAACAATAAATATTTTCTAAAATTTTTCTGCTAAATTCAAAAGGCAGCTTTGATTTCGTTTGGGTCCATCTGGCTGTCTGTTGTCTTAAATAACGAATGGCTTTTATTTTAAACATTATTTGCAGGATTATTTGTTTCAAAAGAAAGTTTCAATGAATTCATTAAATGGTAGTTAAACGGGAAAACATCTGGGAAACATCTGAAAAATTATGTTGGCATATTGAAGGCGCGCTTTGCACTATCTGCTTCTTGAATATATTCCATACCTGTTTCGTTGCGCAAAAAATAATAGGATGTCTGGAATAAAGGATGACAAGATAAAAGGCGAAATAGTGTTAACAGAAAAGCTTAGTGAAGATTTTGCTAATCTTTACATGTCTGAAAATTATTCGGATGTTGCTTTTATCGTCGAAAATGAGAGAATACCAAGTTAGCAACGCAGTTCCAGAATTTTCCTATTTAATATTAAATCGTTTTATTTCCGTTGTAGGTCACAAAGTTATCCTTGCAGCACGCAGCGAATACTTTCGAGCGATGCTGTTTGGAAGTCTCAGTGAATCTACAAAAAGAGAGATTGAGCTGAGTCAAGTCCCAAAGGAAGCTTTCAAAACAATAATGAAATACATCTACACAGGACGAATCAGTCTACGGCAGATAACACCATCATCATCATCTCAGCAACAAAAACAGATTAATCTAATTCTGGATATACTTGGTCTTTCGAACCTGTTTGGCTACGATGAGCTGAAAATTGAAATATCGAATTATTTGAAGAACTCTCTGAGGCTGGAGAATGTCTGCAACATTCTCGATGCATCGCGGCTTTATGAGCTCACTGCATTGATTAACATATGCTACACATATATCGATAAAAATGCCGACAAGGTTCTCAAACATGAATCTTTCAAGATTCTATCAAAAGATTCGCTTACTACTATATTGTCGCGCGACAGCTTCTCTGTTCCAGAAATTGAGATCTTTATAGCCATTAAGGAGTGGATCGATCAAAATCGTGATGATGTATCAGATGATGATATTAAAGAAATTGTGTCAAAGGTTCGTTTGCCACTAATCTCATTGGACAATCTTCTGACAATTGTACGCCCAACAGCAATTCTCGATGCAAATTATTTGTTGGACGCAATCCATGTCAAGACTCAATCGCGCGTACATCGTTTGCATCATCGTGGAAGTTTGTGTCCCGATATAAATGTTTTTAACCATCGCAATGGTGGAAAAATAATTGCTGGCGAATGTGAAGGATATACAGTTCCTGATGAAACACAACGTTATACTTATGACATGGAGAAAGGATACATCAAACATACAATTACAGCATCAACTGACGATTGTATAACCGTGGATTTGAACAACATTTTTATCATAAATCATTTTAAAATGCTTTTGTGGGACTTGGATAATCGCAGCTATTCTTATGCCATTGATGTTTGTGTGGAAATGGAGCATGGGTGGGATCAAATTATTGACTACTCAAAATATCTCTGCAGATCATGGCAATTTCTTTATTTTCCACAACGCCCAGTTCGTTATATTCGCATTCGAGGCACTCATAATACAGTCAACAGAGTATTTCATCTCGTCACAATTGAAGCAATCTTTACCAGTTCACCACCAACAGTTGTCGATGGCTTGGTGGTTCCCAAGATCAATGTGGCAACGGTAGAAAAATCAGCAACCGTTCTTGAAGGAGTATCACGGAATAAGAACTCGCTGCTTAATGGAGTCGGAGACTATGACTGGGATTTTGGATATACTTGCCATCAGCTGGGAAGCGGAAATATCTTGATTCAGCTTGGTCAACCATATTTAATCAGCTCAATACGCATTCTACTTTGGGACTGTGACGATCGCACGTATTCCTTTTATATCGAGACATCGATTAATGAGAATCAGTGGGAAACTGTGGTGGACAAACGAAATGAACGCCTACAGTCTTGGCAATCATTCACATTTGATCAACGTCCTGTCACTTACATCCGCATAGTTGGAACCTATAATTCAGCAAATGAGATCTTTCATATCGTTCACTTCGAATGCCCAAATCAGGAAAATCAAGCTTTTGACAAAGCGATTTCTGCGCCAGTAACAAACTAAATTATACTCTCGAATCAAAAAATCTAATTTAATTATGTTTAAGTAATAAAATATTCGTTTTTGTGGAAAAAAAAGAAATAAGAAACAAAAACATAACCTAAAAACTGTGTCCTAAACATTTCTGTTTTTTCCAGCACCTATGTAGATCACAAACAAATGCCATATGGATTTTTCATGAAAGTTTATTAATAAAGTTCTGTGGTGTTTTTAATTTATTACATATCAATCGAATTAGTTGATTTTCACAATCTCCCAAAATAAATAAAAGATGGACATGAATAAAGGATAATAACAAAACAAAGAAAAAAGCCCGGGCACACGCTGTTAATCTCTAGATTTCCTCGTTCTCAATATATGACCTTTTATTGTTCATCGTCAAAGCCACTGACTGGACAGATCGCCCATCAATTAAAAATACATATAATTAAAAAAAATTTAATTTAATATTACATAAAAATTGTATGTGTGTGTGTGATATTCAGTTTGTGTATGTGTTGCTCTGAATTGGTTTGTAATAAAAATAATCTGATTTCATTTTTGAATTAAATATGACTCAAAAAAATATCGCGTCGCTTCAATCTCTAGCTTTTGCTTCAATTTTGCGTGATAAATTTGTGGATAGTAAATAGAATCGGGGGTGCGGTGTGAAAAAGAAAACAATTTAATTTCTTTCAACTGATGATCGACGTTGGACAGTTTCTGACGATACTAAGTAGACCTGGCTGCCGGGAACAGATGATGTTGTGACGAATGTACGATGCTTGGTGCGAACCATGTTTAAGTTACTCTCAGCGACTTCAGCACGTTCTTCAGCGGCTTCCAATTCGCGTTGGACACGACGGACGCGGGTAACGGACTGTGCTGAGAAGCCCTCCTTAAAATTCACAATTGAAAAAAGTAAGTAATTTTATCATTAATTCTCAATAAATTTTCATCTTACTTGTTCATTCAATTGACGCTTGTATTGGGCAAGTCTTGCATTGGCTTTGTCTAAAGCTTCTTGCAACAACAAAACATTCTTGTTATCTTCCTCGCATTGGATCATGATTTCCTTAACAGAGCGTTCTTTCTTGCGCAAGATCTTGATGGTTTCAGAGTGATTTCTCTTTTCTGATTCCAATTCAAGTTCCATGTCACGGAGATGTGATTCCAGTTTGCTGATGGCGCGCTTAGCACCAACAACAGCATTGGCTTCAACTTCCTCAAGACGAACTGAAAGATTCTGAAAAAAAAAAGCAAAAGATATTTTTTTATTGATCATCAGGCTCATTAGTTTCATGAATTCGTTAATCCTACCTTGACTTCAACTTCCAATGATTTCTTGATTGCTTCAATCTTGACAATACGTTCTTGTTCTTCGTGAAGAATTTCAACAGTAGATTTGAGCTCCACCTTGAAGTAATAAAAGATATTTTTAAATAACTAATGAGTTAATAATATTAATTTATGAATATACCTGGACTTTCTGGTAGCGCTCATCACTGATGCGTAATTCACGAGTAACTTCCTCGTAGTCAGCAGCCAATGATTGAAGTTCACCTTCAATCTTAGCGCGTGTGTTTTGCAAGCTGATGTTGATTGTGTTCAATTCGCTGTAGCGAGATTGAGATTCCTCGAACTGCAATTCAACAGCGCGCTTCGAACGCAAAGATTGTTCATAATTGGCACGCATTTCTTCCAACTCACAGGACATGGCTTGGATTTTACGTTGTGCAACGTTGTACTGATCCATTGTTGTTTGCAATTGACGTTGGAGATCTTCATAATGAGCAGTGATTTCAGTCAACTGCAATGATTGTCTCTTAATTGTCTTCTGCAAATCAATGTTGGTCTTGTTAACAACATCCAATGACATTTCCAATTCGGTGATTGTGATTTGCATCTTCTTCTTGATGCGCAAAACTTCGCTCTTCAATTTAGTTTCAGCTTCAACAACACGTGCATTAAGTTGTTCAATTTCAATGCTTGTTTGCTTGCTAATTGTAAAAAAATTAAATGAGATAAATAATTAGATTTTTATAGTTTTAAAAGAGCCAACAACATCATTTTTTTTTATTAATTTTCGCTTAAGAAATTGGCAGAGCATTAAATAATTAAGCACAGATGAGTTCAGTTTACACGAGCAATACTTTATTTTTTGTTAGAGGTTGATAAAATCTTATAAATGTCTTTTCAAAAACTGGTCAACTTTAAATGAACGATAACGTGTGTCTTCAACGTAATTATCAGTCATGTTTGTCAAGTTGTTAACTTCTCCCCGTAACTTTGACAAATGTCTACCAAATGTTCTTTCAAAGCAATCAGCTTCCGTTTCCTGTTTATCAATTCTCTCTTGCAATTCCTTTAGCTGATCAGCGCGAGTATCTCTTGATGAGCGTCTTTTTGATTGAGCTGGTGGAGCTGCTTCAATGTTTTGCAATTCTGGTACAACGGAATCTTCCTTTCCATCGTATGATGTTTTACGTGCAAGCTTCTCAATTTCGACCATTGGAGATTCTCTACAAGCTGATGACAAAATTCTCGACTTTGCACGATGATTGAAATCATCTTGACCAAGCTTAACTTTCATATCGTCAATATGCTCCATTTTTGCGTCCAGTATTGAATCCTTCAATGTGTCTTTCTCAGTAAATCGTGTCGCTAAGCGTGGGTTGTAAAGACTCTTTCTGGTGAAATCGTATTTTTCAGCTTTTTGAAAATAATTGTGTGTTGCTGCACATGATTCGCGAATTTCATCCATTCGACTTTCAATATCCTTCTTCATCATAAAATCTCGTGGACTCTCATATGAAGCTTTTTGAGCTGGATGAAAATCTTTGAGAATATCTTTCGCTTTCCTTTGGGCTTTCAAATTGATTTGAATCATATCTTCCTCCGTGAGATGACGTGGCACAAATGGTCGACGGTTTCGATCAGATCTAATATGCTGAATTGGCACAAATGGCATTTCGGCAATTCCTAAGCCAGGAATTTTTAAATCTACATCATAAATCGGCTCATAATATGTTAACGCATGTCCACGACCAGTGTAATGTGGTTGTGATAGAGCTCCATGATATTTGGGATATGCTGGTGTTCTTAAGACACTAAATTCTTCCATATTTTCTTATATTTCACTTGTTTTATTTTACTTCTCTCAGGCTAAGCAGCAAGTCGACGACTAAACGTTTCATATTATTTTCCTCGCTTGTAAGCTTCTCATTCTTTTTTTTTCTAAATTTTCGTTGGCCATCATAAAAATTAATTTCTTATTTCGAGTTTTGCAAGGTCTGATGTAAACAAGTAACGGCGGTGGCGTGTATTGAATTATTTATCTCGTGCAGGAAACTAATTTGCAACTTTAGTGTTGGTTTTGAATTTATTTTTAAGTTCATGACGAAAGCCAAAATTATTGCCAAGAGTAAAGTTTATTATCTAATTAATTAATCATTAAAACTCATTGCTGGCCGTCATTAGTAGTTGCGGCTTATTTTTGATGTACAGCGATACTTGAGGACATCGATGTCATTTTGGATTTTGTCAAGGAGCCGCAAATATTTGCGTTGAAATATGTCTGTCTCCACATTTTTGTCCAGATAGGCATTGACTTTTTCAAACATTTCTGATTCATCACTGTCCTCAGTGATCTCATTGCTCACAATTTTCTCTGGCTTTGCAGGTCGCGTGGGCGATGGAGCTCGTTTAACACTCGCTGCTAATATTTTATATTTCAATTTATGTGGGACAGCGGCCCGATCGATTGGTTTGTAAATATATTTCACATGATTTAAGACATCTGATACCAATACGTTACAAATTTCATCAGCAGATTTTCCTTTGATTTGTTCTTTAACGCGATTATTTAAAATATCGCGACGACTCATATCATATGCTTCACATCTCTGAAATAGCTCATGAACACGTTCGCATGTCTTCTCAATAGCTTTTCTGGCATATTCACATTCTTTCCGGCGCACCATCTTTTCAATTTCCTCGCGAAATTCCTTATCCAATGGATCTTCAGTTTTTCTCAATGTTTGATATCTTCGGTGATTGCAAATATCTTCAGATCGTGGAATTCTTATTCCATTCTTATTCATTGGTTTGTAATAAACTATCGCATAACCAAGATTATCATTGTATACAACTTTTGTGATCTTGCTTGAATCGTAATTTTCTCCAGCTGCTAACATCTTAATGATCTTGACGATGAAACTCGACTTGATAAACTGACATCTGAGGATGCTTTATCTTGTCTTATATTGAAGCAATCGAAAGATAATTTTATCAAATTTATCGCTCCACGTGCAGTTTTCTTTATTGATTATTTAAAAATAAATATTTAAAACGAGATTTGTTATATTTATTTAGATTGCATAATTTCTTGTGCATCATATAGAACGCGATTAATTGAATGTGCTCGATAACGAGCATCTCCAGTAGCTCCATTTCGAGTGTTGCTATAATCTTTCTCCACAATTCTCAATTGCTTTTTCGGCTTGGAATTAATTCCGTCGCGTTTCGCAATGCTATCCTTTATGACATCAATGGCACTATCATAAATTTTCTTAATTTCTGTTTTCTCATAAATGTCTCTCGGAACAATTGTTTTGCTTCTGTCGTGAACGTGAGTAAGTGGAATATAATTTAAGCTCCGTTCACCGAATCCGAAACCTGTAGCTCGATATGGCATCACATCGTAAACAGGTTTAAAGTGTGCGACCCCATAGCATTGATATTTATTATTATTGTATAACGCTTTTCCAACTTTTCCGCGACTATATGTTGGATACAGAGGATTTTTATGTTTGATTGTGTCAAATGTGATGGGAATTTCATCCTCGGGTATAACTTGAACCATTGTTTCGTCGATTTAAGAGATTTTTATTACTAAAGTTTTTTAAGTCGGTTTCATTATATTTAAGCAAATTTTCAAAACTAATTTTAGATTTTTACTCTTTTCCGGTGAAAACACTTGACCTTGACAAGTTATCTATAATTAAATAACGATTTTCAAATCGAAAGTTGTTGCATTTTATTTCAATTTGCATTGAGAAACTTATTACAAATTATCAGAAAATATCAAAAAGAACAATATCATTCATCGTCAGTGTCCTCATTGAAGGTAGCCATAAGCCTTTCAATACGACGATAGATTTTATCAATTGATTCAGAATAATTTTTAACATCATGTAAGGCGTCCTCGCGGCGCTTGCTAATTAAATGTTCAAATTTGTTATGCGAGTCCATAATTAGTGGATCTGGCTTCTGTGTCTGGTCACTCTCCTTTGCATCAATATTTCCAGATACATTTTGTTGTTCAGGTCTAACAAGGTGTTTCTCATAAATCCTATTCACACGACTGATGACGTCGTCAACTGTACCAGCAGTCTCAATTGAATTCTTATATTTTGGAAATAGCATTTCATGACGATTGTAATCAAAGTCACGAGCTTTTCTGAAAAGTGTTTTTGCCTTCTCGCAAGTGTCGTGAAGCACTTCGATCTCGCGCTCCATATTTTTGCGCTTTAGAAAATCACTCGGAGTTTCCCTCAGTTTCCACAAATTTGTCTTTTCTGGTCGGTATTTTATGACACGAGGTACATTATATTTTTTAGATCGCTCAATAATTTCCAAGCCTGGATCTCTCATATGCGGCTCATAATATGCAACGGCATATCCGTAGCGATCGTTATAAATGATCTTTGAAATATCGCGTTTAGTTTTTGACATGTTAACAAACTTTTCCTTACGAATCAAACTTAAAGACTAAACTGAAATTGCGAATAAATAATTTAAGGAGAACTTCCGATTTTTGAAATACGCTCAATTACAAATCCTTGAATTTCGACAGCTATCGAACAATTTGATGACAAAGTAATTTCACACAAACAGTTAAAAAGTGAACAAATTATTTTAAGAATCAATCAGGAAACTCATTTTAGAATGAATGAATGGCCATGAATTAAAATGTGTCGCATCAGTATTTCGCATTACGATATTTTTATTTGTCGTTCGAATTGATTTGGCATTTACACACGTTGATAAATTTAATTAAAGTGATTAATCTTTTAATTCGTTTAGTTTTACGAGTAAGTCTCCTTTACTCTTCTGATTTCGTTTTTCAATCGTCGCAACACTCTTCCGTACGTCATTTCAAAAAGTAAGGCATCTGCAGCCCGTTGACTCATCACTTCCTGATGCTTTCGTTCGTATTTATTATAGTTGTGCAAGCCGCGACGTGGCGGCGATGGATAGAAGTCTTTAGGAAAAGGAATTTCACTGAATTTCGTTTCAACTTTTTGTAAGCTTGCATTTAAAGCTTTTGTGCCAATTCCAATTTGTTCGATTGGTTGTTGATCGCCTTGTTCCTCTGTTACTGCATTCAAATTTGGCTTTTGAAAGTGAATCTTCTGGATAGGCTTTGGAGCTTTTGCAGCTCGTCGTAATGCTGCAATGGCAAGTTTCTGTTGTGTTCTCCCTTTTTCTTCCAAATTTCTCTCATAAACGTAATCAACATTTTGCATTACATCATCAACGAGAATATCGCAAATTTCATCTGATGTTTTTCCGCGAATTTTTCCCTTCACGCGTGGCGAAATTACTTCGCGTCGCTTTAAGTCAAACTTTTCAGCCTTCTTGAAGCACTGCCGAATGTTGAAGCAAGATTCTCTAATTTCATCCATTTTCCGTTCGATGATCTTACGATGCATGAAATCTTGGGCTGCTTCATAATCTCCGGGAACTTTTGGTGGTTCACGAAGTTCAGTTGGTCCAATAGGCTTTCCAGCTGCTTTCAAGATTTTACGATGCAATGGAATTGTGTATGGCAAATCTGACACATTTAATGCTGGAATTTTTGTATCCAGATCATAGATTGGTTCGTAAAAAACAATCGCATATCCACAACGATCATTATAGATTACATTATTGACTTTTCCACGACTATAATTCCTACTAACAGTAGTCATGTCTGTTGTCGTTAAACTTTTTTTTTATTATACTGGTCGCTTAGAATTTATTTTGTTTACTGATTGGAGAGCTCGAAATTTTCGCGATTTATATAAATTATTGATTCGGGATGTTTATAATTAAAGCCTTGAATTGAATATTAATAGCAAAATAGGAAAAACGTGTCGTCATGCAAAGTATAGAGCGAATGCATTCTGACAAGTAGTTCAACTTCCTATTGATTTCCGATTTAAAGAAAAGTTTCTTTTGTGTACATTCATAGATACGAATTGAATGGACGAGGATGTAACGAATCAAAGCTTGATTTTAATCTTTAGTGAAGCCATCGAAATGGGAAAATTGATGGAAGCCCAAATTGAAACTTTGTGGATCAATTTCAGAGTGAAAACTATGTTCGAAAGGAAAATAAGACGGTGTCTTTAAGATAAACCCAATTATCTTAAAATAGAATTAATCAGGGCTTGATGAAAATAAAACTTCTAATAAATTCCTTATTAAGAGAGTGAAACATATCAATCAGAATCAGTTGATTATTTCTGTTAATTACATTTAAAATCTAATAGTTTTATACGAATAAGATTTATTTATTTCGAGTTTTTAATTCACAATCTTAACAATTTTTCAAATACATAATGACACCCGGCAACTTTATTGCCAAACGCATAGAAAATTTTCAGCATTTTCTTTCACGTCTTCGTTTGTTTAGTAATAATTCTTGGTCTTTTAAAGTTGAATTAATTAATTGCAATCTGTACCTTGTATCGCTCAGAAATTCTTCTGTTTTATTTGTGAAGCTGTTTAGTTCCTTTTTTACACTTTCCAATGTGTTTGAAACACTTTGTTGTGCAACCGAGCCACATCGTTGATGTTCATATGCATTCGGTCGAGTTTCACTAAGTGAACGAGCAGCACGTTTTGTTTGAGCCATTGCGTAACACTCTCTGAATACTCTTGCGTCATGATCACTTGCTTCATTAATTTTTCTCGCGCTTTCAGCTAACAAAATATTTCGAATTTGATTGGCTGACTTTCCTTTAAGTGCCATTTTAAGCTCGAATGGAAAACTTTCGCGTTCTTCTTGTAACAGTTTCTGTTCACCATCTTTATAACGATAATATGCTTCCATTTCGAGATCTTTAATATCTTGAATTATTTTACCAACGTCTTTTCTATAAACAGCCTCAAGTGCACTATCACGAGGGAACTTTCTTAGCAACTTTGTCGCGTCCGCTGTTGGAATTGCACCAAAATACGAACGTTTCACGTCAAAGTTATTGATATTTTTCAATGCTCCCTCCTGAGATTTCTTAGCTAATTTTAAAGCTTCTTTTGAATCATATAACTTTATTTTCTTTTTCGGATCGTATTCTTTAATATAACGTTCATTCGTCCACGGCAAATGCGGTAACTGAATGTTTTCTCTTTGCGAATCATCAAGACCTTCCCGACGATCTAAATAATCGATCATAGGCTGGTAGTAGTTCATCGAATAGCCATATGTGTAATCATAGATTCTCGAGCGGGGATGACCAGGCTTGTACTCAATTTTAGCCCTATGTAAATCCGACGGTGTAATCCACAAGTGCGCCATTGGAATTTTATTACTCCTATCCTCGATGTTCTCTGTCTAAAGTACGAAGTTTTATGCTTTAAGTTTCCCCTCCGGCTAATTTTAGATTTGATTTTGTGCAGGAAAAACACTTAGAGGTCTGATTTTCAGGTTGAATGACTCAGCTAAGTCCACGAATTCGATTAAATCAAGACGAAATTTTGTTTGCAGTTAGAGCGATCAGATCGTAATGAAATAATTTAATTAATTCAGAATTTATTTAACTGCACTTGGTAATTTCGTCAATAAGTGTGTGAAATTAACCTTGATTTTGATATTCACTTTCTACTAACAAAGATTTCACGGCCGCAGTATTTAAGCTCTTGATTTGATTTTACGATGCCGTTATTGATACTTGTGTTTAGCCGTGAAACTTAAAACATTGTTTATATTGATTTGGAATTCGTTTTAAAATCTAAAGAATTCATAACCACATTCTACATAACCATGAATATTAGTTCAGAATAATTTTATGGCGTTTCTAAAAATACCCTTTTTTCTTGTGAAGGTTGCTTGAGAGCTTTGCTTTTTGTAAATAGTGATTGCAATAGTCGTCACATTTCATTAGAACAAAATGATGTTGTTGCCGAATATAATTGAATTTCCAAAAATAAAACAATTTTCAGTACTCACCGAATGGTTTCAACTTCTTCTTCCTTAATGGCAATGCGGCGTTCTGCGTCATGACGGAACACTCCGTATTCTGTGGCCAAACTTTGAGCACGCTTTTCTTCGGCTTTGCGTCCCTAAAATAACAATAAAGAAATAGAATCAAAACGGTTTTAGAATAAATAAAAGAAAACTTACAGCTTCGGCTTCCTTGTAAGCGGCAGTGATTTCTTCACGCTCATTCTCAAGACGACGAATTTCGAGCTCGTATTCATGGAGGCGACGTGTGAGTTCACTAACAGAGTTACGTGAGTCACGGAGATCATCTGAGAGCAAAATGTTTTAATTAATTATTTGTTTTTACTAACTTAGTATTTGAATATTTAATGCATTACCTCCCAATTTCTTATTGTCACGTCCCAATTGATCCTTCTGGTCACGAACCTTGTCCAATTCGCCGGTGATGCGTTGAACTTCAACTTGTTTGGTTCTGAGATCGCGAATAGAGGTCTCGTACAACACAACAGTTTCTTCCAAGCGTGTTTTCAATTCAATGTTGGTTCTTTCAAGAATTTCAACGCGCTTTTGGAGATCACGTGCAGCTCCATTTGCCTTCTCCAAGTCAATAATGAGAACCTCGATTTCAGTTGACAATTTAATCTTGATTTTCTCAAGATTGTTAATCTTGATAACCAAAGATTCAATATGTTCTTCTTGTTCTTGAATACGAATGGTAAACTTGCGACGAAGTTCTTCGATTTCTTCAGCACGAGCAACAGCTTCGGATTCATACTTGTTCTTGTACATAGCAGCATCTCCATTTGCTTTGTTCAATTGACGTTCCAAATCCAAACGTGCTTCTGATTCTTCCTCCAATTGAAGACGAACTGATTCCAATTCAGACTCAATCTGGCGGAAAGATGCTTCCAAACTTGAACGACGACGTTCATCTTCTTCCATGCGACGTCTGGCATCTTCCAATTGTGAAAGAACTTGGGATTTTGAATATGAAACGCTTTCAATGTTGATCTTAAGTTCTTGAACTTCCTTTACCAAGTCAAGATTTTCTTGAGAAATACGTTGCTTGATGGATGTAATATCCAAAATTGTTCGGTTCAACTCTTCAATTTTGATGGTCAGTTCTGAGATGTTGATTTCGAGTCTTTCGATTTGCTTAACATGGATGATTTTTTCCTTGTTTGAGCTTTCAAGTGTTGCCAACAATTCGTAGATTTCAGCCTGGAACTTGGATCTTTCTTTCTCAGCTCTAAAAATAAAAGCATATAAACATCAGCAAGAAATATAGGTCAAGGCAGAACTCTAGCACAAATTTTGGATGAGAACGGAAATTAAAATGCTTAGTTAAAAATCCACTCAGAACAGTGCAGGGCGTTTTTGCCCCTAATTAATATAAAATTCCCTTTTGCCGCATATCTATGACGCATAGTGGGTGTTTAGAGTTGCGATGGTCGCAAAAAAAAAAATCATTAAGTAATTTTAAATATGTAAGAAAGAAAAGAAAATATCATGAGACGTTCATATTTGGCCCGGAGTTGTGAGAGGGAAAAATAAAAAATCTAAAAATAAAATTGCGCTGAACATTCAGAACCAAAACATTTTGAAGACTCGAGCAAGAAAAAAAAAATTATTCACATGAAAAGAATGAAATAAATCAGTAATTTCAGATTATTTTTCGAAATTCGAGATGAGGTGATAAAGCTCAACAGATAGATAGATATCTTTTGTAGACATAATCGGGAAAACGTGTTTACTTTTATGGCATTCAAGGATATCATTTTAGGAAGTTTTTATAATTTTTCAGTGTTTGAATACCGCAAACTACATTTTTCTTAATGAGAAAATTTTGACCCAAATCCCGAGACTTATAATATTTTGCAACATCTTTACCTATTTTTAGCTTTAGAGAGAGCTTCAACTTGTTCATTGAAGTCAATAACAATTTCTTGATGCTTCTTCTTTAACAAGTGAGCTGTTTCTTCGGATTCCAAATGAACATCTTCAAGGAGCTTGCGCAATTTGGTAAGTTCAACATCACGTTTGCGGTTGACTTCAAACTAAAATTAATAAATTTGAGGTTAGAAAATTCCTGAATGCATGGCAAAAACCTCATAAGTTTCACTTGAGATTCGGCACCGCCTTCGGCTTCTTCCAAACGTTCAGACAATGAAATAACTTGTACACTCAAGTCGGCTCTCTCGCGTTCAATCTGGAAAATGCAACAAACTTAGATTTAATAGCTGGTCATTAATTGAATGGGGAGAAATTTAGATATCGACTATTAATTATATCATTAATCCTATCGAATAATCAGGCACTAGACATTTTGATGACTCTTCATCGATGTAAACGAAAACAAACTGGTGACACATGAAAATTATTGAAATCATTAATCAGTGATTAGTCATCTGCAGGAAAAATATTGCATGAGGTAACATTTTCTATATATAAATTTAACGATGAATACACATTTTTAAATTCCAACCGCGAAAACGTGAAAAATGAAAAAAATGAGGTAAGAATAACTTCTTGAATAACGCAATCTCATAAAATTACTCACGAAACTGACACATTAAAAGAATTTAATTTTTCTGGCCATGTAAGAATTTCCGCGAATTATAAAAAAAAAATATTTTTGCATTATAAAAATCATATTTCTCGCTCGCTTAAATAATAAAAAATACCTCACAGAGGAGTTTTCACATGTTACGAAATATTAAATCACGCGTTATATTCAGAGATGCAATTGGAAAATTAAATTTGAGTTTAGGGAACGCGTTTCTAACATCCATCCCAAATACATATCTGTGCTTTTCAGCGAGAAATAAAAACTTTAACGAATCTCACACTTTACATATATATATATTTTTCTTTCTCGCAATATGAAAATCGCTTTCATCAGTCATTAATGTTAGAGCAGATAGATCGTTTAAAAATACGAAAGCACCCACGTAAAAATTCCACTTGAAAAAAATAAATAGGATTACCTATATAAGATCATGAGTGCATAAATTTTCATAGGTGTGTGGCTGCTGGTGATGAATAATATCTCCTGTCCCACGAAAATCTTAAACAGGTAAAATTACACAACACGAAATCTTCATTTAAAAAAAAAAATGATAAAGATTTTCATCTTTTTCCAGCGCATATGAAAGCTTTATAGCTTGTGATGCTAAATAAAGCTTTCTATTAACGAGATTACTTTTAAAATGAAAATTCGATTTGTTGATCAAACAATTAAAGGAGCCAAAATACATCAATTGATAATGATCGCGAGGCGTTGAAAGAAACATAAATAAAACGCTAAACAGCAAAGTTAAAATCGGAAACTGTTTATCACTCGACATTCTTTGCATTCCTGCGCATTGCCAAAGACCTTGCATTTAAGCGTGTCTGAGATTGTGTGACGGTAGGGCAATGGACCCCACGACAACGTTTCCGCACGCAAATTTCGACACGAATTTCGATTAAAAAAAAAAAAAAATTACCCACTTTCCAATCTTTTTATTTCGGAGGAAAATTTTACGTAGAAAAAAAAAATCTTTTCTTGATTTTAAACATTGCGGTGTTGAAACGAAGAAAAATCAAATCCCAAAATTGTGTGAAAAGCTGTCTCGCATAGATATAGAGAGCGATCTGGGTGTTATAGCGAATATTCGGTACAGTGCGAAGGCAGCAGAATTTATTTTTAGAGAGATGGTTATTTTTTTTATGTACTTCACTATACCGATAGATTTATAAAAATTGCGAAAATACCAATTTTTTTTTCCTCTCGTCTTAAAGTAATTTTTAAGTTGATTTCTTTTTAAAAAAAAAAGAAATAAATTGAAGAGAAAATGTCTAGCGATGATGTAATTTTTACTTTTTTGGCATTCTGAGATAGTCTTATTATAATTATTTCTTTTTTGCATAAGTGGCGCCTATAACAATTAATACTCACTCTTTGGCGGATTTCTCTTTCACCCTCCAAATCATCTTGAAGGAGACGAATTTTATCCTGGAAAATTGGTTTTAATAAAATAATTTTAACACTTTTCCAAAATTTTTCGTTATTTTTTCACTTTTCTTTGCACACTTCACTAATATTTTTCTCATTATTTTCTTAAATAGATTTTTTTTCTTCTTCTTATTTTTCATTATATTTATAATATTCACTAAAAACAGTCATTTGTGCAACAATCGAATGCAATTCCTGGATATCTTACCTCCAATCGTGAAAGGGCACTCAAATCAGCACTGTATTCAATGCTGACGTCGGTATTACCACCAGCACCAGAGCGGTATGTGTAGGTTTTCGTAGTAGTTTTCTGTACGGCTGAGGACATTTTTGTAGCAAATTTTTTATCCTTGTTTTTATCTGAAGTCACTAAGTTTTCACTTTAATCCCGTTTTTGACCGTTCTCAAAATTTCTATTTCTTTCCTTTTCGCCACCAAAAAAAGAAAATTTAAATTTTCCTTTTACAATTTCGAAACGTCGGGAGCCAAGGCTGATGATCTACTAAATCGTCAGACCACAGTCGTTCGAATGCTTAAACCGAAATGTGAATGTGAAAAATTTCCCAATAAAAAAGACAGCACAAAAAAAAAATCCGATTCACACGATCATGGAAACCGAAGATGATCGCGCGGCGCGAAAATGCGGCAATTTTCCAATATGCAAATGTGTTGATGAAAAAAGCCAACATGTTGTTACATGCTGTTCGTCTTATGGTATGCACAAATACTGCCATCACTTCACGCAGGTGGATTTAAAATTAGCAAAAAAACGCTTCAGAAATATTAATTTTTTTTTTTATTCAAGAAACAAAAAAAAAAACTTGTGAAAAGACACACTGAAGGATGGATGAAATGAATACACAAAAAGAAAACCGAAATCGAGTTATTTAAAAATAGCAACACGAAGAACCATAACTATTAGGTGAAACGTAAAGGAAAAAAAATGTTGACTTTTGCAAAGATTTAGACATGTTTTATCTCTTGCATAAATTTGTTTTGATCATAAATATTATGGACATGTTTTAAAAATCTTATTTTGATTGCAACAAAGAAATAAGGAAGCTCACATTCGTCAAAATCATCTGTTAGATACATGCATGTATTTCTTTTAGATTGCTAGCTATCGTTTTTATGTAAACTTCATTAACTCTCGCTAGCCATTCTGATAATTGTTTTCAGCTGAAATAAACTAACGAATATGTTTATAAAATCTTATTCAATTAATTCCCCGTTTTACATTTTTGCACGGATTTATGAATACTCAGAACCGATTTAGTATAATAGTAACACATAAGCAGTTTAATGCAGTTAATTCAAAATCATCAATATATTTGGCTAGAATGTTGATAGAGCTTTATTTCAATATTAAACTTAACAGAAATTCATTAAAATGTTTAATCTCTCTTCTTTCTTTTATTGTCATCTTCATCCTCGCCAATCATAACCTCAACGAATTCTGAAAAATATTTGAGGTTAGAGAAAAATTATATGATTAGGAATTTATATCTCACCTTCAAATTCAATTGTACCGGAAGCATCAGTATCGATTTCCTTGACCATCTCATCAAGATCATTATTGGAAACATCTGGATCGAGTTCCTTAAGGATGAGTTTGAAATCGGCAACGGGAATGTGACCTTTTTCTTCCTTGTCATATAAAATGAAAATTTCACGCAATTGTGCTTTCACTTTTTCATAATCCTCTTCTGGTTCCACGAAATGTGATGCGAGTTTAATAAATTCCGCAAACTCAATTTCGCCTGATTCGTCTTCATCATATTCATCCATAACTTCCTCTAAGGCTTCCTGATCAACAGGCTCACCAGTGAAGAGCTCAAGAATAATCTTGATTACGTCCAGTGTAATGGCATTTTTGTGTTCACTATCGAAGATTTTAAACGATTCCTTAAGAACTAAAAATGGTAAATACATCACAATTATAGAACAATTTTTTTTATGGTCAACACCGTTTGAAATATTTACTCTTTAACTGATCTTTGCTAAGTTTTGTTTCTGCATCGATTTCCACCTTTCCATCAAGCTTTAAGTTGGTTTTTGGTGGAAATTTCCAAAAAGCTGGCTTATCGGCAGCCTTCCATGTTGGCTTTGGAGCTTCCTGCGTAATTGGTGCCTCGACTGTTTCAGTCACTTCTGCTGGTGCTTCTGCTGGTGCTTCTGCTACTACTGCTGGAGCTTCTTCTGACATTTTTAATCAATCGAGTCTTAAAATCTGTGCAAGTAACTCCAACAGTCACAATAGAGTGATTGGGAAATATTCAAGTTGATATGATTGTTTTTATAGTGAAAGCGTGCCAGATCAATCAGTTTATCTTCTTTTGTTTAGAAGTGTGCCGTTACTAAGAATAGTTTACAGCTTTTGATTATTGCTGATAGCAGTGCAGTCCACTATTTATTTTTATTGTTTTATCTAAATTTGGTTTCAAACGCTACTGATATTAATTCAAATGACTGATAACGCGGAAGACAATTTTTTGGCAGACAATTTATGATGCAAGACACTTGCGTCGCGTGTGGCAAAAAATATAGCTCATTGTGAAAAGCTTCATATCGAATCTACCTTATCTAATATCAGCATTGCAGTCGTTTGCGAACCTAATAATAGCTTATCACACTTTTATTATTATGTAAAATCGGCTTTGAATGTCCTTTACATCATCTGGGATCGAAACCACATATAAAATTTGTTTTAGTAAAAGCATACTAAGGACCAAAGTTCTCAAACTCTGATAATATTTTCAGTGATATAAATTGAGACACAGAAACAGAATTAAATCGTAACAATGAATTTAGCAACAAAATACTTTTGGGCAGCGCAGTTCATTTGTCATGAAGGAAAAAAAAAATTATAGAAGCTCATTATAGAATTTTAATATTTTATTACTTCATTTATTTCAAATAGTTCATTAGTTTGCTTTTTAAGCTTTTTATAAACATGAATATTTAATTTATTCTCTTCGCTTTCTTCGTTTTTCTGCTTCATCCTCGCCAATCATGACCTCGATAAATTCTGTAAACAAGAAACATTGTAATATTGACTGTTAGATAATTTTTTTGTTCTAACAACTCACCGTCAAATTCAATAGTTCCTGATGAATCTGCATCAATTTCATCCACAATTTTATCAAGATCACTTTCAGCGACCTCTGGGTCAATTTGCTTGAGAATGCCCTTGAAATCAGAAACAGGAATGAAACCTCTCTTTTCTTTATCGTATAAAACGAACACATCACGCAATTCTTTCTTCACTTCAGTGATGTTTTCTTCTGGCTCCACGAAATGTTCCGCAAGCTCAATAAATTCCGAAAATTCAATTTCTCCTGATTCATCTTCATCATATTCATCCATTATGTCATCTAAGTCATCATCATTTACTTCCTCGCCAGTAAAAAGCTCGAGGATAATTTTTACTACATCCAAGGTGATTGCTCCTTTGTTTTCATTATCAAAAATGTCAAAGGCATCTTTAAGAACTGTCGGAAAAAAATACATGTATCATTTAAGTGTTTTCGTTTTACTTAGACTTCAATTATTCTCACCCTTCAGCTGATCAATGCTGAGTTGTGTGTCTTCAATAATCTCAAGCTTCAATGGCTTAAGAGGTTTTTCTGGCGATGGGTCACGCAAAAATCCAGGAATTTCCAAGCCATGGAATCTCTCAAAGACTTTTGGTATCGGTTTATCTGCTGGTAATGGTGAGACGGGGGCTGGTTTTGCTACTTCTGCCATTGAAATTAATTTTTTGTATGAAAGAAAGCGTCTAAACCTTGCAAGAGTTATTGATTGATTGGAAATTGTTCAAGCTGCTATAATTGCTTTTATAGTTTGTGGCAATATTGTCACTTTCATTCAGTCATAAGAGATTATAATTAGTTTCGTTTCTACTGATGAAATTTACAGTGACGACTTGCGACTATCTGCAGCCAGATTTGTCCAACAGTCATTGATAGTTTTATTGGATGTTCTCTTGTCCATAGGTGAGTCATTTTATTGCTATTATTTTTAAATAATTTAGATTCAAGATAAAATGCTTTGTAGGCATTTATTGAGTCTTCATTGAAAGCTAAGGTGAAGATTCTAAAATCAGCTAACGGTTTTGAGATGTTCATTAATTTTCATGTTGTACTAGATCAAAAAGCTTCGTGAATGGGCAGCGGAAAATTTTCAAAACTGAAAATCATACTGTCAAATGTTCAAAGAAAATTAGTCGAGAGAAACTTGATGCTCCTATCATTGTGGAATTTTTTCTTCTACATTTCATATAAGCCTTAACGAATAAATATCTAAATATCAACAGAGAGCTTCAATGAATCTACACACAATTTATGCTCATCAAATTTTATTTTTAAAATGTTTGTTGAGCTAAATAAATTTTCTCATCATGCTCACGGGATCGCGCTGTAAATGTTGTGGGGAAAAGAAATAAATTTAGTTGCTTGAGTTTAGTTTTCGGGAGCAGTTGATCACTCTGCACATTGGTAAAATAATTGCAAAGGAAACTGAAAGTGAAAGTTTATGAAAAAGTTTCTCAAATGCATATTAAAGGAATTAGTGAAAATGTAATGAAAATATAAAAAAAAAATGTTTTCCGACCTTTTTTTCCGACAATCGAAGTTCGTCGGCGACAAATCTTCAAAGATGATACCAGTTTGATACGATTTTCACAGCCATCACAGTGAAAATAGATCGTGCGATATCGTTGAAAATGGACAAATATACACAGCTGAAAAATGCCAATTTCTTTTTATTATCATTAATGCAATCAGAATTCTGTTGAGCTTCGATGAAAATTTAAAAAAAGAAAACGAATTTTAAATAATTTAGTAAATTTGTAAAGTTCCGAATTAGAAGAAAAACATATTTTCCACCTACAAATAACGTCGAAAAAAATCAAATAACCCGGAAACGAATTTATTTTTACGAATTTAATGATGTCATTAGTGCTTTGTAGCGCATCTTGCCACGATCGTTTTCTGTTTGATGACGATACCGAAATTTTCCTCCGCGTTGCCAGATTTTCCGTCTGTTTTCATTATAAAGTGACATTTGAATTCTCATTTTTCGATGTAGAATTTTCCACCATTTAGGTTTGTTTGTGTGCACTTTGTGTGAGCGAAATTCAAGAATGATCTCCATCCAACATGTGTAGTGACGTTTTGGTGAACAGTAAAATGTATGATTGTGCCGATGTGGAGACTATAAATTCCTATTCAGCAAAATATCGTCAGTTCGAGCTTAGTCCGTAAAGCGAAACGTCGAAATAATTAAATTCACTGAAAAAAGCGAACCGAGAGCTCATAAAAAAAATATTTCTATTAAAAAATAACACGAAAAAAATTAAATAATTCAAAAGAATTCTCAGAGAGCCAAAAAGTAGAGTCAGAATAGCAATTAATTTAGTCAAGTCTTATTGTCGATATCTCTAGCACTTTATCAGCCATCAAACCGGGCACAAAAATCGTGAAAAAGTTACATAAGGATACGAGGGCAAAAAAAAGGAACTGTGCGAAAAATAATGTGAAAATGGCCATACTGCTACTTCACCTACGCAGATTGCTCCTAATTAGCTGCATAATTTACTTAATTTGTGATCTTTTTACAGAAATCTTCTGCAGTGTAAAACCGACAAGATTCCATTTTGCGAAAAAGAGAGATTTTAAAATTCAATGTTGGATTCACATTTATCTCATTTACACGTACGCGATCATTTTGATAAATTGCCATCGATGGGATCGTCTCAATATTTTCGATATTCTATTTTCAACAACCTGAATATGCCATTTCGCAGAACCCTAGTGACTTGTGTTATGGAAAAATCAATCGCAATTTATGTGAAAAAAAGAGGAAAAAAAATAATCGTGAAAAATAAAAGAAAATTCACGCAAAAAATGATATTTGGAAATACTAAAGATACTGAGCGTGTATTTGTGACGGGAGCACCCAAAAAAAATGACGACTGTGTGTATACTTGTGGCAAAGATTTCCCCCAAAAAAGAAAAACAAATCTATAGTGAAAAAGAAAAAAAATATTGCAAATGAACAAGCGACGAGAGACTTCGACTGATTATTTTTAGAATCTTTGAGAAAAATTCAATTTTTTCTTGCTGGCAATTTTTTTTTCTTCTGTTTTCATTTGAAGTGTAATGAAATTTAATTTTCCCGTTCTCGGTAACCGAGTGCTGTGCAGATACAGTTTACGTATCGGTTTCTCATTGTCGACAATTTTTTGCGAAATCTTGATAATGTTTGACCACACGTCTTTGTCGATGTATAAACAGGAAATCAATTCATCCGCAATTAATTCTTTAAACAGATCTATTGCAGAGCCTTGACATTTGAATTGAATTCTTTTTTTTTTTTTCGTGTTATTTTTGCATTCGTTCGTGCGTGAAAATTTTCGGTTTCATTATCAAACCCGGCTTTGTGTGACAATTTTTTTTTTTTCTTTAACCTTTTGCAGAGTAAAAATATTTGAGTTATGACGCTAGTGAATGTTTAAAGTTATTAAATTATCAACAAGTTGTTCCGAAAAGTCGAAAAAGTTCTCATCATTGACATTCAATGATAGTTTACATTTAGAAACGAAATTATGTCTTCGTACAGAAGTTATGTAAGTTTTATGAGATTTATTTTTATGTAAACATCGTCTGTGTAAATTAATCTTGGAACATAATTAATTCGAGGAAGACTGAGAATTGAGAAGAAAATCGAGTGTAAGAAAGAAAATTGTTGGGCTCGGCTAAAAAACTGAAATAGTAATTTTTCCGCCTTCTGATGTTTATTTATTTTCTTCCTGAAGAGAAAAACTCGCGAAACTCTCTTGGAAAATTCTTAAATTTAGGTCAAAAAATTAAGAAAATATTTTTTTTCTTAACTTTTTGATTGAACTGAATATTGGATCGAATTTTCAAGATTGCAAAAAAAAATCGAATTGCGATTGAATATTTTCTACAATTTTCAGGCTTTTGATTTTTCGCACGTAATTTAAAGATTTTTGGCAAAAACGTAAAAAAAAAACTATTTAAAACGATTTTCTTTTATTTCGCAATTGAATAAAATTGTATTATAAATTTCCTTCTTTCAAAAATATTAAGGATGAAATGTGAAAAATGAACAAACAATATTGTGTGAAATGACACGCATAAAATTTAATGCGAGGAAACAATCATTTGCGTTAAGCTCTTCTCATATTTATTTGGTAATAATTCGCTACCACTCGCGAGAATTTTCTCTATGAAAATGCAATTCGTAATTTAAAACTAAATTTCCTTCTTGAAATATTTTTCACAGTGTAACTAACAATCTCAATAACTTTCTTCTGTCATATTATAAAAACCAAAATAGCGTGTAAACTTCAACGAGTTGAATGATTCATTTGGGGAGTATTTTTGTTCGTCCATGAGAATTTCAGACTTTCGGCTTGATTTAAAAAGAAGAAAATTGTTCTAAATTTAATTTAGTCATGGACAGAATGGCGCTGAAAATTTTTCATTCTTTATTTGGTTCCATTAAAAGTTGAGATTTATTTATTCTGTTTCATGAAAGCAAAACCTCCCAAAACTATTGATAGGATAAACCAATTGCATTTTCGTTCTTCTTGATTCAAGATTACGTTTGTACGATCTTTCAATAAGATTTACTATGGTTAGTTTGATCGGCTTCTATTTTTGCGTCGGGAGACTTTCTATGGTTTAATGGCCTTTTGTGAAATTTCACATTTCAAGTTTCGCAAGATTTTGTGAAAACTTCGACTTAATGAATGTTTGATTTATGACTCGAAATGTTCTCATATATTATTATTGTGCAATATGATTTGAAAAGCTAAACCACTTACGCATTTGTTTACGCTCATCAGCTACACAAGTCAAGTGCTCAATAAAGTTTTCAGTGTTTATGATGTAAAGCCACTAATAAATGCGATACATGATGCATGTTGTAATGTCTGTGATGAACGAATGAATGTTGAGTAATCATCAATATCGCAATGAAGAGTCGATTGAGCACGAGAATTTCTGTTTGGGAATCTCCGAAATTATTAATAAGGGAAAGAAATAATCATTTTTCGACTAATACTGGGAAAGCTAAAAATATCTTGTCATGAATCATTCTCATTTGAAGAAAACAGGTGGGAGAAATTTTGATCCTATAGAGCGAGCGGGAAATTTTATTTAATAAAAAAAAAATATAAATGCATTCATATACCTGCTGTTTTATTAAGTTTTGCGAGTTCAATAAACTGAATAAATTTTAAGCGATAAATTACATCGTGCCAACTATTTCGCTAACGAGAAGTGAAAAAAATGTTGTGAAATCTTGTTAGTGTCACTGTCTCATCTGAATGTGCGAATCACAAATAAAACTATTCTGCTAATTATTTATTTCTGAATTCTTACAGCGACCATGGAACTCTAGTTTGTCAAGTTACTCAACGAAAAGCGATCTCAGAAGTCGCGTATGTATCATCAACAAAACAAAAATTATTTCTATTACATTTTTATGACTAAGTAATTATGAATCAGAAAAAAAATGTTTCATCGTAATGAATTTATAAAATCTGACAAATTGGTACCATCTTTGGAATGAGATTCAAAATTTTGCAACAAAATTTACATGAAATTTTTCGACATTTGCATGCTTGTAAACGGTAATTTATTGTCTTTTGTAACAATATTCTAAAATTATATTTTAGTTCGGATCCGATGGCACTTCATTATCATCCACATCGACAGCATCATCTCCGAAATTTAGCTCGATAACGCCGTCAAGCTACCGTCCATCGTATTCATCTTCATCAGGCACATATCGTGCCTCACGCGCTCCACCAGCTAGCTCAACAACTACAACGACGCCCAGTTATACAAGAACTTATTCGAGTCTAGGGCGCGATAAGCCAAAAGAGGATGAAAAGGATAAGAAGGAATCTCATGTTTATACAAGAAATCTTTCAAGTTTAGGACGCGATAAACCGAAAGACGACGAGAAAGATAAGAAAGAAACACATTCTTATACTAGAGCATACACCAGTTTAGGTCGGGAAAAACCAAAGGAAGACTTGAAGAAAGAGCCATCACCGCCTAAACGCACATCAGCAAGTCTTTCGACTCGCTTTGGATCGACTAAGGATTTATCAGCTGAAACGAAATCTCGACTCGCCTCAACATACGCATCTTCTCCTAAGAAGGAGGAAAAAGGCCCACCGATAACATTTAATACACGTTACAAGGTGACAACAACCAGAGGAAGATCTAGAGATCCAAGTCCTAGCGTAGAGAATGTCAGCAGTGCTCCACCACAAACTGCATTGCAGCGACTCACTGCTGCTAGAGATAGATCTAGAGAACCGAGTCCAGCTAGCAAAACAACATCTGTTTATTCGAGGCTGTCGGCTGCTCGATCGCGAGATCCAAGTCCAGTGTCTAAAAGTTATACAGACAGTTCACATGACACGTCCTTGAACCGTTCTTATTCAAGCAATATTTCAACACCATCAAAAATTGCTGAGCCATCGAAAATAGCCAGATCCTATTCAAGCAATACTGGAACTACTCGTGATAAGTCTGATCGTACTTACACATCAAATTTAACAACATCTAGGGAAAAATCTCGCGATCCTAGTCCAGTCTCCTCAATTCCTAGACGTTCATCTATATCATCAATAACATCTTCATATCCTCGATCTCGTGATCCTAGTCCTGTTGATAGTAAATACTTGACACCGTACCGAATTACAAATGGACGCGAAAGATCACGAGATCCAAGTCCAGTTGATACCAAAATGCTTACTTTGAATAAAACAAAACTGAGAGAATTAAGTCCGATAACGTCGTTCAGTCCATATAGGCGACCATCAAGGGAACCAAGTCCAGTGGAATCATTAAGCAAATATGGATCAACATCTTCAGGTTTTTCAGCACCAGCTTATAGTAAAGTTTATCAAAAAACCACAACAAACGCTTCTTCTGCCTCGTCTCTTAAAAGTCCACCCACAACAGACATTTCTATTTCATACATGACAGCGAGTGAAGCAAATTCAAGACCAACACGAATAAGCTACATAAATAGACGTTCACCCAAAAAGGAAATTGTCGAGCCGACGCCAGTATCGTTGATTCCAATTCGACAAGAGCAACAATCACCAAAAATTTCAATTCCAGCTCCAGCTGTTATTGCTGTAGCTGATGAAAAACAAGAGAGTGAATCGGATGATTCAGAAGAAACAGAAACAGATGATTCCATAACAGATGATTCAACATCATCATCTGAAGAAGAAGAAGAAGTGAAAAAGCCGGAGCCCAATATAATGATTCAAGTGACAACAATAACACGTGCTACATCACCAACACCCACAGGTAGCTCATGCTCTAGACCGCGTCGTATGGAAATTGCAAAAACCGTTGAAAAAGTTCGTGAACGTCCAATGCAAGGACCACTTATGTTGGATAAAACTACGCAATCGGATAGAATGGACGATTCTACACGATACTCACGCTTTGGTAGCACATCACTATCACCATATTTGTATATGGACTCAAAGTATAGTCCTAGTCCAACGAGTTATTCGTCACGCTATTCGGCTGGTGCAACGTCTCGCTATAGCCGTGAATTGAGTGAACCTGTATCGAATGCCGAAAATGTTAGTGATAAATCCGAGTCATCTGATAGAACTTCGCAAAAATCGGATAAATTAAATTTTTCACTGCCAAAGAGTAAGGAAAGTTCACCTGTAAAATCTGAGCAATCAAAAAATTTATCACTAAAATCGCCATCACCTCTTAGAGCTTTAGTAAATAAAGAAAAATTACGTTCTACATCGTCAAAATCAAAAACACCAGAAAGTTCTATGTCGTCTCCACCAAAAAGTGAATCACCCGCACGATCGACGCCATCAAGTCCGAAAGTGACAAATAAAGATTTTAGAAAGTCCGCACTAAATATGGGACCAACAGATCGTGTGAGACGATCAAAATCGACATCATCAGACAACTCATCACCAACTGTCGAAAAAACTCGAATGCAATTCCAACAAATTGCAAATGGTGAAAACCAAAAGAAAGATCAAATGAACGAGAATCAAGCACCGAATCGGAAGTCAGTACAGCGAGTATTGAAATGGAATCACAAATAGAACAAACTAAAAATACAATTCCATCGAAGGAAGAATTAATATCTGCGAAAGTTGAAGAAGCAAAATCTTTCCTGCTCAAAACATTGGGACGACCACCTTCGAATTACATGAAGAGCCCAAGTCCATTACCAGAAAGTTCTAAGAGCGAATGTCAAAGTGAAATTGAAAAGACAACATCGGAAGTGACGTGCTCAACAAATTATCCAACACAGACGTGCAGTGAAACGAAATTGGATTTGAATTTTAGTAACTTACAAAAATCAATTTCTGGTGAAAAAGCATGGTGGATGGAAGACAATGATGATGCAACGGAAAATGATACAATTCAAGATGCAAGTGTTATTGAAAATGACGCAACACTGAGCACAGACAATACCCTTAACACAATTGTGAACGATAGTACCATGCTGGTTAATGGCTTAGCAGACTTGACTATCAGTCCGAGCAATCAACTTGTACCGGAACCGGAAATCGATAATCAGAAATGGTCCTGGATGAAAGACGGTCCAAGTTTGAATGAAAAATTCCTGAAACTCGAACGAGCTCAATCTGGTGAACGCCCGTGGTGGTGTCAAAGTGAAAGTCCTGAAAACAAAATGACATCGGACAATAAAGCGACAGCTCATAATGCTGTTAGTCCGGCACCAACTAATATGTGGGAACAAGAAACGCAAGCTGACATTTCTGAATTGCAACGAGATGATGAAATTCGCGAAATCGAAAACAGCTTGCAAAATGCAGGATTGAATTCATTTCCACTTGAATTTGATTCTATTCCTGCCCCACTGGGCGATCGTGCAAGTCCCGAAGGCGTTGAATCAATGGCACATCATAATAGAAAATCATCATTTGACAGCATCAGTGCAGTTAATAGCATTCAGAATTATCAGAAAAATCAGGATTTCAATGCACGTCCGAAGCTTTTTATATCCCGACACACAAACATTGATGATTTATTAGGCAAGTTGTTGATTGTTGGCTTGAGAGTGATATAAAAGTTTCCAACAGAAAAAAAAACCTTTTTCACATTCAACAGGTGGCACATCAGTTTTCAGTCCAACCGCCCTTGATAGACCTTATCTGGAAATGATAACACCTGATTTGGTGAGAATACACGACTCAAATTCACCTCCCAAGCAAATTCTGAGAGCGAAAACGTAAGTAACATTATTTATATTTTATAGAATGCAAGAAAGTTGTAAGCTTCAAAAGCTCTACATTAGATGTCGGAAGCACAACAGAAGAGAATTACAAAATTACAGTAGAATATCCCAGAGTTGATTCAATTCCATGAATAGAATTGAAATTAGTTTTTGATCTACGACTTTGCTTTCATTCTTGTTAGCTTCTAAATTTTTTGTTGATTTGTTTCTCGTGTATCGCATTCGCGCAAATCAATTTTGATTGAAAGTCTCCGTACAATTTTTTTTTTTTTGTTTTTTTTTTTTTTTTTTTTTTTTTATTGAAATTGATTTATCGAATGTCGCGACCCGATCAAATAAATCTTCATTCTTCACAAAATTCTTATTGACCACTTGGATATTTCTAACACATTCTTTTCATTAATGATCTTTCCAATAGAACTGTTGACGCTGACTATCAACAGCCGGCTTTAGCACAAAAGGTGAGTTTGAAATTTTTGTTTCTTTTGCGAAAATAAAAAAAAAATTTACTTTCGTTCGCCTTGAGCGTTCCATTTCATTTTCGTTATCAAACATTGCCATCGCAATGTAGCTTTTTTTATGGGCAAAAAATTCAATTCAAGTTTTTTTATTATTATTAGAAGACAAAGAAAACTTTTAAAGCTTGCTCTTGAACGTCTCTATCAGCTGTTGGGGCTAATAAAATGAGCGAAAAGAAGTTTTGAATTTGGCTTCTTACACAAACATAAATCTCGCGATAAATGCCGCTAAAATAAAATATGTGGCACACTTTTGAAGACGAAGTGAAGAAAAACAATATTTTGTCTAAAATAAATACATTTTTCTGGTGGGGCAAGTTGTTATGTCGTTGCGGACTTTCCTCGGGGAGTTATGCCAACTAGTTTAATCGAGTGCATGATTCATACAGAACACTTTGCATACTTTTACGAGGCGTCATCGGGTGACGAAAAAAAAATTATTTATAGCAATGTGAATTTGATTTATTTTCGTAACTGTGCGATATTTTCTAAAAAGACCTAAAATGTCACTCTCTGACTGGGATTGTCAGTCAACAAACAAAACGTATAATGTGAGCTTTTCTTATCAGTGATGAATAACATCGGACATTAATATTAAATTCATTCGGAATTTATCTTTAATAAATGCAATGGCTATCAGACTTTAATAAATGTTTCACAAATATTTGCCATTTTCGGAATTTTGGGCTTTGATGCACATGTGTTTGTATGTGTGCGTCCATGGAGTGAGAAATTGCTCAAAGGCAAAAGATATGGCTAATATTTGTTTTGAACAAATATTGCTATGGGTTATCATTCGATAGCAATAACAGTCTCATAAGGACATACAGAGAACGGAGAATCGACCCAAAAAAGCATAATCGTGTAACAAATTTCTTTTCCCATCTCTCATTCGGCGGAAAACAAAGCATCGGTTCATGTTTTATGAATGAAAACAGATGAGACTCAATTGGATCACTCATGGGACTCACCTCCGCATCCCATAGCTCATTTACCTGGCACACACATACGAAACCATTCATGCGAGATGGCTTGTCGAAATGACTTTAATGGGTAAGAGATCTCAGAACGTCCCAAAAAAAAAAAGTTGTTTGTTTTAGTACGACAGGTAGAAACGGTCCTCAAGTGGCAAACATCGTTAAAAAAGGATAAAAAAAAAGTTGTACAAATTTTTTTCACTATCAAAAGACCACACCGCAATCGCACATTGAATGATGCCTTTTGAGCTATAAATAAATGTGTGTGTGCCTCATTGATGGTCATTAGGGACTTGTTATCTGTTTATTATCTGAGTGCGAGGCATTGTCAGTAGTAAGTCTACCTTGTTATAGAATCAAAATGTCACTCTCGAGAGCAGCTCATCCATTGGCTTCAATTGTGTACAGTTCGCTTTTTTTTTTTTCTTTGTTTTTAATTTAAAAACTTTTCTTCTCTCTCGCAATTTTTATCAATGGACAATCTGAAATCTGATGTTATTGGATTTTTTTTCCTGTATCGCTGCGATTTTCATTTCATGTCGATTTTGGAATCGTGTTTAAATACTCTGGAGAGGGAGACGACATTGAGACACTGCACAAGAACATCAAAAGCAGATTAAAATGAAATGATTTTTTTTTTATGTAAAATAATGAAGAAAAAAAAGTTTCATTTGAATCAGATTTTGTAAAGTGCAACGCTCAAGTGCAATGTCTTTTGTCATTGCTGTGTCATCGAATGGATTGCAAACGATGGATGAATCGAGTGTCGATCCATCGTAATGAATTCAGAACTCTCTCGAGTTGTCGAGTGCAAACATACATACGCTTTGCATAATGACAGGAGCTCTATCTCTCTTTCTCGACCATCATGATGTTTGTTGCTGACATTCCTACACTCAATTACAATGTTTAAGCTCATGCACATCATTATAATTTTTTTTATGAGATGAAATATAATTGGCAATGAAGTGCGTAATATAGACAGCAGACAAAATTTTGCGAAAATATTTTGTGGGTTTGGTTTTGAATGCACATTTTATTTTTGTGAATGAAAACTGACCGAAGAAATCTTTCATTTATTTATTGGCAATTATTCTAGTTTTTAAGAGCCAAGAAAAGCGAAATGAGAGAAAGAAAAAAAAATACTAGTCGTTCAGTAGCAGTATCAGATCTCCATGTAGGAATCACAATGAGCAATTGGAATCTGTTTTATAGCTTGTCGTACAATATTTTAAGAACAATATTCTTTGAAAATACGAATAAATTCAAGTGGTGATGGCGATTGAGAGAAGCCTTTTTTCTTAATACATTTTAAATAATTTATTTGCCATGATGAAGCAACACACGACATCGGCTGGAGACTTGGTGCGGGCAAGGAGAAAAAAAAAAAAAAAACAGAAAGATGAGAACTGATTGAATAGCTATAACAACATCTCACAAAGGCACAAATGAATTGAAATTGCGAAGGTGCCAGGGCTTATTTAAGCCTTTATAACGTTCTTGTTGATTTTGCATTTCGTTTCGTTTTACTCAATTGCACATCGATGTCTGATGTCCATGCACCGTGCATGCAGTTGCTAAAAATAAATAAACTTCCACTCCGGCATTATGTAAGTGGGGAACCTCCGAGATATTCAATGGATATATACCGCGAAGGCAGGCAAATAAATTATACTGCAACTTCACATAGAGCATCGTATGAAGAGAAGGGCTCGTATGTAAGAGAACCCCAGACAATGCAATGCCATGCTAGTCCTCCACTAAATAGATTTTTATGATTACGTTAACAGCCAGAAACAGTCCCAATATGTGAGCTATTAAATTAAATAAATATACTTTACATTGTAATAGATTGTAGCTGTGCGATTGAATATAATTCAAGAGAAAATGAATCGCTCTTATGTGGGTGGTGTTGTGCAGAAAGTGACTACTTTATACAGGGTTTGGAAATTTTTTATAAAAAAATTTTTTTAAATTCTTAACAATTTTTTGAAAATATTTGAAAAATTTAATATTGAGCAATTTTTGCTTTCGCATCACTATCCAACAAAAGAAATGCTGAGGGCTGCAAAGTCTGCGAGAATCTTGCCGCGGCGAGTTTTATGGAGGCCCTCCAATAGAACATTGTACGGTGCACAATTGAATTGAGTAAAAGCAGTTGAAGTCTATACATGTGGCGAGATGCAATTTACTGATTGTACAGTTTTTCCAGTCATGGCTTTATGTAAAAATCACTTTACCTTTTCATTGCCTGTTTGCACCGTCGACATTGAACTCGAAATAAGTAAAAGAAAAATTATAATTTAAAGACTTTTGCTTCGGTGTAGCCTTTTTTTTTTATTAACAATTATTTTTCGTATTTAAAAGAAGGTTCTGTTCATATCTCCTTACATTATTCAGCTACTGGTTTTCGGCCGGCTGCTGCTATTGCTGATTCTTTTTGCCTTTCGTCTCGCTGCCATTCCCACACATGTTGGTCGTGGTTTTCGGTTCTCTGTAACATATCATCACTGTGCCTTAGGCTTTATATTATCGGATCGCTGCCATATCTCGTTATATGTCTGATGCCTTCACCCTTCGAGTCAAATGTATTGTCATATAGTTAATTTATCTCTCGCTTTCGCTGATGCACGCTGTTTTCAGGCTGCGATGTATGAACAAAAAAATATTATTTTTAGAAATTCGTGAAAGGAAGATGAAAAAAATTGTTTTCATCCGCAAAGTTTTTTTTTTGCTGTTATTTTGGCATTGCCACATGTTGAGTTACTAATTGAAAGGGAAATGGTTCAGACACCTTTCGGCATTTCATGATGTTTTATTTTTATGATGCCGCCATTTGACCGAAAAACATTGATTTTCGCCAAAAAAAAAAATTGTTTTAAATTCAATACGAAAATAAAGAAAATATTTTTTCAACTCAACTCGAAACACACATTTTTTTTCATTATCGTAGCTCAAAATCGACTTACCACCGTCACAAAAAAATTCCTTATCGATATCGAGCGATTCCAATTGATTTTATCGATTCGCCAACGTGGTCGCATGGGAAATACCTTTAACAAAACAAAAAAAGGTTCCAATGTAGTTTAGACTCGCCCCAATAATTTTGCTTTTAATATTTCTAAGGCTTTAATAAAATCACGAGTAATAGTCAAAACGAATGGGCGAACAAATATTTGCATACCATGTGCCTTATGTCATGTTAGAACTGCCACTAAGTGCACTCAAAAATAAACCTGAGTTCTTGAAAATTGTTGCATATTCAAATGAATAAAATAAATGAAATATACATACTTGCATCAAAGACACACTCACTCGACGAGCCCTCAGCTACATCATTACTCATTTGAAAAGGTGTTAACACAGAAAAAAAAGCTGAACATGGATTTAATGACTTGTAAATGCTAAAGATTATGAGAGAGAGAGAGGGAGAGGAAAAAGAAACAATTTTATTAAATCTTCGTCACATGTTGTGACGCTCATAAACAACATCATTCTCATTGAAATCTCTCCATTTCTAATGATGACTGGTTGTATGTTAATCTTGGTGGCGTTTGGATGCTTAAACAGCTCTACTTGATAGAGCGGCAACTGAATAGGAGATAAGTGCCATGTTGAGATTAATAATTTATTATGCATTATAATCTAATATCTGCTACCTCGTTCTCCATACACAATACGTATGATAAAATGTTTCCATAAGTCGACAAAAAAAAATATTTATATTGCATTGGAGTGCGCTGCTTTCAGATGAAATGGTAGAAAAAAAAATCATGAATGACATTACATGCATTATAGATAGATTATACATCAAGTAGGAAACGAGTTTTTGTCTCTAGTCGTCGTCATTTTCAGAAGCATAAATCTATGATTGTTGCCTCGATCATAATTTAATAAATTTACGAGGAAATTGTTATGCAGTAAAAATATTGTTTCTTCTAAAAGCGTTTTAAAAGAATGGGCAAAGGGAAAGAAACATTTAAAATAAATTTTGATTTGAAAGAAATTGTGAATGTGACAACTCACAAGTCCCTTGAGCTATCGACATAGAATGTCTACACAGAATGATCCTTCTACATTTTATAATATCATAGCAGCGTTTTTAGATATGCGAATTTAAAAAGCATCAAAATTTCCATATTCTTATTTTCTGCTTCAATATTTACATATCAATTGCTGATATTTTTTTTTTTGCATCGTTTGGTGACGGTTTCGTAATGGAAAATTATGTGCCAAGATGTTGCTGCTTGCTCTCTTTGCATAAACAATTTTCATATGTACATGATGTGCGCGCAGTCTTATGTTGGTTAGGGCAAGAAAATATTTATTTAACGGCATGAGTTGATGTGCTTTCATATTATCTTCTTATGTCGCTTTGTCATTACATTGCCGGCAATTGAAGGATTATGAAGCATAAAAGGAGATTACCTATATTGTTCCGTTCAATGTTTTATTGTTATATCAAGAAATTCAATGATGATGAATGTTTAAATTAATTTGCAGAGCCTTTAATCGAGTGCACTCGGCAATTTTGCGCCTGAATGGAATGAGCCATTAAAAGCTGTCTTTACAGTCGTATTCTCGCGCGCCGGAAAATGAAATTGCCTTTAATAAAATATAAAGTTACAATTTAATTTATGAAATCACCTCAACATTGAATGAGTAGTAAACAGCAATAAAACAATTTAATGCATTATCCAGTTCTGGATTGGCCATTAACAGGAGTGTAATTGTTTCGCGAGAGCTCTTTAATGCTGCTACGGTATACACGAAAAAAGAACAAGAATACTCGTAAATAAATCGCTCCGACCAGAAAATGAATATTGCAGTAAAAATTCATGCATTTGGTTTATGATTGTTTTATAACGATCATGGAATATGTGTCGGAGACCAAATTACAACGGTTCTTCAAGTGCTCATGGAAGATTCAAGTTATTATTTTCCCGAAAAATGTTCCTGATTTTTTGATTTATGATTGCTATCACACGAGTAATAAAAAAAAAATTGGCATGCAGAAAACTGCACTTAATTTACATTTCGCTTCTAACCGAACCTTGTAGAACTAAAACTTAAAATAAACAACTAAAATTTAGACAGATCTCTCTCTTTAGACTTGAACAAAATTAAATCCCAAAAAAAAAAAAACAAGAAAACCTGAAATCTGTCTAAAAATAAGCGCAAAAAAATAATCTAAATGCTTAAAGGTGTCATTAGCGTTTCTGTGATTTCCGCTGCAAGTTACCAGTTCTTGTCTCAAGTCGTTTGAATAAATTTCAAAGCCATTTTTAAAGTTATCAAATATTTGAAATCCATGAGCTTCGCTCTATACACGGAAGATACCACGAGAGATCATAGCAGAAAATTTCCACCAAAACTAGAAATAACAAAAACACAAAAAAAAAATCTAAAATTCATCAAGTGCAAAAAAAAAAAAAAACATAAAACAAAGAACGAAAAAAAAAAAAATGTTTTGCAACTGATTTTATAATTTTTTTCTCCACTCATTCGGATCCGAAAGATCTGGTTTTTCAAGTCTCACCGATCGGGCGACGAAGAGAGAGCACCAGCAGTTTTGATGCAATGCCGAATAAGAAGTTTTATTTATATTTCTTTGCTAGGCTGTGGCAGGCAAATAACAACTAACATCCCGAAAAAAAAAAAAAGTTAAATTAAAGCTGGCGACTCAGTTTGGCAAATAAATAATAATTCCTTGTTTCTCTCGCAACTTCACTTAGCCACGAGAGTCTCAAAAGAAAAAAAAAATTATTTTGTTATTGTTTTTAATAATTTCATTTAATTCGTCTCGCGCAAACTTTATGCACACTGCTTATTATTTTGCACGTGTATTTATTGCACAAATCTACTCATACACACCGCGATCGTTGAACGGGTGTATTAGTCTATCGCTTGCCGACTTTT
The DNA here is from genome assembly GCA_018397935.1 of Propsilocerus akamusi. Lineage (NCBI taxonomy): Eukaryota > Metazoa > Arthropoda > Insecta > Diptera > Chironomidae > Propsilocerus > Propsilocerus akamusi. Next base: position 24,317,778 of record CM031468.1, on the reverse strand, counting down.
TTTTTCATGTTACACCGCAGTCATCGCTGTATAGACTCCGCAATGTGTATATGCATGCAAAAGCTCCAAATACACTGACGAGGAATTGTGTTTTTTTTTTTTTTTCTTACGTTTCTTTTTCAATGTTTAGTTTTTAAAATAAGTTTTCAACATTGTGAATCAGTTTCTGTTCGGTCGTTGAAGTGAAAAGACTACCAATAAACAATTATCGCTTGCTGCGTTTCTCTCTAGAAACTTTAGCTCCGTGTGCCGGTTTTTATTTTTGATTTCATAAAAAAAAATCCCGAGAACTTTTTTTTTTTTTTGACGATCTCGCGTGAAAGGCGAATTTTTATTGTGCATTGTGCAAAAGAATATAAAGTAAAATATAATTGATAACAATCCACCAAAACAAAATAACTTTATTTGTTGAAAAATGAGTTAAAGAAAAAAAAAATAATAATTTGAAATGAAGAAAGACTATTAGTGTTTCTGGGGTGATCTCGAGATCTCTCGCAGCTTTTTTTTTTGTGTGCAGAATATAAAAAAAAAATTAATTTCTGCGAGTTTCCATTCAACAAATATTTTGAAAAAAAAAAAAAAAGAAATATCTCTGCCCCGAAAATAAAAAGTGATAGTAAGGCAAGAGTGTGCAAGATAGAAAGAGAGAAAGACCTGAATGGTCAGTGACCGAAAATCAAACATTTTATGTAGCCAAAAAAAAAAAGAATCGTGTAGTGTTGTTGGTGTTTTAACGAGAACATAAAAAAATATAAATAACAATAACAACAAGTGGTATTTTTTTTGTGTCTGTTGTCTTAAGTCAATTTCTCTCACTTTGGAACCTTTATCGTCCTCATGGGTCTCTGTGTCCCGCTTGTACCCTCCCGTTCAGAACCATGTTTTGGAATTGTTGAGTTGTTTCTTTAATTTCGTGGCGAGCAACATAAAAATACACTCAACAGATTTCTGGTCAACGGTGGTAGGACATTGCGCATGAGAGGTGGTGAAATGAATGTTAAATTAAATAATTCTTCAACGGGTCGACGATGCTCTGGATGTTGTTTAAATATTAAAAACAAACATTTCGTTCTTTCTCACTCATTCTTTCAATGAATTTAATTTTAATGTAAAGTATTGTGGCACGAAGAACTCAAAAAAAAAAAATATGTTAAAAAAATTGAAACATTTCTTTGTTGCTTTTTTTTGGATTCGGGATTTTATTTTTATTTTGAGAATACATTTTGGAATTTAAATAAGGCAAAGAATCATAAGACGAACAAACAATAACGAGAAAACTGTAATTGTGCAAAGAGTGTGTGAGGGAAAAATGTATATAAGACAATCCGGGCCCTGCTTTCAATTTACCTGCTCTACCTTTCGTTATGAGCTAAAAATAAACCCTCATAAAAATGCAAGCATCGAATTCACTTGTGGAGTTTTCGTTGCATAAAAAATAAAATTATAATTAGACTTTTCCTGACTGCCGGTGCCGTGAATGTTGTCAAGGTGGCTTTTGCCCAGAATGTTTGCGAGAGTTGTTAACGATAAAAAAAAAGTCGCTACTGCCGAAGTTTGTTTGTATGTCTTTATTGAATTATCATCGTGCGCTCTTTGAGGCTAATGATCCAGTCAAAAGCGAAAGATGCCTTGCTCTCTTCTTGCCCATTTTCCATCTCCCCATCGGTACATGATATTTTTATTGATCTCGAAAGGTTGAAAACTTCGCGTACGTGTTTCCTGATACAAGAAGCAGGTGTTTTTGTGTGTTTTCTTACATTAACGATGTCATAAAAAGATTCATCCAGTGGAAATACTTGTTGCTTAATATTTCTGTTTTGTTGCGCTCGTAGGCAAATTTATTTTTATATAATAATTCAGATTAAATATTAAATTATAAGAGAAGAGAAAAAAAAAAATTTTACCCCGCGATGGCAGATAACGCATTGGTGGCGGTCAAACCACAAAATATTAATTCGTTAAGTAGCTTAGAGAATTTTTCGGGGGATCTTGCTTTGTGGGGATTTTGCAACCGCGTTTTCGAGCGCGTGATTGTCTTGCTCAGATTTATGTTTTAATAAGAAAACAAATATTCATGGAATTCAAAAGTTGTCAATCCTTGACATGAAGTGCACTAAATAAATTATTTTCGGCTCTATATTAGTAAAATAATTCACCTTAAATGGCCTTGAAAATATTTGTAGCTAAATTAGCGATGCTTGAAATCAAATGCCATACGACATCCAACCATTTGACTTCAAACCACATTCCAAATCCAATTTGCATTTTGCATGTTTCGCAACACCCACAATCGATTTTTCTTCACTGAAATCCATAAATATTTCCCGTGAATTATTGGTGTGCTCTCGATGTCTTGATTCTTGACCTTGCAATGTATGAATTTTTGTTTTCCTTTTGTTTTCGTAAAAATTTCCGTTGAAAACCCACAACTCGGATTTAAGTATTAAATTTCCGCCTAAAAGTGATGTAACACAAAATTCCATCGGAAGAGATTTTAACGTCAAAAAAATATATTGATTTTGCAATTGCGATGAAGAAAATAAATATTTTGCTACAAAGAAATTTTGTGTAATTAATATTGAAGCCCCGTTTATTGGATTTTCTTTTCCAGCAGCTCGAAAATCAATATTTACCACAATTGAATTTTAAAAACTTATTGTTCCATTTCGTGCTTTTACTTTTCATTACTTATGAGCTGCGTTTTGTTATTAATCACTTTTTGTTGTGTGATTATGCGAACGATCGCAAATGGAATTCGTATTTTGAATTCTATTCGTGAAATGAATGTGGGATTTTATTGAAATGTAAACAGCAAAATGCATTGCAGTGATTTTTTTTTGCCAATAAACGAATTTTTCATTTCTAAGTCCCGCAATGTTTTTTTTTTCCATTCTGATGGATGTTTATGGCAGCAAATTGATGTTTGAGTAACAATAACAGAATCAAAAATCACAAATCAACATTCTCGCGCGCTACCATTCGAGTTCTTACACACCCATTAAAAAATTACAATTTTAAATTCTCTAAAGCGAAAAAAAAAAAATTCGCGACTGCCGATAATTCACCAGTCAAACACGCATTCTCTGCCACCCAAAAGTCAATTTTGTGTATGATTCAGCTTAATCTAAATGTAAATCATGTGGATGAATTTAATTTTCTTTTTTTGATTTGATGAAATGTTCATGTTATCGTTGCCAAAAACAATTCAGCTTTGTGGCCCGAGCCACCGTGTGAAAGTTAATTTGTTTAGTCATATGACGAATTATATTTTTTTTTTTATTTTTCTGTGTCATAACAATTTTCTGTTATTGATATTCATCTGGCAGAATCTGTTTGCAAGTCTGTTAAAACATCACATTTTGTTCACACACGAAAAGCATTTTTCTCATTCTCGTGAAATAGAAAAGAAATGAAGAGAATTTTTCAATTTACTGATTTCCACGAACAGATACTTTAAGTTATAGGAATGTTTTGTGGTTTGGTTGTGAAGCATTAGTGAAGTATAGGAAATTTTTATAATATAATTAAACGAGCACGAAGGAAGCCGAAAAAATACCAGCAAAGTGAATCATGCAACTGACTACTCATATCCATATCTTGACTAGACTGCTGGTCTAAGAATTTCTCTGCGACTCGCTAATTAGTTTCAAGCTTGCTTTATGTATAAAACCTTTGGACATTTAATATATTGCATCATATTTATCATCATAAATTTTCCTGGCTCTAAGTCTTGAGCCCATTTCTTGTTTAATTATTAAAATTCCTTATATCACTTTGATACGGCTCAAATAGTTTTGTCCAAAGCACTTTTTATCTTACATCATAATGCGCTTTTATAGATTTTTTTTTGTCTTCTTCTTTATTCTTCGTTTCATCTGCCTCACGTTATCTGCTGAATAAACACAACATACATAATAAATGATTCAAAAAAAAACCCACAAAACAATGAATTCTTCCATTGTTACTCACGAACCGATATTACATATATGTACATAGCGACGAGAGCATTTTTTTTTCTTCTCATTCGTAATACACCTTTGCATTATCATTATTACACATTATTTACCCGTTATTAAATAAAAATTTTAAGGTCTATACATAAACAGGAGGAGGAAAAAAAATAACATGTTATGTGTTGAGTGAGAGAGACCGATATCAGCCATAATGTTGTATATGCATGTAGCATTGACTGAAGGTCGTTGTAACATTATTATTATTCTTACTATTCCATCTACACTCACTCGCGATGTGAAATGTGCCTTTCTTTTATTAGATTTATACATTTTTCGGTTGGTAATATTTTATCATCTGATTTGTGTATTAACTCATTGTGATTCATTCCACATTAAACGAGAATAAATGCATCTTCCCATAAATTATTTATTCTCACTATAAGAAAGTTCTTATAAACGCAAACATTTCTTTCTTTTACGGTTCCATATAGAACAATGCACTTTATTCTTTAGTTGGTGCGATGATGACTTTTAGATATTTATTGGATTTATTATGAGAATGATGGATTTAAGAAAGTGTGAAGAATTCTTGAAGAATCTTTTTTTTGTTCTGGAACATAGTCAAATATTTCAAGTAGAATAAGAGCGTTGTTAAGTTAAGATTGATATATTTGATGTTGCTTCGTAATGTGAACGAATGTTTTGAGCGTGTATTTATTGGGAATTTTTGTTCTAATGAGTTTTTTGATCCGGTATCGACAATGTTTCAAATCTTACACAAAGGCACAATTTTTTGCGAAAATGAAACTAACTATAAAGCAAGAGACCTTCTTTGTTATAGTGCTTTTTGATTGCTTTGTTCTATGAAGATTTATCGTCACTTTTTATTTTATTATATTTTTTTTTCTCGTCTAACGCCAGAAAATGTCCCCGTAAGGTAAATGATTGCGCTTCAGTGAAAGTGCTCGTTTTCACGCGATCCCAATAAATTACATCTCGGGCTATTAAATGTCTTGATTCTGGAGCAGCCTTTTTCCGTAATGCTGATGACCATTTTTTTGTAGCATGCAAAAAAAAAACAAATTTATTAACTTTTGTTTTCGACATTTCGCCTCACACAATTGCGCAAATAAAAACTTCCAAAGTGAATTTGACGATTAGACGACAAACGATTCTATAGGAAATTTATGAAACTTTCAGTTTGACTTTTTAAATAACATCGCATCGTATATTAAATAAAAATGATAAAAATTGATGATTGGGTAATTGAGTGAAAACAGACTCTTGAAGCAATAATAAAACAACTTTAATGACCATGAAAATGGATGAAGAACTCGTAACGCTACGCGTTCAATATTTGGTCGATACGGATCCATTTAGCAGTCTCAGCATTTATCCGATACCGTCACGGGCGCCAGTCTATTCATTTGCTGCTGCAATACCACTAGCAACACAACTTGGAGCATTGTTGCGCCTTTTAGGAGCACCACAAAGGGTGAGAGAGCGTTTATTATTGTTCTGTAATAGGTTAAGCTAGGTCGAAAATATGGAGTTTTTTTTTTTCTTTGCGCAACAGTTCACAATTAATTGGTGTGACATTAAGATTGAAGTATTTATGAGGGAGAAGGCGACCAAAGTCCAATGAGATTAATGTAGATGAGTGCAGCTGAAAAAAGAAGCAGAAAAAAGTGAAAATATTGCAGCCATCAAAAGAAGGCTAATTGATTTTATTGTTGATTAGCAGCGGTCATTGTACATATGTTGGTCGCTCAATATAATAAAAGCAATCATCTTTAATTCTGAGTTATTACTCATTAAATTGTGTAATAAAATGTAAATTTGATGGCAAAGCTGAATTCAGCGGCACGGAGCCGCGATGGCTTTATGTTCATGCTGAATTTATTGGCGACTGTTGCTTTTGTTCAACGCTATTTTTATTACAACAAATTTCAAGAGGATCCCAATAATGAGTGGATGAAATTGATCCGAATTTGATCTGATGGACCATAAACTATAATCAACGCTCGTGTCCGTTAGATGTCAATGAATGACCAGAAAAATCAAACGAACGAAAACATATCTCAGATTGTTCCCGGCCAATCAACAGTTGTTGACCGTCAATTACACCATGTCAAATTGTGCTATTAATTTATCGTTAGCTTTATGACACTATTGCGTAATTTTGCACAATCGACGACAAAACTGACAATTATCTTATTAGAGAGATTAGAGGAAGTTGAGCATGAATAATTAATCATCTCGAGCTACTTTATTTGTATCATATTTTTATGATGGTCTTAAGTTGATGTTATGCAACAATGGCGTCAGCAGAATTTGTTCAGCTGCTGTAGTGAAAGCTTAAGATCTCTTGAACCTTAGACAACTTTTCTTCTTGTTCGCATATCAAGATTCAAAAATATTTAAAGTGCGCTTAGAAGTTTTACAACATTTTCCATCGAATTATCTTGAAGCATCTGTGCCGTCAACTGAAGCCGGTTTTGCTTGCATTTTGGGCTTCATGAAGCGTAAATTGTATGTAATCGTATATTCACTGCCGGAAAACACTTACATGCATTGCATAAGAATTTTTTATGCTAGTAGTGCATTTTGCATCTGGTTATAACCTTATACAAATTGGCCTACACTTCATCATTTTCACTTTCTGTGTTGTCATATTATGATTTAATTATAGCATATTAAATGTAAATAAATATATAATTTTCTAGAAGAGATGCATTATTGCATTATTACTCTCGAGCATGGCGGTTAATGGAGCTGGAAACAGCACTATTTCGAATCATGCTCATTGTTCGCTGGAGTTGGGATGTTAAGTAATTTTGCATTTAATTGTTGTGATGCTGAGCTGTGTAAAGTTGATGAACACTGCTCTATTGAGTTAAGAACAAGAGATGGCAAATGTGATGACATGAGACAACCTTCTTGAAGGCTCTTCAACTCATTCGCGGCCTACGATTATTATTCAAGATTAAATAAGAAGAAGCTTTGTTGCTATATAATCAGTAAATTTATTAAACACTTTAGTTTTCTTTCGAAGTAAATATTTCTTTTAATTATAATATTCTCGTGAAAGCTTCTTAAAGATTGTTGATATAATTTACGACTTTCACGATAAATTATCGATTGTTGCAATGCAATTTCAATGAGTAATTGTTGGGCGATTGGCAGTCGCTGGGGCCAAACCTTTTATTGCTAAAGTTCACGACAGTTATAAATAATAAAAGTTCACGTATCTCGAGAAAACAAATGGCAGAACCAGAGCACCAAGGATGGGCATCGTCCCTTTTAAGTACTTTATTTATTTCAATTTAATTGACATTATCTTAAATATCAAGCAATGGAGTGAATGCAACGTAATATTGTGTAAGCACATTGAGCCGCAAATTCAATTTTGACCCGAGACATTAGCTGCCTACACACTTATTATTTGATGGCTTAAGCTCTGGCGTTGATTGCTTTCAATGTGTCACAGATTGGCTTCATTAACTGTTAAATGCTCGCTGCGTTGAGTACGAAATTGAAGTAATTAAGGAAACGTTTCTGAGATGCAATTTTTGTTTTCTTGGTCGGTTGTTTCGATTAAAGCAAAAAAATTACAAATGAATGATTATTGGTTTTTTTTTTAAATATTTGTTAATTGATTTTCGTATAATTTTGTATATTGAAAATTACTCCATTAATTAAAGAATTTTGTTAAACATTACCAATAACGCTAAAAGGCGAATTCACGATACGGTATTACATGTTTGAAGCCAAGGTTCCTTAAAGCCGAGAGCGCCAGACCTCTTCACTTATTTTTTTTTTGCTTGATTTTATCAAAACTTGTTAATCTCATGTACAGATAGAGAGAGAGAGAGAAAGATAGACCTTTTGAGATATAATTGGAGGCGTTGTTTTAACCAAATAGTAACAATAAGCTGTTTTTTTTTTTAATTAATAGCGCACGTTAATAATGAAAGATCATGCATGGTCCAGGCTCCATGAAGGTCATACAATTATGAATGCAAGAATGATTTCATTATGTTTTATGTAATTATAATAATAACAATAATAGTCATTAAATATTATGCATGCTCGGAATCTCATTATATATTATTGCAGATTGCTTATATAAACGCGTTGCAATTAAACAATAATAAGAATGGGCGTTGATTATGTGTAATAAAAAAAAATAATAAGTTGGTTGCATAGTGAGAAGAGAGTCCTTTGAGGGTTCTGCGGCTTCATTAATTCCAAGATTCACACCTGACAGGCGAGAATAAATTTTGCAATCCACAGTCGATGCATCGAAGTTTACTCATGAATGATCAAAACAAAACAGTGCGACAGGCGCTTCTGTAAAACCCTAATGGCACCAGTGGAATTGTCAAGCTTAATTATATAACGAAAGAAGTGTCGCGGCCGCTCCAAATAGGGAAAATAACAGATCACTGTACTGCGTTAAATCTTAAGATGTTTGAAACATAAGAAAACTAAAATTGCTATGTTCCCATCAAACACTCTTCAATGATGATATTGCTGAATGTTGTTTATTTTAATCTCGTGACATCAATGAGATTCTCTTTGTGGTTGGTTGTGGGATGAGAAGTTCAAGAGTTTATGCTTCAAGATATTATTGAATTTAATTAAATCTTTGCTACCTAATTGAAATACCACAAAAAGTAAATTAATATTAAATGTTTTTCTTTATCTTCTCTTCTGCCTCTTCCCAGCTTGATGATGCTGCGATTCAAGTATATAAAGATGGTGACTTTGGTGCTTATCTCGACCTGGAATCATCATTGGCTGAACAATCGGAAGAGATTGAAGGACTTAATGTCAGGTAAGGTTCATTTGGTCATGCCATTGCATAATTGGATATAATGCATAAAATAACTTAACGCATGATGAAGTATAATTAACAGCTAATGAACTTTTTATGCCACACGGCGCTTTGCTATTGATACTGAGACGATGGTTTTGGTAGTAAAAGTATAATGTGTAACAATGAAAAATAAATTGTAAAGTAATGAAAACAAAAAAAAAGATATTGAAAAACACTTCTCAAACGCCCAGAAGGCAATTGGAAATTTACGGCACAATCTCGTTAACTGCTTAGTCAATTAATTACTTTTCGTAATGGCTCAATAATCATCAGCGATGAAGTATTTTGTCCCGTTTAAAGTTTTATGTGTTGACGTTTCATGCCATATGCGATTTAATTTCTTAATTAAATATGTCTAAGCATTCACATTTAATCATCAAATGTGAGTCAGTCTGTTTAAAGCTCTTTTCAGTCTCTGCGCTCGCATCAACACAAAACTGACAAGTTTCGAGTTTTTTTTTTCTCATTCGATTAAACTCAAAAATTGCTTTTTATGAATCGACATAATTTGCAAAGTTTTGCTGCTGACTTTTTTTTTTGTGAATTCTCGATCAATTCAAATGCAATTTCCATGCTTGAATAAATTTCAAGTTTTAACAATTTGAATGTGTGTATGCTTTAAGCTTGCAAAGAGACTGCACTGGAATGATTCAAAATTCTATTCAGGTAGAAAAAAAGCGAATTTACATTTCAATTTTTTTTCATATCGCAAAGAAAAATAAAATTTTTACTGTCGCTGGTTGAACGCAAGCGAGCCATTGAACGAGTTAGTGCATGTTCTAATAGAGTAGAAATGCTTTTGGTGAATGAATAAATTGCATTCGATTCAGCATAAATCCTTTTAGCATAGGACATAAAATTAAATTAATGTTCATGCATTTCCCATTTTCATGATGCGCAAAAAAGAAGAAGAAGAAGAATTCAAAGTCTCGAAAGAATAATCAATAACAATTGGAATAATGCAGTTACGAGTATTGGCGGACGAAAAAAAAAAATTTAAATATCCATTATCGTATCGAATCGAGCCAATATAATATATTTCTTCTATTCTAATTTAAAAGTCATAAATTGCGATGAGGTTCGTCCATCGTGAGAATGATAAAGAGTTTGTCAAAGCTATAGTCGTTATGCATAGATGGACTTGACGACACATAAATTGTAATAAAATTACCATTTCAAGTATATCTTCCTGAAGTTCATTGTTTATTCTAGAATTGTGGTCACTCTTTCACTCGAGCAATTGTTGAATGACTTGAACGTGAAATAAAGTCACCGCGGGGGAAAGAAATTGAGATCTAGAGAAATTTCATTCAAGAGAGAGAGAGAGCGTCAAATGTAGGTTTTATAAATCTCTAATTTAGTGACAGTGTTGAGAAAAAGTGAAATTGACACATCCCCGGCACCGAAAGTGTCATCGGTAATTTGTCCTAAATTCGTGATCATTTCGGGCTCATTTTCAAAACCGTCAGTCATTAGATTTTTGTGCGCTGTCAATTGCAACTCTCAAGCTACGAGAACAAAAAAAAATATTTAGTTCAATCGAATGAATAGAAAGAGACTTTCTTTCATTAAGATGAATTAAAAGAATGATCACGTTTATTGAATTTTAAGTGCAATAAATTGAAACTTACGGTAAATCGAAGATGCTTTTTTTTCGTGTGCAGCATTTGGCCGATTCGCCAATTGCACAAAGAACATTAATGGCAGCTGAAGAAAAAAAAAATAAAGTAACGGCTGTGAAAAGAGAGTTTAGAATTTCGAAATGTCTTGAGTAAGATAATTCTTTTGTTGCTATTATGCAAGTCACTTGTGTTTATTAGATGCAAAATAAATGCAAATACAACATACATGGATTGTGCAAGAACATTTTTTTAAACGCACACGAATAAAGAGCTAGGCCTCGAGTTGGCCAGTAAAAAATATTGCCAATCTATGCAAATTACTCATGTCATTGCCACACATTCATTGTGCGAACTTAAGACAAAATCTAAATTCAGTGATTTCTGTTCATAAAAAAAAAAACATTGAAACATGAAAAGACTTCATTTGTATGTAAATCGAGTTAAATGAGTGGAAATTAAGACCTTGTGTAGATATATGCTCAAGATTTTAATTTGCATGAACCGGCAAGGTATTATTTTGTCAAGATTTCTTAAGACCTTTCGAACTAACCTTCCATCGTATGAACGGTAACAATGTAACAGCATGCAAAATGTCATATAATAACATCTTCATGATGCAATCTGATGCACGTCTGATCTAACCTCTCCAACTGGAAGCTTCCTCTTCACAAGTTTATTTTTATTTTTTTTAATATTATTTTTGAAGTATCTTTTGTTGATTTAATTATTTCGATTATCATTTTTTTTCCTATTTTTCTTACAGCCGCAAAAACTCTCTCGTCGTTCGAACACAGCTAAGTGTTAGAGTTCATGCAATTATAGGTGAGTTCTTTTTTTTGAGTCTTGTCATTATTTTTATTTGCCATTCGAGCGATAATTTGCAAATTCAACAATTTCATGGGAAAGAATATGAAAATTGCTTTCTCATTTGTTGACATTTTGTGGGAGGAAAAATCACAACAAAAATTATTTCCTGCTATTTACATAAACAGGAAAAATTAAGCTTACCTATCCTACGACCTTTTCCAACGATCCTTGAAAATCGCTTTCGTCAATTGACAGCGGCGAATAATGAAAAAAAAAAAAAAAAAACTTAATTAAATTACAATGATTAATGACTTTCGCCCAAATTAAATAACACATCGGTCGCAATAATTTTTTTTATTATTTACACGCTTCGTGTTTCTTAATCAACGGACGATTTTGTTAACGGTCTCGACAAACAGGAGTATTTAATGGTGAAAGCGCTGCGAGCGTAATATTTATTATATATTCATAAATTGAATTAACATTATTTTCATATATGCAAATCTTTTTTTTCGAAGAAGTCCGCTGAAAGAAATGGACTGTTTGTTTTCGATTCGTTTCATTGTGCCACCAGTCGACTAGGGCCGAGACATATTCAGTAATTTTCATGCAACAGTAAATTTGTCCATCTCAAGACTTATTTTCACTTAATATCTTAACAATTTTTCTGTAATTTCGTGATGCCAAAAAGATGATTTATTGCATTAAGTTACAGTTTAAATGCTTTGTTTACAAGTTTTATGATTATGAAATTCAGGAAGTTTATCGTCGTCATCATTCCCATGGTCGCCTTATTAATGCACGCCCTCGTGCACTCATCTTAAACAACCATCGAGAGGGCAATTTTTATCTTGAATAGTATGGCATGAAGAATAAGAAAAGGTTGTTGCTAAAAGCGACCAACAACTGGGCCTGAGGCCGTCAGTCAGCTAAATACAATAAACAGACTTACAATAAGAAAAATAAATAAATTATGATCCAGCTGGCAATTACATTTCATAATGGGCATGAAATGCAATGAAATATACTGCAAGCTGACGTTCAGATTTGATTAAGACGCGTCGTCGTTTTACTTCTTTTCCTCTTGTAATATCTTCGAAAGATTAACATTTTAATTTTCATGTTCTTCAATTTATTAACGACGTCACACAAGTGACAGTTTATGGAACAATGGAAAGTTGTTTCATCTTTGTTAAGCGCAACATGGAAAGTAATTGCATAGCATTTATCATACAGAAAACATCTTTAGAACAGTTTATTTCCTTGCAAGAAATGATGATTCTGCTGAAAGCTCACGAGGCATGATTTTGCAGGAATAACTTGAAACAAAAAAAATGATTATCGTGCATGTTTTGAATGCCGAAAAAAAAATTATTCTTGAACTTGTGATGAAATTGAATGACAGTTGTGAATCATTCTGCGTCTTAGTATTCGCTTATAGAAAGGTAAAGAAGAGTAGAAAGAAATATATATTTTATCTGTCATTTGGAATCATCTTGAGATTAAAGACATTCTTCAAAGCATCCTTTTTGCATCGCTTCATTCAAAATGATTGAGCAGAATTCAGATTTTTTATGATTCCATTTCTTTTACCGCTGCGGCTGAATATTTATTTCTCACGCTGAATCTACATTTCTCAAAATGATTCATAATGGTCGTCAGTGGTGATGGTGGCGGCGGCGGTTTTTCGGTGCAGTCTCTATAATTCCTTCAGCCTGTCTTATGATTTCTGTCTTCAAACGTCGATTTCACACTCGACTGCACAATTCTACTTGCTGGTTTTGCGCGCAGACAAAATTCGTCACAAAGATTGACTCTTGATGGCAAGGGATTTTGTCTTGAAAGCGGTTAACGAGCATTTCGAACAGCACAACATTTTATTGTTTTGTTGTTGCTTAAAGTTATTTCGCTTTATATTATTTTCGCGGCGAAATGATTGCTAAATTGTGTGCCAATAATCTAATGCGTGTAAATGGCAGATCCATTAAATTAACGTCATAAAACAATAATCATCATTCCACATTTTACTTGATCCCTTAAGCTGTGAGCTCATTTGAGATTGCCAGAAAACAAGAGAAAGAATTGAAGCTTTTTCATCTCGAACTGAAATTTGGGTCGGCAGTCGATGTATATATGTGATAATCCTGAGACATTTGTGACGTTGTTTATTGGGAAAAAAAGATAACAATCATCCATCATTCGCAGAATAAAAGGTTTTTTTAAGAACATAAGGCAAAATGAGTGTGTTTTAAGCTCATCTGCAAAATCTTCTTTTTGAATCTGTATCTCTTTGTTTTATTTCTATTCTATTGTCGTTGTCTAAATACAAAAGAAATTTTATGCAATTCAACTTCAATTGTCCATTGAAATTCTAAAAATTATTAAATGCTTGAAGCTTCACATAAAATGTTTTCTGTTTATGCCTCTTAAAGGAGCTTCACATAAAAATTGATGATGGTTTTCGTAATCAATAAAAAAATAAAGAAAGGATTCAAGATCTGAAAAGCTGTTATCTTGCTCAAATTCCCATGAAGCTTAAAGCCACGAATTTCTCAGGAATCTTACCTTAAGAAAGATTTTTTTTCTTGATGATAAAACTTTATAAATTAATTCTTATCAGCATTAGATCAGTATTTTTAGGCCTTGGTCTCTCACACTACTCATGCCTGCCATTGTAGAGATGTTATGCTTAGTGAGCGTCGTCACCAGAATCTGGATTATCTATGATGCTCTATATAAAAAAATGTTCTCAATGATGCTCGTCATTGAGCTAATGCATATACACAATTAAGTTGAGGAAATGATTAAACGATTTAGCGGATAATAATGTGGACAATACTGTGAAAGGTCTTGTGCTGCTTAATTTCATCGTGTTGATTATACTCAATTTTCTTTCATGGCATTCGGCTGAAGTTATATAATGTGCCTTCATTCCGATTGAAAGATGCGATATATGATGAAAATGACTTGCATATTAAGACTTCCGTTATACTCTCTAAGAGTCATTTTCTATTATATTATAGCAGCTATAACAAAAGCACCACCGAGTGCTTTATTTATAGTACAATTGGTGAATTTTTATATGAAATAAAGATTTACTCATTAAATTGTTTTCTACAATTTGTCATCTCTGAAACAACATGAAATTCGTACATGCGACACACATTGAAATGTCATCGATTACAGCGAAACTTTCTGAATCTTGATTATAAAACATCACTTAGTGGTGTAATTTAATATCATATTAGAAGATTTCACACGATGATACTTGGATCTACCAGCATTCATATAAAAATTCATGTCATTCGTATATCACTCACGGTTGCTTTAAATTAAGATTATTAAAATCGTGTCTATGGGAAGCAATCAAAATTAATGTCGCCATTAGTCGAAGCAAAATAACGGAAAATCTCTAGAAGTAGGAAAAAAATCATATTGTTTGATTGGAGATATTCTGAAAAAATATCGGTCGCAAAAGGCAATTTAATATGAAGCAGAACGTCTGCCACATGCTGATCCGATATTTATTTATTATTTTTTTATATTAATGTTTCATGGGCAATTTTGGGACCACCATCAGGGGACCGTCTATTAATCTTCCATCTGCTATGGTCCGATTTTTTTTTCCGCTATTTCTATGCAAAAAAAAATTAGTCGATGGCACAGTCGGAAATTTTCAGGTGAAATTTTTTTTTGTCATTGCTCAAACGACACTCGATGAATGCATTAAACAGAAAGCAGCCCCTGTTATGCATCATATCGAATATCACATCTAAACGACATACGCTCAATGTGTACGGCTGACTGATTGACTTGCTCTCGACGTCGGTAGTTTGTATGCTAAAAATTGATCGGACAAAAATATTTATGATTTTTTTTTACTGCTTAAATGATGAAACCTGGATTGCATCAATAATAAAAAAATTCCCAGATTCGCAATGCATTGAGATGAGTTGAAACATGCATCAAACTGAAACGATTTAGAGTCGTTGATTGGGAAGGAAAAAAAAATGATTAATAGCCGCCGACAGATTTCTTTTTCAAAAAAAAAAATAATAAATGTATATCAAGGCCATTTCAACTTCACGTCGTGAAGCTTTGGATAAAACGGTAGCTGCACATGAGCAACATTACAATTTGGTTCATTCAATTAACCCATAAAAGTTCAAGCGAAACTTTATGAGCGTTACGTTAATCGCTGATGAATGAAATCATATAAATTTCGACTCGAGTGCATTGCAATAACAAGATATGTAATTGAAAGCTGAGCTGCTAGTACTTCTGTAGTTACTTACAACGATTTATTTATTTCAAAGACATTGACTGAAGGATTCAGTGAGCCGGAAATGGAACATGACCAACATGATGTGTGGTCATTAAAGCATTCTTAGCTGAAAGGTTTTTGATCGACATCAATTGCCTTATCCCGAAACCATAATCTTTTAGTTAATACGACAGCAAAACAATGTTCCATCAAATATACAAAGTTGCAACAAAAAAAAAAATCAGTTTCAACATTGTTCGGATTGATTACAATCTCAGTGCTGGATGAAGTTCACAACATAAATTGTCTGCGATCTATTTTAATCAATAGACTGTCGCTGACGAAATCAATAATGAAAAAAAAAGAGAAAAATTGTCCATAAATAACGTTTTGAAGGAGGAAAAAAAAAGTTTCATTATTAAAAAAAGGCCACATCGTGACTTTAATTACACTCAAGCACTGCCAATCTATTTAATTAAAAATAATTTTTGTTATTTCAAATTTTTCACAGCCGCGCGCGCACCTCACTTGCCCGAATTTCAGTTTTTTTTTTTTTTTTGTGTCTGTAAAGGTGTTATAAATTGGGTTTTAATGTGGCATAATATCAATTAGTTTGGAGCATGAATAAAATTTTATGAAAATTGGCGGCTCATGACGACTATCGCAGATGTTCTAGTAACGTTTAAACTACCGCGGACGATCATTTCACATTTTCATTATCTGAACAATCGTTTATACAATGAAGCGCTTTTTATTTTTTTAATTGAACCACTTTTTGTTGAAAGTTTCTTTTATTTCATATTTTCTTAAAGAAAAAAAAAATTCTTCTCGCAAGAAATAAGTTGTTGCAACACAATTTGGAAGACATTCATCGGCTATTACTGCTCATGGACATCTGTGCGGAAATCGAATTAAGGCTTTTTCTTCCGTAGAATAAAAGGCTTGAGATCTGAATTGAGTCATTAAGCGCTGGTTTCATTGTGGGTGTTTAGTTAACCCAGTTTTCGATTTCATTTTGGCGGTTTTTGTTGCTTGTTCAAAAGAATGAGCGAACATAGATTATACTTTCTAAGCTTCCAATTGAACGTCTTTTGCTTCACTAGAACGACAACAGTGCTGGGAAAAAAAAAATCGTTAATCGAATTCATTTATCATTAATTGTCGATTTGTGTCTCGAAGGCAATCAATCAATTTCGAGTTCATTTAACATCAAGCGCTTCCTTTAAAGACTGCTTGAGTTTCGCGGTTTTATATTTAGCGAGACGTCAAACATCTTATCGCGCGCTTTAACTTCTGAACGATTTTAATATTCGAGATGCAGTAAAAATAAGAATTTTGCAAAGATGAAGTTTTGCAATTATCGTACAGTGATAGCCAGCGAACAACGGTGCAGTGCAGAATATATTTGTGTGGGGTATGACTTGAGGGCATCAAAATGTCGTCAGAAGCAGTTATAAGATCTTTTACAATCGAGTCTCTGGCAAGTTTAAAATTGCTTTTTTATATTCTTCTTTAACCATTCATAGCTTCTTAGTCAATCTGACGAGAGGAAAATCTTAATTTCACATTCTTCCAATTCTTTCTACTGTCGATGTCATAACAAGGCAAATTATACTTTTTTTTTCCTTGTTCACTGGTGGTCAATGGTCATCATAAATTTTCTGCCATAAGCCTTCCATGTTGTTGCCGTTTGTTCTATTCTGACAATACACAGAAAAAAAAAACCAAATCGAATCTCAAGACAATGCCAATATGAAAATCAATTTGTATAAATTTAATTAATAACACAAACCGGGGTCGGAATTTTGCTTGTTAAAATGACAAGGAAAAAGAAACTCAGCTAAACTGGCCTTTTTTTCTAAATTTAGCTCGAATATGATTACAGTTTTGAATCACATTAATGGAGAAATAAAGCAAACATCAGATAAAAACTTCATTCTTGAAATCGATATTATTATCCCGCTTCGAAGATGCTCGATAGATTGAAATATTAATATATTAAAATCAAATAAAAAATAAAAACCAATCGCCTGTAAGCAAAAGAGTCATCTCAAATGAGGGGTTTCATTAATGCCATGATCTATGTATGATATGCTGCCTAATTATCGGTTTTACGAATCAATAATTCATGCGGGAATTTATCGTCATTATTTAACCTCACATGGAGCTGCTTTATGCAATCGGATACAAAGAATAAATCAACATGTCACAAGCCGGCGAATAAAACCACCACCGATATGTTGACTCGTAAAAGCCTTACTTCGAGTCTTCGGGAAGAGATGATTGTTGAGATGGTGATGCAATATTTTCATTTCTTCTTCCTTCAACATTTGCGGAATCAGAAAAGTTCATCGAACTTACGAATCGAAAGAAATCGTCAAAAATATTAATAATCATTTTGTTAACACTGTGGCGATAATTAAATCATTATCATTTCTAGAACGTACCACCACAATTCCATAGAAGATGCAAGCTGTGAAAATTAAATGGCCTTTAATTTGTTGTGGTGCCCGTTAAGGAACATTCTGGTTGATTACATAATTTTTTGACAGTCAATAAATTTAGTTTCTCTGCTTTTTTTCACTCTTCCACAAGAAAAAAAAAAGTTATTCATCGAATATTGAATAATTTCTTCTTGTTGATTTAACATTGGCCTCATTAGACGCGCGAACGAAACGAGATTGGAGAGAGATCTACCTTCAATATAATATTTTTCTTTTCATATTCATAATATAAAAAAAAAAAAACGAAAACAAAAAATAAATAAACTTTCCGCATGTCTCAATGTTGAAGTTCAATGCTCTCTCGCAATCGTGCTCTCACTTCAACATTTTATGCTTTCAATTAAATTAAATTTTAATATTCTTACGGCATCAGAGCTCAATCTCGTCTGAGAGTTTCTTTCGCCACGGTCTCATATAAATTTTAACTTCTATATGTGATTGAATTTATATCAAACGAGTTGTATTTGTTGACTGTCGATTTTGCGCTGGTGTTCGGTGACAAGAGTTTCGACACTTATTAAACGATTCTGAAATAATTCTAAAAAAAAATTGTTTACATTGTAAAATGATGTGAAATTTATGGAAATAATTCTCAAATTGATATTTGATTTCTTTTCATTGATTCAATAAGCAAATATTTAATTTCTGTTTTCATATGAAACTATAATGATAAAAATACATGGTGTGTGCCTCCATAATCAGAAATTATTAGTCAAAATCAGATTCGATTTCCTTATGAAGCCGATCATGGGCCGTCTTATTTGATTTACCGAACAAATGTTATGTTTGAATCGAATCGAAATAAGAAAATTAATGTTGTCAAATTAATAATATCCGTTTGGGTTCAGAGCCACGAGAATCAAATAGGCAATCGAACAAATGAAACGTATGTTCTTTATACATATATATATATCTAGTTGAGGTACGATGATGAAGCTGAAAACAAGATAGAAAGAAGCGAAAAATCTCCAAAAAAAAAAGAAAGAAGATTCTCTCCATCAATTCGGCTTCATTCAACATTGGATTAGAAATGATTAGACGATGGTTTAATGTCCATGGGCATAATAGATTGAAGAATTATCGAGGCATAAACAAATAATTCGATTTTTACATTCACACAACAATCGTTCATTTATCGATTCGGTACAAACGCATATCTCGTCATAGATCTCGTTGTTTCATTATTGGAACCGAATTCCAGCATTTTGTTCTGCAAGTATTTTCTTCTTTTTCCTCCGTTAATATTCTGCAAACTGTGTAACAAATCATGTTTGATTAGAATTCAATTTTCGAGGCAACCAACATGAAAATGACTAAATCGTCGTCAGAACATGAGAAAGTTCAACAAACAATTTTTTCTTCTTACTTTTTTTTGCATAATTAAGTGTGGATTTAATTTATGATGCAGTTCACTGAGCACTATAGTGCACTGGAGCAATGCATTTTTGCCGAAGGAGAGTTGAATGTCGTGACTACCAGCGAGCCTCGAACTAAACGTTTGCAATATCATAAAGTCGGTTTTTCATGTTTTTTTAGTGCTTAAATGTTGAATTTTTCATTTATGGCAAATAAATTTCTTGCTTTTGTTTCTAAGCAATTATGATTCAGACAAAAGCAGATCAAACTCGACACAGAAGAAATGAAGCCCAAGTGAAAAGCACTCAATCAAGTGCAAATTTCTAGGAGAAATCCTTCTGCATTATGATGAGCTCGTTTAATTCTTGCCATGACGATGATATCAAAAAATAAATCCGCGCAAATAAAATAGCTTTTTGAGCCATTTCGAATGAAAATGGCGAGTTTATAACGATGCAATGATCAAATTGACTTATGAAATTACTTCTTTTAATTTGAGAAATTATTCTTGTTTCTCGTTAAAACTTTTATTTTTCTTTTAAAAAATTACTTTAGTTTCCGTCTTGAGAAATTTTTTTTATTTTTCATGCGATCTTTATTTCAAAGTCATGACTCGGAGCATTTAATTTTCTTTGTGGTAATGGAAACTCGCGGCACTAAGGACTCCATTTGTAATTGAACACAATTTTGTTTTATGGTATCATTTTTGTATTATGTTCTTAAGGCGTGCGGCAATAACAAAACTTATTGACTGATACGATTTCAGGGAACTGCAAAGACTTCATGGAATGAATATTGCTTGCACTTGTGCCAGCCTTCCTTTGATGTCGAATAAAATTTTAAATAAAAGTATCAATTTCATCTGGAGCAACATTAATCTTAAATGCTTAAGCTTCATTAAACTGCTCACTTTTGATTAATTCTTATTCGAGCTCAACATCGAATGAATGGCTGAATGTAGGTGAACCGAAAGGTGTAATACCTTATGGGCTTACAACTCTAAATTAACACCCATTTTGAAATAATCGAGAGCAAATTTCCACTTCACAGAAACAAAATAAATTTCAATTTCACGCGAAAAAAAAAAATAAACAACACTCAATTAGTTTACGAAAATAATGGAAAAACAATTTCTTAGTGTTGCGAAAAGACGATTTATAAATGTTTTGACGATCGCATTTCAAATTCAGTCATTTGGTAACAATGAATTTCGGATGAATTTTAACAAGTTTTCACCGCAGTTGATTGAAAAACAAAATCTTTAGTAATGTTTCATGGACGATCGAGCAGCGCGAGTAAAATGAAATTGCCGTAATATTCCCGTTGGGGACTTTAGCATGGCGATCGCTTGCTGATTCACAGCTGGTTCTGTCGCGCCCTAATGTCGAATGTAACCCCATGTTCGTGTAAATATGATATATAACCAGACAAAAAAAAAATTATAATTTCACTCCAATCATAACTAGCAACTGCAGTTGATGTGCAAATCGTGCTTCTTGCAATCGCGACTATACTTTTTGTCCATTTCTCAAAGCACATTAAAAAAAAGTTATTAAGTTTCAAATCAAACAGAGACAGAGGAATTCTTTTCTATTGTCGAATGAAGCTTTTCCTCATTTTTTCCCCTCTGTTTTATTAAACGAAAGGCATGACCCATTGTGGCCTGACCTCTAGTTTCCGGCATTCTCTTTTATATGTCGGTTACTCCATAGTTTTATTGAAATGAAATTCTACTAGAGTTGAATGAATGAATAAAAAAATATTGCCTGAATGCAAAAAAAAGCACACAAAAAAAAATTTGCTATGGCCACAATGATGGTATTCCGGAGGGCGGTAGGCAATCGAAAGATGAATTGAATGGGCACGAAAAATGAGTCTCCGCCACATTCGATTTCGCAATCGCCTGAACCGAAACGATGAATTCAATCGTGATTTATTTACTTTGGATTCAAATTCCATTTATGTTGCGGGACAAACTAAACTGTTCGCATTGTGTTCACTTTCAATTGTTCACAAATTCAGAGCTGTTCTCCGATTGCAATAGATGCTTGGGATTCAGATTTTCCCTGCAAATAAAAAAAAAAATAGTATTAAATAAATCGCTTGTCGAATGAAAAACTCATTTCTGGATGGATTTCAGACAATCGAAATTCAGGTCAATCACAGAAAGAAGACAAATTGTGTTTAGCACTCAAGCTCAGGCGAAAAGAAGATTGCACTTTCTCATTCAATGTCGAACTGAATGATTATTTGTTATAAATTGCTGTGCCGCGTGGTATATGACAGCCGCAGACTCGCTTTAAATCGCTTAATGATGGCTTGAAATGTGCTTTTTTGTTGTTGTTGCTTGAGTGCGGTGATGATGAATGAAGAATGAAAGCGATCGCTCGAAAGGGTTTTTTTTTCTTGCGCAAAATCATTTTTCATTGCGAGTCATAATTGTCAAGTCGAGACAATTGTTATTTCTTTCCGCTTTTATTCACCGTGAAAAAACCACCGGAACATTGTTGAAAATGAAACAAAGTCGTGTCCTGAAAAAGACTTTTTTGCAAAACTACATATTTTTTTTCGCAGTGGATACCATTCAGAAGTTGATACAAATTAGTTTTTTTTTGTGGTTTTTCAGAAATCTAACAATAGTAAACAAAAGACAAACTTTTGTCAGTTGGTGAAATTGGCAATCAATTGGCGGCTTTAATGTGTGTCAATTGTCATCATTTATTGTGTTTGTGTGTATTCAGATTTATTTATTTTCTATTATTTCTTTTCGCTACCAAAACCGAAAAAAAAAACGATGTCTTGAAGTGTTTCTTTTATTGTCAGAGGGCTGGGAATCGATACATATGGCAGTTTACAGTTCAATTTTAATGATCATTTCGAGTGAATAGCTCTCGGCTATTAAGACGAAAGGCCAAACATTTTTCCATAGAAAGAAGAAAATAAAAATTCAAATCGAAGAAATTGAAATGTTAACTATAAAGAAAATGAACTCTTAATTTAATTTTCCAGCAAAAACCAACTCATTGCTAGTCCAGCGACTTTCGGCCAATTAAATTTCTTTTGCCAACTGCACAGCAAGAGAGCCGCTTCGGATTCATATCATTTTCCGCCAAAAGCGAATAAATCGACGGCATCGAATAAAAAAAAACGGTTTAAACTTTGCGAAATGAACAAGAATCTCATTAGAAATGGCGCACACAATTATCATAAATTCACGTTAATTTAATTGTATAAATTATGCCATGCGAGATGCTTTGAAATCTCCAGCGGCATTATTTTGAACAAGTGAAATTCCAGTGAATGAAGAACTTTATGGTTTAACATTCATAGCTGTTTGTCTATTGAAACTTGGTGCGATTTCAGTTTTTAAATAAAAGTTTCATTCGCTTCGAAAGCGAAGAAAGAAAAAAAAAACCCCAAAAAAAGCATTTTCGTATAAAATATGGTTCAATTGTTTTGTGGAATTTTGCTGGCTTTTTTTCCGTGTCTGGCTGGACGAAGTTCTCGAAAAACGAACAACGCACCAAAGTTGAAGAGGAAGAACATTTCAAACGAAAATGATACACTTCATGTTATTGTTGTGCACACTCTGTCCGCCGATTCATTGGCCATAATTTTTGTGTTCACTTAATTCATGTGGTTCGCATTCTTTTTTTTCCCCTTGTGCTTGATTATAGACTGAACGCAAGAAATCAGGTTCTTTATTTATTCTGGAGAGTTTTTATTGCAGAATTGTTGTGAAGTTTCAGCAAAAAAAAATTAAAAAATTCAGTGAAGAAGAATCAAAAAAAAAAATGTGAAAATTTAACCTTGAACGGTTAAGGTTAATGGAGCAGTCGTTTTTCCAGTCTGCAATCAAATAAATTACTGAGCAAACACTCACTTGCTAATATCTTAAAGAATTTCTCATCAAAACGCCAACAACATTCATTTTGAATAAATAATTAGAGTGAAAAGCGAAATATTGAATATTTTTTTTAATTTACTGCAAATGGCTAATCATTAATTTTAATGATGATTCAATCAGAAAGCCATTTAAAATGGGATCTGAAAGTGCAAATTAACATTTTCATACTCTTTGTTCTCGCACTCGTGGGCCACTTTTGTGCAGGGTGCCTTAATGTTGTTGACGAGACAATGCTCGCCCTTTGAAGAGATTTCCGATCTTTTTTTTTCTCAAGGTCAAGAGAACGCTTTTGCTTTTACTTAATTCATAATCAATTTGTTGATGTCTTCAAATTATGGTTTACAATAATTGAATAGATTTCATGAAACTCCAGTAGCGATGTACTTTCAAGGATTTACAAGATGCCTCGATTGCGGAATTTTTAATCAAAGAAGTAGAGAAAAAAAAAATGGGAAATTGAACAAGAAATCGAAAATTCATATCGCAACCACATGATTCAACATTGCAGTTGAATGAAAATTGTGCAATGCTCTACTGGCGAAACAGAATTATTCGTTTAAAACCATTATTGTATGTATATGCCATTAAGTGCCTTCTTGCAAGCCATCCATTCAATTACTATATTGGACATGAAACTAAAAAGGGGATAAAAATCAGCAAACAGAACCCACAGAGTTGAGTTGTGCAACCTTAAATAACTTTTTAATTGGGCATTCGCGCCGCGTAAAAGGGAGAGAAACCATAATCGACCCCGTGAAATTTATGAGATTTTATGAAGTGATTTTAATGTGCTGATCTGTCATTGCGATAAGAAATCGCAGTCGCGTTTTATTTCCAATAAATAAATTTCGAGACTCCTTTACGTTTGCGCAATTAAATGTGCGAGGAAAAGTTTTTTTTATGCAGAACACAAAAATTTATCGCCAACAGAAGCTCGAAATTATTCTTCTGTGTTGTAATTGATGATGAGAGGACCGAAAATAAAGCCGCTATAGTATTTTAATTAGTTTCCAAAAATATATATATAAATATTACGGTTTTGTGAGAGTTTATCGCTTCACTCGATACCAGTTGGAAATAAAAACTACCAAGTTCATCGAATTGGAAAAGAGTAAAAACAAAAAAATAATTAAATTTAATTGATAATGGTTCGTATTTCATTCGAATGAATGGAAAAAAAATTTACGTCTCATCTCTCCCAATTCGACTCCAACTAGCAACTGCCAAAATGAATTCCGACATACGACAGCAATTATAATCAGCAAATAATAAATTGAAATAAACATGCAAAATAATTTTTGCTGCATATTTTATTCAATGTTTCGAATTGAGTTTTCAATAAAATTTTATGCGATTTTATGTTCGATATTTTTTTTTTTAGTAATTTTGTTCTCTTTGTTGATTGCTTTTCAATCGTACAAAAATTCTGTGCCGCTATGTCAGCTGTTACATTCGAGAGACGGAGAACAAAGCAGCAGCCAATAATTGGATATGTCATATCTGTTAAATGGAAAATCGGCATTTAACTGATAAGTTTTGGTGCTGCAGACTTTAGAAAAGACATGAAAAATTAAGAGCAATAATGACCGACATTGTTTAAAGCGATAACCAGTGAAACTGTCAGTAAACGAATACTTCATTTATTTAAAATCAATTTTTCAATACCTAAATCGATTTCCGCTCGGTTAGTAACTTAAAATGACAGACTGACTTTGATGCAATGATTACGCCAAAAACATCACGAAGTAGAAATGGCATAATCTTGATACGCCAAAGCCGAATGATATCCCAGGCGCGCTGGGGTCATGCTAAAAGAACCATAAGAAACACCAAACAACAGTTATGAGCAGCAACAACATTAGAAATTATATGTCATTCTTGGTGTATAAAATGATTTGTCATAGTCTAAAAGCTCAAGCACAAAAGAGAGCAATTCAGAGAGTTAATAATTTGAAAATAACGAGATGGAGATTAGCATAATAACAATATTTAAGACATGTATATCTTTTGTTGTTGGAGTAAGGCAACATTAGAATCTTGACGTTGAATTTGTAACGATATGCCATCAGTGATCAAACTTTACTTCTTTTTTTTCTCTATTGCTGCTTTACTGCTCAGTTGCCCTCTGATTTCGAGCATAAAAATTTATGTAACAAATTTTTCTTCCATCCATTAACTTTTCCGCCGATCAAATCCAAAGAATCTTTGCTACGACTTAGCATGCACAGGCAAATGGCTTTATAAGGCTGCCCCCGAGTCCGTGACCATAAACAATTTTCACGAGTGAAATCAGAATTATTCGACGAGTAAAATTTCTTATGCTCGTAAAAAAAAAATATTCCGTGAGATAATAATTTTTTATCTTTATTAAGAAACATTTTCTTCTTTTTTTTTGTTTGAGAGAAACAATCAACTTTATTCCCGAAAAACATTCTCTTTTTACTGTTCACTATAAAAAAAACTTTGTAGAAATTTCATATTTAAATCAACAAATTAATCACGAACTAAATATTTTTAAAATCTTCCTTGTAAAAATGTGCTTCAAGAAATCTCATTAGTTGTTTAGAACTTTAAATTTCATGTTTGAAATTTATGCTGAAATGACCAAATCATGTATCGTCGACATTAAAGTATAAAAAAGCACACAGAAACGACATGCAGAATGTTTTGAAAATGAACGAAACAGCTATCTTTGGAGGCAATAAAACTGAGCAGATGATAATCGTGACAGAACATTTTTCCATTTATTTTATTCTCGTCGAAATCAACACTGAAAATCATTCGTCGAAATTGGCAAATAAGAACACAGTTTTTCCAGAATTCTAACGTTAGTTTTGTCTGACATTGCATGAAAGAAATTTTCCAGTCACAAATTGGATAGCGAAACGAACGACAACAAATGATAGTTCAAAATCATCGACGGAATGTGTTAGCCCCCATTTGTTTAGAGACGAAAAACTACAGCAAATATGGCACAAATTGCCCAAGATAATAACAAACAAAAAAAAAATCATTTCTTCTTTGCGTGTCACGAAAAGTAAATTTCAAGCGAAATTTTTAAGCATGTCGATAATGAAAGCTCAAAAACAAAAGTTCCGCTTTAATCAATTGTAAAATACTCTCAACATTCCAGCACCAATATCAATTTTTTCCTTTTGTTTATTTCTTTCATTCATCTTTCCATTGTGGATTTCGCTTTTTTTGCGTGGTATCATCACTCGCAAGTATAAATAATAAATCATCAAATGCCGAGTGAGCTAAGAAATAAATGGTATATTGGTAAAAGAGGGCACGAGGATGAAGAAAAACAAAGAGCCGATCATTGCGCGAAAGATGAGCATTAAAGTTATTTATCTGAAGTCATTTCAACGCACACATAATAAACATTTAATTTCGAATTTGCGCTTTTTGTTGTGTGGAAAAATACCGAAAAAGGCGAAATATTGCAGAACTGACTGCAGAAAAGGTTTAGAATATGTTTTTATCGCTTTGAGGTTTTGTCGCTTTTTCGTTCACCTTTTTGTCTGTAATTATATTTCCGTTGAATTTTGCGGTTTTTTTTTTGGCGAATCTTATTGTGACATTGTCATCCAATATTTTTTTATTTTACGGTCGTTGCGGGTTTTTATTTTCGAATTGTTATCACAAATTGTGATATCTGTTGAAACATTCTTTTGCGCATCAAATTCATTTCCAGCATTGCACCAAACTGTGTTAAAATGTTATTTCTCGTATGTCCGATCTCCATAAACAAATTCACAGAAATTCCTTTCGTAAATATTTCCAGAATTTTTTTTTTTCATTTTCTGAATAATTTTAAATTTATATTTTGTGCTCTATTGTGCAATGTGTTGCAATACTGCATGAAACATCACCACATCATTTTTATGCAAGATATTTTTTTTCCATATTAACATGAAAAAAATAAATAAAAATTCATCATCTATCTCATGATCCTTGAACTTCATGTCTGTAAGGAACATTCTCATTTTGCAAGCTCAAAAATCAGACATTTAATAACTTAAATGAGACTAATTGTTTCAGTAAAGAAATATTTTACGGCACTGGGTTAAGCATGTTACTTGCATAATAAATTGCCATCATTACACAATTTGATGTACAAACATTGTTTCTTTATGCTTCTACGGGTTGAAACGTGCTTTCAAGGAGTAAATTCTGAGAGCTAATGATGTTAAAATATTTTTTTTTTTTGTACTGATTTCAATTTGCCATTGAATGTTCAAAGAAACTTCTCACAAAAAAAAAAGAAAAAAACTGAAATGTAAGAACAATTTTTATGTGAAACTTTACAACATATTTTATTTTTTCTCATTACCGTTGAGTGTTTTCTCGGGATCCAGATCCATAAATCCCCATCAAGGGGCCTACAGACGTATAGAGAGTAAGCCCCGAAAATAAAATAAAAAAAAAAAAAAACAAAAGACGCAAAGGAGAATGGTTGGGAGTGAAATGGCAGGCAAAGAACGCAAAATGATTTGTGTGGGTTTCAACATCAGGCCCCTGACAAAAGGTTAATGGACTTTTAAAGCTTGTGTCCGTTGTGGTTCGTAGCATTTTTTGCACTTGTGTATGGTTCAGTTGAAGAATTATCGTAAATTCATCGAGGCGAAAAAAAAAAATTAACTAATTAAAAAGGGAGAAAAGAATTAAAATCTTTCCATCTTCCTTTCTCCGCTTTCCACCGAAAAAAAAACCGCATTTCGGGCTTATCGGTTTTCAATTAGCATGCAATGTTTTTTAATGCAATTTCAATGTTCTAAAGTCCCTCGACAGCGGATCGATTCGAAATTCATTGAAATGTTGCATCTTATAAAATTTCTTTATCATGCAAAATACCACAAAACCCATGGTTGAGTTTTGCGATATTAAATTATTGTCTGCACATTGTGGAACGGAGTTAAAAAGAGAGCATCTATCGAAATAATTAAATTATCGCCAAATCCGATAAATCAACAAGCGAAAGAAAAATTCCTTCCTTTTCCGGTCGCTTTATGTTGCATAAATATATTCAACCGGTGCTCGATGCATATTGAGAAAAATTCATTTCATGATGTAAATATGTTGCGATTTATTTCAGTGCATCCGACGAATGAGATGCAAAAAGCAACATTTAAAGTATTTCCAATCATTGATTATTGATTGCCTATAAAAATGGTAGCATTGTTTTTTCGTCCCCCTTTTTTTGTCCCGTTTTCATATCAAATTAATTATGATAATGCAATTTTAATTGGATGGCTTTGCGAGCGGATAGATCTGCATATGCCGTTTTTAAAGCACAACGCTCAAGCTGCATGTCAAACGAGCCCAACAATAACAATCAAATCTACACGAGAATTCAATAAAAGTAATGAAAATATCTCCACGAGAGAGAACCTGGAAGGCATAGAAGGATGAACAGAAAAGAGGGAAGTGCATTTGCTACAAGACATCTCGAGTTAAAAGTTATTGGATGTCGTTTGTGATTAAACCGTTCATACATTTCTCATGTTCAATCGAATACGATGTAAATGATTCTATGATATTTTTTTTAGTCATAACATCTATACTCGACAGTCAATTGAACATGATAATGAATTAAGAATCATATAGAGAACGGTAGCTGCCGTGCCGACTTTTATTATGCCATCGATGACGTTTATTCGATTTGTTTTTTTTGTGCTTTCGATCCTATAACATTGTTCTATTCTCGAATCAATTCAGTTCATTTTTTACTTGTGCACAACATAAAGTTGCACAACATATACAAAACCAGCTGTTGGGAAGCTATAATGTATCTCTTAATAACCTCATTCATTAAACCAATTTCAAACTTGGCTTCTAATTATTTTTCGTTCTTTCGCCTTTACAACGAAAACCACTCTCGGAAAGTCACAGCAAAAAAAGCATTACTAAAGCGGAGCATCCATAACTCCTTATTCGGCATAATTCATTGCATCTTACAAACGGCAACTACTCGGGCTTAGTGAGTTTCACGTGTGCTCATGAAACTAAATCAATTTATTAACCGTTAATTGCTCGAGAGATTAAAAGTCTCAATTGGAACGCGACAGAAGAAAAAAAAGCTCAGAAAGAACCAAGCAAATAAGAACAAAAAATATCTTCAAACGTTTATTAAATTGGCTTATGCTATAAATCTCACCAAAGCTTTATTATTTATTTTATGACTCATCGCGGGTCTACGATCACATTCCTTTTGTTATATCGTCTCTTTCTCCCCACCATACGCCAATTCCGTTGAAGTGCCATCATAAAACGCCGCAATGTCGAGTGTGTTTGATGTATATGCGCGGCGCGATATTTATTTTTCTGCAACAAAATAACAAATTAAACAATCATTCAGCATACAACCCACAACCCAGAGCTCTTCATCGCTCGCTGTTATGAGTTATAAACAGTTTCTCTGCAAAAAGATTTTTATTCATTTAATGTGCAGCAATGCGCTTGGTGTGAATATCGCAGCACAAAAAAAAAGCTCACAACATGGTGATTGCAAAGATTTAAGCAGAAAAATGAATTTGACGGATTATGATTAGCATATCAATTTCAATGAATTACGCTCTGTCGAAATTCATTTCAAGCCCCGAATCACATTAAAAAAAGCAGCAAAAGAGTTGTTGATAGATTTTTTTTTTTGGACAAAGGCATAAAAATCGTGACTGAAACAACTGTTTTGACGTGTGGTTGTGTATAATGGAACCAAATTTCAGATCGATGCGACCCACCTCAATGCAAAAATCACACACATTATGCTGTAGCTCGTGTCCGCTTTCCATGGAAATAGAAAAACAAAATTGACTCAACACTTCCCTCATCATGAAATGATTAATCACTCGATTATTAAATTTGGTGCACAAATTGATTGCCCAGCGCAATAAGACTACTCTCACTCAATCTCACCGGGAAGGGAATCCGTCAGTCAATTACTTACTTATGCAAACCGTGCCCCAAACCAATTTTTGTTCATCACGTTTTTTTTGTTATTGTTGAACTGCTTTGCTATTCACTAAAATTCATCAACAAAAGCATAAGTACAAAAGTGAAGTAACTCGATGAGCCGCAAAATGGGTTTTTAAATTTTCGGGGTGATTCGAATGATCAATGAATTGAGTTAGTTTTTGACATTCAGTTTGGCTTTCGTGTTCAATGGATGCCACTTTGGATGCTTAATGTCATTACACAATAGTGATTTTGAGTAGTTTTAGTTTGCATAATTTGACTTGAATCGGTATAGAAAAAAAGCAATAAAATTCCGCAACTTCTGTGGGTGTAACGTGGCCACTCTCGAAGATTCCTCATTACTGATGCAGTTCATGCTTTATTATGATAGTTTTCGCACAGATTTATGAAATCAACCGAAGATTTATGAGTGTTGAATAGCAATTTATCTCCTTGATTTGGCAAATTATTCATTTCATAAATCAAGTAAACACAAACTCACCAATCTCTAACACTCTTAATTTATTTCACAGAAAAGCTGTTAACATCTGAAGGGCGTGAATTGCGGCGAGCGCTATTTTCATTGAAACAAATTTTCCAGGAAGACAAGGACCTCGTACATGGTTTTGTGGCGCTCGGAGGCCTCAACTGTCTCGTACAAATTGGCAATGAGGCTGATCAGAATTACCAAAATTACATTCTCAGAGCATTAGGACAGGTAAAGCACCGATCGTAATTCATTCATTATTTGTGCGCATTAGATTTCCATGGCAATTATGGTGTCGCACTATAGCAAAATTCGATTTGCTTGTTACTTACTACAGCAGCTTGACATTTATAAATTTGACGTCGCGGTTTTTCAAGCAAAAAAAAAACTATTCTAACACCTCAATTATCGAATAATAAATATCAAGTAATTTGTTTTAACTTGAACACTTTTTGCCCTGCTCACACTCTCTTTAGTTAGTTAATAAATAAGTAATATCTGTAGTGCTTTCAAAGTGTAATTAGACTCAAAATGGTTTTTGTGTGGTTTTTAACTGTGAAATTTAAAATGTGTCGGACCTTAAATTGTTATTAAAATATTAAGTGGATGCTAATAAATTTCCACCTCATACACCTCCGACACACAGCAAAAACCTTCACTGAGATCAATAATCGATTGTTGTCTGTTGTCTTTTTTCTCCTGCCGAACGATAAACTGCGATGCAAATAAATACTTGCCTAGTGGAATATCTGCTGCGGTAATTATAGAAAATTTAAAACGTCGTTTGCGTACAATATTTTTGTTTGCTGCCTAATGATGTTCGCCATTTGGTGTGCAATTCACCATCGAGCTATGACAGCAAATGAGAGTACCGCAGAGCAATAACGGGCCGGAAATTTATGATCACAACTAGTGGAAACAAATAATATCTCATGTGAAATGTGTATCGATGGAACAATGAATGATACTCGTACATGAACCTCATAAAAAGCAAATCGTATTATTTCCATTGATGGGATGGGCGCCTGGGCGCAAAACAATTGATGGCAATAACATATTAGATTTTTTTTCCGAAATGTGTATTTATCAAAATATCACCATTGTGTCAAATATATTAACATCAACGGCACTCGATTAATAATAGTTTTCTTCTTATGCTCCATAATTGATGATTTACCCTGCAAAATTTATGTTTAATAAAAATGACAACAACACATTTTCAAGCCTAAATATACTCGCAGGCAGCAAAAATAAATAAATTTATATATATATATATGTATTTATGAAAACGGGACAATGTGTAATCAATGGATGGTCGGTCAGAGAGTCGAGATATCTTCGGTGCTCCAATGTTCTGGGGCATTTAATATGTGACGCAGAAAAAAAAGCACTGAAATGAAAAACGGTTTACGAGAACAACAGAAGGAGCAAAATATAGCAGCAGATAAAAAAAAATAATATCAAAACAGCAAATTTCATGTTTGCATGTTGGTTCTCAATAAATCATTTCTCATGATATTAATTCTTTTTTTTTGTGTATGCGCGCGATGTTCATTGTGTGTCCAATAATACAGAACAATTTTTTGTTGTTCCTTGCGATGGCAGCGAGAGCAAACATCAAAGCGATATCACAAAAGAGTATATTCTAACTGTTTCCATTTCGTCGTGGCGCGGAAGATTATTTCCTTCAATCGACATGTTTAACAGCAGACAACAACAAAACATAAAATAAATAACGAACGAAAATCGTGTTTGTGAATTTTTTTTTTTATCAATTAAATGACTGAACTCGAGTGTTGTCGATATAATACATTATGAGTTTAGAACCATTTCTGGACGTGGAATTGACTGCAATTACGGCAAAATGCAAAGAATTCCATGAACGCAACTTTCATCTAACAAAACAATTGAGAAACGCACAACAAAGTATGATTTTGTAATGAGGCGGCGCAAGAATTTCACTAGAGATGTTTGCTTTTTTTATTATTTATGCCAGACACTAATGTGCCACATTCACTCACCTCTTATCAATTACACACACCGCTCGCAACATGTGCAATTTCACTTTATTTACCTTTCATTTCTTTATTTCATTCTTTTATTTTCTTTTGGTCAATTCTCTCAGGTGATGCTTTACGTTGATGGCATGAATGGCGTAATGCAGCATGGACCAACTGTGCAATGGCTCTACACACTAATTGCATCCAAATACCGACTTGTGGTTAAGACAGCACTCAAACTATTGCTGGTCTTTGTAGAGTACTGCGAGGGCAATTGCTATCTGCTGGTTAATGCAATCAGAACTGTGGATAATGCTCGCGGCACCCTGCCATGGTCAAATATAATGAAGTAAGTTGAACTCCTTTTTTTTCTTACTCGGGGGCGATTTGGTTCTCTTACCATTGTTAGTTTTTTTGTCTTCAATTCTAATAATTACGACTCACCTTAGAAATCAAGCAGTAAATGAGAGAAACATTTTGTGCATGCTGTTCAATTTTTTTTTTTTTACAATGCAATTTCAACTGTAGAACCGTTCTTGGCTGTTGTTGATTCAACGCGAGATCTTTAAATCAATTCGAATTGCTTTTAAAAACAATTAAGCAAATTAACCTTTTCTTTTATCTTGTTTCTCCCATTACGGTATTGAGTGATATATTTGATGAAACAAAAACTCATCTCGGGGCATTTCTGTTTTATATTTCGATTGCCCTCCTGCTCTTTGTCTTCACATTCTTGATTTCATTATATCTTGATCTGCATAACAGAATTGTTATATGCTTGTTAATTAACTGTTAAGTACCCTGAACGTTCTAATTTTTTTTTATTCGCTTTCTTGCTCCATTCACAGTTTCCACAGACATTCAACACATTTCAATTTTCTTTAAATCGTTACTTCAAATCGCCCATTTAATGAGATGAATATTGAGTGAGTTATATGAAAGTGCAATTCCTTCTGCTCCATCAACATTTAAATCATAATTAAATTTATCGCGCAAAAAAGCGTAGTCGATCAAACAGACGAAAAAAAAATAAAGTTGAGCGGGCTTTTATCTTTCGAAGGAAATCTCATTCAAGTAAACAATTTCTTGCAGCCTACACTCGCGAGTGTGCGAGTCAATTGCCCACCGAAAAAAAAAAAACTGCAAGCAATCTACTTATGAGAAACGACTTCCAACACTCTACATTTTCCATTGTTCTTTAAACTCGGCGACTTTATGCGAATGAGAGGAATAACAACAATAAAAAAGTCGTGAAAATATTTTGTTGTTTTGTTAAAAGAGTTTTTACCTTCGTTCCATTCTTGATGGCGATTTTGATCGTTTATTCATTCATTTTTTCAATTATCTAATGCATTCGAGTGCCATAGTTTATTATTATAAAACTGAAAGGCAATAAAGACAGAAAAAATATTCATATTCATCTCGTAAATTTCACTTTTAAAGAGCGAATACTTTAACGTTAAGAGATTTGAATCGCGGGGACTTGCTCTATTGAAAGAACTGAATGTTACGATCCAATTTG
Organism: Propsilocerus akamusi; assembly: GCA_018397935.1. NCBI lineage: Eukaryota > Metazoa > Arthropoda > Insecta > Diptera > Chironomidae > Propsilocerus > Propsilocerus akamusi. The sequence goes on along the minus strand of CM031468.1, from coordinate 24,283,517 downwards.
AGAAGGCGAGAGAGGAAGAAATTATGAAAATCTGCGACCTTTATGACTATAATAACTAAACAATTAAAAGATTCCAGCGACACGATAAAAATATTTATTTTTTTTTTATGTTTCTACAGACTTTTGAAAGATTACGATAATGCTGATACGGAGTTATTAATATATGCAACATCATTAATCAATAAAACATTATCGGGATTGAGTGATCAAGATAGTTTCTATGATGAAAGTGATTACTTGGAGCAGCAGGGTATGGAGAGTATTGTACAGCGTTATTTGTCACGACCTGGCACTGATTTGGATTTATTGGATCAATTACAACTGTACGAAGCAGCCTTGCGCTTCGAGGATGGAGAATCCAATGAAGTTATTCGCTTACCAGACCATGCAGTTCGCAAGACATTGAGATATCGGTCAAGTGATTCTACAGAAAGAAGAAAGTCAAGACGCTACAGTACTGGAACAGCACCACAACAGATTCCAATACCTCCTCCAGTTCCTCCTCCTATTATTCCGCCCGCAGTTCCACCATTACCCTTGAGCTATATGCTTCAACAGCATCAGCAGACACCCGATAATGATAGCTCAAGCTCTGGCGGTGGCGATTTGAATGGTTTTGCCGATTGTAAAATTCGCGAAGGAGGCGCTGGAGTGACGCCCGGTTTGAGGAGACGTCGCGAAAGGGCTGAACGGCAAAAAACTTTCCAAAGAGAGCAAGAAGCCGTTGTTAATGGACAACAGCCGCCACATGAAAGTGAAGATTATGGTAAGTGATGAATACATCTGCCAATTAATTTAAGATACATTCATCCCCACGCAAACATGTCATGTCTCATACGTGTCATGGCTTTGCTAACAGCTTAATGTTTGTTGTCTTATTAAATTATTTTTCCATTATTTTCTGCTTTCAACTATTTTTAATTTGTTTGATATTTGCTTCTAAGCATTAATCTCGTGCCGCATTTTTTTTCTAATATTTTTTTGGTTGTTTGTGATTTTTTTTTTCGCCCCGACCTTTTTTTTATTAGGAAATATTCCACATCTATTGTCGAACGGTGTTGAGGCCAATAACCATCAAGCACCGCAACAATGCATAGTAAATAATAACAATCGCACATCATCATCATCTAATGGCGCAAATAATGGCGATTTAAATAATTCGAATGGCAATAATTCGATATTGAATAACAAAAATGATTTCAATAATGTAACTAATAAAGTGTATCATCACATCAATGGCACAGTAAACAATAGCAATAATCTTAATGGAACTTTGTGTGTGAATAATCAAAATGGAGTCTCGAAATCTGTGATAATAAATATCGATAAGAATACTCTCGACTACAAGAACAATAAGAATTTGATACTAAATCAACAGCAAAATAAAGTTGATATAAATGGCAACAACACAACAACGAATAACAATAATCATCAAAATAATTATCATCATGCGAACCATCATCAAATCTATGAGAAACATTTGAATGGCATTAATCAATTGAAGAAAAATGGTTTGCCCACCAAACGCTTCATCATAACAAATGGCGGCGTTGAGAATTGTGATAATCAAAAGAATGGAAAATTTCAAATAACAAAAAATGGAAATGGTTACGATCAGCCTGATAACAGCTTTGTTAATGGATCCGCTAAAAATGGTTTTAATCTTAATGGGCACTCGAACCATAAAGTCCACACTGCAAACGGGCACATTGCGAAGGACGATTCGCCAATTGTCATTGAAAATATTCCGCCAAATGTGAACATTCACAAAGTTAACGGGCATTTGAATGGTTTTTATTCTAATGGACATCACACTAGAGGAGGCAGCCACACAGTTAAGGTGACCGAAATCAGTAGTGCCACAAACGGGCACAACAATGGAAAAAATCATGAGAATGGTATCGATACATGCAAAACCACAAATGGATACACGAAAGCTCACGAAGTGTCACATAAGCACCATGAAAATGGCACAAATGGTGCACGCACGAATGGCTTTGTACGGCAGTGCAGTCACCAATCGACTAATGGACGTCCGAATGACTTTAGCACAATAAAAATCAATTATGTTTCGCGGCATGCTGCTCGTGGTCCATCGAATGGGTATGTAGCTACAAATGCCACAAATGGAACACACAATGGCACAACAATTGTCGGCAATGGCATGCATGAAGTGTCCAAAAATGCCATCACTAACATTGCAAACATTCCTAATATTGTGATCAATGGAAATTCCACTGAATTAGGTGATAAAACGGTCAATGGTGGGGACCAAAAGGAGGACAACCAGCTGTTGGGTAAGAATGTTTTTTTATGCCCTTCTTTCTGTTGTTGTTTATTTTCTTAACCTAATGTTGGCTATTTTTTTTTTTTTTTCGTTGTCGATTTAAAATGCTTTTTCATCAAAGAATTTTTTCGGAATTTTCATTCAAAACTTTCACTTGACAAATATTTTTTTTCGATTTCATTCCATTTAAATTTAATTTTCCATTCTTATTTTCAATCTAAATATATCGCAATATCTCTTTAGACACTGAAAACGAAGACAAAAAGCTTCTGCTTCAACTAAAGCGTGAACAGACTGTCAAAGATCTGACACAGAAATTGAGCAATTTGCCGTTGAGCCCGCAGGAAGAGAAACCCAATCGCATTGTTGGCGATATGTCGGGTTTGATATCGAAAGCCAAAGAAGAATTAGCTAAAAGTAAGATTAAAGGTGATGTCAAAACAAATGTCGAAAATGATCTCAAAAAGCCTGAACCAAAAAAATCTGAAATCGAATTGCATTGGGAGGAGCTAATGAAGAACATGGATAGGGAATTGGTATTGTGCGATTTGAATTTTACGGATTTGACAGAGGAAGATGAAGGAAATGTCCTTCAGCCGCGAGGCCTTGCTGGATCATCCATTCCACCACCACCGCCACCTAGTGGCATTATGCAAAATGGCGTTGGTCCAATTCCACCACCTAGTAATCTTACACCACCATCAATACGTTCAAATGGTTGTTTAAATGAAAATCTACAGAATAAAAGCCCTGAAAATGATATAAATTGCCTCACTACCAAAAAGACCAAGAAAACGGTAATGACATTTCTTTTGATAACCTTTGCACAAAAAAAAAACCGCAAATTGATTCTTTTTCCACGAATATGGCAGGTGAAATTATTTTGGAAGGAAGTACGCGAGGATATGATTGCTCCCACTGTTGGTCGTACGATTTGGGACGAATTGCCGCCAGCCGTTGTAGACACATCCAAATTGGAGCATTTGTTTGAGTCCCGAGCGAAAGACTTACTGACTAAGGTACTTTAAGCTCGTAACGAGCTTTTTTTTCCCTTTTGGGGGATATATATTTTAATATATTTTCTTCCTATCTTCGTACGTCCTTTTTCATGTTTTCGTTTTTTTTTTTACTGCGGATCTTTTTTTCTTCATTTGGTGAAAGATTTATTTCAACTTTTTTTCTTCTTTATTTTTACGATATTTCTTTCTTTTTTTAAATGAAAAACTTTCTCATTATTAACGCGTTAAAATGAGGAAATTGCGGTTTATTAATCAGCAATTAAGATTTAGGTTGAGGATTTATTTTTGTGGGTGTATAATAAATTGTTGTCTTGTCTTAAAACTCAACAGTTCTTCCTTATGTTTTTCCACAATTTTACAAAAGTTCTCAAATATTTTTTTTTTAAAGACTCGAAAATTTGCAAAACGTAATAATAAAATTTCCATAAATTTTAAAACTTTATCTTCCACCAGAAGGAAGCTTCGCATTAATGGAGTGTATTACAATTATGTATCACCATCTTTTTTTGCTACAAAATTGAATCGTTCCACCTATTACGAAGCGTTACGTAATTTATGTTTAGTCCATTATGGTGCAAGGAATTTTATAATTATTTACTTACTTACATTTCTCTCTCTCTCTCTCTTTTTCTCCTTTCGTTGCATAAAAAACATAACCCCCCATTAAATGAAATATATGATGATCCCTTTCGCCAAAAAAAAAAAAATTATAAATGTCTGAATTTTCTACTTTCTGTTATTTTATTCTCTGCCCCTCAGGAGGTGAGTCAAAATGATGATGTAGATTTTAACCGAAAGTTGTTTTTGTTGTTACTTTTTTTTTGCAATCCATTAACACTCACCCCACTCCTATTTTATGTAGAAATAAATTATGTTGAATATACATAAGTAATACTTCACAACATTCATCCTTTTTTTTCCTGTGGCTGGCGATTTAGCAGAGTGTTTAGGATGCTATACCATGTTATGTTGAACATTTGGGGTCCATTGCGTAAACTTTTTCTTTTGCAAACGGATCACATCGTTGTGTGGGATTATGAATAATTTTTTAATAAAAGCTTCATTTTTTTTTTTTTTGTTATTTACGAACAAACAGAAACAACAAGAATTGAACAAAAGCAAGGAGATTATTGTGTTGGATCATAAACGTTCCAATGCAATAAATATTGCAATGACAAAGTTACCACCACCGCGAGCAATTAAAGCAGCAATTTTAAAGATGGACTCAACTGTGGTGACTCGCGAGGGAATTGAGAAACTTTTAAATATGTTACCGACTGATGAGGAGCGTGGAAAGATTCAAGAAGCTCAAATGTTAAGCCCTGAAATGCCATTAGGGAGTGCTGAACAATTTCTTCTCACATTGTCATCAATATCTGAGCTTTCAGCAAGACTACAATTGTGGGCTTTTAAGCTTGATTTTGAAAACATTGAAAAGGAAATTGCCGAACCATTAATGGATTTAAAGCAAGGCGTTGAACTACTCAAAACCAATCTCACATTTAAATGCATTCTGTCAACGCTTCTTTCCATCGGATGTTTCCTAAATGGGCAACCGGTTAAAGGCTTTCAGATTGAGTATTTAGCAAAAGTACCTGAAGTGAAGGACACTGTACATAAACACTCACTTCTTCATCATCTATGTCACATGGTAATGGAATCATCACCCAATACAACAGATTTGTATTCGGAAATTGGACCCATAACACGTGCATCGAAAGCTGATTTTGCCGAATTGGCTCACAATATTAAATATTTAGAGACTGAATGTAAAGCGTCATGGGATCGACTGAAATTGATTAGTAAACATGATACAGCGCCGCAACTTAAACAAAAGCTCATTGACTTTTTGGCAGACTGTGCCGAACGCATTATCATTCTGGACATTGTACATCGGCGTGTTATCAATCGGTATGTGCGAGATTTTAGTTTTCCTTCCATTCGTTTTTTGCTGATTATTTATAAGAAAATTATTCTTTCTTTCTTTAATTAGATATCACAAGTTCCTTCTTTGGCTCGGAGTTCCGCTCCATCGTATTGCCGAGTCACGACCTAATGAATTTTGTCGCATTCTCTCGGAATTTGCTTTAGAATATCGCACAACCCGCGAACGTGTTCATCAGCAAATTGAAAAGAAGGCCAATCACCGTGAACGCAATAAAACACGCGGCAAATTGATAATTGATGTTGCCAAGTTAAAGAATGGAACATCCACAAATAACACCGGCAATAATACTAAAGAGGAATCAAAGAAAGATGCTGAATTGCGGTAGGTCTTTCAAATGCGATTTCGTGTTTGGCAATTTTGCTTATTATAAAATTAATATATTTATGCTATTAGACAACTTTTGGGTAACACCACGACTGACGGTCCTGATACGGGCGAAATAAATGGAACATTCACATTCAGACGACGTCGTCCGGATGCAATCCGATCGCCCAGTGTTACAAATCGCGATGAGAGTTTAACCGATGGCGACGATGAAATTCTAGAGTCGCTTGTGAAGACAGCAACGAAAACGGCAACTCCACGACCCGTGCAACGTGAACGCAAACGGACACGAAATGCAGACCGCAAATCATGTGAGTTTCATACCAAAATCCTCTGATTTATTGCTGATGGTGATTATTCTTATCGCTCACCAGTTGTGCTCAACCGTACACAATTTCATGACATTTCATTTTTTTTTTGGTGTTTTGGGACAAGAAATTTATTAAATTTTATTCTCTTTTTATTCTGTCTCTCAATCTCTTTCTCTCTCCCTCTCGCTTTTTTCCATTTTCCGTTTAAATTTATTTCATGCAAATATTATGGCACAAAAGTCAAGAGATCTCGAACACGAGAAGGTTTCGCCGCTCAGAGATCTCCATCGCCCGTCTAACAACGAATAATGGTGGCGGCTTATTATTTATTGTAGTAGCAAGCACTTAATGGGGCGGAATTAATGCAATTTGTTTTATCACATCAAAAAAAATTACAAAAACGTAGGCATTAATTTTATTATTTAATTAATTGTGAGTGCCTTGAATGTCCTGACATCCTTCTCTCACTCAACAAATAATGGAGACATTAACATTTTTTTTTATGCTGTACAAATGAAATGCTCTGCTGCTCTAATTGTAAGAGTGTTGCCCCTTGAATAGTTAGGCAATTTGCAAAGCACATCATTTGAACATGGATGGAATGAATTGAGCTCTGCTTGAAGAGGGATCTTAATGAATTTGAATACTATTTTCTAATATTAACCCATCAAAGTTAATTGGATGCTATGTGAAGCGAATTTTATTATTAACGCCTTCCATCTGAAAAGCACTTCGGGCCATTTAATAAACTCATTAATGATTCATTATTTCTAACCTATTTGAACCTATTTTCATCCGTCCATAACGTTTAATTATTTTTCATTAAGGCTCAATTAACATCATGACATTTTCTACACCTGTCAGCTGAATTGATGATTTTTAATTTGTGTTCAATTAATAACAAAAAAAAAAAAAATTTAACTTTTCGAGCTCAAAACTAAAATTTATTTATATTTTTTTTTTCGATCGATTTATTTTCATTTCCAGTACGTCGAACGCTACGAAACGGACTAACGGAAGAGGAACAACACCACATACAGCAATTAATTCAAGGATATTAGGATATTGAGTTGGTTATTCGATACTTTTTTTTTTAGACAATGATGACCTGGAAATTTCATCGCATTTTATTTGTTGCGAAATATCCGAAATTCATTCTCCGTTTTACCCTCGATTGGCTTAATTTTTAATTTCCTTTTTTTTCTATTCGATTTGGTTTGCAAAAGAAAAGAGAAACTTTAGTTATATCTAGTTGAAGGTTCGGCATGCAACATCAGGCTGCCAGACGCAATATAATCAGAAAGTTTTTTTTTTCTGCTTCACTCGATGACCAATTTTCGTTCACAAATTGCTCATCAGAGAGATCTTTTATATTGTTCTCTATTCTATTTGATAGTTTTCAAGAACAAAATAGAAAAAGTTTCCAGTCAGCAAATCGAATTGCCCTCGAACAAAAAAAAAAAAAAAATTCTTTCTTACGATACCAAGTTTTAAGAAATAAAATATCTTTAGTTGTGATATAAAACAAAAAATATTTAAAACTTTTATCAGACAACAATTTTCAGAAGAGAAACAACCAATTCAAATTTGAGATATTTATAAAAGAAAATATTTGTAATTCCGATTTTGGATTCAATCGAGAGCTGAATAAAATAAACAAAAAAAAAATTGAAAACATTTTAAAAAATTTTTATTTTTGCTTCAATTGACAACAAATTTGATGAAAAACATGACCAAAAAATGGTTTCAAGGGCCATGCAATTTAATTTTTCAGTGTTGAGTAAATTAGGCATAACGCTCGTACCTCAATTAACAACGACATTGCTATCAACATGACACGGTAACAGGTAAATAAAGATTCTATAATAAAAAAATGCGAAAAATATTTCCAGTGGAATTATTTTTAAGCTTATTAAGCGGAGCTTTCAGTATGAACGCTTAGAACCTAAAAACAAAAGCTGGAAGTATTTTCTGTGTCAGTAAATTTCTCATTCGAAGCTTTTCCTTGGGTGAAAAAAGAAAGCTCCTAAAATACCATAAAATCACGCGCCATATCAACGCGCACAAGTATTATCACACATTTTAATAAACCTCGACTACAGATGCCACCAATTTTCCGATGCACATGAGGCTGATGGTGAAATTTGTGAATAAAAGCGTTTATGATGAAAAAAAAAAAAAATATATAATCAAATACGACATTAAGCTTGTAAACGTCTGTGTTGATGCTGATTTTAGTTCAAACATCCAATAAGCTGTTGCAATATTTCATGCTCTAGTTAATGTAATGCCGGGCTAATAATCGACACCATATAATGATATAGTGCAGATTGATGACGGATAAAGCTTTATCGCTTGTTTGTTTTTCGATTCAGTTACAATACAATTTAACCACCGACCCGTGTCATAGTTATTTCAATTGACATTCGACTAACGATTTATAGGCCAATTCATTAATAGACTTTTGCTTCCAATTTAAATTACTTAAGCAACATTTCCATTAGACATAATTAAGGGAAAATAAAAGTTTCAGACGTTGAGCATTCATAAAATCGTGACAGAAATCAATTAAGTCACTCACAGTGATTTGATTACGCGAAAACAGAAAAAGTTTTGTTACACTTTCGCGATTTTCTTTTGTTTTTGTTTACTTTTCGGATTCTGATTTTATGAAGACTACAAAAAAAAAAAAAAGACTTTTCTCTTCTTCTTCCTACGACGCCCTTAGATTTACATAAAGATGCAAATTAGCGCCCATCATACCATTGCGTTTCAAACCACCTCCTAATGCATCAAAAATTGTCTAATAAATAATTCAAATCTGACAAACTTACATACTCTTACTCTCTCTCTCTCTCTCCTTTGCAACAATTGTGTGATACAAATTTTCGTGAATTGATGTATGCGGCAACGATAATCACAATGGAAAATAAAAAAATTATAAATTCAGTTGCAAAATCGCAACAAAAACTACTTAGTTGCAGTCAGTGAAAGAGTCAACAAGTGCTTTGTGGGTGTCAAATGAAAAATGCAAAAAAGAAAATTTAATATATAAAAAAGAACTGTAAAAACCCTTAAAAAGTGAATAATAAAAGTTTTTAATCCGAAAATTCCCTTAACGAAATTCGGTCAAAACTTTTATGTGAATGTGAAGGAAGTACACAAAATATTCAAACCACATAAATCACATAAAATAAGAAAAAATTTTGCTTGTTGGAACATTAAAAATGTGGCTAAGAACTCTGATAATTTTCTGCTCATTGAATGTAATTGTACAGAGTGAAAGTGGTGGCGGCAGAAGTTTTTCCAGCATGTTTCGTAGTCTAAGTAATCCATTCAGTGGTTCTGGTAGCCAACGAGACAGTCGATGTGAGTTGAATAGAAATTCTAGAGAGATCATTAATCAGCATCAGCAAAAAAAAAAAAATTATTATTCAAACATTGGAGAAACATTTACAGCAAGAAAAAGCGAATGAAAATAAGAAATTGCTAAATGGATTGAATGTGAAGAGTTTTTTTTTCTGATTATGTGAGAAATTTAGCAAGTGATGAGAAAAGCTCTTGGTGGAATTTAACAAAAATTGCGTCAGTTTCAGTTCGTGATAGATTTTGATGATCCAAAAGCGCCCAATTAAGAAGTTTATGATAACAGAAAACTTTTCTTTTCTTGGGAGTTTCCAGCGAATTCGGGGAAATATTAGATGGCAACGCCAAAGCCGCAGCGTGATTTCATTAATGTTTCGTAGAAGGGAAATTTTCAAAAGCAAATGTTAATAATTAAATTCACTAATTAGTTGAGTTAGGTCGAAACTTCCTGTGATCTTTTGTGCTTTAATGAAAAGCTTCATGAAGATTTATAGCATTTTCTTTCTTGATATAAGAGCCAAAAAAAAAACGAACAAACAGTGAAAAGCTTTATTGATGTTGTGCAATTATTTAATTTTAATTAAATTCTACGATAATAATCAAAAAGCATACAATTCCAACACGGACACAATTTTTTTTCAACGATTTTTTGTTACAGCTTTGAACTTTTTATCACAGTTTTTCCACTCGCAAAAGTTTTTCCAATCTAAGTCTATTAATAAAAAGTTTCAATTTAAGTTTTTTTTTTGTATCCAATTAAACTGAAATAAAAATCACAAACATAAAATTGTAACATAACCCATAGAGCAATCGTGGTCCGCATAACGTTCAGCTCTAATGCTCTAATTGCCAAACACTGGTCATTGACAAAGCTTATGAGAAACAACCCCATGGCACTTAAAAAGCTCATCTAGTTAATAAAAATCACTATGCAATGACAATCGCAGATATGACAAGCATATGTAGAGAGATGATAACATAAAAGCAATTTACACTTTTATTTCAATTGGATTTTCTTCTTTTTTTATGCTTGGAAATTTCATTGTTCTCTGAATGAAGTAAATTTATTTTTAATATTTAACGACAACGTTTTGCGTCATTTTCTCCTCGATTGGTTAAAAATAAACTTTATGAAAAGAGTAGAAAGTAACGTCAGAAAAAACACTTTCATGACATATTTTTTGGGGAGAGTATGGTGAAAATTCACATGTGAATCTGTTTCCTAATTGCCATTCCGACAATAACTCGACATGCTTTTTCCATTTAAGGTCACTTCACTGAATTCTAATAGAGAAATTCATTCATAAGCGATAATGGCACTTTTCGCCCTGATGATTTTGCATGCTAACAAGACACGACGAAAAACCAAAAGCAAAACGAAAAGCTTTTTACGTAATTGGGAGAAAAACTAAACGAACAAAACAGAAACAATGCAATGCAAATGTTTTACTTATTGATGCATCATCAACGGTGTTGAACTTCCATAGCATGACAATTACTAAAGTTTAATGACCTTTTTTTTGTCCTCTTTTATGTCTAGTTTTGCCGATAGTGACAATTGTTAAATGGGGAGCTGGTTCATGTTTGGCGCCTTCGGGTGAAACAGGTTCATGTTTGCCGAATAATGATTGCCAATTAAAGGGCGGCATTGCTGCTGGTCAATGTGCTGGAGGTTTGTTATATTTTACTTTTTTTCCGAGTTGTAAAATTTTGTTGTTCAAATGTTTTTTGTTTTTTGTTTCTTTTTTCAACAAAAACGAATAAAAATTTTCAGGATACGGAATCTGTTGTGTGTTTATGGGTAAGCAAAATGTCATAACACTTATGGCATTAATAATTTCTAGCGAAGCATGCAGTCATTTCGGGTGGGTTACGAAATATTTAGAATGGCGAACATACCAGATGGAGTAATGTGGCATTGTGGTTAAGGGGAAATGACTTTTTTTTGTCGCTTTTCAACATCGAGAGCAATAAAAACTTTTTTTTTTTCTCTACATCTCAATTCAACAAAAAAAAGCAAGTTGCGGTGGCGTGGCGAGAGAAAACGGAACTTATTTCGTAAATCCAAATCATCCTGAAACGACAGACGGCACGGGAAGTTGTCAACTAACGATATTGAAGTTACATCCTGAAATATGTCAAATCCGTTTGGACTTTGAGCAGTTTGCGTTGGCGGGTGAGTTTGTGGACCGGAGAAAACTTTTAATTCATAGAAAATTGTGAATGTTGATAATATTGAAAGGTTTTTATTTACTGATTTATCTGGCATTTTATGGTTCTCTTTGTTTAGGTCCGGAAATTCAAAATCACATTTGTAATTCGGACCAATTTCTCGTTTCTGGTGGTTCAACGGTGCCAGTTGTTTGCGGTACATCGCATGGTGATCACAGTATGGATTAATATTAATAGAATGCATAGAATATTTGCAAATTTTTTGCTTTGATTTATTATCATCATTGCAGTGTATGTTGATGCTGGATTGGGAGCATCGAATCCAATAATTTTGACAACAATTACTTCCGGACCTAAATTTCCGCGCAGTTGGCGTATCAGAGTTTCACAAATTCCCTGCGGAAGTATTTTTAGAGCCGATCAGGGTTGTACACAATATTTCACAGGCGTCAGTGGACGTATAAGAAGCTTTAATTTTGATCCCACGGCAGGCAGACAATTATCAAATCAAGACTATAGCATCTGTGTACGAACAGAGCGAAACTTTTGCAATATTCAATACACAGTTTGCCCAGATCCATCTGGCTCAAATCGAAGTCGCTCATTTACTTTGTCGGGTAATAGTAATACACAAGTGTCGTCAATGGTTGGCGGTGGAACTCAGGGACAACCAAACTCATGTCCAAATGATTGGCTTTTGATTCCTTGTGCAAAAGTTGCCGGTAAGTTGGTTTAAATGTTATTGGATGAAACTATTGTGAACCTTCTGACGCATGAAATTTTAATATGTATTCAAATTTATTTTGCGATTGCACGATAAAATTTTCAGATCGAGTGCCGCCAGTTATGGCATGTGAGGATAAAATTTGTGGTAAGTTTATTGTTATCAATTTATTAAAATGGATAAAGCATTTTCTCTCCTGTCATTGTTCAGGTGGAACCTTCAACGCGGAAGTTTCGAATGTCGAACGTACAGTTTCCAGCTTTATTCGTCCTTTCCGTTTAGCATTTCACACCGATTCGGTGGAAGCGCCGAATGACGTTGACAATCGCGGTTTTTGCCTTGATTATGTGCAGCAGCCATGTACAAATGGATAAATTAACACAGGACTTACCTCTCCTGAAACCACAACTGTATTTTAATTAACTCGATAAATTAATTAAAACCTTTTTTTTTTGTATGCCAACTGTGGAAAAAAAGGCACTAGTCGAGTGCAATTGGAAATTGTAAAACAAATTATCGAAATATTTTTGCAATTGAAAAAATAATTAACATTTTTATTTTAATGTACATTCATTTTGGATTTTTTTTTTTCATGTCGAATGCTTAATGACAAATTAATAAATATTTTTATAGATTTTTCATAAAAAAAAACTTGTGTTATTTTTTTTTTGGTCTGAAACATTGAAACGGATTTTAAAATTGATTTTACAATGTTATTGAATTGAATATTATTATTATTATTATTTAAAAAAGGCCAGTCGTTGATGCTTTCATTGACATTTTGACTTTACAAAGGCCATTAAATCAATTTCGTAAAAGTATGGTGATGAAACTTATGAGATCAATTTCTCAATTTTACAGTTGAATTATTCATTGATAATCTCGAATTTATTCATTATGGATTTATGTTTCAAAGTTTCGGTTGAGAGCTTTCTAGAATAATAAATTAATGGAGGGCTTGCTTTATATTTCTTTTCAGAATGAATGAATATTAGAATCGATGAGATCTTTAGAAATGACATCAGTAGCTTAGTAAATTTTTTATTTTTTTTTACTTAATTAATATTAGAAACATTTTTGCTTGAATCATTGAATTTTTGGTCTGTTTGGAGTGGATTTGCTTTTGTTAAAGTTTTAATGGATTTTAAATGAATGGAAAAGTTATATTTTCCACTCTTAAGTTTTCCGCAGTTTAAATTTTGATAAATGATACATTTGAGGGTGAATCTGTGCTTGTAACATTAAAATTTATCTTCTCATAATTTTCGTTTCTCAAACAAAAGCTTTTCCCCTAACGATTTTCTTTCCCTCGTTCTGTTGTCTGCTCCCTTCAATAAAAGCACAATTTTTCCGCTCCACAGCAATGATTATCTTTCACAACAATAATAACATTTATTTTGATTACAGCACAACGGAACAATGCGACACAATGTACGACATAAGTGTAACTTTTGAAAGAGTTTTTCTTTTTCTTGTGCAAAGTCTTAAATATTTCGAATTTGTCATTCTTGATACGTGAAATTTAGAGCTTCACCATTTAAAGAAGGCGATTTCTGTGTGAGGAAAATTATGCACTATATCAATCGAGTGAAATAAAATAAAAATAAGCATTCAATGCACACGAACACACACTTACAAATTTATTTTCTTTGTTGCTCTAAAATTTAATATCATTCAATTGCTTGTGACATTTTTATCTAACATTATTATAATTTTGAATGGAATTTTCTTTTTTTTATAAAAATTTCGCTTCCCTGTTTTTTTTATATATTCAAACTGAGAACTTTTGTTTGTTAACTGAAACTGCAAAATGTTTCCTGGATTTTTAAAAATGTTTATACACAAAATAACTTAATGACTTGAAAGTTTACTAATTCGTGTGATATAAATAGATCGTTCAAATATCGTGTCCATTCGAGCGTGTTCGTTGTGTCAATTAATGCATGACGCACAATAACAAAAAAAGATTTTCAGGAGGCCAACGCCTATCTGATGCTAAATTTACATTTTTATTTTGTTTCAATTATAAACATTGAGCTGAGTCTCGACACCATCATTTTCGTCCCTTTCTCACTTTCCCCTATGGGGGCATTAAATTGAAAATCGATATAAAATATTTCTATTGATGTTTATGAACATTAAGTAAAATAAGTGAGTGTGGGGGAGGGGTGTGACGCAAATGAGCGCAGTATCATATTTTGTTTGAATTTTGCTTCGAAACACATCAAATTTATTTTTAGAAATTACTTCTTCAACTTTGGATTGGCAACTGAAATTTTCTTTCATTAAAAGCAATAAATTGTCGCTAATGTCAATCCATAAATCACCAAAGTTGAACATTTAAACAACATGAGCACAGACAAGATAATTTCAATAAATTTATCTAATGTTTAATTCCGTTGCATTTGTCTGATTTAAATTTTCAATATTTTTTATTAAGTCAACAAATGACGTCACCATATTTTCGGTGCTCATCTGATTTTATTCGTTTTTTCGCATGAAAAATGTCATGAAGTCAATGGGCAATGGGAATACGATAGTTGAATTCTTCTCCGCTGAAATGGTATTCAAAGTCTAATGGGGAGGAAAATAATAATTGATAAAATTAATCAATATTTACTAATTGATCAATTAATCTTGCCTGAAGGTATCTAAGTTGTAGAGCAGCTGGTGAATCGCCGATAATTTCCGATGCTTCACGTAGAGCTCTTGCGGCCTTCTGTTCACCCTCAGCCGCAATAACCTTGGCACGAGCTTCTCTCGATGCTTCAGCCTATACGATGATTATTAACAAACGATACAATTAAACCCAAATTGAATGCATGAATCAATCGGTGCTTCTGCATCCGGAATGAATAATCAATAGTTATTATTATCTCTCTTACCTCCGCAGCCATTGCTCTTTGCAGTTGAACAGGCAATCGAACGTCCTTACTGATATATTTTGTGGGCAAAATAAAAATTGAAATGCAATAAATTTTCATCACTTCTTGAGCACGAAAATTCCAAAAAGGGCACAAACTGTTCTTTGCCATTTGGAGACAATTCAATATATTGAAATGCTCAGTTTAAAGCTTTTTATTGTTTAAACGTGACGTCATTTTGTGTTTCAAATATAGGACGAATAAATGCTAATCAGCATGTATTATGCATTAAAAAGAACCCTAAAAAAAGGACTTACATTTCAACACGTTCAACTTTAATTCCCCAAGATTCCGTTGCTTCGTCGAGTTGGAGCTTTTTTTTTGGGGTGAAATATATGGAAAATGTGAATAATAAAATGACAGATTTTGTCGCATTCTATGACTTTTTTTTTCGTGCACAGCAGCCGGTGATATCCAGAATAATTAATCAGTTATAATTAGCATAAGCGCTCACCTGCATACTTCCAGAAATTGTCATTCGTTCGCTAAGGATTTCGTGCAGCTGTCGTGTGCCCATAGTGTTACGAAGGGTCGTTTGTGCTAATAGCCGCGTCGAATGATGGGCATTTTCAACATTCGCAATTGATACGGTGGCATTTGAGACACGATAATACACAACAGCATCAACACTAACTGTCACGCTGTCTTTTGTCAAAACCTATATTTAGACACAAATGGAATTTTAATTAAACATTTTACATTTGGTAAATGTCACAAATGTTTGCATTCAAGATTAAAAGTTTCAAATTAAATTTGGCATGATGGAGAAAATTTTCTCGTAAGGAATTCAAATGATAGAGAATGGAAATTGTTTGCCAACATTCTTATTTCCGCCTCAAAAACCCCCAGTTTTAGCCTTTTACATTTTGAATGTTTGTTCATTGAAGCGGAAACTTGCAAACAGCTAATAGTCGCTTAACTATCAAAGTCCAATTAGCTAATGAAAGATTGAAAAGGAAATGATGGAACATGATTTTAGGGAAACGATACTTAATTCTTGTGGTGGAACATCGTAGGTACGAGTACGTAAATCAACGCGAGCGTATGCGTCAATACATGGCAGTATGAAGAAGATTCCTGTGAAATTTAAAACTGTTGAAAACTTTTATCAATGAGCAATTTAATGTGAGCTTTTACCGGGTCCTTTAGCTCCTCCCTGCATCAATCTTCCTAAACGGAATATAACGGCTCGTTCGTATTCTTGCACGACCTGTAATTGAAGTTAAGAGATGTTCAAACAACTAATCAAAGAGCACTCGATTTAGGAAAGGTCTTTTGAAAATATTTTCATTTTGACGAGAACTCAGAACAGAAACAACAAAAAACTCTTCTTCCATTCTGAATTTTCCGAGTAGTTTGTTTACGAAAATTTTCCTATGAAAAGTGTTTTTATTTCTGCTTAAGAGGGATCAACAATTGTTGAAATTTATTCATAAATCTTCAGTATTTGATTCTTTCAAATCACTTTACAATTTCCGTAATTTCCTTTTCAGGATTGGAAAATGGCAAAAATATGGAAGCAAACAAACAAGGATTAAACTCTTACAACAAGCAAACGATGAGAAAATTATGAAAAATTACTTCTCAAGAAATTCTTTAACAATTTTTCAAAAAAAAAACTTAACGTGGAGTGACGTCATTTTTGATCGCGATATGTCGCGATGTAATATTTCTGGAAGTTTAAATGATGAAATTCTTTATGTTCAAACTTTCAAGCTGTGCAACCTTCAAGTCAGCAACATACCACACAAAAAAATCGACAAAAGGTTTTCACGGTTGTCACTTATCAAGTTCTTGCTTCTTTTTGCAATTTCCATTTGAAAGGGAAAATTATTCGCAAATCTGTGCATAAAAGCGATTTTCAGACTCCCCGAGGAGCTCCATTGAAAGTAAGATCTGAATTGGTATTAAACGTAATGATAGCTGTCAAAAGGGTTAACCGCTCGTCAAGCATTTGATTGCGGAAAGCTCACAGCAGCGGAAAATTTTCTTCATTTTTTTTTTTTTTTCGTTTACCAAAATGTAAATTAGTTGAAGCTTCTTCATTTTGCGACGAAAAGATGTCGAAATTAAACAATCGTATGACATTCATCGAAGCTTTTATGTTTACATGAATAAAAAGTTAATCAAAAAATTATCCTAAGCTCGCTGCTGAAAAGGAAATCTTCAATGCTATTCTTAACTTTCTTTTATTTCCAAGTCGTTGGTTTTTCCACAATTGCGAATCAAATTCGAAGAATAATGTTATCTTAAATTTTTCTTATCAAAAAAGGAGATTCCTGTAGAAACATCTTGCGAAATTTGAAGAAAAATTTGTATCCTGGTTTTTTTTCCTTTCACATCTTTAAATAAATTCAGCCGGAGATGGAAAAATGTATCGAAGGAAAGCGGTTGAAAGCTATTTCGCGGAAGGATTTTATAATTCTTCATATTTTCATATTTCTTTAGAAAGAATATCAAAGACATCGTCGGAAGCTCAAGATGTGTGAGTCGGTGGATTAGGAAACTTCATACATTATTGCTCGCATCATGAATTATAAATCAAACTTTTTTTTTTTAGTCGAAAGCTTTTTTTCTTTTCGTGTTGTTAAATTATTCACATAAAAAATCTCGACGTTTTTTTTAGTACCCGATGGCACAACATGAAAAAGCGGCTCGCGTGTGTTCATTTTACCATGATATTTGGTTCTTTTGTTATCTCGAAAAATATGTTTTTGCAAAAGAAATATAATGAGAAGAAATCACTCACCTTGAAGCAAATAAATAAGCTGAATGGCATCGTAAGGAAAATGAGAACCCATGAAAGGAAAATAAGAATTTTTCCACATGTTGATGCTTCACCGTTGTCTTGATCGTCAGCTGGAAGCAACGAAAAAAAAAAAAAAAACAAATTGCATACCATTTGAAATCAACAAATATAATTGATTAGATTCAGATTTATGAAATATTTATTTGATGATGGAAAAAGCTCTCAAGCTCAAAAGCTAACGAAAAGAGATTTTGGCTTAATTTGATTTTAAAATAACAAATAGATTGCGCAATGTTTAGCAAATAAATTGAAATTTATGCACAAATTAAATTCATTGGAGATCTTTGGCATGCTTTTCAATTCTTAAAGAATCTCATGATGCAACATGAAAATGAAAAAAAAAAAAAATCTCTAAAGCTTAAAAAGATATCAACCAAAATAACAAATGGGAACCAAAATAAGCAGAAGTGGCCTTTTCAGTTTCAACCCGCACACCAAAAAGCAACAAACAATAAAAGCAAAGTAAACACAACACCAACTGGGCCATAAATTAAGTGAAAAGTGTTCAAACTTCATGGTGCAAGTTTTCTGGGTATTTTTGAAATTCGTGACCGGAAATAAAAATAAACAAAAAAAAAATTGTTTTACTACTTAAATATTGCACTCTTAATTAACTTATAGAACCTTTTTGACGATTATGTGGGTACTTTCGATGAACTCTAGCGCACCACCGTCACCATTAGCAACATTCTCGACAGCAAAAACTTTTTCCCCCCATTAAATAAATTTAATTACATAAATGGTTTTAATTATAAAACAACTTTCGACCGAGCTTTAAGCATACAATTTAAGGAATCTTAATACGAAAATTTTCATGCATCTAGAAGACATAAACTGTTGGTTTTACCTTGTTGATAAACGAATTGACATTTTGGCGGACACTTTTTTTCTTCTTCAAGAAAATTATTGAACACAAAAGTGATTTGCGAAGTTAGAAGTTTATTAAGAAAGAATTAATTTCTAACAGAATGAACACATCAATGGACAACATTTCATTAAATTACTGTACATTAGCGCATAGATTTTATATTCAATTCTTTAGTAGTTCTGTTCTTGTTAATATTAAGAAAAGACATAAATATATATCATTGTGACCCAAATTCTGTTCTTAATAATGCCGCCTGCCGTCACATTAATGAAAATTATACAAATCTTTGCAAAAGTCGCTGGATAAGATTAAGTTCTTCTAATTTGTCTTGCTTCTATAATTCAGAAAGCATCAATGTCTCCTTATCATGATGAGCGTGCTCATGGGTAAATATTGAATCATTTCATCACGCAGTGTCTGGGTTTTGTTTGCTTTCAAATGTTTAGTTTTGCTTTATTTGGAAAACTTTAAATATTCTTAAAGTTCTTTCTTTTTTTTTGCAAACATTGCTTTTACTGCAGCTGCAAAATCCCTATTATGGCGCATTAATAATGTTATAAATCTGAATTAAATTTTGCAGATCTGCTCTAACTAAAGCTCTAAATCATATCTCGCCATATTCTGGCAAACAGCTGAAATTTTCTCTTACTCTATTATCGATATTCGATTTAATAATCAGAACGAGTAAAATTGAATTGTTATTAGGCTAACATCAGAACGACGCTCCGAAATATGTTATTTATGATGAGAACTTATGCAGTACTTTAACACACACTACACTGCTCAAGTTGAATTAATTATAATTAATGCCAAAGCAAATTATTCACGAGAATTTTTTTTCTTTCTGTCTTTGTGGGTTTGATTGAATTTCCAAACGGTTTCAAGACTTGCCATGTTATTGAACTCACACGTTTATCTTTCGCCTTGTATCTTGTTTCATTTCTATTTTCAGAAATATTTCTTTCTTTTTGTAAAACATTCGTTACAGATAACAGAAGAAAAGGACATTTTTCCAAAAATAAAATCGATAGCACAAGTGCTGACATTCATCTGATATGTTTTTCAAATGATTTTATTGTTGTTCCTTTATATGGTTGAAATAATTTCTTTTTTTTTTCACCCCCTGAATTGTGCATGTCGAACAAAGTGAAAATGTTCATGTAAAATCTGAAAGTGAACACTGATCGGAAAGGTAAATCATTTTGACATGCTTTGAATTGACCATTAATCAGCAGCATTAAGGGGAAAAGGTTTTCACAGAGATTGAAAAGTTCTTAAACATTTCACTGAATGGGCCGAGAGCCAATTTTGATGAAGGTTCGATGTCGAATAAAGAAAGAAATGATGAGTTGGGGCAGTGCCTTCAATCATTAATTGGAACCAATTGAGGTTATGCTGATTTATTCAATCATTCAAAATAATTTGTATTTTCGAAATTGATATTTGCTTGAAAAAAGCTTTTCAATAAAACGTTTCATGTCCAACAAACTGGAAGATGTAAGACATAAACGACTCAAAGTAAATTGATAATGATACACATTCACGGTTCATGGATTGTCATCAACTTCAAATGTGACAAAAAATCCTTAGCAAATAAATGACGAAGAGTCTCTATTTGCTTTTATTCCACATTTTTTTTTCTACCCGGATACATTGCCAGCTTTTCTTTTGAAAGCTTTTTATGTGACTTCGAAGGCACGCGATTTACGTGATTTGTCAGCAAAACGATTTGTCGCTTTGTCTTCAATTCATCTTTATTTGCAACGATTTCGATACAAAATAAATGCTTTTTTCCCCCTTTTTCTTGTCAACAATATTGATCCGCTCAACGATCAAGCTGAAAGCACTTACTCGAGTCTGTGCTGAGAGCCACAAATTTATATTTACAATCTGATTGTGATCACTCGATTGACTCAATAAAAGAAGAATTTTTTTTTTTTTCTATTAAAAATATTTCCCGGAGATTTCAGGACTAAATTACTTTCTAAAACGCAATAGTCACAAACAAATTAGTGCACTAAGGTGTTTTTTTTTTTTGAATTGCCGTAGTTTGATGTTGTGCAAGTGTCCATTAGTGTTATTGCATTCCATTCCATTATTATTTTACCTTCAACAATTACGCGATTGTCGTCGGACATTTTTAATTTTAAATTTGCTTATTTGCTAAAAAAAAATAGAATTGTTTCCATAAAGATTAGAAAAAAAAAATTCACAGTTAGCGCGTTTTATCACGAGCTAAAAATATCACTTTGCCGTTCGGAAATAATCTAAACTTTTCTTTCACCCTTTCAATTAAACCATTCATACTCGAATGATGTTTCGAGAATAAATCACACACAAATTATTATTCACCCAATAAATATTTCCATATGCTCTCGACGTATAACCAACCACTCTTCGTAACTGTGACTGAGTATGTGCGATATACACAGAAAGTGTGTTAGGAAAAAAATATTACTTCGTCGTCGACGACAGTAATATTCCTAAAAATAACTGTTGTTGTTTCCCCCTCATATCAAGGAACAAAGAAACGGAATTTGCTTTTTTTTGAGCAATGGAAAGCTTTCTCTCTCTCACGCTGCTCTTCGCTTTGCGAAATTGCCGAGCACTCAGCACAAAAAGGCTCGAGAGCTTAAACTTTTCGAGAAAAGAGCGGCAGCGGACATCTCGCGCGCGACTTCGTTGAATGTGAGCATGAACTTTAACATTTGCGTGCCAGCGAAACATCTTTAAATATTCAAGTAAATATTTAGATGGCAAACAGAAAGAAGACGAGAAAGTTTAACTTGAACTGTTGAAGTTTGTCGTTTGATGAGGGATTATTGCTAAGTTTATGGAATTTATTGGTCGAAATTTCTTTTCAATTCTCACATTTCAGCTCAAGTCCTATCTAGAGCTTTTTACTTGTCCCTAACTTTTTTGAAGCTTTCTGAATTTGTTTTTCATCAACTTTCTAGAGATATCTACTTAAAATTTTGCGAGCATTTCTTTATTTCTCAATCGCATGTTTAACGTAAGCTTGTAAGAACAAACTCTTTACACGAAAGTTACTCAACAGGTTCATTGCATGTCTTGAGAAAATTACACGTCACTTAGTTGAATTAGTGAATGTTTCAAATGATGAAAGCTGTCACGCTACATTCACAATCAGAAGAAAAAAAATTATTGTTTATTTAACGTGTTCCATTTATTGGCTTTTCTATCGATAAATAAAATATCTGGAAGCTCAAATTATATCTGTGGCCCTAAGTAGAAGAGTTCAAAAGCCACACAGAAGCGTGACACAGTTTCGCTTAGTTTTTTGTATGTTACGCGTGTATGTCATAGCAACAACACAAACATCGATGTTACAGTAATTAAACCCTATACACGACTGTAGTTGGACACATACTGAATATATGGGTTTGGAGGCGTATCAGAATATTAAGTAACATTGAAATTTTAGAAACGAAGCTTTACCATTCATTAATCGAAACGATAGTCGTTAAATCAGAAACTATTAAAATATCATCAATTTAATTCATTGTCTAATGATTTTTATGGTTGAATACTTTACTAAAGATTTTATAACATCATCGGACATCATAGCAAAAGCATTTAATTATTTTGCTATAAGAGCAGAGTATGGAAACCGCAGTTGAAAATACACTGATTGAACTCATCTCTGATTTTTATAAAATTCTTTGTATTCCCATACTTTGGAATAAAGATCGATTAAAGTGACTTTCACAATAATATTTATACTAAAAAAAAAACTCTCATGGATGAATAAACATTGAATTTACATCCATAAACACTTTTTATGCATTAATAAAAAGAATGTAAACAAGCATCGCCTTATAATAAAAAAAAATCGATTAAGCAAACGTGCTTTGTATTATGAGAAAATTGAATCCCAATAAAAAGGATCCGTTGATGAGGCCCTAAGCCGCCATAAAAAAAAGAGAAACAGAAAACATACAACACTCCGTGCAAACAAATGGTGAAAGAAGCCAAAAATGTGGTGGCGCCAACAAAATTAAATAAAAAGAAAAAAAAAAAGGCAAAGGAGAGCTTTAAAATGCACGTCGTCGTTCCGACAGAGATTTATTATCATCTGCACTCACCATTGCTGTACATGGACGAAACTGATGCAGAAGCCGGATGATTTCGATTTGAACTGCTACGAGTGTCGGGTAGTGTTATCATTTTTATAGGCTGGTTAGTGTTAGAATTAAAGCCGGGTGCCATATAAAGAAAAGTTTTGAAGAAAGCTTTCGGCAGCACACAGTTTCGGTTACGAAATTATACTAAAAACCAGCACGAACAACACTCACAGAGCTCCGAGCTACAACTAGATGCGGCACAACGACAACGTCACACACAAAAAAAAGAAACAGAAACCACTGAAGTTCTCTTCACGTCCTCCGACGAGGACACACAAAGCATCAAAAAGATGTCACAAAAAGTTGCTTTCCTTTTTTCAAGAGCTACTTTTATAGCGTTTCGCGACTGTTTAACATATAGATTGATAATGCACAAGACAAAGTCGTAGACTGTATAATTTGATGCTTTGTATGTCAAGCGAACGACTACTGACAATTACTATGACTCGTTATTGTGTTGCCACTGAAGCAATGAAATATATTTTCCTTGTGTCCCGGCAGCAGAACACAGCAAGAATAATTTTTTCTGTGGGATAGCGCGCTTGCGTTTTCGGTTTGTGCCTGCTAGCGCCATAAAAGCATAACAACAGCTATAGTGTCGATCAGAGACAGATGCAGAATTGAATTTATTCCAAGGAAAAAGCAAATTGCATCTATGTTATGTTTGAGGTCTTGTGAATATCTGTGAGCATTCTGATTTGAATTTTTAAAACCGCAACAAATTCATTCGGAAGCTTTCGTTGTGGAAAGCTTTGATTACTTACAATATTTTATTACTGTGTGAAAAAATAATAGAAAAAAAATTATAGTTAATGTGTCAAAACCGATGGATGATTGATTACCTTGGGTTGCGAGCATTCTTCTTCGATAATCATCATGCCTTACGTTGGGCGTCATTCCGTTACCACCCAGCGACACCACAGATGATGTTACTGAATTCAATGCCATATCATGCATGTTTTCCTTAGAAATCAATAATAAAGATTTTTGGACAATTATAATTTCGAATTTATACGTGAGCATATATGGTAAGGAGAGAAAGAGAAGGGGAAAAATTTATCGGATAACCGCAATGATTTAAATGAACAAGTTGATTAAAATTTTCATTGAAAAACTTGTTTTGCATAAATTACACGTCTCTCAGTTCCTGAATGCAGGAACTTCATGAAACTTAATATGGCCCACAATTTTTACTCCTGACTAAGGTCAACAAAACATCCCTAAATTCCACTCGACTCATGCCAAGCCATTAAAATTGTTTCAATTATTTTGGCAAACTTCCATTAGGCTATAAACAACTTTTACAATTTTCATACAGTCACAGCAGCAGCAGAATCATCACACACATGAATCGAAGGACTATGGAGCCATAAAAGATTTTACTTTTTGACATTTTTCATGTGACACGAAATCATGTTTAAGACTTTTTCGGAATTTAATTTCGTGACAAACATTTGACACAAGAATGGCAAATTAAATAATTTTTATATTACCCAAGTTGAAAAGTTGAGTATGTGACGTTAATTTTTTAACAACTTGATGTTATACTTTAAATTCGATAAAGATAATTTTAGATCAACAACTTTACAAATGAACTTCATAAAGCTAACTAAAGAAAATTAACTGTTACGAGGCGATAGACACCTGCTGGCGACAGTTTCATTTTAAATTTTTAATTCACAATCGGATAAAATGAGAAAGTAGAATTTTCAATAAAACATTTTTCCATGAATACGAGTATCTCACTCATATTTGTTCCGATCCAATCAATAAGAAGCATTTGACATTTTGACTCAAATTCGTTGTCAAATTCTTCTTTTTATATTTTACTGATAATAAGTTGCCTAATAAATCAACAGCCACACATAAAGGAGAAACTTTTTCGAGTGATGTTAAAATATGAATGAAATTACCTTGAAAAGCTATGAAAAAAAAAGTGAACAGAAACGTGAACATGTAGAATTGATGAGAATTTTTCACCCACTCATTCTTCACGTGTATACAGCTTTCAAATTATATCAATTTACGTCAATTGAACATTCAAAAACTTTTCTTTTTTTTCGTATTTGTTTTTAAGCAGAAAATAAAAGTTTTCTGCGAAAATTTTCCATCGAGCAGAATTATGTCAGGAAAAGAAAAAGGCAAAACAGATAACGGTAGCTAAATGAAAATTTGTTTTCCACATATTTTCTTTATGCTAAAGAGGAGAGAAAAAAAAAATGGAGAAAGTTCAACCCTTTAAGTGAAATTCATTTGCAGAATGTTTGGGCAAAAGGATCACTATAACAGCACCTAAAGGGTTAAACAAAAGCTTTTATGTTGTATATATCTATATGAAGTGAAGATGCTGAAACACATTGTTGTTATCTGTGTTTTATATACGAAATGCAGCTCCGTGATTGTGCTTCGGAAAGAAAAAATTTATGCGAAACGAAACACATTCTACTGCATCGTAACACGAAACAAGCACGATAAAAATTTCCTCGCATCTTTATTAAATTTTCCGGGGGATGAAAATTTGCTGCTAATTTAGTTGTGAAATAAACGATTATGTCTAAATCACAACCTCACAATAAAATTGCGAACATGCTGAGTGCTGCGCATTTCCATTAGCATTTGTAAAACGAACATAAATTTTAAATATCATTTCACCCCTCAAAATTTGCAGCTCATCTTTTCTCGCAAGAGGCATTAAGTTGCGTTTGGAGTTGAAAAAGGAGGAACTGCGTATCAATCAAACCCCTTTTGCGTTTTACGAGTAAAAAGCCCCCCTCCCCCCCACATACTTAATGCGTTTTAAAGAGATTTATGACGGCAAAGCAATATCAGCAACGAAGAAAAGCTCCAAAAAAAGAAGCTTTTCACATAAATTACATTGAAGTATAAAAATAGAAAAAAAAAACTGAAAGCTTCGTGCTTTCATTTGATGTTATATTTTTCGATTCATTCGAGACAAATTGAGTGTCTGTTTTTGGTGCGACGTTATTGAAATTGTCAATTTTATGGCTTTCCTCATTTTCCTTTACATACATTGTCGTCTCTGTCTGTTCTCATAGAGAAATGGATGCCAAAAATTATATTCGTGTGATTGTATATAACGAAATAATGTCTTTATAATATTTATACCGAGATTCTTGTTTTAAATGAGTCCTGTTGCTACAAAAACAATGAGAAACCAAAAAGTTGAAATGTCTTTTTTTTTGCTTTGGAGATTACGCATTTGAGTATTCGAGAAGGCTCTCAGCGACACGCTCCAACTGATGAAAGCACGAGGAGGCTCAATTCAAGCATTCGGTTCATGTCACACGACACATTTTCAAACATTCGTTTTCTCGTTGCCTCAGTTGAGCATTCATCTCATTTCACCGTGAGCAAACGCAGGCGCTCTTGCACTGTGAGGAAGTTATAACATTTACACTATAATGGAATTCAGAGGAAAACGAAATTGTGAGAAAACCGGGAAGTTTCGATCCAAACATTGCTCTGGCAGCAGCATAATCAAGTTGAAGTAATTGAAGTTCGCTCGTATTAGAAAGCCAAAATAAGAAAAACATTTTTTTTTTTTGTAAGGAAGAGTAGAAAAAAGAACGAAAAAAAAAAAATGTGTAACAACAGCAGCTGAATAAAAGAACTGAAGGAGAATGTTTTCCTTTTTTCGATTTTTTTTTTGTTTTATAACCATTTTTATTTAATACATCGAGTGAACAACTTTTGAATACAAAAAGCTCCATTATAGAAAGGAGAAACAGCCAAAAAAAAAGAACTTACGACACATTCGTATAGTGAGGATTTGAAAATAATAAAAGAAAACTTTTTTTTTTTTTTGGAAAATTCTTGAGTGTGACTGCAATAATAAAACATAAATTTTTTTGTTAAGGATGGTGATGGTGTAACAATAATGAATTTTGAATGATATCCCGTTTCCTCAATCAATAATTCAATCGTCATAACATCCAACCGACATTAGTGTCAAGTGCGTGATTGTGCACGTCGAAATTATAATTCTAGAATTTCTAAAACAGATCGTTGAACTGAAAGCTCTGAGGACGACGATATAAGAATAAAAACGAAACGAAAAAGAAAAGTTTCAACTGCCGCAGAGCCAAAAAATTTTTTTTCGCTGCACGTTTCACTGCAAATTTGTTTACGTCATCGGAAAAGCCTATAGCACATGGAGATGCCAGCAACTGGGTATCCGGGTCCAGCAGGGCCAGTGAAGCATCATTCACAATTATTAACAATCTCAAATTCAGATGATCGTCGCAATTCTAATCGACATCCGCCCGCATCGGCATCGTTTTCAGGCTCAATGTATGGTAGTAATGGTGAGTTTTGTTCTTCAAATCACCATCAACTCTAACTCACCCCTTCAGCATTCAATTTAATGAACTTTTCACTCATAAAATTCATGTTTTTTTTTTGTTCGACGTCGATATTTTATTGATACTTGTGAATGGCGCCAATGTCGAACAGCAAAATCTCGTGCCATTCAAATGATGCGAGCTTTTTCTTCTTCATTTGTAATATTGCTGCTGTTTTTTGCCATTCATTTTTTCTCTCTATATATAAATATATATTTTTTTCTTTTACTTTAATGCCATTTTCTATATAAACTCAGCCTCCGTCACTGTATTAATGTTAAATAATGAAAAAAAAAATCGACAAATTTTTTTTTGGCTTTGTGCAAAAAATAAAAATCAATAAACATACCATTAAGTGCCAACTCTCGTCGTCGGTGTGATTTCAAATGATCGTACATTTATCCCTGGTGTATAAGGCGAAAGCATTGAAAAATATGATTAAGCGTAAAATAGCTAAAAGTGATATATTGTTTGGGTAGTTATTTCTCTTTTTGAATCTGTCGCTTCTTATTCCAAGCCATTACACTTCTATTGCCGCACTTCCTTAAAACATCGCATTCATTATTAATAGCGTTGAATATTTGTTGTGATGGTGCCCTAACAGATAGATCAGGAGGGGCGAATTTATCACACGAAAGAATGTGAGAAAAAGAGAGAGAGAGAGATAAGGAGTACGAGGGAGTGTGAAGAAATAATTATGTTTCCTATTAAACACACCTCATTCTTTATCATGAATCTCTATGATGCTCGTTTATTATTGTGTATGAAACCGTTTATATCGCTAAAAGCTTCGTTTCCAACTAACTAAATTTACCACGAATGACGTCAAACGTTACGAATTTATTTCTATCCGATATAAACTTACTATAAAAAAAAATCCATCAAATTATCTTTATCAAAATGCGAGCAAAAGAGAGAAGAAGCAATGAAAGCTTTCACATTAGGAAAGAATTTCCTTCTTTTGGTGGTTGTCTGTTAATTTATTTATTCACCTCGGGAGTAATTTTTTTTATTATAGCATGGGGGGCGTGAGGCAGACAATATTTTTTGCTTGTTTATTTTACGAGTTTATGGTAAGAAAAAAAAAATTATTGCGTGAAATCGTCTGTCATCAAACTAATAAATTATTCAAATTGGAACATTTACAAGGGAAAGATTGTAAGCTGAAGTGTTGCGTATTTATTTATCGTGTCGCTTTCACTATAGTGGCATGCAATCACCTGTTGAAGAATAAACTTTTTTACTTTCCACCCACCACCCAACAACAGCCTTAAGTACTAAATGTCATAACAAGTCATTATTAGTAGCAATGTCAACGGCTTAAATGTATGAATCAATTTTTCTTGATATTTTCCTTTACATGACAATTAGAAGCCGCAATGATTGATGGGATTTATGTTTATAGATTTCCCGGGTCGGAGGGTGAATCTTGTTAAGTGTCCAGTTAATGTTTTCTTATACAACATGCAAGTCTTGTTTTGTTCTTTTATATTTTCGTTTTTTTTTTTTTTTCGTCGACGTCTTCGTCATGTCGAGCTAATATCAATTTTCAACTAATTCCATGCCCATCACCAAGTCATGTTATTGAATCGAGTATTTTTGCCATTTGGGAGCATATAGAAAAGCTCAATTAGTGCCAATCTTATGCAGAAGCTTCATTTCTCAATCTTGACTTGGGTTCATGATGTGAATATAAAATTTATCGGACTAATATGAGAAGCACTTCATTCAACGATTATAATTCATGCAGAATTTTATGCTTTAGCTCATGTATGAAAATAATTTAATGCCTAATGCTTCAGATGATATCAGCAGCAGCACCGATTCTTCTCGAATTCTGTTCTCTCTCTCTCTCTCTCCTTTACCATTCTCTGAGAATGTTGATATTCGCAAAAAATCGTTTCCGAGAAGACTGAGAGCTTTTTTTGGCCATTTTCTCTGTTTCCCTTTTTAACTGACAAGCATAAAATAATGCTTTTCTCATGAAGTAATTTTGTTTTTCGCCAAGTCGCAAAATGATGTGAGCCATACTCAGCACATCACACAAATCGAAGGGGGGGAAAATTTTATTTTTTTCTTTCGGGCTGATGCAAACAGTTTTCCCTCCAACATTCGCAGTTATTTTTTTACATTGAACGAGAGCAGTTGTGGGCCGCACCGTGTTCGACGTGTCGACAGGCTCTTTATTGTGCGTTGTGAATACTTACCCTTCAGTACAAAATAAAGACGACAAAAAAAGGAAAACTTTTGCCCGTAACATAAAAAAAAAGAAAAGTGGAAAAATAAAAACTTTCACAACATTTCGTGAATAAATTGAAGGCAATTTTTGTAGGGAATCTAAAATTTCTTTACTTTACCATTTTCGCCATTTCAATTAAGTTCTCTTTTCTGGATTCCTTCACAATAAAAAAAAAAATCACTGGGCATTTTTATTTCCTGTTTCTTAAATTTCATTCACAACTTTTGATTTCTGGAAGAAAATGAATGCCGCAGGTGGAACTGAAAGTAAATATTAAAACACGTGAATAATTGCAATTTTTGCCATTATAAAATAACTTCGCAAAGTCCCTTAAGAACAATTTTGTTTGCATGGTGAATTATATCAATCACCTAGTTTGTATACATTTCACATTGTTGTGTTATTTACAAGGAAATAATTATATTTGCGGTTGCGTTGGACCATCGAGTTGAAAGGACCAAAAAAAAAACGGAAGCACAATTCGTAAATAATTTAGAAATGTTTCAAAGTAATCTCGGAGAAGTTCAGGAAGTAAAGAAACTTTCTGAAAAGTTTCCCATTTCTTAAAAGAACTTACTTTCAGCAAACTTTGTTTCACAGTACCTTGCTGCATTACAAATGAATTCATTTTAAGTAATTCTCCATCTAAAATTAAATAATTTCGTTATAAACTGAAAACTTTTTATAAAATTTACAAAACCGCGAACCAGAATCGAGCGCACAGGTTTCGCAAAAGGAATTTGTTTTCTAATCGCAACATGACTTGAGGGAATTGGAATTATATACAACATTTAGAAATCGCGTATAATCTTCAAGTGGAAGATACTCGAGTGGAAACAAACAGTTTCTGATCAAAGCAAAAAAATCAACATCTCAAGTTTAATTTCAATTTCCTTAAAAAATTTCTTTTTTTCGTCTCGATTCGGTAATTTTTTTCTTTCTCTCTTCTCAAGTAGATCTTTAATCAATGGAATTTTGTGAATTCTATCAACAAATGCGTTGTTGTGTAGGAGTGTTTGGGTAATTAAATTAATCATCTGCTTGACATTGCCAAACCAATAGAATGATGATGGACCCCAAAAAAACATTTCGCCATCATCAAAATCTGAATGATTTATGGTTTACCGAGTGTTGTAAATATGTTGTAGACTCTCCCCCGACGGAACATTTGAACTTCATTAAGCTGCCAAGGATTTTTTTGTTCCCTTCTGATGCCATCAAAATGCTAACTGCTGTCCCACATGGTTTCACATCTTTTAACACATAATAAAGCTTCAACATGATACCGCTCCGAAAAATGTGTCACTCGCCAAAAAAGCGGCACACCAGGAACCTTTAAAAATTTATATTATACTGCATATGATGACGCAAAGGGCATATCACAATCAAGCTCACAAAAGCGCAAAATTTCGCGCAACCAACTGGTGGTAAAAAGGGAATGGGCAGAGCATGATGACACAGATTCCTGTTTATTTCGTTTTTCTTGCAACATTTTCTGCGCGTTATTTATGAAATTCATCAACTGACACGCGCGTAAAAGCGAAATTACGCATTAAACTTTAAAAAGTCTCCTTTCAATAGAATATGCAATGAATTGAAAGTTCTTAAAGCGTCGCGTGTGTGTTTTTTACAAAAGGCGTAAAATTCTTTTGTTGTTATGCCATAACTAACCCTTGTAGTGTCATTATAGAGATTTTTGTAGCATGATATAGGTTTGGCATAAGGTTTTTGATGGCCCTTTTTTTAGTTTGGCACTGAAAAACATTTCCCCGCCGTTAAATTGTCCTTCAGTTTTCATAGAAATCCGATGAAATTTTGAGATATTTCTAAGATGAAGAAAGAAAAAAACTTTTGCCAGTAAAATCTTCAATTTCCTTTTCTTTTTTTTAATCTTCAATGTCTTTCCTTCATCTATCTTTTAAAATAAAATGGCAAATCTTCTCCAACTCCCTAGGAAAATCATGATAAGCGACAAACAATTATGAGAGTCAAAACATGTGTCTATCAGAGGCTGGCAGAGGATATTTATCAATATTTTAATATGTTTCTTCCCCATCAATACATTTTGACGTCCCTCTTTCCTTATTCCGTCCTCCTCTTGTCATCATCAAATTTTGAATCGCCGACTCTCTTATTGCCCATCAATTTCAAATAATATAAATCGAAAAATTATTCATGATCATTTCAATAACATTTTATTGTCGGTTTTATTATTATCTTTCATTCGTGTCCCTCTTCACCACTCCCATACCCCAACCACAAAGTTCCTCTCTATTTTTAAGTATTTCAATATTTCTTTCTAAGACTGAGTCAATTTATTGTGCAGAAGTTGCATTGAAATATTACAAATTTTACGGTTCAAATCAGTCAAGTGGGAATCATTCACAATGTTGGCAATTTGTCGTTATTCGAAGAGATTCTTTCACGATAACAATAGATCAACTCTCTGTTGTGAAACGACACTCAACAACCTGATGACGTAAAATTGGTAATAAAAATAAATGCTGATGGAAGGGAAATAAAAAAGGAAACATTCGAAACAATTTAAATCGTTTTCATTTCTTACTTACTCGAAGCTTTTATCGATTAATCGGGAAATTAAATGGAATCGGTTCAGAGACAATGTAGAACAATGCCATTAAAAGTTATGAGTAGAATGATACACCTAATTATTAGTTAAAGGCCTTCCCAATATCAAAATTATCGATTTCGGAAATTGCTCGTTTCACTCTTGTATCTATTAATTTCCTCGAATTAGTAATTATATGGCGAAATCAAAGGGAAGTGTGGGGCTTTTGGGTTTTTTTTTGGGCTGTGGTAATTTGTCGTGTGATCTAATATGTTCACAAATTTGGCTCTTAATGAAGCTAAGTATAATGGAAATATCTGAAGGTTACAGACACGTGAATGGAATTGTTTTTAGATTTTCCGATTTCCACGTGTAATCTCTTAAACCCAAAAAGAGAGAACAATTAAATATTTAGTGCGAATGCGGTTGTACGTAGCTAAATATTCAAATGACGTATGACATTTTCAAGCTCAGCATTTTGAAATGAACTTAAAATTTTCCTCATCAAATTCTGAGGTTTGTGGGAGGAAATTTATTTGGTTTATGTATCAAAAGAGTAATTAAATGTGCCACAAACATTTTGTAAAGTTTCAAAAACAACAACCAACTATGATAGCAGGGTGTGGATTCACATTCATGTAACTAGAATGAGACGTGTCTTGTTGTAAACCATACGCATATAAGCATGAAAGTTATGAAAATTTTCTCCCGAAAACAATCGCTTAAGAATTCTCAAGCGTTATCACTCGCAGGCATTCACCGCACATGTTTGAGTGTAGAATTTATATATTTTTTTTTTTGCAAAACATGTCTTCTATGTTAATTAACTTGGATTTGTTTGAAGGGCATATTTTTCCTTAGGCTGAATGGCACTCAATATCTAAAGCGTAATATTTTCTCATAAAAAAGGGCACAAATATTTAAGCTTTTCGAAATTACCTGTTGGAATTGGGGTAGATATGGAAATTAGCAATTAACCCTTTGATAACTTTATTATTATTTTATGAATTCGCACAAATCAAGAGAATTAAAATGTTTTTTAACGACCTTTCTACATACATTTTATCGCTTTTATCTGATCAAATTTGGTTATAAATTTTTTTGCGTTTTGACCACGTGCTGTGATGAAGACTCGACGCTTAAATTTGCATCAAAACATGGAAGAAATTAAATTTATGGCATCACAATGGCAAGTGGAAGTCACGCTACAATATAATTTTCACTGTTCTATGAATGTTTTTTGGTGAACTCAATTAAGGCCCCACATGTGGCTCAGTTGTGCCGTATGCGAGAATAAGCCTAGAAGCTTCCAAAATGGGGGAAAAAAATTGTTTCATAAATAATTGAAAAGTGTTTCGCAAACATCGCACATTAAAACGTGCATTTCGTTTCGTATGTGTTCATACTATGAACTCCCGAAAAACATTTTTTGTTGTGAGGCATCGTAAATTAAAAAGTTTTTGAAGTTTTTGTCGCAGTTTCATAAATTTTGTTGGGACGTGCAATGTACACATTGAAAATGGGAAAAGAGGGATAAGGATGTCAGAATAATGTAGGTCCTTAAAAAAAAACTCTTTGGTCCAGCTTTCATTTTATCCTTCAACAAAATGTGCTCATTTTCAGTCCAATTTCAAGCCTTAACAATCCATCACTTTATGCTCCATATACAAATAAGGGGAAAAAAGAAAAACTTCTTAAAAATATTTATTTCTTCCTCCCATTTCATTTTTCGCAAAATAGCATAATCTCGATTAAATAAATCATGTTGAGCTATTTGTCTGTCTCAAAAGTTAATAGAAAATAAGGAATTTGTTCTTTGTACAGTGAACGAGTGTGACTGAGAATAAGAAAGAAAGATCGAGACAAATTAAAAGAACTTAATCTCAAGCTTAATAGCCGCAGCCAAGAAATTATTTTTTTTTTGTTTGATTTGCATTAATGTGATGGCGTGGCGGCGTAAGGCTTTGCAATTTAGGTCAGAATATATAAAAAATGGCAAATGAGATGATTTATTTTTATTATCTTTTTTTTTTTATTTGAGGGCAGAAAGCACATTTTGAGTTCATTTTATAAGTTTTGTGTACTTTGTGTTGATGTACAAATAAAATGACATCAATTTTAAAGGACTTTAACGAATGTTTAAGAATCTTTAGTGAAGATGCTGTTTATTGATGTATTCAAAATATAAGAAAATAAGTCCAAAGCTATTCTTTCGTCTCAAAACTCGCAAATACAAAAAA
Source organism: Propsilocerus akamusi (assembly GCA_018397935.1). Taxonomy (NCBI): domain Eukaryota; kingdom Metazoa; phylum Arthropoda; class Insecta; order Diptera; family Chironomidae; genus Propsilocerus; species Propsilocerus akamusi. The sequence goes on along the minus strand of CM031468.1, from coordinate 24,249,211 downwards.
AAAAAGTTTTTAAAACAACCAATCACAATTTTGTTTTGTGAATTTCCCGATCTTTGAGCAGGCAAAATGAACAAGACAATGTTTGTGTTCCAGCAAGGTAAATCTTTCAAATCAATTTTCTTTCTAAGTATATTCGTTTGCTCCCCTTTCAACCCTTGTTCAAATCCCAAATGTTATTTGACTTCTAATAATTATCTGTTGCAATTTCAAATTAATAATTGTTCATTTCTCCCACTTTTCTTTCCTCCAACTAATTACTGACCTTTAACTTTAAGCCCCTATTACAAATTTTTTCAGTCAGAAAAACTATTCCTTTGCGATAGGAAATAATTACAAGCATCACTCCGGATGATGTGAAGTGGAAAATTAAATGACTGTAATTGTTTCTTATGGCAGAGAGAATAATTTTGTAAGCTTTTTTTTTAACGAGAATGATGATGATGGTGATGCTCTCTATAAACCACAAAGGCTTTAGTTGTTCGTCTTCTTATCGTGTGTAAAAGTTTCTTTATCATATTTTTCGGTAAATTGATGTGGGTAGTTTAAATTATGTAATCATTCCCTTTAATGAAATGGCCTCAAATGTTTCAGCATTTGGTCAAAAAAACATACAAAGCTTTTTGTTTCTATCCTAAAATGCTATAAATAAATTAAAAGTGCGATATTTAAGTTCATGAATTTATTTATTTTATTTTTTTTTTATTTTCGTTCATGAATTTCATACAAATAAGAATAACTTGCATCATGAGACTTGAACACTTTACACTTAATTTATGGCCCACTTGGTGTTGTGTTTGCTTTTATTGTTTGTTTGTTGATTCTTGGTGTGCGGGTTGAAACTGAAAAGGCCATTTCTGTTTTGTTTATTACGGTTTCCATTTGCTAGTTGTTCAGGTTTAAGCTTTAAAGCTTTTATTCACTTTCATATTGCACTGAGAAAATCTTCAGACATTTTATATCCTTACAAAAGTCTTGAATGAATTTATTTTGTGTTTAAATTTCAATTTTCCTGCATACATTGCGCAACCTATTTGTTATTTTGAAATCAAATTAAGCCAAAATCTCCATTTGTTAGCTTTTAAGCTTGAGAGCTTTTTCAGCATCATATAAATATTTCATGAATCTGACTTTCATTTTTGCCCAATTATATTTGTTGATTTCATATGTTTTTTACGATATTATTTGTTGATTCCAGCTGACGACCAAGACAACGGCGATGCCTCAACGTGTGGAAAAATTCTTATTTTCCTTTCGTGGGTGATTGTTTTCTTTACGATGCCATTCAGCTTACTGATTTGCTTTAAGGTGAGTTATCACTTCCCATCAATTTTTTATCTCCGCAAAAACATGTTTGTGAAAAAAAGCCAAAATATCTCGATCACGTCACGCGTATCTCTATCAGTGATTTTTTTGTTGTTGTGCACAAAGGTTTTCCACGTGAATAATTTATGGCTTCAAAAAAAAGAAGCTTTTGACAAAGAAAAAGTTTTATTCATGATGCGAGCGACAATATGCGAAGATTGTTCATCCATCTACTCACACATCTTGATGATGTCTCTGAAATTTCTTTGCGGAACTATGAAAAAATGTGAAATTACAAAATCCTTCCATAGAATATTTTTTTACAGCTTTTCTTCCCATCTCCGGCCATAATCTCATCCAAGCTTCTGAATTGAGTTTTTATTCAGATGTTGAGGTAAAACTCTGAATTCATATATCCTTCAATTTTCGCGGGATTCTTTTCAAAGTCTAAAAATAACGATATCTGGCTTTGAGCAATGAGCTTACAAAAGAAACTTTTTTTTTTTTTATTAATTTTCTTAAATGAATAAATGGTTGATGAACGTCTCAAGATTGTTTACTTTTGAAATTTTATCATGGTAAAATTATTAAATTGAGCTTAAAGTAAATTTATTTAACTTTACAAAATTTCGGCTTTTGATGGTTTAAGAAAAAATCCGAAGAAGCCCTAAAACCAATTTACATTTTGATGTATAAGAAAAGTAAAGAAAATTTTCCGCTGTCGGGATTTTTCCGCAATCAAAAACTTGACGTGCGGTTAACCCTTTTGACAACCATCATCACATTTAACGACGATGCAAAGAGATGACATCAATGGAACTCCGCACTCTGCATGTGTTCTGTTTTGTGTTCAGATTTGCGAATAATTTTCCTTTTCAAATGGAAATTGGAAAGCAAAGAAAAGAAAAAATTCGTCAACCGTGAAAGTTCCTTCGGTCGATTTTCTTTCTTTTTTTGTCGAGATGTTTTTTTTTATACTTGACTTATTTGACGTTTTAAATGTTAAATATGAAAAATATTCATTTCAGTTTTCCTAGAATATTAATTTCCGAAGCGTTTCTCAAACAGACCATGTCAATCCAATTCACGTCCCCATATTTTATAAAAACAAATTGTTAAAGAATTTTCAGAGAAGTAATTTTGCATAATTTTCTCATCGTTGGTTTCTTATTGAAAGCGTTGCTTTCCATTTGCTCGTTTCCATATTTTTGCTATTTTCACATTTTCAAAAGGAAATTAAGGAAATTGTAAAGTGATTTGAAAGCAAGAATTAAACATTGAAGATTTATGAATAATTTTCAACAATTGTTGATCCTTTTTAAGCAACAACCAAATACATTTCTTAGGAAATGCTTTATAAAAACTATTCGCAAAATTCGGAATGGAGGAAAAAGTTTCTTGTTGTTTTACCATTTTCATCAAAAGGAAAATATTTTCAAAAGAACTTTCCTAAATCGAGTGCTTTTTGATTAGTTGTTTGAACATCTCTTAACTTCAATTACAGGTCGTGCAAGAGTACGAACGAGCCGTTATATTCCGTTTAGGAAGATTGATGCAGGGAGGAGCAAAAGGACCCGGTAAGACTATCTCAAATTAAGGCATCAAAGCATTTAAATTTAAAAGAATTCCAATATCGGGAACCTTTTGAAGTTTGCTTGCGGCCTCATTTTTTTGTTTTGTGTCGCTTAGCAAAAAATAAAAAGTAGAATGAGTTAATTGAGCTATAACTTAAGGGTACAAACATTTAATTAAATTAATTATACACAACGAATTCTGTTATTAAAATTTTCTCTCGTAATGAAAAAAGTAATAAATTAATTTATTGATCGCGCTAATGAAAACATTGTAAGTGACTTGATTTTCCAATAATTGCGCTGCTGACAAAACATGTAGAGCTTAAAATATTTATTCATTTTCTTCTTTTATTTTGTGAACATGCCAAAAAAAGGCACGATAAAGTTTTGCCTTTTACAATTTTATAACATAATGAATATATGATTGCTTCTAAAGAAGTTTTCATTCTGTTTGTAAACCACAAAAGATGCTGTTCATACATCTGCGAGAGCATAATTTATAAAGTGTCCTGAACCATACACATTGAAAAAGTTATGCTCCTTTATGTAAAGGGCTCCGAATAAAATATGTGAAAATTGAGCATAGCTCATATGCTACGTGCTCAAAGAGTTCCGCAAACTTTGACTTGTGTTATTTTTACATTCGTATGTCAGAAAGTTTATCAAATTTAGTTGCGTGTGAATTGAATAGCTCTGTTTTGATGTCGTCAGTTTTACTTTTGTTTTTTTTTTTACGCAGTCATTCTAATATTATGTATGGTATACAGGGAGCGGTAAAATTACGCAAGACGGCAACAGTAAAGAAAAAAAAAATGAGACACATGAGACTGACAATTTGGCAAATTAAATCAACTTTAATTTATGTTCAAAATTATTTTTTTCTTTCATTTCCCACATGAATTCAGGAATTTTCTTCATTCTACCATGCATTGACACCTATGCTCGGGTGGATTTGCGTACACGTACATATGATGTGCCACCACAAGAATTAAGTATCAAACCAATTTTCAAAATTTTAAAGAGATGTATGCTTAATTTTTTTTTTTATTGCTATTTTCTCACAATTTATCACAATTAGTTTTATTAATTTTGTAATTTTTTCACGCTTCATTTACTGCAATTTTCTCCTTCAACATCAATAGATGAAAAAAAAAGGAATTTTCGAATGAAAAAAGAAATTGCTAGAAAACTTTTCTTAATTTTTAAACTTTTATGTTTCTTCTTCTTATTGAATAAAGTTCTTCGTCCTTTTAAAAGAAATTTCTTCCTGAAAATATTTTCTATCCTCTTATGAACACCTCTCATCATAACCCAATTTGAGCTTAAAAAAATGTTTTGCAAAAGAGAAAAGGTTTCCACCCTAATTAATAGCTGTCTATTCAGGTCCTGACAAAAGACAGCGTGACGGTAAGCGTTGATGCTGTCGTCTACTATCGCGTCAACAATGCTACAATATCAATTGCGAATGTTGAAAATGCCCATCATTCGACACGATTGTTGGCGCAAACCACCCTTCGTAACACTATGGGCACACGACATTTGCACGAAATTTTGAGCGAAAGAATGACAATTTCTGGAAGTATGCAGGTGAGTGGATCATTGTAGATTATTTATTTATTGTATATTTTGATGTGCGTACGTGCTGCAGACGATGACTCAATCACAGAGATTACATTTTTCAGTGAACTTTTTAAAATAAATTGCTATATGCGCAAAGCTCATTACTTAGCTTTTGCCATTGTTCGCAGTCTGCCAGCTTGAATGCGAGAGCTCATCAGCGCAACTGGTGTATTATATCCTCACCTCAAAAAGCATGAAATCCCCATGGAAATTTAAACATAAAATTACTTATTAATTTCCATTGAATTTCCCGCGATGCCTCTTCAGTTTCCATGACGATAAACAGCCAGAAACGCGCTTACACATGATACTCGCTCAGTTATGAGAAATTTTTGATGAATATTGGGATTAAAATTAATTCTATTCTTCCATTTCTATACACTCATTTAAGCTGTCACTCGATGAGGCAACTGACGGTGAGTTAGTGAATGTCACAATTTATCATCGTTTTAATTTGTCCCTTTTTTAGCCTGGGGAATCAAAGTGGAACGCGTCGAAATGTAAGTTCGTCATTAGATATTTTGCTGTGATGCCTTGAATGAAACCGAATTAGATCTCGTTAGAGTGGAAAAAATTCAAAGCTTTCGAGAGCTCTTAAGCTTTTCGGATAACCAAAATTTTAAATTTTTCCCTATCGGATTTACAGTAAAGACGTTCGTTTGCCAGTTCAGTTGCAGAGAGCCATGGCTGCCGAGGTGAGATAATAATGAACCCTAATTCTGTTTACCGACTTATTGTCCCGACGAGAATTAACATTTCATGAAAAACTAATTTTGTGTTTTGATTATTAGGCTGAAGCATCACGAGAAGCACGTGCGAAGGTTATTGCGGCTGAGGGTGAACAGAAAGCGTCACGTGCACTGAGGGAGGCTTCAGAAATTATCGGTGATTCGCCAGCAGCTCTACAACTCAGATACCTTCAGGTGAGTGCGCTTGTTTGGTAATGAGAATGATTTGATCAGAGAATAACAATTTTCAATTTTCCACATCCGCAGACATTGAATACAATTTCCACAGAAAAGAATTCAACGATCGTGTTCCCATTGCCAATTGATTTGCTCACATTTTTCATGAAGAAAACGGCAGATACTCAATAGATCCCCGACGACAAACGTGAATCGCATCCGGGAAAATCGTTTTATGATAATGATGACAATGATACTGATAGACATAAAAAGAGAAATACAAATCAGGATTCGACGAAGAAAAATAATAATAAATTGGAAATTCTGAAAAATCGTGTACAATTATTCTCCACATTGGAAATATAAAAAAAAAAAGATAAGAAAAAAAAAATCGAACACAAATTCACATTCATGAGCTACAGACACTAAAAACCACAACATAAGCATCTCTCTACAAGAATATCCCCAACGGCATCCCCAACAGACGATAGAAAAAGGAGCGAAATGAGATGATTGGCCCTTCAAAACATTCAGGAATGGTTATTAATCATACACGAAATGTAAAGATGATGAAGAAAATCTAAGAAAATCAAAATAATTGTTGTTATATATCATGAGAAGAAAAAATTAGATCCTAATAGATAGAATTCTGTGTGCTCGCCTCATCTTTGGAATGATTCCATCAGTTTTGTTGGTGTCAATATTTGCGAACATTTCCCCTTAATGAAGCAAACATAACAAAACTCATGGAGCATTCCCAAAAACAGTAAAAAATAAAAATTCGTGTCCGAGAAAATTTATAAAGAAAAAAATTTATTGATGAATCATAAAATTAATGGTCGATGAGTTGTGACGAGAAAAGCCCATACAAGCCAACAATGGATCAGTAATTTATTTTTCACTGATTCGATCCATCCACAAAATGGATTTTTTCTGCTCGGTTTTACAATTAGATTTCTTTGCTTTATAAACTCGGCCTCCTCCTTGCCATTAAAAGCAGAAAAAAAAAATATTTAAAAAAAAATTATAATGTGATTTTTATTGCAGAAAATATAAAAATTTAAGCGAAAGAGAAAAAAAAATTAAAAATCCATTATCGAATAGAGAGGAATATAAAATTTATGAATTTGCTGATTATATTTAAGGAGATGTTTCTTGCTATATAAGAAAATTTCAAACAAATTAATTGACCATAGAAAAAAGAAACTTTTACGATCGAAGAATAAGAAAATGATGAGAATCTTATATGGCAATGAGAAGATAATTTAGTCGAATTTCCTATTTATTTTTTGAAAATGCAATGATGAAAACTTAATGTTGATGCATGAAAAGAATCATTATATTAATTGTAATTTTCATGGAATGATCAAAAATGTTGTTTTTTGAATTTGTATTTTTGCCTCTTCTTCAAAGTCTAAATAAAGTTTCAATTCGAATGTAATGTGACAAATTCGTTTGTTTTTTTTTGTATTATCTTTTTATTGTGACAAAACTTACGTACAATTTTCAATAGAAATATGTTCAATAACGAATTCTCAAAATATGATGAAATTGCATTATCATAAATGTTTAATGGCTTTGATCAAAATGCAATTCCGTCATCAGTTTTTTTTAAAAGCTTCTTTTTTCTTCTTCTTTTTTTGCTTCAATTTGATTAAATTTATTTTTGTTTTGGTAATAAGTTTCTCGGACCATTAGAGCGCAAACTTTATCAGTCGCATTGTTTTAAAAATTCTTCAAAAATTTCCACCAAGTGCTCGATGCCTTCCAGATAGTTCCGATCCAGTGTTGGTGGCTGGGCGCCAGGCAATTCACTCGTCATGAATGTATGCGCAAAATCAATCATTTTGACGTGACACCATTCCTTGTTGCCATCATAAATTCCTACAAGATTGTCTAATGCGATTGCATAATTGTCTTTCATTTTGCGCATTTCCTTAAAATTTAAATTCCATTTGAATTGTTCAATTCAATCAATTAATATCAAACTCTCTCAAACCTGCTCATAATTATTGGTCGACGAATGAGATCGTTGGATCTTTTTGTAGACTGCCTTTGGCGAGGGTGGCGGTGTTTTGCCGATGATATTAATCGAATCACCAGATCCGCTTTTTCTAATAAATGATGGCGGAAGCAAATCGCCAGAGGATGCGACCGGACTTATACCTCCGCCGCCACTTCCTGGACTTACACTACCCGAGCTGTTTCTTTTTGGGCATCCAGTACTTGTCGTAGCTTTCGGGCATCATAGACAATTAAAACTGAACTCGAATAAAACTGGAAAATCTTTTGAGTTCTTATCCACTTTTGAATTGCCCACAAATTGGTGAGAATTTGCATAATCAATTGACGACACAAACCCGCTTCGACATTTAAAAATAATCGAAGAGCTTTAAAAATAATATTATATATCGTTACAGAAAGTATCTTCATCATGATCATTAAATAATGTCTCTCACCATCCTTAATTGTGTTTTGATTCAATTTCTTTCCATATTCTTTACCGAACTTCTTAAACGTGCCACTTGCTATATGATAAGTTTGAAAGCCTGGAACACAAAATCCAATAGTATTTTTGCAGTCTTGATATTTGTTGTCTTCCATTTCACGCTTTTGCTCACTCGCTAACGGATCCCAAGTGCGGCGACCCATTTTAAGGTCAATGATGCATGGCTCTAACATGCTTTGTGTGAGGTCCTTCATTTTAATGAAATTTACCGTTTTCGAACCAACAGGAAGTTGTTGTGTACCTCGATACTCAGGAACAAAATCACGCAATTGCAAAATAGTTGGATCTGTTGTCGTTAAAAGTTGCTCATAGAATTTAACTTCGCGTGCTGCACACATTGGTGAACCACCAGGCTTGAGGACACTTGCGTCTTCGATACTTTTCAGCATTCCAATTTCATCGCCAGCTACTTGAAATGTATGTCCAGCCACCTGATGATCCATCATTATATAGCCACTAGGAATTTTTTCATTAACTGCCATTGTTGTTGTATTAGTCACGTTACCCGTCGGTGCTGTTACCAATAATTGAAATGATGTATGAAATGTTGATGATGATTGCGTGTGTGCGCTTGAGACACTGGGAAACCCAACGTAGCTTCTACGCTGTGAGCGCTGACTCTGATATGGTGGTAATCTGAGGTTGCTCATCTGGAAATTTGAAATCTTTAAACCTTAAATCACGAAAGCACAAGATCGAATGGTTGGTTTATGAAAGTCGAAAAAAGAAACGTTTCGTATTAATCAGACGTAGAAAATCTTATCGCTTTTCGAAATATTTTGGATATTCGTCGACGATAAGAGATAAGAAAACCTGATCAACGACTAACTAATGTCTATTCGCAGGGCTGCTCAACCGAAAATTATCGTAGTTAAAATTGCATAAGAGTCTAAATATAAAAATTTGTTGATTTTATTAATTAATTGTGACTTAACACCCATGACAGCTTCAAATTGCCAATTCCAATAGAATTGGATTTATTTTTTATAACTGTAGAAGCCTTCACCGCTCTTTGTACCAAGTTTTCCTTCCGCAACTAATTTGTCCATCAATGGAATCGACTGGAAAAGGGGATTTTCCGGGAAATTTTTATGCCATCCATCGAGGATGTGTTTTGTAGTATCTAAGCCGACATAATCAGCAAGTTCAAATGGACCCATTGGATAGCCGGCCCCCAGTTTCATAGCAATATCGATGTCCCTTGCACTAGCATCACCTCGTTCTAACATTCGAACAGCTTCAGCAAGATATGGAACCAACAAACGATTAACAACAAATCCTGGAGTATCCTTGCAGGTTATACAAGTCTTTCCCAATTTTTTGCCAAATTCCATTGCCGTTTGATAGGTTGCATCGCTTGTCTCAGTAATTCTAACGACTTCCAAAAGTTTCATTAAAGGAACTGGATTGAAGAAATGCAATCCACAAAAGCGATCGAGTCTTGTGGTGCTAGACGCAATTTCACCAATTGAAATTGATGAAGTATTGCTGGCAAATATTGCTGATGGTTTTGCGATCTAAAATGCATTATTAGATTTATTAAAATTCCAACAATATTAATTCAAATCGAACTCACTCCATCGATGGATGAGAAAAGCTGTTGCTTGACTTTCAAATTTTCAACAATTGCTTCAATGACAATGTCTGTATCTTTAACTGTTTCTTTAATATCTGTCGATCCACTGATTCTAGCAAGCGATTCCTGAACAAATGCAGCCGCTTTTTTGTCATCATCTTTAAATTGTTTCTTAGCAACACGTTCCAGATTCTTGGCAATTCCCTTCTTGGCTTTCTCGATAAGGCTTGCGTCCAACTCAACCATCGTGACATTGTGACCTGTAGATGCAGCCACCTTGAAAATATTCCGTTTTCATTAGATTGGACTTTGTACTGGAAAGTAAGAAATAAAAAAATCTCTACCTGAGCTATGCCGCTTCCCATTAATCCAGCACCGACAACAGTCACATGATTGATTCCAGCGTTCGAGGACATTGTGCGGCGGATAACGAAATTAACCAAGTTCAACATCTCACTTTAATTCAATAAAATGTATTCGAAATATCCCAAACGATGGATGGAAATGGAAATGAAATGTCGACGAAGTTATTGTCCATTTGGACACGCGAACAAAATGAAAATAATAAATGCCGAAAGGAATTTTGTCCAATGTTTACACAGTAATTTACTTATTTCGAAGCCTGATAAGAACTTTAATTGCTAATTTTGTGACTAGATAGCGTTATTTTTATTGGCCAACACTGATGTCATAACGGTAATGATTCAATTTCTGTGGAATTTTGATGTATGCCGACATATTGACACTCACCTATTTCGATGCATAATGAAAATTAATTGCTTGCCTTATTGAAATTAATTAATTTAACAAGTGCATGATGCGCGTCTGTGATCTTGATTGTACACTTTGCAGATTTAAGCGCAGTTATATGAAGATGAACTAATTAATTGCACTATTCACTAACACGAAACAACGCAATCACGTTACAATAATATTTAAGCGATAAAGAGCTTAATTAGGTGATTCTTATATTTCTGCCTAGTTACTTAATGGTTAAAAGTACCTTTTAAGCTTGAGATCAATTAAACTATGTAGCTGGGAAATATATTCACAAAAGAAAGCACTGCGGAACCTGTAGAATTAAATTCACACTGAAAAGTGTAGCCAACGAACGTAGCCTAATCAGGGTATGGAAAAAAGTTTTTATGGAAAATATATTTTTTTCTATGTTGGTTCTATGTAATAAAGCACAAAAAAAAATGCCGGCCTTTTATGGTGTTTGACCACAAAGGTTTCCCTTCTCAAGGGTTTTCCTGAAAACAAAAATTCCTTTCGATATCATTTGTAAATGTTAGTTTTTTTTTTCATAGCCTGTTAAAAGCATACGTTGCTTACGTAAATTCAAATTTTTTTGTGTTCGTTGCAAACTGTTACATTTCAAATAAAGACGTTCGCATATTGAAAAACAAAATCTTTCTTTTGAATATTATTTTTATTTTTTCCAATTTGGTTGAGAAATAATAATTTAAAAAAAAATACATAGGTAACAAAAACAAAACTCAAAAAATGGTTAATTTAATTATTTTTCTCCAATTGAAAATCTTAATTACCTAATTTCTTTAAAAAAAAAAGTGTATCATTAATGATGTTTGTGTGAATTACCATCTTTTCGTGAAATTTTCTTTTGCATTATCTGTGATGCTTTATGCGATTTTTTTTTAAATATTTTATTTTCTATCACAACAAATAAAACTATTTCTTAAAGCGTTGCGTGCAAATCATAAGTCTTTACAACTGCTCTTTTTTCCAATCGTATCAAGTCGCATTCTGTAGCAGAATTATTTAGTAAAGCACAAATGTTGCTTTTGAAACGCGTTTCACAAAATTTTCTTAAAGAAAAAAATTTAATATCAATAAATTTGCATCATTTCTATTTACCAAATATCAATCACTTAATATACTTTCAAGTCTCAACTTATTAATGTTTTTGTAGCTTATATATTTTAATATCCTAAACGATTTAACATTTTAAGTCGTTTATTATTTTAAATATTTAAACAATCTTTTCATTATTAATTGGCACATGCTTGAAGGTAAATTTTTTTTTTTAAATCGAAGGAATAAACATTTTCATCATTTTGATTTCTTTTTAGATTTTCCATTTCAGGGCTTCTTAACCCGCACGTGTTTGTTATGACAACAAATATTGTAACATTAGGTAAGATGAATCATTGAGCTCCAGATTTAAGTATGCAAAATCAAAATCACTTTTAAAAAATGTTCAATTTAACAAGGTTTTTTTTTTATTATTTGACCATTCTGCAAAAAATTATTGAAGTGAATTTGCTACAGCTTAAAATTAATGACTTATGACTTTGTATTCGACTGGCTTTTGAAACATTATTTTGAGCATCATGTTTTTTTGGTGGTCTCGTTTACATTTTCTGGAAAAACAAAGAATTATGTGCGTCGAGAACATTTATTTATAGCTTAATATTTATTTGTTTTGCTTTTGGAAGCATAAACAAATTTCTCAGTATTTAATTTTGCGCAAATTTTCTCTCAAGCTACAAACGAGTGCGCAAATTTCATGTGCTTCAATCGTTTTCATTTTCATCAACATTATATCAAGCTCAGTTCTGAGAAAATGAAACATTCTTTAATACTGTTTAATGTTTAAAATTAATCAGCAAATGAGAAGTAACTAAATTTTCCTTTTGAAATATTCGACAAAATATGTGTTTCACGATTATAGGTGACATAATTGGCTAATCAGATCTAAGTGTTATTTCGCTCAATTGATTTTACACAATAAACTTTTAAGTATGCGCCGCAGAAATGAAATATTCTCATTTCTTACCCAAAGTATTGTGCTAAAAATATTTTCAATCAGATATAAAAATGGCAGTACCTAATGATCTTGAAATAAGGACATCATCTTAAACCCAAGAGCTGTGTTTCGCGTAGCAATAATTAAAATATACTGAAAATGATTTTAATATTTTTATCGTTTTGCCTTTTTGAAAAATGTGTGATCAAAACAACTGCCAACTCACGAGAGATTTGCATCTTTCTAGATGTTAAACACGCAACGTGAACACATCTCAGGGAAGTAGCGAGAAAATGAAAAAGTTCTGTTAAGGTAAATTGAAGACCTTTTTCCGTTGACAAGAACTTTTCACGGTTCATTTGCGCCGAATAAAAAACGTTTATCTATTTACGCGCATTAGCCCGCTCCCAGTTTTGAAAATAACAAAAATACCAAGATGGGAGAAATTATTCACTTTTTATAATTTGTTTTATTAAACATTTTTTTTTT